>CM070723.1:29374321-30742981 GCA_036346275.1 Otatea glauca | reverse complement strand
CCCTAGAGGCGCGCGGTTGGCCCGGTCGCCATCGGCCAAGCTATCACCACTCTCAGACGGGAGGAAAGCGAGAGATCCGCACCCGTTGAGGCGATAACCACGCTTCGCTTTCACTCACGGCTAGGGCGCTTGCGAGCCATCGCCCGAGTTATGGTGACCACAGTCGAGCGGTCGTCACAGCCGGCCGGGCTCTCACGAAAGAGCTGCGACAAAGCGACGAGCGGTCATGCCGCCGTGGCGAGCGAAGCTTCGCGCCTCGGTCTCGCTCTCTTGCAGCGATGACTACTCCTCGCACCGATTTAAACCCGCAATCGGCGGTTCGGCGGGACAAAGAACCCTAACGAGTTCCTCTCGATCTACTCGACCACGATCCTAGCATTTGGTGGGGATAAGGTCATGATGGCCAATTACCTCCGTTGTGCTAGGCGATCGGCCTTTTGCACAGTTCTTCAACGAGGGCGCACAGCTCCTTCCGATCATGGCGCCAGGTGCAGGGCATCCCTCCGTTCTAACTTCGGAACTCACAGCGCGCGGACGGAGAAGCACGGGATCGTATCATCCGGGGGCAGAATGAGGCCTGCGCTGACCCGTGTGTCAATTTATCCGCCACGAGGAACTCAATCCGAGTGTCTCGCAGAGGCCATCATCAAGGCCTTCAAGTTTGGCATCGCGACAGGCGCCTCACGAGGACACGGAGATCACAACAAAACTCAACATCAGCGAGGTTGTTCCGAATGGCGGAGAGCGTCACGCTGACAGAGCGATGTTGTCTTGTTGGAAGCAGCGACTACGACCAAAACAAGCTCGGCCTCAACTTTGGCAAGTCGAGCCATACAAGCGCCAAGACGCGGCTTTCGGACCATACCGACAAAAAGCGGAAGAAGACGCTGATGATGGCGGCTGCCCGTTGCGGCGTGGTCATTGCGATGAGCGGCCCGAGTGATGGAAATGCGGCGCAGGCGAGCGGCGCCGCTCAACAGAGAGGCCTCGACCTCGGCAAGAGCGATCATGGCTTGAACAAACCAGCGCAGGCCAAGTAGGGACAGCGTCAACACTGGCCCCGGTGGTGGCGCCCGACCACGAGGCGGCGGAAGCGACCAGTGCGACTCCGACAAGTTACATGCATTCCATAAGGCCCACGACCACGACTTGCGAGCTGCGGGACTGCGGAACAAGTTGGGCGCCTTTTATGGCAGTGGAGGGATGCCCATGCTCCGTGGGAGGGCGGACATGCTCGGCGGGTCCAGTCAGGCGAGGACGCTTGAAGGCCTCGATCTAGAGTTTGTGAAGCGGCCGCCATGTCGGCGTGATCTTTGGTGGTTCATCGTATCAATCCGTGGTGAAGGATGCCGCGCGCACCGTGTACCAAGCCTCGCCCGAGCATTGTCCGATACCGCAAGTGGTGGCACTCAATTACTCTCATGGGATGATGCTCCTAGGGATGTCCAGGATCTCAAAGCTGCTGCAGTGCGTGACCCGACCATAAGCAATACTGTGGTCGGTGATGCGTGGTTAGCGGGCGCGGCTCCTCAATCGCTCTTAGCGAGCACGCTAGACGAATCACGATTCCGTCGAGCGTCAAGAATATAGCAGTTCCTTCTTGGCATAGTGCTAGGGACCTCCGCACTCCGCTCGGGCAAGTGGTTACGCCGTCACCTTGGCGACTCGCCAATTTCCGCCAGGTGGTTACCTTGAGGTGGTCGGGTGACCTCCCCTACAATGCCATCCTCGGCGTCCGATCTTGATCAAGTTCATGGCGGCGAACCACTCGACCACGGCGCATAAAGCTCCTAGGGCCGCGGCGTCATATCCGTCGCGGCGACCTCAAGGCGTCACGGTTGTGAGAAAAAGGCCTTGTGCCTTGGCATCTTTGCCCGGCAAAGACCCCAAAGTAACCCGGCGCCCGCGGAGGGCGATCAGCCCGGCCATGCGGCGAAGCCGTCTGACGAAGAGGCGACTTCAGTAAAAGTGTCCGCGTCGCGGCCAAGCTCAATTGAAATAGGAACTCGAGCTCGTCACCTTCCTTGGCGCTAACAGAGCATATTAAGCAGGAACAAGCGGACATGCGGGAATCCGAAGGAGGTGATCGAGCACAAATTAGAAATAAGGCACAGCTCGCGACACATGCGCGGGAAAACGCGCTTCTCTTGAGAAGATAATGATAATAAAGGAACATCTTGACAAGCTCTTAAGGCTTGCTTCATCAGTGATTGACTACTGCAAATGGCTAGCCAACCTAGTTATCGTGCAAAGAAAGCGGGAAGTGAAGGATGTGCGTCGACCACGGGATGCGAACTTCGGCATGTTCGAATGGTAACTTCCTCTTCGCGCGCATAGACAGGATTATCGACTCACACCTTGCGCCAAAATCGCGAGCTTCGCCAGCACCTACTCTGGCTACCATCAATCAAGCTCGCGGTCGGCAGCGAAGACAAGCGGCCTTCATCGCCGTTTGGAATGTTACGCTACACAACCATGTCATTCGGCCTCCATAGCAGGCGTGGCGTTCGACTAATGTTCAAGACCTTCCGACCGTCGGATCGGCCGCCTTCTCGAGTCTCGTTGGCGTTATCATCGTCAAGATCTCTTACGAAAATGACCACATCAGCGACCTCGCGAAGACCTTCCGCGGCTGAACAAACGCGGCATCAAGCTCAACCTCGAAAAATGCGTGTTGGTGTTACCTTAGGCAAAGTGCTCGGCTACATGATCGGGGCTTGGGTCGGCCCAAACGAGGAGAAGATCGAGTGATCGAAGATGACTCCCAGACCTCGACAAGGCAGTCGGTGCCCCACCGACCGCGGCATGGCCGCCTCGGCCGATTCATCTTAAGGTTCGATGAGTGCGGACTACGGTTCTTCGAAGACTAACTGCGCAAGCAGGGCTTCGAATGGACACGAAGCTCAACGGTCCCGGCGAATTGAAAGTGTACCTTCCGAGTCCACCGCTACTTATGATACCGCGCCAGGGTGAGATGTTCTTTGCTCTACCTCGCGCCGCCATGACCCGGTATCGGCGTCGTCACGGTGACCAAGCGTGGCGGTGGCGGCGTAATCTACTATGTCGATGGGTGCTTCATGGACCAAAGGCATTACCTAAGGTCGAGGCTGCTGCTCTCGCCCTCTTCGTGGCTTTGCAAACTCGGCCACTACTTCGAGGCGCACATAGTGGTTGTCTCGGCGGGTTCCCGCTCGATGAGATCTAAGGAACCGGAAGCGAAGGTCGCATCGCCAAGTGGGCCATGGGTTGGCGAATTCAACATTCGATTCGTGGCGCGCATTAGCCATCAAGTCATAGCGCTTGCCAACCGTGGTCGGCGGGCGTCGCGGTGAAACCCCGAGCACAGGGTTGAGAAGAGAAGCCACGGAGCATGTACTTGAAGGCTCAGTCGTTCGGCTTCGGTGATATCCTCATCATCACACCCAGGAGACAAATTGAGGTATGTAACTCGCCGGTTTTCCGCAACTAACAACACGGCGTATGAGGTCCTCTGGTGGGTCCCGAGCTTGCAAGTCACTTTGGACATGTCGTTTGGTGCGTCAAGGCGACTCGGCTCGTCGTCAACGATTACAACATAGACTACCGATGCTCCGGAGGCTTCGATGGCAGTACCTTGCCAAGGTGCACAAGATGAAAAGTGGTTTGAACACGGAAATCAAGCATGTGCCCGGGAAGGACAACTCGGCGCCGACCTCTTTTCCAAGCTCGAGTCGTCTCGTGGTGAGATTCCATCGGATGTCATCCTCAAGACCTTGGCGGCACCCTCCATCATCGACAAAGAAGACTTCGGTCACCCTCCTCGAGTGTTCCCTCGTGGGCGGAACCGATTGCCATGTTCCTCGACGGGGCGAGCTCCCGGACGACCGGCCGAGAGAAGCGAGATCGAGCGCCCGAGCGAGCTCGTACAAGCTCGTTAACGAGCAACTCTATCGTCGGGGCACCTTGGGTGTTACGTCGAAGTCGTCACCGGAGGAAGGTAAGTACACTCTCAGCGATATCTATTCGGGCCTCGTGATGCGCATTCCTCTTCGGGACCATAGTCGGCAAAGGCGTTCGCATGGGATTTTATTGGCCATGCTGTGCGGGGCGCTTTCGAACATTGTCGCACACCAAGCACGCCAATTCCATGCCCAAAAGTCACATCGATCGACCTATGCCCTCGGACCATCCCACTATCACGGCGTTCTCGAATTGGAGCCTTGACATCCTCGACCCTTTCCCTCGGTGGTCAGGGAAGAAGTTCTGATACGTCGCCATCAACACCTTCACCAGTGGATCGAATCGGTGAACGGTCTCGGCCATCACCACGAGAAACGTTGTGAGGTTTTTCCACTCGCTTGTGGTCACGGTCTGAAGTCCCATGCGGGATTATCACCGACAATGGGTCGTGATTCCCAACGAGCTATTCAGAATAATCAAAACTTATAGACACCAAGGTCTTCTAAGCCTCGATGGGCCACCCTGAAACAGCGGAGGCGTCGAGCGCGCAGCGGACGGATCGTCCGAGCGTCGAGGCGAGTCTTCGATGAGCTCGAGCGGCGCGGCCGGGCACAGGTGGGCGAGCATCCACCATCCTCGACCCGTTCGCACCACGTCTAGCGGCGGCGGGGGCTACCCTTTCGGCTTCGTGTTGGTCTTTGACGCCGCCTGCCGCGAGTCCGTTTGGGCCTTGTGCGCTCGAGTTCGCCCTTGGCGTTCTCGAGCTCGACCTCGCTCGCGCAGAAACACGGTATTGTTACTAAGCATTGTAACATCCCAAAAATTTGCCAAATATTATTTTATTGCTTAAATGTGCATTTATGATTTTACGGAATTTATTTGGATTTTTAGTTTATTTGAATTAATTTTAAATTAAGAATATTGACCTTTTGTTCAAATCTATTTAAATTTGTGCAAAGTTAAAATAAAGTTTTGCCAAAAATATTTTATTTGAGTCGAGAATGTCTCAAAGTATTTTGAGATTTTCTTGGATTTTCCTATTAGTTTTATCGCTTAAAATAAATAAAATGAATTTACGGAATTATTTTAAATGGAAAATCCTTTTGAAAATCAATGAGCAGTGTTGGGCGAAGCCCAACAACTTGTCTTATTAAACCAGCGTCGGTCAGCCCAAACCAGACCCATGAATCGCGTGAGGCAAAACCTAGATCGGTGGCCGTTCACGTGCGATCCAGCGGTCGGAAAGGCGGTGTGTGCGCTTGCATCTTGGCCGTCGGATCGGGACAGCGTCGCGTTATCGTTTATCGTCTCCGTTACGGACTCGGGTCACTTGTAAAGTGCGTCGCGGTTTCTTTCGCCGTGTAGCTGGGCGCGAGGCTATAAATAGAGGTAGCACCAGGGTTATAATCGGCGCCTCATCGTTTGGTCGTAGAGGTTTGCGAGATCGTGATAAAACGCAACGCGAGTTTGCGGAGTTGAGCGTGGAACAGCGGGGTTTTGCGAAGCGTCGTCGGTCGCCGTCTTAGTCGCTTGGGCTCTGAGACCGGAGTTCGCCGAACCGTGCGCGTCGGATCCCGCCGTCGTCGCGAGCGAGGAGCTGCTGAGGCGCTGCGTCGTGGGTCGTCTTCTCCATCTCCGGTGAAAGCGCCCATGCTCATCGTCGTCTCGTCGCTCCGCGTTCGGCCGTCGGATCTTAGAAGGTAAAGCCGTTGGATGAGGGCGCGTGGTCAGATTAGATCGTAGCCGTCCGATCTCGTCTTCTGCGGATCGGATCGAGCGCGAGGTTGGGCCAATTGGCGCGGCCGGCGTGTGATGCTGAGTCTTGGCGTCGTGGACCGAGTTCACCGTGGTCAGTGACTGGCAGTGGACTCGATCCATCGCCGAGACAGCGTCGGCTTGTGATTGGCTCGAGGCCTCGGCGTCATGCTTGCGTCATAATTGCATTTTCAATTGGAAAAATAATCCGATTGGAAATTCAGTGATGATGGCGTCATCGCGAGTCCATGCCGCGTCATAAATCTGTCTTCGATTTAAAAATAAATCATTAATCGATTTTACGATTTTTGTAATTTGATGTTTATTTCAAACTTCAAAAGGCTATATCTTTTGCATCGTAACTTTCGGTTTGAGTGATTCAAATTTCTAAAATTTGTAAAATTGAAATCTATTTAATGGTGAATTTTATTTGATTTCTGGAGTTCATTTGCTCTTTGTTTTGGTATTTATTTGCTTTTCTCCTTGATGCAGCGTAGGCGTTGAATTGTGCGGCGCTTGGAGGAAGATCCGGCAATGCAAGAGCAAGATCGAACCAGATCAGGACCTATTCAAGGCAAGTTGTGCTTTGATCATGTTGAACCCATGTTTATAAAATTGCTATATTTGTTTTACCCTATTGCATATATTTCAAGTATACAATTGTTTCAAATTAGATTAGGTTTAGCTAATATACCAGATTGATCTATACCCTACCTTGTCATTGTATGCCATGATCCATTGTCACCTAGATTGGTTCAATATAGTTGGTTAGTAATTATAATCAACATTGGAGGGTTAGTTAGTATTAGTTGCTTAGCCATGCCACGTCATCACATATGTCGAGAATCATTGATAATTAATCTTGATTAATGGAATATGGAACAATGTTATGAACTTGTGTGTCATGTGGATCACACGATGAGATTGAGTTGTTGTGGCGAGTCATGTCGCATAGCGATGTTGAATTGATAGCACGTGGTGCTTGGTAATCAGCCCAGGTGATAATCATTTAGATTGGGGCAAGTGACAAGGGCGAGAGGCCAAGGTGGGCCCGATGGGCGGAGGGTATGTGGATGTCTTGCCTTGATCACTCTAAGGACTTAACCTTGCAAGCCTTTGACTGAGTCAATCATGCAACCACATGTGCGGAATGGGCGACCCTAGTGAAGTAATTAGCAATGTCTTAATTTTGGTACTATCATGGTCGGTGTGAGTTCTCGAGTTATGGAGTAATTCACATGGCGCAGAGAGCCACGGATGTAGTAACGATCCGCGTGTTGAAACCTTAGCGGGTAGTGCAGGGTTAAGCGACGCATTGTAAAACTTTGTTATAATCACTCGCTTTGGTGGTGTTTGGTTGTATCACGTGGGTAAAGTGCATAACCTCTGAAGAGTGTGAAATTATTCGGATAGCCGTGCTCGCGGTATTGAGCAATGCTAAAATTACTGATTAAGGGTTAAGCTTAATTAAATGGACAATTTGGTTTGGAATGGCGGAATGCCATGTGGAAGATGGAATTTGACTTAGGATTGGAAACTTGGTTTACTTGAGTATCTTGAATCTATTTATTATTGCTATTTGGTTTCACAGTCTTTACAATCTATTTATTATACTTGTTCATAAATCTTGCTTATTGCAAAATAGCCATGATAGCCTATCCATTGGAATAAGCCTTGCATATAGATACATAGAATTGCATTCTATGCATGACTTATTGAGTGCTTAAGTACTCACCCTTGCTAAACAACAATAATCAACGAGTTGAAGAATCTACACTGTGTTGGAAGAGGAAGTCGAGGAAGACCACGAGTCATTAGAGTCAGAGCCTTGTCGGTTGCTGTGGTGGTGATGAGCTATCTCGTTTTCTACTTTCATTGCTTAATTATTAGCTTATATTTCAGTCTTGCCTGCGTGGCCTTAATAATGTAAGTCGGTCATAAGATCATACATTTAGCTATATCAATAAATGAACTATTATTCTATTATCGTTGAGTATGATGTGATATGTACCGATGTTGGTGTGTGCACTAAGCGTTGATCACAGGACTAGTGCGGTAAACACGGTGGAGTGCGAATCGATGGATTCGGGTCCTTAGCGACCGCCTTAAGTCTTTTCACAGGCCTCGTACTAGGTCAAAGGCGTCAACCCGACCCAGCCGAGTTTGACGACTCGGTCGGGGACCTCATTGCTATGACCTACCTTCTTCCCGGGTATGCACGGTGGTTGCTCGGCCTCGACCACAGCGTGGGCTGGACAAGGGAGTACTACCCCGAAACAGCTAACTTCATTCATCTAAGTTCATCAGTCAAAACCTTTTCTTGACCAAGTTATACTTACAAGGGACACGGATATTTTGTCCCTCGACCTACTTCAATCTACATGTCCGCCATGTCGCGGCGAGCTTCTCTGCTCGAGCTCGATGACCTTCACCCTCAACGAGAGTTCGCCTTGCGGGACGATGCGCCAGTGCGGAGGGTGGCGGCAGTTGCGCTCGTCTGGAGTCGAGCTCGGCGCTCTTTCTGTCTTGGTCGCCCACGGTTTCTCCTCGAGCTCGGCGACCGTCTCGAGCTTGGCGGAGACCTTCGCTAAGGCGGCGACTGCTCATAACTTGCTTCGCGGCTCCTCCACCTTAGCGCGCTCGCCTTCTAGGACCTTGGGCGTCCTCGCGCGTTAGCCTTCCAAGTTGGCGCGCGTTCACGCGTTCGGCTTTGAGGGCCTAGCCGCCTTCACGAGCTCGGTCTCGAGGGCCTCGGCCTTCACGCGCTCGGCCGAGGCCTCGGCCGCCTTCCGCGTTGGTGGCGGCTAGGCATGCTCGGCAGCGTGGCCCGCGGTCCTCTGCTCGCCTCCTCACCTTTCGTCGACCACGGTGTCCTCGAGTGGCGATGTAGGCCTCCCGCCACCACGTCGTACAAACTACTAAAAATTTATGTTGAAGTGCAACGGTGAATATTAAAATTCAAACATCTTTTGAAGTATTTCTTCTGTTTTAGTGCACTAGTGCTCAGCACGTCGAATTGCACATTTCAACTCAACATAATAATCTTGGAAAGATTTGCACCTAGTGTATTGCTCTCCACATGGCGAAGTAATTCCCTCTCATAGTAGGTGGCACAAACTCACTTTTGCCAAAAATTAAAGACCAATTATATGCATAATCTTCAAACTCTCTAGTGGCTCTTATCACCTCATTAGTGATATGGATGTTCACATTCGAATACCCGTGCACGGCCTAAGACCGGATCGGGTTGAGGAGGAACGTCGTCGGAGTCGTCGGCGCCTATTTTGATAATGGCTATCTGGAGACCACCGGCCGGATTCGACGGCGCGCGACACTTGGATTGTAGCAACCAAGCGTGCCTTCTTCCCCTTACTTTCCTTTATTTATAATAATCAGAGCACCTAAACATGGAAACTACGAAATATAGAAATTGCTAATCATAGGAAGATAAAGAAAGAAACTTCTCTAATCATGGAAAGATAAAAAGGAAACTTTCCCTTCAAGCGGCGGATACGATGGCGCCCTCTGCGTCCTGGTCGATTCCGTTTTGGACTTGACCTTTCCTAAAATAAACTCTATCTGGTTTGGACATATCAATACTCCCCCCCTCAACACCAAGCTTGTCCTCAAGCTTGAAATCCGTAGTAAGCGTTTATATTGAGGCGTCGACCAAGTAGCCTCTTCCAGCATTGACCGGTCAATGTACCAAAAAGCTGCCAAACTGACTGTCACAAAGCGTTGATCCAAGAGTTGATAAGGAACCAATTGAGCGGCCTCGGTTGATGGGAATGATACATCATCGGTAGAGATGGAGTATCTCGGAGAACCCTTATAAGTTTTAACAAGGACACATGGAAGACATCATGAATCTTGGTACATCGGGGAAGAAGTAATCGATAGGTGTCGGCGTTTGAACACCGCAAGTAAATTTGTAAGTCTAAGGGCGCGCGTTCCCATCACTGAATGGTTAGACTCGGAAGCCCAAGGCATTATCTTGGTTGGTGAATGTCCCTACTCGATTCGTGTGGTGGTATTGTATTGTCTTTAGGTCGGATGATTACGGCGTTTACAAGAAGCGGTGAGCCTTAGTGCAAGAATGCTCGTTGCTTGTCCGTGTGTCTCTCTTCCTCCCTCCCGGGGTTCTGCCTTCTTTTATCTGATGGGAAGGCGGGTTACATCGAAGTTGGGGAAGGCGAGGTGACCAATGCTAAAACCGGTCCTTCGTTACGTCGTGAGTCACCGTTAAATCTTGCCATTTGGGTCGGTAGTCTTGTTAGGCGGAGCGGTTAGATTTGCCGTTGGGAAATGGCGCACGCATACAGCCAGGCTGGCAGTGTTGGCGTTCTTGTATAACGTTGGTCTTTGCCTCGGGAGGGCGTGCTTTCGTGTCGTCGTGGTAGTCGATGGGGTTGGAAGCTTGACGGCGACCATTAAACCATCTTGGGAAGGGGCCACTGCTCGTATAGTCGCCGATTGACCCGTCCGTGGGGCGCGTGGTGTGGGCGGTGAAGGCCGACCGCGCGACCCTCGGCGGAGGTTGCCTGGTTTGATCGGTCGGAGGTCCGACCCTGCTGCGGTCGGGAGCCACCAGCAGTCGGGGATGCTTATCGATTGGTCGGGAATGGGCGTCTGCGGCGACCTGCGAGATGCTTTTGGTCGGTGAGTGGGCTGGAGCGGCTGCTAGGCTCGAGTTATGCTTGAGGCGACTGCTCGTTACCTTGGGCGTTGGGGTACCCACAGTATGAGTATTCGTCAATAGGCCACCTCCTGTCGTGCAATCACCTTATAGGGACCAAAGTAGCAGGTGACAACATGGTGTGAGAACTCCTTAAAGTAAGTTGTCTATGATGTTGGAGCTTCAACCAAACCCAGAACCAACGAAGCGTGACCTCCCTATGGTTGGTATCATGTTGTTGCTTCATCTTGTTTTGAGCAACCAAGAGATGGTGCGCGCATACGTTGGAGAAGAGCATCCTGTCCACTAACCGACAATCGACCGCATCAATGGGCGTCGTTCCTTGGGAATAAGGCACCAAAGGAGGAGGTGGTCGTCCATACACAAGTTCAAAGGTGTCATCCTTAAGGTGAGTGATAAAAAGTATTATAGCGAATTCCGCCCATGGAAGCCATTGAACCCGTCGTGGATTCTCGTGACCAAACATCGAAGATACTTCTCAATAGTACGGTTGACAACCTCAGTTTGGCCGTCTGTTTGAGGGTGATATGAAGAGGAAGTCAGAAGCCAAGTGCCACTCCTAGTTAACAGGCCTTGCCAAAATGCACAGGTGAACACCGGATCACGATCTGACACGATCGTTTCCAGCACCCATAGGTCGAACAATCAGTGAAGAAGACATTAGCCACCACGAGGCCGTCGTTGGTCGCTTAAGCGATGAAGTGTGCATACTTTGATAGCCTATCGACCACCAATAAAGTTGTTTTGCCTTGAGACTTGGGCAGGCCCACCACAAAATTCATGGAACCATCTGCCCAAATGTGATGAGGAATAGGGAGGGTTGCATTAAGCCTAAAGGAGACAATGTGCTAGCCTTATGTTGTTGGCAGACCGGACATTTGTCCACAAAATCTTCCACGAATTCCTTAGTCCCTCCCAATAAAAGTGTTGTTTCACTCGATGCAAGGTTTTATGAAAAGATCATGAAAAGCAGACACTATCGTTCATGGGCCCGAATCGGCCAGGTACAAAGTCGGCTGCCACGATATACAAGCCCGACAGCGTTGTCCACAAGTTGGTTGCATCACTACTTTGTCTGCGGAAGCGAGCGTAGTCGGCTCATTTGCCGGTTGCATAGAGATCTAACCAATGTGTCTTCTACCTTGGAGCAATGATCTTTGGACATCGGGATGTCGTGAAGCTCCTCCTCCCAATCGCCCAAAGAAGTCGTAGGACCGAGATTGCGGCACAAATGACCTCCGGATCATGGCGACCACGATAAAGGCGTCGGCGGCATTAGCGCGATCGGGTTTGTATTCAACGAAAAATCAAAACCCATTAATTTGCTTATCCAATGTTCTTTGGGTGGCGTGACTAAGGCTTGCTCCAACAAGTATTTTAAGCGGCATGAGTGCATTCGAACAACAAGCATTGCCCCACAAATATGGTCGCCAATGACGAATAACTTTTGATAGTCCAATGAGTTCGCTCATAAGGCGCCAATTTAGCATGTCAATCGACCAAGCAGCGACTATAATAGGCAGCGGATGGCCCTCTTCTTGCTGTCTGCCCCCCCCCACCTTGCTGAGGCATCGCATTCCACCACGAAGGTGATATTAAAATTGGGAGGCGAAGAATCGAGTCTTGACAGCGCCTCTTTTAAGCGATGGAAGCGCGATCGACGAAAGACCAAGAAAACCCTTGGCGATGGAAGATTAGTGAGGTTCGCCGCGCCGCATAATGATGAATAAAGCGGCGGTAATACCCAGCTAACCCCAAAAAACAGACTGCGCACCTCGGCCGTCGTCGTGAGTCAACAGCATACGATATCTTGTATTTTGTTGGGATTGGCCTCCACACTTCACTGAAATAAGATGGCGAGATACCCACGCTCTTTGCACAAAAGCACATTTAGAATGCTTCAAGTACAAGCGATGTTGTCGAAGCTTTTCAAAGACAAACAAAGATGCAAAAGATGCTCGTCCTCGTATACTTTGTAAATCAAAATGTCGTCGAAGAAAGCGAGCACAAACTTCACGAAATATTACGCAAGATCTCATTCATAAGAGCCTGGAAAGTCGAAGGAGCATTACATAACCCAAAGGCCATGACCAAGGACTCAAAATGGCCATGATGCGTACGAAACGCCGTTTTCTCAATGTCTTCTTCTTTCATCCGGACTTGATGATATCCCGATCGAAGGTCCAGCTTAGTAAAGTACTTGGCACCATGCAGTTCATCCAGAAGTTCTTCCACGACCGGGATAGGAAACTTGTCCTTGATTGTTTTGTCATTAAGCGCCCTGTAGTCCACACAAAAGCTCCACGACCCATCTTCCTTCCTCACTAAAAGGACCGGGGAGGAGAAGGGTGATCGACTTGGCCGAATCAGTCCCTGAGCCAACATCTCCGTACACTGCTTCTCAATTTCATCTTTCTGTAGATAGGGATACCTGTACGGTCTTACCACCACTGGATCAGTTCCCTCCTTCAAACATATGCGATGATCACGAGAGGCGGGAGGGTGGCAACCAGGGGCTCTGGAACAAATCGAAAAATTTGCCAACAACTCCTCCACATATCATCTCACGAGTTCGATCGATAGAGTTGTGCCTGCTCCTTAGGCTCCCCTGTAAGATCACCTCCTTCCTTCATTCGAGGCGCATCTTCAAAGAACGAGTTCCATTGTATATTGCCCGGAGGGTGCAACCATTGGACCCCAAAGCGACATCAAACCCATCTAGGGTATGACCGGGAATGGCGCCACGAAAGTGTCTTGATCGATCATGAAGCGAGCCTCAGAATCCTTCCCAAACATGATAGCGGCCCCGTTTGCCACCCGTACTCTGCTGCCCAGACATAGTCTCTGTAACACGCCGAGCCAGTTGTGAGTACTCCCATCCACCAAACCATTCAAGGTCACACCATCCACGACCAGTTTGGACCTACATTGTATCGGCGCCTTAGGCCTCTCCGCTGCCATTAGAGAGAGCGAGGCTCTACCACAATTGTGCGAGTCCCTTCTCACGTCGCTCGCCATCTCCTCGGGACTCGAGCGGCGCCCGGTAGGAGTCTTGAGAGTTCTTGACACCACACGAGACCACTATTGCCCCGACCACCGTTAGGGAGAAGTGGCGAGGACAGGCGTGGCGCTCGGTTTCTTCGAACTCGGCGTAACCTCGGCGCGGCGGCCGAAGCGCGTTGCCGTGAGACCCGCGATCGCGGTGGTTGTCAAGCTCCTCCTCGTGGCGCTGAAGAAGCGACCCGAGGTCACCGCCGGCGGCGCTCCGGCCGAATGCCCGATCGGTGGCGGCGGCGTTGACAACCTTATATCGCCGCCAATCCACACATCTTCACGACGTTGACTTCTCGAGCCAACCCAATAGCATCCGCGAATCCTAGGCGATCCGCGCGCATCGGCGGCCATGCGTGGGTGACGGACCACCGTGAAGGTCTCTATTTGATGTTCTCGTTTCATCTTGGGCGCCCGGGCCAAGAGCCTCTGAAATTCACGCGCGAAATCATCGACACGGCTGTCCCCTTGCTTGAGATTCACCAAATCCCTGAGGGGTCCAGCAGTAGGGTGTCGAGTAAACCGCTGTAAAAACGTCTCATAGAAATCCGGCCAGGTGATGTGCTTCTCCTCCAATTCCCAATTATCCAAAACTTCCCGCGCCTCACCCCGCAGATGTAATCCTGCCATCTCCACCCACTCCTCATCGGCATATGATGGGGCGCGAGCAAGCGCTTCGCCTTTGCTTGAACCAAGGAGGGGTCCTCGGCGCCATCATAGAGAGAAGATCATACGCGTGATGCACGTGGAGCCGCGTCGATCTCCTCATCCTGCGATCCTCTCGAACTCCTCCCATTTGCTGTATTGCGTTCATGGAGGACATCTTGATTAGGCGAGGAGGAACCCGTGCTCGGTTTGCCTTGCTGATGCGCATTTCACGGCTGGTTGTCGGCCTCAGCTGGCGAAGCGACTTGCGAGAACGCCTTGAATGTCGTCTAGCTTCGATCGTGCACATGTCGGAGGCTTCAACTTGTTAACAATGGTCTCCGTCATTTGAGCAGTAGCTTCCAAGTTAGAACCACGCTCCTCATCGATCGCCATGGAAGGATCGACTTGCTCGATACCAATTGATATGGATGTTCCGTTCGAATGCCGAGTACGGCACGAGACGGATCGGGTTGAGAGGGCGTCGCGGAGTCGTCGGCGCCTATTTTGATAATGGCTATCTGGAGCCACCGGCCGGATTCGGCAAGCGCGCGACACTTGGATTGTAGCAACCAAAGCGTGCCTTCTTCCCTTACTTTCCTTTATTTATAATAATCGAGCACCTAAACATAGAAACTACTAAATATAGAAATTGCTAATCATAGGAAGATAAAGAAAAAACTTCTCTAATCATGGAAAGATAAAAAGGAAACTTTCCCTTCAAGCCAGCCGGATAACAGTAGCGCCCTCTGCGTCCTGGTCGATTCCGTTTTGGACCTGACCTTTCCTAAAATAAACTCTATCTGGTTTGGACATATCAGTTAGCTTTTGGGGTCATTTTGATTTTAAACACCCATTTCATTTGTACTTCCCATGCAAGATATTCTTAGGGATCATTACGTCCATATAAGGAAAAATGTCAATACTTATATTCTGCTATGGTTAGTTAAACAAGAAAACAAGTATAAAATTATGCAATATGCAATGAATGCAAGTGTGTATGCAATCACTCAACCTTACCTTTCTTACAAAATCAAGTTCTTACCTCTCCACCTTTGAATTGAGGTCAAAACTTATACTTTGGTAATAAGCGAAGACAACGGTGATGATAATCAAGCGAATTAAAGTGAACCAAAAGCACAACATCGATGATTTAGTATAGCTTGATATGGATATATGTAGCAAGGAGTAATAGATGTGTAACTCAGTTAATGTAAAATCAAATAATAATCCAAAAGATAACAATGCCTAAGTTGCTGTCATGGGATATGGGATAAAGCTACCAAAATAGAACATGCAACAAAGTGGATATAAGCACAAAGCATCACTTGAGAAACATACAGCAAGAGATACTGAAGTGGTAAAATAACACACAAAAATTGCACCAAAATCTGAAAAAATCCCTTTTAACAAGAGCAAACCGAAAGCAACTTTTTTCTATTTTTAATTTTTCTTCTTTTTTCTCTGTTTTTTATCTCACTTCCTTTTTTTTGCTTCTGATTTTTTTTAACTTTTTTCTTCAGATTTTTTTTCTTCCTAGGTTGAATCAAAAATCAAGGAGCAAGCCAATTAATTGATAAATGACTCGGGACTTTTGCTCTCACGGGAGAACAAATAGGGGTGGGCATTCGGTTTTTATTGGCTCGGTTTGTTTGGTTTAAAAATATTTCTGTTTTGCAAATTGGCTACCAAAATTTTCGGTTCAAATCCAAAAACCAAACTGAATTAACCGAAAAAATTTGGTTCGGTTAATTCGGTTTTCAGTAAACCGAATTTCGTGAGGAAGGTTACTTACCATTCCTTTTCAATCAAGGAAGAATTCAATAGAAACCAGCATTAAAACACAGTCCTCAATCACTAGTTGACTGAACTTCAGCTCCACATAGGCTCATAGCTAAAGAATTCAAAGTGTGCACAGAAACTCAAATTGGATAGCATGATATTTTCCAAACAGCTGGAGAGCCCATTATAAAATTTGACATGGTAAGTATCCCTCACTATCTTAGCGTCGTCATCACAGATCCCAATTTGAAGCTCTTATCAATACAACGAAAGATGAAGGATGAGTCCATTATCCGGTGCATAGTAAATGAAGATTATGAATTAAAGCACCCCAAAACAAACCCTCCTGTTCCCTCACGAGTAATCAATCACAGGAATTCAGCAAATCCTACTACCCTGTTGAGAACAGAGACCATAGTCCATAGCGTATCTTTCAGATAGGAAATTGGTACAGCGTTGCGGCCCCAAATTAAACCCTGTTCATTGACGAGCCCCAATCATCACGCAAGAACTATAAAAGTGAGAGAAATTAGGGAGTAGAGCTCAAGGCCCATGCCGTCGTGGATATCGTAGTCCTTGAGGGTGATGTGGTCCTTGTAGATGGTGTACCACTTCTGGATGCGGATCTTCTCAGGCCTCGTGCCCGTCTGCGCCGCGACCAGCTTCTTGAGGTCGCCGATGGTGTCGTCCTCGTTGCACTTCACCCGCACCTTCTTCCCGAGATGATCGTTGAGCTCCATGATCTGGTGCGCCCACATCACCTCCACCGGGGCCAGGTGCGGCTACGGCTGGATCCATATCCCGTGCCGCCCCACCACCATGTGGCTCTGCATGTGCCCGGAAATCCCCGTCGTCGCCACGATGGTGGCATCCAGGGTGGTGTGGTTTGCCGGAGAGGAGGGGAGAGTTTGAGGCGGCTGAGAAGGACAGGGTGAAGGTGTTAGTGGTGGCGCGGAGGAGGAGAAGGTGGAGGAGTAGAGCGCGGTGGTGGAGAAGAGCACGAAGAAGAGGAGTGGGAGAAGCGAAAGCTGAGGAAGAGCGAGATCGGCGGCGCTGAATAGAAGTCAGCACCTTCGGTTTGGGGAGACAAATAGGGAAGTGGAATTGTGGTCTGTAGATGGCGATGCCGATTGAAGAAAGGGGTTTTGTGCAAGTGTGGTAGTGGGCTTTATTTGGTTTTTATTTGGTTTTAGGGTTTGTTCAGTTTCCAAACACAAAAACCGAATCGAAAATCATAAACGAATCACGATTAAAATTAAAATCGAGCGGTAAACGAAAAAACCGAATTTTCGATTAATTCGGTTTAGTTCAGTTTTTTGTTTGGTTAAAAATGCCGCCTCTAAGAATAAAGATTAAAGTAGAGCGATCGATTTGATGCGGGCCTGCAAGTAATTGAAAAAGAAAACTGTGCAGCTTCCTTGGAAGATACTAGTAGGGATGAAAGCGGAATAAGCGGTCAATAAATGGTACATTCGTTTCCGTTTTCATATTTTTCGCTATTATGAGCGATATCGAAACCTTGGAAATGGATAGTGGCCAATGGATGCGGAAAAAATGGAGTGGATCTGAAGCAGCGGAAAATTTCACAAGAACATAATACATAATCTATCTAAGCGTACCAACATTAAATGAAAACTAGATGCATCGCTCATAGCTGCTTCTTGTTGGCGTCAAAAACTTGATGTAGGGTTTCTAACAACGACACACGGACAAACACGGGTTCAAAGCGTGCGGTCGATTTGACCTATAACCGACAAGGTAAAAATATAAAATTCACTCAAAAGCCGATCGTAGAGATCAATCGGCTTAAACCCAATCAGCTTGAAGCCGATCGAGATCGAAGTAACAGGGTAAGTCTAATTAGCCAATTAAGGCTAGTCAGATAATAAGGTAGATTGATTACGAAGAAGAAGCGATGCGCAACAAAATCGAGAACAAATCAAATGCAGGGTGTAATTGGCGAAGATCAACAATCGTGATCGCAACTTTATTGATCAAAATCGATTACAAAGAGAGATCTAAATTACGTGAGGCTACTCTAGTCGACGGGAAAAAGTAGAAAAGTAAAAGGTGGTTGATTGTATTGTGTTGTTGTTTTTATGACTTGCTCTGGTCCTTCTTTTATACCCTTCGACCGATCGTGTCCGACTACAACCGTTTCAAGTTTTGATCCGTATCGGCCTTATCTCGGACGATTATTTCCTTAAAGATCTTGCCGTTACCAAAATATATCCAAACCTTTTCATTACGTCAGTTAATTCCGTATCTTTGACTTCATTGCGATTTTGACGGACTTGCCAAATTTTGGTGCAAACATATGCCCCCATTTTGAGAGATGACTTGTCATCATCAAAAATCACAATTTATCGGCTTTTCAATCATTCAAGCTGTTGAACTTCACTCAATAAGCGCTACTTTATTCGCCGTAATTCGACATGCGGGTAGTGCATTTTAACTACTTGCGCCTTTTGAGATTCACTTCCGTCGCTTCAAATTTTCATCACGCTATAAAATCGACCCTCAGCCAGATCATTCTTCACGCTCGAGCTCTCACGCCATTCACAATCGGCTTCTTCCTTCCGCATCTTGTTCTCTCATCGCACGCCAACTCTTTTGACTTGATCGGCTTTCACATCAAGATCAATGAATGGATCCCTCTCGGTACTTATCCCAATCCCCAATAGTGTTGATCAATTTTTCTCGGCCCATTAGGAAACTTAGGCGCACTTACGGTCATTGATCAAGAAGTAACTTGTCTCCCTTATCGGCTAGAGGATATAATATTGAGGTTGGAGTAAGAGTTTTAGGGCTTGGCCGATTGCATTAAAGGTTGGAAGAGTTGGTACAATCAGTAGCAGCCGAAGAGAGTCTTGGGAGAGAATGGGCATCGCGAATGCATTCCCTTGAGTTTAGTCGATCCAGAGGCCAATGAGCCCTTAGTGGCCATGACTTGTTATTTCTGGTCGGATTTGTTTAATGCTTTTATGTTTCGCACCGGTATGATCGGCCCAACCTTGCTGGATGTTGCTCAACTCTGCTGCCTGAGACCGGACGGGGAACAAGTGTCGGCCTTTAGTGCCAAACCCAAACATAAGCTTATCCGATCAAAAGGCGAAGGCTGGTCTAAGTATATTGCAAATAACAATAAAGTAAATGGATTGGTATCGGACGAAGAACATATTGCTTTCCTTAACTTTTTGTGGCTTGATCGGTTTTGTTCTGCGGTGCTTCATTAGGACCAACCCAAGTATATCGAGACAATTGCAAAAGATTAGTAGAGGGTAGTCGGCTTGCACTTGGAAAAACATTCCTCGGGCGATATACGGATGATGCATGTTATTAGAGTCGGCTTTACGGGTTTTGCCGACTTCACCGTGGGTAACATAGGAGGTCCCTATGGTTTATTCAGTGCAGCTATGTTGCTTCTTTAGCGACCTTTTGACTTAGAACCTCACCAAGATCTGACTTTCCCAAGAAGACAATCCAGAGAGCGCCATTCCTCAATATCAAGCAAGCCGATCTTTTGTGACGTTTCATCATGTGTTCGGTGGCGAGACAAAATTACAGGTGATTCAAAGAAGTATATGTCCTTTTCCTTAATTTGAGCGACGCGATTTGAAGGCGAGATTTTTTGGCTATAGTCAAGTGGCCGACTTTCCATGGCCTTCATTCCTTAGTCTTGAAGGCGATCTGCGATGTCTTGGAGACCCTCGGTTTGTATAGAATCTTTATTTCTCCTTGTATTCTTCATCTTTGGTCTCTACACAAGGAATCGAACATACCGACCATCATATGAATTCTACCATCCGTCCATTTATGCAAGACAAGCGGGATTTGGTCAATTGATTCCAAGTCTTGACTTCTTGATCGGCAGAGCCAAGGGCAGTCAAGTAATCTTTGTGTCGGCGAGATTGTTCTTGAAGTGACCGATGACACGCAATCCAATCTTTACGCACTTTTTCTGAACACGAGACGGCGGGAGGCTATACCCGTGGTGGTCGGTTATTCTGAAGCTTTGTATCGGTCAAAGTCTCCATCTAACATTGTTAATGAATTCTTCCCAAACCTTACGAGCGGCGCTAGCATCTAATGCCGATTCTAGCGCGAGACCACTTATTGGATATACTAATACGAATGTAGATGTCTCTAGCGAGGTATCGACTTTTAGAGTCCAAATTTCCTATTTCGCATTCCATGAAGTTTCTTTTGCATCTAACTTCGCTTCTGTGCAGGACAAGGCTAGAAGAGAGTGGCTGCGAACCCATCGGGTGACATTCAACCCAAAAAATAGCAACAATCGGCTGCCATTACAGGCTACGCCTCCGGATCTTTGGGAATTCAGAGCCCCTCTTTATCAAACTTGGAAAAACAAAAACAACCCAGTAAGTCTTTTATCGGCTTTCATTTACTTCTCTGATCATTTTTCATCTATGATTGATTTATCCGATAAACTCCTCAGAAAAGAAGCAAAAATACACAAAGGCTGCCGCCAAGAAGACTTCTAAGCCCCAAAACAGGCGGTGAGAGTTCGTCACACGTGTCGACCCTTTGGAGAGGTAAGAGTTGATCTTTCATAAGTATCAAAGTCTTAGATGCATTGGCTTACCCTTTATTATTATTTTTATAGCCGACACAATCAATTCAAGCCACGAAGATCTTAGCCGATCTGCCAAATATTTCTGCTGTGCCAATTCCTAAGCCGCAGCCGACCCTACCTGCTCCATCCGTTGATCTATCAGAGCTATCAGATCCAACAAACCTGCTAGGATTCTCCTTGGCCGATCTTGATGACCCGAGATCATGGCCACGATGATTATGATCACGAAATGGGAGGATCCTTGAAGTGTCAAAGAGGCATCGGTGCCTCATACATTCCGGAGCATTAGGAGCGTCTTGATAAGTTTTTGATTTAGTGATGTGGCCCCAATCGGAGATCTTAGCTAATAATCAACCGATCAGAGATGCTATGGCTACTGTTGAAGCCGACCTTCCTCCGGAAGCAATGCAAGCCCTCCTCAATGTGTGCCACTTGGATGATAGGAAGTCTGAAGTGGAGGCGGCACAAGACCGAATCGGCGTCGTGAAGCTCAAGAAGCCGATCGAAGCTCTTGGATGAATTGGTCGGCGCGGCCAGGGCAAAAAAGCGTAAGTTTGATACTGGTGCTCAGCAGCTTAAGTCGACCAAAGAGTCCCTCTCCAAGTTAGAAAAAAGAAAGAAACTTCTTTTGGAAGAGTTGGCCAAGCTTGAAAAGCAAATCGGAGAAGGCCAATACATCTTGGAGAAAACTGCATTGGAGATGAAAGAGCAAAAGCTTAGCATTGCGCGCCGTTGTGATGTGTGAAGCAATCGGTCAAGGTAAAACCAGTGCCCAGGAATGCCAAGGATGATGATCGCCTTCTTAATGAAATCCAAGAGACCATCGCAAAAGCAGCGGGTGCTCTGTCGGCTCTGGGCCCGACTCTCCCCGGATCGGGCATTCATTATTAGATCATGGATTGTAGAACTATGCTAAATATCAAATGACTTGTCTGAATGCTTGTAAATTTTGACAATCGGCTGTTTAACCGATTTAATTATGCTTCCTAGTAAATACATTTCTTTTGAATCTTCAATCCTTTTAGCCGATTAACAGCATCGTGTTAACTTGGCTTTTTTGAATGTGGTTCTTAGTCGGCTAGGCTCCAATCCAAATGCTAGGATAGTATTTCTTCAAATATTTTCCATTAATGGCTTTAGGCAATACATACCCTTCAACGTCTCTATTATATCAATTTCCGTCGACTAGCCGATTAACTTTATATGGTCCTTCCACGTAGGTGACCATTTTCCAAATCGGTTATCTTTTGATCAGCCCAGTAATATTGTTTTCCACACCAAATCGGCTTGATCAAAAGATTTATGCACAACCTTTTTATTATATGCTTTTGCAACTCTGGCTTTATTCTTTTTTAGCCGATCAAGCGTAGATAAACGTAATTCCGCTAGTTCATCCAAGTTATCGATCATTGAATCATTATAATCTTGAGCCGACAAACCGTTTTGTCTGGCCACTCGTATCGATTCAATATTGATTTCAACTAGTAATACGGCTTCTTGACCATACACCAGCTGATAAGGTGAAAGCTTCGTCGCTCCGTGATAAGCTAGCCGATATGCCCAAAGTGATTCCGATAGAGTTGAGTGCCAATTCCTCGGCTTTTCATCGATCTTTCTTTTGATCAGTTTAATCGCGTTTTGTTGGGCGACTCGGCTTGTCAGTTAGCTTTGGCGTAGTATGGGGATGAATTCAATAGTTTAATCCCGGACTTGTTGCGTAAATCTGAAATTCATTGGACATGAAAACCGTGCCTTGATCGGTTGTAATCGTTTATGATATTCAAACCGATGAACAATATGTTCATTAATAAAGCCGATGGCTTCAACAGTTACTTTCTTAAGTGGTATAGCTTCAACCCACTTTGAGAAATAATCGATTCGCGACCAAAATAAACTTGTGGCCTTTACTCGATGCAGAAATATTTGGCGATTATATCTATTCCCCAACCTCTAAACACCATGGCTTGATAATTGGGTGTAAAGCCGATCTTGGTGCTAATTGTACATTGCCAAATTTCTGCAAGTTTGACAACCTTTGTAGTATTTAAAACAATCTTCTAGCATTTCCGCCAAAAGTAACATGTCCGTCTAAGCATCCACACACATGGCGGCTTTATCTATTAGCTCATCATTTGATATCGGTCGAGGTCTTTGTACCTGATGCTGTTGAGCCAAGGCATTAGCTCCATCGTTCAACTCTCTAGGGACGTGGCTGATAGAAAATGACGTAAACGAGCCGATGATCTCTATGCATTGCTCCAAGTATTTTAGCAGTATCTCGTCCCGACATTGGTATTCTCCTTTGATTTTCTGTATAATTAGCATAGAATCCCGGTATGCCTCAACCGTACTTGCTCCAATATTTTCCAACAATCGCAAACCTTTGAGCAACGCTTCATACTCTGCTGATTATTTGAGCATCGGCTATTTAGCGAAATCACGAACTCAAAGTTATGCCCTTTAGGCGATATGAGCACTACACCGATTCCATCGCCTTCTCGCATACAGACCGTCAAAAACAATTGCCAAGGGCTACGGATACCAAATCGATAGTAGTATCATGTCCTCGTTATAAAATCGGCTAATACCTACCCTTTGACTTTGGCGATTCATAGGACAGTCGAACTCAACCAAGGCATAAGCCCATTTGCCAAGTCGACCCCGTAGGATTGGGGCTGACAACATATATTTTATAACATCGGCTTTACAGATTACTTTACAAGCCGATGCTAAAATGTAATGTCTTAGCTTTGTACATGAGAAGTATAAAGACAAGCATAATTTTTCAACGAAAGGGTACGACTTGACATCAAGAAGCGTCGGCTTAAATAAAAGATAACCCTTTCCTTTCCATCAACTTCTTGTGCTAAAACAGACCCAATAGTCTCCTTTTCAGCCGATATATATAACTTGAATGGAATCCCCGTTTGTGGCGCGGCCAAAACCGGAGGATTAGCTAAATATTTCTTAACGTCGTCGAAAGCCTTTTGTTGATCGGCTCCCCATACAAACTCTTGATTATCCTTCAGTTTTAATAGTGGGGTAAATGCGCGGATTCGTCCGGAAAGATTCGAGCTGAATCTTTGGAGATAATTAATTTTGCCGATCAACTTCTATAACTCATTTTTGCACGTCGGGGGCATTGTATCGACTATGGCTTTGACCCTTGTTTGATTGACTTCAATCCCCCTCTCATGCACCATAAAACCCAAAAACTGTCCAGCCGACACGCTGAACGCACATTTGAAAGGATTCATCTTCAAGCCATGCGATCTTATGTTCTGGAAAACTCTTTCTAGATCGGCCAAATCTTTGCAAGTCCTCTGCAGATTTTACCACGACATTATCAATGTATATTTCAACGATGTGGCCGATTAAATCATGAAAAATTAGATTCATGGCTCGCTGATATGTTGCTCCAGCGTTCTTTAATCCGAAGGTCATAACCGTCCACTCGAATAAACCTATTGCACGGGACATCGAAAATTGTTTTGGTATATCGCTTCGCCATGAATATCCGATTGTATCCGCATTCCCATCCGTAAAACTTATGATCTTATTCCCGACGCAAAGATCGATAAGCATATCGTCTATAGGCATCGGTACTCATCTTTGGTGTCGCTTTGTTCAAATCTCTAAAGTCGACACATACTCATGATTTTCCGTTTTCTTCATAATGGAACAATATTGGAAACCCACTCCGCATATCGACAAGGTCTTATAAATTTAGCCTCCAACAATCGCTCTATCTCTTCTTTTATGATTTTATCTGAGCAGTTAAAACGCCTAGGTCTTGTTTAAGCGGCCTATAACCTTGTTTAATGGGTAGCCGATGTTCTACCAATTGTCGGCTTAAACCAGGCATTTCGTAATATTCCCAAGCAAAGCAATCTTTATATTTTCTAATAATTTTGATTAATTTTTCCTTATATCTTACATCTAAATTTGCGCTAACAAAAGTTGGTCTTTTTCTATCACCACTACCTATATCAACTTCTTCAAGCAGATCGGTGGACGTAAAGCCATGACCCAACTTTTCAACTTCTTAAAAGTCTTCTATAGCTTCATAGCTATCCGTTGTTTGCCGATAGCTTTGCATTTTATCTTGTAATGCCTTCACTATTTTTCTTGTCCCCATCGGCGTAGCACTTCGTTTGCTCGATCAAATGTGCCTGGCTTGACACTGATCGGCATAAGTCTTGTCTTGCTTACACAGATGAAATCACAATCTTCCAATGTTTTCCCGATATACACCTGCTTCTTCATGTTGCCAATTCGCATCGAAACTAGCCATGGCAATGTGAGTCGATGTGTCGGCGTGACAATTTCAACTTCTTCTCCGTTCCATTGAACAAGCGCTTGATGCATAGTTGATGGGATACAGCGGTTGGCGTGAATCAATCTCTTCCCGTGAGAACATCGTAATTTCCTTTGGCGTCAATAACAAAAATGCGGTCGGCAAAGTTTCTTCACGACGGTCGATTCAGTAACCATGGCGCTTTTGGCTTCGTAGGATCGCTTTGTGAAGTCGTTTAAAACCATGTTAGTTTTAATCAAGTCTTCATCGGACTTACCCAATTTCTTGCAAGTCGTGTAAGCCATCAAATTTCTCGTGGCTCGCCATCTACGGCATCCTTGATATCGGCTTTCCATTTATATATCCTTTCAGATATAACGGTTTTAAATGACGATGATCATCTCTGGGTTTCTCAAAGATTGCGTTTTGGACTCCCGAACAAGATTGGGCAAAAGTTTCTTTAGCCGATTCAGTTTTGATTTTGAATTCGGCTGGCAATGTGAACACCATGTTGATATCCATTGGTGGTGTATCGTCCCTAATCATAGGAGAATCTAGATCATCTACCGATTCAAAATCTTCTTCAGCTTGTTCTTTTTTCCTCCATTCTTTCTTGACAATTTTGACCGGACGAAGCTCATTGAAAGTTTCATCCCTCTGTTTTTCTGCGTAGGCTTCCCGAATCTCTTGATTCCTTAGCCTCTGAAGTCGTCGGCGTTGCGATCGGCTAAGGCCAGACGAACACCATCTAGGCTTAGGCTCTACTGGTTTTCTTATCTTGCCGACGAGATTATCTTGGTCTATGTTTGACCTCCGCGTTTCGACCTGGTTTGGTTCTTGCTTTGGTTCAGATATCCTTTCGTGAATAGGCCTTCTAAAACCTTCGTTGTAACCCCGAATCGGCCCAGACAGCCTATCTTTAGCCGGTTGCCTTGGCCAATCGTCGCGGGGGTAATGTTCCATCGGGCACGTATACGGGGATGGCAGTGCTACTCCCCTTTCCCAACAAAACTGCCAAAAAGGACATCTTCTATGGGCCCTTTCTACGTTTTCAGTGTGATATAAATTATCCGACCGGCAAGTAGGATATCGCGGTCGGCTATTCATCCTTTCATATTTATCCATCAGTTGTGAAAAAGTTGGTCCCGGCCTTTTGGCTGATTGCTTTGATGGTGATTTTTCAGCTTTGTACCATTTACCCACCCGAGGATTACCCTTGGGTTTAATGGTCCTCGAATTTTTTCCTTCGTGATCGACTTCTATTTGTAGTGAGCCAATCGTAATTTTTAGCGTTTGACCAGCGTCTGAATTTGGCTGAATATTGACCTGTCGATCCTTCTTTGGTTCATCATGTATCGGCTTCTTTTCTTTAGCCGAGCATTGAACCATGTTGATTGGAAATGGATCAGCATCAACTTGCATAGTCGGCTCATCAGCAAATTTTAGCCGACCGTCCTCAATAGCTAACTGGATCTGTTGACGGAAAATATTGCAGTCATTAGTATTGTGAGAAAAAGAATGATGCCACTTGCAATACCTGCGTTTCTTGATCTCGTCAGCCGATGGTATAATATGTCCCTCGGGTAACCGTATTATTTTTTCTTGTAATAACAAATCAAAAATACGATCACATTTGGAAATATCAAAGGCATATTTAACTTCCGATTTATTTCTAGTCGGCTTTAGCCAAGAACAGACTACGGACTTTTTAGAGCCCTTCACCCATTCGGCTATATTTATTTCTGCCTCATCGTCTTCTGAAGAATCACTGGGACAATATTCGACCATATTGACTTTGGCCTTGTCCTTTTCCTTATTATTATTGTTCTTGAATCTCCCTTTAAAAGCTTTACTATCAGGGAATCAGCTTTCTTGAGCCGATACTCGATGAAGCAAGTGACTTAAGTCAGCGAACTCTTGCCCTCCAAACTTTTCCCTAAGTGGAGGAATCAAACCTTGAAACGCTAAGTCGGCAAGTTGATTATCGGGCAAAGTGACACTAAAACATCGATTCCTAGTTTCCCTAAACCTTTTAATGTAATCAGTTACCGATTCCCCAAATTTTTGACGGACGGAGCTTAGATCGGAAATCGTAAGCTCCAAACTGCCCGAAAAGAAGTTTTCGTGAAACCGGCTTTCTAAATCATTCCAAAAGTGGACCGAATTCGGAGGTAAACAGGTAAACCAGGTAAAAGCTGCTCCGAACAATGACAATGGGAACAATCTTATTTTTAGTCCATCGGTGAGCAACCGCGCATTGAGCGATAAAGCGTCCGATGTGTTCCAACGTTGTAGTTGAATCATCGCGGAGAATTTCGCAAATTCGGTACTCAAATTATGAGGGTATGGCATACGATCTATGTAATCGGGATCGGCTTTCTATGGCCGATAACCTTTCCTTAGGTTGTATGCGAACCGGTCCGTAAAGCGGAAATCGATCGCCCAATTTACATTATCGGCCATTGGCATAGCGGGCCCTTGATAATGTTGGTCATAGTTGGCGCCTTGCCCCGAGTGCAAGCTTGGGTTGCCAATTATGCTACATCGTCGACACGACCATCTTGATCATCTTGATTATGCACGCCTTGAGGTTCGCCTTTGGAACAAACGATTACGAGTATGTCACTACCCTATGTGACACAGGTTTCTAAGCATGGTAGGATCTTGAGAGAATCTCTCGAGCCAATCGGTGTGGAACCGATTGGGAAAGGCATGGAACGAGCCGACGACGGCATTTATCGATCGTCTAACTTGGCGGCCGGTGTAGGATTGGTAATGGCTCACCCCACTTGACCGAGGATCTCTAGGCAATATTACGATTAGTGCGTAGGCATCATTGTAGGTGGGTGAGGTTATAGCCGATAGTTTAGGATCGGCTGTTGAGCTCTGCGTATTTTGTGCTCTTGAAAAAGCAGGATAATTTGGCGAGCTTGTAATGGGTCAAGCGAGCTTCTGACGAGGCTAACTCTGGGCTATAGACTTAACGCTATTTGCTATCGCCGGCGAGTTGTCACGAGCCGATGATTAATTTATTAAGGCGTGGTGCATGATCGATTACTCATAGCCGATACTCGCTTGAGCGGCGATATCGGCTTACGGTTACGTGACACCCGCATCTCGAGGTATTGACCTTGGCAGGCGGATTTTTGAGTGACGCCACGTCTAGTTTTCTGATAACAGCTTAGCGTCATCTCCTCCAACGCAGTCTTCCGAGCCTCTATTTCCTGACGTTGTTCCGCGGTCAAATCGTCCATTGTTGGGACGATTATGGCTTCTGCGTTGAGATCGGATGGTGGAATCAACTTTCCTAATGAAGACATTTGTCCCACCGGGCGTGCCAAGAGTGTGTTGGCGTCAAAAACTTGATGTAGGGTTTACGACAAAGACACCGCATTTAACACCGGTTGAGCGTGCGGTCGATTTGACCTATAACCGACAAGGTAAAAAATATAAAATTCACTCAAAAGCCGATCGTGGAGATCAATCGGCTTAAACCCAATCAGCTTGAAGCCGATCGAGATCGAAGTAACAGGGTAAGTCTAATTAGCCGATTAAGGCTAGTCAGATAATAAAGGTAGATTGATTCTGAAGAAGGCGATGCGCAACAAAATCAGAACAAATCAAACCTGGGGGTGTAATTGACGAAGATCAACAATCGGCGATGCGCAACTTTATTGATCAAAATCGATTACAAAGAGAGATCTAAATTGCAGAGGCTACTCCTAGTCGACAGGAAAAAGTAGAAAAAGTAAAAGTTGGTTGATTGTATTGTGTTGTTGTTTTTCGCAGCTTGCTCTGGTCCTATTATACCCTTCCGCCGATCGTGTCCGACTACAACACGTTTCAAGTTTTGATCCGTATCGGCCTTATCTCTGACAGTTATTTCCTTAAAGATCTTGCCATTACCAAAATATCTCCAAATCTTTTCATTCTGTCCGTTAATTCCGTATCTTTGATTTCATTGCCGATTTTGACCAGACTTGCCAAATTTTGGTGCAAACAACTGCACAAGGACGCAACACCGTGCACTTTATGAATAGGAGAAAGCAAGAACGCTAAATCAAGTATAGCTAAATCAAAAGTCATAAGCACATCTTCATTAGGGACAAAGCAAGAATGCTTGCACATATCAAGAACGACATTACAAGGACAAGGGTACCTTGGTAGGGAAGATATCGAGTAATATCTCGGTTGCAGGCGAGCAGCAATAGCTGCAAAGAAGACACCAAGCGGAGGCTTTGCTGATGAGAAATTCGATATAACTTCTAAGAGAACATACTTTAGTGTAGAATGCTTTGTCTTCAGAGCTCTGAATAAAGCCTAGAGAGAAACACAATGTTTAGTTTCTTTTTTGAGAAAGGAAGATCTTTACAATTTACAGATGACATAAACAAATCGTTTGCAACCAAACCATTAATGGATGTTTAGTTACGGTCGGGGATCGGTACCCTCACCACGTGTAAGCGTCCCCCCGTGGCCTTGTGGCGGCTTTTCGCGGGCTCGGGGGCTCATCTCCGACCTGGGAGGTGCTCTCCCAATGCTCGGGCTCGGAACCAGCGAGCTCGGGCACCACCGCGGAGGTAAGCACCCTCAGCCAACCTCGACCTCGACGCCCCCGCGGCTACCAGAGAAAAGGACATCTGTAATATTTTCATTTATCTCGTGTAAAACTCTCCTCTGCGTGGGAATCAGCGCTCTACCTGCCCCTGCGTGGGAACTAGGGTTCAACAGCTCCGACTATCGACGACTTTCATCAGCACCCGTCAAATCGCCACGAGCTCCTGACGTCGACCTCGGGACCAAGCAGCATGGTTCCCAGAGGGCTACAAAGGCAACAGATCACCCCAACCTCAAGGAGACGACGCGAGATGTGCGACACAACACAAGGCAACCGAAAGACACGCAACACACACCGAGAAAAATGGCACAGCGCCCCTTGCTCGGGCCCTGTTCTTGTATTCTCCCACAGAATCGACTATACACCCTTTGCCTCAGGGCGAGATTGGAGTAGAGCTATTACCCGACCTCGGGGGCTCGAACCAGTATAAACCTCGTGCTGGTATCTCTTCCTCGACGATTTTTCCCCGCGACGCTAGGCGCCTCCGATCGAGCACGACTTCGGGTCCCACTCCCAAACGATCTTCTTGCATCCCCCTTTTCTTATGCGGTCGACGGTCTCGATCGTCAACAGCTGGCGCCCACCGTGGGGCCCGAGTTTCGCTCATTCGAAAGTTCTCTGCTCCGGCGTCGCAGGCACCTTCGGCTTCAGCGATGACATGTCACGATCAGCAAGGCCGGACTCGGTCAACGGACCCAAGTATGAAAGCTCCATCTCCATGTTCTCGCCTTCGCCACCGCCGCGCGAGCACCTGGCCTTCATGGCCGGCGGCCGCGGGGCGAGCGCGGGGACGAGTGATGGTGTCCCAGAAGCCCCGGAGGAGGCGCGCCGATTGGTACAGGTTGCCATCAACCAGGCCATCACCGCCCTCCAACGAGAGGGGCGCGAAGGGCTCCGCACCTCGTCCGAGCACCGCAGCCCTACTCGCCTGGACAATCCCAACCGGGAACGTTTGCGGGCCATCGCCCAGGTTATGGCTGACCCTACCCGAGCGGGGTCAACTCTCTTTCGCCGGTCCCTTATTGAGGAGATCGGCTGGGCGGTCGATGAGGTCACGCCCCCACAGCAGGAGCGGTGCCGGCTCCCAGAGCTTCGCCCCTTGAGAAGCGACGGCAGTTCGTCGCACGGCCACCGCCGCTCTCGCCGGCCGACTCCATATCCACGGGTTCGGAGCCCGCCACAGCCGTCCCCACCTCACCGGGACCCGAGTCCGGCGCGCGGGTATCCCCGCGGTTAGCAGAGCGACGGTAGCACTCGTTCGAATAGCGACGCTTCCGGGGGCCTCTCTCCGGACATTCCGCCCAGGCGTCAGAAGGTTCACGACCAGCGTCGCCCTGACAACGTCCCCCTTAACCACCAAGACCATCGCAGGGTGCGCCGTCGGCTCGAGTTCGATCACCTCTCCAATGACGACTTCGACCATAGCAGCGGCAGCAGCGCTGCCCCAACATACGGCTGCCCGACGTACTCCGTCGGCTTTCGTCGGGTACGCTGGCCGGCTCGGTTCAAACCCGCCGCGATAGAGCAGTTCGACGGGACCAAGAACCCCGACGAGTTTCTCTCGATCTACTCCACCGTGATCCTAGCGACCGGCGGGGACAAGGCTGTAATAGCCAACTACCTCCCTATCATCCTGGACGGCGCTGTTCCCACCTGTCTCTTCTACCAGGCTCCTGGCGCCTTTCGGTCATGGCGCCAGGTGCGGAGCGCACTCCGGTCAAACTTCCAGAGCTGCTACGAGCGCCCTGGGCGAGAAAGGGACCTAGATCACATCTAAAAAGGCAAGGGTGAACCTCTTTGCGACTTCGTTCGTCGGTTCACCCGCGCGAGAAACTCAATCCCTAACGTCTCCGGCGAGGCCGTCGTTAAGGCCTTCAAGTTTGGCGTTTGGGACAGGCGTCTCACCGAGGACCTAGAGATCGCCACCAACCTTAGCACCAACAGGTTGTTCCGGATGGCGGAGCGTTACGCGGATGACGCCGTCCATTGGAAACGTGACTACGACCAAGGCAAGCTCGGATGCATCCCTGGCGAGGCCGGGCCGTTTGGCGCCATGGACGCTGGCCCAGACCCGCGTGGTAAGAATCGAGGGCAAGGTCGCCGCAATGGTAGCGATCAGCTGCGCGTGGTCGCCGCTGCGGACACGGGCCGCGAGGTGTTGGAGGTGCGACCGCCCAACCGCATTTAGCCTCGCCCTCAGCGCGGCCAACCGCGACATCCACAAGCACAGCGACAACCCCAACAAGGGCAGCATCGCGCTGTGCCACAGCAAGGACAGCAACAGGGTATCGCCCGACCTAACGCCAATGAAGCCAGGCCCGGGTACGACCCGGACAAGTTCTGCCTGTTCCACAGGGCCCATGGCCACGACTTGTGGAGCTGCAGAATGTGGCAGTTCAAGATGGATGCCTTCTACGACGGACACGGAGAGATGCCTACACTCCTGAAGGGGGATGAGCGGCCCGACGGGGATGATGCTCGTGAGGGGCCAGAGGGCCTCGATCTACAATTCCAGCAGGGCGATCGCCGTGTCGACATGATCTTCGGTGGTTCGTCCGCATACTAGTCCCGACGAGAGCTCAAAAACGCCGCGCGTACCGTATATCAAGCTTCGGCTGGGAAGCCCGACGACCAGCCTTGCAAATGGGTTGGTGTTCCGATCACCTTCTCCCGGGACGATGCTCCCCCGGGAATGTCCAAGGACCTTAAGACCACCCTGGTCGTGTCTTCGACCATGAGCAACACCGTGGTCGGGAGGGTTATGATTGATGGGGGGAGCTCCCTGAACCTGCTCTTGGCTAGCACGCTGGACCGGATGCAGATTCCCCGGTCCAAGATTAGAAGCATAGCGGTCCCCTTCTTCGACATCGTTCCAGGAAGCTCGCCACCCCGCTCGGGGAGGTGGTCCTGCCCGTCACCTTCGGCGACTCGGCGAACTTCCCGACTGAGCTGGTCACCTTCAAAGTGGTGGACGGGGTCTCCCCTACAACGCCATCCTCGGGCGGCCGGCTTTGATCAAATTCATGGCGGCAAACCATTACGGCCACCACTGCATGAAGATCCCCGAGCCCTAGGGCATCATAACCGTCCATGGTGACCTCAAAGTAGCGCACTACTGTGAGGAGAAGGCCCTGGCGGTTGTCGGCCTACTCCCCCAGCGGGGCCCTGAGGTAACGCCAAAGGACGCCCGTCGAAAGGCGGTGATCCAACCCGGCGGCCCGACCAAGGCCATCCAGCTCGAAGAAGGCGACCAGAACAAGCGCGTCCACCTCGCTGCCCAACTTGACCCGAAATAGGAGCTCGAGCTCGTCACCTTCCTCCACGCCAATAAGAGCATATTCGCGTGGGAACCGGCTGACATGCCGAGGGTCTCGAGGGAGGTGATCGAGCACCAATTGCAAACAAGGCCTGGCTGCAGGCCCGTACGCCAGAAGCTGCGGCGTTTTTCCCCCGAGAAGGTGGCGATAATCAGGGAGCACCTCGACCAGCTCCTGAGGGCTGGCTTCGTTTGTGAGATTAATTACTCTGAATGGCTGGCCAACTCGGTGATCGTGCAAAAGAAAGGCGGGAAGTGGAGGATGTGTGTCGACCACACAAGTTTGAATTCGGCGTGCCCGAAGGATAACTTCCCCCTTCCGCTCATAGACCAGATCGTGGACTCCACCGCCAACGCTAAGATGCTAAGTTTTCTCGATGCCTACTTTGGCTACCATCAGATCAAGCTCGCGGCAGGCGACGAAGACAAGACGGCCTTCATCACGCTGTTCGGAACATTCTGCTTCACCAATATGTCGTTCGGCCTCCGCAACACTGGAGCGACGTTCCAGCGACTAATGTCCCAGACCTTCGACCCTCAGATCAGGCGGAATCTCGAGGTCTATGTCGATGACATCATCGTCAAGAGCTCTTTCAAAACCGACCACGTCAACGATCTCGCGGAGACCTTCACCAACCTGAACAAGCATGGAATCAAGCTCAACCCCAAGAAGTGCGTCTTCGGTGCGACCTCGGGAAAGGTACTCGGCTGCATGATCAGGGGCTCTGGGTGGACCCAAACCCGGAGAAGATCGAGGCGATCGAGAGGATGGCCGCCCCGAAGTCTGCAAAGCAGGTTCAATGCCTCACCGGCCGCGTGGCCGCCCTCAGCCGGTTCATCTCAAGGCTCGGGGAACGCAGGCTGCCATTCTTCAAGGCCCTGCTGCGCCAACATCAGGGTTTCGATTGGACCCCGGAAGCCCAGTGACCCTTTGACGAGCTAAAATCGTATCTCTCTAGCCGCCCGCTGCTCACGACCCCGAGACCGGGCGAGCCGCTACTGCTCTACCTGGCGGCCACGGCGCAGTCTGTCAGTGCTGTCCTGGTGGCCGAATGAGATGGTAGGCAGTAGCCGATCTACTACGTCAGCGAAGTGCTTCACGGGCCGAAGGAGCGTTACCCCCGGGTCTAGAAGCTACTCTATGCTCTCTTCATGGCCTCGCGCAAGCTCCGGCATTACTTCCAGGCGCACACTATGGTCGTCCCGAGCGGGTTCCCGCTCGGCGAGATCCTAAAAAACCAGAAGCAGGGGGCCGTGTTGCCAAATGGGCCATGGAGTTAGCCGAATTCGATATTCGATTTGTGGCACGCTCCACCATCAAATTGGAGGCGCTCATCGACTTTGTGGTCGAGCAGACGACGGAGCCCGCCCCTGAACCTGAGGCCGAGGAAGAAGGTCCCTGGACCATGTTCTTCGACGGCTCAAGGTCGTTTAAGCGCTCGGGGGCTGGCGTCCTCATTATCACCCCCAGGGAGATCATCTGAAGTATGTAATTCGCTTCGTCTTTCCCACGACCAACAATGTCGCAGAGTACGAGGCCCTCTTGGCTGGCCTTCGGGCATGCAAATCACTGGGCGTACACTGACTGGTCGTAAGGGGAGATTCTCAACTCGTCATCAATCAGTACAACAAAGACTGCCAATGCTCAGAGCTGTCAAGGGCGAAGTATCTCGCCGAGGTACGCAAGATGGAGAAATGATTCAAGAACCTCAAGATCGGGTACATCCCCAGGAAGGACAACTCTGGCGCAGATCTCCTATCCAAGCTCGGGTCATCCGACGACGAGATTCCGCCGGACGTCATCCTCGAGACCCTGCCGACCCCGACCGTCGTCGACCTGGAGGCTTCGATGGCCCTCCTCGAGAGTGCTCCCTCGTGGATGGACCCGATCATCAAATTCCTCAACCTCGGTGAGCTCCCGCCAGACCCGACCGAGGGCAGCAGGCTCAAGCGCCGCACAGGCTTGTACGGGCTTATCGACGGACAGTTGTATCGACGGAGAACTTTGGGCGTACTCGCCAAGTGCATCACCTCGAAGGAAGGTAAATACTTGCTCAATGACATCCATTCGGGCCTCTGCGGTGCTCACTCTTCTTTCAGGACAATGGTCGGGAAGGCGTTCTGAATGGGCTTCTATTGGCCGACGGCGCACTAGGATGCTCGGGACATCATCCGCGCCTGTCGAGCTTGCCAGTTCCACGCTCGGAAGGCACACCAGCCGCCCTACGTCCTCCAGACCATCCCCCTCAATTGGCCATTCTCGACCTGGGGCCTCGACATCCTCGGCCCTTTCCCTCAGGCGGTTGGGGGAAAGAAGTTCCTGTTCATCACCATCGACACCTTCACGAAATGGGTTGAGGCTGAGCCGGTCTCGGCCATCATGGCCCAGGCCGCAGTGAGATTCTTCCGCTCATTTATAGTCTCAAGGTATGGGGTCCCTTGCAGGATCATCACCGACAACGGGACACAGTTCACCAGCGAGCTATTCCAAGAGTACTGCGAAGACAGAGGAACCAAACTCTGCTACGCCTCGGTAAGTCATTCCCAGAGCAACGGGGCGGTCGAGCGCGCCAACGGGAAAATCATCCAAGGCGTCAAGAAGCGAGTCTTCGACGAGCTCGAACGGCGGGGCCGGGCCTGGGTGGACGAGCTTCACACGGTCCTCTGGTCCATCCGTACCACGCCAAGCCGAGCGACGGGGGCAACCCCTTTCAGCTTGTCTTCGGTACCGAGGCCGTCCTGCCCCCCGAGGTCACGTTGGGCTCTGCCAGGGTTGGCTCGGTCGACCAGGTCGACCTCGAGAAAGAGCGGTCCCTTGACCTTCCCCTAGCGGAGGAAGTAAGATGCCGTGCGCTGCTACTATCGGCACATTACCTGCAAGCACTCCGCAGGCATGCTTCTCTATCGGTACGACCCAGGGGGCTCCTGGTTGGGGACCCGGTCCTAAAGCGGATTCAGGACCAGTCTGGCACCAACAAGTTTCAGCAGGTCGCACGGGTTGTAACACCCTAATTTTTGCTCTAGTTTAAATTTTGAGAGTATTTTTGATTTTTGTGAATTCTTGAGAATTTATCGAAATTTATTTGGAATTACTCAAAACTAGCCTTCCTTGAAAACAATTAAATAATGTATAAGTTCTAGCAAAGTTTTATTGAAAATATTTTATTTGAGTTCCAAATATCTCAAGGTATTTTCTGGAATTTTTCTAGAATTTTTCTGCTATTTTAAAAGTCCCAAATGAATTAAATGAATTTCTAGAATTATTTTTATTGAAAAGGTTTTAAAATGGTTATGAGCGATAATGGGCGAGCCCATTCTTGTCGCGGCGCTGCCGCCACCCATCGCGCCGAAACCCTAGCGCCGCCCCAGCTGAACCGTTCGATCTTGATCGAACGCTTGCGCGTGTGCCACGTCGTTTCGCGATGCGAGCCATCCGATCCAATCCGCGGACGTCCAAGATTGCGCCACGTCGATCGCTCTCGGCGAGATCACGGAGCTAACGCCGCCGACCGTTACCGCTTGTTTCGCCACCGTAGCGCGCACGCCGAGGCCCCTAAAGTGCACCGAGCGCGTCTCGCGTAACTCTTCGCCCGCGTCTTTTGACACCTTGCACGCACGCCAAGACCCTCTCTAGCGCCTGAACGAGCTCGCCGTAGTTGTTCCCCTGCACTGCCACTGTTCTCCGTCGTTTGCGTCGCCGCCGGTCCACTTCCGCCGTTGTTGAGGTCACCGGGGTACCGATCTCGTCGAGACGCGTCGAACGCGCCACTTCTTCACGTCGGAAACGCCCCGCAACGCCGCCGACGTCCTCGTCTTCCTCAGCTCCGGCGACCTGTTCCTTTCGCGCCGTCGTTGACCTCGCCAACTTCCGCCGGCCGTCCGATCCTCATCGCTCGGTTTTGGTGAGTCCACGTATCCACTTCTCTGTTTACGTTTGGATTAAATTATAGACGTTAGATCTGTAATGTGCGGCGTAGATTAGATCTGGACATTAGGGCTATTAGTAGATCTTGACCGTTAGATCTGGGTTGAACGGTAGAGATTAGATCTAGTCTCGAATTTGGTTACATCTCAGCCGTTGGATCGTTAGTGTATGCATAGGATTGAGCCACGTCAAGCCGTGAATAGTAAACAGCTCCGGTAACCTGAGCCGTCGGATCGGATATAAACGGTTGAGTTCAGATCTGGTTTTGCCCTAGGATCCGCGCCGTTCGATTTGAACGTCGCGGCGGTGGTAGCGCCGCACCTTCATCCAATCTCGCACGACGCGTGGTTGCTTTGACCGCAGCGAGACCGATCCGGCCGTTGCTTTGCGCGCCCGCGATCGTGCCGCGTGGCTACGAGTAAATCGAGGTCGCCGCGTCGGTGCGGAATCCAACCGTTGGATTTAGGCCGACCGGATGTGCGACGTGGAGGCGTGGAGCCCGAGCGTCGCCGCGGCCGATGCGTGGTCGATCACCGATGCGCGACGCGTGTCGCGCGATCTCGGTCTTGCCGCGGTGCGCGTGAGGATCGACCGTCGGTTTTAGCGAACGGTGCGGATTTTGCCGCGTTCGCGCAGCTTACGGAACCAAGTCCACGCTAGACCGAGCCGAGCCGTGAACCCGGTCCATAGACCAGAGCGACGTGGCGGCCTGCAGGCGTGCACGCGTGTCGTCTTGGCGTCATCGCGACGCCATAAATATTTTCATATATAAAATATTTCGACGGAAATTCATTTGGTGCTGACGTCATCATGAGGCATGCTGACGTCATAAATGCGAATTTCAAGTATAAAAATAATTTGGAAAAATCGGATTTTCTAATTTCAAGATTTTGATTTTATTCAAAACTTCAAATGACTATAACTTTTGCATTTTAACTCGGATTTGGGTGATTCAAATTTCTAAAAATTCATAAAATTGTGATCTATTTAATGATGAATTTTATTTGAATTTTGAGATTATCTAGTCGTCTGTATTAGCTATTTATTGCATATTTTATTTGAACGCGTGAGACGCAAATTTACCTAAGGTTTCAAGAAGAATTAGTCGCTCAAGACCAAGCTTGAACACGACCGCAGCTCTTTGAAGGCAAGTGATGCTTTGATCATTTTGATCCCAGATTTTAAAATGTAATTTATGCTTTGAAACTATGCATGCTAATTATTTAAAATGAATTTAAATTAATTTGGGATAATGTAGTTAATCAACCCATTTTGTTATGCCACCTTGAATTATTAATTGTATGCCTAGATCATTGTCACCCTAAGTTTTGATTATATTAGTTGGATGTTAATATTGTGCCAACACGGAGGCTAGACCGTGAGTAGATGCTTAGCCTTGCAACGAATCATGAATGATCTTTCTAAAAATGCTACAATATTGATTAAAGACATATTGAATGTATTTTGAAAAGTGGTGTGATGATGCCACATGTTGAGATTGAGGTACAAAGAACTGTGTGGTTCCGTATCGATATTGAGTTATTGCTTGCATGTGTTGCACAATAATCAAGCTGGGTGGAAAATGATTTAGACTGGGCAAGTGGCAAGAGGTCGTGTGTGCTGTGGGCTGTGTGGCATTGGGTTGTTGAGTGATGTGAGTCATGTGTGCTACATTGGGTGTGTGCCATCGTTGAGTGTTGAAAGTCTTGCCTTGGTCGGCTAAGGACTTCACCTTGCAAGCCTTTGATCCGAGTCAACCGTACAACCACATGTCCGACATGGGACGCAGACCTAGTTGACTAGGGTTCGATATCTTCCTCCGATACCTCGGGGTGACGGACACGTGGGTGTATCTGTATGGGGAGCGTACGTGCTACGGCTTGGTGCCCATCCAACGGTGATTGGCCGGTCCTATACTTGCTCTGTGTGAGGGAAGTGATAGTGAAGGCAATCCGAGAGGTTCTTTGGTTAAGGTAGAAGTTCTGAAAAGCTTTGTTGCGGACAATCACATGTGGTGAGCGGTCAGATCTTGTGGGTAAAGTGTACAACCTCTGCAGAGTGTCAAAACTATTCAATAGCCGTGCTCACGGTATTGAGCATTGCTCGGGATTACAATCAAGGGTAGTTTTTCATAAACAAAACATGGAAGGGTGGTGTGTGCCGTGTTGGAAATGAACTGATAAGGTCAGTGTCGAGAATCTTCAAGAAAACCATTTGAAATTAGTATTACTTATATCTGTTTAACGCTTTAATCTAAACAAGATACTAGTTTAAAAATGCTTGCTTGATGCAAAAGAATCAATTAAGCCAATCCATTGGAATAAGCTTTGCATATAGTAATAGTGTTTGATTCATGCATTACTTGTTGAGTGCCTTGTGTACTCACCCCACCTTGCTTATCAACCCCAACATCGGTGGAGGAGACTACACCAAGATGGGAGGAGGAGTACGCCGAGGACACGAGCAACTAGGGGCAAGCCCACCGGTTGCTGTGGCAAGATGGAGGCTTCCACGACTTTTATGTTCCATTGCTATTTCTTTGTTTTGAATAATGTAAGCCTGCGTGGTCGATTTATCTGTAAGGAGACCATAAGGTTGTACAACTCGCTTTATATACATGTTTGCACTATTTATTCTTATATCCTTGTGAATGTCTGTGATGTGCAACCTCAGATGATCAGTGTGTGCTAAGCGTGATCTGGGATCGCATGTAATACACAGAGGGTCCTGATTTGCAGTTCGGTCCCGACAGAGGTGGTATCGAGCAGTCGATCGTAGGCCTTGACCTTAGTTTGGTTGTGCCTAGGAGGGTGAAAACTATTTTCTAAAGACCTAATCAACTTGAGCAAGAATGTCAAAGAAATCTCGACTTATCTCTTCTCCTTATTCATACCTATGCCGAATTTTTATTATTCTCTATTTAATTTAAACAAGGTTTGTTTTGGCAGATGAGGATGATCCATACCTATGGAGAGCGCACGGAGGATACGCCATGGAGTTATGGCGATGATGCGCTTGCTTGGAGGTTTTGACCGACCACCGCATGCGAGGACTTGGTGGTGCAGGCAGACTTGACGCCGCTGGACGCCAAGATCACAATGTATGCTCGGGAGAGGACGAGGCGAGTCGTCCTATCTACATCACCGCCAGGAGGTCTTCTTCGAGGCCGGATTCGTGAGACGTCGCGTCGAGCGATCGGCGATTGCCCGCACTTACTCCGCAGAGTTAGAGGGCACCGCCTTCCGCCACCATCCGCCGAGACAATCGCTTGGACAGGATGGAGCTTGTGGAGGAGGACGCCACTATCACCCACTGCAAGGTACGCCATCGCCAGAGGACGCCTTGGGCGAGACGGTCCGGGAGTTGCAGAGGACCCGCGACGAGGTTATAGAGGCAAGAACCCAACACCGGAGAACTTAGCTCATGCCATCTGTAAGATCCAGGAGTTGGAGATGGCTTTGTATGGACCCGAGCCCGAACCACCCTGGAGTTACATGATCCAGATCCGAGGAGCCGAGCAGAGGCGCCAGCAGCAGAGCAGCAGCCGGGACCAGCAGAGTCGATGGGGTCTTTGCACCCGCCGCAGAGAGTCACCAGACCATTCGCCCCAATGCCACAAAGACTCGCGGTACGCCCGGGAAGCCGCGCCGGGTTGGCTCGATGAGTGATCGAGTCTAGTAGAGTGTAGTGTCGAGACTCAATATCCGAGTCGCGCCTTTGTTTCAGAGTTACCCTTAGGTGTGAGTTGTCATGGATTCCTATGTTTGCTTACTTGCTTTTGGTTGTGAGTGTCACGTATGTGTTGCATTGCCCTTAGGCACTTGTGAGCAACCATACCGCTTTATATTATATCAATAAAGTGGCTAAATAATTTAAGTTACACTGCTTCCCCACATAAGTTCTTTTACTTGTCTATGCTTTCTTCTTTTCTTAACCATTGAAGCTTGCAATGATGGTGAGGACTCGTGGAAATGTTGGAGCCAGTGGAAGTGGAGCTAACCAGACGGACAACTGTAATGAAGAGTCGATTCTCAACCACCGCAGTCGATATGCGTAACCTCAGGAGCCTTTTTGACAGCCTGCACTCAACTCATGACCACGATGGTTCAAACCATGCGTGAGATATCCAATCAAGCTGCCGCGAATGTTCAACCTGGGGCAACCATGGACCACACCCTACTCCGCATTGTCGGAGTTTATGAGAACTCGCCCACCCACTTTCTCGTAACGCCAATCCACCGGAAGCGGACGATTGGCTAAGGACAATTGAAAGGAAGCCGCACATTACCCAATGTGTAGGACATGAGAGGGTACTCTATGCCTCTCATCAACTCGAAGGACCGCCGCAGAATGGTGGGAAAACCTGCGCGACTCATGAGGACCCGCAGAGTATCACATGGGAGGAATTCACCTCGGCCTTCCGTCGGCACCATGTACCCGAGGGTATCATGGATCTTAAAAGGAGGAGTTCAAGCCTCAAGCAAGCGCGGCGATCGCTGGCGACACCGAACAAGTTCACCTAACGGCACGCTACGCACTGCAGGACGTGGCTACGGATAAGGCCGCATAATCCCGCTTCATGAAGGGATTGAATGCGAGGTTGCGAGTGGACCGATCACCCACACATTCCCGACTTTCAAGAGTTAGTTAACAAAGCCACGATCTTAGAGGACAAGCGCCAGAGTTGATGACAACAGAAGCGCAGAATGGCGCAACAAGGAGGTCGCTCGGGGCGGAGGCGCAGGACGGCACCCCAACACTCATTGGTACCACCTAGAGGCAATGATGTGGCACCACCGCGGCAAATCGCCCGATGGGTCAAAATGTTCGCACTCGGCCAAACTATGGCATGATCGAGGAACCTCTCGGGCCGTGGGAAGACGCTGCTATCATTGCAATGAAATGGGGCATTTTGCCAACAATCGCCCTAAGAAGGAGGTGTCACCCGGTTCGCTTTAACTCGGGAACACACCGCAAGGACTCCGCACCAATCATGAACCGCTGGGCATCAACAAAGAATGACTCCATCCCAAGGAACTGCACGAGGCGTAGTCAACCACATCACGGAGATGAAGTCCGAACGCCTCGACGTTGTAATCGGTAAGTTCCTAGTAAACTCAAGATACAGCCATCGCTTTATTTGATTCCGAGTTTCGATTCTTTTATTTCCGAGATTTTGCTGTTCAAAATGATATGGAAATAGTGAATCTTAAATGTGTGCTCATAGTCCAATCTCTCGGATCGAACTCCGATCTAAAGTAGGATGTTCGGGGTAGGAATAATAATTAATGGAGTTGAGTTCCTAGCGAACTTAATCGCCCTTAATACCCAAACCTTGGATGTTATCCGGGAATGGATTGGTTAATCGATCACAAGGCGATTGGATCATGGAAAAGAGTCATATCGGTACGAGAGCCCTGATGGAAAGAAAATTGAGTTTGAAGCGAAACCGATGACGAGATGGACAATTGATGGTCAACAAAGATGAAGATCGCACGACAGAGGAAGTCTCCATAGTCAATGAATATCCGGATGTTTTCCCGTAAGATTTACTCGAATGCCGCCAGATAGAGATATCGAGTTCGTGATAGAACTAGTCCTGTGGACAGCTCCAATAGCTAAGAGACCTTACAGATGTCCACAGAGGAATTGGTGGAAATGAAGAAGCAAATTGAAGAATCTGCTGGAAAAGGGATTTATAAGACCTAGTTCATCGCCATGGGGAGCACTGCCTTATTCGTTAAGAAGAAGGACTAAGTTTCAGGATGTGTATAGACTATCGTGCACTCAATGATGTGACGATAAAGAATAAGTATCCGCTACCCAGATCGATGATTTGTTTGACCGCTTGAGAGGAGCAGAGTATTCTCCAAAATTGATCTTCGATCAGGATACCATCAGCTGAAGATCCGATCAGAGGATATTCCGAAGACTGCATTTTCGTCAAGATATGGACACTACGAGTTTACAGTGATGCCTTTTGGTCTGACAAATGCACCAGCATATTTCATGAACTTAATGAATAAGGTTTTTATGGAAAACTTGGATAAGTTCGTCGTCGTATTCATAGATGACATCCTTATCTATTCCAAGACGAGAGAAGAGCACGCCGAGCACTTGAGGCTAGTCCTTGAAAAGTTGAGGAACAACGCTTGTTTGCGAAATTTAGCAAATGTGATTTACGAAAGATAAGGTGGAATTTCTTGGACACATAATGACAAAGAAGGAGTTGTCAGAGATCCAAAGAAAGTGGAAACGGTTTTACATTGGGAATACCAAGACGGTAACCCAAACCGTAGTTTCCTTGGAATGGCGGGTATTACCGTCGATTCATTGAAGGATTCTCTACGATTATAGACCTCTTACGCAATTATTGAAAAAGAAAAGAAATTTTTATGGACACCGAGTGTGAGAAGAATTTTCAGAATTGAAAAGGAGGTTAACATCGCACTGTATTAGTTTTACCAGACGCTCACCAAGACTTTGACATCTATTGTGATGCATCGCGTCGTGGATTGGGATGCGTGTTGATGCAAAATAGGAAGGTAATTGCCTATGCATCGAGGCAATTGAGACCACATGAGGAGAACTATCCGACTCATGATTTAGAATTAGCCCGTAGTGCATGCACTAAAAATATGGCGCCATCATCTCATCGAAATAGATGTGAAGTATATACCGATCATAAAAGCCTTAAGTATATTTTCACACAAGTCGACCTAAATATGAGGCAAAGAAGATGGTTAGAGTTAATCAAGGATTATAATGTGGGAATTCACTACCACCCGGGAAAGCTAACGTGGTGGCGACGCCTTGAGCGTAAAGAACCACAAAGTAAATATCTTGTTGGAAACAAGTCGAGCAGACTGTGTAAGGATTTCGAAACTAGAATTGGAAATGGTACCAAAAGGATTCCTAGTAACCTTGAAGTAAGACCTACCTCGAAGATCGATCGGGAAGGGCGTAAAGATGATGATAAGATCAAAAGAATTAAGGGCAAAATGGATGAAGGCAAAGCAAAAGATTTTAAACTGGATGAACAAGGTACTATGTGGTTTAAAGGGCGATTTGTGTGCCGAACAAAAAGGAGTTGAAGCGATTAATGCAGGAGAGGCCCATGACTCCAAGTACTCAATTCATCCAGAAGTGCGAAATGTATCAAGATTTGAAGGAAAATTTTGGTGGCAAGCATGAAACGAAAGTCGCGAATCGCTTGCATTATGTGACATATGCCAAAGGGTCAAAGCTATGCACCAAAGGCAAGCAGGCTATTACAACCCTTAAAGATACCGAATGGAAATGGGAGGAAATTGGTATGGATTTTATAACCGATTGCCCGTAACGCAAAGTGGATATGATTCCATATGGGTCATAGTAGATCGCTTAACTAAGGTGGCACATTTCATACCAAGAAGACCACTTATTCCGAGACCGGTTAGTAGAACTTTATATGTCCGTAATTGTCTGCTTACATGGAGTGCCAAAAGATAGTGTCGGACGAGGTACCCAATTTACCTCCAGATTCGGGTAAGCTTCATGAAGCAATGGGGACTCGCTTGAACTTCAAGACAAAGATACCATCCGCAGATGGATGGACAAACCGAGAGAGTCAATCGATATTGGAGGATATGTTGAGGGCATGTGCCTTAGCATATTCCACTTCATGGGACAAGTGTTTGCCTTATGCTTTGAGTTTAGTTACAACAACAAGTATCAAGCGAGCTTACAAATGTCTCCATTTGAAGCTCAGATGGTAGGTCCCGTCGAACACCATTGAATTGGAATGAGACAGTAACGACATGTTTTCGGACTGGACATTCTTCAAGAAGCGGAAGCACGATCACCCCGGTCGTGGAAAGATTGAAGATTGCACAATCCAGCAAAAGAGTTATGCCGACAACCGTCCGCAGGAACTAAGCTTTGAACCCAAGATTTTGTGTATCTTAGAGTAACACCACTCAAAGGAGTCGAAGGTTCCATGCAAAAGGGAAGCTTACACCTGTATGTCTGACCATTCAAAATCTTGAGCCGCAAGGGTGAAGTTGCGTGTCGCTTAGAGTTACCGCCGCCTTTGGCAGGAGTGCATGACGTATTCCATGTGTCTCAATCAAGAAGTGTCTTCGAGTACCTAAGAGCAAACACCGTTAGAGACAATTGAGCCGCAAGAAGATCCGACTTACAAAGAACATCCGATGAAGATTCGGACATAATGGACAGAGAGACAAGGAACAAGTCAACACGCTTCGCAGAGTTCAAAGGAGCAACCATTCGGAAAGTGAAGCGACGTGGGAACGTGAAGAAGATCTCAAGAAGGAGTTCCCTAACCTATTCCTCAGATAACCCCAATCTCGGGACGAGATTCATAAGGGGGAGGTTTGTAACACCCTAATTTTTGCTCTAGTTTAAATTTTGAGAGTATTTTTTATTTTTGTGAATTCTTGAGAATTTATCGAAATTTATTTGGAATTACTCAAAACTAGCCTTCCTTGAAAACAATTAAATAATGTATAAGTTCTAGCAAAGTTTTATTGAAAATATTTTATTTGAGTTCCAAATATCTCAAGGTATTTTCTGGAATTTTTCTGCTATTTTAAAAGTCCCAAATGAATTAAATGAATTTCTAGAATTATTTTTATTGAAAAGGTTTTAAAATGGTTATGAATGCGAATGGGCCGAGCCCATTATCGTCTTGGCGCCGCCACCCATCCGCGCCGAAACCCTAGCGCCGCTTCACCGAACTGCTCGATCTTGATCGAACGCTGCGCGCGTGTGCCACGCCGTTTCGCGACGCGAGCCATCCGATCCAATCCGCGCGACGCCCGTGATTGCGCCACGCCGGTCGCTCACGCGAGATCACCGAGCTAACGCCGCCGACCGCTACCGCTTGTTTCGCCACCGTAGCGCGCACGCCGAGGCCCCTTAAAGTGCACCGAGTAGCGCGTCTCGCGTAACTCTTCGCCGCGTCTTTTGACACCTTGCACGCACGCCAAGACCTCTCTAGCGCTCGAACGAGCTCGCCGTAGTTGTTCCCCGCACCGCCATCGTTTCTCCGTCGTTTGCGCCGCCGCCGGTCCACTTCCGCTGTTGAGGTCACCGGGTACCGATCTCGCCGAGACGCGTCGAACGCGCCACTTCTTCACGCCGGAACGCCCGCAACGCCGCCGACGCCCTCGTTTTCCTCAGCCCGCGACTGTTCCTTCGCGCCGCCGCTGACCTCGCCAACTTCCGCCGCCGTCCGATCCTCATCGCTCGGTTTTGGTGAGTCCACGATCCACTTCTCTCGCTTACGCTTGGATTAAATTATAGACGTTAGATCCGTAATGTGCGCGAGATTAGATCTAGACATTAGGCTATTAGTAGATCTTGACCGTTAGATCCGGGTTGAATGGTAGAGATTAGATCTAGTCTCGTAACTTGGTTACATCTCACCGCTGGATCGTTAGTGTATGCATAGGATTGAGCCACGCCAAGCCGTGAATAGTAAATGACTCCGAACTCGAGCCGTCGGATCGGATATAAACGGTTGAGTTCAGATCCGGTTTTGCCCTAGGATCCGCGCCGCTCAGATTTGAACGCGCGGCGGTGGTAGCGCCGCACCTTCATCCAATCTCGCACGACGCGTGGTTGCTTTGACCGCAGCGCAGACCGATCCGCCGTTGCTTTCGGGCGCGCGATCGCGTCGCGCGTGGCTACGAGTAAATCGAGGCGCCGCCGCGTCGCGCGAATCCAACCGTTGATTTAGGCCGACACCGGATGTGCGACGCGGAGGCGTGGAGCCCGCGCTGCCGCTACCGGATGCGTGGTCGATCACCGGATGCGCGACGCGGTCGCGCGATCTCGCGTCTTATTGCGGTGCGGCGTGAGGATCCGACCGCCGGTTTTAGCGAACGGTCCGGATTTTGCCGCGTGTCACATCGCTTCGGAACCAAGTCCACGCTAGACCGAGCCGAGCCGTGAACCCACCATAGACAGAGCGACGTGGCGCCTCGGGCGTACACGTGTCGTCCGACGTCATCGCCGACGCCATAAATATTTTCATATATAAAAATATTTCGACGGAAATTATTTTCGGTGCTGACGCCATCATGAGGCATGCTGACGTCATAAATGCGAATTTCAAGTATAAAAATAATTTGGAAAAATCGGATTCTCTAATTTCATATTTTGATTTTATTCAAAACTTCAAATGACTATAACTTTTGCATTTTAACTCGGATTTGGGTGATTCAAATTTCTAAAAATTCATAAAATTGTGATCTATTTAATGATGAATTTTATTTGAATTTTTGAGATTATCTAGTCATCTGTATTAGCTATTTATTGCATATTTTATTTGAACGCGTGAGACGCAAATTTACCTAAGGTTTCAAGAAGAATTGTCGCTCAAGACCAAGCTTCTGAACACGACCCGCAGCTCTTTGAAGGCAAGTGATGCTTTGATCATTTTGATCCCAGATTTTAAAATGTAATTTATGCTTTGAAACTATGCATGCTAATTATTTAAAATGAATTTAAATTAATTTGGGATAATGTAGTTAATCAACCCATTTTGTTATGCCACCTTGAATTATTAATTGTATGCCTAGATCATTGTCACCCTAAGTTTTGATTATATTAGTTGGATGTTAATATTGTGCCAACACGGAGGCTAGACCGTGAGTAGATGCTTAGCCTTGCAACGAATCATGAATGATCTTTCTAAAAATGCTACAATATTGATTAAAGACATATTGAATGTATTTTGAAAAGTGGTGTGATGATGCCACATGTGGAGATTGAGGTACAAAGAACTTTGTGTGGTTCCGCATCGATATTGAGTTATTGCTGCATGTGTTGCACAATAATCAACTGGGTGGAAAATGATTTAGACTGGGGCAAGTGGCAAGAGGTCAGTGCGGTGGGCTGTGTGGCATTGGGTTGTTGAGTGATGTGAGTCTGTGCCACATTGGGCCGTGTGCCATCTGTTGAGTGTTGAAAGTCTTGCCTTGGCCGCTTAAGGACTTCACCTTGCAAGCCTTTGATCCGAGTCAACCGTACAACCACATGTCCGACATGGGACAGACCTAGTTGACTAGGGTTCGATATCTTCCTCCGATACCTCGGGTGACAAAGACACGTGGGTGTATCTGTATGGGGAGCGTGCACTGCTACGGCTTGGTGCCCATCCAACGGTGATTGGCCGGTCCTATACTTCCTCGTGTGAGGGAAGTGATAGTGAAGGCAATACCGAGAGGTTCTTTAGTTAAGGTAGAAGTTCCCAAAAGCTTTGTTGCGACAATCACCGTGTGGTGAGCGGTCAGATCTTGTGGGTAAAGTGTACAACCTCTGCAGAGTGTCAAAACTATTCGAATAGCCGTGCTCACGGTATTGAGCATTGCTCGGGATTACAACAAGGGTAGTTTTTCATAAACAAAACATGGAAGGGTGGCTGTGCCGTTGTTGGAAATGAACTGATAAGGTCAGTGTGCCGAGAATCTTCAAGAAAACCATTTGAAATTAGTATTACTTATATCTGTTTCACGCTTTAATCTAAACAAGATACTAGTTTAAAAATGCCGCTTGATGCAAAAAGAATCAATTAAGCCAATCCATTGGAATAAGCTTTGCATATAGTAATAGTGTTTGCATTCTGCATTACTTGTTGAGTGCCTTGTGTACTCACCCCACCTTGCTTATCAACCCCAACATCGCTGGAGGAGACTACACCAAGATGGGAGGAGGAGTACGTCGAGGACACGAGCAACTAGGGGCAAGCCCATCGGTTGCTCGTGGCAAGATGGAGGCTTCCACGACTTTTTATGTTCATTGCTATTTCTTTGTTTTGAATAATGTGCTCTGCGTGGTGACTTATCTGTAAGGAGACCATAAGGTTGTACAACTCGTTTTATATACATGTTTGCACTATTTATTCTTATATCCTTGTGAATGTCTGTGATGTGCAACCCTGTATGACTGTGTGTGCTAGCGTGATCCTGGACTGGCACAGAATACACAGAGGGTCCGGATTTGCAGATTCGGGTCCCGACACGGGTGCATACCGCCCGGCCATGCCCGACGGCCAAGAGCTCACGAACTCGTGGAACATTGACCAGCTCCAGAAGTTCTATGTTTAAATGCTCTGCCTTTCGCTTTCATGATAAAATGCTTCTATTTATCAACCATGATTGTGCCATCTCTTTATGCCCCTTTTATGTCTCGAGCAAATGCGCTTCCGGGTTGTGATCCTAGGGTTCGCCTCGAGAGGGTCGAGACAGCAGTAAGCCGATTCTCATCGCATCACGACTCCCCTCAGCAGTAAGGCTCGCTCTAGCGATCACACCCGCGAAACCATCCGCCTCGAGACACTCGGGCCTTGGTCTAGCTCCCCCTTTGCTCGAGCAAAGTCGCAGTTCCGAGGTACGCCTCCAGAGGCCACGTCCACAGTAAGCCGACTCTTGTCGCGGTAAGCCGACTATCCCCCTGTTGCAGGGCTCGTACCCGAAACTGCCCTCGGTAAGTGTTTCGAGCTGGGGGGTCGACCTAGCATTAGTTTTCCGAAAACATGTTTTGATCTGTCGTTCATACTTATAATGCTTTATCTGCTCCCTTGCACCTGGGACCACCCTTGGACCGCCACCTCGAGCATGGCCTGCGCTCGCGCTCCACAGGGATAAAGCTCGGCATAAGTATTTGCCCAAAATAAAAATTCTTCCCCTATCTGTACTAACGTCTCTTTGTGTCTCAGGGACCGCGACGTCAGGTCGTGTTCTCAAGATCGACCACCGGGGAGTCAAGCCCACGGTAAGATGGCTCTCGTCGAGGTAAGCCGGCTACTCCCCTGTGTCGGGGCCTGGCCTGGTGCCTTTCCCGCAACTTGAAGTTTTTCCTTATTGTTGCCCGCATTTACGTCTCCGTGCACCTCGAGCGACAAAGGTACGAGGCGTGATCATAAGGACCACCTCCAGGGGGTTGCGGCCATCTGTAAGCCGATTCTCATCGCGTCTCGGCTTCCCCCCTGTAGCAGGGCTCGGACCAAAGGTCACGCCGAGAACCTCCTAACCTCGAGGTGCCCAGAGGTTTTTTCTTTATTACCTATATCTATGAATCTTTCCCTGCACTCCGCGTGCCTTGGCCTCAGGTCGCGGTGCCTAGGTTCACCTCGAGGATGTCTCGGTCGCCGTAAATCGATCTTTATCGGGGTAAGCCGACTATCCCCCCGACAAACCAACCAGGGACCGTTCTTGGAGGGCACCCTGAGCCTAATGATGATTCCCGGGCTCGACGGACATGGACTCTAGAATCAGCTCCGGGGATGCTTCGGTTGCAGTAAGACGATCCGTATCGCAGAAAGCCGACTATTCCCCCGCAGTTGGTTTGAATTAGAGGCCGTCCTCGGGGGGAGCCCCGGACTCGATGCATTCCCGAGTTCGGCTGTCTCGACCTGACGCCCCAAAACTCGACCCAAGCCCGAGCGTTTTCGGGTTCGGCTGTCTTGACCTAACATCGAGCCTGAAGCTTTCCCAGGCTCAGAGGTCGTGGACTTCTAAAAATTCCTCCGGGGATGCTCTGACCGCAGTAAGCCGATTCTTATCGCCGTAAGCCGACTATTCCCCCGTCGAGTGATTTGAATTATTCCAGGCTCGGCCATCCCGACTTGGCCCCGCAGATTCAAGTTTGTCCTCGATCAAAGGCATATCCGGCGACCTGACCCCGTAGCGGGCTCTTTCTTTTCAGGTCAAAATATTGGCTAACTCTCAGGCCCCGGCAACTAGCTCCGGCCCCTCGAGACTAGCAGCAAGGGCACAGCAATGGGCCAGGACCGAGTGTTCCCAGACTTGGCCGCCTCAACCTAACGCGACGATCAAGGTTCGCCCCCGACCAATGGTATATCCGGCGACCTAACTTTGTCGTGGGCTCCTTTTCCAGGTCGAGAATATCGGTTGAACCCCGGGTCCCAACGACCAACTCAATGCCCCGAGCCGCCGGCTAAGGAGGGTGGCGAAGCAAAGGCCAAAGCCTCGAGCTGGATTTCTGGCTAAATCTCGGATTTCTGGCTAAGTCTCGGATTTCTGGCTAAGTCTTGGATTTCTAGCTAAATCTCGAATTTCTAGCTAAGTCTTGGATTTCTGGCTAATTCTTGGATTTCTAGCTAAGTCTCAAGAAAGCATTCGACCTCGAGCAAAGATTTCCAGCTAAGTATTGAAGAAGACATTCGGTCTCAAGAAAGACGCATTCCATTTCAAATATAAAGGGAGTTTTATTCCTTCTAGTAAAAATTTACATAACCAACATTTACAAAGGGGTCGAGTCCCCTCCCCCCTACTTGCTAACCTATCTACAGGTTTGCCATCTCCTGTGCAAGCTTCTCCTGCTCGAGGGCTGCGACCTTGGCCCTCAAGACCAGCGTCTTGGCCTCGGCGTTGGCGACGCGGCTCCGCTCCCCCTGGAGCTGGGCTAGGTCGCTCTTCCCCGCCCCAGATGCTCGCTCGAGCTTCTCCTCGAGTTCAGCCACCTTCGCCTCGAGCTCGGTGGAGACCTTCGTGGGGGCAGCGGAGAGCTCCGCGACTTGCTTACGGAGCGTCTCCACCTCTGCGCGGGTGGTCTCGATGATCCCCGCGGCCGTCGAGCAATTGGCTTCAAGGGTCTTCTCGGACTTCTCGCGAACATTGGCGAGGGCCTCAGCCGACCTCGTCTGCTCGGCCTCGACAGCCTTCGAAAGCTCGACGGCGTGCTCGACCTTCAGCTGCTCGATCTCCTCCTCCGTCCATGCTGCACTCTCCTCGAGGCTGAGGACGTACTGCTCCCACTCCTCGACCAAGGTGCATAGTGTTCGAACTCAACTCACCTCCTAAAGACGGTTCTCGAGCCTCACGCGGCTGTCACTCAACAGCGACGAGCGTCCCCCGGGGGCTACCTCTGGCGTTGGGTCGACAACGTTGTGGGAGGCACCAGCCCGAGCAGACTCGTGCGAAGCGCGGGGCGACGCGGGCGGAGCCGAGCCTGCCAGGGAGGGCGAAGTCACGAAGAAAGCCAAAGTACCAAGCAAAAACGATAATCAACAAAGGGAGTCGGTGTACCTGATGCTCCGCCAAGGTCGGCGGCGACCGCAAGTGCTGCCTCGACCTCGGTTGCGCCAAGCCCAGCAGCGTCGATTTCCGCCGAAGCCCTGGTGACGTTGGCCTCCACTGCAGCCCCACCCGTGCCGACGTCCAAGCCAGGGGGCCCATCCTCGGGCCCCCCAGTCGCGCCGCCCTCCGAGGGTGCCTCGGTATGCTTGGCGCGCTGCGGCCTTGCTCGGGGGACTAAGAGGTAGTCCCCCGCATCCTCTTCCTCGTCCTCGGACTCGCCCTGGACAACAGTCAGAGTCTGTAACACAGAGGGTCCCTAAGACTTGTAAGAGGGGAAACCTACGCTCGTGACCTCGGGCAAGAGATGGGTGCAAACCTAAGTGATGAGTCTCTGTCTCCTGGGTGGCGGGGGCGTGGCACGACGCCCCTCCCTCACGGCGGCTGGGGAAGTGTCTTCTCCCTGGGTGCCCTGCGTTCGCGACGCCGGGCGCGAGCTCGACGGCTCGACGGCCACCGACGCCCGTTCTTGCTGCGGGAAGAAGAAAAGAAGGTCAAAGAAAAGAAGACGATCGGGGACGACAAGAGTTTGAGGTCGGGCCCAGATGTCCCCGGGCTCGGCAAAAAGCGACTTACCATCACGCGGTCTCCCCACTCGATGTGGGACCTCTTGGCGACCTGGCTGAGGGCATCCGGGGCAGGCCTCTTGGTGGCCTTCTTACCCTTGCCCAGCCTGGGCAGCGGCAGCAGGCCTCTCGCCGTCTCTTGCAGCTCCTGGCTCTCCTGCACGACTCAGCGCAGTCAAAAAAGGCCTGAGCCGGTGTCAAACTCGACAAAAGCGGGTGGAGAAAGAGTTACCTCGCTACTCCGCCTCAAGATGTCCTTGGGGACGGGGTCGTCAAGGCTGTAGATGTGGGCTGCCTTCCCAAACATCTCTTGCATGCACGCCGCCACCCACGACTCCGCCGGGGCTGCAAAAAAACGAAACAAGGATAGAAGGCAATCAGAAAAGGGACTCGCCCGAGCTCAGGGAAAGGTGATCTTACCTTTGGCGCTTTCCCGGGTGGGGTCATCCCTCCCTCGGACACCCGAGCTTACAGGTAGTTCACGACCATGGCCTGACCGGTGAGGTCATGTGTCACGCAGACATGGATGGTGGCGACGACCTCTTGGTCGGCCGCCGAGTCCTCGGGCTCTAGGGTCTCGCGCTTGCTGTCCACGACGATGCCGTTGTACACGAGCTCACCCCCCTCGCCTTTCTTCAAATAAAACCACCTCTCTGTCCACGGCTTGAGGGAGTCCTGGGTCGGGACTTGAAGAAAGGTGCAGGGAAGCCCGGTCTGCAGCCGGAAGTAATGGCACCCGACGATGGGGTCCTTCGAGGTGCGGAACAAAGAATAAAAGCGAAAGAAAAGCGAGGGGGTCGGAAGGATCCCTAACAACCCCTCGCAGAGATGGGAGAAGATAGAAAGAAGAAGAATAGAGTTTGGAACCAGGTTGACGAGCTCTATCTCGCATTGCGTGAGGACGGCTGCCAAGAAGCCGCTCTCCAGGGTCCGTAGCCCAAAGAGTGTGTATTGCTCCGTACACATGATCTCATCCTGCCGGGGACGCGGCTCGACCTCCCCAGCCGCCGGAAGTCGCCAGGTCGTTGGGTCAAGGAGTCTCAGCGACTCAAGCTCCTTCATCCTCTCGGTGGTAAAGGTGCTTTTCCCAAACATGGCCATGGCGCTCGAAGAAATCAAGACGGGTCGGGGGGAGAAAAAGGCAACAAGCAGAGAGGCTAAGATGCAGCAGCACAAGGGTGAAGAAACTTCAAAGGTATGCGGCTTCGAGCTTTTAAAGAAGCCCAATCTTTGACAGCTAGTGTCAGTTACTCCTCAAAAGGTGAGCCGGGACTTTCGGGCGGAGAGCGTGAAGCGCCACGGTCGCGCCTCCTCGAATGCCCCCTGGAGACCCGAGGCGTCACGTCCTGTGTCCTTCGCCCTCCATGTCAGGACACGAGGCGTCGCAAGCCACCTCCTCGAATCCCCCGTGGGGAACCAAGGCGGCAAAAACCAGGCGTCTCCCAGACACGATTTCCAATTTAAATGCCGCAAAGGCAAAAGGGCATGTTCGAAGCGACCACGACAAAGGCCCTCAGAGGGTTTTGGTGCGCAAGGTCGGCCTCGGAGGCTGCCGAGCTCGACCAAAGGGTCGATCCCTTCTTAAAGAACAATCAGACTCAAGGGCGTCCCGAACTTTAGGGCTGTCCCTTGAGCCTCGGGGGCTAGCTGTCAGGGATCGGTACCCTCGCCACGTGTAAGCATCCCCCGTGGCCTCGTGGCGGCTTTCCGCAGGCCCGAGGGCTCATCTCCGACCTGGGAGGTGCTCTCCCAATGCTCGGGCTCGGAACTAGTGAGCTCAGGCACCGCCGCGGGGGTAAGCACCCTCGGCCTCGACCTCGACCTCGACGCCTCGACCTCGATGCCCCCGCGACCGCCAGAGAAAAGGACTTCTGTAACATTTTCATTTATCTCGTGTAAAACCCTCCCCTGCGTGGGAATCAGCGCTCTACCTGCCCCTGCGTGGGAATTAGGGTTCAACAGTTCCTATCAGGCTCCCAACCGCTATCGACGACTTTCATCAGCCCCCGTCAAATCGCCACGAGCTCCTGACGTCGGCCTCGGGACCAAGCAGCAAGGTTCCTAGAGGGCTACAAAGGCAACAGGTAACCCCAACCTCGAGGAGACGACGCGAGACGCATGACACAACACAAGGCAACTGGAAGACACGCAACACACACCGAGAAAAATGGCACAGCGCCCCCCATGCTCGGGCCCTATTCTTGTATTCTCCCACATAATCGCCTATACACCCTTCGCCTCAGGGCGAGACTGGAGTAGAGCTATTACCCGACTTCAGAGGCTCGAACCAGTATAAACCTCGTGTCTGCTATCTCTTCCTCGATGATTTTTCCCGCGACGCTAGGCGCCTCCGAATGAGCATGACTTCGGGTCCCGCTCCCGAACGATCTTCTTGCACCCCCTTTTCTTCTACGGTCGACGGTCCCGATCGTCGACAGCTACATTATTAGGAAAGACCGTATAAAAGAGAACATGGACTTTGCATGCATCCTGCTTATCTCCCAGACCTTGATTGAAAGATGGAACATCAAACAAGAGAAAAATTGCAAACTGTCTTGCCACTTTTTTCCTTGTTCCTTAGATGAAAAATTCATACATCTACAAAGATTCATAACCAATCTTGAGCATATAGATGTGCAGGATCATCCCAAAAAAAACTGAGAACGGAAAACAATGAAATGTTTCCAGGATTACATATAGTACACTCAACTTCTCTGCACCAAGTATCTATTTGTGCAATAGGGTTCATCCTACTTTTTAGATAATCATACAAATGGGCTCTGTACTCAGAAAGAGCCAAGACTTGATCACACAGCTCCCTGATATTTAACAAGTTAATGTCACTAATTTCTGTTCCCATGGATATTACTGCTACCTCCTTTAACTATGCTTCTACCTCATCATCTGGCAGTATCTGAAAATAACAGAACTTCTTACTAAACAACAGATTTCCGCATAGGCATAGCAATCGATTTAGACGTGAAGAATTTACCTCGTAGAAATCAAGGTTGATCACAAGTAGTTCGATTGCCCATCATCTTCGCAATTTCTTACTTACAAAGTTAGTCACGATATTGATCTTCATAAGAGCCGAGGTATTGATATGCAAAGATGATCACAACAAATTTCAACAAAGAGAGCTAAAAATATTGAGGAAATAGCATACTTCTTTTTTTTTTTGCTATGCAACCTTCTGAGATAAAAAAATATTGAGAAAATAGCATGAAAAAATGGTCACCTTGTGAGTCACCGGTAGGGGGAGGTGCGGTGGGGGGAGGCCGCCGGTCGGCCAGTGGGGGGCGGCGCGGTGGGGGCACCCTGGAGGGACTCCAGTCGGGGGGCAGTGCGGTGGAGGGACTCCGGTCGGGGGCGCGGTGGAGGAACTCAGGTCGGGGGGCAACGCGATGGTGGAACTCCAGTCGGGGCGCGGTGGAGGGACTCCAGTCGGGGGGCAGTGCGGTGGAGGAACTCCGGTCGGGGGCACCGGGGTGGCGCGGTGCCATTGATGCCTGGGGTGGGGGCGGCGCCGCCGACTCGAGAGTCTGGGGGTCTCTGAGAGCCTGAGATAGCCTGAGAGTCTAGGGTCGGCCGGTTGGGTTTCACTCGATGTTGCCACTTGGGCCTTGGTCGGTTACTAGATTGGGCTTCAGTTAATCCATACGGAATTTCTAAATAGTGTTATACGGAATTTCCCTTCTGTTTCTGTTTTAGTTTCTGTCGGAACTGACTCTCCTGTTTCCGTTTTTGAAAAAAATGTCATTTCCATTTCTGTACCGACACTTTCCATTTTTGTTTCCGAAAAAAGGCTTCCGTTCCAATCTCATCCCTACATACTAGAATGATATTGATCCATACACACCAAGGAACATGCGCGTGAGGACCATCTAAGCATGGTTCAAAATCCCGGCAAAATTTCAAACATTTTGGCCAAGATTTCATATTTCAGCAGGGGATGAGATTCCAAATACTGGCTAAATTAAAAAAATGCAAACTACTACAGTATTTTTTAGAAATTTTTGACAAATTTCACTGAAATCTCGGTAATTTTGACCAAATTTTAACTTTTTTGGACCAGATTTGGGTCAATACCCCTTATGAATTTCATCTTCCATGAAAATATTTGAAAAAAGTGAATTTTTGAGACATTTTATAACAAAAATAGAAACACTGTCAGATTTTTATAAAAATGTACAAGCTTGACCATGCTCTGAAAAATTTATAGTACCATCTTTAGGGGGATAGTAGCACTGCCAGAATTTTTTAAAACTTCTCAGGCTCGATAATTATCTAAAAACTTTATGAAAATAGTAATGATGCGTCAGGATAATCCACAAAAATTTTCAAATAATTTTAGCGTGGTTTGATCAAATTTTCATTTGGTTGAAATTTTTTAAAACTTCTCAGGCTCGATAATTATCTAAAAACTTTATGAAAATAGTAATGATGCGTCAGGATAATCCACAAAAATTTTCAAATATTTTTAACGTGGTTTGAGCAAATTTTCATTTGGTTGAAATTTACTGGTAAGGCTTTTATCAAGACAGTATCACTGTCAGAATTTTTGAACATTGCTCAGGCTTGATCATTATCTGAAAATTTTATGGGAAAATTAGTGATGCTTTAGGACCATCAAAATTTTTTAAAACAATTTCAAATACGGTTTGAACCATTTTTTGTTTAGTTCAAATTTGCTGGTAAGGCTTATATCAGGATAGTAGCACTGTCCGAATTTTTTAAAATTCCTCAGGCTTGATCATCATCTGAAAATTTTGTGGGAACATTAGTTATGTGTCAAGACCATAAAAAAATTCAAAAAATTCTAATATGGTTTGCACCATTTTTATTCGTTTAAAATTTGCCGAGATTTCAGGAATTTCGACCGAAATCTCGGATATCTTAGTCTAAAAATTTCGGATTTGAATTTTAACGTGGTTTGCACCTTTTTTTGTTCAGTTAAAATTTGTCGTGATTTCGGCAATTTCGACCGAAATCTCGTAAATCTTGGTCTAAAAATTCTAGATTTGAATTTTAACAGGATTTCATCAGAAACTCTGAAATCTAAACAAAATTTCAGATTTCGATCCCCTACGAGATATAATCCAAAACCAGAATTTGAAACCTCGCCGCTAAGGGACTGTTTGTTAGAGCTCTAGATCCTAGTTTCACCTGAGATCTGAAACTTGTAGGCTAAAATAAAATGAATTAAGTTTATATTTTTGGTCTAAAATGTAAACAAGATGATCCATCTAAACACTCTTAATGTACTCACAGCTCCAGCTCCACGGATCTGGTAGAGCTAGGAATAACCAGCTCCACCAAATCTACGAATCTGGTGAAACTGGAGCTCTACCAAACACACCCTAAGCCACAGGTACGGGCTAACTCAGGCGTGTGCGCAGGATCACTGATTCCTTTTTCTTTTTCTAGAATTAATACATACAATGCGACAGCACTGTAGCAATTTCCTGTTCCTCACTGTAACCAAGAGGCTCTAGTTTCTGGTCCTATTACCTGTACCACGTGCATGTAGGGGTGAAAACGGGTCGGATACGGGCGGATATTACTCTTCCTGTATCCTAACCCATATTTTTTTTCGGATTCGGAATCGGATACGGGATAGCTGAATCCGGATACGAATCCGGATAATTCGGGATACGGATACGAGGCGGATATGTGACGGATTCGGATCGGGAACGGATAGAGATACACGGATAACACACGCATACATTGAGTAATATATGGTGAATCAAATCACATAAATAAATATCAATTATAGCAAGTTATATATCAACAAAAGCAGTCGCCAATCGACACTTCATATCGGTAGCCCAAAGTAAATCTTGATGAAGTAATAAAAGCCACAAGATGCCACGATCAAGCACCAATTCAGAAACAAAATGCGTCATTACTCATTACAATGCAATCATTACACAACAATATTAAGGTCTAGGTCAAGAAATTCAGACATTTTGCATTGCCATTTAAATAAAGACATTGTAGTTAGCACTAGCCATTTGCATTGTACAAGCATGATAACATTCAAGTCCTCTTTAGCCATTTGCTCTGCTCACTTCTATGTATGCACGATAAGGATCTTTTGCAATTGCCTTCCTAAATACATCATATCCACAATTACTACTCACTGAATGTAGTATTTGCAGCTATTTAGTGTACTATCATCATCCAAAAGCCATACTTTATTTACAAGAGTACAATATCCGCATCCTTAAATATGAAACTTGGTTTCCTGCTTTCCAATGCTATGGCCTCATATTATGATGGTCGATACGCCTCTATTGTGCAGATTGAATATGAAATTGAACAGTTGAATCTGAAATTTTAACAAAGTAAAAGCTACAAGGTAATTGCATAGTTACATAAATAGCATTAGCATGAGTTTTCTTTGTTAAAATTCCAGATTATCGTTCGTATGTGCTACCATTCTGTTCAAAAAACAATTTGTTTTGAAGTTCGACTAGATACACAATATACGACTAGCAAAACATACTAAGACATATTTTACAACAAAACAAATATCAGCAATTGGGTGGAGGAGGAGGTAAACCAACCGGTGATGTCGCCACAGACGGTGGCGGGCTGGGTCGCGAGGAGGGCAGGGGCCGCAGGGTCCCGAGGAGGCAGGAGCTCACGGGTCACGGCCCAGAGGTGGAGCAGCGGGGCGAGCTGGCGAAAAAGTATCCACGAGAAGATGTCAGGGGAGGGAGATGCTGTCGGGGCCCGGTGGAGGGGAGGCCGCCGGGAAGCGCCGAGGGAGGGGAGGCGCTGTCGGTGGGAGTCACCGCTGACGAGCGTCGGCCGGACGGGTCGGAAGGGAGGAAGGCGCTAGTCGGAGGAGGGAGATGCTGCCGAGGCTCGAGGGAGGGGGAGCACCGGCCGGAGAGCTCGTGGCAGCCGGCCGTCGGGGCTGGGACGGGAGCGTTGGGAGGACCTTCAGAGTTCAGATCTGGATCCAGCAGGTTGTCGCCGAGTCAAGATGGGAGTGGGACGGGATCACGGGAGTGGACACCGGAGGGGGTTGGGCCGTTGCCCGTTGGGCCTGGTCGCCTGGGCGCAAATGCGCGCGGTAAGTTACGGACCGAGAAATTCGGATATCCGATTTACCTATTACCCGATATCCGGTTCCCGACCCACATTTGCCGGATATTGTACACTCCGAATCCGATCCGATATCCGTTTTCAGATATCCGGATCCGGATCCGAATCCGACCCGATATCCGATTTACTTCCCGGATCCGGTTCTAATCGGATCCGGCTTCGGATCGGGCGGGAACTATCCGTCCCGTTTTCACCCCTACGTGCATGGCCCATAAGTCTATAAGGATTGACGTGCGGTACTTTTTATTCATGGGCATTCAAAACACATCTTTGCTATAAGCTTATATAGATCAAATATAGATCAGTATATAATGAAATAAAATAACAGTAACTCTATATCTCATGTTCGATAATAAAATATTCAATAAAATTAGAGCTCACTGCCAATATTTAATGCGGTATAATAATTCTTTCTAATCAAGTAATATACAACATACCACCTGTAACACTTTAGCCCAAATTTTGCTCAATATCTTAGCACACTACAGGCGGACCCTCGCATGTATATTGTCGGGACCCGAATGTGCAAATCCGGACCCTCTGCGTATTCTGCACTAGTCCAGGATCACGCTAGTGTACACAGGCTCAACATTGATGAATATCACAATCATACTTAACAGTAACATAATAAAGACTATATCAGAGTTCAATATAATTGTTGTCCGACCTTGTGGTCAACCTTACATCAATACGCCTCGCAAGGCTAAGACTGAAAGTAAATAAATAGCAGCGGAAATAAACACAAGCGTAGAAACCCTTCAATCTGCCACAGACAACTGACAAGGTTCGCACCCTAGTTATTTGCCTCTTCCTGATACTCTTCCTCAAAAGCAGGCGTTGCTTCTTCTCCAACTGGTGATGTTTTGTTGCAAGGGGGTGAGTACATAAAGCACTCAACAAGTTGCGCACAGAATACAAGTCTAATATACTACATGCATGGCTTATTACAAAGGACAGGCTGACATGGTTAATTTGCATAAACAATATTTGTAAAAGAATAGCATAAATAGATTGAAAGACACTAAAAAATTAATAACAATAATACATTTTTCATTTGTTTTCCAATAACCAACTCACAACCTTATTCCACATTTCACATCCATACCCCATTTGTTTTAATAAAATCTAACCTTTAACTGTAATTACCGAGCAATGCTCAATACCGCGAGCACGGTTATTCGAATAGGTTTTACACTCTGCAGAGGTTATACACTTTACCCATAAGTTACAACTACACACCACAAAGGCGAGTGATTATAACAAACCCTTTCCAATGCCTATCTAAACTCAGTACTATCCGCTAAGGTTTCAATACTGGTGGGACTAGTTACCATATCCAAGGCGCACCTCTTGCGTCATGTGAGCACACCCGTGTGAGAACTGGTTACCACTACTCGGGTCTCACACCACCATAAATAGTATAAAAGTTTAGACTCAACAAATTAATCAGCTAGGTTTGTCCCATAACAGACATGTGGTTGTATGAATGACTCAGTTCAAATTCTTGCAAGGTTAAGTCCTTAATTGACCAAGGCAAGACTAACTAAAAATCATCATAACCATGAACCAACCATTATCATAAAAAGCAATGCGACAGTCCAAGTGCCACATTGGCCCACCACAAATACATGCCACTTGCCTCAGTCTAAATCATGTTACCTCCCAGTTGATTACCATGCACCACATGGCATCAACAACAACAACAACATTGTGTGGCAACACCCGACACACAAATTAATAAACATGTTTCATAATCATTAAGTAAGTTTAACCATTTTTACATAAAATGATGACTCGTTGCACGGCTAAGCATTCTACTTGCGTTCTAACCAACCACATTGGCAATTATAGCTACCAATTAGTATCAAACCATTCTAGGGTGACAAATGAGATACGACATACGACATGATAACGTGGATGTAACTCAAGGTGGACAATAACTAATCCAAACATATTTGAAACAACGATACTTGAATTAATATGCAATAATTTGAAACAATATAATATTTAAAGAATAGGTTCAACATGATCAAAGCACAACATGCCTTCAAACAGCTCTGACTCCTGCTCTGGACCTTGCTCGGGTGCTGCCTCCTAAACCACAACAAACACACCGGGCAACTCGACGTCTACACGTAACGAGCGAGAAAGCAATAAATAGAAAATACAAAGAGCAAGATCAACTCCAAAAATTAAATAAAATTCACCATTAAATAGAGCATGACTTTACAAACTTTTAGAAACTGGAATCACCTCAATCGAAGTTCAAATGCAAAAGATATAGCTATTCAAAGTTTGCAATAAAAGATAATTCTAAAAAATAGAAAAATCGAATTACTTTTACACTAGAAAATGGCATTTATGATGTCATGCTGATGTCAGCACCAAATATGATTTTTAGCTAATTATTTTTCTAAAGAAAACGATTTATGACGTCACGCTGACGTTAGCGAACACGTGGCAGCACCACGGCCTGACACGTGTTGCGGGTGTATAGACCTGGTCCACGGTTCGGCCTCGGTCCACCGTGAACCCGACGCATGGCACCTCGGCTACTGCACCCGACACATGGCACGATCTGCACCACTCGATGCGGCGAGATTTGAGCCGCACAATTAATATCTAACGGCTAAGGTTGACAGAACTGTTTACTATAGATATGGCGATGTGGCTTGATCCTTACCGCTGGTTGTAAATCCAACGGTCCTCAAGCTTCGGTGCTCGGCGATGGCGTGCAGCGATGAAGGCTTGCCAGAGATGAGGACGATGACACGGGTGACGATGCTAGAGAGCTTCTCCGACGATGCTTCCAGATGAGATCGACGCGGCTTGGCAAGAGCAGTCCACCGGTGGCCCTGGCGACGGCGGAAGCGGACTGGCAGCAGCGGAACGAGGCAAAAACTACGGCAGCACAGAGCGCAACTACGGCGAGCTTGCGCGGGCAATAGGCGGCGGTTCGGGATGCGTGCGATGGGGCTACGAGTTCGTCCGACGTGCACGACATAGTGGTGGCAGCGGCGCATTAAATAGGACCCTAGGCTTCCGTGTAGGGCGCGGAAACCAAAACAGAATCGGCGGCGGTGGGGGGATTCGATCCGGATACGGTGAGCCGATGTGGCGCAATCACGAGCGTCCACGCAGATCTGATAGGACGGCTGGTAGCAAGCGACAACGCGGCACGATCACAACCGTTGGATCAAAATCCAACGGTCGCACGGCTAGGGTTCGAAGGGCGGCTGCGCGGGCTGGGCTACGCGAAGAATTGGGCCGGACTGGAGGGGTTTCATCCCAAAGACTATTTATCCGGTTTTAAAATGATTTCGAATTAAAATAATTCAGATAAATAGACAAAGCCAAAATAAATTGCAAAAATACCAGGAAAAATCTCGAAAAATTCCAAAAAATACTTTGGGACATTTGGAACTCAAATAAAATATTTTGAACAAAAGATCATCAATATTTTTCACTAAATAAGTAAAAGATAGCAAAAAGGCTTAATTAAAAATTCCAAAATGAATTAAATAAAATCTCAGAAATTCAATAACAAAGAAAAATCGTATTACTTCCAATAAAAGCAAAATTTAAGATGTTACAAACCTCCCCCCTTAACGGAATCTTGACCCCGAGATTTAGGACTGACTAAGAAATAGGTTTGGAAATTCTAACTTCAGATCCACCTTGTGCTCCCACATAGCCTTGCTCTCGGAATGATTGCTCCACTGGACTCTGCGGAAACGCACTAACTTGCTTCGGGTTCTGCGATCTGCTACGTCCAAAATCTTGATTGGTTGTTCCTTGTAGGTTAGGTCCTCTTGCAGATCAATTGACTCAAATGGCGTCTGCTCTGCGGGCACTCGAAGACACTTCTTCAACTGAGACACATGGAACACATCATGCACTCCTGCCAACTACTGCGGCATCTCCAACTGATATGCAACCTCTCCTCTGCGACTCAATATCTTAAAAGGACCAACATATCTTGGTGCGAGCTTCCCCTTGGCATGAAACCTTTTTACTCCCTTGAGAGGCTTCACTCTGAGATACACAAAATCACCAGGTTCGAAACTCAACTCTCGGCAGCAATTATCAGCATAGCTCTTCTGCCTTAACTGAGCAGTCTTCAACCTTTCTCTAATCATGATGATTTGCTCTTCGGCCTCCCTTAAAATATCTGGTCCAAAAACCATACGCTCCCCCGTTTCATTCCAACTTAGCGGGGTACGACATGATTGACCATACAAGGTTTCAAATGGTGACATTTGCAAACTGGCTTGATAATTGTTATTATAGCTAAACTTAGCATACGACAAATATTTATCCCACGATGCGGCATAAGCTAAAGCACAAGCTCTCAACATATCTTCTAAAATCTGATTGACTCTCTCAGTTTGACCATCTGTTTGAGGATGATAAGCTGTACTGAAATTCAGGCGAGTCCCCATTGCTTCATGCAACTTATTCCAGAATCTTGAGGTAAATTGTGTACCTCTATCTGACACTATTTTCCTCGGTACTCCATGCAAACACATAATCCTTGACATGTACAATTCTGCTAAACGATCTCCTGAATATGTGGTCTTTACGGGTATGAAATGGGCGACCTTGGTCAAGCGATCGATTATGACCCATATTGAATCATATCCACTCTGGGTCCTAGGTAAACCGGTAATAAAATCCATACCAATTTCCTCCCACTTTCATTCAGGTACCTTCAATGGTTGCAACAAACCTGCTGGCCTCTGATGCATTGCCTTCACTCTCTGGCATATATCACACAAAGCAACATGCTCAGCAACTTCACGCTTCATATTAGGCCACCAAAATCTTACCTTCAGATCCTGATACATCTTTGCGCTTCCTGGATGAATAGAGTGCTTCGAGTCATGAGCTTCTTCGAGCATCAATTGCTTTAATTCCTTCTTATTTGGCGCACAAATCCGACTTTTCATCCATAAGGTTCCCTACTCATTCAAAGTAAAATTCTTCACTTTACCTTCATCCATCTTGGACTTAATCCTCTTAATTTTGGCATCATCTTTCTGCCCTTCTCTAATTTGGTCCTCCAAAGTTGGCTTCACCTCCAAGGTAGCTAAAAACCCTTTTGGTACCACTTCCAATCTCAGCTTTTGAAAATCCTTGCATAACTTAGGTTGATCCTTCTGCACTAACATGCTACCACTGTAACTTTTCCTGCTTAAAGCATCGGCTACCCCATTAACCTTCCCAGGGTGATAATGAATTCCCAGGTTATAATCTTTAATTTATTCTAACCATCTTCTCTGCCTCATATTCAGGTCTGACTACGTGAAAATACACTTTAAACTCTTATGGTCCGTGTATACTTCACAGCGATTCCCAACAAGATAGTGCTACCATATCTTCAAGGCATGCACTACTGCAGCTAATTCCAAATCGTGTGTCGGATAATTCTCCTCATGTGGCCTCAACTGCTTGGATGCATATGCAACAACCTTACCATTCTGCATTAGCACACATCCAAGTCCTTGACGCGAAGCATCACAATAAATATCAAAACTGTTCTCAATATCTAGCAACACTAATACTGGTGCGGATGTTAACCTCTTCTTTAATTCTTGAAAACTCTTCTCACAATCTGGCATCTATGTAGATTTCTTCTCCTTCTTCAACAACTGCGTAAGGGGTCTAGCAATCGTTGAGAATCCTTCAATGAATCGACAGTAATAGCTTGCCATTCCAAGAAAACTGCGAATCTGAGTCACCGACTTCAGCTGTTCCCAGTGCAATACTGCCTCAACTTTAATAGGGTCGACTGCAATACCTTTATCTGTCATCACATGACCAAGAAATTCCACTTTCTTTTTCCAGAAATCACACTTACTGAATTTCGCATAAATTGCTGCTCTTGAAGCTTTCCAAGAACCAGCCTCAGATGTTCTGCATGATCTTCTTCTGTCTTGGAGTAGACAAGAATGTCATCTATGAATACGATAACAAACTTATCCAGATATAACATAAAAACTTTATTCATCAAGTTCATAAAATATGCAGGAGCATTTGTCAATCTAAATGACATGACGTGAACTCATAGTGTCCATATCTTGTTGAAAATGCTGTCTTGGGCACGTCCTCTACGTGAATCTTCAACTGATGATATCCCGATTGAAGATCTATCTTGGAGAAAATTCCAGCTCCTCTTAATTGATAAAACAAATCATCTATCCTGGGTAGCGGATACTTATTCTTTATTGTTACTTCATTTAGAGCTCGGCAATCAATGCACATTATCATGCTTCCATCTTTCTTTCGAACAAACAAAATAGGTGCTACCCATGACAACGAACTTGGCCTTACAAAACCTTTTTCTAACAACTCCTCAATCTGTTTCTTAATTTCTATCAACTCATCCGTAGGCATCCGGAACGGTCTCTTGGCTATTGGGGTTGTACTAGGCATCAATTCAATAACGAACTCAATATCTCGATCAGGTGGTGATGAGGCTTAACGGAGGCCCTATCTTTCAGTGAGATGGACAGCTATCGATTAGTGGAGATGACCCTCACGATCCAGGTTAAGACCGAAACTCGACCGACGCCAAGCAATCGCTGAACCAAACTCCGAGTTGTTATCAACCGTGCCAAAACCCGGTTGACCAGATCACGAAGATCAATTCCTGCAATCAATCGAAGAACAAGAAAGAACAAAGCAAAAGCAATCTGAAATTGCAAATATAATTGAAGTATTGATGTGGGGTTCCGAAGCACGGTATTGCTGTTGATCTCGCCGATCAAGAGAATACCAAATAGTTTCACCAAGGAAAACTACAACTAAACAAAAACCAAGTTTCTATGGCGGTGGCTACTGAGTATATGAGAGGAAGGGATGTGAGAGGGTCGTCCTAGGGTCGTGTGCAGCCAGGAGAAGGCGCACACAACTTGGGCTTTGGCCCCCTCACGCTTACAAGGCCTAAAACAGCCCAAAACAGTGATATAGCATATTGTTTCGATGATTCTGGCTGATTCACGATGAATCTAGGGCTGGAACCAGATCCATTTGAAAGGTATTGTTGGATGCTTTCAACAAAGTACAAGAACTCTCCAATTGGACTCCGTATGTAAAAGTTATGCTCATTTTACTTCATACTGGTATCCAGAGGCCGAATTGGATTCCAGAACGTGATGGATTTGAATTTGAGTCGTCCTCGACTCAAGCTTTCCTTTTATCTCATCCTCAACACAAAGCGTCCTCATATGGGTCCTGCATTTAATTAAATAAAATAGTAGCTCCGCCTCTTTATATATTTTTAGGACAAGAAAGAAATTTAGAGGATTCACCTGATAATTATCCATATCCATATAGCTCAACACTTCTTTCCAGCATATAATGGCTTGATGAAAGCTACCACTCTTTGATGCTTCCTCCCCTCCTTGAAGGAAAGCCACCCGCGGTTTTGGACAAGCTGAAAAAGAAATAACCAACAAAAAGAACAACGTGTACGCAACATATATGTATATATTGCATATTTCATTGTTCTATTGAATTCACGGAATGATATTTACATAACAACAAATGAGGAAATCAGATTTAAGCAAAGCACCTTTCCTCACAATTTTGCAACTCAATTTGTGGTTATAAGTGAAGCATATAACATAAATATTAACAGGATTCAGTTTGTAACTTAATTTGCAAATATAAGTAAAGCACATATCTATCCCTGACCTTAGATGAAGAATACTCATGTTTTGTAAGCCTTGTTCAATAACATCGATGGACAAAACTACAAGTTTTTGTAACAAGCATAGCTCATTAATATGACCAAATTGTAAACAACAGTGACACCATTTTAATGGTCTTCCACTCACCAACAACGGTGACACCATTTTAATGGTCTTCCACTCATCAACTACGACATGCTGATTTGTAATACAATTCAATGTTCTAAAATTCGAACAATGTGGTAGCAAGCTTTGGGTATCACACATATCAGGAAAATTTGATGGTGCCTTACATGAAACAAGCTGTAGCATGCAACTAGGATTGTCCAAAACAGCAAGCTTCAATTCAGCAAGTTTATCACAAGTTATACATATTCTGTAAACAAGAAACTTGTCATCTATGCCATAATCTCCACATAAATTGAATTTAAAATAGTAGGCATAGGTGCTAGATAAAGACTTAAGAGATGAAATTTCAGAAATCTTATCCATAGCACAATTCAAGCTAACAGGCTCATTCAACATGATATAGCACAAAACAGTGGCAGGGGATATTCTAGCTATTACTTCCTTATGCGTAATCAGCACCACATGATCAAAATTATATGCATGCAATTCATCACATGGTTCTACAATTGTGGCACAAGATGGTAACTTACTAGAATTAAGTACAGTAGGAACATACTCACAAATTTGCTCCCTTTCTTGCTGTAAAATCAGATCTGTACCATAGTCATTAGCATCCTCCTCAGAAGTAGTAGGTACCTCAAAAATTTCACTTGACAACGCAGGTATTTCAGCTTTTAGCTCCGCATCTTCAGAAGTAACCTGCATATCAAATGGAATAGCAACAATGTAGCAATGTAGTAGATTGGATTGCGTTAGTAGAATCATCCTCACATGTACTGTCCTCTACTTCACTCGAATTTTCTGGTATTTCTTTCACATGCTCGGGTTGTATGCTCTCATTAGGGTTTGGTGTAGTGTATGCAACAGGAGTAGCATTTAACTCTGTAGGAACCTGAACTATGGTTGATTGTCTTCTCTTTATTTTTCTTTCGGCATTACGTGAAAGATTAAGCAAGCATGACATAGAATTGAATTCTTTACAAGATATCATCATCTGAATATCAAAATCTAGCCCACAATAAAAGTTGTTCATCTGAGTCTTTTCGATCTCTTCTAACCCACAACGCAAATATCTACGCTGAAATTCTTGGTAGTATTCATCCACAGTTTTACTACCTTGTTTTAGATGTTGCAATTCCTTCCGTAATTGGTGAGCAACATATGGAGGAACAAATCTAGCTCTCATAATTTTCTTCAATTTAATCCATGTGCTAGGGATGTCCTGATTTTTACGCATATAATCATTCCACCAAAGAGTAGCATGATCAGTAAATCCACTAGTAACAACCCTAATCTTATCATGCTCAGGAATTCCATATTTATCAAATGATTGTACTACAGTTAATTCCCAATTAAGATAACCTTCATGATCATATTTACCACTAAAATTAGGTACAATGAACTTACTTTTGGTACACGTGTTATGCCGTCGTACCTCCGGTGATGGTGAAGCTTTGCTCGTACGTTCTTCGTATCTTGGAGTGTGAACTACCTCTTCTCCTAGGATGCTATTGGCCCAAGCACTACGACGTTGAGAACCTGCCATTGTTAGTGAAGACAAGAAACAAACCACAAGTATATGTTCCTATCAACTACTAGGTGCTGGTGATTCAAAGTCTCTCACTTTTAAATTTTTACCAAGTTCTTACCATGAGAACAGGTGGTGACCGGCGGCTGGTTCGTGATAACCACACTCAAGCTTGGCAAAGCGATTGCAAGGAGAACGGTACCTGTTTGGCTTGTAAAAGGTGGAGCTTGGACAGGCAATATATATTTCCTATGCAATTTGATAATTCTAGTTATTGTAATGATAAGTAATGATCCAAACTAGAATTCACAAGCCCTAGTTGCCGATCTCAAAGATATAAGAGAATTTCAAGACAACACACACGCAAAGATGATGGAACTTAATGCAACCAATGGAATGAGCTAAATAAGAATAATTTCAGCACCAAAGCTCGTGTTGCATAAGTTATGGAGAGATGCTAGCTAATTGCTTTAGAAAAGGTTAAAGGGCATAAGATTGCTCACTAATTAATACAATTGCACAATTTGAAAGTAATGAACACAAATTAGTGTTTTGCTTAATGTTGTGCTGTCGGCCACTATTCTGTTTTGTTTTCTTTCTTTTCTTCTTTTTTCTTGGTCTTTTGGCTCTTTCTTTCTATTTTCTTTCTTTTGGTAACTTTCGGCCAACACTAGTATGAGCAAAGTTTTGGAATCCCCAACTCGATGTCACAAGATAGTATGATATGATAATTCAAGATTTTGCAATGTATCAAGTAGAGCAGCCCTAAGCAATATCAAATAGTTAGTCTCAATTGGGTTCAAAGTATTCGCAAAGGATGAATTTGTTCCCAAAGGGATGTGTATTGATATTTTTTTGGAGTTTTATGGTTTGTTTGTATATGCTTCTGGACTCAACCAACTCAAAGGAACAAAGCTAGATCATCAATTGAAGTAACAAACTCAAATTCAGTGTTTCTAGGGCAGCAGAGTTGTCACCCAGATTACAGTTTGAAAACCACCGAATTTGGAAGGATCACTATGGAAAGAAATGAAGCTTATGTCCTCAGCTTTCAATAGAGTATACGAACATGCAATTTGGAGCTCGGGTGTGAAAGTTATAGCTCAAAAACCGAACACCACATAATAGCCCCAATTTCAGTCTGTGAGACCGATTCCGAATCTAACTTAAATTCGGTTTGAAAGATTCTGAATCACAAAGGACACCGAAAAATGTTTTTGTAGAGGACTCTTCAAGGATTCAGGAAAGTACAAAAACATCTCAATCGGAGTTCGGACATGAGAATTATGATCAAAATACCGAACCGATCTGGATTAGAAGTACAACTTGCTTTACCAATTTGACGTCCAGATTAATCTAACTTAGGTATGGAATTAGAATCCGTGCCCAACTAGGTTTTTGGAGAGCTCATCCCCAGGTTTCAGGAAAATGCAAGAACACAAGAATCCGAGCTCGTATGAGAAAGTTATGAATAAAACAATGGACAGGATAGATTGAAATAAAAGCTACATGAAGGAAAAACGATCAGCAACTAAAACAAGGACTCTAATGGATCAAAACCTAACAAAACTCACTAAAATACCAGATTGAATCTAAAGGTTGAATTTTTGTGGAGTAATTTTCAATTTGGGACAGAATAAAAACTAATCTAAGGTACTGAAATTTCTCACCGATCAACGAAAGCTCTGACACCACTTGATGAGGCTTAACGGAGGCCCGATCTTTCGGTGAGATGGATAGCTATCGATTAGTGGAGATGACCCTCACGATCCAGGTTACGACCGAAACTCGACCGACGCCAAGCAATCGCTGAACCAAACCCCGAGTTGTTATCAACCGTGCCAAAACCCGGTTGACCTGATCACGAAGATCAATTCCTGGAAGCAATCGAAGAACAAGCAAGAACAAAGCAAAAGCAATCTGAAATTGCAAATATAATTGAAGTATTAATGTGGGGTTCCGAAGCACGGTATTGCTGTTGATCTCACCGGTCAAGAGAATACCAAATAGTTTCACCAAGGAAAACTACAACTAAACAAAACCCAAGTTTCGATGGCGGCGGCTACTGAGTATATGAGAGGGAGCGACGTGAGAGGGTCGTCCTAGGGTTGTGTACTGCCAGGAGAGGGCGTACACAACTTGGGCTTTGGCCTCTTCACGCTTACAAGGCCCAAAACAGCCCAAAACAGTGATATAGCATATTGTTTTGATGATTTCGGCTGATCCACAATAAATATAGGGCTGGGACCAGATCCATTTGAAAGGTCTTGTTGTAAGCTTTCAATCAAGTATAAGAACTCTCCAATTGGACTCCGTATGCAAAAGTTATGCTCATTTTACTTCAGACTGGTATCCGAAGGCCGAATTGGATTCCAGAACGTGATGGATTTGATATCTCTATCTTCTTGGCCCATGGATGACGTGTTGGAGTTGGTCCAATGAGGTGTGGACGTATCCATAGTAGTGATGTCCTCATCAAGTGACATTCCAGGTAAATCTTTTGGAAAAACATCTGGATATTTATTAACAACTAGCACTCCTTCAATGCTGACTACTTTAGCACTATTAACCATCATCTGACCATTGCGAACGGCAGTTGCTTAGACTTCCACTCTTTCACCTTTTGGGCTTTCAATTGACACTACTCTTCTACCACAATCCAGCACGACCTTGTGCTTAGACAGCCAATCCATTCCATGGATAACATCTAATGTTTGAGTATCCAAGATAATAAGTTTCGCTAGGAACTCTATTCTATTCATGAGCGTCTTAACTCCCATACATCCTAGGTTAGATCGCAGTTCTGATCCAAGGGATTGGACCAAAAGCATGCACTTAGGTTTATCATTTCTAACCCATTCCCAACAGCAAAATCTCGAGAAATAAAGGAATGCGAAGCTCCAGGATCAAATAGAACTGTAGCAAGTACTGAATTAACTAGAAACTTACCCAGTATGGCTTCATCAGTCGTGATATGATTAACACGACCCCTCACCGTAGCTTGAGGTGTAGCTCCATATTGAACAGCTCCATGGTTTCCCCCTGGTGCAGGCGTCTTGGCCAGCATAGATCCAAGGTTGAAGCGAACAAGCGTAACACCTCCTCTCTTGGGACAGTTATTCGTGAAATGCCTTGGCTCATTGCAACTAAAACAGCGTTTGACTGCTGATTGTTGATTTCCTCCTGAGGCGTTATTGATCTAAACAGGTGTCTGAAAATTCTAGCCACTGGGGCGAGGTGCGGAAGAAGGCGTCTTGAAAATTGCCTTGGGCTGAAACTTGACAACTACTGTGGTGCAACCCTCAACTTTTGCTATCCTTGGCGAGCTCCTTGTTGTGCCATCCTGCGCTTGCGGTTGTCATCTAATTCTTTGCGCTTGTCTTTCAAAATAAGGGTCTTGTTCACCAGTTCTTGAAAATCGGGAAAATTATGGGTGATTAACCCAACCTGCAGTCCAGAATTCAGTCCTTTCATGAAGCGAGATTGTCTTGCCTTATCAGTCGCTACATCTTCAGGTGCATAGCGAGCAAGCTAGGTGAACCGGTTCATATAGTTTGCCACAGACTGGACTCCCTGCTTGATGGCTCTAAATTCTTCCTTCTTTAAGTCCATGACACCTTCAGGAACATGATACTGATGAAAAGCAGCAGAAAATTCTTCCCAAGCGATCTCCTGTGGGTTCTCCAGTGATGCGCAGTAATTCTCCCACCATTCGGCAGCTGTGCTTTCTAGCTGATGAGAAGCATAGAGTACCTTCTCATTTCCCTCACACTGGGTGATATGCAACTTTCTCTCAATTGTCCTTAGCCAATCGTCAGCTTCAATTGGGTTAGCATTCCCAGAAAAAGTTGGTGGATGGGTCCTCATAAAGTCCGACAGTTTCGTGTATGGACGGTTCCCATTATTAGCAGCTTGATTTGCATTGTTGGCCACTGATCGATTGGTGAAGTGCTGCATTTGCTGCATCATGGTTTGCATGAGCTGAGTTTGTGCAGCAAGAAAGGCTCCAAAGTTACTCATGTCAACTGGTGGCACTGCTTGAGGAATTGGCGACTCATTTTGGTTCTCATTCTGACGGCTTCTACTTCCACCAGCTCCGATGTTTCCACAAGTCTAAACCATCTGCTGATTACTCCAAGGTTTAGAGAAGAGAGAGAAATAGCATAGACAAGTAATATAAGATCTTATGCGGGGGAAAAGCTTTAACTCAAACTCTAGATATATTAAACTTTATTTAATACTTGGTATGGCTGCTCACAAGTGCCTAAGGGCAATGCAACGCATATTGCACACTCGAAAAGACCATAAAAACTCTCATTAAGCTAATCAAGCATCTTTAATCGACTAATGGTAACACTCTAAACTTAAACTTATGCGACTCGAACACTTGAGTCACTACTACTACTAAACTCAAAACTCTACCTAGTCACTAAGCCATCCTGGATGCGGGCCTCCAGGTGGACACTGCGGCAGATGACGCGGCATCGGGGCGAACTTGTTTTGATGACCGGGGGTCTCGTTGGATGACACTGATCCCTAACTCTCAGACTCTGGCACAAGCTCCTCCGGATCCTCCTCGGACTCCTCCAGCTCAGCTGCCTCCTCCCTAAGGTAGAGAGCCTCCTCCAGCTCGGCTATCCTCTTAGAAGCCATCCTCCTAGACTCTCGAAGATCCTTTTCGGCCTTCTCCAATGCGTCATATACCTTTGTAAGCTCCTGGTTCGTGGTCTTCGTGAGGGTCTCCTGTGCTGAAGCAAGAAGTGCTAAGTGGACAACGGTAGCATCTTCCTCCCCTTGATCTTGTCCTCGGTGACGGCGCTTCCATTGGGATAATACTTGAATACGGTGGACTCCAACTCTGAAGCGTAATCACGGGCAAGACGAGGAAGTGCAAGACGGGCAGTCTCCTGGATCCCAGCCTCAAATGTGAATCTCCTCGCTGAGATGTGGACAGGGCGACTCCTGATGGTGTTCTCCCTGGCATAGACCGTGATCTTGCAGATTGTCCCTCTTATTTTTCCGTTCACGATCCAGTTGGTACCACAGTAGATAAGACGATCAAAGCCTCCCAATAGCTGCAACATCCTCCAAAGCTCAGCGGCAAATCCTCCCTTACGCTCTCCATAAAGACATTCCATCTCAACCTGCAGAAAGCTGCTCTTGTAAAAACCTCAACTCAAAACAAGAGAAAAGATGGAAAATTTCAGCAAAGATGGAAAGCAAGAAAGAAGGGATAAGTCAAGATCCTTTTAATCTTCAAGTTAATTTTGCCTTTAGAAAATAGTTTTGGACACTCCTAAGATGACAAACTAGCTAGGGCTTGACCTACAGTCAGTATGGCTCAGATACCACCTCTGTCGGGACCCGAATGTGCAAATCTGGACCCTCTGTGTATTCTGCACTAGTCCAGGATCACACTAGTGCACAAGGCTCAACATTGATGAATATCACAATCATAATTAACGGTAACATAATAAAGACTTTATCAGAGTTCAATATAACTGTTGTCCGACCTTATGGTCAACCTTACATCAATATGCCTCGCAGGGCTAAGACTTAAAGTAAATAAATAGTAGTGAAAATAAACACAAGCGTAGAAACCCTTCAATCAGTCACAGGCAACTGACAAGGTTTGCACCCTAGTATTCGTCTCTTCCTGATACACTTCCTCAAAAGCAGGCGTTGCTTCTTCTCCAACTGGAGATGTTTTGTTGCAAGGGGATGAATACATAAAGCACTCAACAAGTTGCGCACAGTATACAAGTTTAATATACTACATGCATGACTTATTACAAAGGATATGCTAACATGGTTAATTTGCATAAACAACATTTGTAAAAGAATAGCATAAATACATTGAAATATAGTAAAACAAATAATAACAATAATACATTTTCTATTTGTTTTCCAATAACCAACTCACAACCTCATTCCACCCCATTTGTTTTAATAAAATCTAACCCTTGACTCTAATCACCGAGCAATGCTCAATACCGCGATCACGGCTATTCGAATAGGTTTTACACTCTGCAGAGGTTATACACTTTACCCACAAGATACAACCATACACCACAAAGGCGAGTGATTATAACAAAGCCTTTCCAATGCCTATCTAAACCCAGTACTATCCGCTAAGGTTTCAACATTGGTGGAACTGGTTACCACATCCAGGGCCCCCCTCTTGCGCCATGTGAGCACACCTGTGCAAGGACTGGTTACCACTACCTGGACCTCACACCACCATAAATAGTACAAAAGTTTAGACTCAACAAATTAATCAACTAGGTCTGTCCCATAACAGACATATGGTTGTATGAATGACTCGGTTCAAATTCTTGCAAGGTTAAGTCCTTAATTGACCAAGGCAAGACTAACTAAAAATCATCATAACCATGAACCAACCATTATCATAAAAAGCAATGCGACCGCCCAAGTGCCACATAGGCCCACCACAAATACATGCCACTTGCCTCAATCTAAATCATTTTACCACCCCAGTTGATTACCATGCACCATGTGCCATCAACAACAACAACATTGTGTGACAACACCCGACACACAAATTAATAAACATGTTTCATAATTATTAAGCAAGATTAACTATTTTTACATAAAATGATGACTCGTTGCACGGCTGAGCATTCTACTTGCGTTCTAACCAACCACATTGGCAATTATAGCTACCAATTAGTATTAAACCATTCTAGCGTGACAAATAAGATACGACATACGACATGATAAGGTGGATGTAACTCAAGGTGGACAATAACTAATCCCAACATATTTGAAACAATGATACTTGAATTAATATGCAATACTTTGAAATAATATAATATTTAAAGCATAGGTTCAACATGATCAAAGCACAACTTGCCTTCAAACAACTTTGACTCCTGCTCTGGACCTTGCTCGGGTGCTGCCTCCTCAACCACAAACTCACCGGGCAACTTGACGTCTACGCGTAACGAGCGAGAAAGAAATAAGTAGCAAATACAGAGAGCAAGATCAACTCCAAAAATTAAATAAAATTCACCATTTAATAGAGCATGACTTTAAAAAAATTTAGAAACTAGAATCACCTCAATCGGAGTTCAAATGCATAAGATATAGCTATTCAAAGTTTGGAATAAAAGATAATTCTGAAAAATAGAAAAAAACCAAATTAACCGAATTACTTTTACACCGAAAAATAGCATTTATGATGTCATGCTGACGTCAGCATCGAATATGATTTTTTGGCTAATTATTTTCCTAAAGAGAAACGATTTATGACGTCACGTTGACGTCAGCAGACACGTGGCAACACCACGGCCCGACACGTATCGCAGGTGTATAGATCTGGTCCACGGTTCGACCTCGGTCCACCGCGGACTCGGCGCATGGCGTCTCGGCTACGGCACCCAACACGAGGCAACACGCGGCACGATCTGCACCACTCGACGCGGATCCAATGGTGGCGGCGGGCGAAGCAACAGACGATGACGCGACGAGATTGGAGCCTCACGATTAAGATTTAACGGCTAAGGTTGACGAAATTGTTTACGGTAGATATGGTGACGTGGCTTGATCCTTACCGTTGGTTGCAGATCCAACGGTTCTCAAGCTTCGGTGCTCAGTGATGGCGTGCGGCAGTGAAGGCTTGCCGGAGACGAGGACGACGACACGAACGACGACGCTAGAGAGCTTCTCCGACGGTGCTTCCAGATGAGATCCACGCGACTTAGCGAGAGCAGTCCACCGGTGGCCCTGGCGACAGCGGAAGCAGACCAGCGGCGGCAGAACGAGGAAAAAACCGCGGCGGCACAGAGCACAACTACGGCGAGCTCGCGCGGGTAACAGGCGACGGTTCGGGATGCGCGTGATGGGGCTACGGGTTCGTCTTGACATGTGCGACATAGGGGTAACGTCGGCGCATTAAATTGGGCTCTGGGCTTCCGTGTAGGGCGTGGAAACCAAAACGGAATCGCCGGCGACGGTGGGGATTCGATCCGGATACAATGAGCCGACGTGGTGTAATCACGAGCGTACACGCGGATCTAATTGAACGGCTGTCAGCAAGCGACGGCGCGGCACGATCACATCCGTTGGATCAAAATCCAACGGTCGCACAGCTAGGGTTCGGCGGTGTGGTTGCACGGGCTGGGCTGCGCGAAGAAATGGGCTGGACCAGAGGAGTTTTGGTCCAAAGACTATTCGCCCGATTTTAAAACAATTTTGAATTAAAATAATTCAGATAAATAGACAAAACCAAAATACATAGCAAAAATACCAGAAAAAATCTCGAAAAATTCCAGAAAATACTTTGGGACATTTGGAACTCAAATAAAATATTTTCAACAAAATATCATCAATATTTTTCACTAAATAAATAAAATATCAGAAATTCAATAACAAAGAAAAATCATATTAAAGCCAATAAAAGCAAAATTTAGGATGTTACATATATCACCATGTTTACACTTTTGTCATCACTTTGTATAAAATGATTAACACGATGGTGCTATGTTTAAACCCAATATACATTATATACTATTATAACTCACTTTAAATAAAAAATATATTACTAATCCTACAACCGCTCCATATGAACCACGTAGGCTTCACATTAAGGAAACGAGCTATTACACTTATATTTGCCACCACACAAAGCTAACTGAAGAGCAAACCTTAACAAGTTTGTTGGATTTACTTTTTAAAACTACATTGTTTTATTCGGTTTGAGATTTTTCAAAACCAAATTGAAGAAACACTTTAACAAATAGAACTATTTGAAATAAACAGAGTGCACACCCCCTACACATAAACTTCTGCAAGATGTTTATTTTGGCGGAACATCTATATTAGCTGCAACCTCTGCCTTCATCATATAATTTACATCACGAAGTCTTCCAGGCAACACTTTCAAATTACATGTGCCGATGAAACGAAAATCTCACCGTTGACTGGCCTTTGTTTTGAGTTATGTGAACAATTTAGAACTGTGACTTGTGAACACTCCTCGGAGTCTGTATTTTGCGTGAATTCATGCTTGCAGTTTTCAAAAGCCTGCGAAATTCATCTAGGCTTATTTTGCCATCTTTGTCAATGTCAGCCTCCTCAAGCAGGGGATCAATAGAACCCTTCAGTCCTGTATGCTGTAGACAAGGAGCAATATGTCAATGAGCTTCACTTGTTGGCATCTTGTACTATGTAACAATTTAGGAAAGTATAACAATGAAGTTTGGCAGTTCTCTGAAGTATACCATTCTCAGCTCATCAGATGTGATATAGCCATCTCCGTCGACATCAAATTTATCAAATGCGCCCTGAGACAATGATTTCCACTTTTCGGTATCATGTTCCACCAGCTGATGCACATGTAGTGTTGCAGCAACGAACTCGTCAAAATCAACTAAACCATCTGTGTTACTATCAATCTGCTCAAGAATGAAACATTGATTGTCACTTTTGCAGCTCCAATGAAAATCTTTATGCATGTTATCTTTTCTTTAAAAAAACTTAACTTTTGCAAGAAAAAATTTGCTGACCAACTCTTAAATGCATGGATCCCCCCCCCCCCCCCCCCCTCATGCATCTAGGTGTTCGTTGCTGCATGAGTACACAGAAAAGCACAGCGCCGTGTGCTGCCCTCAATTTTCTACCTTAGTCGCTGAGTGGAAGCATAGTCATTACTGTGGCAGCATGATACTGTAGTTATTTATTCTACCTTTAGTTCGGTTTGTTTCCTTTTATCTATTAGAGATGATATTCATTTGAATTGGGAGGTTGTATCCAGAGTCTATTAAGCAAAGCATGAATTAAGTCTTTCTTGTCTTAAGTCTTCTTTTCCCCTGTATGTCTATCTCTATCCCTATCACAGACATAGTTTCGTATTCAAGATCGTGTATGAGTTTGTAATGCCAAGGTCAAAATTCTCTGACCCCAGGCAGATTATATTCGGCAACATGCTTTTGTATTTTTCTTCCTTTTACTCAAAAGGGTTAGCCCGGGTTTGCAGTTAGCCCGAAGTTGCTATCTGTAGAACCTCCTCAAAGAGTTACAAGCTGCTACTCCACGCTTTCCACAACCAATGTGACATGGGCCAACTCAAACCCCACGGTCAGGCCACCGCATTACAATCACCACCCCTCAGGGTTGACACCTTCGTCAGCATACGCATTGAACACCCCAACCCAATTAGTAGTGTTCCTTGTAGCACAACTGGAGTAGTAGTGGGATTAGTCCCATGCAAATAGTTGAAATGTGCAGTAAATGATTGAAACACTTGAAACTCCAAACTATGTAAGTCCAAGTTAGCCTTTGTAGGCGAGGAGAGGATGAAAGCCCAAGTGAGTTGCTACGTGCGTATGTCATCCATATGGAGGCCATGAAAAAAAAAGAGGTTTCCATGTGGTTGCTCCATCAATGCATACATGCAAAATTAATGGAAACCTGGCAAACAAAATGGTCCATACTGGTCTCTTCTTAAAACAGATCACACGGGAGTTTTTTAAACAGCTTAGACGCTACCAAATAAATACAAGATATTATGAGGATATTCAACAATGAAAGCATCAAGGTTTATTCATAGCAAGGAAAGTGGATGCATTCATGTATATGAAGGTTCCAACCAATTGTTTGGGGGTAAACATGCACTTGGTTTCAATGGGTTTATAATTTAGTATCTATTTTTGAAAAAGTAATTTAGATCTATTGAAAAGTACCCTTATGGACATGGTGCAAAGTCATGCAACATATCATCAGAAAATTCAGAAAAAATACAGACAAGACTATTGGAGAATATTTTACCAATTCTTATGATCTGACTCTTTCAGATGGGGAGAAACAAAAAAAAAAGTGTGCTGAAAAATATATAACTTCTATAATTTTATTTTACTGTATCTTTTTTTTTCCAACTAGAAAGAGTTAAGACTATGAAATTTTAACAAGCTATAAAAACACACTATTTCCAATACATTTTTTAATACTTTTCTGGAAGTTTTTATGCTCCACCCTCAAGATATGCGCTTACCCCCATCGTAGTAAAACTCAGGAAAACATGTGAATTTAAGACTAACAAAATTACAGAACCCTGGGACCCACATGTTAATGACACAATGAGTGGCAAATCATTGTTGTGGCAAACAATTGATACCCCCATAAATTACAGTGGTGCTACAGTAAAGAATGTCAACATACCGCCTCAACAATCTCTAAAACACGAGGACCCTTCAGTCTCCATGGAACATCCTTTGCAAGAGCCTACACATTAGGGTTGACATCATATTTTGATAACTAATGAGTCATGAGTATAAGAGAGATGACCTACAACAAATAGGTTCAAAAAGAAAAGAAAAAAAAAGGAATTGTCCAATATGTTTTGCATATACAAGAGATGATGCTACATGGAATTTATTTCTTTGTTCTTAGAATAAGGGCAAAGGGTTTCGCATTTGCTTTGAAGAAATAGAAGCATTTTTTCAATTTTTAAAATACCTAGTAATCAAAAGTCAAAAAGGAATTTTAGAATCAAGATAGGCAATCACATCAATTGACAATCAAAAGAACTCTATTCCTTCAACCGGGAACATTGAAGGTGCAGAGGTGACCATCAAGATGCCTTTCTTACAAAATACAAGGGTTTTGCTGCAGGATTTTCATTAACATTTATGGAATAGGAGGTCACCATCAAGATAATCATCACAAGAGTTTTGTTGCAGGTTTTTCATTTGCAAGAGCTATTAATGGTAAAAATAGTAACAATAGCTTGGCCATAATTACATTATTTTTCAAGTATAAGTATATAGGGAAAAAATCACTCCATGCATTCCAATGTTAAATATTAGTAAAATAATTAAGAAAGCAATGTAGCAATGAACTCCAACATAAAATGCCTGCTTCAGATTTTCATGGACAGCACTTGATAATGAAAAGAAATAGTTTAACCATTACTATCTCAAGCATAGTTACTAGATTCGCTGTAAACCCCTGCGAATCGCTAAGCTGATTCGTTGAACATGAACCGGTTTAGGGTATGGGGTTCATGTTTGCAGTCGAAATTAGAAAAAAAAAAAAAAGAGTGGCGACTTGCGAACCCGAATCCCGTACCGCGTTTCTGGTAACTATGATCTCAAGCATACAGATTGCCAATTACCATGACATGTCTTATTTTACACTGGTTTCATCAAGAATAAGGCACAATTGACAACAGATTTTCATGAATTCTAATGTTTTATATTAGTCCAATAATTAAGAAATATCAAAGAATTCTAAGAAACATACCTGCTTAAGTTCTTCCAGACTAATCGTTCCATTCTTGTCAACATCAATGGCATTGAACTGGTCACGAAGATCAGCCAGCTCTTCTGAATTTAGGGTAGATGCTAATGCCTACAAATTTTTAGAAACCATTTGAATTGCCTCTCAAACCTCCTGGAGTCATGCATAAGCGGCGAAATATCTGATGCTTCACTGTTTCCCTTATAAAAGTTTTCAAAAATTCCAAAAATAATTTGGAGATGTAGGGGAGAGTATATTCTATAGCCATGTAAAATTTCAAGATCAAAATTGATAGCATTTGTAAGACATGAAAAGGCAATTTCCACATGAATAATGTTTTTCCATTGTTCATCACTATTCATTTCTGTTGCTCGTCAATTTCATATCTTCCAAATGTGATCCAATTTGATCTTGAAATTTTACTAGGTTACGGAATATGCCCTCCCTTACATCTACAAATTTTTTTGGAATTTTTTAAAGCTTTTATGCATTGGAAGCACAGAGGTAGTACTCCATCAATACTGGCATACGAACTTACCCTTAAAGCAAATTGCTTGAAACGACTGTATTTCACAAATTGTCGCATACTATGCAATACTGATATATCCAGAGGTATTTCAGATGCCTCCCCTCCTTCTCTCACCCATTCATGTGCTGGTAAACAGAATATTAACACAATAAATAAATCAAACACAATATCAAGGTATAAAATAGCAAGTTCATATTTTTTTTACAGCAACCAGAGTAGGACAGTTGATATAGTCATTAATGATGGTGGAATGTTGATTCTATAATGACCATATTATTAGATTGCAGCAACCCTTGGTTATTGCACAACCATGTCCAACTGTGACAAACAACAGAAGATGTTTCTGCATGAAAAAAAAAAACGTATGAACATGCAATTTTATACCTAAGTATAGGCCAACCTACCAAATAAACAAATAAATGAACCAACACATCAATCAAAAGCAAAGACAAAAGTATGAATTCCATATGACTAGCAAGCATGACTGCATGACATCATTACTTACAATAGCAAAGCTAGAAGCTTGACCTCCCCCCAGCAGAAGTTAATCAACAAAAAGGCATTAGTTACCAGGGGAGTATCCAATGCAAACCCATCTTAGGTTGCAATCATGACCGCTGATACAAGTTTTGAGGAGGTGGGATCCCTCGTGCATTACTTCCCAATCTAAAGGGGCTACTTGATGTTCCTTTAAATATGATCAATCCAATAGTTATCCAGCGATTATGTTGAGAGTCTATATGATTGCAACCAGATACAGGTTTGCACTAGGTATTCCCCACAGTCAACAACCAATTAGCTAAACTAAGATTTCAGATGTTCCAAATTGATAAATAGTTACATACATAACGCCTGAGCAGCAGTTAGTCTTGCACGGGGGTCCTTAACTAGTAACTTCTGTACAAAATCTTTGGCACTTGGAGTGATGTTTGGCCAAGGCTTGCGACGAAAATCTGGCTTGTTTTTTAACACCTGCAGCAAAAAGAAAGTGGCACAATCAATAGAAAAAAGATTCAGACTAACCACAACTATGAGCAGCCACCAGTTTAGCAGGATATCCCAAGACATTCATGCTTTTCTACATGCACAGCTACTGTGTTAGACTGCAACCTATTCTTAGAGCTTTAGGGTTAGGAGAGAAGAGATGAATGTGGATCGCATCCACCTAAACCCACATGTGCTAGCATCTGTGGACATTAAGAGCATTCTACAAGTGTTGTTGGCTCCCGTGTTCATCCATATAATGTAACTCTCCATGGTTTTTCTCAGTAGCATGGATTTAGGGAGAAATGAGGATTTGAGCTTTTTCTTTGACCAAATTTGTGAACACGTCATGAGAATTTTCAATCCTCAAAAGATTGTTTGCTCCAAATTCGTACCCATTTCATATCTTCATTCTCATAGTGCATTCTTTTACCTTGCCATTTCTTCTACAATTTCTTTCAAGAATATTATTGTGATTATATAGTTGATAATGTTTGTGGTGACCTAGTTTGTCTAGTATATAATTGTTGTACCCCCCCAAGAAAATGAAGTACATGTACATATAATTGCTGTAAAGCTACAATACCCTTTTTTTTTGCAGATGTCAAACTATTATGTTGTTAATTGAACTGCATATCAAAATATTTCATTACATTTTTACAATAAATTATGTTATTTTTCTGAATTGATCACACCACAACATAGGTCATGCTTTGCCTGAGCACAAATCAGGGATGATTAGAGTTATAAGATATAAACAATACCATGGACTATTTTGGAAGGATTTGATCTAAATGTACCAACCTAGAATTGCAAATGTTCAAATGGTACAAAAATATTTTAAGATATAAGTATAAATTTCCTCATGGTATGGGTTTTTAGCTCATATTGAATTAGAAAGTAGAATGAAATCACGATATGGCAACATTGAAGAAGAATGAAAATATAATCAATATATGAAAAGTAAAATAAGTGTTTTTAATCAACTAAAACATGTAAAGAAAATGATTGTGATATAAAGATAGTTTAGGTAAACGGACCTCTTTAAATATTCCATCTTCAGTTTTGTCCCAGAAAGGCCGTCTTCCGCACAGCAGAATATAGGTTATAACACCAATACTCCAAACGTCGGATTCTGGCCCTGATTTACGCTTGAGCACCTCTGGTGCTACATAGTAGGCACTTCCAACAATGTCGCGGAATTGCTTCCCTGTGAGTGAGGACAACTCAATTTAAATGCCACCAGGGGAGCAATTTCTATAGTTCATATGAACAGGAAGTAAGTCAAAAAGGAAAACTATGGAACAAGTGGTTGCAGCATACACACACACCTGGTCTTATAAAATCTGAAAGACCAAAGTCTGTAGCTTTGAGGGGTGAGTCCTCCTTTGTTGATTTGAAGAGGAAGTTCTGAAAACATAAAATAATACATAAATCAAAAGATTGATTACTCTTGACAGGCAAATTCCGTCTTGTACTTTTAGAGTATACCTCAGGTTTCATGTCCCGATGAACCAAACCATGCAAATGGCACTCAGCTGCAACCTTGAGCATCTGTCGCACAATTACTGCAGCATCTTTCTCGCTATAACGGCTATCTTTCCTGTTAGGGCATAAAATATGTGAGATCAGTACGGTTGGTACTTTATGCATAGATCAAAACAGATGCGCTTATTTATTAATAATAATCCTGTGAAGGATATCTGACTGCTGATGGTTAATTAGTCCGAGTCTGGTGGATAAACAAATGTGGATGTTCCATCTTCACAGCTACTCACTAGATCTCTTAAAAATTTGTGGTGCATCAGACATAAATGATGTTGATGCTGATTAATGACACTTTTAATACATATCCAACAGGCATACTGCAATCAATTTAGAAATAAGCAGACTTCATGTGTTAAACAAAAAGGCATAATGTGATCCAATTGGAAATGACCAAAGGGACATGACCAATAAATGGTATAGCTAATTTTAACCTAGGCACATGCAACTAGCAAATGTAAATGAACAATGGGCCTTTACTTTCTGTTTTGCATGTTCCAGAATAACCAAATTCAGACTTTAGCATTCTAGATTCTGTACAAAAGAAATATCACCCAGTAACTTTATATTGAACATGCATATTAATAGTTTGGCACTTTAGCTTACATTTCTTTCTCCATCTTATTTGATTCAATGTTCTGTTCTGCTGCATGAATACACTAATTACATTTTGATATACCTTTCCTTTAGAAACATATATGCGCTATTTTTGTCAATCACTGTGATCTTTTGGCTTTATGATATTAAAGAAAACATAGGGAAATCAATACATCTGTGTGCATGCAACATTAATTTCAATTTCAAAGGGTAACAGCATAATATATATCTGGCTAAGATATTCCGTATCACTATATGCCACATATCCATATTAAATTACAGCTCCTTATGGTCAGGGGCACTATCCTCAATACTCTGCATTCTGCAATATCTCTATAATCTAGAATGAGGAATCACAATGTAGCCAATAAATATCAACAGTAAGCTCAGATATTCCAAGATACTAGCCTTCAGAAGGGCAATCTTCAGCAAATAAATCATTGTTTGCATGTTTTGATCCTACTAAAAACATCAAAGCAACAAACAAAAAATCAAAAATTCATTATTCTCCATGAAACGAGGAAACATATGTTGGAAATCACAACTGACTGATAGCTCAATATTGCCCATAAGTTAACAGACAACAACAAGGTATGCAGTACTTCTGTAACACTATGTAAAAAACCAATATTATTTTTAGATCTTCTGTAACATAATTTCAACTTCAAAGGGTAAAACCTGTAACAAACATGCAAAGATATGTTGATTCTTACTTGGATAATATACGATCAAGTAACTCACCACCCTCGCATAATCTGTCAAAAGACATATAACAGATGTTCGATATTGCATTAGTTTGTATAGTTCCTTTTAGATACGCAGAGAACAAAGATTGATAATCATAATAAATGTCTGCCAACTAATATGGTTCATATTTTTATCCTGAACTCCATGTAAATAAACCAATCTTGTTTTAAGATCTTCTCTAGGGTATCCCAACATTATGCCAGTTTGCATGTGATGTCACTGACTCTTGTCATCAAACCCTCAACTGCTGAAGAAGACGCATACTAAAATCCTAAGCATCACTAAGCTCAACTCCTTCAAATAAGTCATCAACAGTTTCTAGAACAAGCATTAACAAACCTATTGACCTTTGATTGAGGCTCTTACGGAAGCTAAGATCATGCAAAGTTCATACAGACCTTCTACTTAGATATGAAATCTCTATTGAGTTCATGAACATTTGAGAGATTTACCAAAACTTACTCCATAACAATATACACATAGTTATCATCTTCGAATGCATTGTAAAAATGTACAACATTTTCATGCCCTTGTAAGGCCTTCAGTATTTTAACTTCTCGCTTTACATCTTCAACAGCAACAGGAAGGACCATCTGCAAGGAAAATAGCTTGTATGTGAGAAGTTAGTGTCCTTTAAAAAAATCAAATAGTAGTTCTCTATTTCTCTTCATAATTAAATTCGGCACAACATATTGACTAGGTTGCACTGATACTGCCTCTGTAGAACCAACACATAAATTTGGTGCCGTACCAGTGTCCGATCCATGTCGGACACCGATACGATACCGACAAGCCACTTGACATGTATCTGTCACGTATTGGACAATTAGATACCCAAAATAAATAATTTTAATATTCGACACGACTTCAATACTTCATCAACACGTATCCGACATATATGATGACACAGCCTGGCTCAGCTCAACAACCTAAAGGGTAACCCTAGCCACTCAACAGGAGCAAAACACCAACATCAAGGTTCCATTGTGGAACCATGTTAATGCTCTAGATAAGGGTGGTCCGTCTATAGGAAATGTGAAATGGAGATGCAAGTATTGCAAATATGTTGGCAATAGCAACTACTCTAGATTCAAAATGCACTTGCTGAAAATTACTAATGGTGATTAAAAGATATATCCTAAGGTGACGATACATATTCTTGCTCAGCTTCGAAGTGAAATTGCAAAAGTTGAGGTACATATTTCAGTTTGACAAACATGTAGAAAAATGGAGAACAATACATATGTATATTATTATTATTTAAATATATATAGCCGTGTCGGTATTTTTGAAAAAATGATGAATTCCGTGTCGGTGTCTTGTCGTGTCGACGTATCCGTGTCCGTGCATCATAGGATACCGCAAAGCCATAGAATCAGTGCATCCCCCATTCAATACACATTGGAGCCTGTTGGGGATGATATTACAACCTATATGTATTGGAGAAGTAGAGGATTTGTTTTTGAAAAACTGTTGCGTTTCTGATCTGGCCTAGATATGGCTTCGTTACATATCAGAGAAGTATATGTTTTTCTTATTTGGAAAAATGAAAAAAATGTTTCTATCTATTAGTTTCCATATTGTTGATTTGATTAGTTTATATCTATAAGTTCCCCTTCTTTTGCAAGGACATGTTCCTATTTTGTAAGGAATCCTGAAAGTTAATTTCCATAAGTTATTAGGACGCCCTCTATATAAGGAGGGTGAAATAAAGCAAAGAATCTCTAGTTCCTCTTCCTCTGCCATTCTCTCCAGTATTATCTCATTCTACCGGACCTTTGGACCCTTACCAAGGAACAAAACAGATACAGTCTAACAAATCATGTTATCATCCTCTATAAAAACATTTGTGATATCAACTGTTAATATGTGAAACTACGTAAAATAGGATTTTATATACTTTTTCTGTTACAAGCTATATGGAATATGTGTAAACTTTGAGGTGGTCTTTTTTTTTAGTTTTCTTAAACAAACACACACACATTACCATATCAGTGTCTTTGAAAATGTGTCATATCGCCAGGGAGGTATACTATTGTACGTCCTGTACAGAATAAAATTTATATGCAGTGCATGTGTCCACATTACATACCTCTACATCCTTATATCATGACCATCCATTTCTAATCTTGATCTTGCCAAGTGCTAGAACCTACCTTACCCAAATTGGTAGGCACAGCAATCCCAAATCAAGACGTATTTCCCTAGGAAACTTCACATACATGGCAAATTGGCAATTTATGCTAGCAAACTGCAGTCCCTAGAGAGTATATTGCCCTGTCTTCCGGTTTCCTTTTCTCAGCACGCAATATATGGTATTTTCCTTTTCTAGAAGGTTTGTTTCCTTTTCCTTAATTCCAGGATATTTATTTCCTTTTCCTTGAGATGATGGTGGAGGTGGGGGAGATCTGTTGTGAGCCACAGGGATGAGTTAGACACATTAAACAATAGCCATCGGATGTGGGTGAGTAAAGCTGAGGAAAGATCTGAGAGGTTAATTTTGATGGAGGCAAGTTTCTAGGAACGTTTCGCTGGTGTATAAAGGTTGAGCCATCTCTGATGGAGTGCATTATTTAGAATGAACATAGAAAAGAATACTTAAGTGCATTATAAAGAGGTATAGATATAGATTTGTACGGGTACCACAGGTACCACCCCCAGATTCCCTAATTTGGGCTTCTACGTGCAAAACTCGAAGCCCACCACAAGCTCGGCCAGGCTAGCCCAGCTGGCCGAATCGGCCGGGATGAGGCCCCACAAGTCAGCGACACGATCACGCAGAAAAGCACACTCGTTCTGATCGTACCTTGTTTTTGTCGATGCGCTTGACGGCGACGCGCTCGCCGGACCGGCGGTCGGCGGCGGCGAAGGTGTAGCCGAACTGGCCGTGGCCCAGCAGCTTACCGAGCGTGTACCGCGCCTCAAATTCCTTGTCGTACCCAAAGTCCGTCCGCTTGCCGCACGCGACGAACCCCCTGCCTCCGCCGCTCTTCCTCACTTTATCCTTATTCCCCGCGTCGTTACCGCCGGCAGGGTCAGCGGCCCGGGCGGCGCTGGAGGAGGAGCAGAGGCCCATCGTCGTCGTCGGCGAAGCCCACTATTACCATCAATGTCGCGGCTGCCGCCGGAATCGGGAGGGATGGGGTTGGGGTCAAACCAAAGGAGGGGAAAGACTTTGGCAATGTCGCTTGCTTGCTTGGTTTTAAGAGTAAGAATGGTGGCGTCCGCGAGTTGCTACGCTAAGGGTGATTCATTTGGATGACGTGTGGGGACGGGGTGAGTGGGGCCCGCGTGGCGGTGGGGCGGGTGACGTGTTTCTGGTGGGGGAGAGATGGGTGACGTGGAGTGGGAAATGGAGAGGAAAGGAAGGGCCACTTGGGGTGACTTGTTGCTGGGAAGGATTGAAATCTCGTTTCGCTTCAAATCTCTGACGTGGCTGGAGAATGAAATCTCGATGAGATTTATAAGTTTTACATAAATTTTAGACGAACAAAAAAAATAAAAATTCAAATTCGAAATTTTTCTACTGAGAAAACCGAGATCTCGGCAAAAGATTGCACTGAGCGAAAAATGACTCAAACTATGTCAAAAAAAAATTAAATTTCGTTTGGATACTCCCATAAAAATTTCAGATTATTATCAAATCTGAGGAATTTTTAAAAATTCAAATGTTGCAACTGTCCTGGTAAAACGCTGATCGGCAAGTTTGAACCGAATGAAAAATAAAACAAACCATGTTAGAAAATTTTTAAATTTTTTGTGCATGCTTATGATGCATCACTAATGTTTTCATAAAATTTTCAGATGATGATCAAGCTTCATGAATTTTTAAAAATTCGGACAGTGCTACTGTCCTTATAAAAGCCAGAACGACAAACTTCAACCAAATGAAAAATGGTACAAACCACGTTAAAAATTTTGACAATTTTTGTGGATGTTCCTGATTATCATTAGTTTTTCTATAAAATTTTCATATGATGATAAAGCTTCAAGAAGTTTCAAAAATTATGATAGTTCTACGTCTTGATAAAAGCCTGATGATCAAAACATAGATTTGGTTTAATAATAAAAAAAAGGTTTACAATTTTTGAAAAATTTTAAGAAGGGTTATAAGGAAGTGCTTAAGATCTCATAAAAATTTTGAATCATGATCACACTCCAGTGATTTTATAAAATTCTTACAAGTGCACTGTACCATTTATGTTATTTATGTTTTTGATTTTTGAAATATAACAAATGAAGTTCAATGCATACATATTTGATTGAGAAAACAAAAAAAGTTGATTTTTTTAAAAAAATTCTATAGAATGGTACTAAGTCAATTCTTAAGCTCTCATAAAAATTTTCGATCATGATCACACTCGAGAAAATTTATAAAATTCTGACAAGATTACTGTCCCAATTATGTTCATTCGGTTTTTGATTTTTTTAAAGATAACAAATTAAGTTAAAATATTTTGGCAATTTTTATGTATATCCTACACTTCTTAGGATAGTACCATAAATTTTTAACATCATGATAAAGCATGTACAATTTTATACAAATCCAATAGTGTTTCTGCAGTTTTAAAAAAATGTCTCAAAAATTCATTTTTTTCAACAAATTTTCATAGGAAATGACTTTCTTAAGGGTTATTGATCAATTTTCGGTCAAAAAACATAAAAAAACCCCGAGATCTCGCTGAGATTTCCGAGATTACTGTAGCAGTTTAAATTTTTTTACTCCAGGCGGCATTTCAAAACTCATCCACCTCCCGTAAGCGAGATCTCATGAAATTTTGGTAAGATTTTAATCATAGGTGCCTGCTACATGGGGAGTGGTTTTCTAATAGTGCGTTTTACGATAAACCCTTATTTTGACTCGTATTTATGGGCATGATAGTTTTTTTTCAACTTACTCTCTCTGTTCAAGTTTATAAGATGTATTTTTTCACTAGATCGAAAAAATATTAAAAATAACTAAATTACCCCTAATTATTATCACTAAACACTATATTCGATGTATATATGTAGAGAATATGAAGTAAATATGGGTATTTATTAGGGGTATATAGAGAACATCATAATAATTTTGCATTAGAATATTAAATATGCCATATATTTATAAACAAGACCATTAAAAAATATACCTTATAAACTTGGACAAATGGAGTATATATCCAGTTTTAATACAGACATTATTAGCACTACGTCACGAGCTATAAACAACGAGTAAATCTTCTCCTTCGTCAATTTATGTTATTACATGAGAATTGTATACACCTAATAGCGGGTGTTTACTTGTTTTTAGGTACGAAGGTATCGAAGATGTTTCACGGAATCATCACACATTATTGTACCATGGTGGCAATACGGAGGAGGTGTGTGAGGATGGTGACCACATAGAGCACAACGAAGACGAAGAAATGCATACAAGGAATAAGATATCACAAGAGTTGGGCTATGCTGGCTGTATGCCAAACCTTCCAGGTCGTATGGGCCACTGGACAGCGCTTGCACATATTGGCCTATGGCCTAGCAATGTTCCAGGAACCAGAATAGGGATGGCAATGGGGCCCATTCCCCGTTCCCAACTAGGGAATTCACTTATTAGGGGGCAGGGATGGGGGATTTTCTTCCCCGTGGGGTTGATAACGGGAAAAATCATCCCCATCAAAGAAATTGGGTGCGGGGCGTTCCACCGCTCCCCATCCCCATCCCCTGTCCCTGTTGCCTAATCCTAGAATCCTAAATCCACTCCTCGCATGGCCACACTAAACGTTGCCTCTCCGTCCTCACCTCCGCTCGTGGTTCACCCTATTCGCCCGATCCCATGGTGCCTTAGGGTTACTTGAGTGGGCAGTAATGACATTCAGTTTGAAAAATGCTGGTGTAATGTACCAGCGTGCTATGAATTTGATTTTTCATGACCTAATAGACCATATTATAGAGATCTACATTGATGATGTTGTTGTGAAGTCCAAAGAAGACTTGCAGCATTTAGCCGATTTGGAAATAGTGTTCAAGAATACAAGAGCACATGGCTTAAAAATGAATCCATACAAGTGTGTTTTTTGCTTGTCGGCCGGTCAGTTCCTGGGTTTCATGGTTCATGAAAGAGGGATTGAGGTCAATTAGGAGAGAGTCAAAGCCATAGCCAAAACTAAGCCGTCGACATGTAAAAATGATTTGCATAAGTTGATCGTCAAGATTAATTACTTACGGCGATTTATTTCGAATCTGTTTGGCCGTATTAGTGCATTTACCCCACTGTTGAAATTAAAAGACAATCAAGAGTTCGTATAGAGAGCCGATCAGCAGAGAGCTTTTGAAAATATTAAGGAATACTTGACCAATCCTCTAGTTTTAGCTGCTTCGCAAAAAGGTATACCATTTAAGTTGTACATATCAGCTGAAGAGGGAACCATCGGAGCCTTGTTGGCACAAGAGATTAATGGAAAAGAGCGGGTTATTTTCTACTTAAGCCGACGCTTAATTGATGCTGAAACCAGGTATCCCTTTGTACAAAAACTCTGATTCTCTTTATATTTTGCTTACACAAAATTAAGGCATTACATTTTAGCATCGACCTGTAAGGTTATTTGTAAAACCGATGTTATAAAATATATGCTCTCGGCTCTAATTTTGCGTGATCGACTTAGTAAATGGGCCTATGCACTCATCGAGTTCGCCCTAACATATGAATCGGCTAAGGCGGTTAAAGGACATGTAATAGCCGATTTTATAACAGGACATGATACTAATGCTGATCTGGTATCAATAGCTCATTGGCAATTGTTTTTTGATGGATCGGTATGTCGAGAGGGTGATGGTATTGGAATAGTGCTAATTTCACCAAAATGGCATAATTTTGAATTTGCATCCAGGCTAAATTGTCGATATTCCAACAACCAAGCTGAGTACGAAGCATTACATAGAGGCCTACAGTTACTCGAGAATATCGGAGTTGATTCTGTAGAGGCCTATGGTGATTCTTTATTAATTGTACAACAGGTTAAGGGGGAGTATAATTGTCGTGATGAAATTTTGGTCAGATATTTAGAGCAGTGCCTTGCTGTAATCAGCTTATTCACCTCTTTCTCTATTAGTCATATTCCTTGAGAAATGAATAACAAGGCTAACTTACTAGCTTAGCAAGCATCGAGCTATACATTTTTTGGCTGATTTGAGGAATGTGGGCCAATTGAGAAAACGGTCATGTGTGTAGCTACCAATAACTGTTAGTGTTATGCCCTTGAGGCAATCATTTAGATGATTGTAACATGACTATGTTTATGAATAATAATATGATTATTGGTCCAATGAATGTATATCATTGTATTGATTAACAAGTATGTGACTTGCTTATGAAGCTCTTTACTTATTGATGTAATTCGATAAATATCTCTGATCGGATATCATCGTATAGAACAATGATGAATAGATCAACACATGTAGTGATCGATGATCATGCTTCATAGATCATGGGATATGGAGATATCATCTATACATTGTGGATGTATGTTGAAGAACATGAGTTAGATAGACCCGCAATGGGACACTGCGAGAATGTTTCATTCTTATGTGTCATCAGTGTATCTCATACATAGTAGATGTATGATCCTTAGACCTGAGATTGTCATATTCCCTACATGTGTAATAGTTTTCCTTGAGGCTATCAAACACTACTTCCTAACCGGATAGTTATAAAGGTAGCTTTCATGTTTACTATAAAACGTGCAGAGAGAAGTGAGCAGTCAAGATGGAATTTGCCACTCCAATGAAATGAAGATATATGATAAGGCCACTCGTGTGATATGATTAAGGAAGTGCATGGCCGTGCCGTGATTGAGGAGTCAATCACAACTTATTAATATATCACGGATACGAGAGATGGATTGAATCATCAAAGGATGACATGCTTCTCGCCTTAAGTTCAATCTTCATATACTTGGCAAAGGGATTATTACATGAGTACTTTTGATAGGTTCGGTCCGATTTGATCATAGTATGTTTGGGAGTTGGCATACTTTGCAAGGAACCGCTACTAACTATTGGATTGAAAAGGAGTTTTCCGAATCCATGTCCAAACGTACGTGAACCTGCAGGGTCACACACTTAATGGGCTAGGACGCATTAATTTGGATTGGATCCGTAATTAATGGACCTCGTGGGCTTAGCACGCTGATGGGCCCTGGTTTAGGGTTTCATCTCGTGGCTATATAAGGAGGGGAGGAGGGTGGGCGCAGGGTGTTCTTTCCCACGGTTTAGAAGTGATTCACCCGAAACCCTATCCTCCTCCTCTCGCTGCCCCTGCCGAGCGACCAGGTGCTTGCACACCAACGCACGGCGTTCCATCCCTGGACGTGTGAACTACTGCGGTGACGTTGCTGCGACTGCGGCGTGGGAGGATGATCCACGCGAGGCGAGGACGATCCACTCCATCGACGCAACGACTGCGGCGAGGACGATCCACTACATCGATGCGCGAAGGATTCCGCAACTGCGCGTCTAGTGGTAATCTAATCTGTGATCCCCTTCTTGCGAGTAGCTTTCTGGTTATGCAGTAGATTTTTTTTGTGCTAGTGTAGCATACCGCGTTCCTCTTCAATAACTAAAGGACAAAAATAATAGAATACTTGATTGATCCTTCTGAACCTACTGATCGGAGACTTATGCGACAAGCCTTGAAGTATGTTGTCCTTGATAGCATACTATATTATCGGACTTTAGAAAGTTTATTGCTATGATGTCTTGAGGCCAATGAAGCCAAGGTGGCTATGGGAGAAGTTCATGAAGGAATATTTGAATCCAATCAATTGACTTATAAGATGAAATGGCCATTAAGGCGCACTGGGTATTTTTGGCCAACAATGCTCGAAGATTGCTTCAGATATTATAAAGAATGCCAAACTTGTCAGAAATTTGGCAATGTGCAATTAGCTCCAGCGTCAGCTTTACATCCAATCATCAAGCCTTGGCCATTTAGAGGTTGGGGATGATGTAATCGGTCAAATATTTCCTTCATCAAGTAAAGGCCACAGATTTATTTTGGTCGCGACCGATTATTTCACTATGTGGGTTGAAGCAATCTCACTCAAAAAAATTACAAGTGTTGAAGCTATCAGCTTTGTTACAGAACATATTATCTATCGGTTAGGAATTCTGCAAACTATTATGACCGATCAGGGTACCGTGTTTATGTCCGATGATTTTCAAAGTTTTGCCACAGGTTTGGGCATTAAGTTATTAAATTTATCGCCTTATTATACTCAAGCTAATGGTTAAGCCGAATATCCAACAAAATGTTAATCAAGTTGATCAAAAGGAAAATTGATGAAAAACCAAGGAATTGACACTCAATGCTATCGGAGTCGTTGTGGGATTATCGACTTGCGTATCATGGTTCGACAAAGTTATCTTCCTACCAATTGGTTTATGTGCAAGAGACCGTTTTACCTGCAGAGATCAACATGGACTCCATACGTACAGCCAGGCAAAATGGTTTGTCGGCTCAAGATTATAAAGATTTGATGATCGATAATTTGGATGACTTGGGCGAATTGCGTTTGCACACATTGGACCGGCTTAAAAAGAATAAGGCAAGGTTTGCGAAGGTTTATAATAAAACGGTGATGCCTAAGTCTTTTTGTGAAGCCGATTTAGTTTGGAAAACCATATTACATGTCGGCTCTAAGGATAACCGATTTGGTAAGTGGTCTCCTACGTGGGAAGGATCGTATAAAATAAATCGGCTTGTGGATAGAAATTCATATATTTTGGAAACGTTAGAAGGCGTAGTGTTTCCTAAGGCGATCAACGGAAAATACTTGAAAAATTCTACCCTAGTGTTTGGGTTGGTTCCTAATCGACTATAAGAGGTTATCGATTGGAAGGCCAAATTAACTCGTTGCAGTTAATTCTGGCTAAACTAGAAGTATAAAGCCGATTACTCACATTATAAAGGAAGCAAGATATAAATAAACAATTGTTTAAACAGCCGATTGGCATTACAAAATACTTGAAAACATTCCAAAAATCATTTTGAAGTGACCAAGTGTTACAGACATTCATAATTGTTTACCCCATTTTGAGCGATTCATGAGAAAGCCGATTAAATCCCAGAACCAGGAAGCCTACCACCAAGTGCAGAGAGTGCAGCTGCGACCTTTGTGATTGTCTCCAACACTCCATCAAGAATCTTGGTGTCTTCTTCATCGCTTCCAGGAATAAGAGCGACTCTAGCTGATTGCTTCCTAACTTTAGCCACGGCCAAGGCAAGCTCGAGTTTTTGGGCCTTAATAGCCAACGACGATTCAGATAGCATTTGTTGGTCATCGGATATTTGCTTGTTAAGCTTGGCCAGCTCTTCTTCAAGAAGCTTCTTGGTCGACTCAAGCTTTAGAACCGCCTCTTTATTTACCTTGAGGGCCTTGGCGTCTGCATCAAACGTATGTTTTTTGGCCTTGGTGTCGACCACTATCTCGTCCAAGAGTTTTTGATCAGTTTCTTGGGCCTCTCTCTGAGCGATCCTGGATTTGGCCGTGGCAACCTCTGCCCTTTTGTTGTCTAAATGACAAACGTCCAGCAACACCGCCATAGCTTCCGGAGGCAGGTCGACTTCGACCGTGGCCATAGAATTGCGGAGGGGTTGAGTGTCTTCAAGCAGTTTGGCCGACAGTGACATCACTAGATTGAACAACATGTTTAATTTCTCTTGCATACCCGGAGCAGATGTCACTATAGCTGATGCATCTTGGGAGACTTCAAGAATTCATCGAATATCCACAGGATAGTTGTCTGTGGCTACCACTTCGTTGTTGTCTAGGTCTGACAAAGTGAAGCCCAGCAAGGAATCAGCTATCGGACATTGCGGGGGCAGGAGCTGCAGTGGGGGTTGGTGGCATCAGCTGGGACAATGGCGACGGAAGCTCGGAGGTAGTGGCCAGCAAATCGGCTAAGATATTGGCCACTTGCACTGACGGAGAAGGCTGGGGACGCAAAATAATTCAAGAGCGAGTTAAGCCGATATAACTATATAATTGTTATGGAAGCTTTATGAAAGCAATTTACTATATAATTGCTTAGGAGGCTTAGGGCCTCTGCTGGCCAAGAATTTTGTAGACTTAGCACGCTTCTTCTTTGATAAAAATTGGCTACAAGTTTTAGTTTTTGCAAGGCTTTGGGAAAGTAACAGTTATTAGCCGATTATTATGTACTTACTTGGCTAATGCTTCTCTATGTCCGATAGAGAAGGGGATTAAATTCCCAAGGTACTGGACGTGTACCCTGAAAGGCCAGTCGACTGTCACGACCTTTTTCTAGGTTGGCCGCTGCCCAATTGGCCAGTAGCTGCTTTCTTGCTAGCTACCTTGGTCTGCAAAGAAGAGGAAAAGTCGATTAAAAAAGTTCATATGATGGAAGTTGAAATGACAAGAATCTATTTTAGCCGATACCTCGCCAGTAATATTTACAAAACTGGTGTTAGTGTATCCTGACGAACTAGCTTCACTGATAGAATTGCTATTGTTAGTGACTACTTTCGGCTTAGGAAGATCTAGGAAACATACAATGATAATAGTTTACGGGGTCTTCTCTGAGTATAGGGTTGTAGCAATGGCTGACTACCATGAAGAAAAACGGCCTGCCTGACGAGTGTTCAGAAGAAGCATGGCAAGTCTTGAATTTGAAGATTGTCAACTATGTGCAAGACAATGTTAGCCACTGCTGCATTACGGACTCGTTCCCTTGGTTGAAGCCGATCAAATAACTGGAAGCACGGGTAACTTGCCCAAAGCCCAACTATCTGGTGTATACTGTCGGATGATAAAATTCATATGATGGTTGGAAAGCCCGATTCCTTATATGAAGAACGACATATAATACACTCGGAGAAATAAAAAACTTGTATAAATCCAGAGTTTCATTAGGCATAGAGTCACTGTCGGCTGCCAGATGCAAGAAAGAAGGGTAAGGGTAATCGGCTGCTTCTCTATAACTGGAAAAATATTGTTGATTGAAATCCTCGCTATCAAGCTGCACGAAAAAAGCCAGATATTTTTGGAGGCGATAGGAGTGACCTTGGTTTCATTCCCAGAGCAAAGGATAAATCTCTCTCCATAAGATCAGCTTTGTCTATATTGGATCTCTTGGTCCTCTGGAGTTTCTTCTCGAGGAAAGGGGGTATCATCGGCTGGGTTTAGATTGAAGGACCGACAGAATATGTAGTAAAGCTAGGTCTGAATAAACCACAATGGGCCTCCCACATTGCCGAAGAAATAATCACCCAAGCAAATGAAAAGCCGACTGCAGATGATATGCATCATCTGGTATACAGCACCCAGAAGCATTTTTCCTAGAGCTAGCCGACAGCCTTCTACTAGCTGTTCGGCCAAGGTCTGATAAACCTGTGTTGGCCCAAGTGATGCCCCATAGAAAAGAAATCGATCGAGCCAGAGGTTGAGAAATGCTACATGTTCTTCATTCGATATTGGCCCAATTCCCTTGTTATTATTGCTGATGTACTTGCTCCCAGTGGCGGATCCAAAATTTTCAAAATGGGTGTTTAGAGTTACAAAAATATTGTTCGATATTAAACATAAAGGTTCATAAATATAAAAAATACAAGGAACAAAATTTTCTTAATAGAGATAATACCATAAATAATTTAGAGATTTGTGAATTAGGGATTTAAAATCTACATGCTTCCTCTTCATTTTTGAATGCTCTACATGCTACATTTAAAAAATCACGATTCGCCGTTACAAATCAACATAACGTTGATAGGTTTGCAAATTGGAGATTTCATACTAGGGAATCAAGAATGAAATTAACTTGTGTGGTTGCCGATGCCAAATGCTCAGTTGTTGCTTGTTGTTTTAGCACCGCTTCCTACCCCCGCCAGTCGTCGCTAGCGTCGCACCTTCCATCCCCGACTCATGCTCACCGCGCCCACATGGCTGCCTTGCAACACGTCGCGTGCTGCTCCCTGCCCCGCCGGACACTATCGTCTTGACCTGCCGGCCGTCGCTAGTCACACCCTCCATTCCCGAGTTGGTGCTCGTTGCGGCCACATAGGCAAAAGCTACCCTGTCACACTGCTCCTTGTGCCGCCGCCTGCCCTGTAGCATATGTCTGTTTGCCGATGTTGGTGGCAGATCGGCGCTCATCCGCTACCTTGCTCCTCGCCAGCTTGTACCTACCCTGTGGCCATCATCCGTCGTTGCTATCACAGAGAGAGCGAGAGAGCATGCAGAATGAAGATGGAGTTGGGTGTTGGGCTTGAAGAATGGAGAAAGACTGGACTTTGAACGATTAGGCCATGTAGGAAAGATTGGGAGAGAGAGAGTGAGTGGAATGGGTTGGAACGGACTTAGAGGTTGAAATACGGATTTTAAGCTCACTTACTAGTATATACATATAATATACTTATTATATAATAGTATTTTTGCCAAACAAAATTTGGGTGTACATTTGTACACCCATGCCCACATGCTGGATCCGCCCATGCTTGCTCCATTCCTTGCCCTTGGCTCAAATCAACTTATACTGAGGTTTAGCACTGAAAGCCGATACTTGCTCCCTGTTAGGCCTCAAGTAGCAGAGTTGGGCTACATCTAGGAGAGTTGGGCCGACTGGGCCCGTTCTAAACATAAACGCGTTAAGCGTATTTGACCAGAAGTAACAGGCCATGGCCACTAAAGGCTCATTGGTTTCCGGGTTGACTAAAGACAAAGGAAGGCACTCGGATGTCCCCATTCTTTCTCATATTTCTCTTTTTTGGGCTGCTACCCGATTATACCAGTTTTTCCAACTTTTTAGCGCCATCAGCCAAGCCCTAAAACTTTTACACCATCCTTCCATGTTATACCACGAAGCCGATATGGGGAGACGAGGAATTTCTTGGTTTATGACTGTATCCGAATCAAGACTTCCTATCGGACCTAGGTAGTATTGGTCATCTCTATTAGGGATCGGGATGAGTACCTGTTGGGAATCCATTTCAGCGGATCTAGAGCATGAGCAAGAAGTCAAAGGTGAACCGATGGCAGAGAATCTGAGAGCTTGTGAGCGTGAAAATGATAGCGTGGGGACCTCATATTTATAGGAAGGTGAAAAAAGTGAAACAATAGGAAGAATTTTGAGGGGACGCGTGCAGTTGATAGTGAAGATACGTGTCTCAAGATTTTACGGCGCTATAAATGGAGCAGTTACCAACATGAATATTGTGTCAAGCTGATGATTGACAGAAGCCAATGGAGAAGATTTTTGGAAGATAACATATCTCCCAAAAATGAGGGCATTTGATTGCACCAAAATTTGGTAAAGTGTGCCCACAATCGTCAGGCTAAGGATTAAGAGTATTTTGACAGATATCGGATAAGGGAAGAAAGGTTAAAGATGGCATTATAGTCAATGTCGGATAAAGAAAAGATAGAGTAGTAATCGATATTGGTTTAAACAAGGAAAGTACTGTCATAGTTGAGGCCGATACGGATCATGGTAAACAACGTATCAGAGGTGGATACGATCGGCCAATCTGCTATAAAAAGGTGGTTAGGGGCGTGCGAGGAAAAAACAACACAATCAAATCAATCAATTCGCATTACTTTTATTTACTTTTCTGTCGACTAGGAGTAGCCTCTGTAATTTAGATTCTCCCTTGTAATCTGATTTGATCAATAAAGTTGCGCATCACCGATTGTTGATCACCTTTGGTTACGCTAATCAGGTTTGATTTTCTCTAATCTTGTTGCGCATCGCCTTTTTCGGAAAAGATCTACCTCTTATCATCTAATTAGACCTATCGTTACCATATATCTAATCGGCCTTCTGGCTGTTTAGATCTTTATCGATTATCACACTAGATCGGCTTGAGCATATTTTATATTTATCTTACCAATTGCAGGATCAAATCGGTTGGCACGCTTTGAACCTCAGAACACAACGTTCGTCTAGTGTGTTGTGGCCGATACACCCTACGTCACGTTTTTTTGCGTCAACAGTGACTTATTCCAAAAATCGTTCTGCCTTTCCATTAGGAATTGGGAGATCGATATACTTCACTTGTTTTCCGTAAAGTCTAGCAAGCGGTGATCTTGGCGATTTAAAGAGTTGCAAGCCCGTAAAGTCTAGCAAGCGGTGATCTTGGCGATTTAAAGAGTTGCAAGCCCATTGTGTCTGGCAGCGGGGGATCAGCTAGAGGTCATCAAGTGAGCACGTGAGTATTCAAATCCTACGCCGTGAATATTGGTCAACCTGTGTCATGTTTTCTCTTTGTTTTTTTTTGGAAATTTTGTTCATGCAAGTATGCAATTATTAAGTTTGAAACTTATCTTTTTTCTATTGTAATATGTAATACTCGGGGGATCTCTACGCACAAACAATGACGTGGATAGACTGGGAGGCGGTAACTCCATGGAGTTTAGTAGTATGTGTCTGAACACACATGTCAAGTGTTAAATGCAAATTTTCAAAACTTTTTAGTGGGAAGTTGGTGTACGTGATAAACCAGAAAGAAGGATGTAGAATAAATTTAAGAAGATCGCAGATCTGATGATCCTTTCTTTCTTCTGTTTAAAAAGGTGCTCAAAAGCAAAGGATTCGTCAGCTTAGAGAGAGAAAGAGAGCACGGATTCGTCATGTTAATTGTGTGTTTAATTGAAAAGTTAAGAGTGGTTTATGTACTTGTTAGGTCAATTACCTTAGTGGCACCGGTGACTGACTGAGCTTTCGGTGCTTCACTAGACCAGCCACACAAAAGCACCGGTGAAAGCTTCCGTGCGTTTCCGATGTGTGTTTATTATAAGCATCATCCCTCTACTTACCATCCATGATAATATAGTGTACGCTAACCTTTTTTTTTAAGGATAACTCTGCTTGATTAATCTGATTTTCAATAGGATTAAAAAAGTGATCATACGCATAACTTCGAGTGAGCATAAAAATTGAGCCTTTAAACCCTTAATGACATCAAGGTATTCGTCAAGACCCCTCTTAATAGTACGGCATTAATTTTAGCACTCCGATCTTTTCTCTAAAACTCCGAGATCGGCAAAAGCTATGAAAAAATCCTTAAATTTATACCTTTGTCAATTAGCTCAACACTTTGATCTTATCTTATGCCATTTTCATGCTTCCACCACTACTGCGGATCGGGCATGCACAAGCGGTTCAAAACCGCTTTCAGAAGCGGTTTTAGAACCGGTTGTAAGCAACCGTGAGTGATACCCCGTCGGGTATCACAAGCGGTTCCCCGAACCGCTTGTGGTTCGACACTTCCACAAGCGGTTGGTGTTACCAACCGCTTGTGGAGAGGTTCTCTCCAAAAGCGGTTGGTCTTACGAACCGCTTGGAGATGCTTTCCACAAGCGGTTGGAGTTACCAACCGCTTGTGAAGAGTCCGACAAAGATAGCGTTTTGATTATATTCAATATAAAATATGTTTTCAGAGGGGTTTTTGATATAGATTTTGACAATTAAAATAAATAGAACTACATGAGTTTTTTTGACACAATTAAATATATATTATTCATGCGTACTCATTCGATAATTACAGGTTCATTTACGTAAAAATACGAACTTAATAGACTAAAAATGAACAAGTTGATGAACACATGAAATAATAAGCCACTTTTACAAGTTTAAAAGAATAAAAGGCGAATCTTGAGCTCATTTCTTGTGTGCGTCGCTCTTTGTGCCCTTGGTCGACGCCGATGTCGGTTCACTGCCCTTATTTCAGACAATCTCTCCAACCATTTGCGTGGAACTCGCCTTTGGTGGATACAATCTCGCCGACAATAAAGCCGATGAGTTGTTCTTGGATTGTCGCAACCCGGTGCGGCGGGATCACGCCTTGCACATCGATGTTGGGCTGACAAAGCGGGAAGTAAATAAATATCTGGACATGTAATTAAAGTGTAAGTACTAAGAAATTGACATGTGCACACTACCACGGCGTTGGTTGTCGGCACATCACCGTGTGTAATACTTTGCATATAATGGCACACATAATAGCCACATAAGTTGTTTCCACTCGTCTGTTGTAGAACCTGCGATGAAATTTGAAAAGAAAACGATTATTGGGATGAAAAACTGTTACGGCATATTAATATTCTTTAATATGTACTCGAGTGCTTATTTGTACATCAAATTCGTTCTCGAAATCTCCTTGTTGCTTCTTTCGAAACCTTGCGAATGCCTTGTGTGATGCGTTAGTATGAATAGTAATTATCAGAGTTGGAATTAGCAAGGTATTTCAATATATATAATAAGGAAAACTATCGTATATATATGTGCTATATACTTGTTTAGGGTGTCAATGATAAATTGATATTTTTCCACCGGAGTCCTTTTTGAGTCTTGAACAACGATTTGGCTGCTATCAAGCTTGATGACAATAAGGATCCAGTGAAACCTATTCATGTATTGCAACATATATGTAACTAGCTAGTAGTATTATAAATGCCTTGGAAAATATAAGAACGAGAGGTTGTATATATACGCACTCGAAGTTGAAGGGCGTATATGTATGGTTTGTAGTGTTTGTCCCAAGAATGCATCGAGAATGTAATCTTCAATAGCCTTTCGGTTGTATCTAAAGACGAACTCGTTAACAATCTCTGGGTCGATGAAGCCCACGTTGAAGATATTCTCTTTTCTACATCGTTGTATCTCCATTCTACATAGAAAGGTATAAGTTTAAGAGTTGCAATTTTATTGTATGAGGAAGCACACGGTAAAGGTATGAGCTTGACACTTACAGCACCAAAGAACATGAGAGACACGTTGATGGCGTCGGCATGGTAAATATGGTATAAGTCATCAAATTCGAGCCATATGGTGTTGTCCCCGCGATAAAAATCATCTTCTTTGATACGGAGGGGGAACATCGTTCTTCCTTGAGCGGACTTTGTCATGTACCATTCGTGAAATTGCCGCATCTTGGTTGGCAGATCCTTTATCTCATTTGGGTCAATCAGCTCCTGGCCCAACTGAAATTGCCATCTGACCTTTGTTGCCATTGGGATATCATCTATTAATCCAAGAGCTGCAGCTGTGGAACTGAGTCCTGCCTCCTTCATAAACCTCTCGAGGTTCTCCTGATCTTGGTCTCTCTTCTTCTTCTTTGCCGCCGCCGCCGGACCACGCTTATTCTTCCGTAGCCTTTATTATTGTCCGCTCATAGTTGGGCGGCAGCAGCAATGCTTTGCACGGCATGTCGCGAAGTGTTCCACCGCTTTTGGATCAATTGGTACCTTTGGCTCTACTTTCTTTTTTGCGAAGTGTGCAGCCAATTCTGCTTTAGTGACCGCGTCACTCTCCTCCTTATTCATATCATATGCCCTCTTTGGAGGTTCCTTTATCTTTGTCGATCGGCTGGACTCCGCCTTCTTGGGAGCAGGTGGAGGAGCCTTAATTCTGCTATCAAGCTTCTTCCTCGGAGGAGATGGTAGAGGCGTGGTTTTCCTGGGTGGTTTTTTTTTGTTTGAGATGCTGGTGGTGGAGTAGGGCTTCTGCGTGGAGCGGGTGGTGGAGGAGGCGTGCTCTGTTTTACCGGCGAGGCATTGCATGGAGGTGACGTTGGAGGAGGCGTGGGTTGCCGTGGTGGAGATGACGCGTCCACACCATCTGGAAATATGATGTACCGTTTGCGCCAAAGGATGATATTGTGGAGGGCCTGTCCAAGCTTGGTCACATCGTCGCCTCCAGCAATATCGAGGTGAAGTTCTTCAAATCGCCAAAGACCTCCTCCACCGCGACCTTTGAGTAACCCGGGGTATCTCGCTGCGATGGAACATCCGCCCACTCCACCGGATATGCCATGCCGTAAGACACCTTGATGGAGAGGTTACGCGCATCAACGTGTAGCTCACACTAGCGGCGAACCCTTATGTCATCCACGGGATAACGGGCTAGCAAGTTGTCCACTTCAGAGGCCCCGGTGGACACGCAGCTACTCCGCCGCACAGAGGGGCTGATCACGGCGTCCGACTAATTTCTCGGACCTAGTCCTTGAAGCTTGCTGAGGGCAATTTGTACTTGTTGTGCAACTATGTCGTCGATGCTAGCCTGGGTTGCTCTGAGCTCTTGTTTCAATTGGTACACTTTATGTGATTCTCTTGTTTTGCTTCTATGTTGGCTCCTGTACGTATGTGCATCCTTGGCGAAACCATACTTCCACGACGTTAGCTTGCCCATACCTCGTGTCCGTCCTGGGTGCTCAGGGTTTTCAAGGGCATGTGTTAGCTCGTCATTCTCCCTGTCTGCCACCAATGTACCTGCCTGAGACTGCTCGACAGCTTGTACAATCCTTTGGCCAACCTCTTGTACTCCTGGTGCCATCACCAAACTGTCGTCATCTGAAAGGCTCCCCCCATGACCCATAAACCAATTGCGCAGGCGCTCTTCCCACAAAGCGGTAGCCGGTGTGACGTCCTTTGCCATTAATTCTTTTTCCCGCTTCTCCCATTTTCGTACAGCCTTGAGGTAACCACCGGTGCCAAGATGATGGTGGTATTTCTTCATCTGTGAATTGGCCTTGTTCTTCTGACTCACGGCCTGGCCTTCAGCTGATAGCTTGAACTCCTCGAATGCTTCCCAGTGATCCGCCAACTTTGGAAATTGGTTGAAGTCGGGTCTTTCTCCCTTCTGCACATACTTGCGGTTGAGAGACGTCTTCCACGCCTGAAACATTGTTGCCATCTTCTTCAAAGTGAATTTCTTGGCCTTGTCTTCGGACCCTTGAGGAAATGTGAAATTTTCCATAATATCTTGCCAGAGTAGGTCCTTGGTAGCTTGAGAAACTTCAGCCCATTTTCTAATGCTAATTGGGACGTGATCCCTCACGTGGTAACCGCAAGCGTTGTTGTACGGCTCAACTGTTAAAATAGGGGCAACCGGCATCCCTTCGTTGTTAACGTCGGTAAACACGTGCTTTGTGGATGGCTTCTTGTTAGGTCCCCGATGCTTGGATTGGTTGCTCGATGTACGGAACTTGAAATAAATAAACATATGTATAAACGTGTCAGAGTGTATTATATTAATGAATTGCGATTAATTAACATGTCTACGGGGATTATATTCTTCTGGCTATACCTCATCCTCGCCGTAACTGTGTTACGGACTCGGCTCCAGTCAATGGTTTATCACCGCAATTTCAACGGCCTCATCGGAACCAACATTAGCCTCGGCAGCGAGCTGCGTTAGCATCACCTTCGATGCTACCCAAATAGCGATGGAGTCCAAAGAAGAACTGTTCTCCTCATCGAAAGTAGGGTCACCACGTCCTGGTTGCGCCATCTATCCTAATCCCGGAAAAATATTGACATAAATATCATATTACTTTGAAACAACCATATTACAGATACCACTACATACTACTGCTATACGTGGTGTGGACCAGTATGTATGTATGTATTAACAGTCCCAATCGATTTGTCAATTTAGATTTCCAAGTTTGAACTTTTGTATTTGACATTTAATTTTAGTTCCATTTTAAAATTAAAAAATTTCCAAACTTAATTTAGCTTTTATTTACCATGTTTCCGAATTTAATTTAATTTAATTCTTAACCATAGTTTTAATTCAGATCTTAATATTTCTTCTGAATTTATATATTTCAAATTATATTGTAATATTAAGTTCCAGTTTCGAAATTGTATATTCCAAAATTGGCATTTATTTCTAAATCAATTCAGATTCAAACTAAGTTTTACTTTATTATGGAATTTAATTTTTATTCCAAACTTCTATATCCTTATTTAGAATTTTTTTTTATTCATTAAAGTTTTCTATATCCATAATATACTTTAATTTCGAATATTACCTTTTTGAATTTATTTATTTATTTTATTACAATTCAATTCTAATTTGTGTTGAACTTGTACGTTGAACTACTATAATCAGCGTTCCATTGCATTTCATATTTGAATTTTAAAAATTTAGATATGTAAATGATGTTTGAGATTTGATGGAACAATTTCAATACACAACAATCCAATCAACCATGATTAAAAATGTGTAAAATGCGTCTTTATTGCATAGTTGTTTTTCTTCTTCTGAAGAAAAAAAATTTCCGTGTCCACTCGTTGGCTCCAAAGTGCCGAACACCTTGTGGGCATTTCACCGAACACCTTGTGGGCAGCCGAATTAGAGAGGGAGGACGACGCGTCCACAGCTATACCTCGGTCCTCCTGGGTGGAATGGCGGTGTGGCGGCGGTTTGGTGGCGGAGGAGGCGTCGGCGAGGTGGCGGAGAAGGCGCTGGCGGGGTGGAGTGGCGGCGGCAACGAGGGCACCAGCGCGGGGTCGACTGGCGTGGGGGTGGAGTGGCACCGGGATGGTTGGGTGGCGGAGGAGGGCGACGGCGTCGACGAGGATGGCGGCACGGGGTCTCGACGGAGGCGACGACGGCGGCGGTCGGAGAGACACAGGAGGCAGCGGCGCGCGCGGGGTCTCGAGTGGGGACTTAGAAAATTTGGGGTGTGAGAAAAGGGCGGGGAGTGTAAACTTTATACAGGGAGCACTTCTACAAGCGGTTCTTAGAACCAACCGCTTGTAACATATCTCTACAAGCAGTTTTATAACCAACCGCTTGTAGAGGGAGGACTTTTACAAGCGGTTCTTAGAACCAACCGCTTGTAAAATATCTCTACAAACGGTTTTAGAACCAACCGCTTGTAGAGGGAGAACTTCTACAAGCGGTTGATATTACTAACCGCTTCTGAATGTTGCGTTCTAGAAGCGGTTCTTTTCTCAAACCGCTTCTAAATGTTGCGTTCTAGAAGCAGTTCTTTTCTCAAACCGCTTCAGTTTAATTTCATAATTTTTAAAAAAGCTTTTAGCACTTCAGTTTCATTTCATAATTTTTAAAAAAATGCTTTTAACAATTTAGTTTCAATCTATAATTTTTAAAAAAGCTTTTAGCACTTACTTTCATTCCAGATTTTTTTAAAAAGCTTTTAGCACTTCAGTTTCATTTTATATTTTTTAAAAAGCTTTTAGAACTTTACTTTCATTCCATAATTTTTTAAAAAAGCTTTCAGCACTTTAGTTTCATTCCAGAATTTTGGCACTTTACATTCATTCCAAATAAACACTTCATACAGTAGGGGTACATCTTAAGTAGTAACGTACTTTGTCTTTACATGTGTTCCTTCATTATGATCGCGACGTATGAAAGGAGTATCCACGTCTATGTCATTGAGGAGGCTTATGTCGACATCCACAAATAAAAGAGGATCTCGCCGAATCGACTATACTCTTCCTCGTCTGTGACGTCCTCAACTCCAACAATCCTTCGTTTGCCTTGGAGAACTACATGTCGCTTTGGCTTAGTACTACAATCTTTCTGCTTCTTAGGTTTGCTTGACATGTCCATTACGTGGAAGACCTGTCTCACATTGTTCGCGAGGACGAACGGTTCGCGCCTATAGCCGACTTGCGTGAGGTCCACGATTGTCATACCATATTTGTCGACCTTCACGCCGCTTGAGGTCAGTTTGACCCATTGGCACTTAAATAGAGGGACCTTCAAAGGTCCATAGTCAAGCTCCCATATCTCTTCTATGAAACCATAATATGTATCCACCTTGCCTTTGTTGTCTTCGGCGTCTATACGGACACCGCTATTTTGGTTGGTGCTCTTGTTAACCTGGGATCTGGTGTAGAATGTGTAACCATTTATCTCGTACCCCTTGAATGTCACGATTTCACTAGATGGTCCCCGAGCCAAGCGTTGCAATTGTTCATTGTCTGACCCTTTCAAAAGGATGTACTTTGTAACCAAGCTACCGAAAGAATCCATGTGCTTCATGTTATCCAATCCTCGCACCTCCACAGGAAATCGCGCGTAGAATACTCTTGTGCTCAAGGACATACGGGCCACTACAGCTTGATTGTTTCAAAACCGTGAAATGTGCTTGCTTAAATGTAAGAAGATCATTGCATGCAATTGCTTTCCTTCCTAGTGTCCCTTTTCCCCGTAGCCTCCCCTCATGGCGTGATATAGGGATGCCGATCGGGTTTAGATCATTAATGTAATCCACACAAAACTCAATTACCTCCTCTGTCCCATAACCCTCGGTAATGCATCCTTCCTGACGAACGGTTATTGAACATACTTCTTTAGCACACTCATGTACCTCTCGAAGGGAACATGTTGTGTAGATACACTGGTCCAAGAATACCTATCTCTTTGACAAGGTGAACAGTGAGATGAACCATAATATCAAAGAATGCAATAGGAAAGATCATCTCAAGACTAACCACACTTTGTACCACGTCATCCTGCAGCTTACTTAGTTTATCTGGGTCGATGACCTTCTCGTGAAACCGCGTTGAAAAAGAACACAGCTTTGTGATTGTCCCCGCACCCACTCAGCAAGATGCCTCTCACGACCACCGAGCAATCGTGTCATTAACACAAGACAGTCATGGGATTTCATGTGTACGATTTTATTCTCTTTCGTGTTTATGAGTCTCTTTACATTCGAGGAGTATCCGGAAGGGACCTTCACACTGTTCAGGAACTCTATCACGCTTTTTTTCTCTTCTTTGCTTAGAGTGTAGCTCGTAGGATGTAGGTAATGTTGTCCTTTCCCTCTCTTTTCGGGATGTAGGTCGTTCCTCAGTTCCAAGAGTTTAAGGTCCTTCCGAGCTTGCGGTGTATCTTTCGATTTTTCGTACATATCTATGTAGCCTAGCAGGTTCAAGCAGATATTCTTCGTGATGTGCATGAAGTCAAGTGAGTGACGAACCTCTATGACTCCCCAATAAGGCATGTCCCAAAATATTGACTTCTTCTTCCACATGGGTGCATGACCATCCTCATTCTGCACATGTTTGCTTCCAGGACCCTTTCCAAATACTACATTCAAATCCTTTACCATAGCAAACACACATGGCTCACTACGATGCTGAGGCCTTGCACGAAGGTCTGGTTGCCCGTTAAATTTCCTACCTTCCTTCCGCAACGGGTGACTCGTAAGAAGAAACCTACGGTGACCCATGTACACAACCTTCCGAGAGTTTTTCAGGTACATACTGTCCGTTTCATCTAAGCACTAGATGCAGGCTCCATATCCTTTGATAGTTAGGCCGGACAGGTTACCGAGAGCAGGCCAGTCGTTGATTGTTACAAATAACAATGCACGTAGGGTGAAATACTCCCTTTTGTCCTCATCCCATACCCTTGAAGCATCGTCCCACAACGTCACAAGATCTTCAACCAATGGTTTCAGGTAGACATCGCTGTCATTTCCAGGTTGCTTGGGGTCTTGGATCAACAACAGCATCATGATGTACTTTCGCTTCATGCACAGCCATGGAGGAATGTTGTAGATACATAGTGTAACAGGCCAGGTGCTATGGCTGCTGCTCAATTCTCCAAAAGGATTCATCCCATCGGTACTCAACCCAAACCTTATGTTTCTCACTTCATTTGCGAAGTCCGGGTACGTCCGGTCGACTTTCCTCCACTGTGAGCCATCTACAGGGTGTCTAAGCATCCTGTCGTCCTTACGCTCTTCCTTGTGCCAACGCATCATCTGGGCATGCACTTTGTTAGCAAACATACGTTTTAATCGGGGGATCACAGGGAAATACCACAACACTTTAGCTGGGGGTCTCTTCGTCTTACGCTCCCCATCTATTTCACCTGGATCGTCACGCTTCACCTTATACCGTGATTCTCTGCACACTGGACAAACATCCAAATCGGCATACTCATTACGATACAGGATACAATCATTAGGACATGCGTGTATCTTCGTACTTCCAATCCCAAAGGATGATTTACTTGCTTGGCTTCATATGTAGATTCGGCAGAGTGTTATCTTCGAAGGAACTTCTTTACGAGTGATAACAACTCATCGAATCCCTTATCCGACACACCATTTCTAGCCTTCCATTGCATGAGTTCTAGTGTGGTACGCAGCTTTTTTGGCCCCGCCTACGCTTTGGGTACAAAGGAGTTCTGTGGTCCTCTAACATGCGCTGGAACTTCTCGAATCGCCTTTCATCTGTAGTCTCCTCTCCGTCACGCAAAGATCTGGTCTAGCTCATCATCACCAAAGTCACCAAGTGTTTCTTCCACGGAGCAAGATTGCGCGTGCCGTCCGGGATACCGTTGAATCCATCTTCCTCTTCCTCGCCTTCTTCATCGCCTTCCCGGCTAATCACCTCAACTTCGCCATGGTTGGTCCAATGTATAGTTTAGCATGAAACCTCTCATGATCAAGTGGTTCATAACTTGCCATCGCTGGAGTGCTCCTTCTCGCTCTTGCAATCTACACACGGACAACATATGAAGTCACTCGAGGCAAGATTGCAACGGCCGATCGAGAAAAGCTCGTGACGCCATCAATGAACTCTGTCGAGCGACGGTCCGCATTGTACATCCATTGCCGATTCATCTACACCAAGTTATAATTTCATTAAAAATTATAACAAATTTCGTTACCAAAATTATAACCTAACTTAAATTTCGTTACATTTAAACCCAACAAAAAAAAGCTCCACCTACACCGTCATCCAATTAAAGACATACCTTTCTAATTATTTTGTATCCCTTCCTACCTTTGTAATTATTTTTTATCCTTCTACATGTTTTTCTATTTTATTTCATACACCAATAATTACTTCCTTGCAATATTGTACCTAGATCTCCCCCAACTTATTGTGATATTTAAGATTCTAAAGCTAACAACCACCTAGATCTAAAGCTTCCAATCACCTTTACCTTGTAATGTCATGTTTTGAACTAGATCTCCACCCTACATCTTCATACAACAACAAAAACAAGCATAGAAAACAAATTTTTGATCATGCTTAAAAAGTTCTAGATTTCTTCACATCCATTGAAAAAATAGCAATATCTAGGTGAGAAGGATGTTCACATGATGTTACTAACCTTGAAACACTTCATTTGGAGCTAATCTGTAACATCCCATTCTTGGTTCTTTTGTTAAAAATTAATTTAAATTAATTAATTCAAGGATTTGGGTTTTCTTTGGAATTTTAGTTAACCTGGCATTCCTTTCCATCCAAAAATGGAATTTATTCCATTCGCGTCCGGAAATTCCATTTCATCCTGAAATCCAAAATTCAAATGCAATTCCAAAATTCTCTAAAAATTCTAAAACTAATTTTATTAGGTTACAGATATTCTAAAGTATTTTCGAGATTTTCCCCAGAATTTTTAGAACCATTTTTCTATTTTCCCCAAAACTATTTAATTTTCAGCACTATATTAATTGCTGTAAGAAAAATACCAATATATTATTATCCAAAAATATTTATTAGTGCTTTAGTTTCTGAAACGGTTGTCTATAAAAATTCTCAAATTTATTATGATTTAATCGCTATTTTTTCGAATTTAATCCAAATTTTCAGTGGAAAAGTAATTATTTTCAGAATTAATAATTTTGGGTACTGTTCATCTGATCCGTTTCTCTTCCCGCCCGCAAGCTACAGTGGACCCATCGCTACAGTACCCAAAGCATTCCGACCCGCATTTATTCAAATTGTTTGACTCTTCAAATTCCGCGATCTCGATTCTTGTTCCGCGATAACTCGCGTGGCGTTTCTGACGATCCACTGGTCCGATTGTCCTATAAATTGACCCCCAAGTTTCCCTTCTCATTCCTCATATCCTCAGCTTCGAGTTGTTCCAATCCATCCACCAGATCTCCTTGTGCAAGCCATTCTTTCCGAACTCCGGCGAACTTTCGGTGAGCTCTCCCGGCTGCTCCCGACTTCCATTTGTCCTCAAATTTTTACCGGAGCTTCCTATCGGTGTCTTATACATCGTGTAAAATCAGATTTTGAAAATTCATACCAGAGCTCTGTCAGCAATCATTTCTTTTCTAAGCCCGGCGAAAGGTCAAATTTTGAATTCAAACAATTGTTTCTCCTCCGTCGTAACTTCGAATAGAGTGATTCAAATTTATAAATTTATCTAAATTTGTCCTCTACCTGCCAGTATTTGTATTATAATTTTTAGTTTTTACTTATTTTATTTTATTCATTTCGTGCACCGTTTTGCGCGTAGTCGAAGAAACGGTCGTCGTCGCCGATAGAGGAGAAGACCTCCAGAACAGCGCAGCGCACTTCGTCGATGAAGGCAAGTCTCCTTGAAGCATGTTGATCCATGTTTTGAAATGCTTTGTATATTTACAAACTTGCATGCTATGTTGATTAAAAAAAATTATATTATGATAGATTGTAGTTAAATACCTTGTTAATATGTTTGTTTGCTACATATTAATCCATCTGTTCTTTGGCTGCCCTAGAATGATTAATTATATTGTAAAAGGCTTGACACCTTGTTTAGTATAATAGTAGTGCTTAGTTATGCTAAATGCTATTTGTATGTTTAATTGAAGGCTTGTTACTTGAAATTCTAAATGATTGAGTGAAAATATTATTTAAAAAGGGCAGTTGGTGCTGCCAGTTTGGTAAAATAAAAGAAAAGATTTGGTATTTTAAAAATTGAATAGGGTGGAAGGTTGCAAGGCGGGTGCAGAATGCACGAGACTCGGGTTTGAGTATGTACCACCCTAGTCACCCTAAGGACCGGTCCCTTGTGATTGTCAAACAGTGTATAATAGTGCGGCTGCAGGTTCTGGTATGGGACGGGCCTAGCCAAGTAACTAGTGAAAACTTAATTAAGGCATGCCAAACGGTGGAGTAGGCGTGGTTGGAGCCACAGGAGTCCTACAGGCGCAAGAGGGGGCTTCCATTATGGTTGTAGCCATTTGGCGGTGAAACCTCAGCGGGCGTGACTTAGTGAAGATGTAGCTAGAGAAATGGCCTTGTGATTTTCACTTAGGGTTATATACCAAAGGAAGTGTATGACCAAATATAGTGAAATATCTCTCGCGGGTAAAGCGTGCAAACTCTGCAGTGTACACAAACTATTCGAATAGCCGTACCCACGGTCAAGGGTAGACAAAGGGCGTTGTCACATGGTAGATTTCCCCTATTTGGTTTCAAAATCAGTTTTTTATAAAATGAAGACGGTTGGAACCGCGAATGTTTTGATTTGATAAAAGTCCGTGGTTGGAGCCACGAGGAAAACATTTCAAAGGAAAACCACGGTTGGTGCTGTGGAAAAATATTCTTAAAATAAAACCATGGCAAATGCCGTGAGTTGGTTTATGTTTTGTTTTTCCCATGGTTGGAGCCGTGTCCTGAAAAGTTTGAAGCTCTTATTTCTTAAAAGAAAATAGCTTTGAAAACTGCTCTTCAAAATTCTGGGATAAAATCTTAAAAATTGGCTTTTGGCAAATTAACCAATTCCCTCCCTTGAATTAAACTACATACTGCATTTCTTTCCGGACTTGTTGAGTATGTTGCATACTCACCCCCGCTTTTCATTGCGGGGCTGCTTATTCCATAAAGCAGATCAGGAGATCAGATATAGCTATCCAAGAGCTTGCATCCCACCGTTCGACATCTGTGATGAAGGATTTGAAGAGGAGGACTATCTAGACGTCTAGGATCGCGTTTTCTCCAGTCTTTGCCTGTGGTGTTTTGGACTTCGCTTCGTCAAGTTTATTTGCCAGTTTAATGTTTCCACTGCTATATGACCCACGGGTCCAACTTTTGTAATAATGGGCCATGTCAGCTAGTACTCTGAATTCAATTTTTGTTTATCGCATGGTTATGGTCCATACTGTTATGATCTGTGTGTACTAGCTATTGATCCGAGGGGATGCATGTAAACACACCGGGCTCAGATCCTTTTGCGGGTTCTGACATAATCACCTCCAATTAAAAATTTGGACAGCACCTCCCCAAGAACAACGTTGGGCCGGCCTTCTCTGTTCGATCGTACCTCTGCTGGCTCATGGAGGAAGAAGGGTTTAAATGCGCTGCGCGGGAGGGCTTCCAGAAGCTGTTTGAGACACGAACCGCTTCTGAATGTTGCGTTCTAGAAGCGGTTCTTTTTCTCAAACCGCTTCTGAAAATCAGAAGCGGTTTGAGACAAGAACCGCTTCTAGAACGCAACATTCAGAAGCGGTTCGTGTCTCAAACCGCTTCTGAAATCCCTCTCTGGACCGTTGCCAACGAATCGCTTCTGGTGCGAACATCACAACGGGTTCGCACCAAACCGCTTCTAATAGGCCGGTTGTGATGCCCAGTTCTATAGTAGTGCACGATCGTCGAACTTAGGACCAACCTATTTTCAATGTTTTTAAAAGAAAATATTAGTCCTTCAATCGCGATTGTCATCAATTACCAAAGCCAAATCGAATTGAGGGTCTAGATGCTTTCAATCTCCCCCTTTTTGGTAATTGATGACAATCCTAACATAAGAGATGAATTGAATTTAGATTTTGAGCATGCAACAAGAAAGTCATGTTGTATACTCAAGAATTTTTGTTAACGATATTTTGCTACTTGAGATAAAGTAGTGTATTTGAAGCAAAACATTATTAACACCACAATATTTAATTGAAAAGTCCCCTAAAAGTGTGCGTATTAATGAAGAGTTGTCATTTGCACTCTTGAGATTTTTGAAAATTTTGACGGAATTTCCCTTTAAATATTGAGTCCGAGGATAATAACATATATATACAATGAATATATCAAGCATGAAAGTGAGTATGAGATAATGAACCATGAGTAAGAGATATTTAAAAAAAATGACCATACCAAGCAAACATAAAGTGTCATATCTAAAAGTACCATATTTAAACATCCAAACAAACATAAACATCCAATATCCAAAAGCAACAACGAGGTCCATTAGCTTACATAGATAAATATATATATAACTTAAGCTAATCCTTTAGAACTTCATCTTCATCTCTTCAACTTCAAGATGCTTTGCTCCTTTTCTTCATACTTCTCCGACATTAGCATCAAATACCAGAAATGGGCAACTCCAAGATGAGCTCAAGAAGAGGGAGGAGGTGGAGGAGGCGGAGTACGACGAGTCCCGTAATGATGAAAGGCAACTAGAGCTTGCTAAGAGTGGTACTCCGGAAAAAGGTACGAAGCTCGGAAATGGAAGTCTCAATGGAGTCCATCCGTCCTCTAACCTCCTCAACAATGTGACGAGTTTGAAGCTGATACTCATCCACTCTTGCGAAGTTGTTTATCATCTCAGTCTGTAGGCTCGCAAAGCTGCTCATAATGTCATTTCGCAGACTATCAAAGAATGGATCCGGGTGATCCTGATGAGCTGTCTGAGTGTGCTGGCCCTCCTTTGTAGTCTCCTACTGCTGGGAAGATGTCTGGCCCCTCTGACTGATCGCTTGAGGTCACAAGGCCGATATGGCTTGTGAGCGTTGCCACACCCACCTCGATATCCTGTCATCTTCTTAATAATCATCATGATGAACGGTGCAAAATAGATTCTCTTACCACGATCATGAGCTGAGGATTCCATCTCTCGAAGTATGAAGTCGACCACATCAAAATTTTTGCTTATTCATGACCTTGTTCATTAAATTCCAAGCATAACCTCTGATTTCGTCAAAATTGCCACTCTTTGGATGAACGGTAACCCTGACAATCCTGTTGATGAGGTTTGATGTGGGAAGAAGGTTAGCCATTTTACTTGGCCGCCTGATAGAAGCAGATGAGTCGTAGAAGTCGAATTGCCTAGCAAGAGGAAGGACCCTATCACTGTGCACTCTAGGGTATCCACTGTGGTATATCCCCTAAGCTTCCTCAATCTACTCCTTGGTTGCAGTATACACTGCTGCATCTATCATCCACATTATCTCATCATATGTTTCAGGAATATGCAGTGTGGCATAGAACTGTCTTATCATGTTTTCATTATAATCACATTGTCAACTAACGAAGTCTACCAATCCCGCACCCTGAATAACTCAGGTACTCCAACAAACAATAGGATCCTTCTAGTGTACTCCCAGTTCACCCACTTATGATCAGCAAACCCCTTTTCCAAATAGATTTCATAATATAACTTTTGCTAAAAGATTGTTTGGAAATTATCCTCTGTAGCACTTCGAGGCAACATGTACTGGTTTGCTTGCCTTAAGGAGTAATACTTCTGTCCTTTTATTTTCCACAAATCAGAGTTTGGATCAAAGTCCTCAAAATTTTCTTTCTTTGACTCCTCATTATCACTATCTCCTCCATCAACATCTATATTGTCAGTGTTTTCTTCTTCCTCTTCACTTCTAGATTCCAAGGTAATCTTCTTTCCTTTCCTTGTCCTAGAGCTCCCAGCAAGCTCTGCCTGCACTTTCTGTCTTATTTCTAAGTCTCTAGCCGCGACTGACTCCGAATCTTCGCTATCACTCACATGAGAGGGAGGACCCCTATTGCAAGTGGCTTTTCGAAGCGTGCCACCACCACGAGGTTTGGGCACATTCCTGGTTTTTGGCATGCTTTCTAGATAGGCAAGGAGTACAAGGAGTGAGATCAAGGGAAATATGCCCTAAAGATCAATCGCAATGAGAATGAGACAAATTTTGTAGAATTTGACAGCAATCCCGGTGCTACCGCTATGCTGGGCCAGTAGCACCGATCTTGGGATGGTGCTACCGCTCAGAGGTCAGTAGCACCAGCCGCATGGGAGTCAAACCCTAAAAGAGATGAATCTTTGACTATTTGAGCATTTCAACCCATGTGATGTGCACAAGACGGCCCGATCTTCCGGTGAGGGGATAACTTCGATTTGGCGGAGGATGACTTTGACGATCCGGCTACGATCCACATAAGGATAAGCGCTTGCAATCGCTAAACCACACTCCTCCTCGTTATCAACTATGCCAAGAACATGGATGACCTGACCACTAAGGTCTATTCTTGCAAGCAATCGAAGAACTAGCAAGAACAAGGATGAAGCACACACTCAAGTTGAGGTTTCAAATCTTGTTTACTACTGCTCTAGCTAAGCCAGGAGAACATGGATAAAGTTTCACACATGGGGTAATTTTTTTCAAAACAAAACCTGAGAGAAATGAAGGGAGCTAGTCCACAAATTAACCAAGGAGATGGCCGCTAGGAGGTGGACTCACGCCACTTTGATTACATGGGAACTCAGCCCAAAATAATAGTGGCACAACACCCAAGACATTGAAGACCGTTTCTGGATGTTGCAGGTTTTTGACAATATCTCCCAGCTTAGAATGAATTTGATAGTGAGGTTAGATCTGTTGGAAAGTGTACGAGATAAGCTTTTGATCAAGTACTCACACGCCCCAAACGGACTTCGTTTCCATTCTCTATGCCCATTTAATGTCAGACTTTTCTTTGAAGACAGAGTTGGATTCTTTCGCATTCCCACCTTGCTTGATGACTTGTGTTGGCAAATTAAAACTCCCTTGTTGATCCGTGCCAAGGTTCCTAAGTATGAGAATATTATAAGTGTTTGCACTAGATTTTGGGAAGGCATGGTGAAAATTGTCAGGCTAAAGGTTGACTTATTATAGCCGATATCTAGCAGGGAAAGGTACGATATTTTTGGTAAAAATTGATATTTTGGAAAGAGCCATCCAGATTAAGGCCGATACGGATCAAGCTTTCGCAGCGTGTTGGGATAGGACACAATCAGCCGGCAGCTATAAAAGATGGTCAAGGGCAGGCATAAAAGAAAAAACAACACAACCCAATCAAAAAACACATTACTTTTTCTTACTTTTCCTGTCGACTAGGAGTAGCTTCTATAATTTAGATTTCTTCTCTGTAATTCGATTTTGATCAATAAAGTTATGCATCGCCGATTGTTGATCTTCATCAATTACGCCAACCAGGTTTGATTTTCCTCGATTTTGTTGCGCATCACCTTCTTCAGAAAGATTTACCTTTACCATCTAATTAGCTCTAACCAGGCTAATTAGACTTATCGTTACCTTTCGATCTAATCGGCATCTTGGCTGTTTTAGATTTTAGCCGATCGCTTCACTAGATCGACTTCAAGCGTATTTCACTACTATCTTACCGATTGCATGATCAAATCGGTTGGCAAGCCTCGAACCTCTGAACCTGGCGTTCATCCCTTGTGTTGTGGCCGATTAACCATCTTCATGTTTTTTGGCACCAAAATACTCTTGGCACACCTAGTGGGACAACAATGTCTTCGTCAGGAAAGTTGATTCCACCGTCTGATCTCAATACTGAAGCCATAATCATCCCTACACTGAACGATTTAACGCTAGACCAATGCAAGGAGACTGAAGATCGAAAAGCCGCTCTCGAAGAGATGATGCTGAGTTGTTACCAGAAGACTTGACGTGGTGTCACTCAAAAAGCCGCGTTATTGACGGTTAATGCCCTCGGCGATGCAGGTGTCACCAACGGTCTGTTAAGTCAATACCTACCTGCGCAAGCTGAATTGTCGGCTATGATTAATGAATCTATACACCATGCACTGCTAAACCAATCATTGGCTCTTGTTACAACACTTAGGCCGATGATTGCAAACAGTGTGAAAACAATCGCTCAAGAATTGGCATCCGCTGGAAATTTGCTCAATCCGATGCAAGCTCTACCGAGTTACCCTATTTTTTTGATAGCGCAAAACACGCAAATACTTTAGCCGATCCTAAACCATCGGCTATAACCGCAACCCCAACTAGGATGTCGACTCAACCTACCGTTATACTATCGCGAGATCCTCAACTAAGTGGGGCGACACACTATCAAGCATATACCGATGCCGCTAAGATAGACACATCGGCTAATTTGCCACTATCAACCCTATTTTATGTTTTTCCACAATCGGTTCCACAGTTGATTGAACATAACAAGTACCCACAATGCCATGGGCCTATCCCACCTGTCGACTTTTGTAGTCAGCAATAAATTTATGGGGCAGGCGCTAGATCTCAAACTCGAAGGTCACACAAGACAAGGGTTTAGACAGGTTCAGGCTCTCACGGAGGAGATAATACCCTAATCCTGTGTACTGGGATTATATGAATCTCTTGGATCTAAGGATGCTCAAAGCGCAATATGCTCTGGGCGATATGGTGTGTTGCGGTATAGCTTGATTGCTCCGTTGCTCGATGCCTCTGTTGTTGCCCGCCCCTTCCCTTATATAATGGGGATGGCGCGGCTTACAGAGTCCTGATCGGTCTAAGAGATTTCGATCGATTACGGGATTCTAATCGGTTACAGGATAGAGTTACATCTTTATCTACCCTATTAACGACTCGGATTACAACCATATATTTTATATCTAAATACGTATTCAACTTTTTATGGGATGTGCCCCCTTCCATACGGCAGCAAGGCCTGGTGCGGGGCTTATCCTTTGGGCCTTCTACTTGGGCCTGCCTTCTCCTCAGGCGATGCTGGGCCGGTCATGAAGATACCTGGTTTCATATATTCTACAGTAGCCCCCGAGTGATTCATGATCCAATTGCCGCGTCTTTATCTGGACCTCAACCTTGGATCGTCGTTCTCCGCTTCCAGCATAAACCTCTGACTGGTCTCTTCTTTGATCTGAATGCAAGGGGATTATGAAGGACTCGAATATAACCCCCAGTTTTTTTTAATTGATCATAATCTTCAAGGGTCAATGCCGGACGGTCTTCGAAGTCGTTTTTGATTTCACATGACAACTCTTTTTCCCAAAAACCTCTTTGGATTCTGGAATGATCTTAACTCCAAGTATCCTTGGTTTTTAGTGTTATTGCACCTTCGCATTTACTTCAACCTTGCCGCGTCGGCTATAAAAGGCGGACCAATGCTTCTAGGATGTATTCCTTCACGCTTAGTCCTCACCTTATTGCTTCAAGCTTCTTTCTTCTTCATGAGGAACTTCAAAGACGATCGAGATGACCCTGAGCTCGCTGAGCTGTGGGAGGATTTCAACCGTGCCTTGGCGGAATTGGCCGAGGAGAAGGCGGTCGCCCGCGACCGCGCCGCCATCGACGCCTTCCTGGAGATCTTCCCTGCCCTCTACAGGGCTAGGGAGGCACTGATGGAGGCGCTCGGCTGGGCGCACCGCATAGAAGTCTAGGGCTCCCGCAAAATGTAATAGATTCCCAGGCATAATGCCTGTCGAATTTTTATATATAATAAAGAAGTATCTTCTCCAAGCGTTTTTCCATGATTGTCGTTTAGACGTAGCTTGAACCCAGCTTGGGGCATATCGAAGCTTGCATGGTTCCTTGGTCGGGTGATACTTGCATCCATCCGTCGTAGGATACATCTTAGGTCCGACTTGGGACATATTAGGATTCGCACGGCTCTTGGCCGAATGATACCCATATCCGTAGGACATAGCTTAGGCTCGACTTGGAGCGTACCAGGATTTCCTTGGCTCATGGCCGAGTGATACCCACATCCGACTACTGTAGGACATAGCTTAAGCTCAGCTTGGAACGTATCACGCTTACGTGGCTCTTGGCCGAATGATACCCACATCCGACTGGTGTAGGATACGGCTTAGGCTCGACTTGGAGCGTATCATATTAGCGTGGCTCTTGGCCGAGTGATACCTATATCCGACTGGCGTAGGATATAGCTCTGGTCCATCTTGGGACATATCAAGGATTTCTTGGCTCATGGCCGAGTGATGCCCATACCCGACTGATATAGGATATGGCTCTGGTCCATCTTGGGACACATCGAAGTTAATTCGAATGGTATCCGTACTTGTTTATTATGACACACAACTTTTCGACCCTCATAGGGCATACCATTGGAATCGTGCCCGTTTAGGCTCATCTTGTGATATATGATTCCGTCATGCGGTAACCACCTAGCGACACAACATGGGGCATATCACAAGAAGATATTTTTAATCCGGACTGGAGGACACCCACATCTCGCTTGGCTCGATAAGTGGTTAAACATCCCATCGTGGGGAGCAACGTGTCCCAAACATGACTTGGTCAAACCGTAACTGCCTCTGTATGTCAAGATGCCAGACTAGCAAATCATTACGAAGCATAGAGTAGGGCTAGGAGTTTCGCAATCTTTTTCCCGCCATCTTGGCGGAAACTTGATTTTCCCCCCTTTAAGACTGAGCTAATGGTTCATTTCTCATCGCTTACTCCTGCCTCTTTGCTTCCTTTTTCTCTCCGCCTTCTCCGCCGCTAGGGTTAACTGCTGCTGCGCCCTCATTTTTGCGCCGCCATTGATCTCTCCTCCGAAGATGTCTTCTCATCCTTCCAAGGTCTCCTCCTCGCAGCATTTGCCCCAGGATTGGACGACCTCGATCACGACAGAGGAGAAACTGCAGTCTATGGTGAATGACGGGGTTCTCCCGGACTTGGCTTTGATCTCCGCTAGACCGGCTATAGGTGAATCCATCCCTACTCCTCGTCCTGAAGAAGTCGTGGTATTTGAGTCTTTCTTCCAGCGCGGGCTAGGTCTTCCGGCCTGTGCTTTTCTCCACGGCCTTCTCTTCTTCTATGGCATCGAGTTGGTGAACTTGAATCCCAACTCTATTTTGCTAATCTCTATCTTTATTCACCTTTGCGAAGCTTTCTTGGGCATTCGTCCTCATTTTGATCTTTTCCGCCATTTTTACCTTCTGAAGCCCTATCCCTCAAAAAGCGACCCCAAGGTAATTAGGGGAGCCGGATTCCAACTTCGGGAGGGGCTAAAGAAATCGTATTTTGCTATTCCTTTCAAGCCTTCGAATAAGGGCTGGCACTAGGAGTGGTTTTATTGTGCCAATCCTGATCCAGCTCTCCCTTCTTTCCTCGGGCGCCGTCCGAAGGTGTCCCTCTCTTGGTCTTCTGTCGGTGACACCTGCAACATGGATCAAGTGCAAGACCTCTTGGTGCTCATCGGCAAATTAAAGGAAGGGGCCTCACAGGGGTTGGTCTGGCCCTTCACTTCGTTGCTCGTCGGATTCAACCCCTGAAGGAGAGTGACCATCTGGGGTATCAGTTTGAGGGAAGGGACGATCTGACCCGGGAATTGCCCGATTTAATAACGAAAGGGCAGATTTTTGCTCGAGTAGGCGATTTTTTTATCCCGATCGTCGAGATGCCCTCCAGATGCCCCAAGGCCTTCACTGCATCGAATCCTCCTCCCGAGGTGAGAAAGTTTTGCCGATAGATTTTTATATCCGTCTCTTGAATGACTTCTAACTTTTAATCTTCCTTTCCAGGATCGAGTGGCCTTTTTCAGCGACGCGCCTCTTCCGGAAATACCCGCTCGTATAGGCAATTCCCCGAAGCGGCTAGCGAGCTTCCCTGCGAGAGGTCCCACCGCCAAGAAGGGGAAGAAGACGGCGGCCAAGGACCCTGCGAAGCTCCGGCGCCCGACTGGTGGTCCCAAGATCCAGGAACCGTCAGCACGAGCCCCGGTGCCTCTGGCTCTCCTTTCCTGCGAGCCCGCGGCATAGCCGAGTCCAACTCCGAGGGACTTGGGCAGTCGAGAGGAGCCCAGAGTGCCAGTCGGCAGCGCCCCAAGTGGTCCCTCCGGGAGCGGCTCGGCCACTCGGAAGAAGCCCCCGATGAGGATGAAGAAGTCCGACAGGTTTGTTATCTTATCGACTCTTATTTGACGTGTTTCACCGGCTTGTTTATTGACAGTTCTTCTCGTAGGAATCCTTCGCTCGATGCTCCCGTCGAGACACCGTCTAAGGCTCCAGAAGAGGCTAGGCTCACGGAGGTTCAAGTCTTGGTCAAGGGAGCCTCGCCCGGGGACGCCCCCCCGAGCCTAAGCCGCCTTCACCGACGCCTCGTGCTTCAGTGTTAGGCTCTGCTGCTCAGGAGCCCATCCCCCGTTCGTCCCTCAAGGTTGAAGAGATCTCCCGGGTTTCGCCGACTCTTGCTCGCCCCCAGCTCATAATGCAAGCTGCGTGGGTTGATGAGAAGGACAGCTTGAAGCTCCTGGACGACTCGGAGGAGGAGAGGGAGAGGAATGACTTTTACAGTCATGCCACTGCTTGTGCGCGCCTTGCCCGGGTAAAAATTTCTCTACTCTCGCCGTCTTCTTGCTTACGTTAGTCAGCATATAGTCACCTTTTCCTGTGATGATTACAGAAATTAGGGGAGTGCTCCGAAAAGAAGTCCGAGTACCTCCAGAAGATGCTTCCGGAGGTCCGGACGCGCCAGGAATATCTGGCCGAACTGGAGAAGATCAAGGCTAGACACGCAGCCGAGCTGCGGGCTCTTCGGTCAGAGGTCCAGGCGCTGCGGGCTGAGAAGGAGACTCTTCGGCAAGAGAAGATAGATGTCGTCGGCTCCCTTCGAGGTAGATATTTCCCGGACCATCTCATGCTTTCATTTAATCATCTAGTTTTTTGATCTTCTTATCTTCGTGTCAGCTCGGGACTCTGTTAATGTAAAGCTCCAGGGGCAACTTAAAGCTCCGGAGAAGGAGCTAGAAGGTAGGGTCGGCAGCTTGGCCCTCGCATGTCTTCATTGCTTTCTTGGTACTTCTTAATACTCTGTCTTGCAGATTATAAATTCAAAACTCGAGCGCAATACGCCGTTTTTAACGAGAATGTTGAAACCCTTGAGACATCTTGCGCTAAGCTTAGTGAAGCCTCCGAGCCGTTATTGAGCTTGCTTTATCCTGGAGACGAGAAGCCACTCGACAGGGACCAGGTCATCTCTCGACTGGAGGAAGCCCCCGAGGCACTCAAGAGACTCTTGAAGGAGATGGCGACCAATGGTGCTAGCCAGGCTTTGGCGATCACCAAGTCGCTCTATCCCCGAGTGGATCTTGAAGCCGTTAAGGAAGGCTATGCCTGCAATGTAGACGAAGATCGGGCCGCCGAGCTCTGGGAGGAAGTCAAGGACGCCTCTACGGCCATTGTAGAAACTTTGGGGCTATAAACGAGATATATGAAAATTTCTCTTTGTTCTTGCATTTTGTCTTTCAAGTATGCTGCTTTGTCCGAGTGGTTTTGACATATCGTTGTCCGACTAGTCCAGCCTCCAGGCTCTGAGGCGTGGTTCATGACGCATGTCTCAGAGTCTTAACATCGTAGGAGTAAAGAACTCGGACGCATAAATCACGAGAAGTTTGAACGAAAATAACTTTTAAGAGCGAACATTCATTCATAAAGAAACAATTGAATTACAAAGTTCAAGTGAAAAAACGACGTAGCTGTTCTATGTTCCAAGTGTTGTTGACTGTCATTCCGTCTTCACGCTTGAGCTTATAAGCTCCAGGGCGTATCACTTCATCGATGACGTATGGGCCTTCCCACCTTGGGGAGAGCTTATGCTCGCACTTCTGATTCTTTCTAAGGACCAGATCTCCTTTAGAGAACGCGCGGCTCCTCACATTGCGTCCATGATAGCGACGTAAGCCCTGAAGATATTTTGCCGGCTGAATTGTTGCAATGTCCCTGGCTTCTTCTAGTCGGTCGAGGTCTTCTCGCCGGCTCTCTTCCAACGCGACTTCTTCATAGCTCCGAACCCGTGGGGATCCGAATTCTAACTCGGTGGGAAGGACCGCCTCTGAGCCATACACCAGGAAGAAAGGTGACTGCTCGGTTGCTCTGCTGGGGGTGGTTCACAGTCCCCAGAGTATCGAAGGCAATTCTTTGGCCCACCGAGTGGCGTATGGTTTGAGACGATCGAAAATCCTTGCCTTTGGGCCTTGTAAAACCATGCCGTTGGCTCGCTCAACCTGCCCATTACTTCGGGGGTGTGCTACTGATGCGAAGCAGATTTTTATGCCGAGTTCGCCGCACCAGTCTTGAAATATGCCACCTCTGAATTGGGTGCCATTATCCGTGATGATCCGGTTTGGTACGCCGATTCTAACCACGATTTCATGGAAGAATTCTTTGGCCTTTGCAGCCGTGATTGTGGCGACTGGCTTGGCCTCAATCCATTTGGTAAATTTATCGACGGCCACGAAGAGATGAGTATAACCGCCTTGGACCTTCTTAAAAGGTCCCACCATGTCCAGCCCCTAGACCGCAAACGGCCAGGTGATTGGGATGGTTTGTAGCTCTTATGCCGGTTTGTTCATCTGTCACGCAAAGAACTGACATCCTTCGCATGTCCGGACGATGTCCTCTGCATCGGTAACAGTAGTCGGCCAGAAAAATCCCTGACGATAAGCCTTGCCAACTAGAGTTGATGACGCCACGTGATTACCACAAACTCCCGAGTTGATTTCCTTGAGGAGATCTCTTCCTTCTTGTTCTGATATGCACCGTCGTAGTACACCAGAGGAGCTCTTGCGATAGAGTTTTTCCCTGATCACCACATAGCTCTTGCTTCAGCGCATTATTCGTTCGGCTTGCATGCGGTCTTCGGGTAGTTCGTCCTCCGTCAAATAGTCGGATCTGAGCTATCAATCGGGGTAATGACTAGGACTTCACTTCAGCGTTCTTCTCTGTTGGGGCGTCCGACTTCGACCGAGTGCTGATCGTGGACTTATGAATTTCTTCGACGAATACTCCCACGGGTACTGTAGACCAGCAGGATCCCATTTTTGCCAGCTCGTCGGCCGCTTCATTGTCCCGACGGAGCACATGAACAAGTTCTAGGCCGTCGAAGTTGCCTTCCAGCTTGTGTCGACTTTTGTAGTCGGCAATAAATTTATGGGGTAGGCGCTGGATCTCAAACCCGATGGTCACACAAGACAAGGGATTATACAGGTTCGGGCTCTCGCGGAGGAGATAATACCCTAATCTTGTGTCTTTGGAATTATCTTGATCTCTCGGGATGCAGGGTTGCTCAAAGCGCAATATGCTCAGGGCGATATGAGGTGTGCTATGCTCTATGGCTTGATTGCTCTAGGCTTGGATAGTCCGATCCCTATGTTGTTGCCCACCCTCTCCCTTATATAGCGGGGGTGGGGCGGCTTACAGAGTCCTGATCGGTTTGGAGATTCCGATCGGTTACAAGATTCTAGTCAGTTAATAGGATATAGTTTACATCTTTATCTACCCTATTAACGACTCGGATTACAGCCGTATCCATCATATATAAATATATGCTCAACTTCCTTTAGGATATGTCCCCTTGCGCAGCGGCGGGGCTTGCGCTGAGTATCTTCAGGCCTCCCTCTTGGGCTTGTCATGAGGGTACCCGGGTTCTTATATTCCACAGTAGCCCCCGAGTCCTTTGCGATCGAGTTGCTGCTTTCCTGGTTGCAGCCCAACTGAGTCATGCTTCATGCCGAGTGCTTCCAGTTCTTGATGCAGCTTCTCGACTAGCTTTCCTTTACAGCCGAGTGCCCAGTTGTAGGCAAAGAGATCGTGAAGGACTCAATAGGGCTCCACGCGTTAAACTTTCCGAGTGGTTCCTAGCACCATTATTGGAATTCTGGCAGTCGGCTCATCTTGGGACATACTGTATCCCAAACGATAGAAGTCAAAACGTTTTGCCCGCTCAAGGCAAAATTCAGCGCCGCTCCCTTTAAATTCATTCGTCGCCGAAGTTGCTGATGTCGTCGTTGAAGCGTTGGCTCACACACGTCGCATGCTTATTTAGTAGCCCTGAAATCATGTATATGCAGAACTTAGGCAATGTAAAAACAATTCACTCGGATGTGATGTCTGACTGGTGTATATATTATTTTAGAGTTTTTTACTCTTTTTCCTTATTGATTTTGAATTCATCCGAGTGGTTTGACTCTTTTTGTTTAAGCACTCTGCCCGACTAGTCTAGCCCCCGAGCGTTGGGAGTCGGCTCATGGCTATTTTTCCCAGGCACGTGTTTTGGCCGTTCATGGGGTCAGAGCTTCACAACTCGGAGTTATCACACTCGGATTCATTTGCAATCATTAAGCAAAAGAAGAAAAATACAACTCAGAAAAAGATGTGCGCATGCGCACACTATTAGGTGTAGTCCCCGACTTATTCCTTAGTTGTGGGTCAACTAAGTAGCAAGTCAGGAAAGTCAACAATTTTATTTATAATGACATAATTGAGTAAAAAGCGACTTAGCTGCTTTATGCTCCATATGTTGCTGACGATCATGCCATCTTTGCTCGGGGCGCAGGCGTAGGCTCGTGGCCGTGCCGAAGGTGGCGCTCAGGGCGCGGGCGTAGGCTCGTGGCCGTGCCGAAGGTGGCGCTCGGGGCACGGGCGTGGCTCGTGGCCGTGCCGAAGGTGGCGCTCGGGGCACAGGCGTAGGCTCGTGTGAAAGTTCAAGCTCCATTAAGTTGGTTTTGGTGTTAATGACAAATCTAATATTGAGACTAACTCTTTTGATAATCATAATATTGATTAGTCTCAATTGTTAAGTAATGACAAATCGTTTATAAGACTCTCTTTTGGTGAGCTTAACTCTTATTAGTCTCATATTTGGATGGAAAATGGAAAACCTAAGGTATGCACTTGTATGCACTCTATCATCTGAATGCATATTTAGGATTCAAGCTAAAGTATGAACTCTTCCGTTGCTTTAGTCCAAATATGTGCATTATGTTCCTAATTCATATATTACATGAATGCACACATCTAAGGGGAGTTTATAATTTAACTTGTTGTTTCAATAGTATTGATCCATGTCTTATTACTAAATAACATATAAAGGATCAAGACTTTGAAACAATCGTTAAATATATATAACTTGTGTAGTTGTAATATACTCATGCAAATATAGGATAAACTCATATGCAATCTAAGATTGATTATGTGCGTATTGATTCTATGATCAATTTGTTATATGCACATACCTAATGGAGTTTATTCTATAGTTGATGGTTTAAATGTATTGATCCCATGTCTATCACTCAAACATATATGGATCATTACTAACCATCATATTGGGTATATGAAAATTATGTAGTTAATATATACTCATGACAATTTAAATTGTGTTCGGTTGCCATTCAATCAACAAAGAACTAGTTATGTGTTGATAGTTCACTTTGTTGATCCTAGGGCAATCGAAAGTTCTTGTGTATATGAAGCATTAGTTGCATTAGTATACTCAAGACACAATTAATCTTTCAATCATTTGTCTTTGGGTTGTGGTCAATCATCAAAGGAAAAGATCAAAGGATCTTGGGAGCATCCATTATGTGTTAATGGAGTGCAATGATGATTGAGACAACCATGTGTTTTGGACTAACACTTTCAATGAGTTTGAAATAGGTTAAGTGCAAGTTTGAGATGGATGAATGGGAAAAGGACGTCATCATGTGTTGATGAGCATCAAGAGAGGATCCCGAAGCTAAGACAAGGGGAGTTCATCATGTGTTGATGAATAAGACAAAGATCCCGACTTGGAGAGAAGATGATGGAAATCATAAAAGCTCCAAGTGGATGTGCTAGAGGCAAAGGTATAACTAGCTAGGGCTAAGGATGTGTTCCTAGTCTTTTACCGGTCTCGGTGTTTGAATGGGAGACTGGGTTGCTAGTTAGGTGCCGTACTATTAAGAGGGGTTAAGTATTATAGCTTGAGCTTCATCATGTGTTGATGAACTCAATCCGGTTCACTCTAGCTCACTCTCTATTTGATTCTTGCATGAGCTAAGTATTTGCATGTGTTGCAAATAAGGGAGCTCATGCTTGCTTCTTATTGAATCTTAATCGATTTGGTTTTTGCATGGAGCTATGAAATTGCATGTGTTGCAAAAGGGAGATAGCTCATGTAATTTGGTTTATATGGTTTTTGCATAGAGCTAAGTTTTGCATATGTTGCAAAAGGTGAGAGCTCATGCATCGGTGTTTTAGCTTGTGATTTGATCATGTGTTGATCATCACAAGGCTAAGTAAAGTTTATGATTTTTCTATTTGAAAATAATCTAGAGGTTATGTTTTTGATCCTAAAGCATGTGTTGGAATTTGCAAATGTGTTTTGCAAAGTGTCGGGATTATGTGTTGATCCTTACATGGCTAGAGGATTGATCTCATGGGTTCTCGGTTTATTTGCAAATATGTTTTGCAAATTATTTTGATCATGAGTTGATCACCAAATGGCATAAGATTTGATCTTATTTGATTCCCTCTAGCTTGTAGTCATGCTCTTAATCAAGTCTATGTGAGGGATTTCGAGAAATCAGATTTTAGACTTGAATGACTACATTAGAGTCTCTATTTTTATGATATTTAAAAATATCTATGGTTGCTTAAATCTTGAAAATGGGTTGAAAATGTAGCCCTCATGATAAGCTTCGCATAGAATCAAAAATCACCTAAATCGGAGTTCGGAGTAAAAAGTTATGAGCGTTTTAGTGGCTCTGACAGTTGTAGCACCGCCCCTACAAGGGCGGTAGCACCGCCCGAGCGGTGCTACCGGCCCTAGATGGGCGGTAGCACCGCAGCACCACCCGGCCCCAGATGGGCGGTAGCACCGCCCGGGGCGGTCCTACCGGCCCAGAGGCAATGTAAAAACTCCAGAGAAGTGTTTTTTGGTGGAAATGGCCGGTGCTACCGGTCCTAGATGGGCGGTAGCACCGAGCATCTTGTAGCAACGGCTAGTTTTTGGTGTTTTTAATGCACGTATGACCTTTGGCCTAAAGGCCGGTGCTACCGGCCCTAGTAGGGCGGTAGCACCGGGTTTGCTGCGTTTTTACCCCATTTCACCCTCCAACGGCTAGTTTTCTTGAGGGGCTATAAAAGGGGCCCAGCTAGGAGGGTTTTGCAGCTGCTCTAGCACCCATTTGAGGTATTCTTGTGAGAGCAAAACCCCAAGAGCTCATAGAGCCATATTTGAGTGATTTGAGATGAATTTGATTTAGAGTTTCTTGTGTAGAATCTCTTTGGTGTTGATTTGCTTTCTCTTGAGCTAGTGTGAGCCTCTCCTCTACATTGTGCATGTGTTGCACTTTGTGAGCAAGGAGAGAAGCCTCTAGTTGCATGTGTTGCATCTAGAGAAGGATTGAGCATCCTTGTGCATGTGTTGCACTTGGTGAGGTTCAAGCTAGAGGGCTTGACTTGTTACTCTTGGTGTTTGCCGACACCTAGACGGCGTGTGGAGGCGTCGTGCACGGTGACCTTCTCAAGGAGATTGTGAGAAGGCCCAACAAAGTTGTGAAGGTCGGAGCTCGCCTACCCGGAGAGGGAAAGAGCTACCACTAGTGGAATCGAGGCGGGTGCTCAATTCGTGGAGCCGGTCCAAAGTGGTTTGGGCTTGCCTCAACGTGGATTAGGGGAGACCGGCAAGTCTCCGAACACCACGGTAAAACATCGGTGTGTCTCTTTGTGTTTTTTTGCAATTCTCTATTTACATTGTTGCAATTTACATTCCTATAATTAAATTGCTTGATTGTCTTTAGGATTGTATATCCTTGAGTAGAGACATAATTAGCTAGTGCATTTAGTAAGCCTAGTTGATTTAGGCTCTTATTTGTCAAAACCTTAGTTTATCGCTTTCGCATTGATTATTGTTTAGATTTTGACATAGAGATCAATAGAGCGTGTATTTAGTGAGAAGAATTTTTAAAACCGCCTATTCACCCCCCCTCTAGTCGGCATCCTCTATCTTACATCGTGGCCGTGCCGAAAGCCGTGTGGGAGCGCGAGTGCGCTTCACCTACCGGCTTTTCCTGATTTTGCTGAATTGCGGCCACCGTCACCATGGCCTTGATCTGGGCCACGATCGGGGCCGCCGGGCTATTCGATGCAATCATCGGGTCCAGTTTGTCGAGAAGCGTCTTGGAGGCAACGACGTTCTGCATTGGTGTGTGGAAGACGGCTTAATCTCCCAACCTGGATTGCAGGATGTCCTCGCGGACATTGCGATCGCGAGATCGAAGCGATCGCACCTGCACCTCCTTACCCTTACGAAGACGATCTTCCCCCGCAGCTTCTTGTTCTTCTTGTTGGCATTGGAGATTGGTCTTCTGCTCTTCTATCGCGAAGACGCCATGAAAATCGCAGCAATTCCTCATGACGCCGACTGGTTTGCCGGCCAAGTCAAAGTGATATACCTGAAATGAGTCGGCCTGATCTTTACCAGATTGGATCCGGTTCAAGTCTAGGCGGACAAGTTCTTCGCGCGCATCTGCGACGAAGTCCAGGCTCCCGAAACAAAAAGCCTGGCCGGAGATGAAGGTGGTGGTGATTCCGCCGATCGCTGCCATCGAGTCTGTAGGAAAAGATTATAGCGCCTCCCCTACCTGGCACGCCAACTGTTGACTTTTGTAGTCGGCAATAAATTTATGGGGTAGGCGCTGGATCTCAAACCCGATGGTCACACAAGACAAGGGATTATACAGGTTCGGGCTCTCGCGGAGAAGATAATACCCTAATCCTGTGTGCTGGAATTATGCTGATCTCTGGGATCTGGGGTTGCTCAAAGCGCAATATGCTCTGGGCGATAGAGGTGTGCTATGCTCTATGGCTTGATTGCTCTAGGCTTGGATGCTCCGATCCCTATGTTGTTGCCCGCCCTCTCCCTTATATAGCGAGGGTGGGTGGCTTACAGAGTCCTGATCGGTTTGGAGATTCCGATCGGTTACAAGATTCTAGTCATTTAATAGGATAGAGTTTACATCTTTATCTACCCTATTAACGACTCGGATTACAGCCGTATCCATCATATCTAAATATATGCTCAACTTCCTTTAGGATATGTCCCCTTGCGTACGGTAGCGGGGCCTGACGCGGGGAGTATCTTCTGGGCCTCTCTCTTGGGCCTGTTATGAGGGTACCCGGGTTCTTATATTCCACGGCTTGCGTACCTCCTGGCAGTAGGCTGCCATGTTGTCTTCGATGCAGGACCATTCTTTCTGCACTTGATTGACCACGAGCATTGAATCTCCGTGGACCGCCAAACGTCGGATACCGAGCAATATGGCGATACGGAGCCCATGGATGAGTGCCTCGTACTCGGCGGCGTTGTTTGATGCGGCAAAAAGTATCTGCGGAACGTACCTCAACCTTTCTCCACTTGGTGATATAAGCACAATACCAGCCCCCGCGCCGCTGAGCATGAGGGAACTATCGAAATACATCGTCCAATACTCGAGCTCCTTGACGACCGCCGGGTTTTGAAGTTCCGTCCATTCGGCCGTGAAGTCGGCGAGCGCTTGAGACTTGATGGCGGTGCGAGGCTTGAATAGGATATCAAAAGCTCCAAGCTCGACTGCCCACTTTGCAATTCTCCCAGTGGCCTCCTGGTTGTGAAGTATATCTCCTATTGGGAAGGAGGTGACCACTGAAATAGTATGCTCTTGGAAGTAGTGCTTGAGTTTGCGAGATGTAAGAAGTACGGCATATAATAATTTCTGTACTTGAGGATACCGCACCTTAGATTCACTCAGGACCTCGCTGACGAAGTAAACCGGATGTTGGATCTTCTGCACGTGGCCCGGCTCCTCCCTTACTACGATGACCGCAGCGCTGACTACATGAGTCATTATCGCGATGTAAAGTAGCAGAGCTTCCTTTGGCATCGGCGAAATCAAGACCGGGGGCGTTGTTAAGAAGGTCTTCAAATCTTCAAACGCTTGCTGTGCCTGTGGCATCCATTGGAACTTGTCCTGCTTCTTAAGGAGTTTAAAGAATGGCATACCTCGCATACCCAGTTGAGAAATAAACCTGCTGAGTGCGGCCATGCATCCTGTAAGCTTCTGGACGTCCTTCTGGCAAGTCGGCGCTTACATATTTAATATGGCCTTGATCTTCTCTGGGTTGGCCTCAATGCCTCGTTGGGATACGATAAACCTGAGCAGTTTTCTCGAAGATACTCCGAAAACACACTTCTCGTGATTAAGCTTCATGCTGAAAGCCCTTAGACTCTCGAACGTCTCGGTCAGGTCGGCGATAAGGTCCTTCCTCTCCCAAGTCTTCACCACGACATCGTCCACGTATGCCTCCACATTGCGTCGAGCTGGGCATGAAAACACCACTGTATTGTGCGTTGATACGTTGCACCAGCATTTTTCAACCCGAACGCCATCGTGGTATAGCAAAAGGCTCCGAAAGGCGTGATGGATGAAGTCTTGATATAATCTTCCGCCTTTAGGCGAATCTGATGGTACCCTGAGTAGGCATCGAGAAAACTCAAAATTTCGCACCCGGCGGTCGAGTCAACCACCTGATCAATTCGAGGTAGCCCAAAGGGATCCTTCGGACATGCCTTGTTGAGATCAGTATAATCAACGCACATGCGCCAAGTTTTATTCTTCTTTTGAACTAGTACAGGGTTTGCCAACCAATCTAGATTATACACTTCTTTTATAAAGCCTGCAGCTAATAGCTTGGTGATCTCCTACTTGATGGCATTCCGACGATTTGGAGCGAATCGCCGGAGTCTTTGCTTGATAGGCTTTGCCTTTTCATCGACGTGTAAGGAATGCTCGATCACCTCCCTAGGAACACCCGGCATGTCGGATGGTTTCCAGGCAAAGATGTCCTTGTTAGCCTGGAGAAAGGTGACGAGCGCGCCTTCCTATTTATCCTCGAGCCCAAACCCGATCAGAGTCGTTTTGGATGAGTCGGATGGGTCAAGGATGATTCTCTTGGTTCCTTTGCCAGGCTTCATCCCTGACGTGGCCTGCTTCTTGGATGGGACGTCGCCTTCTTCTTGGAACGTGGCATCCTCTACTTGGATTTTCTTCCCTTCGGCGGTCGCCTCCTGCAGCTCAGCAAGTTCACAATTCTCTCGGTCGCATTCCAAAGATCGCTTTATGTCGCTACGAACCGTGATGACGCTTCTGGGTCCCAGCATCTTCATCATCAAGTAGGTGTAGTGCGGGACGGCCATGAATCTAGCCAGACCGGGCCTTCCCAAGATAGCATGGTATGCTTTCTTGAAATTGGCCACCTCGAAACTTACATACTCGGTCCGGTAGTTGTCTTTGGTACCGAAAGTGACGGGCAAAGAAATCTGCCCGAGTGGAAACGAAGACGCCCCAGGGATTACCCCATAGAACGGCTGAGTGCTTGGCCTTAGCTCGGAGCGGGGGATGTTCATATCGTCGAAGGTCTTGGCGAATAAGACGTTGAGTCCGTTCCCTCCATCGATCAATACCTTCTTGAGCTTTACATTGCGAATGACAGGGGCGAGCACTAGAGGGTACTTACCCGGATGTAGAACCCGGTTGGGGTGATCAGAGCGATCGAAGGTGATCGGGACTTCAGACCACTTAAGATACTGGGGGGTCGCTGGTTCCATCGCATTGATCTCCCGAGCGGTGAGCTTTTGCTTCCACTTGGACTCGTATCCGGTGGAGCCTCCGTAGATGTAGTTCAGCTCTTGCTTGGGCTCTTAGTAGTCGTCCTTGTCTGGAAGGTCTTTCTTCTTAGCCACCTCATCCTTTGCTGGGGCCGGCTGCTTGTGGCTTTCCCGCGCAAAATGCTTCAGGGTGAAGTAGTCCTTGGCGGCATGCTTTCCCTTTGGGTGGAAAGGACAGATTGCATCCATGACAGAATTATAATCGGGCGCCTCCCTCTGCATGGCTCGGGGCCGGTTGCGTTCTGTTACTGCAACTAGCTCCTCGCCTTCCCGCTTCTTATCTTTGTGCTTGTAGGACTCAGCCTTGTCGCCTTCGTTCTTCTGTTGTGGGCGATCTTCTTGGCGCTCGGCCAGGGTGTCTGAGGCCGTGGCATAGCGGTCGGCCAACGCAAATATCTCCTTCACGGAGGCCAGGGATTTCCTGGACATTTTCTTGATTAGATCAGGATCACTTACCCCTTTCTGAAAGGCTGCCACCGCCACAGCGTCAGATACGTCCCTGATGGTGTTCTTGTTCTGCATGAAACACCGGATGAAATCTCTCAGCGTCTCGTCCTTCTTCTGGTGAAGCTGGTATAGGTCCCACGGAGTGCCAGGTCTCTCGTAGGTTCCCTAGAAGTTCGTGATGAATTGATCGCAAAGATCACTCCAGGAGTCCACCGAGTTCGCAGGAAGTCCCGTGAGCCATGCTTGAGTCGAGGGGGTGAGATTGACTGGCAGATAATTCGCCATCACATTCTGATTGCCCCCAGCCGCCTTAACTGCCAGGGCATAGACCTGTAGCCAAGCTTCCAGATCTCGCTTCCCGTCAAACTTAACGATGCCCTTAGGGTTGAAACCTTCGGGCCATACCACTCGGCGTAGCCGAGGAGTGAATGCTCGGATCTTGTCAATGGATCTCTCATCATGATGAGGGGGAGAACTGCGTGGCGAGCCCCTCGCTCGGCGATTGTCTTCAGCGTGTCGGGGTGGAGTTCGGCGCGGCGAGTCTGTGACTCGGTGATCGTTGTCGTTCCGACCCCGGCGATGATAGTCTCTATGGTCGTCGTAGTCGTCGTACCTTCGATCACTTCGTCGATTGTGGCCGGTGCCGAAGCGCTCGTAGTCGTCGTGGTGCCTGCGTCGTTCTTCCTCGTCTCGCTCTTGCCATCTGGCGGTGATGTCCTGGCGGAGGTCGTGGTTGAGAATTCGGCGAGCGTCTCCGACTGGTGGTGTGGCGCCGATCGCACAATTTCGATCGTTGCGATCCGACTGCTAGCGACACGAGTGGCCGCGTGGGAGCGTGAGTGCGCTTCCCCTACCGGCTTCTCCTGATTCTGCTGAATCGCTGCCGCCATCACCATGGCCTTGATCTAGGCCACGATCGAAGCTACCGGGCTGTCTGACGCAATCATTGGATCCAGTGTATCAAGAAGTGTCTTGGAGGCACGACGTTCTGCAGCGGTGTATGGAAGACAGCTTGGTCTCCCAACCTGGACTGCAGGATGTCCTCGTGGACATGGCGGCCGCGCGATCGAAGCGATCGCGTCTGTACCTCCTTTCCCTTACGAAGTAGACAATCTTCCTCCGCAGCCTCTTGAACCTCTTGCTGACGTTGGAGATCGGTCTTCTGTTCTTCTATCGCGAAGATGCCACGCAGATCGTAGCAAATTCCTATGACGCTGACTGGTTGATTAGCCGAGTCAGAGCGACATACCTGAGATGGATCAGCTTGACCACTACCAGATTGGATCTGGTTTAGGTCTAGGCGAACGAGTTCTCCGCATGCATCTGCGATATGGTGTGTTGCGTTATAGCTTGATTGCTCCGTTGCTCGATGCCTCTGTTGTTGCCCGCCCCTTCCCTTATATAATGGGGATGGCGCGGCTTACAGAGTCCTGATCGGTCTAAGAGATTCCGATCGGTTACAGGATTCTAGTCGGTTACAAGATAGAGTTTACATTTTTATCTACCCTATTAACGACTCGGATTACAACCGTATCTTTTATATCTAAATGCGTATTCAACTTTATATGGGATGTGCCCCCTTCCATACGGCAGCAAGGCCTAGTGCGGGGTTTATCCTTCGGGTCTTCTACTTGGGCCTGCCTTCTCCTCAGGCGATGCTGGGCCGGTCATGAAGATACCTGGTTTCATATATTCCACACCACCTAGGAATCCAGCCCCACACAAGGTGGTAATCTATTCAGAACCCTTCATCCCATTGCCAGAGCCACCGGTTAGAAGGAACAACGATTACAATCAATACAATCAATACTCGTCGGCTAAATCTAATCGGCAGCCCGAGCTTGCACTCAGGGAACAAAACGCCAATTATGATAAAAATTGGCAATGCCCTACTATCCCATCGGCCAATAGTGTTAATTGGGCTGACCAGATTTTCACCATATTGAGGGACCAATTCGGCATATAGCTAAAGGGTAGAGTCATTGGCTATAGAAAGTTGTATCCTGATTATATAGATCACATGCCATATCCGCACAATTTCAAAGTCCCTGATTTTGCTAAATTTTCTGGGGATGATTCGGTCACAACATTGGTACACGTCGGACGCTTTATCGCACAATGCGGCGAAGCAGCTCAGTCCAATGGGCTAAAACTTAGACTGTTCCCATTGTCCTTATAAGGAGCTACTTTTACTTGGTTTACTAGTTTACCTCCAAATTCGGTTCATTTTTGGAACGATTTGGAAAGCCAATTCTATGAAAACTTTGTCTCTAGCAGTCTAGAACTTAGGATTTCCGATCTAAGCTCTGTCCACCAAAAATTTGGGGAATTAGTAAATGATTACGTAAAAAGGTTTAGAGAGGTTCGAAATCGATGTTTTAGTGTCACTTTACCCGATAATCATTAGCCGATTGAGCCTTTCAAAGATTAACTCGGATTTGGGTGATTCAAATTTCTAAAAAGTTGTAAAATGAAGATCTATTTAATGGTGAATTTTATGTTATTTTTGGAGTTTGTTTACTTTCCATTTTGGTGTTTAATTGCTATCCTTGCCTCGATTCGCTTAGACGTTGCTTTGTTCGATACTCCGGGTGAATTAGAGAGCTGCTACGTTTATTTTTATTTCCGCTACTGCATATTTCTATTTCTTAGTCTAAGCCCTGCATGGCAATAATCATGTAAGTCACAACAGTTATTACTAAATAATGAAACTATTATATTATTCCATTGTGTATGATTGTGATAACATCTATGTTGAGCCTGTGTGCACTAGCGTAATCCTGGACTAGTGCGGTATACACAGAGGGTCCAGATTTGCACATTCGGGTCCTGACAGAGGTGGTATCAAAGCCATACTGACCATAGGACTTGGACCTAGATAGTCTAGTTAGGAGTGTCCAAATACAATTTTCTAAAAAGCAAAAAAAAATGGTCTAATAAGAAACTCTTGACTCATCCCGTTCTTTCACTCTCGCCTTGCTAAAAAGACTGTTTTCTCATTGCCGTTCCGAGTGGGGGTCTCACTCAAGTTCTTTTTGAGCAGATGCTGATCCACCAGGCTTTTGGAGAGAGAGAAGGAGGCTATGTTACGGAGCTGTGGAGAGTTCTTTAGGTGCTTGGAGGTTTCTCTTGTCCACTTTACCAGAGGAGTAGCTAGACAGTCAACGGAGTGGAGCGAGGGTTCATCTGCAAGCTGATCATCTATGCTCGGGAGAACGAGGAAGCCAACATGCCGGTCTACATCACCGTGAGGAGGTCTTTGTACGAGGTTGGTGTCCAGGAGGCTGCTCGATTTGCTCTTCGCCGCGTCTGCCACGACTACGCCGACGAGCTTCACGACTCAGTGTTCAGGCTTCACCCAGCTACACGAGCGTCCCAACGTCAGTGGATCGTGGAGGAGGAGTGTGCTACTGCAGTGCACCTTGCTGAGTTCGCGCTCGCCCAGGAGGAGCACATGAGGGATACCGCGCAGGAGCTGGAGATGGTGTATGAGGCGCTGAGGGTGATGGAGAAGGAGCTTCAGAAGACCCGTGCTGCAACCGCTGAGGTGATCGGGGAGCTGGAGGAGGCTTTGCAGGAGGCTGAAGACCAAGTGGCTTATGCGACCTTGGAAGCTCAAGAGCCAGCTAAGGAGGATCCAGAAGAACAAGAGATGGAGCCAGAGGAGCACGATGTGCATGTTGTCGCTGAGGAGCCAGCAGCAGGTCATTAGGATAGGTTTGCGCCCATGCCAGCCTACCCACCGGTGTATGCGCCGAGTCGGCCTCAGCCTGGGTGGCTGGATGAGTGAGTGAGAGAGTCTTAGAGTTGGGTTAAGACTCAAGTGTTGAGTCGCCTCTTTAACTTAGTCTTTACCTTTTAGCAGACGTTAAGGTTGCATGTTTAGTTTGTTTGTTCATGTTTGCTGAGTGTGTGTAATGACCCCTATTTTCACATAAATGCAAAAATGGAAATCTAATACGCATACAATACTAGTCCCATGATCAGTGGCTAGTACGCACATTTTCAACAATTGGAATCACATCCATACATCATTTTATTCAAGCGAAAGCTATTTGCACAATATATTCTTACAACTCAGAATATATAAATATAGCAACAGAAGAAGCAAAGTCTTGTAGTGTGCCCATCCAATCCCTCAGGCAACTGACAAGGCATAATCCCTAGAAAGGTCGCTTTATTGAAAATCCCGCATCCTGCAACAAAAAGAGATCTTTCGAAGCTTCGCTATCTTTTTCCACCTAAAACAACATGATAAGCAAGGGTGAGTACTTTACATACTCCGCAAGACTTTAGCAAATCCTATAATATATGCAGTCCATTTCAAAGGAAAGGCTTCTACGGTTAATTTGCATAAAGCAAAATTGAATTTATAAATTTAGTTGTCATTTGCAACGGAATTTAATAACGCAAGTTTGACTGATAAGAAATAAGTAAAGCATAAGTAATACTCACAGCCCTTCGCGAGCATTGAATAACTCAGTGATCCAATAATCCAATTTTGACATATCCATTCCTTGCCAACATGTGGCGTAACCATAATCTTTGCCAAAACAAGGCACATCAGGTGAAAATCATCCCATTTTGAAAATAGTAAAACTTCTAACCATGTGATGACGTTACCAAGTGCTTTTGACTATAGGCGCGGCTAATTAATTAGATTTTCACTCTGCAAAGGTGTACAACTTTACCCACAAGAAAGGATCATATCTTTGTGCAGCGCAATTGACACACTTCCTTTGGTGTGCCGCAGAGAGATCATAACAGAACCGTTACATTACCTAGAACTAGCTTTGCACCAACCCAATGACATTGAATCCTTGTTATGGGAGAAGAAACATAATTAAGTAAAACATGACAGCCCATCTTTGTAGTAGATCAATAATATTGGCAGTCCATCTCTGCAAGAAATGGTTTCTTCCCATAACAAGGCGTACATCGTTGTACCGATATGCATTTACCCACACCGCTGTGTGATAACCCCTCATAAGCAAGCCTAGAAGGGATTGCTCATACTATCTCCCGCCTACCAATGTGCAAAGCCAGACCTAAGCAACTTAATAGGTTAAGGTTGTCCCATACCAGCACTCGTGGTTGTATGATTTTCTTGGCTTGAAAACAACCCATAGCTCGGTCCTTAATCCGACACGGGCAATAATCTCCCCCTACACCACTACGTACAAGTCCATCTCTTACACAACCGGCTATTGCCAATAATTGCTCGCATCTAAGCCGTAGTTTTTATTTTGGGGTTTTTAGTCAAAATACCAACAAACGACATCATGTCATAACCAACCTTTTTCAATTCTCAAGAATCAATTTTGATCTGATCATATCCAACGTTGGTTCTAGAGCATGGCTAAGCATGGTTAATAATTGCATATACCCAAGTTGACATTATGTATTATCTAACTCGTTTATATGGTTATCAAGGTTCACATGTCCATACTTATCAAGGAAGTTTCATGAGACAACAAGTATATCTACCAGTACCACAAAATAGCGTATTTACAAAAAATAAATGCATGCATGAAACATTTTGATAAATATGAAGATTAAATACTGGGATCAATATGATCAAAGGGGGTCCTTGCCTTGCTTAATTGTTGTTTATGACGAAGTCGCGGCTGCAACTAGCGTGGTTGACAACAGAATTAGTGACGTCGGGTTCTACATGTCGTTCAATGGAAATATAGCGAAACAACAATTTCAATAAGGGCAAAAAAAGAAGACATACAGTAAATAAAATAAAAACTTGCTATACAGAACGGACGCAGATTCTCTTATAGATTATTTATTCTTGTTTTACGAATTCAAGAGGCTAAAATTATGTATTCTTGTATCTATAACTTCGAATTCTAGATGTTAAAATTATTTGGATTAATAGGATTAAAACATTAGTCATCATGTTATACATGAGTGGTACTAACTTTGCATAAGTATTCATTTTGAATATATATATACACACACCAGACTTGTTAGATTGGGTTGTTGGTTACATATTCTGGTTTTCAACAAGGTTTTGGTTAAAACAAATATCGTAACCATTGATTTCTTATTTATTATTAAAGCTCGTTTATTCATATTACGGGTTATGGAGATCATAATACTTTGGGTTATTTGGATGACAGGATTTATATGCAGAACCTGATAAAACAAGATTATTTCTTAATAATAAGGTAGTCTATACTTTGGAGAGCGTTCCCAAGCTGATTTCATAATTTTTAGGATTTAGACGAGATGCTTTATTCATTGTTGAAATAGCTTAAATGGTATTAAGGTTTCTGATAACCATAACACTTAGGGGTATTGAGCTAGCAAGATTCAGATGCAAAGCAAGTTGTAAAAATAATATTTTTCCAGATTATGGTAGACCATATCTCAAGGATTATTTCTGGGCTATTCTTCATAAAATTTGCATTTAGACGAGTTGTCTTATGAGTTGCCGAAAAGGCTTAAGCGTTTCTAAAGTCCAGAATTCAAAATAGAAAGTTATCTTGCTAGCAAGATTTATATGAATACCATGATATAATGAACTTATTTCTTCAGAATATGGTAGTAGGTACTTTGAAGAGTATTTCTAAACTAATATTATAAATTTTACTATAAAGATGAGTTATTTTATTTGCTGCTGAAATAGCATAAATGGTCATGAAATTGACGTTATAACGAGTCAGATTGTGATTAAAGTTGCGACTACACTATACATGATCATTCACTCATTTTTCTGGTATTAGCAGGGTACAATCCTAAAAATGTTTTAGAATTGGTTTCACATTATTTTACTTTTATCCGAGATAGTTTATATGCATATGAAGAATATAGTCTTTTATAAATTGTATTCAAATTAGTTCTTTTTGCCTATTATCAGGGTCTAATCTTTAAAAATATGCTAAGATTAGTTCTACCAAATCTTATACTTAACTTATGAGGTGTTCTAAATATATCCGTGATTCTTAACCATATATACATCATATGAATGCATATATATATATATATATATATATATATATATATATATATATATATATATATATATCTTTTACACTAGGGTCTCATTCTTATTCATGAAACAATTCAAGTCAAGATTATTTCTTAAGTATTTTAGCTTACCCAGGTAATATTCTGTCATAAAAGCATTTAGAAATCAATTATTCTCATTTTGGATTTCTTTTGTACAAAGTATATCCTTTTGAATATTTAATGCATTGAGACCAACTTTTAATAGAAAATGATTCAAACAAAAGATAATATTTATATATTTATATATTTGGGTTTCTGGATGTATAAGAATATCAACGAAATTAGTCTCATTTAATTCTGAGTTCATTTGCATCATTTATATATAGCCTATCTTTCATCCTTTTTTCTAAATTTGAATTTCAAATTTGTCCAGAGCCCTTATTCAGAATATTTTTTGCATATTCTGAGACTACATGATTTTAAATGAATATAGAAATTTATTTCATCTTATTTGGATTTCAAATGCAAAAGATATTCAAGTTTGAATGTCGTTCGGTTTGGCAAAAAATAGAGAATACGCTTTCAATACTTTGAAAGCGGCTTTTCATTTTTCGTGGGATTTCTTTAAATTAGCCGGCCGATAGGTGGGGCCTACGAGTCAGAGAGAGGGTGTGACTGTGAGGCGTGGAGGCTGACAAGGGGGACCCACATATCATCAGCACAGAACAGGGGTCTCACCTTCGCGGCTTGCCACCGACGAAGCAGCTCAGGGGAGGTCCGGCCGACGGCGCGTTGAGCATCAGGGAGATGAGGGGCACTCGGGGATGGTACCGATTCGGCCGGAGGCGAGCTGAGGTGAGCTGCCACCGTGGAGGAGCGGCGGCAACAAGGGCGGATCACTAGAGAAGAAAAACAGTAAATCTCAGTTCGAATGAGTGACGCGGTGAGTAACAGGGAGTGAAGATGAATCCATTTTGCCGCTCACCATGGTCGGAGGTCAACCAGAGCGGGCTACCACCGAATGGCCGGATCTCTAGAAGAAGGCGGCAGCGGTAGTGAGTTGCAGGTATTCTAGGTTGAAAATGAGGTGAGTAATGAAGTTATGGATACCTGATGATACTTTGTGTGCAAGAAATCGAATTGATTCTTACCGGATTGCTTGAATCGGGTTTTTGCCCCTTTTCTGTATTCTTCTGTCAATGGTGGCAATGGGTAGCAGTGGGGACGAGCTTAGGCAAAGAAGAAATGGTGATGGCTATGTGGAGCTAGAATTGAACTAGGGAAGATGATCTAATAGCCCTAGTGATGCTTCATGCCAATCGAATCAGAAGAAGCCTAGTTATTTTGGTTGATTGGATTTCGGTCTAGGTGCTTATGTTTGCGGCAAATGAAGCTTTGGGCAGAGAGGTGAGGCATGAGAGATGCAAGAGAATGGTGTGATCTCAGGGCATGTCCCGCGTGCTTTATATATGCAGCAAATTGATAGAAATTGGTTTGTCATGGCAGGCGCGAGGAAGCTTCGTGCTTTGATGGCAATCAGAGCAAGTATCTCTCAATTCATGCCGTGGCAACGTTTTAGACTAGCGGTTATTCAATCCTGTGGTTGAGGTCATTATTGTGACAGCTAACTGAGTAGGGATAAGGTCAATGAAATGATTGGCTTTTAATTGCTATGGCAGTGAAATTGATTGAGCTGAATCATTGATGTGACAATGAATCAGTGGCTTCCTTGGCGAGATGAAGCTGCCAGGTGAGGTCATCTGTAGGAATTGCATTGATTTATTGACAAGAGATGAAACCTCCTTATCCTAATCATGATGAGAGCTGGGTTGGATTCAATGGTTCAGTTAGCAATCTTGGTGTTAAATTAATGAGGATTTTATGGCATGTACAACAGATAGGTTAGAAGGTACTATTAAATTTTCAGAATTATCTAATGCCTATAAACTTTATAAAAATTCTGACAGTACACTGTGCACAGATTTATGCATTCTGTAATTAATTTATCTGAGAATTTATAACTTATCAAATATTTGTGAAACTTTTTTTTGAGATTTATTATGGACATATTGGTCTTCTGTAAAAGTTTAAACTCCAAATTATTTATATTTTATTTTCTAAAATTCTGACATTAACATTTCCAAATTTTTAGCTTTTCTGTTTTTTTAATTTTTATAAATATCAATATAATCATTATTTCCTGATATTTTTATTGTTGATAGGCTTATCCAGAGTTAAGATAATATAAAAAATTTAGGTCGAATTAATGCAGTATTATGTTTATTTAAATCTGACAATTTACTGTTGCTAGTCAAGAATTCATTAATTGCACTCTTAATTGCTTTGATGTGACTTGTAACTTTCTTAAATATGTTGATATGACCTTTAAATTCCAAAATTAATTTATTAATAATTTTATATGTTTAAATAATTTTTTTTTATTTATTGTTATAAACTTTTTACTCTTTTCTTTATCTATTATTATGATTATATGAAAAGATTTTTCCTTTAGAACAAAAATCAGGGAAATTCAATAAAATCAAAAGAAATTCAAAAAAATTCATAAAAATCATCAATAAATATATTTTAATGTTGAAATTTATTTTCTTGTTGTACTTTAAGTTTTGTATTGTAGAGAAAATGAAATTAGTACAATTAAAGATTCTCTTAAGAACTAAAATTCAATAAAATCTTAGATTAGTTGGAATTTCAATGTAAATTTTTATTTCCAACTTATTTTTATATTTTTTTGATTTGAAGTTTTATTTTGCATCTCATCCTTTAATTATGGTTGGATTTCAAGATATTGAAATAGAAGATAATATTTTAATTCATTCTTGACATTCTAATTAAAAATTCTATTCAATTTCATTTTCTAATTTTTTATATTTCTATTTTTATTATTTAGAATTTTTGGGATGTTACAGTGTGCTGTATGTGTTGTGAAGCCCTTAGGCATTGTAAGCAACCATACCAAGTATTAATAAAGAATAAATAGGTTTGGGTTTAGCCTGTTTTCCCCACTTTAGAAATTCTTGCATCTCATCTATGCTGCATCTATCTTCGCTAACCTAAGAAGCAATCAACAGATGGTAAACACTCGTGGCAACAATGGAGCATTAGGAAGTGAAACTCGTTCCCATGATATTGGAGGCAACCCTCAACTTTCACCGCTGGTGGATATGCAAAATTTGGGAGCATTTCTCGCCGCACAGACACAGCTAATGTAGGCAATGATGCAACAAATGACCAACATGGCTGCAATCAACAATAATCTTGGTACTCAGAATCAAAATGGTGGGCCCCGTCCCTAATCCAAGTTATCAGATTTTATGAGGACATGACCGCCAACATTCGTAGGAAATGTTAATCCCTTGGAAGCCGACGATTGGATAAGGACCACTGAGAGGAAGCTGCACATCACTCAATGCAAAGGGAATGAGAAGGTTCTTTACACTTCTCACCAGTTAGGAGGTACTGCAGCGGAATGGTGGGAGAACTACTGTGCCGTTCATGAGGCACCAGCGGAGATCACTTGGGAAGAATTCATAACAGCCTTTCGCCAGTATCATGTACCAGAGGGAATGATGGACATAAAGAAGGAAGAGTTTAGGGCTCTGAAGCAAGGAGGTCAATCAGTGGCCGACTATTTGAATAAGTTCACTCAGTTATCTTGCTATGCCCCTGAAGACGTAGCGACAGATAAGGCAAGGCAGTCGCGCTTCATGAAAGGGCTGAACTCAGGGCTGTAAGTTGTGCTGATCACCCACAATTTTCCTGACTTTCAGGAGTTGGTTAATAAAGCTTTAATTCTCGAGGACAAGCACAAAGAGTTGGGAGAGAACCGTAAGCGCTTGTTAACCAATCAGGGTGGACGTCCTAACCACATGCGGTTGAGAATGACATCGCAGCAGTTTGCTAAGTTTCAACCGCAAGCTGTGAATAAGGTAGCAACCCCTGCGCCGCGACCAACAGGACCAAGTTATCAGACGTCGGCCCAAGGAAATAATGCACCAGGAGGTAGTCAGCAGCTACCCGCCAGGAGGTGCTACAGTTGCAATGAGGTGGGGCATTTTGCTAACAGATGTCCGCATAAGGGAGTCGTCATGCCAGTTCGTTTCAACCTGGGAACAACACCTGCCAGGGCACTTGCTTCAGGAGGCAACCGCTCCACAGGTCAAGCTGGAGGATCACCACAGATGACAGTGTGCGGAAGAGTCAATCATATTACTACAGATGGAGCTCAAGAGGCATCGGACGTCGTATTGGGTAAGTTTTTGGTTAACTCAGTACCTGCAACAGTTTTATTTGATTCTGGAGCTTCTCATTCGTTTGTTTCTCGAGTTTTTGCTATTAAAAATTGTCTGGATGTGAAGAATCTCAAATGTGTGCTGCTAGTCCAAGCCCCAGGATTTGAGCTAAGATCTAACCTTGGTGTTTGGGAGTTAGGCTGCTTATTAATGGGGTAGAGTTCCTAGCGAACTTAATCATCCTAGAAACCCAAACCTTGGATGTTATCCTCGGAATGGACTGGTTGTCCAAGCATAAGACTGTATTGGATTGTGGTCGAAGGATCGTATCAATTGAAAGCCCTAAAGGAGAGAAAGTAAATTTCCATGCAACATCGGTCCGAGATGGACAGTTAGTAGTCAACAGTGTGAAAGCCATCGGTATAGAAGAAGTCTCAAGAGTCGGAGAATACCCGGACGTGTTTTCAGAAGATCTACCTGGTATGCCGCCGGACCGTGATATTGAATTTGTCATTGAGTTAGCGCCGGGGACAACACCGATAGCAAAAATGCCTTAACGGATGCCTACTGATGAATTAGTAGAAATGAAAAAGCAGACCGAGGAGCCGCTAGAAAAAGGTTTCGTAAGACCAAGCTCGTCGCAATGGGGATAGCGAGTATTGTTTGTGAGGAAGAAGGATAGAAGTCTAAGGATGTGTATTGATTATCGTGCACTTAATGAAGTGACGATTAAGAACAAGTATCCGTTGCCAAGAATCGACGATTTATTTGATCAGTTGAGAGGAGCTGGAGTTTTCTCTAAGATAGATCTTCGTTCAGGATATCACCAGCTAAAGATTCGAGCAGAAGATATCTCAAAGACTGCATTCTCGACGAGGTATGGACATTATGAGTTTACAGTCATGTCATTCGGATTGACTAATGCGCCAACATATTTCATGAACATGATGAATAAGGTTTTTATGGAATATCTAGATAAGTTTGTGGTAGTATTCATAGATGATATTGTGGTTTATTCCAAGACAGAAGAAGAGCATACGAATCATTTGTGGCTAGTTCTTCAGAAGCTGCGAGAGGAACGGCTATATGCTAAGTTCAGCAAATGTGACTTCTGGAAAGAAAAAATGGAATTCCTGGGTCATGTGATGACTGTGAAAGGAGTGGCAGTAGACCTGAGAAAGGTGGAGGCAGTCTTGCATTGGGAGCAACCGAAGTCTATTACCCAGGTACGTAGTTTCCTGGGAATGACAGGTTACTACCGACGATTCATAGTGAAGGACCATGTGGAGGTCCATCCATGTTTGTGATGAGTATTTGACTTTATTTGAGCAAGGTGTGCTCAAGTTTGAGTTTGATTTGGATTGATTTTCAAAATAAAGCATTTTGAGTTGTCTCTGCCAGGAGTGGCAGTACCGGTTGTATGGACGCGGTAGTGATGAGTTGGATAGTTTATTGCACATCATTGTGGGCATTGCTATGTGAGGAGTTTCCTTATTTTTGATGGTTGCAGGACGACGGTGCTAGGTCATGGTGAGGCGAAGGATGACCGGGACTAGGCGAGGAGCGTCGGAGGTCCAGACGGTTGGGAGATCACCGGAAGATGATCGGAGGCGGAGTCCGGGCAAGTCAAGAAGACAAGGAAAGGAGTTGATAGCTAGATGCCGCGTGGATCAATGAGGGCCGTCGGATTGAGGTCTAGTTGATAGGTTAGCGGGTCTAGGTAGTATGCTTTGAAAACCGTGCAAGAAAACCCGGTATGTGTGTGGGTTTTGGGTTAGCCCCTGCATGGCTGTGTGTGTGGGTTAATCCTATCCCTTAGATGAGTGCTCTAGGGTTGAGGGACTCATCCAAGGGTGGTAGGTGGCCCAAGAGTAGTATAAATAGGGGTGGAGGGGTAGCCTCCTTCCCTTGAAGGTGTTGACGTTTTTGATGCTCATTTGAGCTTTGCCCACATGAATGTGAGGCTTTTAACCTCCCCTTCCAGAAATGAAAGTTTTATCCATCCACCTCTGAATTTATTTTGCGCATTTACATTATGTCTTTACTTTACGCAATTTAAATTCAGCATTTACTTTCCCGCAATTACATTCCCGCAATTTACTTTCAAGTAATTTGGATTTGCCTCCCCTCCTTCTAAATGCTGCTGATCTTGGATGTTTTGAGTGTGTTCATATGGTTTTACATCTCTTTTGCACTCTTGGATTGAGTATAGAACATCTTTTGTTTCAAGTTCCAACTTTGTTCAGAACTTGTTCTTCGCGCAGTAGTCAGTGTTTGATTTTTTTAAAAATATAGAAAAATCCTTTTTGAGTGATTCTTGTTGGAGGAGGTGCGGGACTCTGATATACACCTACATAAAAATTTTGGAGTTCACTTATTGTACCGTTTGGGCGCCATGAGGTGAAAACCGAGCCCCAAACTTTTTGCTCGAAATTCTTAAGCATACTGTGTTCTTAGATTTTTCCTGTTTTTTCTGTAAGGTTTTTTGAGGAGAAATTTGGTGGAGTTCTTCACAACTCTGATTATCATTGGGACAAAAATTCTCAGAATTTTGTGAGCTGCAGAAACCCACCAACCTCCTGTGCAGATTGAGGACAAGTTCTGGAAATTCTGCTTTTGCTTTTCTGAAAGTGACTTTTGTGATTTGAATTGATGTCCTTTCTAAAAGCAAGAGTTTGAATTGATTTCTCTTTATCTTGGACACTAGACAACCAGGATTGTGACTCAAAAATCCCCACATATTTTATGGTACTTATCCATGCAAGCTTGGGGTACACATAGTTGTCTAGTTTTTCGGGTTTTTCACAATTTCCTTTGAGCGATCTTGTCGAGGTTTTTGTTGGAGTATTTTGGGGGAATTTTTATTTGCGACCATTCACCCCCCCTCTGTTCGCCATCTCGGTCCTTCAATTGGTATCAGAGCCGGTTCTACTCATTCTAGATCTTGACCGGTCTCAAGAGCCATGGCGATGGACAAGTATTCCACCAAGCCTCCCATTTTTGCTGGAGTTGATTTTTCGTTTTGGAAATCGCCGATGGAGTCATACATCACTGCCCAGGGCTTCCTGATATGGCAGTAGGTGAAGGGCAACGACGACTTCTCCGGCATGTGCTTCATGGCAGGCGCCATTGAAGTAAGCGACTCCGAGCTGTACAACGACACGGATGAGGTACCCACCTACGACGAGTTAAATGATGCCTTCTGTAAATTAGGCAAGTTTCATGCTAAGGCTAGGTCGAGGTGTTCTGAGTTAGAGAAGGAGGTAGATAGCTTGTCTCGGGAGTTAGCTTCACTTAAATCATGTTCCTCCCGAGACTCTGATAGCTATACACTCTGTGATGCTTTGCTTGTGGAGCTGGAGAACCTAAGGACTTTGCATGATAGTGTGCTTGTTGATCTTGAGAATCTAAGGTCGAAGAATGCTAGTTCTGTTACTATTGATATTCCTACTGATGCTAGCTTTTCTCATGCTCACACAAATGCTTCTTGTAATAATTGCCCTAAATTGCTTGCCGAAATTGATGCCATGAGCGAACACCTTAGAAAGCTTTTTGCTAGAAATGATGAACTTGAATTGCATGCTTCTAAGGACCCAGTCAGCTCATGTGAGGGCTGTAGGCAAATAAAACTTGACAATGATGCTTTGATTGTTAAGTGTGATCAACTTGCTAAGGACTTACTAGATAAGTCAAAAACTGGTTGCCTGCTGTGTATTGGGGTTAAGGATGATGTGGATCAAATCCATGTCGAGCTCAAGAAGAACTTAAAAGACCAAACCCTTAGGATTAGAGATGCTCCTTGCGTTTCTTGTGAGGCCCTCAAGATTGAGGCAGCCGTGCTAAGGGAACAAAAAGCACGTGCTGAGAGATCTTCTCTTTCTGGTTCTTCTTCTTCCTCTCCTTCCCCCTGTTCTTCTTGTGCTTCTTTCTTTCGAGATTGCCGGTATCTTATGAGCACTCTCGAGAAGTTTGTTGGAGGCAAGAAGAAGCTCAATCTTATTCTAGACCAATCCAAGATTGGTAGATTCAATCAAGGTCTAGGATTTGATCCCTTGGAGCACGCTCGGGCGCATCCTCCCACCATTGTGCGCGGCTCCAAGAGTGGTGAGATTGTGGTAGCTCCCAGAGTGAGCACCACCATGTTTAGGTCTACTGGGGTTGTCCATAGGACTTCTGACCAGAAGGGTGTTACTCCTGTTGCTTCTGTCTCTAGCAAGACGGCACACATGCACCTTCTGTAAGAAGGATGGTCACCTAGTAGATTTTTGCTTCAGGCACGCCAAGATCACTCGGCGTAAGCGTGTTGCTGCTCTTAGGGGTATTCAGGGTCATCCCGAGACTTTGAGTGCTCCTAAGGTACACACTGCTTCTAGACAGGTTAGAGAGTCGCCTGTTTTTAGGCAGCGTCCGTGACTCGGTTTTCATGCTAGTTTTTGAGTTTTAGTCCCGAGCTGTTCAGTAGTCGATCTTTCCGCCGTCCTCTTGATATTTCTCGTTTTTCTCGTCGAGGTAGATATCACGCGTGAGGCGTTCTGGTAGGAGTTTTAGGCGACTTCACCGGGTGGTTCGGCTTTTGCACCACAAAGAGCCAACCTAGCTTCAGCTCCTAGATCATCTACTAGAGTTGCTCTTGATCTTGTTAGGGTTAAATGTCGAGAGACACTCAAGTCCAGTCTTCTTGATGGTGGTACTGAGGCGTCGGGTGGTTTAGTATTGGGTCCCCAAGTCTTCACTCTATCCCAAGATCGAGTTATCTTTCCTCTTGTGTCAATTCCTTGTGTCATGTCTATGCGATGATGCTTTTAAGTGCCTTTTGCCTTTCTCATGGCATGAGTCGCTTGAGGCTAGCTTGAGGATGTGATCACTGCCTAGTGGAGTGGATTTGGGTCATCTTGTGGACTTGTCCTTTCTTAGTTCGATTCTTAGTCCATGAGTTGTCCTGAGGCATCATCTTCGCCAGCACAAGTAGTGGACCTCGTTTTTCCTCGAGGTACCCACTCACGGCAAGAGTTGAAGGTAAGTATGTTGGTCATGTTGATCTTTACTAATCTCATCTAGGATCGGTTTGTCGCTTTTCAATGTTGGCACTCGATGTGAATTCCGAGTTGGCCTTTGCGGCTTGTCTCTAGAGGATTGGATCTTCCTGCATGACCATCATGAGCATCATGCTAACTCGCATGTTCTTTCAACTTTGTTTGCCTCGTGTTTCGCTCCACAAGTGTTGAGCTTCATGATGACAGCATTGGGGACTTCCACTTCCATGGTGAGCTATCTCATACCCTCATGTCGGTTATACTTGTGATCATCATTTCCATGACATGTTGTGATTGCTCTTGCTCCCATGTGTATTATATGTACTTTGCTAGGTCTTGTTAGTTTTTGTCTGTCTTGTTTTGTGCCATAGCATGTTTTCCCCAACCATCTTTGTGCTTCACGTATTATATCCTAAATTCATGAGCTTTTTCCCAGCATGTGATTTTCTTGTTTTTATCCTGTCCATGATATTGTTCATTTGGTATGAGCATTTGTATTAACTATAGGCACGTGCTATATATCATTTAGTTTATTTTGTCATGAGTAGTATCTAGGTTATATGACCCTGATTTTCTATTACATCCATGATTAGCTTTGTTTAGACTTTGTTTGTCAGACTTTGTGCTACATGTGAGTGCCTTTCATGAGATTAGGGTCATATGATCTAGCTGCCGCTGTATGACTTATATTGTTCATGATCACCTTTTATTGTCCTTCATGCTTATATGCTTCATACCTATTTTGCATGAGCTTGTGTTTTTCATTCATGGCATGTATTCATCATCATGTATAGAGTGTTGCCATAAGTAGCTTCTCATCTTTGTGTCCACGGTCACCATTTACTTTCATGCTGCCTATGTCCTCATGACCTTTTGTTTGGTCTTCTTTTGACGGGCCTTTTCACAGCATGTAAATATTGTTACTGAGACTATGGATAAATGGATCTTGATGTTGCTAATTGGTTTGTTTTATGCATGATCCTCTTTGGTTGTCTTCATTCATCTTGCTCATGGTATATCTAGTAGCATGTTGTTGTGCTTCATTGTGGCATTTCTTCATTTACATGCTCATTGACATGTTTAGGGTAGTATCTTGATCCATGTATTTCTAGGCTTACACATGATCCCTGCTAGCATTTTGTTGCTGTGATGCACCTTGCTTAGCTTCTTCTGCCAGCATGACAGTGCTATGATGCACCTTGCTGTTGTTTATCATGTGGATGTTTTCACTGTTGTCTATGGATATATAGATCTTGATGCTATCTTTAGCTTGGTTGTGATACATGATCTTACATTACCTTCTGCATCATGTTCATGCTCTAGATGATCGTTTGCCACACTTTTCCTGTATCTTGTCCATTCGTGCCTAGGAACTGGATCTGCCTAACCCCAGTTTCGAAAGCATAGATTTGTTGGATGCATGTGTGTAGGCTTTCTGGTGAGGAGACCATCATCCCAGGAATATCTCTAAGTCTTCTTCCTCTGCTTTTTGGATCCACTTCAGGTCATTTGCCACTACTTGCACTACACTGCAGTAGGTAAGTACCTCTGAAAATGTTGATGATAGTGATGGGTCTCTTAGGAGGTTGTGGTTCTTTTGTAGGTAGAGCTTGTGTCCTGTTTGTCTAGAGTCTTTTGGTTGGACTTCTAGCATAGTTAGGTTGCTTCTTACCTTGAGCCGTCTTGCTCCTTAGAAACCATGTGGTTTTAGATCTTATCTCTTTTCCTCTAGCTTTCTATCTATCTCTTGTGAGGTGAGAGTTTTAGAGTGTGCCTCAAGGGGAGTAGAGTGTGTTCAGGGGGATTTGAGCTTGGGTTTATAAGCTCATATGGCATATCTTGAGGGGGAGCTGATATGTATTATATGTATTTATTGTCTTCCAGCATTTCCTTTCTTCTTTTGGGTGACTTTGGGCTTGTTTTCTTGAGTTGAGTTCACTCACTTAGACTTCTGGCATGCCTTGCATGGTCCTCTTATCTTGTGCTTTAGGTTGCTATCATGCGTGATTAGCTGTTCTCTCTTCTCTCTAGGTTGAGTTCCCTCACAGTCTTATAAGTCTAGCAGGTTTTGGGGCCTCCTGGGTAGACAGGGTCTGTGTGCACTCCTTAGTTGGGATCTAGAGTCAGCTTCCCTATGTCAGTCTCTGGTGAAGATAAGAGCGAGTCTGAGCCGTAGTAAGTCTCTTCTATCTTATCTATGCTCAATAGCCATCCAGTTTTGAAGTTTTCTCTACTTCCTCTCTTCATTCTGTTTTTCTGGTTGTTATTGAGTTCATTCGGGTTTTCTTTATGCCTAATCTTGATAATAACTCAACTTTAACCAGATTTGAGCTTAAAATTGATTCATTTGTTGAGGGGGAGTTTGGGAATCTGTTCATGCATTGCATTTAGATTGCATTTTCTGTTTTATGAGCTTTGTCTATTATGCAATTGATTTCTTCTTCATGCTATACACCATGCTACATCATTTGAAGAAAATCACTAGCTTAGGTATGTCCAAGTTCATTTAACTTGCTAAGCTTAAAAATGAAATAAGCCTTAAATGAAAAACTTGATGAAACTTGTTGCTTTTACTTGCTAGGTTTCTTCTCTAGAGGTTTGTGCCATAATTTGAGAAATTTAGGAGTTCTCTAGAGTCCCTATAGCAACTTGGGTGAAACTAGTTTGATCCATGCTAGAGTCCTTCAATTGCTCATGAATCATTGTGCAAAAAAAAATGAAAATTAAACAAAATTGACTCTTCTTGTGCACATATGACTCAACACCTTGCATTCACAAGACCGCTTCCCATTGCACTTGGGATGAACTTGGAATACATCGTGTTTGACCTAGACCATCCTCTTAAGAGTTCATCTTGAGATGGTCGCATACGGCTTGAGTCAATTGGTTGTCAAAAGAAAATACAAATAAATTAAAAACAAAGACATATGTGGGTAAAGAATGCAAATAATGTCAAACATTTGCACCCCGCTATGTCTTGTATGATGATAAATCAAAATTTGCATTAAGTGATAAATGAGCCCAAGGACGTTGTATGCTCTTCTAGATTCCCCAAAGTGTTGAGTAGGTTGAACTCTAGGTTTTCCTTTTGATCCTTAGAGTGGCTATTCTTCTATTTTTGAAACTAAAGCTAAGTGTTGCACTTGTCTAATCTTGCTAAAAATGAAATATTCAAAACTAAGCTCGTATTTGCACTTGGACATGTCTTAGTTTAGTCATCTTCTGAAATTGACAAGCTTGGTGTAATATCCTTCCATTTTGATCAATTGGATAATCTTCAAAGCTCTTTCGATTGCACTTCGTCAACTTGGTCATGGTTCTAATTTCTATCTTTGGACCAAGTTTGACTTTGCAACTAAAAATTGCTTTCTTCTTCATTTTCTTCAAACTCAAATTTATGCCTTTTGTGTGGTTTGTCAATATACTCATCAAGGGGAGATTGAAGGACCATGTGGAGGTCCATACATGTTTGTGATGAGTATTTGACTTTATTTGAGCAAGGTGTGCTCAAGTTTGAGTTCGATTTGGATTGATTTTCAAAATGAAGCATTTTGAGTTGTCTCTGCCAGGAGAGGCAGTACCGGTCGTATGGACGCGGTAGTGATGAGTTGGATGGTTTATTGCACATCATTGTGGGCATTGCTATGTGAGGAGTTTCCTTGTTTTTGATGGTTGCAGGACGACGGTGCTAGGTCATGGTGAGACGAAGGATGACCGGGACTAGGCGAGGAGCGTCGGAGGTCCAGACGGTTGGGAGATCACCGGAAGATGATCGGAGACGGAGTCCGGGCAAGTCAAGAAGACAAGGAAAGGAGTTGATGCTAGCTAGATGCCGCGTGGATCAATGAGGGCCGTCGGATTGAGGTCTAGTTGATAGGTTAGCGGGTCTAGGTACTATGCTTTGAAAACCGTGCAAGAAAACCCGGTATGTGTGTTGGTTTTGGGTTAGCCCCTGCATGGCTGTGTGTGTGGGTTAATCCTAGCCCTTAAATGAGTGCTCTAGGGTTGAGGGACTCATCCAAGGGTGGTAGGTGGCCCAAGAGTAGTATAAATAGGGGTGGAGGGGTAGCCTCCTTCCCTTGAAGGTGTTGAGGTTTTTGATGCTCATTTGAGCTTTGCCCACATGAATGTGAGGCTTTGTAACCTTCCCTTCTATAAATGAAAGTTTTATCCATCCACCTCTGAATTTATTTTGCGCATTTACATTATGTCTTTACTTTACGCAATTTAAATTCAGCATTTACTTTCCCGCAATTACATTCCCGCAATTTACTTTCAAGTAATTTGGATTTGCCTCCCCTCCTTCTAAATGCTGCTGATCTTGGATGTTTTGAGTGTGTTCATATGGTTTTACATCTCTTTTGCACTCTTGGATTGAGTATAGAACATCTTTTGTTTCAAGTTCCAACTTTGTTCAGAACTTGTTCTTCGCGCAGCAGTCAGTGTTTGATTTTTGTAAACATCTAAAAAAATTCTTTTTGAGTGATTCTTGTTGGAGGAGGTGCGGGACTCTGATATACACCTACATAAAAATTTTAGAGTTCACTTGTTGCACTGTTTGGGCGCCATGAGGTGAAAACCGAGCCCCAAACTTTTTGCTCGAAGTTCTTGAGCATACTGTGTTCTTAGATTTTTCCTGTTTTTTTTCTAAGGCTTTCTGAGGAGAAATTTGGTGGAGTTCTTCACGACTCTGATGCTCATAGGGATAAAAATTCTCAGAATTTTGTGAGCTGCAGAAACCCACCAACCTCCTGTGCAAATTGAGGACAAGTTCTGGAAATTCTGCTTTTGCTTTTCTGAAAGTGACTTTTGTGATTTGAATTGATGTCCTTTCTAAAAGCAAGAGTTTGAATTGATTTCTCTTTACCTTGGACACTAGACAACCAGGATTGTGACTCAAAAATCCCCACATATTTTATGGTACTTATCCATGCAAGCTTGGGGTACACATAGTTGTCTAGTTTTTCGGGTTTTTCACAATTTCCTTTGAGGGATCTTGTCGATGTTTTTGTTGGAGTATTTTGGGGGAATTTTTATTTGCGACCATTCACCCCCCCCCCTCTGTTCGCCATCTCGGTCCTTCACATAGATGGATTTTTGAGAATTGTGAGACCTCTTACGCAACTGCTGAAGAAAGAAAAGAAGTTTGCATGGACGCCAGAGTGTGATAAAGGCTTTGAGGAGTTAAAGAAACGTTTGACGACATCACCGGTGTTGGTATTGCCTGATGTTCAGAGTAGTTTTGATATATACTGCGATGCGTCAAGACAGGGTCTCGAATGCGTGTTGATGCAGAATGGTAAAGTGGTCGCATATGCGTCGAGGCAGTTAAGGCCGTATGAAGGGAATTATCCTACGCATGAGCTGGAGTTGGCTGCCGTAGTGCATGCCTTGAAGCTGTGGCGGCATTATCTCATTGGCAATCGATGTGAAATATATACGGATCATAAAAGTCTGAAATATATTTTCACCCAGTCAGATCTCAATATGAGGCAAAGAGATGGTTGGAATTAATCAAGGATTATAACATGGGAATTCATTACCATCTGGGAAAAGCAAGTGTGGTGGCTGATGCCTTGAGTCGTAAGAGTCATGTTGCAAATATATCAGTTCAAGAAGATCAGTTAGTGTTGTGCAAGGAAATTCAGAGGTTAAGATTGGAAGTAGTCCCGAAAGGATTCTTAGCTGCATTGGAGGTCAAGCCGATGCTTGAAGATCAAATCTGGGAAGGACAAAAGGAGGATGAGAAAATCAATCGAATCAAGTCTAAAAAGGAGGAAGGATTAGCTAAAGATTTTATTGTGGATGACCAAGGGATCATGTGGTTCAAAGGAGGAATTTGTATGCCCAACAAGCCAGAGCTCAAGTAGTTGATTTTAGAAGAGGCTCATGATTCCAAGTACTCGATTCACCCAGGAAGTGCTAAAATGTATCAGGACTTGCAGGAAAGGTTCTGGTGGCCCAAAATGAAGCGTGAAGTGGCTAAGCATGTGGCATTGTGTGACATATGCCAGAAAATTAAGGCAATACACCAAAGGCCAGCAGGTCTGCTTCAACCGCTAAAGGTTCCTGAATGGAAATGGGAAGAAATCGGTATGGATTTTATCCTTGGATTGCCAAAAACTCAAAGTGGATATGATTCTATATGGGTCATTGTAAATCGACTAACCAAGGTGGCTCACTTCATTCCAGTCATGTCGACTTACTCCGAAGAACGATTAGCAGAGCTGTACATGGCCAGAATCATGTGTTTGCATGGTGTGCCTAAGAAAATAGTTTATGATAGAGGTAGTCAATTTACCTCGTGGTTTTGGGATAAACTACATGAAGTTATGGGGACTCGATTGAATTTTAGTACAACATACCATCCGCAGACAGATGGCCAGACAGAAAGAGTTAACCAGATTCTCGAGGATATGTTGAGAGCTTGTGCATTATCTTACACTACTTCATGGGACAAATGTTTGTCGTATGCAGAATTCGGTTACAATAATAGTTATCAGGTAAGCTTGCAGATGTCACCATTTGAGGCTTTAATGGACGTGCATGTCGTACCCCATTGAATTGGAATGAGACAGGAGATCGTATGGTGTTTGGATCTGACATTCTCAAGGAAGCCGAAGAGCAAGTTGCTATGATCAGAGAGAGGTTGAAGATAGCTCAGTCAAGGCAAAAGAGCTATGCAGATAATCGTCGTCGCGATTTGAGTTTCGAGTGAGATGATTTTGTGTACCTTAGAGTTACCCCTCTCAAAGGTATTAAAAGGTTTCACGTGAAAGGGAAACTTGCTCCTAGATACGTGGGTCCATTCAAGATCTTGAGCTATCGCGGGGAGGTTGTGTATCAGTTGGAATTGCTGCAGTCTTTAGCAGGTGTGCATGATGTGTTTCTTGTGTCACAGCTTAAGAAGTTTCTTCAAGTACCAACAACAAAGCAGACCCCATTGGAAGCAATAGAGTTGCAGGAAGATTTGACCTATAAGGAGCAACCAATGAAAATTTTGGATGTCATGGATCGCCGGACCAAAAATAAGTCAGTTCGCTTTTGTCGAGTTCAGTGGAGCAATCATTCCGAAAGTGAAGCCACTTGGGAGCGTGAAGAGGATCTAAAGGCAGAACTCCCTAACCTATTCTCTAGCTAGCCCTAAAAATCTCGGGGTCGAGATTCTGTTAAGGGGGGAGGTTTGTAACATCCCAAATTTTTTGCCATAAATATTATTTTATTTCCATTTGTGCATTTTATATTTCTCTAGAATTTATTGTATTTTTCTGGAATTTATTTGAGTCTATTTCAAATAATGTATATTGACCTTTTGTGAAAACTAATTAAATAAATATGAAGTTTATATAAAGTTTAGCCAAGAATATTTTATTTGAATCCAAAATGTCTCAAAGTATTTTTGAGAATTTTCTTCAATTTTTCTGGATATTTTTATTGCCTTGAATAAATTAATCTATTTTCGGGAATTAAATTAAATCAAAAAGCGTCGAAAAATCAATGAACAGTGTCGGGCCTAGGCCAACACTGTGCGGTCCATTTAGGCCAGTTTGTCCCAGTCGGCCTGGCTTCTAGAAGGCCATCGCCAGCGCCATAGATCCTTGATCGTTCGGTTGGGAACCCTAGTGTTGTGTGCCGTCGGATCAAGATCGATCGGTGCCGATTGAGCCGCGTTGTTTTAGGAAAGGATCAGATCGCATCCGTTGGTTTTGGAAAGGAGGGATCATATCGTATCGCGTTCGGGGGAATCTCGGCCATTCATCACAGATCGGACAGACCGCAATCGTCGCCTCCGATTCTGTTTCCAAATTCACCGCCGTTTAGCTGCCACCACCACGTGATTTACGTGATGGGAACGGTGGCCCGATCTTCCGATAGGTACTGGTAAGTCGATTGGTGGAGAACTCGACGTTGACGATCCAGCTTCCAATCAGAACGGATTCGAAACCTACAATCGCTACACCACAGCTCCTTTGGTTATCAACCACGCACAAATACGGTTGACCTCGCCAAGAAGGCTTATCCCTGCATGCGAATCGAGAACACAGGGAAGAACGTAGAAGATGCAATCTCAAATTGCGAATAATATTAAGCACACGAATTGGTGTTCCACAAACCGATGAACGGCAAAAAACTAACAAAGTGTCTAGTTGTAATCTAAGCAAAACCTATCTATTCTAGCGACGGCTACTGAATATATATGAGGAAGATGGCAAGGGAGGCGGCCAAGAGGGTGGCCGTGAAACCCTAGGTCGTACAAGGCCTTTGGGCCCAAGTGGAGGTGGCGCAACACCTGATAGATTCTGTTCATCATATTGATTTGACGATTCCCGTCGATCTAGAAGGCGTTTGGATGTGAAACTACTTCTGTTGGAAAGCTCTCGTCATGGGCTTCTCCGTAGAGTCCAAGAACTCCTCAAACAGACTTTGTATGACCCAGATATAGTCATTTTTATTTGAACTGCTCCTGGGGGCCGATCTGGACTTGTGAACGAATTAGGCTTGATCTTTTGGTGGGCTTGGAGCATTAAAAGTTGTTGGGCCCTTGTCTTGCCTTGAGATAGAAGCATGGCTTGCTAGGCCAGCATGGTCTCATCATCCTCCCCTTCTTGATTTTGAGTCGTCCTCGACTCAAGCTCATTGGCCTACAAAAGGTTAGTAACAAGATGCGGCAAAGAAACCAATATTTTCTTTAGTTATTGACAGTGTGGTACATTATAACACCCTAAAATTTGCTATATTTTAAATTTTGGAGTTATTTTGTTCCTTTGAGAATTTATGGAAATTTATTGGAATTTATTTTGATTTATTCAAATATGACCCTTCTTGAAATCAATTAAAATAATACAAAAGTTCATAAAAAGTTTTATTGAAAATATTTTATTTGAGTTCAGAATGTCTTAAAATATTTTCCAAAAATTTTCTGGATTTTTCTGGGTATTTTTCCTATTTACTTTGGCATTGTTTATTTATCAGAATTATTTTAATTCAAAAATGCTTTAAAAATCGCATGAGCAGTGTTGGGCCGAAACCCTGTGCGGTGCAGCCCATCACGCCGTTGGCCCGCATAGCAGCCTGAAACCCTAGCCCTGCCGCCGTCCGATCGGGATCGCACGGTTGTGAGTGCGCCGCGTCGCCATGCGTTGATGGTCGTCCGATCGAGCTTTTTCGCCGTGCTCTGACCCTGTTTCGTGATCAACGAAGTGAGCCGCGTCGATTCCGTCAGTTCTTCACGCCGGAGGACCAACTAGCACCGACGATGACCTCGTCTCCTTCAACTCCGGTAGCCTGCTTCCTCATCGCCGCCGTTAACCTCGCGAACCCTTGCCGACTGTTCGATCTTCATCGCGCCGCGTCGGTAAGTCCACGTCGCCCCCTTCTCTATTTACGCTTAGAGTAGTTCGTGACCATTGGATCTAGGATGGACGACGTGGATTAGATCTAGACGTTAAGTCTTTGGTAGATCTTAGCCGTTAGATCTGCAGTGGACGCTTGGGATAGTGCCACGTTGCTTCGTGCATAGTGAACCGCTCCGGTAACCTGCGCCGTTGGATTGGATCTGAACGGTGGAGGTTAGATCGGGTTGCCCTAAGGATCCGCGCCGTTCAGATTTGAACGTGCGGTGGTGATTGAGCCGTGCCCTCGCCGAATCGCGTGCGGACGCATGTGCGCTTTGACAGGGGACCAGACCAATCTCGGCCATTGATTTTAAACAGGCCGCTGGGATTGCGCCACGTGTCTTCACGTAAGCTGAGGCATCGCTAGGCGTGCGCGAGATCCAACCGTTAGATCCGGGAGCGCCGTCGGTTGCGTGAAGCTTGGAGGCGTGGAGCTCGAGACGTCGCCGAGTCCGCCCGGGAAGCTGACCGTTGGATTTCGCTGGCACCGTTGGATGCACGACGTGTGTCACGCGGACTTCGAAGCGTGTCGGAGTGATGCATGAGATCTGACCGTTGATCCTTTGACGGTCATGATAGCGCCACGTGTCGGCTGACGTCGTGCTGACGCAATAAATCGAGTTTTCAATAAAAAAATAAATTAATTAATTCGGGATTTTCTATTTTCTGATTTATATTTTAAGTAAAACTTTGAAAGGCTATAACTTTTGTATTTTAACTCCGATTCTGGTTTTCGGAAAATGCAACAATGTTGACTAATGACATATGGAATGTATTTGAAAATGGTGTGGTGATGCCACATGATGAGACTGAAGTACGGAGACCTGTGTGGTTCTGTGCCGATGCTGAGTTATTGTTGGCATGTGTTGCACAATAATCAACTGGGTGGGAAAATGATTTAGACTGGGGCAAGTGGCAGAAGGCTTTGTGCCGGGTGTGCCTGTGTGGCAAAGGGTCGATGAGAGTTGTGAGTCTGTGTGCCACGTTGGGCTGTGTGCCACTGTTGAGTGATGAAAGTCTTTCCTTGGTCAGCTAAGGACTTCACCTTGCAAGTCTTTGAATTGAGTCACCTGTACAACCACATGTCTGGTATGGGACAGACCTAGTTGATTAGGGTTCTGATATCTTGCCTCTGAAACCTCGGGGTGACAGTACACGAGGGTGTATCTATGTGGGGGAGCGTACCTGTGCTTCGGCTTGGTGCCCATCCAACGGTGTTGACCTGTCCTATACTTCGGCTCTGTGTGAGGGAAGTGATAGTGAACATGATACCGGAGAGGTTCATTGGATAAGATAGAGGTTCCTGAAAGGCTTTGTTGCGGAAAGTCACCTGTGTGGTGAGCGGCTGTATCTTGTGGGTAAAGTGTACAATCTCTGCAAAGTGTCAAATCTATTCGAATAGCCGTGTCCGCGGTATTGGACATTGCTCGGGGATTACAGTCAAGGGTTAGATCTTCAAAAATAAAATATGGGATGGGTGTCTGTGTGCCAATGTGAAAATGAATTGATTAAGGCTGTGTGCCAAGTTTTCGGAGAAAAACTATTTAAAGAACTTAGTACCATTATTAATTGTTTTACTGCTTTTGATCTAAATAAGAAACTAGTTTAAAAATGCTGTTTGATACAAAAGAACCAAGTAAGCCAATTCTTTGGAATAAGCCTTGCATATAGTAATAGCAATGTATTCTGTGCATTACTTGTTGAGTGCCTCGAGTACTCACCCCTCCTTGCCTATCAACCCAACATCAGTGGAGGAGTCTACGCTAGTTTGGGAGGAGTACATTGAAGATCCGAACAATTAGGGGGCAAGTTGTCGACTTTTGTAGCCGGCAATGAAATTATGGGGCAGGCGCTAGATCTCAAACTCGATGGTCATACAAGACAAGGATTTTAGACAGGTTCAAGCCCTCAGCAATAGAGGTAATACCCTAATCCTGTGTGCTGGAATTATCCTGATCTCTTGGATCTGGGGTCACTCAAAGCGCAATATGCTCTGGGCGATATGGGGTGTGCTATGCTCTATGGCTTTATTGCTCTATGCTTGAATGATCCGTCCCTATGTTGTTGCCCGCCCTCTCCCTTATATAGCGGGGGTGGGGCGGCTTACAGAGTCCTGATCGGTTGGGAGATTCCGATCGGTTACAAGATTCTAGTCATTTAATAGGATAGAGTTTACATCTTTATCTACCCTATTAACGACTCGGATTACAACCACATCTATCATATCTAAATATATGCTAACTATCTATGGAATGTACCCCCCTTGCGCACGGCAGTGGGGCCTGATGTAGGGAATATCTTCTGGGCCTCTCTCTCGAACGTCTCTGGGCTGATCATGAGGGTACCCGGATTCTTATATTCCACAATAGCCCCCGAGTGCTTCATGATCCGATCGCTATGTTTCCGATTAAACTTCTGCTTGAGTTGCTGTCCTGGTCTTTTTGTTTGAGCTTCCGACTGGTTCCTCCATTCGGTTGAGAGGCTTTTTTCTCATAGCGAGCGAATTATGAAGGACTCGAATATAACCCTTAACTTTTACTTCAAATGAGCATAATCTTCTATCGGGCATGCCTGTTGCGAGTAGCCTTACAGACCTTTGCTCGTATTTCAAATGTAAATTGGATATTTCTTCCGCCCGAAATTTTACTTCTTTTCATGGATAATCACCAAACAGTCTTCGAGGTCGCCTTGATTTTCTATGTCAACTTGTTTTACTGAAAAACTCTTCGTCTTCTGAAGTTGCATTTACTCCAAACCTCTTCGGCTTCCGATGCTTAATATCTTCACACTTACTTCAATTTTACCAAATCGGCTATAAAAGGCGTACCAACGCTTCAAAATGTATCTCTTCACTTTCTGCTCTCCATTCTTTTGCTTCAAGCTTTTGTCCTCATCATGCCTCGGTGGTATCATCATGCAAAGGTGGACCCCAGGCTAGTCAAGCGCTGGGAAGAGTTTGACCAGGCCTTCGAAGAACAGCTGGAGGAGTTGGCGAAGAAGCTCGACCGCGAGGCCGCCGATGCACTCCTCGAGGTCGTCCCTGCCATTTAATTATAGGGCCAGGGATCCCCTCACCGAGGCGTTCGGTCGAGCGCGCCGCGGGGAGGCGTAGTTCTCCTGCAACATATAGTTTCCTAGGCGTAATGCCTGGGGAATTTTTGTACATAATAAAGAAATACCTTTTGTAGAAGAATCTCTTGTCTATCCCTTGACTATGTATTAGTCCTGTTCTAGGGCATCTCGGACCTTGTGTGTAGCTTGAACCTGAAAGGAGGCGTCCATCTGCCGCTAGACATGGCTTAGGCTCGACTTGGAGCGCATCGTGTCACTTGGCCGAGCGATCCCCATATCCGACTATTGCGAGATATAGTTTTTAGTCCAACTTGGGACGTAACGAGGTTATCCTGGCTCACGGCCGAATGATACCCATGTCATTTAGGACACGGCTCGGCTCTCTTGGAGCGTATCAAGATTTATGCGACTCTTGGCCGAGTGATACATGTTCCCGACTGGTGTAGGTCACAGCTTAGGCTCTCTTGGAGCGTATCATGTTTGCGTGGCTCTTGGCCGAGTGATACCCTTTCCCGACTGATGTCGGACACGGCTTAGGCTCTCTTAGAGCGTATCATGTTTACGTGGCTCTTGGGCGAGTGATACCCTTTCCCGACTGATATCGGATACGGCTTAGGCTCTCTTGGAGCGTATCATGTTTACGTGGCTCTTGGCCGAGTGATACCCTTTCCCGACTGATGTCGGATACGGCTTAGACTCTCTTGGAGCGTATCACGTTTTTATCCGAAGGTGTCCGCACCGCTTATCACGACGCACGCTTTCACGACCCTCATGGGGCACACCCTTGGATCTGTGCCTGTTTAGGCTCGACTCGCGGTACATGATTCCGTCATGCGGCAACCACCTCGTGACCCAACGTGGGGCGTACCGTGAGAAGATATGTTTTATCCAATTTGGAGATCGCCCACGCCCCGCTTAGAGCGGAAAGTGGAGTAAATGCCCCACTACACAAAGCGATGTGCCCCAAATTTACTCGGTCAAACTCTATCAAACTCTGTGAGTTGAAACGACAGGCCTGCAAATCATTTATGGGGAATCCGGAGAGACGTGACGCTTCGCAATCTTTTCTCCGCCGATTCGTCGAAGACCCAATTTTCCCCTTTTAAAAGGTTTAGGCCATACGGCGTCCGACGGTTCATTCTCTTCCTACGCCCTCGCTCCTTCTTTTCCCTTGCCTTTCTGACTTCCCTTTCAAAGATGTCTTCCTCTTCCTCGCCGCCTTCGCCGCAAGATTGGACGACCTCGACGACGACGGAGGAGAGGCTGCAGTCCATGGTGGAAGATGGGATCTGTTAGTGTTATGCCCTTGAGGCAATCATTTAGATGATTGTAACATGACTATGTTTATGAATAATAATATGATTATTGGTCCAATGAATGTATATCATTATATTGATCAACAAGTATGTGACTTGATTATGAAGCTCTTTACTTAATGATGTAATTCGATAAATATCTCTGATCGGATATCATCGTATAGGACTACGATGAATAGATCAGCACATGTAGTGATTGATGATCATGCTTCATAGATCATGGGATATGGAGATATCATCTCTACATTGTGGACCATGTTGAAGAACATGGGTTAGATAGACCCGCTATGGGACACTGCGAGAATGTTTCATTCTTATGTGTCATCGCAGTATCTCATACCTAGAAGATGTATGATCCTTAGACCTGAGATTGTCATATTCCCTACATATGTAATAGTTTTCCTTGGGGCTATCAAACACTACTTCCTAACCGGATAGTTATAAAGGTAGCTTTCATGTTTACTATGAAACGTGCGAGAGGGAAGTGAGCAATAAGATGGAATTTGCCACTCCAATGAAATGGAGATATATGACAAGGCCACTCGTGTGATATGATTAAGAAAGTGCATGGCCATGCCGTGATTGAGGAGTCAATCACAACTTATTAATATATCACGGATACGAGAGATGGATTGAATCATCAAAGGATGACATGCTTCTCGCCTTGAGATCAATCTTCATATACTTGGCAAAGGGATTATTACATGAGTTCTTTTGATAGGTTCTGCTCGATTTGATCACAAGATGTTTGGGAGTTGGCATACTTTGCAAGAAGCCGCTACCAACTATTGGATTGAAAAGGAGTTTTCGAATCCATGTCCAAACGTATGTGAACCTGTAGGTCACACACTTAATGGGCTGGGATGCATTAATTTGGATTGATCCGTAATTAATGAACCTCGTGGGCTTAGCATGTCGGTGGGCCCTGGTTTAGGTTTCATCTCGTGGCTATATAAGGAGGGGAGGAGGAGGCGCAGAGTGTGCTTTCCACGGTTTAGGTTTGATTCACTTGAAACCCTAGCCTCCTCCTCTCGCTGCCCCTCCCGAGCGACTAGGTGCTTGCACACGACGCACGCTGCCCATCTCTAGCCGTGTGGATCATCTGCGGTGACGCTGCTGCATCGGGCGTGGGAGGACGATCCACGGCGAGGCGAGGACGATCCACTACATCGATGCAACGATCAAGGCGAGGACGAACCACTACATCGACGCTGCGGGCGGATTCGCAATCGCGCCTAGTGGTAATCTTATCTATGATCCCCTTCTTGCGAGTAGCTTTACGTTGCGCTGTAGTTTTTTTGTGCTAGCGTAGCATACCGCTTCCCTTCAAAGGTATCGAGCCATCTCGTATAGTTTTGTGATCCGGATGTTGCACATATGATGTGTGAGGTTAGTAGATTGGATCTATTACATGTTCACCCGCTTCATGTGATGAATTGGTGACGGCACCATCGATGAGATCGATCGATTTAGGGTTTGAGGAAAGTGCAAACCGACTCAATCTTGATTTGGGTGAGTCCGTTCATGGTACGACGTTACCCTTACCGGCCGGGTTACCGCCATCGTGGTTTCAAACGTATCCATATGGGACCAAGCCAATCGATCGAGTTGGATTGGGTCAATCTGTTGATCCATGGTAAGCGCAAACAGATTCAATATTGATTTGGGTGAGTCCGCTCATGGTACGACGCTGTTCTTACCGTCCGGGTTACCGCCATCGTGGTTTCAAACGATCCATATGGGACCAAGCCAATCATATTAGATCGGATTGGGTCAATCTGTTGATCCGTGGAAATTTTGAGGGTGTTTTCCAATGTCGTAAGACATGCCTCTAAAAAATTTCCATAGGCGCGCGAGGCTCTCGCCGGACCCGCTTGCGGTGCGCGCCGCCTCTGACCCGAGTCGTAGGGTTGCTTTTGTTTAACTCGTTTTTGCAGGAATTATGTGAAATAGTATGGCCTATGTGTATGTGATGCATGTAATTTCCACATGGCTCAAGTGTCGTGTTAAGCCATAAGGCTATTTAAATTGTATAACGACTGCGTGTCGACTTGTGATGCTTCAAACCCTCATGTAAAATTCATTATCAAAAGTTGTAAGGAGTTGCATCCATAATGATGAAGACGATGGCTAGGTGAACAAATCAAGCAAGGTGGCTAGGTGAACAACCAAGCATGATGATGGAGATCTTAATGCTAAGGGCCATGCTATTTCACACCTTATTTTGATTTTCTCGTGGATGTGTGTTTTATCCTTGCTATTTTCTTTATGCTCATTGCATGTGATGCTATGTTCATAGTAATCTTTGTTCATCCTTATAGTTAAAAATCTTAAATCAAATTGTCCATCCAATTGTTGCACCTATCAAGAATTTAGATCGTTATTGATATGACCGCCAAAGTAGTATATCAATGGCTATCTCAATAGATGATAGGGATGTGTTGGACACATCACGCATAACAATGGCGATTTAAACGAGCTATCAAAACGGTTTTGGGCTTGAGGACATAAGTGGTTGGGATTTGATTTCAGTAATGAAGGAACCTATACAAGACAATTGGTGTCTAGGAAAACACACATGAGGCAGGTTTCTTAATTGGCACCCGAATACGGAAGTGCTCCTCCTCATGTGAGCCCTTGGGGCAGTTGACTGGCCATGAGTCAAGTTGATGGAGGCATTCATTACTTGTTTTCATACTCAACAAACAAGAGTTACATATGATGTAATTAGCAAAGGTGTTGCTTACCTATGTCATTAAATTTCTAGCAAAGTGATGCCAAAGCTCACTAGTGTTTAATGAATATGGATCTTGAATACTCACTATGTGTCTATAAAAGGACATAAAATAGGAGTGTCTTTAATTAAAAGTTTAATAAAAGTTTTACATAAACATAGTGCTTAGAATCTTTGCATATTTTTGTTGTAGTTCAATGGCACCTTCTCCTTCTCCCCGCTACACTGGTTTTGCTTTGAGATCGGTTTTGGAAAGGGAAAACTGAATGGAACTAATTTTGTTGATTGGTATCGCAACCTCGAGAATTGTTCTCAAGCATGAAAAGAAGGACTATGTTCTAGAGAATCCAATTCTGATGAACCAAATTAAAATGCTGCTCGCAATTTGAGGGTTGAATATGAAAAGCATGTTAATGCTTCAGAGAGGTCACCGTCTCATGCTAGTCACAATGGACTCGAGCTCCAAAACCAATATGAGGACCAGGATGCTTACAATATGATTGTGGGCTTGAAGGGCATGTTTGGGAATCAAGCAAGAGCTGAGAGGTATGGTATCTCAAAGCTTTTATTTGCTTGTAAGTCGGTCAAGGCAGTCCGGCCATCCTCATGTGATCAAGATGATTGGTTACATTGGGAGATTGGAAAACTTGAGTTTCTCCTTAGCCTCGGTTTGGCCACGATGTTATTCTCCGCCTCGCCTCAGAGCTTTGAGCCATTCATTATGAATTTTCATATGAATAGCATGGAGAAGAGCCTAACCGAGCTACATGGGATGCTCAAGGTCATGGAGGAAAGCATTAAGAAAAACCCAATCATGTGATGATGGTTCGTAAAACAACCGCTTTCAAAAAGAGAAAGGCTAAGGCTAGGGGAACGGAAAGAGCAAGGGCAAGGGCAAGGGCAAGGCTCAAGATGAGATCGCGAGCCTCAAAACTAAGCTTCGTGCTTAAAGTTGGCCCTCAACCCGATACCCAATGCTTCTATTGCAAGAAATCGTGGCATTGGAAACGGAATCGCTAAAAGTACTGCAGATAAGAAGAATGGAAATGTGGTTTCCACTTCGTATTAATGTTATAGAAATTAATCTTGCTACTTCTTCACTCACTCATGGGTATATGATACCGGTTCGGTTGCTCACATTTGCAATTCGCTGCGGGCTGATAAAGAGTAGAGACTTGGCAAAAGGAGAAGTGGATCTTCGCGTGGGGAATAAAGCAAGAGTTGCTGGTCTTGCCGCTGGCACATACCCATTGCATTTGCCTTCGTGGATTAGTTTTAGAACTCAATAATTGTTATTTTGTTCCATCTTTGAGTAGAAACATTATTTCATCTTCTTGTTTGGAACATGAAGGTTATGATTTCGAATAAAGAACTTTGTTTGTTCAATATTTTGAATGATATGTATTATGGTCGTTGCCCCATGGTGGATGGGTTGTACGCCCTGAACTCAAGAAAAACCTGTCTATAATATTAATGTAAAAGGCACCGCCTAATGATTTGAACCCTACCTTTTGTGGCATTGTCGCTAGGTCATATAAATGAGAAGCGCATGAAGAAGCTCCATGGTGATGGACTTCTAACCTCATTTGATTTTGAATCATTTGAAACATGTGAATCTTGTTTACTTGGCAAGATGACAAAAGCCCTTTCACAGTGTTTTAGTGAGAGAGTAAGTGAATTATTGGCCCTAGTACATACTGGATGTATGTGGACCAATGAGCTCGATCGCTAGGGGTGGGTTTCAGATTTTGTAACTTTTACCGATGACTTCAGAGATATGGATATATCTATTTAATGAGGTATAAATCTGAAACTTTTGAAAGGTTCAAAGAGTTTCGAACGAAGTACAAAATCAACTTGGCAAAACAATAAAACACTTACGATCCGATCGTGGTGGCGAATACTTGAGCCAAGAGTTTGGTGATCATTTAAAGCAATGTGGAATCGCTCGCAACTTTCTCCGCCAGAACGCCTCAATGGAATGGTGTGTCCGAACGACGAATCGGACTTTATTAGATATGGTTCGGTCAATGATCACCAAACAGATCCGCCATTATCCTTTGGGGTTTCGCTCTAGAGACAATTGCGCTCACTTTGAATAGGGTCCCATCAAAATCCGTTGAGAAGACGCCATATGAGATATGGATCGGAGAAGACCCATGTTGTCATTTCTCAAGATATGGGGATGTGAGGCTTATGTAAAACGCTTACAATCGATAAACTCGCACCTAAATCGAAAAATGCTTTTTGTGGGGTATCCTAAAGAAACAAAAGGATATTACTTTTACAAAAGAAACGAGAACAAAGTTTTTGTTGCTCAAATGGTGTCTTTTGGAGAAAGAGTTTCTTTCAAAAGAAATCAAGAGGAGTGATGTGTATCTTGATGAAGTTCGAGAATCACATGAATATGTTCAAGCTACCTCAACCTTCACAAGATGTACAAAGTGTTGTACAACTTTGTGGAAGAGACTCCACCCCACGAGGTCGGGAGGCCACGCCATGTACCTATTAGATATGGGAATGACATATTATTGTTGGACAATGATGAGCCCACGACTTATGAAGAAGCAATGATGGACCCAAACTCAAAAATGGCTTGAAGCCATGAGATCCAAATTCAATCCATGCATGACAATCAAGTTTGGAACTTGGTCGATTCACTTGATGGTGTAAAACCATTGAGTGCAAATGGATTTTCAAGAAAAGATAGACGAGATGGAAATGTTCAGATCTATAAGGCACGGTTGGTGGCAAAGGGTTTCAAACAAGTTCAAGGAGTTGACTATGATGAAACTTTCTCACCGTAGCCATGCTCAAGTCCGTCCGGATCATTTTAGCTATTGCTGCATATTTTGATTATGAAATATGGCGATGGATGTCAAAACAGCCTTCCTTAATGGGAATCTTTCGAGGATGTATACATGATACAACCTCAAGGCTTTGTTGATCCTAAATATGCTAAAAGGGTATGCAAGCTTCAAAGATCCATTTATGGGTTAAAGCAAGCATCTAGGAGTTGGAACATTCGCTTTGATGAAGTAGTCAAAGGTTTTGACTTTATCAAAATGAAGAAGAGCCTTGTGTTTACAAGAAGGCTAGTGGGAGCGCACTTGTATTTCTCGATTTTGTATGTGGATGACATATTATTAATCGGGAATGACATTCCTATGCTTGAAGATGTTAAGACTTCATTGAAAAGGAGTTTCTCAATGAAGGACTTGGGAGAAGCATGCTATATCTTGGGCATAAAAATCTATAGAGATAGATCAAAAGGTTAATTGATTAAGTCAGAAACGTACATTGACAAGATATTGAAAAGGTTCAATATGCATGAATCCAAGAGAGGTTTCATGCCAATGTCACATGGCATCGCCTTCGCAAGAATCGGTGTCCTTCGACATCCGATGAGCGAGACAGATGAGCAAGATTCCATATGCTTCACTATTGGGTCTATTATGTATGCCATGATCCGTACACGCCTGATGTCTCATATGCTCTAAGTGTCACGAGCGATACCAAGCGGATCCTCGTGATGGTCATTGGATAGCCGTAAAAATATCCTCAAGTACTTGAGAAGAACTAAGGGTATGTTCCTTGTTTTTGGAGGTGAGGAAGATCTGCTGCAAAGGGTTACACCGATGCAAGCTTCCAAACCGACAAAGATGATTTTCGATCGCAATCCGGTTTGTGTTTACACTTAATGGAGGAGCAGAAGTCGAAGAGTTCCAAGCAAAACACGGTGGCCGACTTCTCGATGTAAGCGGAGTACATTGCGCTTCGAGGCCGCAAAGGAGGCTGTGTGGATTAAGAAGTTTATCACGAGCTTGGTGTGGTCGCTAGTGTCTCTAGTCCAATGGACATCTATTGTGATAATAGTGGTGCCATTGCACAAGCAAAAGAGCCTAGATCACATCAAAGTCTAAACACATACTCCGCCGCTTTCACCTTATTCGCGAGATTGTGGATAGAGGTGACGCTGAATATGCAAAGTACATACTGAAGCCAATGTGGCCGATCCGTTGACAAAGCCACCGCCACGTACCTAAGCATGAGGCGCACACAAGGTCTATTGGTATTAGATACTTAATTGATTGACTCAAGTGCAAGTGGGAGATTGTTAGTGTTATGCCCTTGAGGCAATCATTTAGATGATTGTAACATGACTATGTTTATGAATAATAATATGATTATTGGTCCAATGAATGTATATCATTGTATTGATCAACAAGTATGTGACTTGATTATGAAGCTCTTTACTTAATGATGTAATTCGATAAATATCTCGATCGGATATCATCGTATAGGACTACGATGAATAGATCAAGACATGTAGTGATCGATGATCATGCTTCATAGATCATGGGATATGGAGATATCATCTCTACATTGTGGACCATGTTGAAGAACATGGGTTAGATAGACCCGCTATGGGACATCGCGAGAATGTTTCATTCTTATGTGTCATCGCTGTATCTCATACCTAGAAGATGTATGATCCTTAGACCTGAGATTGTCATATTCCCTACATGTGTAATAGTTTTCCTTGGGGCTATCAAACACTACTTCCTAACCGGATAGTTATAAAGGTAGCTTTCATGTTTACTATGAAACGTGCGAGAGGAAGTGAGCAATAAGATGGAATTTGCCACTCCAATGAAATGGAGATATATGACAAGGCCACTCGTGTGATATGATTAAGAAAGTGCATGGCCATGCCGTGATTGAGGAGTCAATCACAACTTATTAATATATCACGGATACGAGAGATGGATTGAATCATCAAAGGATGACATGCTTCTCGCCTTGAGATCAATCTTCATATACTTGGCAAAGGGATTATTACATGAGTTCTTTTGATAGGTTCTGCTCGATTTGATCACAAGATGTTTGGGAGTTGGCATACTTTGCAAGAAGCCGCTACCAACTATTGGATTGAAAAGGAGTTTTCCAATCCATGTCCAAACGTATGTGAACCTCGCAGGTCACACACTTAATGGGTGGGACGCATTAATTTGGATTGATCCGTAATTAATGAACCTCGTGGGCTTAGCATGCCGGTGGGCCCGGTTTAGGTTTCATCTCGTGGCTATATAAGGAGGGAGGAGGAGGGCGCAGAGTGTGCTTTCCACGGTTTAGGTTTGATTCACTTGAAACCCTAGCCTCCTCCTCTCGCCGCCTCCCGAGCGACTAGGTGCTTGCACACGACGCACGGCGCTCCATCTCTAGACGTGTGGATCGCTGCGGTGACGCCGCTGCGATCAAGGGCGTGGGAGGACGATCCACGGCGAGGCGAGGACGATCCACTACATCGACGCAACGATCGCGGCGAGGACGAACCACTACATCGACGCGCGAAGGATTCGCAATCGCTGCCTAGTGGTAATCTTATCTATGATCCCTTCTTGCGAGTAGCTTTACGTTGCGCGGTAGTTTTTTTTGTGCTAGCGTAGCATACCGCGTTTCCTTCAAAGTGGTATCGAGCCATCTCGTATAGTTTTGTGATCTCGGATGTTGCACATATGATGTGTGAGGTTAGTAGATTGATCTATTACATGTTCAAAGTTCATGTGATGAATTGGTGACGGCAGCCATCGATGAGATCGATCGATTTAGGGTTTGAGGAAAGTGCAAACCGACTCAATCTTGATTTGGGTGAGTCCGCTCATGGTACGACGTTACCCTTTACCGGCCGGGTTACCGCCATCGTGGTTTCAAACGTATCCATATGGGACCAAGCCAATCGATCGAGTTGGATTGGGTCAACTGCTTGATCCATGGTAAGCGCAAACAGATTCAATATTGATTTGGGTGAGTCCGCTCATGGTACGACGTTGTTCTTACCGGCCGGGTTACCGCCATCGTGGTTTCAAACGTATCCATATGGGACCAAGCCAATCATATTAGATCGGATTGGGTCAATCTGTTGATCCGTGGAAATTTTGAGGGTGTTTTCCAATGTCGAAGACATGCCTCTAAAAAATTTCCAAGAGGCCGCCAGGCTCGCCTCGGACCCTGCGTGGCGCCGCCTCGGACCTCTGAGTCGAGGGTTGCTTTTGTTTAACTGCTTTTGCAGGAATTATGTGAAATAGTATGGCCTATGTGTATGTGATGCATGTAATTTCCACATGGCTCAAGGCCGTGTTAAGCCATAAGGCTATTTAAATTGTATAACGACTGCTGTGTCGACTTGTGATGCTTCAAACCCTCATGTAAAATTCATTATCAAAAGTTGTAAGGAGTTGCATCCATAATGATGAAGACGATGGCTAGGTGAACAAATCAAGCAAGGTGGCTAGGTGAACAACCAAGCATGATGATGGAGATCTTAATGCTAAGGGCCATGCTATTTCACAGCCTTATTTTGATTTTCTCGTGGATGTGTGTTTTATCCTTGCTATTTTCTTTATGCTCATTGCATGTGATGCTATGTTCATAGTAATCTTTGTTCATCCTTATAGTTAAAAATCTTAAATCAAATTGTCCATCCAATTGTTGCACCTATCAAGAATTTAGATCGTTATTGATATGATCGCCAAAGTAGTATATCAATGGCTATCTCAATAGATGATAGGGATGTGTTGGACACATCACGCATAACAATGGCAGATTTAAACGAGCTATCAAAACGGTTTTGGGCTTGAGGACATAAGTGGTTGGGATTTGATTTCAGAATGAAGGAACCTATACAAGACAATTGGTGTCTAGGAAAACACACATGAGGCAGGTTTCTTAATTGGCACCCGAATACGGAAGTGCTCCTCCTCATGTGAGCCCTTGGGGCAGCTGACTGGCCATGAGTCAAGTTGATGGAGGCATTCATTACTTGTTTTCATACTCAACAAACAAGAGTTACATATGATGTAATTAGCAAAGGTGTTGCTTACCTATGTCATTAAATTTCTAGCAAGTGATGCCAAAGCTCACTAGTGTTTAATGAATATGGATCTTGAATACTCACTATGTGTCTATAAAAGGACATAAAATAGGAGTGTCTTTAATTAAAAAGTTTAATAAAAGTTTTACATAAACATAGTGCTTAGAATCTTTGCATATTTTTGTTGTAGTTCAATGGCACCTTCTCCTTCTCCTGCTACACTGGTTTTGCTTTGAGATCGGTTTTGGAAAGGGAAAACTGAATGGAACTAATTTTGTTGATTGGTATCGCAACCCGAGAATTGTTCTCAAGCATGAAAAGAAGGACTATGTTCTAGAGAATCCAATTCTGATGAACCAAATTAAAATGCTTGCTCGCAATTTGAGGGTTGAATATGAAAAGCATGTTAATGCTTCAGAGAGGTCACTGTCTCATGCTAGTCACAATGGACTCGAGCTCCAAAACCAATATGAGGACCAGGATGCTTACAATATGATTGTGGGCTTGAAGGGCATGTTTGGGAATCAAGCAAGAGCTGAGAGGTATGGTATCTCAAAGCTTTTATTTGCTTGTAAGTCGGTCAAGGCAATCCGTCGATCCTCATGTGATCAAGATGATTGGTTACATTGGGAGATTGGAAAACTTGAGTTTCTCCTTAGCCTCGGTTTGGCCACGATGTTATTCTCCGTCTCGCCTCAGAGCTTTGAGCCATTCATTATGAATTTTCATATGAATAGCATGGAGAAGAGCCTAACCGAGCTACATGGGATGCTCAAGGTCATGGAGGAAAGCATTAAGAAAAACCCAATCATGTGATGATGGTTCAAAACAACCGCTTTCAAAAAGAGAAAGGCTAAGGCTAGGGAACGGAAAGAGCAAGGGCAAGGGCAAGGGCAAGGCTCAAGATGAGATCGCGAGCCTCAAAACTAAGCTTCGAAGCTTAAAGTTGGCCCTCAACTCGATACCCAATGCTTCTATTGCAAGAAATCGGGGCATTGGAAACGGAATCGCTAAAAGTACTGGCAGATAAGAAGAATGGAAATGTGGTTTCCACTTCGTATTAATGTTATAGAAATTAATCTTGCTACTTCTTCACTCAGCTCATGGGTATATGATACCGGTTCGGTTGCTCACATTTGCAATTCGTTGCGGGTGATAAAGAGTAGAGACTTGGCAAAAGGAGAAGTGGATCTTCGCGTGGGGAATAAAGCAAGAGTTGTTGGTCTTGCTGCTGGCACATACCCATTGCATTTGCCTTCGTGGATTAGTTTTAGAACTCAATAATTGTTATTTTGTTCCATCTTTGAGTAGAAACATTATTTCATCTTCTTGTTTGGAACATGAAGGTTATGATTTCGAATAAAGAACTTTGTTTGTTCAATATTTTGAATGATATGTATTATGGTCGTTGCCCCATGGTGGATGGGTTGTACGCCCTGAACTCAAGAAAAACTCTGTCTATAATATTAATGTAAAAGGCACCGCCTAATGATTTGAACCCTACCTTTTGTGGCATTGTCGCTAGGTCATATAAATGAGAAGCGCATGAAGAAGCTCCATGGTGATGGACTTCTAACCTCATTTGATTTTGAATCATTTGAAACATGTGAATCTTGTTTACTTGGCAAGATGACAAAAGCCCTTTCACAGTTTTAGTGAGAGAGCAAGTGAATTATTGGCCCTAGTACATACAGATGTATGTGGACCAATGAGCTCGACCGCTAGGGGTGGGTTTCAGCACTTTGTAACTTTTACCGATGACTTCAGTAGATATGGATATATCTATTTAATGAGGCATAAATCAAACTTTTGAAAGGTTCAAAGAGTTTCAGAACGAAGTACAAAATCAACTTGGCAAAACAATAAAACACTTACGATCCGATCGTGGTGGCGAATACTTGAGCCAAGAGTTTGGTGATCATTTAAAGCAATGTGGAATCGTTCCGCAACTTTCTCCGCCAGGAACGCCTCAATGGAATGGTGTGTCCGAACGACGTAACCGGACTTTATTAGATATGGTTCGGTCAATGATCAGCCAAACAGATCTGCCATTATCCTTTTGGGGTTTTGCTCTAGAGACAACATGCGTTCACTTTGAATAGGGTCCCATCAAAATCTGTTGAGAAGACGCCATATGAGATATGGATCGAGAAGACCCATGTTGTCATTTCTCAAGATATGGGGATGTGAGGCTTATGTAAAACGCTTACAATCGATAAACTCGCACCTAAATCGTAAAAATGCTTTTTGTGGGGTATCCTAAAGAAACAAAAGGATATTACTTTTACAAAAGAAACGAGAACAAAGTTTTTGTTGCTCAAATGGTGTCTTTTGGAGAAAGAGTTTCTTTCAAAAGAAATCAAGAGGAGTGATGTGTATCTTGATGAAGTTCGAGAATCACATGAATATGTTCAAGCTACCTCTCAACCTTCACAAGATGTACAAAGTGTTGTACAACCTGTGGAAGAGACTCCACCCACGTAGGTCGGGAGGCCACGCCATGTACCTATTAGATATGGGAATGACATATTATTGTTGGACAATGATGAGCCCACGACTTATGAAGAAGCAATGATGGACCCAAACTCAAAAATGGCTTGAAGCCATGAGATCCAAATTCAATCCATGCATGACAATCAAGTTTGGAACTTGGTCGATTCACTGATGGTGTAAAACCATTGAGTGCAAATGGATTTTCAAGAAAAGATAGACGAGATGGAAATGTTCAGATCTATAAGGCACGGTTGGTGGCAAAGGGTTTCAAACAAGTTCAAGGAGTTGACTATGATGAAACTTTCTCACCGGTAGCCATGCTCAAGTCCGTCCGGATCATTTTAGCTATTGTTTGCATATTTTGATTATGAAATATGGCAGATGGATGTCAAAACAGCCTTCCTTAATGGGAATCTTTCTGAGGATGTATACATGATACAACCTGAAGGCTTTGTTGATCCTAAATATGCTAAAAGGGTATGCAAGCTTCAAAGATCCATTTATGGGTTAAAGCAAGCATCTAGGAGTTGGAACATTCGTTTTGATGAAGTAGTCAAAGGTTTTGACTTTATCAAAAATGAAGAAGAGCCTTGTGTTTACAAGAAGGCTAGTGGGAGCGCACTTGTATTTCTGATTTTGTATGTGGATGACATATTATTAATCGGGAATGACATTCCTATGCTTGAAGATGTTAAGACTTCATTGAAAAGGAGTTTCTCAATGAAGGACTTGGGAGAAGCATGCTATATCTTGGGCATAAAAATCTATAGAGATAGATCAAAAAGGTTAATTGGATTAAGTCAGAAACGTACATTGACAAGATATTGAAAAGGTTCAATATGCATGAATCCAAGAGAGGTTTCATGCCAATGTCACATGGCATCAGTCTCTGCAAGAATCAGTGTCCTTCGACATCTGATGAGCGAGACAGGATGAGCAAGATTCCATATGCTTCAGCTATTGGGTCTATTATGTATGCCATGATCTGTACACGCCTGATGTCTCATATGCTCTAAGTGTCACGAGCGGATACCAAGCGGATCCTCGTGATGGTCATTGGATAGCCGTAAAAATATCCTCAAGTACTTGAGAAGAACTAAGGGTATGTTCCTTGTTTTTGGAGGTGAGGAAGATCTGTTGCAAAGGGTTACACCGATGCAAGCTTCCAAACCGACAAAGATGATTTTCGATCGCAATCCGGGTTTGTGTTTACACTTAATGGAGGAGCAATAAGCTGGAAGAGTTCCAAGCAAAACACGGTGGCCGACTCTACGACAGAAGCGGAGTACATTGCGGCTTCGGAGGCCGCAAAGGAGGCTGTGTGGATTAAGAAGTTTATCACAGAGCTTGGTGTGGTCGCTAGTGTCTCTAGTCCAATGGACATCTATTGTGATAATAGTGGTGCCATTGCACAAGCAAAAGAGCCTAGATCACATCAAAGTCTAAACACATACTCCGCCGCTTTCACCTTATTCGCGAGATTGTGGATAGAGGTGACGCGGAATATGCAAAGTACATACGAAGCCAATGTGGCGATCCGCTGACAAAGCCACTGCCACAGCCTAAGCATGAGGCGCACACAAGGTCTATTGGTATTAGATACTTAATTGATTGACTCAAGTGCAAGTGGGAGATTGTTAGTGTTATGCCCTTGAGGCAATCATTTAGATGATTGTAACATGACTATGTTTATGAATAATAATATGATTATTGGTCCAATGAATGTATATCATTGTATTGATCAACAAGTATGTGACTTGATTATGAAGCTCTTTACTTAATGATGTAATTCGATAAATATCTCGATCGGATATCATCGTGATAGGACTACGATGAATAGATCAAGACATGTAGTGATCGATGATCATGCTTCATAGATCATGGGATATGGAGATATCATCTCTACATTGTGGACCATGTTGAAGAACATGGGTTAGATAGACCCGCTATGGGACATCGCGAGAATGTTTCATTCTTATGTGTCATCGCTGTATCTCATACCTAGAAGATGTATGATCCTTAGACCTGAGATTGTCATATTCCCTACATGTGTAATAGTTTTCCTTGGGGCTATCAAACACTACTTCCTAACCGGATAGTTATAAAGGTAGCTTTCATGTTTACTATGAAACGTGCGAGGGAAGTGAGCAATAAGATGGAATTTGCCACTCCAATGAAACGGAGATATATGACAAGGCCACTCGTGTGATATGATTAAGAAAGTGCATGGCCATGCCGTGATTGAGGAGTCAATCACAACTTATTAATATATCACGGATACGAGAGATGGATTGAATCATCAAAGGATGACATGCTTCTCGCCTTGAGATCAATCTTCATATACTTGGCAAAGGGATTATTACATGAGTTCTTTTGATAGGTTCTGCTCGATTTGATCACAAGATGTTTGGGAGTTGGCATACTTTGCAAGAAGCCGCTACCAACTATTGGATTGAAAAGGAGTTTTCCAATCCATGTCCAAACGTATGTGAACCCGCAGGTCACACACTTAATGGGCTGGGACGCATTAATTTGGATTGATCCGTAATTAATGAACCTCGTGGGCTTAGCATGTCAGGTGGGCCGGTTTAGGTTTCATCTCGTGGCTATATAAGGAGGGAGGAGGAGGCGCAGAGTGTGCTTTCCACGGTTTAGGTTTGATTCACTTGAAACCCTAGCCTCCTCCTCTCGCGCCTCCCGAGCGACTAGGTGCTTGCACACGACGCACGGCGCTCCATCTCTGGCGTGTGGATCATCGGTGACGCTGCTGCATCAAGGCGTGGGAGGACGATCCACGGCGAGGCGAGGACGATCCACTACATCGACGCAACGATCGCGGCGAGGACGAACCACTACATCGACGCTGCCGAAGGATTCGCAATCGCGCGCCTAGTGGTAATCTTATCTATGATCCCTTCTTGCAGTAGCTTTACGGTTGCGCGGTAGTTTTTTTTGTGCTAGCGTAGCATACCGCGTTCCCTTCAAGTGTATCGAGCCATCTCGTATAGTTTTGTGATCCGGATGTTGCACATATGATGTGTGAGGTTAGTAGATTGGATCTATTACATGTTCACCAGTTCATGTGATGAATTGGTGACGGCAGCCATCGATGAGATCGATCGATTTAGGGTTTGAGGAAAGTGCAAACCGACTCAATCTTGATTTGGGTGAGTCCGTTCATGGTACGACGTTACCCTTACCGGTCGGGTTACCGCCATCAGGGTTTCTGAAACGTATCCATATGGGACCAAGCCAATCGATCGAGTTGGATTGGGTCAATCTGGTTGATCCATGGTAAGCGCAAATGATTCAATATTGATTTGGGTGAGTCCGCTCATGGTACGACGCTGCCCTTACCGGTCGGGTTACCGCCATCGTGGTTTCAAACGATCCATATGGGACCAAGCCAATCATATTAGATCGGATTGGGTCAATCTGTTGATCCGTGGAAATTTTGAGGGTGTTTTCCAATGTCGGAAGACATGCCTCTAAAAAATTTCCAGGAGTATTACCAGCGGGCTCTCGCCCCTCTGGACCCCGTGAGTCGAGGGTTGCTTTTGTTTAACTCTGCTTTTGCAGGAATTATGTGAAATAGTATGGCCTATGTGTATGTGATGCATGTAATTTCCACATGGCCTGCGTGCCGTGTTAAGCCATAAGGCTATTTAAATTGTATAACGACCTGCGTGTCGACTTGTGATGCTTCAAACCCTCATGTAAAATTCATTATCAAAAGTTGTAAGGAGTTGCATCCATAATGATGAAGACGATGGCTAGGTGAACAAATCAAGCAAGGTGGCTAGGTGAACAACCAAGCATGATGATGGAGATCTTAATGCTAAGGGCCATGCTATTTCACAGCTTATTTTGATTTTCTGTGGATGTGTGTTTTATCCTTGCTATTTTCTTTATGCTCATTGCATGTGATGCTATGTTCATAGTAATCTTTGTTCATCCTTATAGTTAAAAATCTTAAATCAAATTGTCCATCCAATTGTTGCACCTATCAAGAATTTAGATCGTTATTGATATGATTGCCAAAGTAGTATATCAATGGCTATCTCAATAGATGATAGGGATGTGTTGGACACATCACGCATAACAATGGCGATTTAAACGAGCTATCAAAACGGTTTTGGGCTTGAGGACATAAGTGGTTGGGATTTGATTTCAGAATGAAGGAACCTATACAAGACAATTGGTGTCTAGGAAAACACACATGAGGCAGTTTTCTTAATTGGCACCCGAATACGGAAGTGCTCCTCCTCATGTGAGCCCTTGGGGCGAGTTGACTGGCCATGAGTCAAGTTGATGGAGGCATTCATTACTTGTTTTCATACTCAACAAACAAGAGTTACATATGATGTAATTAGCAAAGGTGTTGCTTACCTATGTCATTAAATTTCTAGCAGTGATGCCAAAGCTCACTAGTGTTTAATGAATATGGATCTTGAATACTCACTATGTGTCTATAAAAGGACATAAAATAGGAGTGTCTTTAATTAAAAGTTTAATAAAAGTTTTACATAAACATAGTGCTTAGAATCTTTGCATATTTTTGTTGTAGTTCAATGGCACCTTCTCCTACTCCTGCTACACTGGTTTTGCTTTGAGATCGGTTTTGGAAAGGGAAAACTGAATGGAACTAATTTTGTTGATTGGTATCGCAACTGAGAATTGTTCTCAAGCATGAAAAGAAGGACTATGTTCTAGAGAATCCAATTCTGATGAACCACCAAAATGCTGCTCGCAATTTGAGGGTTGAATATGAAAAGCATGTTAATGCTTCAGAGAGGTCACTGTCTCATGCTAGTCACAATGGACTCGAGCTCCAAAAGCAATATGAGGACCAGGATGCTTACAATATGATTGTGGGCTTGAAGGGCATGTTTGGGAATCAAGCAAGAGCTGAGAGGTATGGTATCTCAAAGCTTTTATTTGCTTGTAAGTCGGTCAAGGCAGTCGATCCCCTCATGTGATCAAGATGATTGGTTACATTGGGAGATTGGAAAACTTGAGTTTCTCCTTAGCCTCGGTTTGGCCACAGATGTTATTCTCCGCCTCGCCTCAGAGCTTTGAGCCATTCATTATGAATTTTCATATGAATAGCATGGAGAAGAGCCTAACCGAGCTACATGGGATGCTCAAGGTCATGGAGGAAAGCATTAAGAAAAACCCAATCATGTGATGATGGTTCGAAAACAACCGCTTTCAAAAAGAGAAAGGCTAAGGCTAGGGGAACGGAAAGAGCAAGGGCAAGGGCAAGGGCAAGGCTCAAGATGAGATCGCGAGCCTCAAAACTAAGCTTCGTGCTTAAAGTTGGCCCTCAACCCGATACCCAATGCTTCTATTGCAAGAAATCGGGGCATTGGAAACGAATCTAAAAGTACCGCAGATAAGAAGAATGGAAATGTGGTTTCCACTTCGTATTAATGTTATAGAAATTAATCTTGCTACTTCTTCACTCACTCATGGGTATATGATACCGGTTCGGTTGCTCACATTTGCAATTCGCTGTGGGTGATAAAGAGTAGAGACTTGGCAAAAGGAGAAGTGGATCTTCGCGGGGAATAAAGCAAGAGTTGTTGGTCTTGCTGCTGGCACATACCCATTGCATTTGCCTTCGTGATTAGTTTTAGAACTCAATAATTGTTATTTTGTTCCATCTTTGAGTAGAAACATTATTTCATCTTCTTGTTTGGAACATGAAGGTTATGATTTCGTAATAAAGAACTTTGTTTGTTCAATATTTTGAATGATATGTATTATGGTCGTTGCCCCATGGTGGATGGGTTGTACGCCCTGAACTCAAGAAAAACCTCTCTATAATATTAATGTAAAAGGCACCGCCTAATGATTTGAACCCTACCTTTTGTGGCATTGTCGCTAGGTCATATAAATGAGAAGCGCATGAAGAAGCTCCATGGTGATGGACTTCTAACCTCATTTGATTTTGAATCATTTGAAACATGTGAATCTTGTTTACTTGGCAAGATGACAAAAGCCCTTTCACGTGTTTTAGTGAGAGAGTAAGTGAATTATTGGCCCTAGTACATACAGATGTATGTGGACCAATGAGCTCGATCGCTAGGGGTGGGTTTCAAGATTTTGTAACTTTTACCGATGACTTCAGAGATATGGATATATCTATTTAATGAGGCATAAATCAAACTTTTGAAAGGTTCAAAGAGTTTCGTAACGAAGTACAAAATCAACTTGGCAAAACAATAAAACACTTACGATCCGATCGTGGTGGCGAATACTTGAGCCAAGAGTTTGGTGATCATTTAAAGCAATGTGGAATCGTTCGCAACTTTCTCCGCCAGAACGCCTCAATGGAATGGTGTGTCCGAACGACGAACCGGACTTTATTAGATATGGTTCGGCCAATGATCACCAAACAGATCCGCCATTATCCTTTGGGGTTTCGCTCTAGAGACAACAAGTTCACTTTGAATAGGGTCCCATCAAAATCTGTTGAGAAGACGCCATATGAGATATGGATCGGAGAAGACCCATGTTGTCATTTCTCAAGATATGGGGATGTGAGGCTTATGTAAAACGCTTACAATCGATAAACTCGCACCTAAATCGTAAAAATGCTTTTTGTGGGGTATCCTAAAGAAACAAAAGGATATTACTTTTACAAAAGAAACGAGAACAAAGTTTTGTTGCTCAAATGGTGTCTTTTGGAGAAAGAGTTTCTTTCAAAAGAAATCAAGAGGAGTGATGTGTATCTTGATGAAGTTCGAGAATCACATGAATATGTTCAAGCTACCTCAACCTTCACAAGATGTACAAAGTGTTGTACAACCTGTGGAAGAGACTCCACCCCACGTAGGTCGGGAGGCCACGCCATGTACCTATTAGATATGGGAATGACATATTATTGTTGGACAATGATGAGCCCACGACTTATGAAGAAGCAATGATGGACCCAAACTCCAAAAATGGCTTGAAGCCATGAGATCCAAATTCAATCCATGCATGACAATCAAGTTTGGAACTTGGTCGATTCACTTGATGGTGTAAAACCATTGAGTGCAAATGGATTTTCAAGAAAAGATAGACGAGATGGAAATGTTCAGATCTATAAGGCACGGTTGGTGGCAAAGGGTTTCAAACAAGTTCAAGGAGTTGACTATGATGAAACTTTCTCACCGTAGCCATGCTCAAGTCCGTCTCGATCATTTTAGCTATTGCTGCATATTTTGATTATGAAATATGGCGATGGATGTCAAAACAGCCTTCCTTAATGGGAATCTTTCCGAGGATGTATACATGATACAACCTCAAGGCTTTGTTGATCCTAAATATGCTAAAAGGGTATGCAAGCTTCAAAGATCCATTTATGGGTTAAAGCAAGCATCTAGGAGTTGGAACATTCGCTTTTGATGAAGTAGTCAAAGGTTTTGACTTTATCAAAAATGAAGAAGAGCCTTGTGTTTACAAGAAGGCTAGTGGGAGCGCACTTGTATTTCGATTTTGTATGTGGATGACATATTATTAATCGGGAATGACATTCCTATGCTTGAAGATGTTAAGACTTCATTGAAAAGGAGTTTCTCAATGAAGGACTTGGGAGAAGCATGCTATATCTTGGGCATAAAAATCTATAGAGATAGATCAAAAGGTTAATTGGATTAAGTCAGAAACGTACATTGACAAGATATTGAAAAGGTTCAATATGCATGAATCCAAGAGAGGTTTCATGCCAATGTCACATGGCATCGCCTCTGCAAGAATCGGTGTCCTTCGACATCCGATGAGCGAGACAGATGAGCAAGATTCCATATGCTTCACTATTGGGTCTATTATGTATGCCATGATCCGTACACGCCCGATGTCTCATATGCTCTAAGTGTCACGAGCGTATACCAAGCGGATCCCGTGATGGTCATTGGATAGCCGTAAAAATATCCTCAAGTACTTGAGAAGAACTAAGGGTATGTTCCTTGTTTTTGGAGGTGAGGAAGATCTGTTGCAAAGGGTTACACCGATGCAAGCTTCCAAACCGACAAAGATGATTTTCGATCGCAATCCGGTTTGTGTTTACACTTAATGGAGGAGCAAGAAGTCGAAGAGTTCCAAGCAAAACACGGTGGCCGACTCTACGACGAGCGGAGTTCATTGCGGCTTCGGAGGCCGCAAAGGAGGCCGTGTGGATTAAGAAGTTTATCACGAGCTTGGTGTGGTCGCTAGTGTCTCTAGTCCAATGGACATCTATTGTGATAATAGTGGTGCCATTGCACAAGCAAAAGAGCCTAGATCACATCAAAGTCTAAACACATACTCCGCCGCTTTCACCTTATTCGCGAGATTGTGGATAGAGGTGACGCTGAATATGCAAAGTACATACGGAAGCCAATGTGGCCGATCCGCTGACAAAGCCACCGCCACACCTAAGCATGAGGCGCACACAAGGTCTATTGGTATTAGATACTTAATTGATTGACTCAAGTGCAAGTGGGAGATTGTTAGTGTTATGCCCTTGAGGCAATCATTTAGATGATTGTAACATGACTATGTTTATGAATAATAATATGATTATTGGTCCAATGAATGTATATCATTGTATTGATCAACAAGTATGTGACTTGATTATGAAGCTCTTTACTTAATGATGTAATTCGATAAATATCTTCGATCGGATATCATCGTGATAGGACTACGATGAATAGATCAAGACATGTAGTGATCGATGATCATGCTTCATAGATCATGGGATATGGAGATATCATCTCTACATTGTGGACCATGTTGAAGAACATGGGTTAGATAGACCCGCTATGGGACATCGCGAGAATGTTTCATTCTTATGTGTCATCGCTGTATCTCATACCTAGAAGATGTATGATCCTTAGACCTGAGATTGTCATATTCCCTACATGTGTAATAGTTTTCCTTGGGGCTATCAAACACTACTTCCTAACCGGATAGTTATAAAGGTAGCTTTCATGTTTACTATGAAACGCAAGAGGGAAGTGAGCAATAAGATGGAATTTGCCACTCCAATGAAATGGAGATATATGACAAGGCCACTCGTGTGATATGATTAAGAAAGTGCATGGCCATGCCGTGATTGAGGAGTCAATCACAACTTATTAATATATCACGGATACGAGAGATGGATTGAATCATCAAAGGATGACATGCTTCTCGCCTTGAGATCAATCTTCATATACTTGGCAAAGGGATTATTACATGAGTTCTTTTGATAGGTTCTGTTCGATTTGATCACAATATGTTTGGGAGTTGGCATACTTTGCAAGAAGCCGCTACCAACTATTGGATTGAAAAGGAGTTTTCCAATCCATGTCCAAACGTATGTGAACCTGCAGGTCACACACTTAATGGGTCGGGACGCATTAATTTGGATTGATCCGTAATTAATGAACCTCGTGGGCTTAGCATGCCGGTGGGCCCCGGTTTAGGTTTCATCTCGTGGCTATATAAGGAGGGGAGGAGGAGGCGCAGAGTGTGCTTTCCACGGTTTAGGTTTGATTCACTTGAAACCCTAGCCTCCTCCTCTCGCGCCCCGCCGAGCGACTAGGTGCTTGCACACGACGCACGGCGCCCATCTCGGACGTGTGGATCATCTGCGGTGACGCTGCGCGATCAGGGCGTGGGAGGACGATCCACGGCGAGGCGAGGACGATCCACTACATCGACGCAACGACTGCGGCGAGGACGAACCACTACATCGACGCGCGAAGGATTCCGCAACTGCGCGTCTAGTGGTAATCTTATCTATGATCCCCTTCTTGCGATTAGCTTTCTGGTTGCGCGGTAGTTTTTTTTTTGTGCTAGCGTAGCATACCGCGTTTCCCTTCAGGATCCTCCCTGACTTGGTCTTGGTATCTGCCCGCCCGGCCGCTGGCGAGTCCGTCCCCACTCCTCGCCCTGAAGAGGTAGTGGTCTTTGAATCTTTCTTCCAGCGCGGGTTGGGCCTTCCTGCTTGTGCTTTCCTTCGTGGCCTCCTCTTTTTCTATGAGATCGAATTGGTGAATCTGAATCCCAACTCAATCCTGCAGATTTCCCTTTTCGTTCATCTTTGTGAGGCCTTCCTAGGCATTTGCCCTCATTTTGATCTCTTCCGCCATTTTTACCTCCTAAAACCTTATCTCTCCAAGAGCGACCCCAAGGTCGTTGGGGGGGGCCGGATTCCAGCTGCGCGAAGGGCTGAAGAAAAATTACTTCACGATTCCTTCCAAAACCTCCAATAAGGGTTGGCATCATGAGTGGTTCTACTGGGCCAACCCTGATCCTGCCCTTCCTTCCTTTGGCGGACGTAGTCCTAAGGCATCTCTTTCTTGGACATCCACCCCTAAATCTGCCGATATGGATCAGGTTCATGACCTTCTGGCACTGATCGAAAAGCTGAAGGAGAGTGGTCTCACAGGGGTAGGTCTGGCCCTGCACTTTGTTGCCCGCCGGATTCAGCCCCTGAAAAAGCGAGTTTACCTGGGATTCGCGTACGAGGGAAAGACGACCCGACCCGGGAGCGGCCCGATGAGCTTTCTAGGGAGCAGATATTCGCTCGGGTCGGCGAATTCTTCATCCCGAGTGTTGACGCTTTCTCCGTAAGATGCCCAAGTCCTTTATCGCTTCACACCCCCTCCCGAGGTGAGCTAATTCGAAAGATTTTTATCTTCGTCTTGGGGTGTCTTTTAACCCTTAGTCTTTCTTCACAGGACCGCATTGCCTTCTTCAGCGACGCATCTCTTCCGGAGATGCCCACTTGCGTGGGTGGTTCCCCGAAGCGGCGAGTGAGCTCTCCTGCAGGAGATCCCGCTGCAAAAAAGGGAAAATAGGCCGCGACAAAAGACCCCGTGAAGCCGCGGTTACCGGCTGGCGGTCCCAAGATCCGGGACCCTTCGGCGCGAGCCCCGGCTCCTTCGGCTTCCCCTTCGCGTGAGTCTGCGTCTCCGCCAAGTCCACTGCCAAAGTACTCAAGCGTTCGAAAGGAGCCCTGGGTGCCAAGTGGTTCTTTTGGGAGCGGCTCGGCCGCTCGGAAGAAGCCTCCGATGAAAATGAAGAAGTTCGACAGGTTGGTTACCCCGCCGATTTCTATCTGACTTGCTCTGATGGCTTGCTAACAATTCTTCTCGTAGGGATCCTTGGCTTGAAGTTCCTTTTGGGACGCCGTCTACGGCCCCTACGGTCATAGAGCCCCCGGGAGCTTGCTCTCCGATCGCGGGGACCGCACTCGGGGATACCGAAATACCTTCCCGTCCTCTAGCGCTATCTCCTACTCCTCCCTCTCCGGTGCCGAACCCTGCTGCTCAAGAGCCAATTTCCTGCCCGTCCCCTGAGGTCGAAGAGATCCACCGAGTCCCGCCGGTCCCTGCTCGCCCCCGGCTCATAACGGAGGCTACATGGATTGATGAAGAGGAGGGCTTGAAGCTCCTTGATGACCCGGAGGAGGAGGAAAAAGAGAGGAACGATTTCTATATCCGCGCCGCGGCTTGTGCACGTGCGGCCTGGGTAAGCACTTCTCCACACCATCGCATTCCCGATTCTCGCTGCTCATCATGCGGTTACCTTTGCCGTGATAATTGCGTAAAATGGGGAGCGCTTTGAGCGTAAACCGAATACTTCGTAAGATGCTCCTCGAACTGGACGCCAAGAATACTTGGCCGACTTGGAATGCGTCAAGGCCGATTGTGCGGTCGAGCTGCAATCCCTTCGGTCCGAGGTCCAGGCGTTACGGGAGGGGCAAAATGCTTTGCGCCAGGAGAAGCTGGACGTCATTGGCTCCCTTCGAGGTAGCTATTCCAGGAACACCTTCACGCTTCCATCTGATCATCTGGCTTCTTGATCCTCCTCTATTCATGTCAGCTCGGGATTCCGCCGTCACGAGGCTCCAAGGGCAGCTCAAAGCTGCAGAAGACTCCAGAGCGAAAGCGGAGAAGGAGCTTGAAGGTGACTCCTACAACTCGACCTTACCCTATCTTCGTTTGTCGCTTTTCTAATGCCTTGTTTCGTAGATTATAAATTCATGACGCAGGCGCAGTACGCCGTCTTCAACGAGAAGATCGAAGCCCTCGAGGCCTTTTGCGCTAAGCTCCAGGATGCCTCCGAGTCATTGCTGAGTTCGCTTCAGCCTGGGGGCGAGAGGCCACTCAGCAAGGACCAGGTCATCTCTCGGCTGAGGGAAGCTCCCGAGATGCTCAAGAATCTCTTGAAGGAAATGGCGTCCAACGGTGCCAGCCAGGCTTTGGCGATCACCAAGTCGCTCTATCCCCGCGTGGATCTTGAGGCCGTTAAGGAAGGCTTCGCCCGCAACGTAGATGAAGATCGAGCCGCCGAGCTCTGGGAGGAGGTCAAGGACACCTCTTCGTCTATTGTAGAGACTTTAGACCTGTAAGTTTCAAATGTATAAAGGTGTTTTTTGCTCGATTCTTTTGGGTCGGCATCTTTGCTTGGGTAATTTCGACATATCGTGCCCAAGTAGTCCAAATTTCCCAAGCTGCGTGGCATGATCTCAGTGATGCATGTCTCGTAGTCCCAAATCGAGGAGTGAAGAACTGCACACATAGGTATCGAAGAAATTACGTAAGAAATAACCCTTAATATCGATTCTTTCATTTGCAAAGGAACAATTTAATTTACAAAGTTTAGGCGAAAAAGCGACGTAGCTGCTCTATGTTCCAAGTGTTGCCGACTGCCGTGCCGTCTTCTCGCTTGAGCTTGTAAGCCCTGTATGCGCCACCTCGCCGACGATGTAAGGGCCTTCCCGCTTGGGGAGAGCTTATGCTCGCACTCTCGATTCTTTCGAGGACTAGATCTCCCTTGGAGAATGTGCGGCTCCTCACTTTGCGACCGTGATAGCGTCGTAGGTCTTGGAGATACTTTGCCGATTAAATTGTTGTGATGTCCCTGGCCTCTTCCAGTCGGTCAAGGTCTTCTAGTCGACTTTCTTTCGAGGCAATCTCTTCATAACTCCGACCGTGGGGATCCGAATTCTAACTCGAGAGGGAGGACCGCCTCGAGCCATATACCAGAAGAAAGGTGATCGCCTGATTGCTCGCTTGGGTTGTTCGCAGCCCCCAGAGTACCGAAGGCAATTCTTTCACCCACCGAGTGGCATACGGCTTTAGCCGATCGAAAATTCTTGCCTTCAGGCCCTGTAATACCATGCCGTTGGCACGTTCGACTTGCCCATTACATCGGGGGTGCGCAACTGATGCGAAGCAAATCTTTATGCCAAGTTCCTTGCACCAGTCTTGAAATATTCCACCTCTGAATTGAGTGCCGTTATCCGTGATGATTCGGTTGGGTATGCCGAATCTAACCACGATCTCGTGAAAGAATTCTTTGGCCTTTGCCGCCGTGATAGTGGCGACTGGCTTGGCCTCAATCCACTTGGTGAATTTGTCGACAGCCACGAAGAGATGAGTATAGCCTCCCTGAGCCTTCTTCAAGGGTCCCACCATGTCGAGCCCCCAGACCGCAAATGGCCACGTGATCGGGATGGTTTGTAATTCCTGCGTCGGCTTGTTCATTTGTCGTGCAAAGAACTGACACCCTTCGCATGTCCGAACGACGTCCTCCGCATCTGTGACAGCGGTCAGCCAGAAAAATCCTTGGCGATAAGCCTTACCGACCAGGGTTGATGACGCCGCATGATTCCCACAAATTCCTGAGTGGATTTATTTGAGCAAATTTCTCCCTTCTTGTTCCGATATACACCGTCACAGTACGCCAGAGGAGCTTTTCCGATAGAGCTCTTTTCTGATGACCACATAATTCTTGCTTCGGCGCGTTATCCTTTCGGCCTGTACACGATCCTCGGGTAGCTTGTCCTTCATCAGGTAATCCAAATATGGAGCTGTCCAATCTGGGATAATGACCAAGACTTCCGCTTCTTCGCTTTTCCCTGCTGGAGCATCCGCTTTTGGCCGGGTGCTAATCGTGGGCTTATGGATTTCTTCCACGAAAACTCCCACGGGTACTCTGGACCAGCAAGATACCATCTTCGCCAGCTCGTCGGCTACTTCATTGTCTCACCGGAGCACGTGAACGAGCTCCAGGCCATTAAAGTTGCTTTCTAGCTTGCGTACCTCCTGGCAATAGGCCGCCATGTTGTCTTCGATACATGACCATTCCTTTTGCACTTGGTTGACCACGAGCATTGAGTCTCCGCGAACCACCAGGCGTCGGGTACCGAGGGATATGGCAATACGGAGTCCGTGAATGAGTGCCTCATACTCGGCGGCGTTGTTGGATGCGGGAAAAAATATTTGGAGGACATACCTCAACCTTTCCCCGCTTGGCGATATGAGCATTATACCAGCCCCTGCGCCGCTGAGCATGAGGGAACCATTGAAGTACATTGTCCAATACTCGAGTTCCTTGGTAATCGTCGGGTTCTGAAGCTCTGTCCACTCGGCCGTAAAGTTGGCGAGCGCTTGAGATTTGACGGCAAAGACAGGCCCGAATAGGATATCAAGGCCCCGAGCTCGACCGCCATTGGCAATTCTCCCAAGGCCTCCTGGTTGTGAAGTATATCCCCAACTGGAAGGAGGTGACCACCGAAATGGCATGCTCTTGGAAATAATGCTTAAGCTTATAGATGTAAGAAGTATGGCATATAATAATTTCGTGACTTGTGGATATCGACTTTGGATACACTCAGACCTCACTAACAAAGTAGACTGGTGTTGGATCTTGTGCACGTGAGCCGGCTCCTCCTCTCTGATGACGATTGCAAATACCGACTACATGAGTCATTGCTGCGATGTAGAGTAACAGAGTTTCTTCCGCATTGGTGAGACCAAACCGGGTGTCGTTAAGAAGGTCTTCGATCTTCAAATGCTTGCCGTGCTCCGCGCCCATCGAACTTGTCTTGCTTTTGAGGAGTTTGAAGAATGGCATTCCTCGTGATACCCAATCGGAGATAAACTCACGAGCGCGCCATGCACCCCGTAAGTTTCGGACGCCCTTTTGGCAAGTTGGCGGTTTCATATTTGATATGGCATTGACTTTCTCCGGCCGGCTTCGATTCTCGCCGAGATACAATAAACCCAAGCGCTTTTCAAGATACTCAAAACACACTTCGGATTTAACTTCATGCCGAAGGTCCTCAAACTCTCAAATGTCTCGGTTAGGTCGGTGATAAGATCCTTCCTTTCCCGAGTCTTCACCACTACGTCGTCCACGTATGCCTCCACGTTGCGCCCGAGCTGGGCGTGAAAACACCGCTGTATCGCACGTTGATAAGTCGCGTCAGCATTTTTCAGGCCGAATGCCATCGTGGTGTAGCAGAAGGCTCCGAAAGGCGTGATGAACGAGGTCTTGATATGATCTTCCGCCTTTAGGCGAATCTGATGGTAGCCTGAATAGGCATTGAGAAAGCTCAAAATTTCGCACCCGGCGGTCGAGTCGACCACCTAATCGATTCGGGGCAGCCCAAAGGGATCCTTTGGACATGCCTTGTTAAGATCGGTATAATCAACGCACATGCGCCAAGTTTTATTTTTCTTTTGAACCAATACAGGATTCGCTAACCAATCAGGATGATACACCTCTTTGATAAAACCTGCAGCTAAAAGCTTGGAGATCTCCTGCTTGATGGCGTTCCAGCGATCTGGAGCGAACCGCCGAAGCCTTTGTTTGATCGGTTTTGCCTTCTCGTCGACGTGGAGAGAGTGATCGATCACCTCCCTTGGTACACCTGGCATATCGGATGGCTTCCAGGCAAAGATGTCCTTGTTGGCTTGGAGGAAGGTGACGAGCGTGCTTTCCTATTTGTCCTCGAGCCCTATCTCGATCAAAGTCATTTTAGACATGTCGGACGGGTCAAGGATGATTCTTTTGGTTCCTTCGCCTGGCTTGATTCCTGAGGTGGCCTGCTTTTTTGTTGGAACGTCTCCTTCATCTTGCAATGTGGCAGCCTCGGTTTGAATACTTTTCGCCTCGGCGCACGCTTCCCGCAACTCGGCGAGTTCATGATTTTCTCGATCGCATTGCGAGGATTGCTTGATGTCTCCACGGACCGTGATGACTCCTCGAGGTCCCGGCATCTTCATTATTGAGTAAGTGTAGTGCGGCACAGCCATGAATCTGGCTAGGCCGGGCCTTCCCAAGATAGCATGGTACGCCGTTTCGAAATTGGCTACCTCGAAATTGATATATTCGGTCCGAAAATTATCCTTGGTGCCAAATGTAACAAGCAGAGAAATCTGCCCGAGTGGGAACGAGGATGCCCCGGGGATCACTCCATGGAACGACTGGGCGCTCGGCCTTAGCTCGACGCGGGGAATGCTCATGTCGTCGAAAGTCTTGGCGAATAGGACGTTGAGTCCACTTCCGCCATCGATCAGAACCCTCTTGAGCTTCACGCTGCGCACAACTGGGTCAAGCACCAGAGGAAACTTACCCGGATGTGGGACCCGGTTGGGGTGATCCCTACGATCAAAGGTGATCGAGACCTCGGACCACTTCAAATACTGGGGGGTTGCCGGTTCCATTGCATTGATTTCCCGAGCGACAAGTTTTTGCTTCCGCTTGGACTCGTATCTGGTCGAGCCCCCGTAGATGTAGTTCAGCTCCTGCTCGGGTTCTTGGAAATCTTCTTCGTCTGGGAGGTCCTTCTTCTTTGCTGGAGCAGCTTCGCCCTTGGCTAGAGCCGGTTGCCGGTGACTTTCGCGTGCAAAACGCTTCAAAGTGAAGCAGTCCTTGGCGACGTGCTTTCCCTTAGGGTGAAAAGGACAGATTGCTTCTATGACGGTGCTGTAGTCGGGTGCCTCCCTCCGAACAGCTCGGGGTCGGTTGTGCTCGGCTACCGCAACTAGCTCTTCGCCCTTCCGCTTCCTATCCTTGTGTTTTGAGGACTCGAGCTTGTCGCCTTTGTTCTTCTGTGGCGAGCGATCTTCTTGATGTTCGGCCAGGGCATCTGAAGCTGTGGCGTAGCGGTCGGCCAACGCGAACATTTCCTTCACGGAGGTCGGGGGCTTCCTGTACATCTTTTTGATTAAATCAGGACCACTTACCCCTTTCTGGAAGCCTGCCACCACCACCACCGCCTTGGATACGTCCCTGACGGTGTTCTTCTTCTGCATGAAACACCGGATGAAATCTCTTAGCGTCTCGTCCTTCTTCTGGTGCAGCTGGTACAGGTCCCATGGAGTGCCAGGCCTTTCGTAGGTGCCCTGGAAGTTGGAAATAAATTGATCGCAGAGATCACTCCAGCAGTCCACCGAATTTGCAGGGAGGCCCGTGAGCCATGCTTGAGTCGAGGGGGTGAGATTGACTGGCAGATAATTCGCCATGACAGTCTAGTTCCCTCCGACGGCTTTAACTGCCAGGGCGTAAACCTGCAGCCAAGCTTCAGGGTCCCGCTCCCCATTGAATTTTACGATGCCCTTGGGATTGAATCCTCGGTTATATCACTCGGCCGCACTGAGGAGTAAACGCCCGGATCCCGCCGATAGATTTCTCATCATGATGAGGGGAGTCCGTCGTGGCGCAGCCTCTAGCTCGGCGATGGTCATCAACACGCTGGGGTGGGTACGCGCGGCGAGTCCAAGACTCGGCGTTCGTCGCCGCCTCCCACCTCGGCGGCGGTGGTCGCCACGGTTATCATATCTTTGATCGCCGTCGATCCGATCACGGCCGGTGCCGAACGCCAGAGTCGCCGCGCATCCGCGCCTTTCTTCCTCGCCCCGCCTCGTCTCTTGGCTGTGATGTCTCGGCGAGGTCGCGTTGAGAATCCGCGAGCGCCCCGGTCGTAGTGTGTGACGCCGATCGCCAGATTCCGACCGGTTGCGATCCGGCCGGCGGCGCTTCTGGTTGCCGCATGGGAGTGCTAGTGTGATTCTCCCACCGGCTTTTCCTGGTTCTACTGGATTGCTGCCGCCATCACCATGGCCTTGATCTGGGCCACAATCGGGGCTACTGGGCTATCCGCTGCGATCATTGGGTCTAGCGTGTCAAGGAGCGTCTTGGAGGCGACGACGTTTTGCATCGGTGTGCGAAAGACAGATTGATCTCCCAACCTGAACTGCAGGATATCATCGCGGACATTGCGGCCGTGCGATCGAAGAGACCGCGCCGAAACATCCTTACCCCTACGCCGACGATCTTCCTCCACAGCTTCTTGGTCTTCTTGATGGAGATCAATCTTCTGCTCCTCAATCGCGAAAATCGCAGCAGTTCCTTACAATGCCGACTGGTTTTCTGGGTGAGTCAGAGCGGCATACCTGAGATGAGTTGGCCTGATCTTCACCAGATCGGATCTCGTTTTGGACCAGTGCATAAGCTCTCCGTAAGATCTGTGGACGAAGTCCGTGTTTCCGGGCGTAAGGCCCGCCAGAGATTTAAGGTGGCGATGAATCTACCGATTGCCGCCATCGAAGTCTGTGGAAAAGATTGTAGCGCTTCCCTACTCGGCGCCAACCGCCGACTTTGTAGCCAAGAATGAAATTATGGGGCGTGCAATCGGATCTCAAACTAGATGGTCACACAAGACAGGGATTTTAGACAGTTTCAGGCCCTCAGCAATAGAGGTAATACCCTAATCCTGTGTGCTGGAATTATCCTGATCTCTTGGATCTGGGGTCACTAAAAGCGCAATATGCTCTGGGCGATATGGGGTGTGCTATGCTCTATGGCTTGATTGCTCTATGCTTGGATGATCCGTCCCTATGTTGTTGCCCGCCCTTTCCCTTATATAGCGGGGGTGGGGTGGCTTACAGAGTCCTGATCGGTTACAAGATTCTAGTCAGTTAATAGGATAGAGTTTACATCTTTATCTACCCTATTAACGACTCGGATTACAACCACATCTATCATATCTAAATATATGCTCAACTATCTATGGAATGTACCCCCCTTGCGCACGGCAATGGGGCCTGACGTAGGGAATATCTTCTGGGCCTCTCTCTCGAACGTCTCTGGGCTGATCGTGAGGGTACCCGGATTCTTATATTCCACACAAGCCCAGTCGGTTGCCTGTAGCAAGATGAAGGCTTCCACGAAGTTTATTTTTCATTCCGCTGTTATCTTTTAATTACTCTGATAATGTAAGCCCTGCGTGACTGATCTTATGTAAGGAGACCATAAGGTCGTACAATTCAGTTTATATAAATGGTTGCACTATTTTATTATGGTATCATTGTGAATGTCTGTAATGTTCAACCCTGTAAAGACTGTGTGTGCTAGCGTGATCCTGGACTAGCACAGAATACACAGAGGGTCCAGATTCTCAAAATCGGGTGCCGACAGAGGAGGTATCAGAGCAGGCTAACTGTAGGTCTTGACCATAACTAGGTTGGCTGTGTCTGGCAGATGAAACTATTTTCTAAATTTTTAACAACTTGAGCAAGAATATCAATGAAATCTCGACTTATCTTTGCTCTCTTACTCCATACGTATGCTAAATTCTTATTATTCTCTGTCTATTTTAAATTAAGGCCTGATCAGAGTTGTGTTGGCAGATGGTCAGGAGGATCCATACCTTTGTCGAGCGCGCTGGTGGTTATGCCGCAGAGCTGTGGAGAATGCTTCAGGTCCTTGGAGGTTTCGACAGGCCCTTTTACCGTGGTCGCACCTGGGCGGTCAATGGTAGAGTCAGAGGCATGGCTATGACGATCACTGTCTTCGCTCAAGAGCATGCAGGAGCAAGCCGGCCGTTCAACATCACGGTCCGAAGGGTTACCTTCGAGGCTGGGATTCAGGAGTTTGCTCGTCTGGCCATGAGGAGGATTGGTCAGGCTTATGCAGGAGAGATTCAGGACACAGTGTTCCATCTGCACCCGCAGGAGGGAGGAGCTCCAGGAGGACAGCTTCATCTAGAGGGTGATGCGGCGGTCATGCACTTAGCGCGATTCGCAGCCGCTCAGGAGCAGGTGATGGAGCCGCTTTGGAGGCAGTTGAGCAGACTCTTCAGGAGACCCGGGCTTTCGCTTTACTGCGAATCGCAGAGTTGGAGGACGCGCTCTACGCTGGACCGCCACAGGCTGAGATGGAGCTTGACGAGGAGGAGGACCCTGAGGAGTTGGTGCCCGAGCCGGAGGAGCCAGTTCCGGACTAGGTGGCTGAGCTTGAGGGGCAGGATTCCTCAGCGCCAGCAGTAGAGGGGGGTGGTCACCAGGACCAATTTGCCCCGATGCCGGAGCACCCGCTGGTGTTCATTCTGGGGGAGCCGCAACCGGGTTGTCTCGATGAGTGATCGAGTCTAGTCGAGTGTAGTATCGAGACTCGAGTGTTTGAGTCACGTCTTTTGTTTCAGAGTCACCAATAGGTGTGAGCCGTTGTTGAGTCTTAATGCTTGTTTGTTGTTTGCTTGTTTCGTAAGTGTCTAGTATGCGTTGCATTGCCCTTAGGCAATTGTGAGCAACCATACTACTTTACTAAAATTAATAAAGTTACTAAATAATTTAAGTTACACCTGTTCCCCTGCATAAGTTCTTTTACTTGTATATGCTTTCTTCTTCTTTTCTTAACCTTGGAAGCTTTCAGCAGATGGTGAGGACTCGCGGTAATGTTGGAGCTAGTGGAAGTGGTGTTAATCAGGTGGGAAACTAGAATGAGGAACCAATTCCCCAACCGCCGCAAGTTGATCTGCAAAATTTGGGAGCTTTCCTGGCTGCCCAAACCTAGCTCATGAATACAATGATGCAGACCATGCAGCAGATCTCCAACTAAGCTGCTGCAAATGCTCAACCAAGGGGTACCCATGGACCACACCCCTATTCCAGATTGTTAGAGTTCATGAGGACTCGCCCACCCACGTTCTCAGGCAATGCCAATCCATTGGAAGCAGATGATTGGTTGAGGACGATTGAAAGGAAACTACACATAACTCAGTGTGTAGGACAGGAGAGGGTACTCTATGCCTCTCACCAATTGGAAGGAACTGCTGCGGAGTGGTGGGAAAACTTCTGTGCAGCACATGAAGACCCACATGGAATCACTTGGGAGGAATTCACCACAGCCTTCCAGCAGTACCATGTACCAGAAGGTATTATGGATCTCAAGAAGGAGTTCCGGAATCTTATGCAAGGAGGCCAATCAGTGGCCGACTACCTGAACAAATTCACCCAGTTGGCGCGCTACGCACCAGAAGATGTAGCGACGGACAAGGATAGACAATCTCGCTTTATGAAGGGATTGAATGCTAGGCTGCAAGTGGGACTGATCACCCACACCTTTCCTCACTTCCAGGAGCTAGTCAACAAGGCTCTCATCTTGGAGGATAAGCGTCGGGAGTTGGACGACAACCGAAAGCGCAGGATGGCGCAGCAAGGGGGTCGTCAGGGTCAACAGAGGTAGAGGACGGCACCTCAACAATTCATCCGATTCCAGCCCAAGGGCAGTGACAGGGCACCATAACCGGCAAACTGTCCAGTTGGCCAAAATGTTCAAACCCCAGCCAGAGCGGTAGTAAAAGCTGGAGGAAATTCCCAGGCAATGGGAAGGCGTTGCTATCACTGCAATGAACTGGGGCATTTTGCCAACAATTGCCCTAAGAAGGGAGGTGTCACCCCCATTCACTTTAACCTGGGGAACACACCCACAAGGACTCCAGCACCGAATGTGAATCGTGGAGCAACGTCATCGGCCACTCCGTCTCAAGCAACCACGCGAGGCCAAGTCAACTATATCACCGCGGATGAGGTCCAGAATGCCACGGACGTTGTACTGGGTAAGTTCCTAGTAAACTCAGTACCAGCTACAGTTTTATTTGATTCTGGAGCTTCACATTCATTTGTTTCCTGAGATTTTGCTGTTCGAAATGATTTGGGTATTGTGAATCTTAAATGTGTGCTTATAGTCCAATCCCCTGGATCAGAACTCCGATCCAAAGTAGGATGTTCTGGGATAAGACTAGTAATTAATGGAATAGAGTTCCTAGCGAACTTAATTATCCTAAATAACCAAACCCTAGATGTTATCCTGGGAATGGATTGGTTAACTAAGCACAAGGCAGTGTTGGACTGCGGACGAAGAGTCATATCAATTGAGAGCCCGAATGGGAAGAGGATTGAATTTGAAGCAACAGCAGTGCGGGATGGTCAATTGGTGGTCAACATCTTAAAGACCGTCGTCCTAAAAAATATACCGGTGGTCAATGAATATCCGGATGTTTTTCCGGAGGATTTACCTGGGATGCTGCCAGATAGGGATATCGAGTTTGTTATAGAACTTGTACCAGGGACAGCTCCCATAGCTAAGAGATCCTATCGGATGTCCACAAACGAGTTGGTAGAGATGAAGAAGCAGATTGAAGAGCTGTTGGAAAAAGGGTTTATAAGACCTAGTTCATCGCCATGGGGAGCACCAGTCCTGTTCGTCAAGAAGAAGGACGGGAGTTTTAGGATGTGTATAGATTATCGTGCACTCAATGATGTAATGATAAAGAATAAGTATCCGCTACCCAGGATTGATGACCTATTTGATCAGTTGAGAGGAGCAGGAGTCTTTTCCAAGATTGATCTCCGATCGGGGTATCATCAATTGAAGATCCGATCAGAGGATATCCCAAAGACTGCATTTTCATCGAGATATGGGCATTACGATTTTACAGTTATGTCCTTTGGATTGATGAATGCACCGGCATATTTCATGAACTTAATGAATAAGGTTTTTTTTGGAATATCTGGATAAGTTTGTGGTCGTGTTTATAGATGATATCCTTGTCTACTCCAAGACGAGGGAAGAGCACGCTGAACATTTAAGGCTAGTCCTTGAAATGTTAAGGGAACAACAGTTGTTCGCTAAATTTAGCAAATGTGACTTCTGGAAGGATAAGGTTGAATTTCTTGGGCATATAATGACTGCTGAAGGAGTTGCAGTAGATCCAAGTAAGGTAGAAGCAGTATTGCATTGGGAGCCACCGAAGTCGGTAACCCAAATCCGTAGTTTCCTTTGAATGGCCGTATATTACCGTCGTTTCATTGAAGGATTCTCTACAATTGCAAGACCCCTTACCCAATTGCTAAAGAAGGAAAAGAAATTCTTGTGGACATCAGAATGTGAAAAGAGTTTCCAGGAGTTGAAGAAGCGGTTGACGTCAGCATCGGTATTGATCTTACTTGATGTTCATCAAAGCTTTGACATTTACTGTGATGCATCACGGCAAGGATTAGGGTGTGTATTGATGCAAAACAGAAAGGTAGTTGCATATGCATCGAGGCAATTGAGGCCACATGAGGAGAATTATCCGACCCATGATCTAGAATTGGCCGCCGTAGTGCATGCACTGAAGTTATGGCGTCACTATCTCATTGGAAATAGATGTGAAGTGTATACAGATCACAAAAGTCTCTAGTATATATTCACGCAAGCTGACTTAAATATGAGGCAAAGGGGATGGCTAGAGTTGATTAAAGATTACAATGTTAGAATCTATTACCATCCTGGTAAAGCCAACATTGTGGCTGATGCCTTGAGTCGGAAGAGCCACAGTGTAAATACATTGTTGGAATCAAGTCAGAATGAGTTGAGTAAGGAGTTTCAGAAAATGAGGTTGGAAGTAGTACCAGAAGGATTTTTGGCAACCATGGTGGTAAAACCTACCCTGAGGATCAGATCAGAGAAGAACAAAAAGGTGATGATAAGATCAAAAGAGTCAAGTCTAAGATGGATGAAGGCAAGGCAAAGGATTTCAAACTGGATGACCAAGGCACCATGTGGTTTAAAAGACGCATCTGTGTGCCGAACAAAAAGGAATTGAAGCAGTTAATCTTGGAGGAAGCTCATGACTCCAAGTATTCAATTCATCCAGGAAGTGCTAAAATGTATCAAGACCTGAAGGAAAGGTTTTGGTGGCCAAGCATGAAGCGGGAAATTGCTGAGTATGTCGCATTATGTGACATATGTCAAAGAGTTAAAGATATGCATCAAAGGTCAGCAGAATTATTGCAACCCCTAAAGATACCTGAATGGAAATGGGAAGAGATTGGTATGGATTTCATAATCGGTTTACCCAGAACTCAAAGTGGGTATGATTCCATATGGGTCATAGTGGATCGCTTAACTAAAGTTGCGCACTTCATACCGGTAAAGACCACCTACTCAGGAGATCGGTTAGCAGAACTCTACATGGCAAGAATTGTTTGTCTGCATGGAGTACTGAAGAAAATAGTGTCTGACAGAGGTACTCAATTTACCTCAAGGTTTTGGGGGTAAACTGCATGAGGCAATGGGGGCTCGTTTGAATTTCAGTACAGCATACCATCCGCAAACAGAAGGTCAAACTGAGAGAGTTAACCAGATATTGGAAGATATGCTAAGAGCCTGTGCTTTGGCATATGCTACTTCATGGGACAAGTGTTTGCCTTATGCTGAGTTCAGCTATAATAACAGTTATCAGGCAAGTTTACAGATGTCTCCATTTGAAGCTTTGTATGGTCGATCCTGTCGAACACCGTTGAACTGGAATGAGACTGGCGAATGACATGTTTTTGGTCCGGATATACATCAGAAAGCAGAAGAGCAGATCGCCATGATTAGAGAGAGATTGAAGATTGCTCAGTCAAGGCAGAAGAGCTATTCCGACAATCGTCGCAGGGAATTGAGCTTTGAACCTGAAGATTTTGTGTACCTTAGAGTCACCCCTCTCAAAGTAGTCAGAAGATTCCATGCGAAAGGGAAGCTTGCACCCAAATATGTCGGACCATTCAAGATCTTGAGTCGCAGAGGTGAAGTTGCGTACCAATTGTAGTTGCCACAGTCATTGGCAGGGGTACATGATGTATTCCATGTGTCGCAATTGAAGAAATGCTTTCGGGTGCTAGAAGAACAAACCCCTTTGGAAGCAATCGAGCTACAAGAAGATCTGACTTATAAAGAGCATCCGGTGAAGATTATAGACACAATAGACAGAGAAACCAGGAACAAGTCAATGCGCTTTTGCAGAGTTCAATGGAGCAACCATTCGGAAAGTGCGGCGACTTGGGAACGAGAAGAAGATCTGATGAAGGAGTTTCCTAACCTATTCCGTAGTCAGCACTGAATCTCAGGGTCGAGATTCTGTTAAGGGTGGAGGTTTTTAACACCCTAAAATTTGCTATATTTTAAATTTTGGAGTTATTTTGTTCCTTTTAGAATTTATGGAAATTTATTGGAATTTATTTTGAATTATTCAAATATGACCCTTCTTGAAATCAATTAAAATAATATAAAAAGTTCATGCCAAGTTTTATTGAAAATATTTTATTTGAGTTCAGAATGTCTTAAAATATTTTCCAGAATTTTTCTGGATTTTTTCAGGTATTTTTACTATTTACTTTGGCTTTGTTTATTTATCAGAATTATTTTAATTCGGAAATGCTTTAAAAGTCGCATGAGCGATGTTGGGTCGAAACCACATGCGCTCAAATTTATCGCGTCGTCGGCCCGCACAGCCGCCCGAAACCCTAGCCCCGTCGTCGTCCGATCAGGATCGAACGGTTGTGAGTGCGCCGCGTCGCCATGCGTTGGTAGTCATCCGATCGAGTCTCCGTGGACGTTCAGGATTGCGCCACGTCGATTCGTATCCACGGGATCACCGGCGAGTCGTGGTCTTGATGGCCGCCGGTTCCGCCGCCTGTAGCGCGCACGTCAAGGCTCCTTTAAGTGCGTCGGTTTGCGCATTCTGCATAAGACTTCAAGCCACTCCTTTTGACTCCTTCCTCGCTCGCTGAGACCCTCTCTAGCGCCCGCCGTTGCTCACCATAGTTGCTCCGTTGCACCGCCGTAGTATTTGCTTTGCCCCGCCGCCGTCCGAGCTTTTCCGCCGTGCTCCGACCTTGTTTCGTGATCAACGAAGTGAGCCGCGTCGATTCCGTCAGTTCTTCACGCCGGAGGACCACCGTAGCACCACCGACGACCTCGTCTCCTTCAACTCCGGTAGCCTGCTTCCTCATCACCGCCGTCAACCTCGCGAACCCTTGCCGACTGTTCGATCTTCATCACGCCGCGTCGGTAAGTCCACGTCGCCCCCTTCTCTGTTTACGCTTAAAGTAGTTCGTGACCATTAGATCTAGGATGGACGGCGTGGATTAGATCTAGACGTTAAGTCTTTGGTAGATCTTAGCCGTTAGATCTGCAGTGGACGCTTGGGATAGTGCCACGTTGCTTCGTGCACAGTGAACCGCTCCGGTAACCTGCGCCGTTGGATTGGATCTGAACGGTGGAGGTTAGATCGGGTTGCCCTAAGGATCCGCGCTGTTCAGATTTGAACGTGCGGCGGTGATTGTGCCACGCCCTCGCCGAATCGTGTGCGAACGCTTGCGCGCTTTGACCGGGGACCAGACCAATCTCGGCCGTTGATTTTAAACGGGCGGCTGGGATTGCGCCGCGTGTCTTCGCGTAAGCCGAGGCATCGCCAGGCGTGCGTGAGATCCAACCGTTAGATCCGGGAGCGTCGTCGGATGCGTGCGCGTGGAGCCGTGGAGCTCGAGACGTCGCCGAGTCCGCGAGGGAAGCTGACCGTTGGATTTCGCTCGCACCGTCGGATGCACGACGCGTGTCACGCGGACTTCGAAGCGTGTCGGTGTGACGCATCAGATCCGACCGTTCATCTTTTGACGGTCCTGATAGTGCCACGTGTCAGCTAATGTCGTGCTGACGCAATAAATCGAATTTTCAATAGAAAAATAAATTAATTAATTTGGGATTTTCTATTTTCTTATTTTTATTTTAAGTAAAATGTTGAAAGGCTATAACTTTTGCATTTTAACTCCGATTGAGGTGATTCCAGTCTCTAAAAAATTGTAAAATTGTGCTCTTTTTAATGGTTAATTTTATTTGAATTTTTGAGGTTATGTAGTCCACTGTTTTAGTTATTTATTGCATATATAATTTTTTTTACGCGTAGACACAAATTTGCCGGGATGTTTCGAGCAAGAGTTTATCGCTCAAGATCAAGCTTCAGAGCACGACCAGCAACTCTTCCAAGGCAAGTGATGCTTTGGCCATTTTGATCCCAGTTTTTAAATGTATTTTATTTCAAAATTATGCATGCTAAGTTAATTAAAAATGGATTTAAATTAATTTGGGTATGTAGCTAATCAACCCATATTGTTATTGCCACATTGGAATTATTATATGTGTGACCTGAAATCATTGTCACCCTAAGATTATTCATACCTGTTGGATATTAATATGATGCCAACACGGGAGGCTCGACCATGAATAGATGCTTAGCCTTGCAACGAGTCATCAATGATCTTTCGGAAAATGCAACAATGTTGACTAATGACATATGGAATGTATTTGAAAATGGTGTGGTGATGCCACGTGATGAGATCAAGCACGGAGACTGCGCGGTTCTGATCGATCTTTGAGTTATTGTTGGCATGTGTTGCACAATAATCAACTGGGTGGGAAAATGATTTAGACTGGGGCAAGTGGTAGAAGGCTTTGTGCCAGGTGGGCCTGTGTGGCAAAGGGTCGATGAGAGTTGTGAGTCTGTGTGCCACATTGGGCTGTGTGCCACTGTTGAGTGATGAAAGTCTTACCTTTGTCAGCTAAGGACTTCACCATGCAAGTCTTTGAACTGAGTCACCCGTACAACCACATATCTGGCATGGGACAAACCTAGTTGATTACGGTTCTGATATCTTGCCTCTGAAACCTCGGGGTGACAGTACACGGGGGTGTATCTGTGTGGGGGAGCGTACCTGTGCTTCGGTTTGGTGCCCATCCAACGGTGTTGACCTGTCCTATACTTCGGCTCTGTGTGAGGGAAGTGATAGTGAAGGTGACACCGGAGAGGTTCATTGGATAAGATAAAGGTTCCTGAAAGGCTTTGTTGCGGACAGTCACCGGTGTGGTGAGCGGCTGTATCTTGTGGGTAAAGTGTACAACCTCTGCAGAGTGTCAAATCTATTCGAATAGCCGTGTCTGCGGTATTGGACATTGCTCGGGTATTACAGTCAAGGGTTAGATCTTCAAAAATAAAATATGGGATGGGTGTCTGTGTGCCAATGTGAAAATGAATTGATTAAGGCTGTGTGCCAAGTTTGCGGAGAAAAACTATTTAAAGAACTTAGTACCATTATTAACTGTTTTACTACTTTTGATCAAAATAAGAAACTAGTTTAAAAATGCTGTTTGATGCAAAAGAACCAAGTAAGCCAATTCTTTGGAATAAGCCTTGTATATAGTAATAGCAATGTATTCTGTGCATTACTTGTTGAGTGCCTCGAGTACTCACCCCTCCTTGCCTATCAACCCAACATCAGAGGAGGAGTCTACGCCAGTTTGGGAGGAGGAGTACATTGAAAATCCGAACAATTAGGGGGCAAGCCCAGTCGGTTGCCTGTGGCAAGATGAAGGCTTCCACAAAGTTTATTTTTCATTCCACTGTTATCTTTTAATTACTTTGATAATGTAAGCCGTGCGTGGCTGATCTTATGTAAGGAGACCATAAGGTCGTACAATTCAGTTTATATAAATGGTTGCACTATTTATTATGGTATCGTTGTGAATGTCTGTAATGTTCAACCCTTTAAAGACTGTGTGTGGTAGCGTGATCCTGGACTAGCACATAATACACAAAGGGTCCAGATTCTCAGAATCGGGTCCCGACATACATTAAAAGAAGATTTCAAAATGGTACAAATATAAAATCGATGCACCATGTACTTTCTTTATCATTATGTTTGCCAATAGCATGAAAACTAACACTAGATGACCATGAGAAATTAGCAAACATAGAAAATCTCTCCTCTAAACATTTGAGATCACATATGACATCAAATTCAATATAACCCAAAGTATTCAAGGAAGACAACAATTTAATCTCATCCTTTTCATTAGCAAGGTGAATAACATGTTTATTTTTTGCACACGTGTTTAGATCAGAAATAAAATTGACATGTTCATTCACTAGCTGAGGCATGGATATAAATGAGACATTATCACACAACATTTCTTTATCACTAGGGACAGCAAGACAATCATATTGTGACAAAGGTGATTTAGTTTGAGTGTCCACTAACTGCTGTTCTAGCATAGCACCAGTAGTGGCCAAATTTAGCAAATCAACAGAATTCTCTCCTCATGTGAAAATAGCACCTATGTCGTTACCTTTGTTTTCAATCTCTACCGATTTAGGCAAATCATGATCTGTACATTCTTGAGGCATGCATGGGATATCAAGTATCTCCTGCTCGTCCTTCTCTTGCGTGTTTTCCTTCTCGTTCGTGTTCTCAATGTCCTGTGAAAAGTTAGTAGCAAGTGGAAACTCGATAAGATGCCGTTCTTCCAAAGAAAAGTCTTCACTTTGGCAATTATAGACATTAATTTCAGCAAGATGTCTTTCATGTTCAATTTGATTTTCAATCTCACAAGCAAGATTAAATAAACTAGAGAGAGAACTGTATTCCTTATCAACAAGAATACCCTGAATTTTCATATCAAGTCCATTTAATAATTTTATTTCCTTAGCTTCTTCATATTCATCTAAACCACAACGCAACAACAAAGTTTCTAATTCCTCGTAATATGACTTGATAGTTTTATCACATTGTTGTAGACATTGCAATTCATAAAGTAACTTTTTAGAATGATAAGCAGGAACAAATTTATCTCTCATAAGTTGTTTCATATGTTTCCATGTTTGTGGTACTGGCTTATAAGTACAAAAATCGTTCCACCAAATTGATGCACAGAGAGTTAAAGCACTAGCGACAACTTTAATTTTTTGTTTATTACAGAGGTTACATTGCGAAAGAATTTTATCTGCCTCTATTTCCCAATCAATATAAGCATCAACACCAAATCTGTTATAAGAAGGAAGAACTGGAAAATTCTTACCTTTACCAGCAGAAGGAGATGGACTAAAGTTGGGTTGGTGTTTATGCTCTTTTCTGTAAAGTGCATTCTCCATGTTTTGAATTTGCTTGTTCATAGTCTCATTCATCTCTCAAAGCATCTCTCGGAGCTCGTTATGAAGAACACACTAGTTACCGTCCTGATCCTCTGGTACCCCCTACCTTTGCTAGTAGAAAATAGAAGATAGAACAAAGTATTATCCTATCAACTACTAAGTACTGGACAGTGGGATCACAAACTATCATGCGTCTTACCACACCCTTACAAATGTTCTTACCAAAGCAGCAGGTGGTACAACCGGTGGCTGGTTCGTGATACTGTGACTGGAGCGTGAGTGAGGTGATTGCAAAGGAGAACCTGAACTGATAAGAAGTATGTGGAGCTCGAAAGGCAATATTTAGTAGCAAAGAATAAGCAATATCGAACTCAGATTAGCAAGCTGAATAAATGTCCAACGTACTTATCACAGTTGCTGGCCTAAATGTGTTCCTAGAACTAGTTCAACCTAGCAAGGGATATATCAAAGCACATAGGAATCAAAGGATGCAAGCAATTCTGATTATCTGCTTCTTTTTCCCTCATTCTGCTTCTTTTCTTCTCTCTGATTTTTTTTTCAGTGCGGCTTTTTTTTTTGCAATTGCCTTTTGTTTTTCTTTCTTTTAACTCAAAGGTAAAACAAAAATCTCACGTTTTGGAACAAGAGAATACGTTAAACAGATGACCGAAAAATGGGCAAAAACAGCACATGAAACATGTGGTGCTCGGAACTCAGTCTTAGAGGCCGATTTTGAGGGTCCAAAATTGCACAGGTATTTTGAGCTGTGGATTTTTCAGATGCGCGTTGTCGTTCTCTTCGAAACAAAAATAAGTAAGCCCCAATCGGAGTTCGTATGCAAAAGTTATGTCTGTTTTACTGAACACTGCGCAATCTAGAATTGCCTGTGACTTCTTCCTTTTGGTTAGGGCTAACAGTGCAAAACAAGAACTAGGGCAACGAAAAGGGACAACTAGAAACTAAGATCACGACCTCAAACTAGCAACAAGATGACGACGATGGACACAAACTCAACAAGAGAAACTAAAAACGAAAATTACAAAGGCACAAGGGGTTGTAGGACAGCGGAATCGATGATGAATTTTTTGTAGGGCAATTTTTTTGGACTCTAGGACGATGGCAAAACAAAAGTGGGGATACAAGAATTACCTATCGGGCAACCGAAGCTCTGATACCACTTGATGGGAATGGTGGCCCGATCTTCCGATAGGTACTGGTAAGTCGATTGGTGGAGAACTCGACGTTGACGATCCGGCTTCCAATCAGAACGGATTTGAACCCTGCAATCGCTACACCACGGCTCCTTTGGTTGTCAACCACGCACAAACATGGTTGACCTCTCCAAGAAGGCTTATCCCTGCATGCGAATCAAGAACACAAGCAAGAACGTAGAAGATGCAATCTGAAATTGCGAATAATATTAAGCACACGAGTTGGGGTTCCACAAACTGATGAACGGCGAAAAGCTGACAAAGTGTCTAGTTGTAATCTAAGCAAAACCCATCTATTCTAGCGACGGCTACTAAATATATATGAGAAAGATGGCAAGGGAGGCGGCCAAGGGGGTGGCCGTGAAACCCTAGGTTGTACAAGGCCTTTGGGCCCAAGTGGAGGTGGCGTAGCACCTGATAGATTCTGTTCATCATATTTATTTGACGATTTTTGTCGATCTAGAAGGATTTTGGATGTGAAACCACTTCTGTTGGAAAGCTCTCGTCGTGGGCTTCTCCGTAGAGTCCAAGAATGCCTCAAACGGACTTCGTATGACCCAGATATGGTCATTTTTATTTCGACTGCTCTTGGGGGCCGAACTGGACTCGTGAACAAATTGGGCTTTATCTTGGGGTGGGTTTGGAGCATCAGAAGTTGTTGGGCCCTTGTCTTGCCTTGAGATAGAAGCATGGCTTGCTGGGCCAGCATGGTCTCATCATTAGGTTTACCTTTTTCATGCACATGCCGAGGCTATTAAAGGCGCGGACCGCACCCCGAGAATCTCTGTTCTTTTGCGCATTCGTAGCACTAGCTGCCGTCGTTGTGGCACCGCCGTTCGTTCTCTAGAACTCACCGGAGTTCCCGAAGTGCCGCCGTTCATTTTCTTCGTTTTGTGCCTCCATTGAGATGTCTTTTGCCACACCAGTTCCAGATCCAGACTCGTCGCGTCAAGCCATGCCGGAACCGCCACTTCCGGTTGCCTTCTTCCTCGCGTCCGGTGAAGCTGCGCTGCCGTGCTGCCATCTACACCTCGGAGCTTCGCACAGCCGTCGGATCTTCATCGAACCGTCCAGATCACGCTGCGTCGTCTTCATCAACAGTGAACCTCTCCGGTAAGATGGACCGTTGGATCTGAGGTGAGCGGTCAAGATGGTGCCGCGTAGGACTAGATCGGTGACCGTTGGATTGTATAGCGAATGAGTGACGCGTGGCGGTGCGGGAACCGAAGCATTGTGCGCTGGGTGTACGGTGGATAGGGGCTGTGCAGTGGATGTGGTTTGTAGACCGAGTGACGTGGCGCAATCTGATTGGTCACGTGTCGCGATGACATCATGCTGACATTAGCCGGTCCACGAGCACAGTACCTCGAGTCCATGACGGACCAGTGAAGTTTCGTGGACCGGGTTCATGCGCCGAAGCCACGTGTCAGCCTCTGGTTGGTCCCCGTGTCGCTTGCGCAATAATGCAGTTTTTCTTTATAAAAATAATTCGGGAAATTCGGAATTTCTATTTTCTGTATTTCCAGCATTTGTTCAAACTTTGAATAGCTATAACTTTTGCATATGAACTCGGATTTGAGCGATTCAAATTTCTAAAAAATTTTGAAATAAAGATCTATTTGATGGTAAATTTCATGTTATTTTTTGAGTTTGTTTACTCTCTGTTTTGGTGTTTAATTGCTATCTTTGCCTCGATTCGCGTAGACGTTGCTTTGTTCGATACTCCAGGGGAGGATTCATCGCTTCAAGATCCAAGTCCAAAGCAGGATCAGCACCTATTCCAAGGCAAGTTGGGCTTTGATCATGTTGTACCTAGTTTTATAAATTCGCTATATTGTCTTTAAACTATTGCATGATATTTCATAAGTACAAATAGTTTTGATTACTTTGGGATCTGGCTATTATGCCTAGTTGAGTTATACCCTACCTTGTCAATTGTATGCCACAATCTAATTATCACCTTAGGATGGTTAAATTACTAGTTGGTTATTATTTAACAATCAACATGGGTTGGTTAGACCGTGTTAGTTTGCTTAGCCATGCCACGTACTTGTCACCCTTTTGGAATGTTGGAAGTTAATCTTGACAAATGGAATATCGAACCATGTTATGAACTTGTGTGTCAAGTGTGGTTACACAGTGAGGTCGAGTTATAGTGGCGGGGAGGTCACACAATGATATTGAATTGTTGATGGCACGTCGTGCTTGGTAACCAACTGGGGTAGTAATAATTTAGATTGGGGCAAGTGGCGAGGGGCAGTGTGCCAAGGTGGGCCAGGAATGGCAGGGGTATGTGGAAGCCTTGCCTTAATCACCCTAAGGACTTAACCTTGCAAGCCTTTGACCTGAGTCTCTCTTGCAACCACATGTCTCGATTGGGATAGCTTAGCTGACTAATTTGTGATGTCTAGATTTCGGTACTGTCGTGGTGATTAGTGAGTCCCGGGTTTACGGATTAACTCACATGGCGCAAGAGGGGGGCCCTGTTGTGGTTTAGCCCTTCAGTGTTGAAACCTTAGCGAGCAATACTGGGTCTAGGTGGAGCATTGTAAAGGCTTTGTTACAATCACTCGCCTTTGTGGTGTTTGGTTGTATCATGTGGGTAAAGTGCATAACCTCTGCAGAGTGTATGATCTATTCGAATAGTCGTGCTCGCGGTATTGAGCAATGCTCGAGAATTACAGTCAAGGGTTAAAACTTTTATTTAATAAAACCTGGAGGGGATGGCGGTTCGCCATTGGAAATTGCAAACATGATTAGGAGTTAAATTATGTTACTTGAGAAATGTTACAAGTTACTAATATTGATAGTTGTTTTACCGCTTTTAATCTAATTACTGTATTCTTTATTAAATACTGCTTTACTGCTAATTAGCCTTGTTAGCCATTCCTTTGGAAGAAGCATTGCAGATAGTTATGGTAGAATTGCATATTGTGCACAACTTGTTGAGTGCTTTATGTACTCACCCCAACAACAATAACCTCAGAAGATGAAGAGGCTATCCTTGCTGTGGAGGAGTTCCACAATGATGCGAATGCTTAGGGTTCGAACCTCGTCAGTTGCCTGTGGTGAACTAGAGAGCTGCTACGTTTATTTTTATTTCCGCTACTGCATATTTCTATTTCTTAGTCTAAGCCCTGCGTGGCAATAATCATGTATGTCACAATAGTTATTACTAAATAATGAAACTATTATATTATTCCGTTGTGTATGATTGTGTTTACATCTATGCTGAGCTTGTGTGTACTAGCGTGATCCTGGACTAGTGCGGTATACACAGAGGGTCCGGATTTGCACATTCGGGTCACAACAGATAAAAGAAAAGTTGGTAAAAATTCTTAGAAATTATAAAGATTGTTTTGCTTGGGAATACAATGAGATACCTGGCTTGAGCCGATAGCTTGTTGAACATCGGCTACCTATAAAGCCAGGGTATCGGCTGTTTAAACAACACCCTTGAAGGTTTAATCTGGTCCTGCACAATATTATAAAAGAAGAAATAGAACAATTGCTAGAGGCCAAGTTTATCAGGCCTTGCCGATATGCTGAGTGGGTTTCTAATATTGTCCCAGTTATGAAGAAAAATGGCAAACTCAGGGTATGTGTCGACTTCAGTGATTTGAACAAAGCTACACCTAAAGATGAATACCCGATGCCTATAGCCGATATGCTTATCGATGCTACACCAGGAAGCAAGATTATCAGCTTTCTTGATGGGAATGCCAGATATAACCAAATATTCATGGCAGAAGCTGATATACCAAAAACCGCCTTGAGGTGCCCTGGTGCGTTGTGGTTATTTGAGTGGACCGTGATGAAGTTCGGCTTAAGAAATGCTGGTGCAACTTATCAGCAGGCTATGAATTTAGTCTTTCATGATTTGATCAGCCATATTGTCAAAATCTATGTTGACGATGTTGTTGTGAAATCAAAAAATGATTTGCAGCATTTGGCTAATTTAGAGACAGTTTTCAAGAGTACAAGGGCACAGGGCATCAAGATGAATCTTTTCAAATGCGCATTTGGAGTATCGGCTGGGCAGTTGTTAGGCTTCATGGTCCACGAAAGGGGAATTGAAGTCAACCAAGAGAGGGTTAAAGATATAGCCAAAACAAAGCCGCCCACAAGCAAAAATGAGTTGCAGAAGTTGAGCGGTAAAATCTATTATTTACGACGGTTTATTTCAAATCTTTCTGTCCATATTTGTGCATTTACCCCATTGTTGAAATTAAGAGATAACCAAGAGTTTGTATGGGGAACCGATCAACGAAAAGCCTTTGAAGATATCAAGGAGTACTTAATGAATCCTCCGGTTTTAGCCGCGCCACAAAAGGGTATACCTTTTAAATTATATCTATCGGCTGAGGGGAAACTATCGAAGCTGTATTGGCTCAACATATTGGTGAAAAAGAGTGGGTTATCTTCTATTTGAGTCGACACCTGCTTGATGCTGAAACCAGGTATCCTTTTATAGAGAAACTTTGTTTGTCTCTGTATTTTGCCTGTACAAAGCTAAGGCATTATATTTTAGCATCAGTTTGTAAGGTCATCTATAAAGCCCATGTTATAAAATATATGCCATCAGCTCCGATTTTGCGCGGATGACTTGGTAAATGGGCTTATGCGCTCATTGAGTTCGACCTAACATATGAATCGGCTAAGGCAGTTAAAAGACAAGTGATAGCCGATTTCATAATAGGATATGAGACTACTGTCGATTTAATTTCTATAACCCCTTGGCAACTTTATTTTGATGGATCGGTATGTCGAGAGGGTGATGGTATTGGGATAGTACTTGTTGCTCACAAAGGACAAAATCTTGAATTTGCATTCCGTTTGAATTGCCGATGTTCAAATAATCAAGCAGAATATGAAGCATTGCTCATAGTCCTACAATTTCTCGAAAATATCAGAGTAAATACTGTTAAGGCCTATGGTGACTCTCTATTAGTTGTGCAGCAAATTAAAGGAGAGTATAATTGCTACGATGAAGTTTTGCTTAAATATTTAGAGCAATGTCTTGCTGTAATGGGCTCATTCACATAACTCACTATTTATCATATTCCTTGAGAGATGAATGACAGAGCGAACTTAATAGCTCAACAAGCATCAGGCTATAAAATTTTTGGTCAATTTGAGGAGTGTGAGCCGATTGAGAAAGCTATAATGTATGCAGATGTCGTCGATTGGGGGTTGAAAGTAAAGAATTATTTAGTCGATCCTTCAAAGCCGATGGAGAGGAAAGTTACACAGCTAGCTCTAAAGTATGTGGTTCTCGATGATACCTTGTACTATAGGACATTGGAAGGATTGCTGTTAAGATGTCTTGGAGCCGATGAAACTAAGGTGGCAATGGGTGAAGTACATGAAGGAATTTGTGGATCTCATCAATCGCTCATAAGATGAAGTGGAAGCTTAGGCGTACGGGGTATTTTTGGCTGACAATGTTGGAGGATTGCTTCAAATATTACAAATGGTGCTAGACTTGTCAAAAATTTGGCAATGTATAGTTGGCTCCTGCGTCAGCTTTGCACCCCATTATTAAACCTTGGCCATTTAGAGGCTGGGGTATAGATATAGTCGGACAAATATTTCCTGCTACGAGCAAAGGCCATAACTTCATTTTGGCTACAACTGATTATTTTTCTAAATGGGTTGAATCTATACTACTCAAAAAGGCTACAAGTGTTGAAACCATCGGATTTGTCAATTAGCATATTATTGTAACATCCCAAAATTAAAATAAAGGAAGAAATTAAATTTTATAATTTTTTTTATATTTATTAATGCATTTTCTGCATTTTCTTTGATTTTTGCTCTAATGGAAAATCTTTATAAGTAATAGATGAATAACAATAATAAAAGCTTACATTAATAAAATGTATACAAATCCCTGAATAATCTTGAGAGATCTCTAGAATCCTACCTCTGAATTTTTTAAAAGCCATGTAATCATAAAGTGCAATGACTGCCCAATTAATGTTTCTTGACTAGCAACTGTAAGCTTGTCAGATTTAATTAACAATAATTAGACCTTATCTCGAGCTAACAATTTAATATTATATTCGGGATAGATACATACATCTAAAGTAAATATATTAAAAATAAATAATCAATTTTGATATATTTAAAAATTCAAAAATAGAATTTTTGAAAATCTAAGAATCGTTATGTCAGAATTTTTATAAATAAAATACAAAAGATATAAAAGTGAAATTTTTACTGAAGGTCTATATGGTCAAGAGTAATTTTTATAAAAAGTTTCAAAAATTGTTGATAAGATATACATCCTCTGATAAATTAAAAACAAAAAACCCAATTCTGAGCACAGTGCCTTGTCAGAATTTTTATAAATTCTGTACAGCGTATTTTTGCCTGAAATTTCTCTAGTACATTGATCATTATCCAAAAATCTCTCAGAAAAATTATCAAACATTTCCTGATAATACAAGTAACAGATCCAGTGAACTTAATTTCCTTTTATTCTTAGTCAATTTTTGATTTTGTTTGCTTCCCCTCTTCCCTCAATTACACGTGGGGCCAAACTCCCGGTCGGGCCCATGCGACAGCCTCAGTGCCCTATCTTCCTCCTCCTCCAGGCGCTGGCTCCCCGAAGCAGAGTCAAAGCTCGTGCGAACTGTAGCTGCGTCATCCTCTGCCGCCGATTAATGCCGCAACAAAAGCTCGACCAACCAATACTAGCCATGGTGAGGAAGCTGCCTATACCCTGCCAATCTTCCCGCAAGTTCCATAGCCACATCCATCTTTTTCTCTGTTCAAGCACCGCATGAACCGGTGAAGAACACAACCAGAGCCGAGCTTACTTGTGCCAATCCTCGGCTATAAAAGGAGTCCAAAGCTCGTAGAAGCAGTGCAATCACTTCCCCCTACTAGTTCCAACCGAAAAACCTCTGAGCCGCCCCAATTCCGCCATTGCCGAGAGCTCCAAAGCTCGGGCAAAAACAAAAATCCGATGAAGCACTCAACCAAATCCAAATTGATTTGAACCGTAGCATCAACAAACCATAAGGACCAGAACCCCTCAAAAACATTTGGAGTTCTTTATGCAAAAACCCGACGCCATCGTGGTCCTTCTTCCTCACGGCCGGCCGCTCGACACCCCACTATTTCGGCCCTTCTCCAACTGATATAGGTATGAAAATGGAACCACTAGCATCCATTGGTACCTCACGTGCTACCGATTCAATTCGTAATACCTCTGTTCTTCTTCTCCGGCGTCCGCCATTGTTGCCGCCGCTCCTCCATGGTGGCAGCTCACCTCGGTTCGCCTCCGACCGAATCGGTACCACCCCCAGATGCACATCACCTCCTTGATGCTCACCTCACCGACAGCCGAACCTCCCCGGAGCTGCTTCGTTGGCGATTAGGCGCAAAGGCGAGACCTTTGCACTCAGTGACTGACACGCGGGACCCATCTGTCATTCACCACGCCTCTCAGCCTCACCCTCTCACTGACCCATAGGACCCACCTATCGGTTGGCTGAGATTTAAATAAAACCACGAAAATGAAAAGACGCTTTGTTACTGGTGAAAACGTATTTTGCTTTTTAGTGTTTTATTCAGCCGAACCAACTTCATTTCTAAATAACTTTTACATCTTTAATCCAATTAAGATGAAACAAATTTCTATATTCATCTAAAATCATGTACCCTCAGAATATGCAAAAATATTTTCGATAAGAACTCTAGGGAAATTTGAATTCCAAATTTAAAGAAAAGGATGAAAGATAGGCTATATATATAAATGATGCAAATGAAATGAGAATTGAATGAAACCAATTTTATTGGAATCCTTAGACTTCCAGCAACCCAAATATTAAAAATATTTAAATATCATCTTTGTTTGAATGATTTTCTATTAAAAGTTGTTCTCTATATATATTAAATGTTCAAGAATGCATAAATTGTGCAAAAGAAAACTAAAATGAACAAAGTTGATTTCTATATACTAGTATGTTAGTAGGTTAACTGAATATGCTAAAATATTTAAGTTATAAACTGGACTTTGAATTGTTTCATGAATAAGAATGAGACCCTAGTTTAAAAGATATGTACATGCATATATTCCAGAATGATCATTTATGCTATTTTAGCAGCAAGTAAAATGTCTCGTTTAAGCACGAAAATTTATAAAATGAGTTTAGTAATACTATACAAAGAAAATGCTTCAATGTTCTGAAGAAAGAACCTCATTTAATCATGCTTTGAATATATATCTTGATAGCAAAATAACCTTAAGTATTATGTTTTCAGAAACGCTTAAGCATTTTCGGCAACTCATAAAACAACTCGTCTAAATGCAAATTTTATGAAGAACAGCCCAGAAATGATCCCTGAGATATGATCTACCATAATCTAGAAAAAATATTCTTTTTATAAATTGCTTTGCATCTGAATCTTGCAAGCTCAATACCCTTAAGTGTTATGGTCATCGGAAACCTTGATACCATTTAAGCTATTTCAACAATGAATAAAACATCTCGTCTAAATCCTAAAATTTATGAAATCAGCTTAGGATTGCTCCCCAAAGTATAGACTACCTTATTATGAAGAAATAATCTTGTTTCCTCATGTTCTGCATATAAATCCTATCACCCAACTATCCCTAAGCATTATGATATCAGAAATCCGTTCTACAAGTAAACAAACTTAGTAATAATAGAAAGATTAATACTTAAGATATTTGTTTCACCAAAACCTTCTTAAAAACCATAATATGTAACCAATAGCCCAACCTAACAGAACTCGTGTGTGTGTGTGTGTGTGTGTATATATATATATATATTAAACGAATTCTTATTCAAGTCAGTTAAAGATTTACTATTCGTACATAACATATAACATGATAACTAATGTCCTAATTCTATTAATCCAAATAATTTTAGCATATAGAATTCTAAAATATAAGCACAAGAACACATGATTTTAACTTCTTGAATTCGTAAAATAAATAAGACTGATCTATAAAAATAAGAAGTTATGATACCACTTTAACTTATAAACTACCAATAACATAAAAATAAAGACAGTCTAAGAAGTGAATACATAAATCATAAGAACCTAACCCTAAATCACATCTGTCTTCTTAAGCAAGTCTCTATTTGATTTTTCATCTGATTTCTTTTGTCCTTATTAAAGTTTGTTATCTGCTTTCTTATCGTCGAACTTCGTGTAGAACCCGACGTCCCAGATACGAACACTGACGACCTTGAGATCGACTTTGACGACAGTCAACAAGGCAAGCACCCCCTTTGATCATATTGATCCCAGTATTTAATTTTCATTGTGCTTATCAAAATGTTTCATGCATGCGCTTATATTCTGTAAATTCGCTATATTGTGCTACTGGTAGATATACTTGTTGTCTCATGAAACTTCCTTGATAAGTATTGACATGTGAATCTTGATAACCGTAGAATATGGCTAGATAATACATAATGTCAACATGGGTATATACGATTTAATAATCATGCTTAGCCATGCTTTAGATTTGGGATGAACAAATTGGATAAATTGATCATTGGAATTATTGAGACATGACGATGGTTAATGGGACAATGGTAATTTCTTAAAAACCCAAAAATAAAACTATGGTTTTGATGCGGGTGATTATTGGCAATAGTCGGTTGTGTAGATGGAAACGCACGTAGTGTAGGGTGAAGAATCGCCTGTACCGGATTAAGGACCGAACGAAGTGTTGTATGATCCAAGAAAAATCCATAAAACCTCTAGTGCTGGGATGGCGCAGTCTTAAACCAATTAAGTTATCTTGTTTAATTTTGCACATTGGTAGGTGTTTGCACCAGAATTTGGCAAGTATGGTCAAAATCGGCAAGAGAGTCAACATGCGGTAACTAACAGGCGATTTGGAAAGATTTGAAGATATTTGGTAACGGTAAAGATCTTCAAGGGAAAACTATCCGAATTAAGGCCGATACGGATCACGTTTTGTAACATGTTGTAATAGGACACAGTTGGCCAACGGGTATAAAAGAAGGGCAAGTGCGAGCCACAAAGATATATAAAACACAATCAAACATACCAATTTACATTACTTTTTCCTGTCGACTAGGAGTAGTTCTTGCAATTTAGCCTTTGTAATTTGATCTTGATCAATAAAGTTGCGCATCGCCGATTGTTGATCTTCTTCAAATTACGCCCCAGGTTCGATTTATTCTGATTTTGTTGCACATCGCCTTCTTCAGAATAGATCTACCTTTATCCTCTGATTAGCTCTAATCGGCTAGTTAGACTAACCCTGTTATCTTGATTTAATCAGCTTTGAGCTGATTGAATCTAAACCGATTGATCTTCGCGATCGGCTTTGAGTGAATTTTTTTTTACCTTGTCGATTATAGGTCAAATCGACTAGCACGCTCTGAACCAGGTGTTCGTCTGGTGTGCTGCTGTTAGGAACCCTACTTCAAGTTTTTGATGTTAACACACTGTTGGCACGCCCGGTGGGACCACCATGTCTTCATCAGGGAAGTCGATTCCACCATCCGATCTCAACGCTGAAGCTATAATCGTCCTAACGATGGACGATTTAACACCGAAACAACGTAGAGAAATCTAAGATCGGAAAACCGCTCTTGAAGAGATGATGGTAAACTGTTATCAGAAAACTCGACGTGGCGTCAATCAAAATACTGCTTTGCCGACGGTCAATGCTCTGGGGGATGCAGGTGTTACAGAAGGACCGGTAAGTCGATATCTGCCCGTTCAAGCCGAGCTATCGGCTATGATTAATCAATCTGTACACCATGCACAGATAAATCAGTCATCGACTCTTGTCACAACCCTTAAGGCGATGATCGCAAATAGCGTCAAAACCATCGCCCAGGAGTTGGCCTCGTCCAGAAGTCTGCTCAACCCGTTGCAAGCTCTGTCAAGTTACCCTATTTTTTAGTAGCACAAAACACGCAGAGCACACTAGCCGATCCTAAACCATCGGCTATGACTTCACCCCGTACCATGATGCCTACTCAACCCACTATTATACTGCCTAGAGATCCTCGGTCGAGTGGGGTAAACCATTACCGGGCTTACACCGATGCTGCTAAACTGGATGCATCGGCAAATCTACCACCATCAGCCCCGTTCTATGCTTTTCCACAATCAGTTTCATAGCCGATTGAACCTGACAGATACCCACAACGTCATGAATCTGTCCTGCCTAGAAATTCAGGTCCGCATAGGGTAGTGACCTATTCAGAACCTTTTGTTCTAGTACCAGAACCACAAATTAGAAGCAATAGGTACAATCAACCTAATTGGCAACCTGAGTTTGCACTCGGGGGGCAGAATGCCAATTATGACCAACACTATCAAGAACCTACTATCCCACTAGCCGATAATGCAAATTGGGCCGATCAAATTTCTGTTGTCTTGAGAGATCAATTCGGCATACAGCCAAAAGGGAAGGTTATCGGCTATAGAAAGCTGTATCCTGATTACATAGATCGCATACCTTATCCCCACAATTTCAAAGTCCCAGATTTTGCAAAATTCTCTGGTGACGACTCGATTACTACCTTGGAACAAGTCGGACTCTTTATCGCACAATGCGGCGAAGCAGCTCAGTCCGATGGGTTGAAAATCAAATTGTTCCCATTGTCATTATCGGGAGCAGCTTTTACTTGGTTTACTTGTCTGCCTCCAAATTCGGTTCATTTATGGAACGATTTGAAAAGCCGATTCCATGAATACTTTTTCTCAGGCAGTTTAGAACTCAGGATCTCCGATCTAAGCGCCAAAAATTTGGAGAATCGATGACTGATTATATTAGAAGGTTTAAAGAGATAAGAAATCAGTGTTTTGGTGTCATGTTACCCGATAACCAACTCGCTGATTTGGCTTTCCAAGGGTTAGTTCCACCACTCAGAGAAAAGTTTGGGGACAGGAGTTCACTAATCTGAGTCATCTGCTTCATCGTGTGTCGGATCAAGAAAGCCGATTCCTGGATAATAGGGCGTTTAAGGATAGTTTTAAAAATGGTAATAATAAAGAAAAGGATAAAGCCAAAGTTAATATAGTCGACTATTGTCCGAGCGATTCTTCGAAAGATGATGAAGCAGAGATATACATAGCCGAATGGATAAAAGGGTCTAAAAAATCCTTAGTCTGTTCTTTGCTTAAACTGATTAGGAATAAGTCGGGAGTTAAGTATGCTTTCGATGTCTCAAAGTGTGATCGTATTTTTGATTTGTTGTTACAAGAAAGAATAATACGATTGCCCGAAGGACAAGTTATACCATCGGCTGATGAGATCAAGAAACGCAGGTATTGCAAGTGGCATCATTCTTTTTCTCATAACACTAATGACTGCAATATTTTTCGTCAGCACATCTAGTCAGCTATCGAGGACGGTCGGCTAAAGTTCGCTTATGAGCCGACTATGCAAGTTGATGTCGATTCATTCCCTGTTAATATGATTCAATGTTCGAGCAAAGGAAAAAAGCCGATGCATGACGAGGAATCAAAAAGGGATCGGCAAGTTGATGATATTCAGTCAACTTCAAATGGCAGTCAGACATTAAAAATCACGATCGGTTCATTACAAATAATAGCCGATCATGAAGGGAAGAATCAATGACCATTAAACCGAAGGGAAATCCGCAGGTTGGCAGATGGTATAAAGTGGAAAAATCACCATCAAAACAGCCAGCAAAAAGGCCAGGACTAACGTTTTCTCAGTTAATGGAGAAATATGAGAGAATGAATAATCAGCCACGATATTCTCCTCGTTGGTCAGACAACCTGTATTACACTGAGAACGTAGAAAGAGCGCATAGGAGATGCTTTTTTTGGCAATTTTGTTGGGAAAGGGGAGTAGCATTGCTGTCACCGTATACATGCCCAATGGAGCATTACCCCCAGGATGGTTGGCCTCGTCGATCGGTCAGAGACAGGTTGTTTGGGCCGATACGAGATCGTCCTAGCAAAAGTTACAGAGATCGGTTCATGAAAGGATCTCCAAACCTAATCAGGTGTCGAATCAGGTTAAAGAACAAGGGTCTAGTCCTGATCGAGAAGATTTGGCTGGCAAAATACGTAAGCCAATGGAGCCCAAACCTAGATGGTGCCCACCTAGCCTTAGCCGGTCATAGCATAGATGGCTGCAAAGGCTAAGGACTCAGGTGATCAGAGAAGCCGATGTAGAGAAATAGAGGGATGAAACTTTCAATGAACTTCGGTCGATCAAAGTTATCAAGAGAGAATGGAGGAAGAAGGAACAGGTCGAAGAAGATTTTGAGTTAGCCGATGACATGGATTCTCCAATGATTAGGGATGACACACCTCCGATGAATATCAACATGGTGTTTACATTGCCGGCCAAGTTCAAAGTTAAAACGGAATCGGCCAAAGAAACTTTTGCGCAATCATGTTCAGGTGTCCAAAACGCAATCTTTGAGAAACCAAGAGATGACCATCGGCATCTAAAACCATTATATTTGAAAGGACATATAAATGGCAAACTGATATCAAGGATGCTGGTGGATGGTGGAGCTACAGTTAATCTGATGTCGTACACCACTCGCAAGAAATTGGGTAAGTCTGATGAAGATTTAATCAAGACTAATATGGTTTTGAATGACTTCACAGGCAATCCTACAGAGGCCAAAGGTGTTATGGTCACAGAGTAGACTATTGGTAGTAAAACTTCCCCGACCGCATTTTTTGTCATTGACGCCAAAGAAAATTATAGTGTGCTGCATGGTCGGGATTGGATTCATGCCAATTGCTGCATCCCGTCAACCAAGTGTTGGTTCAGTGGAATGGGGGTGAAGTTGAGGTTGTCACAACCGATACATCGGCCCATATAGCCATGGCCAGTTCTGATGCGAATTGGCAACAGAAGAGGCTGGATGTATATCAGGGAAGACGCTGGATGATTGTGAATTCATTTGCGTAAGTAAGACAGGACTTATGCTGGTCAGTGTAAAGCCAAGCACGTTTGATCGGGCAAGTGAGGTATTACACCGATGGGGACAGGAAAAACAATGAAGGCTTTAAAAGATAAAATGCAAAGCTATCGGCAAACAACAGATAGCTATGAGGCTATAGAAGATTTCCAAGATATTGAAAAGTTGGGCCAAGGCTTCACGTCTACTGATCTGCTTGAAGAAGTCTGTCGGGACCCGAATATGCAAATCCGGACCCTCTGTGTATACCACACTAGTCCAGGATCACGCTAGTGCACATAGGCTCAACATAAGTAAATATCACAATCATACATAGCGAAAGCATTATGAAAGACATCATATGATATATACTACTAGTTGAATGACCTTATGGTCCACTTACATGACTATGCCTCGCAAGGCTGAATAACATATTAAACTGCAGCGGAATGAAAACGTAGATAACCCCTCAGTATACCACAGGCAACTGACAAGGCTTGCGCCCTAAACATTCGTCTCCTCATGGAACTCCTCCTCCAGCAAAGATGTAGACTTCTCGACTGGTGATGATGTTGTTGGCAAGGGTGAGTACATAAAGCACTCAATAAATTGTGCACAGAATGCAATTCTAACATAGCTATATGCAAGACTTATTACAAAGGATAGGCTATCATGGCTATTTTGCAACAAGGCAGTATTTACGAACAAATACAATAAATAGATTTTAAAGACTATAAAACAAATAACAATAGTAGATAGATTCAGCATTTCTCAAGTAAACCAAGTTTCCAATCCTAAATCAAGTTTCAACCTTCAATATGGCATCCTACCATCCCAACCATGTTTTCCATTTAATTAAGCTAACCCTTAACTGTAATTCCCGAGTATTGCTCAATACCGCAAGCACGGCTATCCGAATAGGTTTACACTCTGCAGAGATTATGCACTTTACCCACACGACATGATCGTCTCTTGGTGCCATGCAATTAACACACTTCCTTTGGTGTGTCGGCGGAGAAATCATGACAAAGCCTTTACAATGCTCTGGCTTAACCCGGTACTACCCGCGAAGGTTTCAACACTGGTGTGACTGGTTACCACATCCAAGGCCCCCCTCTTGCGCCATGTGAATTACTCCATAACTCGGGAACTCACACCGACCAAGATAGTACTAAAGTTAAGGCATTGCAAATTAATCAGCTAGGCTGTCCCATACCAGATATGTGGTTGCATGATTGACTCAGGTCAAAGGCTTGCAAAGTTAAGTCCTTAGAGTGATCAAGGCAAGACATCCACATACCCTCTGCCCATTGGGCCCACCTTGGCATACTCGCCCCTTGTCACTTGCCCCAATCTAAGTGATTATCACCCAAGTTGATTACCAAGCACCACGTGCCATCAACAACTCAACATCGTTGCGTGACATGACTCGTCACTACAACTCTATCTCATTGTACAACTTCACATGACGCACAAGTTCACATCATTGTTCCATATTCCATTAGTCAAGATTAAATATCAATGATTCAAGTACATGTGATGACGCAGCATGGCTAAGCAACTAATACGGTCTAACCATCCCATGTTGATTATCATTACTAACCAGCTATAATGAACCAATCTAGGGTGACAACAGATCATGGCATACAATGACAAGGTAGGGTATAGATCAATCTGGTATAACAGCTAAATCCCAATTTAATTGAAAACAATTTTATACTTGAAATACTATGCAATAGAGTAAAACAATATAGCATTTGTATAAACATGGGTTCAACATGATCAAAAAACAGCTTGCCTTGGAATAGGTTCTGGTCTTGTTCTGGAAATTGAACTTGGATCGACGGATCTCCCTCCGAAGCGTCGCATAATTCAACGTCTATGCGTACCGAAGGAGAAAAGCAAATAAATAACAAAACAGAGAACAAATGAACTCCAAAAATCAAATAAAATTCACCATTAAATAGATCTCAATTTGACAAATTTAAATTTGAATCACTCCAATCCGAGTTAAAACACAAAAGTTATAGCCTTTTAAAGTTTGAATAAATACTGAAAATACAGAAATTAGGAAATTTGAAATAAACCGAATTATCTTTATATTGAAAAAGGCTTTTATTGCGCAAGCATGATGTCAGCCCTTGACCCAGCGAACCAGATGCTGCCATGTGGCTTTGGTCCATGGACTGAGTCCACAGAATCACGTTGGATCACCATGGACTCGGTCCACGGCGCTTGGGCTCCATGCGCCATGCGGCATCGTCTGATTGGCGCGACCAATGGTGCGATCTGGGCCCTCCGCCACCGATCCGACGACTCAAGCTAGCGACGACGTGGCTTACCGACACGCACTCCACGCGGCGAGATCTGACGCGCTCGATCTGAGATTCAACAGCTACAAATGATCGCGAGGTCCGACGACGAGCAAGGCAGCGCGGTCGCCGGAGGCCAAGACGAAGGCGAGCCCAACGGCGCTTTGACGACCAAACGGCGACGCAAACACCCGGAACCGATGCGTCTCGAAGCGGGGATTCCGGATCTGCCCTCAACAGCGGCGAACGAACACCGGACGGCTACGAAAACATGGCAAACCCGACGAAGGCGCAGCAAGGAACAACGGCGAGCTCCCGATCGATGAAGACGGCGACTTCGGCGATGATTCTTGGACCAGCAGATGCGGCGTTCAAAAGGGAACCTCGGGCTAGCACGCGCGGTACTTATAGCGCTGGGATTCGAGCCCTACACGGACGCCAAGGTTACACGGCGACAAAGGCGTGCTGGCGGCGGACTCTAAGTCCCGATCGGAGATGACAACCACACACCATCCGATCGCCAACGAACGGCCAAGATGCGACCTGACGCGGCATGATCAGATCTGTCCATTTCCAAAACAACGGATGAGATCTTCGCTTACCCTAATCGCACTGACTTAACTGGCGCCGCTTGATCTTGATCCTACGGTCTACGGCGCTAGGGTTTCCAGATCCTTGACATAAAATCTCAGCCACCAATCCTTGATCCGACGGTGAGCATCCATGCCTTTAGAAAATGGGCCGACGGCGCGAAAGGACTGGGCCGCACAATGATGGGCCTTGCGAAAACAGTATTGGGTTCTGGCCCAATACTATTACATCTATTTTCCCTGCATTTTCCTCTTTAAAATATTTATAGAAATTCATTTAATTAGCTTTAGGCAATAAATATACCAAGAAAATTCTCAAAAATACTTTGAGACATTCTGAGCTCAAATAAAATAGTTTTAGCAAAACTTTATATTAAACTTGTCTAAATTTAATTAATTTTCACAAAAATATACATAATTTGAAATTAAAAATCCAATAACTCTAGAAAAATCACAGATCACATAAATAACAATTAAATAATATTACATGCAAATTTTGGGATGTTACAAACCTCCCCCCTTAACAGAATCTCGACCCCGAGATTTAGGGCTAAATAAAGAATAGGTTTGGGAAATCTGACTTCAAATCCTCTTCACGATCCCACGTTGCTTCACCTTCGGAATGATTGCTCCACTGAACTCTGCAAAAGCGAATAGACTTGTTCCTGGTCCTTCGTTCCATAACGTCCCAAAATTTTGACTGGCTGCTCCTTATAAGTCAAATCTTCCTGCAATTCAATTGCTTCCAATGGCAGCTGCTCCACTGGCACTCTGAGACATTTCCTAAACTGCGACACATAGAACACCTCATGCACTCCTGCCATTCACTGCGGCAACTTCAACTGATAAGCAACCTCTCCTTGACAGCTCAAAATCTTGAACGGACCAACATATCTTGACGCAAGCTTCCCTTTATCGCGAATCCTTTCGACACCTTTAAGAGGGCTAACTCTGAGATACACAAAATCATCTGACTCGAACCTCAAATCTTGACGACGGTTATCAGTGTAGCTCTTTTTCCTTGACTGAGCTACCTTCAACCTCTCTCTAATCATAGCAACTCACTCTTCGGCTTCCTTGAGAATATCAGGTCCAAATAATATACGATCTCCTGTCTCATTCCAATTCAACAGAGTACAACAGGCACGTCCATATAAAACCTCAAATGGTGAAATTTGCAAACTAGCCTGGTAACTGTTGTTATAGCTAAATCCTGCATACGGCAAACACTTATCCCACGAAATAGCATAGGCTTAAGCATAAGCTCTCAGCATATCCTCAAGAATTTGATTAACTCCATCATTATGACCATCTGTCTGCGGATGATACGATGTACTGAAATTCAACGAGTTCCCAATGCTTCATGCAGCTTATTCCAAAATCTCGAGGTAATTGGGTACCTATATCTGACACAATCTTCTTAGACATACCATGCAAACAGACAATTATAACTAGTACTACCCACAGATCTCCTGAATAGGTAGTCTTAATGGTGTGAAATGAGCAACTTCGGCCAGACGGTCAACGATAGCCCCAAACGGAACCATATCCCTTCTGGATTCTCGACAATTCTCAACGTTAGGTATCTTGTTACTGATTTGCCTCTTACTTCCACTCAGAACTCTGCACCGGCTGTAACAAACTTGCTGATCTCTGATGCCTTGCTTTTATTCTCTAACACACATCACACAAAACGATATTTTTCAGCAACTTCACGCTTCATCTTAGCACCTTTCTGGATGAATTGAATACTTTAGAATCATTAACTTCTTCTAAAATCAACTGCTTAAGCTCTTTCTTGTTCGATACATAGATTCGACCTTTAAACTGTGTGGTTCCTTGGTCATCCACAGTAAAATCCTCAGTTAAACCTTCATCCTTCTGACCCACTTTGATCTGATCTTCAAGCATTGGCTTAACTTCCAAAGCAGCTATAAATCCTTGGGAAACCACTTCTAATTTCAACTTTTGAAGCTCCTTGCACAATTTCGATTGATCACTTGATATCAGCGTACTAGCACTATGACCTTTACAACTTAAGACATCGGATACCACATTAGCCTTACCAGGATAATAACGGATCCCAACCTTATAACACTTAATCAACTCCAACCATCCTCTTCGTTCCATATTAAGGTCTGCACTTTGAACTCTTATGGTCTGTACATATCTCCAACAATATAATGACGCAATAACTTCAAAGCATGCACTACGGCGTCCATGAAAACTTCTTCTCCTTTTCCAACAATTGCTTAAGCGGTCCCGCAATCGTCAAGAATCCTTCAATAATTCAATGGTAGCACCCTATCATTTCCGGACAATCACGAATCCAGTAACAGACTTCGGTTGCTCGCAATACAACATTGCTTTCACTTGCTCAGATCAACAACAACCCCTTTTTGAAACCATTGCAAGACCAAGAAACTAAACTTTCTCCTTCCAACGGTCACACTTAGCGCACAATTGTCGCCCTTGCAGCTTTTCCAAAACCATTTTCCATTACTCGGCATGCTCTTCCCTTGTCTTGGAATAACAAGAATGCCCTCTATGTGCACGACAACATCTTGTCCAATTATCCCATGAACTTCATTCATCAGGTTCATACATTATGCCATGACGTTGATCATTCTAGCGGATACAACTATAAATTCATGTTGTCCATATCGCGTAGAAAACTCTGACTTAAGAACATTCTCTGCACGAATTCTTATTTGATGATAACTCGATCGAAGATCTATCCCTGAGAAAACTCCAGCTCCTTTTGACTGATCAACCAAATTACGATCCTGGGCAAAGAATACTTATCCTTTTGATCATCACCTCATTAAATTCTCGACGGTTGATACACATCCCTAAGCTCTCATCCTCAAACAGAACAGGCGCTCCCTATGGTGACCAATTGGTTCTAGCGAAACACTTTTCTAGCAACTCTTCGATCTGCTTCTTCATCTCAACTTGCTCATTTGCAGGCATTCAATAAGGTCCTTTCTCTTTTGGCACTGTACCAGGCACTAACTCAATAACAAACTTGATCTCTCGATCTGGTGGCACATCAAGTAGGTTCTCAGGAACACATCTGGATATTCTCTTGCAACTTGCACATCTTCCAAGCTGACAGATTCCAACCTATTAATCATCAACTGACCACCAAGATCTACAGTCGCTTGAAATTCCATTTTTCCCGCTTTCAGGGCTTTTAGCTGACACAACTCTTCGACCAAACTCCAGGACAGCCTTATGTCCGGACAACCAATTCATTTCAGGAGTAGCATCTCGGGTCTGATACCCAATACCGTTCACTAGGAACTTTTCTCTAACAACAAGCAACTTAACCCATAACATCCTAGGTTAGATCAAGCAATACTGTACTTTCTGACAACGGCAATTCTTCCGGGCTAACAAGCTTTACAAACACCGCTGAACTGACTATCATTGCACCTGCAACATCTTCTGGTGAACCATCAACACCGGTGAATACTCAGAAACATCGGACTCTTCATTTATCATTAATTACAGTACTTCACATTCCATCAGTTCAACCATCTTTACTTTATTTCTTTAAGCAAGAAAATTTTTACATGGAATTCATCACTAGTAAATTTTTCCTTTACAATGAGGATATGACACTTGCATAGGATAAAATCATCGATCTAAACTTCCTCGATTGGCATTGGCGCTGAAGTTTTGACTGAAACAGAATTGAGATTGACTTCAACTGGTGTGATCACTTCCTTATGAGGGCAACTATTGGCGAAATGCCCGGGCTTGTTACAAGTATAACAAAGTTTAGGTCCACCTCTCTTCCTTGAGCATTCGTCGACTAGGGCAGTGTATTCATTCAGATGCCTCTTCTTCAACCGATCCTCCGTAAAAACTTCCCTTGCGACTTTACTGCTCACTCTTGGTGTTATGAACTTGACTGAGGTAACTTCTGGAACATCCATGGCCGCCGACAATGATTGTCTTCTCTGCGGGCATCGATTAGCATAATGGCCTTCCTTGTGACAGTTGTAGCACACACGTGTTCGCTGCTGTGCAGCTACATGAACATTGTTGTCTTCTTGTTGCGTCAGAGCTGGTTGCTTCATAGGGCATTCCTTTGCCCAATGACCTTCTTCATCGCACAGAAAACATGCTGTTGGTGATTGCCAATTACTTCTTTCTTGATGAGGGCCAACAGGATTAAGGTATTGTGTCTTTAGCTCTTCGAGCAGCACCACTTTTGCAGCTGACATTCCGCCTCTTCTAGACGACTCTTGAGCCACTACGGCTCGAAGATTCTTTTGCTGATGCTGAATTACAGCAGTAACTATTGGATCCAAAGGACATTGAGTTGGACCATGATCTCGGCCTTCACAAAGATAACATGTGATGTCACTCATAGGACACACTCCAAGAGAATGACTTCCTTCACGGCTGGAACAATTAATCGCATGCTCGTCAGTGGTATGTCCTATTTCTCCACAGCGAATGCACGCACGATCTTCTGACTTGTTTGGTTGACAGCACTTCAGAGTGCAACGCTTAGATGTTGAACAAGGTGCAGGGATAATATTCTGCTTCGTATTTACCGTGACCATACTGCCTCCAGGTGAGGCAAAGAGATTACGAAAAGCAACAACAAATTCTTTCCAAGTGATATTCCGCGGGGCTTCATGAATAGCACAATATTTCTTCCACCATTTAACAGCAATTCCTTGTAACTGATAAGAAGCATACATGACTTTCTCATTACTTTTACACTGAGCAATGAGCAGCTTCCTCTCAATGGTCTTGAGCCAATCATCCGCTTCCGAGGGTAACACATTTCCTGAAAACGCCGGCGGACGAGTTCTTATGAATTCTGATAACCTTAAGTAGGAACGGGAATCATTGGTAGTAGCTTGGGACACTTGGTTGACATTGGCTTGGTCAGTCATATTCTGCATCTGCTTCATTATTGCATGCATCAACTGAGTCTGAGCCGTCAAGAACTCTCTGAAACTCTGCATATCCATCTGTACTAACGGTTGAAGAACTAATCCAGTATTAAGATTCTTACTGGATTGATTTTTACTTCTACCAATTCTGGTGTTTCCTCAAGTCCGAACCATCTGCTTGATTGCTTCACTGGGTTAGGGAAGAGGGAAATAACATAGGTAAGAAGCAGGGATCCTAAAGCAGGGGAGATAGGCTTAACCCAATAACTTACGCAAACAATATTAATAACTTGGTATGGTTGCTTATATAAGCCTAAAAGCTCTGCAACACATACTGCACACTCAGCAATCAAGGAAGAACCAATTCAACCTATACACACAAAACTACCGCCTACAGGGGTAACACTTCTATCTTAAGCAGACGAGACTCCCACACATGAGTCCCAACTGGCTACTCGAAGCATAGATCTTCTAGCTTTTGGAACACTTCATAGATCTACTCCGTCCTTGAGCTCGAGATCCCCTCCTTCATGATTTCCAGGGTTGACAGCAAGCACTTGATGCTTTCTCCTAAGGTGTGGTATATCGACAACTACTAAGATAACTCAGATAAGGTTTTTAACTCGATCCAGCAAGGGAGAGAGAAAGAAATTCAACAGGGGAAAAGAGAGAAATTCTGGCGAGGGAAAGAATAGAAGAATAAGATAAGTCAAGAACATATTATTGCCTCTGTCGGGTTTGCCATGTTTTCATAGCCATCTGATGTTCGTTCGCCGCCGTTGAGGGCAGATCTGGAATCCCTGCTTCGAGACGCATCGGTTCCGGGTGTTTGCGTCGCCATTTGATCGCCAAAGCGCCGTTGGGCTCGCCTTCATCTTGGCCTCCGGCGACCGCGCTGCCAAGCTCGTCGTCGGACCTCGCGATCATTTGTAGCCGTTGAATCTCAGATCGAGCGCGTCAGATCTCGCCGCGTGGAGTGCATGTCGATAAGCCACATCGTCGCTAGCTTGAGCCATGGGATCGGTGGCGGAGGGCCTAGATCGCACCATTGGTCGCGCCAATCAGACGATGCCGCGAGGCGCACGGAGCCCAAGTGCAGTGGACCGAGTCCATGGTGATCCAACGTGATTCTGTGGACTCAGTCCACGGACCAAGGCCACGTGGCAGCATCTGGTTCGCTGGGTCAAGGGCTGATGTCATGCTTGCGCAATAAAAGCCTTTTTCAATATAAAGATAATTCGGTTTACTTCGAATTTCCTAATTTCTATATTTTTAGTATTTATTCAAACTTTAAAAGGCTATACCTTTTGTATTTTAACTCGGATTGGAGTGATTCAAATTTCTAAAAATTTGTAAAATCGAGATCTATTTAATGATGAATTTTATTTGATTTATTGAGTTCATTTGCTCTCTGTTTTGGTATTTATTTGTTTTTCTCCTTTGGTACGCGTAGACGTTGAATTGTGCGACGCTTAGGAGGGAGATCCATCGATCCAAGTTCAATTTCCAGAACAAGAACAGAACCTATTCCAAGGCAAGTTGTGCTTTGATCATGTTGAACCCATGTTTATACAAATGCTATATTGTTTTACTCTATTGCATAGTATTTCAAGTATAAAATTGTTTTCAATTAAATTGGGATTTAGCTGTTATACCAGATTGATCTATACCCTACCTTGTCATTGTATGCTATGATCTATTGTCACCCTAGATTGGTTCATTATAGTTGGTTAGTAATGATAATCAACATGGGATGGTTAGACCGTATTAGTTGCTTAGCCATGCTGCGTCATCACATGTACTTGAATCATTGATATTTAATCTTGACTAATAGAATATGGAACAATGATGTGAACTTGTGCGTCATGTGAAGTCGTACAATGAGATAGAGTTGTAGTGACGAGTCATGTCACGCAACGATGTTGAGTTGTTGATGGCACGTGGTGCTTGGTAATCAACTTGGGTGATAATCACTTAGATTGAGGCAAGTGACAAGGCTTAGTATGCCAAGGTGGGCCCAATGGGCAGAGGGTATGTGGATGTCTTGCCTTGATCACTCTAAGGACTTAACCTTGCAAGCCTTTGACCTGAGTCAATCATGCAACCACATGTCTGGTATGGGACAGCCTAGCTGATTAATTTGCAATGTCTTAACTTTGGTACTATCTTGGTCGGTGTGAGTTCCCGAGTTATGGAGTAATTCACATGGCGCAAGAGGGGGGCCCTGGATGTGGTAACCAGTCACACCAGTGTTGAAACCTTCGCGGGTGGTACCGGGTTAAGCCAGAGCATTGTAAAGGCTTTATCATGATTTCTCCGCCGACACACCAAAGGAAGTGTGTTAATTGCATGGCACCAAGAGACGATCATGTCGTGTGGGTAAAGTGCATAATCTCTGCAGAGTGTAAACCTATTCGGATAGCCGTGCACGCGGTATTGAGCAATGCTTGGGAATTACAGTTAAGGGTTAGCTTAATTAAATGGAAAACATGGTTGGGATGGCAGGATGCCATATTGAAGGTTGAAAATTGATTTAGGATTGGAAACTTGGTTTACTTGAGAAATGCTGAATCTATCTACTATTGTTATTTGTTTTACTGTCTTTACAATCTATTTATTGTATTTGTTCATAAATACTGCCATGTTGCAAAATAGCCATGATAGCCTATCTTTTGGAATAAGCCTTGCATATAGCTATGTTAGAATTGCATTCTGTGCACAACTTGTTGAGTGCTTTATGTACTCACCCTTGCCAACAACATCATCACCAGTCGAGAAGTCTACATCTATGCTGGAGGAGGGGTTCAATGAGGAGACGAATGTTTAGGGCGCAAGCCTTGTCAGTTGCGTGTGGTATACTGAGGGGTTATCTACGTTTTCATTCCACTGCAGTTTAATATGTTATTCAGCCTTGTGAGGCATAGTCATGTAAGTGGACCATAAGGTCATTCAACTAGTAGTATATATCATATGAGTCTCATTACTGTAGCACATCACAAATCTCTCACCAAAGGATCGGCATTCTCTGAACTAAAAAGGAGCTCCTTCTGGAATGTCTTCTCTTGGAAAAGGAGTCCCGTCGGCTAAATCCAGATTAAAAGGACGGCTAAATAGGCAGTACAACCATATCTGTACGAACCACATCGGACCACCCACATTGCCAACAGTGAAATTCTCAAAGCCAGTAAAAAGCCGACTCCTTATTACGTATAACATCTAATACACAGCACAAAGAAAAGTTTTCCCTAATGCTAGCCGACTTTCTTCAACAAGCTGTTCTGCTATGACTTGATAGACTTGAGTCGGCCCAAGGGATGCCCCACAGAATAAAAAACGATCTAACCAGAGGTTTAAAAAAGCAACGTGTTCTTCGTCCGATACCGGCCCATTAACCTTATTGTTGTTTCTGATGTATTTGGCCCACCCTTCACCTTTGGATCTGATAAGTTTATATTTGGGCTTACCACTAAAAGCCGATACTTGTTCACCATCTGGCTTAAGGCATCACAACTGGGCTACGTCCAAAAGAGTCGGGCCGATGGGACCAATAGAAACAAAAAGGCATTAAAACAATCCGACCAAAAATAACAGGCTGTGGCCACTAGGGGCTCATTGGCTTCTAGATCGGCTAAGTGGGATGCACTCGGCTATACCCATTTTTTCCCATTCACCCCTCTTTTGGGCTGCCACTCTAATGAACCAATTCCTCCATCCCTTGAGAGCTGTCGGCCAAGCTCTGAAACTTTTATTCCAACCTTCTACATTATGACCAGAAGCCGATAAAGGAAGACGAGGAATTTCTTGATTTGTGATAGTACTGACATCTAGATTTCCTAAGGGACCCAAAAAATACTGATCATTGCTATGCGGGATCGGAATGAGTACCTGACTTGGGTCCATTGCAGCCGATCTCGAAGGATGATTGAGCTAAGGACTGTTTCGGAGATTCATTAACAGAGAATTTAAGCCGATTGCGGATGGTTCGAGAGCTCGAGCGCGTGAAGAATGACCATGTGGGGGCCCTTTTTATAGCACGGTAAAAATCTGAAGTGGTGGGAAATGAATCTCAAAAGACACGAACAGTTAAAACGCACTACACGCATGTTAGAAAATTGCGGCGTAATTAAAGTGGCAGTTACTGAATAAAGATTAGCAGCTAGCCGATGGAAAACAAGCCGATAGTTGCAATTTTTGAAAGATGACGAATCATCCCTAAAAAATGGGGGGCATATGTTTGTACCAGAATTTGGCAAGTATGGTCAAAATCGGCAAGAGAGTCAACATGCGGTAACTAACAGGTGATTTGGAAAGATTTGAAGATATTTGATAATGGTAAAGATCTTTAAGGGAAAACTATCCGAATTAAGGCCGATACGGATCACGTTTTGTAATGTGTTGTAATAGGACACGGTCGGCCGACGGGTATAAAAGAAGGGCAAGCGTGAGCCACAGAGATATATAAAACACAATCAAACATACCAGTTTACATTACTTTTTCCTGTCGACTAGGAGTAGTTCTTGTAATTTAGCCTTTGTAATTCGATCTTGATCAATAAAGTTGCACATCGCCGATTGTTGATCTTCTTAAAATTACGCCCCAGGTTCGATTTATTTTGATTTTGTTGCGCATCACCTTCTTCAGAATCAATCTACCTTTATCCTTTGATTAGCTCTAATCGGCTAGTTAGACTTACCCTGTTATCTTGATTTAATCGGCTTTGAGCTGATTGAATCTAAGTCGGTTGATCTTCGTGATCGGCTTTGAGTGAATTTTATATTTTTTTACCTTGTCAATTACAGGTCAAATTGACTGGCACGCTCTGAACCAGGTGTTCGTCTGGTGTGCTACTGTCAGGAACCCTACTTCAAGTTTTTGACGTCAACAGTAGGTTGGAGCGATGTGTATGCCATGCTATGGGGGGGAGTGGGACAATTTGGTGTACCACCATTTGTCGTATTAATACACATATCTTCTGCTGCCGCCATGGGGAGAAGTGGGACAATGGTGTGTCACCCTTTTGTCGTACTATGTACACACATCTTCTGCTGCGTAGTATAAGTTTTATGTCACCGTGCTAGTGCAATGTAAACCTAGGTAATGTAAATGTTTTCTTCATGAACATTCTGGCCACATGCCAATGGTGCATGCGGCAAATAAGTAAGATGCACTTTCATGTCAAGAATTTCATAAACTTATCAAGGGCATACCTCTTTTCAATGTGTCACCCATATGTACCTTTTAGTTCTTGATAATGCCGAATGCAAGTTAGATGACACTTCAAAACAATTTAGGATTAGAGGATACCTCTTGAAAGATACCAATTAATCATACCAATTGAAAAATACAACACCATTTAGAATAACACAATTTAGCATAATGGTGTGCACAGACATTATTGAATATGGTCAGAAAAGAAACACATCCCTTTGTCGATTCTTGTCCACCGCATGTTCGAATTGGTCATGATCACCGCGCCTGGTCTTAGATCCCTCGTACTATGGAGCTCCTCTCCATTTCCTTCATCCCACCATCGAAGATGACCCCTTTTCCAATACCTTGAACATCAATAGACAAGCACACGATTTCTGGAAACAAATATCTTTTAATTTGACCCAGGTTAGTTTGATAATGTCTAAGTACAACATGCATGATATATATGATATACAAGACAATACTCTTTGCATGCAATTTTAAAAACAACTTGAAGATATCAATTGAAGATTTTATTACACTACTTGACAAATGAAAATATTTGAAACTCATTCAAATTTAATCTTGTCATCCACTTGTAAGAGAGACAATGAGTAAAACACATTCAAACTCACTCTTGAGCTTACAAGGGAAATTTTCTCTTTTCCATAATAAACTCGAAGTTATGCAAGAGAGAAAACATTTTGAGGCTAAGTTACAATCAAATCCAATTTCCATAATAGCTTAGCCAAAAGATGCACTTTCATTGGAATGAAAAATTAAATAGATATGCTCCACTTAGAAGCTTGGAGCAATGAATAAGTTCACTTAGTTTTCATATTGAAAGGCTTGCCAAGATTCCAATTTAAAACTCTTAAAATCTCAAAAAGATGCAAATAGCAGCACAAAATCGATTATAGCTTTTAAACCATTGCTCAAATGCAAAAATCATCAACACGGAACAGATCTGTCTCGAAATCCTCTTCAAGGGCTATGAAGACTGAATATTGATTTGAGCAAAGGAGAAACCGCAAAAATAGGATGAACAAGATATTGCAAGAAAGTATAGATAGCAATTTAAGAATTTGGGCCGAGCAGTACAACCCGGATACTCCGGTGTTTTTGATCCGGAGTGTCCGGATAATCCGGATACTCTGGATAGATTACCCGGATACTCCGGGTTGTTCAGCTTCATCCCTAAAACTGAACATTTTGAATTTAGATCAAATCTTGATCAAATGAAGTCCAATAGCCGTAAGATTTTGCGGAAATGATCCATGAACATCCAAGAGACATTTTCCAAAAGGATTTTCTCAAATATCACTCTCCAATCAAAAATAGGTCATTAGAAGCATTGGAGGTTTAGTTTTGACACTAAGTCAAATAAAGTCAACAATCTTGCAAATGAGTTCAAATAAATTTGAGAATTTTTAGATATGAACTCCATATGTGAGAGAAGGTTTTCCAACAAGGATTTTTAATAAATAAATTTCATTTCGAGAAATATGATGAAAGATGCATATGAAACACATAAAAGATTAAGATTTTCATCAAATCCTCAAAATGGAACCAAATGAGTTTTGAATGGTAATATGCACTTATATGGCTTCATATGATTTAGAGAGATGTTTATAAGCCTATTTGCATAATCAATTCCATTCAAATCGTAAAATCCAACTTAATGCAAGAGTATGCCAAATAAGATCGAAAGAGAGAAAAAGGCATAACTATTTCAAATTAAGTTGAAATTATTTGAAATTGAGCATAAACATTCTTTAGACTCCCAAGAAACTTTTCCAAAAATAATTTTCCAAAAAGGAGTCTCCAAATAAGAGATATGCCAAATTTTGCTTTGAGGGTTTGAAAAGAAATTGAATTTTCGCCAAATGTTCAAAATGCATTCCGGATTGAAATTTATGGAGATTTGATCTTTCATAGATTTGTATGAGTAAGAAATACCATTTCAATCCAAGATATACAAAGAAATCCAATTCAAATAGCGAAATCCACAAAATGCAACAACGGGTTATTTTGGGTCAATTGGATGATTTTGGCCAAATTCAAATGGCTATAACTTTTGAACGGTTGGTCGTTTGGAAAAACTTTGAACTAAAGAAATACTTAAAATTACCAACCCTATGAGTTTTGTATTGATCATTTTTTCAAACTCCAAATAGATATTGCTTTAGAAAAATTTGAAGTTAAATGCAAAAGCAAGATCACAAAGATCCTTTTTAGGCCAAAGTTCGACTTTTAGCTTCTAACCAAGGGTTAGATACTTGAAAACATTTGAAATACATTTGAAAACATTTTAGAAGACTATTTTCATAAAATTTTGCATTTCAAACAAATATTTTGCTTTTAACCCTTTTTGAAGCAAGTTAAATAGGAAATAGTTTTTCATAAAAAGCCTCAAAATACAACTCAATTTGGATTTCATGCAATTTCAATTTCCATGGCTTAGAATTGATTATCAAGATGGTTTCTAGCCAAGATTTGTAATGAAATCCAACTTGAATGCTAAGATTTGAGCAATATGCTTAAATAAGCTATTTTGGGTTAAACAAGAATTTTGGCTAATTTTGACTTCAAAATGGAATTTTCATTTTGAAAGCTTGTAAAACATTTGAAATACATATTAGAATACTTTTACAAAGCTTTTTACAGTTTTAGGCCTTTTAAACATAAGATTTGACTTTTGACTAAAAAGGTCTTTTTCAAATAGCTATTTGTAAAACAAAGCCAAATATTTCAACACAAGATTCAAATGAAGAATAAGATGAGATATAGAGATTTGAATTTTGTGTATGAGTCTAAGATACCATTTTGAACCAAGATACTACACAAGATCCGGTCCAAACGGAGAAACTCACTAAGGGCAATAATATGACTATTATAGGTCAAATATAGTTTTTCGGCGAGTTTCAAAATCGAATAACTTTCGCTAGGTTGGTCTTTTGAAAGTCTTTTGAACACAAGAATTGTTAAGACTGACCAACTCTAAGATTTTCGTTTTGGAATTACTTTCAAATTCATTTTACATTTAATTCTATGAAAATTATAAGTTTAAATCCAAAACAAGATACTACTATCTAGATTTTGATCATGAAACTCATTTTCTTTTCAAAATAGATTTTGTGAAGCCAAAACCTTTGAAAAACGTTTCAAATATATTTGTATACATTTTGCAACTAGTTTTTCACAAGAATACTAATGGTATACAAAATTTTGACTTTTGGCTAAATGGCTTGATTTTGAAAATATATATTTGCACTTATATAAATATGGGCACATGTAGGGATGTAATATACATGGTTATGATTTAGCACTCCCCCTTAATGTGCCACTGTCCCAAACTTACTCAAGATTGCAATCAAAACAACTAATAAGCATGAGCAAGCATATAACAAGCAATCTAAATTGATTTTCATAAATAATGCAATATAACCTACACAAGGCTATAAGCTAAATAGTAATCAAATTAGATACTTGTTACCCGAGATGACATTGGCTCAAGATTGAAGTGATCATCCTCATGCTTGGCTCCATTTTGCAAATGATTAAGTCATCTTCTCCTTTTGAAGAAGCCAAACGTCCAATCCATCTCATATTGCCTAAAAAACTTTTAGGCGGTTTTTGGTACCCAATCCTTGTTGGGTCCAACAATGTTAGTCACAATAGATTTTGGAACCCAAATGGTCCTAATTTGGATATTATTGAATTGACTAACATAATTAGAAATAGGTATGCAATAATTATTCCTCCTAGGCAAATGATTGGCATTTTTATGAAAAGGCTTAGGAGGGCAATGATATTTTGCAAAACCATTTCTAGTTTGATCTCTTCTAAGCATATGATAATTGAAATTATGCATTGGCTTAGAGGATCTAGCAAATGCTTTGCTATCGTTATTTTTCCTAAGCACATGATCAACATGATTTTTCTTGGTCTTAGGAAGTCTAGCATTTTGAGCAAACACATTTCTAGATTCATTTCTCCTAAGCAATTGAATATCATAATTTTGCAAATACTTGGGAGAATCGACAAACTTGGCAAACACATTGCCATTTTTGTCCTTCCTAAGCAAATAATGATCATTGACAATAACAGGCTTAGGAGTAATACCTTTGGGACAATCCTTACCGATGTGTCCCTTTTTTCGACAATTGTAGCAAGTAGGCTTTGAGCGTCTCTTCTTCTTCTTGACTTGCTCTTTGTCGGTTTGCCTCATTGTTGATGGTTGTGGCTTGATCTCCACTTTATTAGGGCACACGGAGGCGAAGTGTCCCTTCTTGTTGCAAGCAAAGCACTTGATGATCTTCGAATGTCTTTCGTTGTGCCTTGTCTTACTAGTCTCCCTCTTGGAGATGTAGCCGAGTCCTCGCTTATCTTGAGGCGCCCTTGGCTTGCTCAAGATCTCGTCGAGAACGGCTTTTCCCTTTACGCACTTCTTCAAGTCATTTTCTAATCCAATGACTTTGGTCTTGAGCTCATTGTTTTCCTCTACAAGATTAGTCTCAATATGCATAGAGGAAGTGGAAACATTTGAATTTGAGCAACAAGGTAAATCATTGCAAGAGGTGGATATGTCAAATTTTGATGAAATATTAGGATTAACATTTAAGCAAGACATTTCATCAATTAAATCATATGAGATTCCTATGTCCACCTTAGGCTTATAAGTTTCTTTGAGAAGGAGGGATTCATGATTTTCTTGAAGCATATTATAATCATTTTGAAGTGATTCATGTTCAAACTTCAAAATTTTATATTTTTTTTTCTCCTTTCCAAGACATTTATTGAGCTCCTCAAGCAAATTCATAAGTTCATTATAAGTGAGCTCATCATCGTCACTTACCTCATTCTTACCTTTCGCCATGAAGCAATGGATTTGTGATGGAAGAGCATCTTCATCGTCACTTGAGGCGGAGGTTGAGGTTGATGGAGATGTCGGTTCTTCATCACTTGAGCTTGAGGTGGAGCATGATGTTTCATCTCCCGACATCTCTTCCTTAGTGCAATCCTCAATAGAAGTGGATGATTCAAATAGTTCTTGAAGCTTTATCCACATTTCATGAGCGCTCTTGAGATTGCATAGTCTATCAAAAATTTCATCGCTCACAACACAAAATAAAACATTAGTAGCTTCAGCGTCGAGATGTAGGCATTTCCTCTCTCCTTCAGTTGGAGCAACTTCATTCAATGGAGAGGAAAAGCCGACATCTACGATCCACCATATTTGGGGGCTCATGGATTTAAAATGAGAAGTCATAATTAATTTCCATGAAGCATAATTTGTGCCATCTAGCACAAGTGGATCATGTGAGTGCACTAATCCGCTAGTCGACATCCTTTACTCTCTAGACGGTTAAGTCTAATAAAGGAGAGACCTTGCTCTGATACCAATTGAAAGGACAGGGGATGTCGCCTAGAAGGGGGGTGAATAGGCGAATAAAAAACTTTGTAACTAAATGCAGCGGAATAAAAATATTGCAGCTAAATAAAATCTCTCGATGATCTAAGTCCGGAGTGTCCGGGACTTTTATCCGGATACTCCGGTATGTCCGGACTGTCCGGGTTCAGGAGTCCGGATACTCCGGATTTAAGACCTCGAAATGAGATTTTAAATCCCTGCAATTTTTCAACAATCTACTTGAATACAAAAGATATATATGCTATCAGGTACCTGGTGATATTGTAGATCTGGAGCCAAACACAACAAAAGAGTAGATCGGGCAATTTCAAGATTCGAAAACAAATACTAAAGCAAGAGTAAGAAGCAAACTTGGAGACGGTGATTTTTCACCCGAAGTTCGGATCCTTGAGGGGATCCTACGTCTCCGTTGAGGCGGCTCGGTCACACTTGAGCCGGGGTCTCTTTCAACCCTCTTCTTCCCGGTGTTGCACAAATGCACTCGCCGGTCTTCACTCCTTTGATTCCTTCCCTTACGGAGGCGGAACCGGCCTTCACAAACTTTCCACGGCCAACCACACAAAGCTCCGGTGGCTCGTAGGCGACCTCCTAGCCGTATAGGAGTCCTCAACCTCCAAGAGTAACAAATGCTCACGAAGAACAAGCTTGGAGATGAAATCAAGTGCTCAACAACTCAAAACTCACTCTACCTAGCACCTCACTTCTCAAACTTTTCCCAACCCTTCTCACCAAGGGGATCACTTAGATCTAAGGGTAAAGAGGTGTTTTGGGGGGCTCAAGAACAGGATAAAAGCTCCTCAAATCAGTGGGATCACCCCCTTTTGAAGTGGGGAAGAAGGGGGCTTATATAGAGGTCCCCAAAAACTAGCCGTTGGAGACAGCCGCACACAACCCGGAGACTCCGGACTTAAGTCCGGATAGTCTGGACTAGATAAGAAAGGCTAACAGGGAGACCCAACCCGGATAGTCCGGAAATATGTCCGGATAGTCCGGAATGTCCGGATAGTACGGACTCACTCCGGATAGTCCGAACAGCACTGAGCAGCCCGACGAAAACGAGCATAACTTTTGACTCCGGACTCCGATTTCAGTGATTTTGGACTCTACCGAAAGCTAAAAACGAGGGCTACACAACTAACAAGGTCTCACTACCCAAAACTCAAAGGATAAACACAGATTTCACAAAGAAATCAAGAGAGACCTACAACCCTCACTTTCCGGCACCACCAACACCACTCTCTTTCTAAGATTCACAAGAATGGATCACTTGAGCACTTGACACATCTAAAAGTCATTCGACACCGCATCCCTCTTAATAGTACGGCAATCCTTAGACTCAAATTAAATCAAAGATAATATAAGTCTAGAACTAGTCACTTGCCGTCTTCTTTCTTGATGTCGATGCATGAAGACTTTCACCAAATAATTGATGACATCTTCGCCTTGTCCAACTCGACTCGATTCACCTCATGAGACTCTCGTCCTATCAACCTTGACTTGATCATCCTCTCTGACGATCTCCACGCCAAGTCAATCTTTGACTTAGTCCTCAGCTCTTGGTGACACCGCCGTCTTGTTGACCTCGGCTTAATGATCATCCTCCAAGATACCTTGGTCATCATACACAGACGGGACCTAATTCTTTCCAAACTACTCATGAAAGACATTAGTCCCAAAAGCTCAATAGATATGAACAAGTTGATATTTGTGAGCAATTGATTACAACAAGTGTTTCATATAAAGAAGCACAATATAAATGGAAACACTTGACATAAGAAATGTTCTCTACTAAGTACATCATGATGAATATGTAATTGATCTATATGCACTAGAGAGATAATTGCCAATATGATGAATCAATTAAATCATGACAAGGATCACAGACTTTACTTAAATGAAGCACATGATAGAATATACACGAATTGTACATGTGCAAATAATATTTGGAGTAAGAGTAAATATGTGATCCAACACTAGATAAACTTCACTAAGAGAATTGCATGAGAAGATATACAAATAAAACATGCATGAACCAAGTCAATCTATAGCAATATGAAGTTTAACTCTAGTTAATACATGCATACCATAATGAACTCAAATGAATATATATGCACAAATAAATATGACATGAACCAATGTGCATATATAAAATCAACATGCTACTTGGAGTTCACTATGCATTTGCACGAAAGGAATGCAATAACAAATATAGAATAGATACCAAAATTGCATACCTTATCTTTGCTTAACCTTCCTATTTGATTTTCCTCTAAAAGATGAGACTGATACTCAACTAGGCAATAACATGTTAGTCTCATAGCAATATAATCATATTAGAGGTTTGTCATTTGCTAAGCACTAGTTAAGCATTTACTTAATTGCATAGATTGTCATTATGAGTGTTTGTCATTAATCACCAAAATAACATAAGTGCCTAGATGCGCTTTCAGTTTCCCGTCAGCAGCGCAGGCGACGTGGATGCATCGCAGCCGCACGTGTGTCGCAGATCCAACGGTCCACGCGGTGTGGGCTAGCGGGCTATGAACAGTGAGGGAGATGGGCTGCTGAAAGATGGGCCGAGCGCGGAAAACGGGCCAAGCAAAATGGATTAGGCCCAGAACCGATTTTCAGAATAAAAACCATTTCCCAATTAATAAAATTTTAGAAATTCAAATAAGAGCAAATAAATTTTAATAAATTTAGAAAAATCTCCAAAAATACAGAGAAATTCTTTGAGCACAATGAACCCAACTAAAATCTTTAGTTTGATGAATAATTTAGTCAAATTAAATCATTTCATTAATGGAATATCAAATTAAGCTTGGATTAATTCAGGGAAATTGCAAATGGTTCATTTTTAAATTCAAACATTCCAAAACTCAGATTTTGGGATGTTACAAAAATCGGGAGGTTATTCAACAAATACCAATTCAAAAATTTATCTATTTAGAAATGCACTCTTCACATCCATTTGGAATAACTTAATATTAAAGCAAGATGCAAATGCAAGCAAGATTCAAATGGCTTCTAATCTAGCCACGGGTGCAAAGGTTTCACCAGAATCTAGTCCTTCAATTTGCGTGAAACCTTGTGCCACTAATCTTGCCTTATTTCTTACCACAATACCGTTCTCATCTTGCTTATTTCGGAATACCCATTTTGTGCCGATGACATTGTGATCATTGGGTCTTTCAACTAGCGTCCATACATCATTTCGGACGAAGTTGTTGAGCTCTTCATGCATTGAGTTCACCCAATCCGGATCATCTAATGCCTCATATCTATGAGAGGGTTCAAAAGAAGACACAAAAGAGTAATGTTCGCAAAAAGAAGCAACATGAGATCGAGTTTGAACACCCTTACTAACATCACCCAATATTTGATCTATTGGATGATCCTTGGAGATTGCATGATGAATTCTTTGAGGTAGAGGTTGAAGTTGTTGATCATCTTCCTCGCCATCCACATCAATGGGCTGAACTTGTCTTGGCGTGGCGGAAGTGGATGGTTCAACTTGAGTGAATGAAGGATTTCCTTTATCCTCCCTTGGCTTGATGTCTCCAAGCGTCATGTTCTTCAATACATATCTCAATCCTTCATCACCTACATCATCCAAATTATCTTGCTCTTCTTGAGAGCCGTTAGTCTCATCAAACTCAACATCACATGTCTCTTCAACAAAACCTTTATTTTGGTTGAAGACACGATAAGATTTACTATTTGAAGAATAGCTAAGCAAGAAACCAACGTCACAACGGCTTTGAAATTTTGAGAGCCGAACACCCTTTTTCAAAATATAACACTTGCAACCAAAGATGCAAAAATAAGAGATGTTCAGTCTTCTTCTAATGAGAAGCTCATAGGAAGTCTTTTTCAAAAGACGATGCAAATAAAGACGATTTGTTGCATGGCAAGTGGTATTTATAGCTTCCGCCCAAAAGCTATCGGAAGTACCATATTCATCAAGCATAGTTCTTGTCATTTCAATTAATGTTCGATTTTTCCATTCTACAACTCCATTTTGCTCCGGAGTGTAGGTAGTGGAAATCTCATGTTTTATTCCAAGTTCAACACAATAATCTTCGATTCTTGTATTTTTGAACTCGAAACCATTATCACTATGATTTTTCTTTATTTTGAAATCAAATTCATTTTGATCCCTTTTTGCAAAGCTTTTGAAAATACTGGAGGATTCGGATTTGTCATCTAAGAAAAATACCCAAGTATATCTCGAATAATTATCTACAATGACCAAACAATAAGAATTGCCCCCGATGCTTTTATAGGTTGTTAGGCCAAACAAATCTATTTTTAAGAGCCCTAATGGTCTAGAAGTGGACATGATACTCTTTGAAGGATGAGAACTAACCACTTGCTTACCGACTTGGCAAGCACTACAAAGTTTATTTTTCTCAAACTTCACATCTTTCAAGTTCACAACTAAATCATTTTTGAAAAGTTTTTTGAGTTGAATCATCTCAACATGAGCTAGTCTTCTATGCCATAACCAACCCAAGGAGGTTTTCGCAATTAAACAAGTGTGTAGACATGACTCATTTGAGGTGAAATCAATTAAATACAAATTTACAAATATAAAACCTTTGAACACCAATGAATTATCATTTTCTTTAGAAATAACAACGCCATTTCTAGAGAATGTACAATTAAGACCAAGATCACAAATTTGAGCAACGGATAGCAAATTAAAATTTATGTTTCTACTAAAGAGACATTTGAAATGGAAAGGTCATTTGAGATAGCGATTTTACCCAATCCTAATACCTTTCCTTTGCTATTGTCGCCAAAAGTGATCTTGTCATGTTGGCTACTCCCAACTTCAAACGTGGTGAACATTTTTCGATTGCTGGTCATGTGTTGAGTGCATCCACTATCTAACACCTAATGACGTCCACCGGTTTTGTAGTTCACCTATAAAAGAATTTCAAACCTTTTTAGGTACCCAAATTTGTTTGGGTCCTTGGAAGTTAGTAACCAAGGCTTTGGGCACCCAAATGGCATTCTTTCTACGGCCAAGTATAGAAGTGCCAACAAACTTAGCAATAATTTTACCTTAACTATTTTTCTTAAGCATATAGCAAAAATCATAAATGTTATTTTTAGGAGATTTACCTAATGGGCAATCACTTGCTATACGCCCGATATCATGGCACTTATAACAAAGCTTCCCATTTGACTAATAAACTGAGGGGCTTTGTTACTTAATTTCTTACCTTTCTTGGGCACGAATCCAAGGTCTTCTTTATTGTAGGAGCATCGTTGGTTGTTCAAGATTTTATCGAGGGTCTCCTTGCCTTTGAAACACCAATCCAACCTCTTACTTAGCTTGTTCACTTGCTCCTTAAGCTCATTATTCTCAACAATTAAATTTTTATGAATAGAAATAGAGCTAAAGCATGAGCTAGAAGGCATATCTGTGAGATCACCATATGATGTGGATATGCTAGCTTTTGTTATACAATAAGAATTAATTTCTATACTAGGCATATCATCAATAATATTGCAACTAATGCCTATATCATTTTGAGGCTTTAAATGCTCCTTGACAAGGAGAGTCTCATGAACTTCCTTTAGCTCCTCATAAGAGTATTTGAGAGAGATACTCTTTTCTCAAAGCCTTATTTTTAGACTTCTCCTTGCCGAGGTATTCATTCAAATCCTCAAGCATATCCATTAGCTCATCATATGTTAGTTCGTTATCGTCATTAGATTTTACCTTGTACTCTCCTTTTGCCATGAGACAAAAAGGAGTGACGAACGCTGAAGAAGCTTCATTAATAGCGACATCAGCAAGACCCTTCTTCTTGGAAGGTGTATCATTTTCGGAGGAGTCTGAGTCCGAATACTCTTGTTCAGAATCCCACTCTCCAATGTGGGCCTCGCCTTTGCCTTCCTTGTGAAGCTTCTTGAAATGCTTCTTCGTTCTTTGAAAGGACATCTTGGGACAATAAGAGGTGATGTGCCCCTTCTCATCCTTCTTCTTGGGACTTGTCCTTGTCGTCCTTCTTCTTGGGACAATAAGAGGTGATGTGCCCCTTCTCATCACACTCATAGCACCAGATATTTGCACATCGGTTGGCGCTAGAGTGTCATCCCTTCTTGAATTTATGAGGGGCCTTGAGATTGAGCGTCTCTTTATAAATCTTCTCATCCTTCTTATGAGGAGAGCCATCTCCTCCTCGGTGTCATCATCATCGGAGTTTTCAAGCGGCTCATCGCTTGACTCCTCCTTCGCCTTGAAGGCGATGTTCTTCTTCTTTGAAGAGCTTTTCTCCAAGAGCTCCTCCTTGTCCTTCTCGTAAAGCTCATTCGTGATGAGGTTTTCATGAAGTCCTGTGGGCAACATCCTTGGCAACTCCAGTGAGTTAAGAAATAACGTCACCAAAGTCTCATACTTGTTCGAAAGTGTGCTAAGCATCTTACGAACAACATCCAAATCGGTTAGTGACACCCCAAGGCCTTTGAATTCATTCACTATATTATTTAACCTTGAGTACATCTCATTGATGCCGTCATGAGGTAATATAATGAAACTCTCATATTTTATCCGAAGCATATGCAATTTGGCCTTCTTGACTAAGGATGTTCCCTTATGAATTTTCGAGAGGGCAATCTAAATATCATGAGCGATGTCAAGGTTACTCACTTGATTGAACTCATCCACGTTCATATCTCCAAATAGAACATTCATTGCTTGAGCATTGAGATGAGAATTTCCTCTTCTTGATCAACCATGAGTGTGGGGTTTAATCCAGTAGCGAAACCCTTATCTACAATTCTCTATATGCTTGGGCTCATGGCCTTGAGATAAACGGACAAGCGTATTTTCTAATACGCATAATTTGTGCCATCAAAGAACTGTGCCTTTCCTATGAATACCCCGTCGCTTGCCATCCTGTACTCTCTAGGTAATAAAGCCCTAAAAGAGAGTCCAAACTCTGATACCACTTGTAGGATCAAGAATAACCGATTAAAGGGGGGTGAATAGGAGATTTTTTTTAAATTCTTCGGCTCTAATTGCAATAAATAGAATTCTACTCAAGAATTACAATTTTTGACAACTAAGGCCTAAATGTTCTAAGCTCACTAAATGCACCGACAAACTATTCTAAACAATAATACAAAGCTAAGCACAAGATCAAAACACTAAATAGTTAGGAATTTAAATTGCACACAGGGATGAGAGAATCAAATCACAAGAGAGAGTGACACAAGAATTTATCCCGTGATCTCGGAGACTTGCCGGTCTCCCCTAATCCACATTGAGGAACTTGATCACTTCAAGCCGGCTCCAATCACATGAGTCTTCCTCAATCACTTGGTAGTTCTTCCCCACTCCAGGTAGGAGAACTCCGGCCTTCATAAGCTTTCCGGGGATTCTCACAACCTCTATCGGGAAGCTCACCGTGCACAATCGCCTCTAAGCCGTCTAGGAGGCAGCAACCTCCAAGAGTAACAAGTCTTGATGCTTGCTTGAGGTCGAATCAAGTGTTTAAAGGCTCAACACTAAATGCAACACTTGAATTGCTCCTAACTCTCTCAAAATGAGAATTTAATGCGCAAGAATGATCAATGAGGTCCAAGAAGTACTCTAGAATGCAGGTGGGGGGTATTTGTAACCCCCACCAACAAATCCAACCGTTGGAGCAAAAACATATTAAAATTCAGGTTTTTCGGTGCTACTGCCCATTTAGGGCCAGTAGCACTGTGCTCCAACTGAACGGTCGAATCAGTGCAATAAATGCACTGTCAGAGCCCATTACACAGAGGGTCCGGTGCTACCACCTAACTGGGACCGGTAGCACCGGGCCCTTTTTAATTTTGCTCTACGCGAAAGGATACTCTTTGGAATCTCTACACCGGGAATGAGGTGCTGGGGAACGAGTAGGCTACTCTAGTGAAAAACAAAAAAATTCTACCGCGTAACCAAGGAACCACTGCAAGTTATAGATCACAGAATTACCACTAGACACGCAGACCCGTAACGAACGTAGAGTCGATGTAGCGCAATGGTGCAGATGCAGTCGTACTAGCCTCGCGCCTCCCTAATAGCTACTTGTGACTGTCGCAGGTTGCGGATCGTTCTAGCGTTAAAGCTTCGCAGCAATGCCTCCAAGGTATCCACACATACAGGGCAGGAACACCACGCGCCGGAGTGCTAGTGTCAGTTGCGCGGTTCTGGGCGGAGGAGGGGTGGCGACTAGGATTTCAAGAATTTTGAATTCCTATTGTGTTTCTTCATATATCCTCTATTTCAAAGCCACCACCTCCTCCCTTTATATAGATGTCCCATAACGGGTTTCAACCCTTGAAGCCCATTAGGAACTCTATGCCTATTACAACTCGGATCCCTATCCGAATTGGTTACATCCCCTTAAGCGTGCGACCCAATAGGTTCACGTGCACTTGAACATGGCTGAAGTACCCCTATCGATGTTGAGTACTCCTACTCGATCATCGAGCAAATGACCAATAGTCGATAGCAGCCCCTAGCAGGACTTATCGACTCCCGAGAACATGTAAAGATCGGGACGAACCTCAACAATATCCTATATGCATTTCCTTTTGCCTCACGATATTGGTCAAACCCAAGGCGAGTTGTTGTCATCCTTATATGGATGGCTTGACCACTCTTTCTAGATATCGTGACTCAGATTCCCGAATACATCAAGTTAACTCTTTGACTCGAGTAACTCTTTATTCGAGTAGTATAGCCATGCATTTCTGGAATCCGTCCACTCGAGTGGCCCAGATTTATCTCTCCCATTGTATAGAGGGGCAAATCCTATTTGGATCGACAACGCCTCGCAGCATGTTTCATTACAAACTTGAAAGCCATCTTTATAACTACCCAGTTACGGTGTAGTGTTTGATGACCCCTAAGTAAGCCATTACGCACCTTGAGAACATGCGACAATCTCAAGTTGAAGGATATAGCATACACATCGTATATGGGACCAACTGATGACATGAAAGAATACAACGTTCTCGCAGTGTCTCATAGTGGGTCGATGTCCAACACTATATTCTCTAGCATGTTCCAACACCATGTTCTCTAACATGTGTCCAAATTATTGGTTTGATATCTCCATATCTATAACCCATGAAATATGGTCATCGACCAATACATATGCTAGTCTACTCATGTGTCCTCATATGATTATCGACTAGGGACCCCCTTTTAGAATGAACATCGTAAAGAAGAACACAGAGTTTCACAAACAAGTCACATATTTGATAATCAATATACATGATGTTATTCAAAGAACAATCTCATAGTTTATGAACATTTATGGAAATATAATCATCTCCATGATTACCTCTAGGCATATTTCCAACATGAGGTTAGTGCTACCGCTCGGCCAGTAGCACCGGACTACCAGGCCGCCCAAAATACCCTCAGGTTTTTACACACCGCCCTGGGGCCGGTGCTACAACTTGACCGATAGCACCGACCTCCCAGAGGCACTTTCAATATTTAAATGATTTTCAGTAGGATTAAAAAAGTGATCATACGCATGACTTTGAGTGAGCATAAAAATTGAGCCTTTAAATCCTTAATAACATCAAGGTAATCGTCAAGACCCCTCTTAATAGTACGACAGTAATTTTAGCAATCCGATCTTTTTTTCAAAACTCCGAGATCGGCAAAAGCTATGAAAAGGTCCTTAAATTTATACCTTTGTCATTTAGCTTGACGCTTTGATCTTCTCTTATGTCATTTTCATGCTTCCACGATCGTCGAACTTAGGACCAACCTATTTTCAATGTTCTTAAAAGAAAATATTAGTCCTTCAATCACGATTGTCATTAATTATCAAAACCAAATCGAATTGGGGGCCTAGATGCTTTCAGGGGTGCAATCAAATCGGATATTCTCAAACCGACCGATCGACCGGATATATTCGGATCGAATTCGGATGGTCATATCGGATACTTGTTGGATTCGGTATCGGTTTCGGATTCGGAAAATTACTATTCGTCGTATCAGGATATTCTGAGTTAACTTTCGGATATTTCCAAAAATTGAAATTTGGATATCCGCATACTTTAGCTGGCCCAATAGCGATCATGTGGCCCAGTACTTTGGCTGGCCCAATAGCAAACTTTGCACTGGAGTGAAATTACACTAACCTGCTCGCTGTGACCCTGTGCGAAATACACCCACCCGTCTACCCACTGCAAGCAAAGAAAAAAGCGGGCCGGCACACGCATGCCATTGCTCCAAATTCAAGCACTTCTGCTCCTCTACAGCTGTAATGGCAAAAGCATTTGAGCAGAAGACTTAACAGTTAACAGTACGTATAGATGTACAGGTGATATACGTACATGCATTTTGTTAAGTCGATATATGCGTATGTTAGTTGTCATTTTTTTAGGAAGTCAGCTGTCACATTAAAGCTGAGATGACCACAGCTGTGACATTAAAGCTGAGATGACCATATAAGCCCCCTCACTCATTAACCCATTGTTGACTAATGACTACAGCTACTCCGTATTTTTAATTTATGTATTGTTCTATGTCTTGTAATTTTTCGTTATGTGTACTGTTGAAATTGAATATTCTTTTGCAATTTTGTTGAACTACCTGATAAAATGACTAGTTAAATTGCGATCGTTCCGTTGCATTCGAATTCATACGGTTGATCAATCAGAGCTATATGTGTGCTTTATGTGGTATCTATTTTCGCGTGATATCCGACAAAAAATATTTAGTACCGTATCGATTCCGCGTCATATTCTATTCAAATCCGCGACCGATATTATTCATGCATATTCGTATCCGGCACTATCCGTATCCGACAAAAAATATGGTTTAAGATATAAAAGAGCGATATCCGACCGAATCCGAACCGATTGCATCCTAGACATCACTACTCATGGTACGGTTATCTTAAGTAAGCAACCCTTGCTAACCATATCACATATGACCTTCGGTTGATAGATAACTTCATTTATATCCTATCAACTTGACGCCTAGAGCCCAAAAACTGTTTTGATAGCTCTTAAGTTAAACCAAATCCAAAGTCCGTAAGTGTCCGACAATCACATATACCGAATTAAGATAGCTGGCCACACCTTGCTTTGACAAGCATAACAACCAACGATTGAAATATGATAGTGGACAAAAGTGGCAAGGCATCAACACAACTTAATTATCTGAATTAGGGGCCTAATGGACATCAAATAAGATGGCTAAACATGGATAATCACATCATCACATGCACTTTGAGAATAGATCTAAAAAATAGACCGATGCGATAACTGTCCGGCAGAAAGTAACAATTGCATTGATAAACTTCTACAACCGTTTTGAGGCACTAAACGACCTTTTTTTTGGGAAATGGGTTTTATAAAGACTTTCGAAGATAATGAATATGTATCCTTAGGATTTTCAAATGTAATATTTCATATGCTTTCAAACGAGCCAAAGAACACGACGATCGGTGTTACGAGTCAAAAGTTATGGCTGTTTTACCGCAGTGTGTCGGAACCTCTGTTTTGATCTTATCCACAGGTTCTGTCGGATCAGTCTTATTGATCCGTTTGTTCTGGTTAATCATATTAATCTCTACTAATCATATGGTGACTCTTTTAGCATGGGGTAAGTCGATCTAATCAATCACACAAAATTATATACATGTAGATCAATCTAATTAATCTGAAACAGATTGATCTCATCAACCCTAAAATCCTAGAAGACCCCATATTATATATGGCCGAACCTTATCTAGATCAAACTCTACACGAGATGGTTTTGATAAAACTATTGAGAAATAAGGGCAGTGAGGAAGTAATTTTAAAATAAATCATCTACCCGAACCCAGAAAACACGCTACATATGATCTAAGATTACATATTAGGGTTTTAGCGTTACCACTTTACGCGCAAGTGTGACTTCTCAGCAGCGAAAGAAGAGCATGTCGGATCATGTTAGCATGTCGAGGCAGTAGTAGCCTCGTTCTACGAGTATCCACACGAATGGGAAGAAGACTCGGTTTGCAAGAACCTCCGCAACACAATCCTCTTGGTTCTCGCCGGAATTAGTCTTTTGACTTTGGTTATCCCCACACAACCTAGGTGCATATTCATTTATAACTTATGTGTCATAATAAGATAAGTCCGAGACAATTGCATTTGGTAAACAAATAGGATTTGACGTAACCTTTATCAATTCAAATTCTTATCCAAACTGATCACCTATTTAATTCATATTACTTTAATCCAAATCATACAAGAATCAAACAAAGATTTATGCTACATTTAATAATTATAATATATTAATTATTCTAAATAATATATGGAATTTATTAACAAATCAATAGGTTCCCATTCTTATGTATGACCGTGTAGTCCTATTGTGATGTTGGTAGTGTGTCGAATTGAAAGATAATGTGGAGGTGTATCCTTGTTAGTGATGAGTTATTGACTGTGATTAAGCATGAGGTGCCATGTTTGAGTTTGTTTTGAACTCTATTTTGAATTTGAAGCAATTTGAGGGCTATCAGGCCAAGGGCGTCACTACCGGCCTGGTGTTGGCGGTACTGCCAGCCAGAGGCACTACCGGTCTCCAATAGGCAATAGTTATTTTCCAGATAGTGGTGTTTTCTCTGAGAGAGAGCGGCACTACTAGCTACTAGGGAGCGGTAGTGCTAGCCAGCGGTACTACCAGCACCTAGTAGGCGATAGTGACGAATTTGTCTGCGTGATTGAGAATTGAATTTTGATTCTGTGATGTTTATTGCATATAGATTTGGATATTGTTGTGTGATGGGTTTTTCTTATTTTTGATGGTTGAAGGACGACGGTGCTTGGTTATGATGAGGCGGAGGTTGACCGGGACTAGGCAAGGTGCGTGGGAGGTCCAGACGGTCGAGGATCGTCAGATGATGATCGGCGACGGAGTCGCTGCGAACCTAGAAGACAAGGAATGGATAAAATGCTAACTTGTAGCTGCTCAGATCAAGGAGGGCCGTTAGATCGCGGTTTAGAAGATAGAGTAGCGAGTCAAGTTAGTATGCTTTGAGAAGCGTGCAAAACACGGTATATTTGTGAGTTCCAGGTTAGCGTGCAAAATAAGACTAGGCTAGATGCACATGGCTTTTTTCAGGTCGATGGTCTTGACTTCGAGGGGATCTTTGCTCCTGTAGCTAGACTAGAGGCTATTAAAATCCTACTTGCATTTTCGGTATCGAAGGGCTTCAAACTTTTTCAAATGGATGTCAAGAGTGCACTCAATGAGTATATTGAGGAAAAGGTGTTTGTCAGGCAGCCTCCAGGATTCGAGAACCCCAAATACCCAAATCATGTCTTCAAGCTATCCAAAGCTTTATATGGACTTAAGCATGCCCCTAGAGCTTAGTATGAGAGGTTTAAGTCCTATCTTCTCTGCCATAGTTTTAAGATGGGTATAGTAGACAAGACTCTGTTCATCAGACCCCAGGATTCTCATTTTTTTCTTGTCCAGATTTATGTGGACAATATTATCTTTGGTGGCTCTTCGCACTCTCTTGTGTCTCAGTTTTCAGAGGTGATGAGCACAGAGTTCGAGATGAGCATGATGGGCGAGTTGAGCTACTTCCTCGGCATCCAGATCAAGCAGACTCAGGAGAGCACTTTCTTGTATCAAGGCAAGTACACTCGAGACCTCCTGAGGCACTTCGATATGTTTGAAGGGAAGCCGGTGATGACTCCTATGGCCACCACTGCTGTCCTCGAGCCTGATGAGGATGGTAAGTCAGTTGATCAGGAGTTCCGGAGCATGACCAGCTCTCTCCTGTACCTTACTACTTCGAAGCCGGATATACATTTTGCTATGTGTCTGTGCGCTCGATTTCATGCTTCTTCTCGCGCCTCTCATCGCCAAGCGATGAAGCGCATCTTCAGGTACTTTTGAGCTACCATTGATTATGGTATTTAGTACTCTTCTTCTACTTGTCTGTCCCTTAGAGTCTTTTTCGATGCAGACTTTGCTCACTATGGATAGATAGGAAGAGCACTTTTGGCACTTGCCAATTTATTGGCACTTCTCTTGTTTATTAGTCATCTAAGAAGTGGTCCAGAGTTGCATAGTCTACCGCTGAGGCCGAGTACGTTACTGCAGTTAGCTGTTGTAGTCAGGTGCTTTGGATGAGATCAACCTTGCGGGAATTTAGGTTAGAGATAGAGACCATGTGGAGAAGGGTGATATAGTACTTCAGTTTGTGGAGAGTGACCACCAGATTGCCGATATCTTTTACCAAGCCTTTGGATAGCTTTAGGTTTATGTCTTTGAGAGGAGAGCTTGGAGTCGTGTGCTCTTAATGCTTATCGTGAGGGGAGTTGGTTTGTATATTATGTATTATATATATTTTCTTTCAGCTTTTCTTTTTCTTTGCATCTTCTAAGTGTTTCTTAGCCGTAGTGTTCTCTACTATCTTTTCTATGCTCTATAACCACCCAGTTTGTAATTTCTCGACTTCTTCTCCTCATTCTGTGTTTCTAGTTTCGTTTATATTCTTTTGGACCTTCCTTGAGCTTAATTCTGCAAATAACTCAACTTGAACCAGATTTATGCTTCAAATTGATTCACTTGTTGAGGGGGAGTTTGAGAATCTACCTCATACATTGCATATAGACTTCATTTTCTCTTCTATGAGCTTTGTCTATTATGCAAATGAATTCCTGTTCATGCTATGCACCCTGCTTTTTTATGAAGAAAAATGCTAGTTTAGATATATCCAAGTTCAGTTTGATTCAGCTTGCTATGCTTGCTAACAATTGAAAATTAAAGGTTTAAAAGAAAATTTGATGAAACTTGTTGCTTTTACTTGCTATGTTTCCTCTCTAGGTATATATGCCTTTATTTGTGAGATTTTAGATTTCTCTAGAGTCCCTATGGCAACTTGGGTGAAGCTAGGTAGATCCATACTCGAGTCCTTCATTTGCTCATAAATCTATGTGCTAAAATGAAAACAAAATTTGACTCTTTTGTGAAAATTGATCTCAACACCTTACATTCACAAGACTGCCTCCCATTGCACTCGGGTTGAACTTGGAATGTATTGTGTATGACCAAGACCATCCTCTTAAGAGCTCTTCTTGAGATGGTCGACTATGGCTTGAGTCAATCACACTTAAATATACAAATAAAAAATATAAGTGGGTAAAGAATGCAAATAATGTTACACATTTGCACCCCATTATGTCAATTGAGGTCTCAAAGCAAAAATTTGCATTAAAGACAATTGTGCTCGAAGGACCTTGTATGCACTTCTAGCTTTTCCAAGTGTTGAGTAGGTTGAACTCTAGGCTCTCCATTTGATCCATTGTATGGTTGTGCTTCTAGTTTGGAAACTATACTTAGTGTTGCACTTGTTAAATCATGCAAAAATGACATAGTCTTGTTTGTGCTTGCTAGCAAAATTACAATATGCACTTGTCATGTCTTTGTTTAGCATAATCTGAACTTGAGTAGCTTGGTGTCATACTTTGTTCATATGGTCACTTGGATAATTTTCAAAGCTCCTTTAGGATGCATTTCATGCATACATGTGTAAAGGGGAAGAAAATGCCATCTTGATGCCTATATTGCCAAAAGGGGGAGAAATTGTAGAAAATGCATCATTTTAAAAAAAAATGTGTGATTGCATCTTGTCTCTTATGATTTTTGTGAAGTCTTGCTAATTTTTAGGATCATAAGTATATTTGAGCTTTTCTTGAAATTCTTAGGGCTTTCATGGAAAATTTGTTCTTTTTATTGGCTTGCTCTAAAATCATCCTTGCCAACTTGGTCATGATCTTTTTTTTTCTCTCAACCAAGTTTGGCTTTGTATTCAAATTGCTTTCTTCCTTCTTCAAACTCAAATTTATGCCTTTTGTGTTGTTTGTCAATATACTCATCAAGGTGGAGATTGAAAGAACATGTGGAGGTCTACCCATGTTGGTGATGAGTATTTGACTAAATTTGAGCTAGGTATGCTCTGGTTTGAGTTTGATTTGAATTGGATTTTCAAATTGAAGCAATTTGAGTTGTATCTGTCACGATCGACTCGAATGGATTGGTAATTACTAAGTATCGAGTAGAATTGATGCTGGGTCGAGCGCCCTGCCGTTAGCTCAACTCGAGTCCTTAGTCTAACCAATTGTTACTCGATATCGTTTTATCGACTTGGTGATGTGGTCGATAGATTTGGTATCGAGTTGGACATGAGGTCGATAAATTTGGTATCGAGTTGAGGTTGATAGACTTGGTTCTTTGAGGGGAACTTTTAATTTGTGATCATTCACCCCCTTTGATCGCCTTTCCGGTCCTTCACGAATCACCATTTGACACATAAGTTATAAGCGGCTCCTAGCAGAACATTATGACTTTTCAAACCACATGGATATCATTTATCCAACAAGCCATCAATGAATATATGTTCTATCCTTTTGTCACTTTTAGATATCAATATTAAACCCAAGACGAGATATGTGTTATCCTTGTGCTGTTTAATCTATTGTTTCTCGAATCACCAAAGCTAGACTAAGTAAATCAAGCGGTTGACACCCCAACCTGCTCGAGCATGGCCATGCATATTCTTTAGTCTATCTTCTTCAAGTAGCCTTAAGATGTCTTTATCATCATATAACGAGGACAAAATTCCATATTGATCATACGCGTACCTCCACATGTCTCAACACATTCCCGAGTGTAACTAATATAAATATCCCATTACGGACAACAATTAGTAACTTCAAATAATGTGATCCTCATGTTAGGATCCATGCATGTCTCAGGTCGGAGGATTAATCATAAATATTAATGCTCAATGCGATGTTTCATTATAGGTCTATCCAATAATATGTTCACCACACATTATCCATATAATTGTGTTTATATTGTATATCCATGATTTGCAAAATATGATCATCTTAGTCATATGCTTATCTATGTAAATAAGCAATCGATGTTCCAATTAATTAAATGATAAGGGACAAATTATTATAATGCCACAAATGTGTTAGAGAGTCCCATGATCAAATCACATAGTGTTTATTAAAGGAACAAGAAAATGTAAACATCTATCAATCATCTCTATAATTAGCTACTTAGACATATTTCCAGCAAAGCACACTAGAACCAAAGACCATAAACGCCAAAAGCCCATATGGCAAGAATGCTAGTAGAGGGAGTGCACCTTTACCTCTCCTGTGGCCATCAAGATGAATAACTAACCTCTTATAGCGGAAAGAATCCGCGAGCTCCGACCGATGTCACGTCGGCACTTTGCGCGAGAAAGCCCTTTCCGTTCTCCTATTTGCGTGTGGGCCCGTGTCTCCCACGCCGTTGATATTCTTAGTTCATGCCTATCAACCCGTCCATGCGCCCTGAGCACCGACCCATGTGTCGCCAATAAATCGCACTCTACAGAGCCCTCGAGGCCACCGTCATCCTAGGAGCTTCGGGAGGGGGCACTCTGCCAACATGGGGGTCTTCCACGGGCTGCCACCGTGCTCCGCCCGTGTGTCACGCTTGCCTCCCTTAGAGCAAGTACAATAGCAAAGCCAACTACTGGCTAATAGTAAGCTAAAAGCCAGTTTGTACAATAACTGTCTCTTAAGGTTGTCTCTAAATATTGTGCAATAATTATCTTTTCTCTCTTGTACATAAATGATCTATCTATGCTCCCGTGCAAAGCTGGCTACTAAATAAAAGCTAGCTATCTTCTCTCTCCTCTTTTCTCACTCCTCCACATAGACCAAAGCTGATGTGTACAGGTTAAGAGCCAGTTGACGTGGCCTTATTGTATATGCCCTTAGCTCGTGCGCGCCGCTTGAATTGCCAGCGTGCCCCTTTCAGCCTCGCCCGCTCTTGCCGCCACCTATCAGGTATGTCAGTCGTTGATTCCCCCTTATCGATTACTAATCGACCCAGCGCTTCCCGTTTCCCTTTGTCTTCCGCTCTCCCCTTCACCTTAACGCGTTCGCCCCCAGGAGAAGCCGTCGCCAAGAAATCGCCCTACGCGGAGCCCTCGAGGACCCGCTCCCCTTTTCCTTGCCATCGCCTTGGAGGCTTCATGACAGACCTGCTCTCCTTTTCCCTGGCGCCGTCCTGGGAGCTTCATGAGGGGGCACTCAGCCGACATGGGAGTTATTCCACCGGCTGCACCCGCGCTCCGCCCGTGCATTGCACTTGCCGGCGTTCCCCTTTCCCCAGCCTCGCCCGCGCTTGCCACCGCATGTCAGGTACGTTGGTTGTTGATTCCCCCTTGTCGGTTATGAATTGACACATTGCTTCTCGTCTCTCTTCGTCTTCCGCTCTCCCCCTCGCTTGGTGCTTCCACCCCCAAGAGAAGCCATCCCGCTGGGCCATTTTCACTACTCGAAGGTGCTCCATAAGGTTCAGCGGCTATTGGTGGGCTGTGGGATCCAGAGAGCAAGAGCGTCATGCCAACACGTAATCGCAGTGCGAAGGTGATTGGGTGGGCAGAGATGAGGTGGTGGAGATGAGATATGCTGATGAGCTCGAGCGCACGTAAGTGCAAAATTTTCTCCAAGTGAAGTTTCGTGTGTTGTTGTATTTGCTGAATGCGAGTGTTGTGTAGAAGCTGGACGAGGTTGGTGACCTGGACGAGCTAGACAAGGAGTTCGCGAGAATCAGCTAGAACCCATGGCGTCGTTCTACCCCTCACCGTGACTCTGATGGCTACCAGCCATGTCTACACACTCTTGCCGGCCGACCTTGACTTCCGTTCTGCCAGCCACGCCCAGCGAGGGTGTCAGCGCCTCCTGCTTCCGGTAACCTCCCCGACTTCTCGATTACTGCGTAGGTCTACTGGCTGGATGCTATCATCTTCTTCGAGATTATTTGGCTAAGAAACAAATTGGAGACCTCTAGACGCTAATATATAGTTTGATGTGTAGGTCATTGGATCACTTGCCAATTGTTCGACAAAATGGCTGAGCTAGGCAACTTAGTAAGGAGCTTTGAATAAAGTAAATATCCTTGGTATTTGATACAATGTGGTTATGTTGTTACTACTGGTTTGAAGTGTTCATTGTTATTCATGGACTAGATGTCTTGGTCGTATGCAAATCAACATAGATTGTGAATGTCCAAGGAGTGCTCTTGCCCTTGACGTTCAGTCACGGTGCTCAAGCAGTGCTGGCCCCAAAGGTGTGGCTCGATCTCTGGTGAACAAACCAAAAGGCAGAACAAATTATGAGAGTTTTGGTTTTTTCTGTATTTGGTACTTATTGTTGTTTGTTTATCGTTTGATTACTAATATATTTTGGTGCGTTGTAGGCCCAATCTGCTTTTATGCAAGACAAAAATGGACCTAGGAAGTTGCGTTGGCTTGGAAAAAATTCCATTATGAGATATTTGTAGCATTTTTATCATTGAACATGACAACATCTGGTATTTTGTATGCGGTTGCGTATGAGTGTTTATGCCTCAAATTGTGATGTTTGTAGGCAGCCATCCGGTGGCTGCATGTATAGGACATGGAAGCATTGGGTTTCTTTTTCTAGCATTTTCTCTATAGATTTATTTTGTATTGAAATGAACCTAGCTTCTACTGCCGCTCCTAAGATTTTTGTTTACAAATTATGAGGTTATATCCTAATTTATGTCAGAATAGTTAGCACATTTCCATGCAGCTTATGTATGATATTGAATCTTTCATTAATCTTAGCAGTTATGCTGCCTATGTTTACAGATCTGAACCAGAATTAGACAAGCATGGAAGCACAGCTAACATCTAGAAGTTGATGAGGTGCCATTTTTCTTGTTTTTTTTAAATGTATATGCAAAACTTTTCAAGCATTCCCCTTAAATATCTCTAACTTAATGTTTTATGTAGCAATCGTCATTCCAGGAACCGTTCTACTTAGGAAAAATCAATTATTTCATACCCTAAAGATTGCCACCCAATTCATGAAAATAGTTAGAATTTGCCACTCCTTTCGGAAACACATGCACAATGGCACCCAAAGATTGCCACGCTGTGTTGTTTGTTGTTCATGTCCCCTTAATGATTTTTGTCAGTTCAATCAATCAATGAGCTCAATGTTTGTTGTGTTCCATAATCAAGAAATATATGAAATAGTGAGGGCTCAAAAGCTCTCCTTTTCCTTTTATATTAGCTAATTTATTTTTACTTGTTCGTTCATATAAAATTTGACAAAATGTTGTTCTCATTTAGGGTATCACACCACCTAATTTTGCATTCCACAGTTGCAAAAAATGAAAGTAACAACATATGTAACATGATACGGTTTGATGTCTGTTGGAATATAAGAACATACTTGCCTATTTTGAAAATTTAGTTTTTTAATCAACAAAGAAAATAGGAATACAAAAGGAAAGACAATGAGAACAACACCTACTAGGCTCAACCTGTCTTGATGAAACCCAAAATAGTCATTCAAGAAGACAGAAACTGCTTTTGGTTTCTCCAAATACTTCAACCTCTTTGTCTATGTTTCCATATTTGGATGTCAAGAGGGCGTTTGAGTGCCCAAGATGTAGGGCTAAGATAGTTGAGCCAAATCCACCTCTTTGGGATTTGCTGTAATGTATATTGAAATGAATGTTATTGCCTTCCTCATTTCAGGTTGTAGCCCAACACTTGCTTGAGCAAAATATGATTTTTCTCTAGAAAATCGTGGAATGAATTCTTTTTTGCACCATATTAACTAAAGAATAATTTATCGTCTCGATCCTATCAATGAATAAGACAGATGAGCTTATAGAAGGATGTTTGTCACTGAAACTGTGTTGCCCTTATCTTGAAGTGCTTCCCGATGTATCATTCGGTGATGCCTTACAGTTACAGATGGATATTCTTTTCTAAAAGAGCAAGCCCATGAATGGAAAGAGGGATGTCAATCCCAGACCTGCAGATTCCAGATTTTTTTTTGTGTCCTAGACTCCTAACATCATTTGACATTTGTATTGTTTAATCCAGGTAATCCTTTTTTGTGCTTATGAAGAAACGTGTTTACCGTAAAGCATCAATATAAATCATGTAGCACTTACTATTTTATGGAAGTAATAAACAATTAATTGTCTAATAAGAAAAATAATTTAATTTACATTGTTGCATGGAAGAATTTTTTGGAGAGTTGAGATGTGTAGTTTAGAATAAATAGATCACAAATAATGCTCCATCAAAATACATCGATATTTCTTCATGTTACAATATTTTCTTTTTCTCTCAGATATGTACAGCATTCTATAAAAAAATACGGCGTAGCGTAGCGCGCGATCCTACCTACTACTCCTAACTCCTAGGTATCTCTGACTTGTATATATCCCTTGTCTCTGTTTTAACTTTTTTTTTTCCCTTGACGCTAAACATTTTAGTCAGAAATCCCCTACCTGTATGCAGTATCGCAGTAAAAGTTACTCTGATGAGTCCAGAAAAATGTTAGGAGACTTACTGCCATAGCATAAATAACAAACTCCCGGTCATAAATAGTTGCCGTTTTGAACATGGACACAATCCTAAAATTTAACTTTGACTACTAATTTTTATTATGATATATTAAAAAAAATCCAGAAAAATTATAATATTATGAAAGTATATTTCATGACGAATATATATATATATAGGAAAATAATTTCATACTCCTGGATGTACGTACTCCCACCTTTAGTATACCGTTTAAATAATGTTGTTATACCTCTTTATCTTTTTTAGTATACTTTAATACTGATTATAAGATACTCCAAAGTGAGTTCCACGAAAAATTTCATTAAAGTCCACGAAAAATTTATCGTTTTACATATGGAAAAGGGTATGTAGCAAAAAAAAAATAAAGTGCTCTGATGAAATTTTTTCAACCATGTCGTATTGGAGTATATTAGAATTATTATTGGAGTATACTGAAAGTGATAAAGGTGTATAAAACGTTCATTTAAGTGGTATATTAGATGTGAGAGTATGTACTCCTGGGAGTACAAAAAAGACTTCCTATATATATATATGATTTTAATGCGTCTAATCTAAATATTTTAAACAATATTTATAGCTAAAATTTCAAATGTTTAACCGCACGTATCCTAAACCTATAATTTTTTGTGAACCAGAGGGAGTATATCCAAATCTATGTGATTTACGACTTTACATGCAGTATGTACGTACAAAATCCTTCATTAGCGTAAACGAAGATATATACTTGAATAGATACTCTACAAAGACACGTCTAAGAAAGAGTTTTTTTTAGGACAACTTCGAACTCTCTCTGGACTCTATGGGTGGCCTATGCTTTATCTAGTATACAAGTCTGATAGCTTTCCAAGTTAAAATAATCTTTTCGTGCAAATTCCTTGATTCTTAAGCCTCAGGATATAGGTGGGCGTCGTGCCGGCCACGGGTCCATCGTGCTATGTGTCTGAATCGTGCCGGGCCGCGATGGCCCATCGTGCCCACCGTGCCGGGTCGTACCGGCCTGGCTCGCCTTCGGCGAGCCCAGGCACGGTCCATTTACGCTTCGTGCCGTGCCGACTCAGGCCCGTCCCATTTACACTATTGTGACGAGAGAAAATGAGCTGAAGACGCACGGAGCTGAGGCAGTGGACACAAATATTAAGGAAAAAGAACTAAATTTTATTTATTCTTGACTGTCACTCCCTCTTCCTAGGTCGTTGTCTCTCTCAATCTTTCCATTTTTCTTGCTCTCTCTCTCTCTCTCAATCTCTCTTGCTCGATAATTCTCTCTCTCAATCTCTGTCACCGGATCATTCTCTCTCTCAATCTCTCTATTTCATTCCCTCTCACTTGCTCTCTCTCGTTCGATCATTCTCTCTCTCTCAATCTTTCTCACCCGATCAATCTCTCTATCTCAACCTTTCTTATTCACTCTCTCTTCCACGTGATCATTCTCCCTCACTTGCTCTCTCGTCCGATCAACCTCTCTCAATCTCTCGGTCTCTCTCTCAATCTCTTAGCTTTTCTCGCTCTCTCAATCTCTCATTCGCTCGAGGAGAGGAAGAGAGAAAGTGGGATCGAGGTAGAGAGAGTGAGAGAGAGCTAGGTAGGTGTTCGGCATGTCCCTTACTTGCGAACTTTTATAGTATGGCATGTAGCTTTGGAGATCCCATTTTGTACATTTACTGTTATCCTCAGACTTCATTCTTTCAACACTTGTCTACTTTCAAAATAGCCAAAGTCTCTATCTCCAAATATGTGATAGTCATATAGAGAGCCGAAAAAAAGATAATACCTAAACTTTCTCTCTTTTTTTCTTTCTCCTTTCTTTTTTTTCACCTGTTCTCCCCCTTTCCATTTGTTCCCTCCCCTTCCCCACAATTTTTCCCTTCCCCACAGCCGACTCCCTCTCTCCCTTTTTCCCTCTTTCTCCCGAGCCGGCCTCAGTTCATCCGCCCCTCGCGCGCCCCTCTCCACTCCCCTCCTCGCGCCGCCCTCAACCCCTGCCCTCGCCGCCATCCCCGCCTCCTCCGAGCCCGCGCCACCCTCGGCCTCCTCCAAGTCCGCGCCGCCCTCAACCCCGCCCTCGCCGCCATCCCCGCCTCCTCCGAGCCCGCGCGCCTCGGCCTCCTCCAAGTCCGCGCCGCCTCGCCATCCCCACCTCCTCGCCTCCTCCGAGCCTAGGCCGTCCTCGCCCGCCTCGCCGCCATCCCGCCTCCTCCGAGCCCGCACCGCCTCGCCATCCCCACCGCCTCGCGGCCATCCCGACCTCCTCCGAGCCCACGCCGCCTCTCCGAGCCGCGCCTCCACGACCATCCCAGCCTACTCCGTGCTCGGCCGTGTCCCTCGCCCCCCGCCTCCTTCAAGCCCACGCCACCATCCCCGCCTCCTCCGAGCCCGCGCCGCCCTCACCCCCGGCCCTCGGCCTCCTCCGAGCCCGCGCCGCCCTCACCTCCCTCGCCATCCCCGCCGCCCTCACCTCTCCCTTGCACCGCCCCCTCCTCTACCTCTGCCCTCCACCGACCCCTCGGCCTCCTCCGTCCGGCACCCCCTCGACCTCCTGGCAGGCGTGGCGAGGGACCAGGGCGACGGCAACGACGACGGCACGCGGGAGGTGAGGCTGTGTGGGCTCGGCAATGCCACTTCTGGAGCGAGGCAGCGAGGGCTCGACGCGACCACGGCTAGAGCGAGGCAATGAGGTCTCTGCGCGCCAGCGGCTCGGCGCGTGCCTCCCCGCCCGGCCGTGTGCTCGCCACGTGCTCTCACCGCGTCTTGGCGGTCGTCGTCCGCCAAGAGCCGTGCGGGCGTCTTGCGCCCGAGCACGGCCCATCTCGTCGTGCCGTGTCGGGCTACCCATGGTGCCCGGTTGGCAAGCCCAGCACGGCCCGAGCAAACGTATCGGACTGGCACGGCCCGATTTCAACAGTGGCATGCCGGGCCTTGGGCCGGGCGTGCCTCGTGCTAGCCCGAAGTGGCCCGGCCCAGATGCCCACCTCTACCTCAGGATTGAGTTCGCTGAGTACGTCAATACTCACCCTTACTATTATCTCCTTTCATTAAGGGTGATAGCTTAGGACGTCAACCCTTATCCAATGAGACTCAGATCCTGTACAGCAATCTCTGTACAGATTAATTCGTACTACTGTAGCGACAATTGCAGTAAATATCAATGAAATCGTAACTTTATTTGGTCTAGGTCATTGGATACACCTGTTGCACGATACTCTGTTTCTCTCTGTGTCCCATCCAATGATCGTAAGCTTGGAAGCATCACGTGTAGCACACATACGGTGCTCCTAGAAAGGAACTTCGGTGGCAAATGGTCCTCGACTCCATCTATCAAATCTAACGTCCCCCAGTGTGGTCCATCGTTAAGGAACCGCACGGTCCACTCCAAAGAGCACTGCGCCTAGCCTCGTCAACCTTAACAATTACTACATATATTCAGTGACGGAACAACAAATTCTTCAACTAGGTTGCACACTTAACACACATTTTAATCTTGTATAATAGTTTCACAATATCATAAATGTAACATATTGTTTGCACCAAAAATTAGTAGGTATGGTCAAAATCGGTAAGATAAAGTCAATATATAGTAACCAACGGATGATTTGGAAAGATTTGAAGATATTTGTAACAATAAAGATTTTTAGGGAAAATTATCCGGATTAAGGCCGATACAGATCATGCTTTGTAACATATTGTAATAGAACACGATCAGCCGATGGATATAAAATGAGGACAAGGGTAAGCTGCGAGAGGACAACACGATCATACCCACAAATTTACATTATTCTTTTTTTCCTGTCGACTATGAGTAGTTCCTGTAAGTTAGTCTTTTTTTAATTCGATCTTGATCAATAAAGTTGTGCATCGTTGATTGTTGATCTCCATCAATTACGCCTAGGTTCGATTTATTCTGATCTTTCTGCGCACCGCCTTTTTCAGAATCGATCTACCTTTATCCTCTGATTAGCCTTAATCGGCTAGTTGGATTTACCCTTTTATCTTGATTTAATCGGCTTTAAGCTGATTGAATCTAAACTGATTATCTTCACGATCGGCTTTGAGTGAATTTCATATTTTTAACTTGTCGATTACAAGCCAAATCGACTGGCACGCTCTGAACTAGATGTTCGTCTGGTGTGCTGTTGTCAGAAACCCTACTTCAAGTTTTTTATGTCAACACACTCTTTGCACGCCCGGTGGGACAACAATGTCTTCATCAGGAAAGTCGATTCCACCATGTGATCTCAACACTGAAACTATAATCATCCCGACGATGGACAATTTGACGCCAGAGCAGCGCGAAGAAATTGAAGATCGAAAAAATGCTCTTGAAGAGATGGTGTTAAATTGTTATCAGAAAACTCGATGGGGCGTCACTTAGAAGACCGCTTTGCCGACGGTCAATGCCCTAGGAGATGCAGGCGTTACAGAAGGACCGGTAAGTCGATATCTGCCCGCTCAAGCCGAGCTATCGGCTATGATTAATCAATTTGTACACCATGCTCTGGTAAACCAATCGTCGGCTCTTGTTACAACACTTAAGCCGATGATTGCAAATAGTGTTAAAACTATCGCCTTGGAGTTGGCCTCATCCGGGAGTCTCCTTGACCCGATGCAAGCTCTACCAAGTTACCCTGTTTTCTCAATAGTACAAAGCACGCAGAGCACATTAGCCGATCCTAAACCATCGGCTATAACCTCACCCCCAACTATGATGCCCACTCAACCCACTATTATACTGCCTAGAGATCCTCGGCTGAGTAGAGTAACCCATTACCAGGCTTACACCGATGCTGCTAAGCTAGATGCATCGGCAAATTTACAGCTGTCAGCTCCGTTCTACCTTTTTCGCAATCGGTTCCACAACTAATTGAATCTGACAGATACCCACAACGTCATGAACCTGTCCTGCCTAGAAATCTAGTTCCACATAGGGTTGTGACCTATTCAGAACCTTTTGTCCCATTACCAGAACCACAAACTAGAAGAAACAATGGGTACGACCAATACACTCATATGCCATCGACTCAACCTAATCAACAGCTCGAGTTTTCACTCGGGGGGAGGGGGGCAGAATACCAATTATGACCAACATTATCAAGGACCTGCCGTTCCATTGGCCGATAGTATGAATTGGACCGATCAAATTTCTGCTGTATTAAGGGATTATTTCGGCATACAGTCAAAAGGGAAAGTTATCGGCTATAGAAGACCATATCCCGATTACATAGATCGTATACTTTATCATCACAATTTTAAAGTCCCAGATTTTGCAAAATTCTCTCGTGATGATTTGATTACGACGTTAGAACACGTGGGACGCTTTATCGTAAAATGTGGCGAAGCAGCTCAGTCCGACGGGCTAAAAATCAAACTGTTCCCATTATCATTATCAGGAGCAGCTTTTACTTGGTTTACTTGTCTACCTCCAAATTCGGTATGTTTATGGAACGATTTGAAAAGCCAATTATAGGAGTACTTTTTCTTTGGCAGTTTAGAACTTAGGATCTTCGATCTGAGCTCTGTCCGCCAAAAATTTGGAGAATCGGTAACTGATGACATTAAAAGATTTAGGGAAATCAGAAATTGGTGTTTTAGTGTCACGTTACCCGACAATCAACTCGCTGATTTGGCTTTCCAAGGACTATAACCAACATACTATTTCGAATTTAGTATAATAATATATATTTATAAGTACAACATAACCAATATTGACCGATATAAAAGCCAGTATTGACCGATATTGAGCCAATATGACCAATATAATACATAGAGCTACTTTATACCGATTTAAATGCTGAAATAGTACATACCAGCAATACCAGTATTGATAACTATGCCTACTAGCGCCGACGGCCACAGGTGAGTTCATTCCCCGCCCTGCTACGGCCCACCATTCATGTTCCATGTCACTAGGGGTGGAAACAAAGCTCGTTGATAGAGCTCATTGACTCTGTTCAAAATTGTTTCAATTACACCCGTTGATTGGTTAAACATTAAAATGAGTCAATTGGATCTTACTTTAGCTCAGCTCGGCTAGTTAGCTCAATACTAAAAATACTTCCAAACTATAAATAAAATGATATTAAATCAAGCTTAGCTCGGCTCGTTAACTCAATACTAAAAATACTTCCAAACTATAAATAAAATGATATTAAATCAAATTGTATCAATTTCAAAAAAAGCTTAGCCCAATACTAAAAATACTTCCAAACTATAAATAAAATGATATTAAATTAAAGTGTATCAATTTCAAAAAAAAAGCTCGATGAGATAAGGTCTTAGCTCGATATCCACTCCTACCCGTCACCCCATTAGTATGGCCTCCATGGATAATTTGGGATCATCCCACGTCACCCGCGTAGAAAATTATCACCCCTGCTGCCGTGTGCTTCACCTATTTAATTAACTATTTGCCCCACGACTCCACCTATACAATGAGCTATTTGGAGCTTTCACCCGTTCGGCCAAGCTGAACTTACCAGCTACTAGGAACTCCAGGAACCGACGGTAACAGACTAACAGCAACTTCTTCCTCAGATATCTAAGAAAAAACAAACTACAGAAATGACAAAGCAGACGGAGCAATGGAAAAACATTTTTCACAGAATAATACGATAATATTGTAAAATGCCTTTCAACTTGAAACCAGAGCTGCTACAGGACAATTCATTCTATAAAAGCAAAAAATGAAGACTGATGTCGTTCGGCCCATCATGCTACAGAATGGCGCAGAACAAGCACCATCCTCATCTAAATACATTGAGCACAACAGCCACTGCAACCAAATCAATCAACACCCCTAAAGTATCAATGGCAGTCTGAAACAGCTGAGACAGCTAAAATCCTTTCACTATCTACTTTAGGAAACCTCTGAACCAGCACAACAAAAAACCAAAAATGTTATAACTAAAGCCAGAGCACTTCTTTCATCGCCCTGGCAAAAAATTGGGCGTTTTGATGCAAGGGCTCCAGAAGTTATCCGAGGTCAAAGCAAGACAATGAGCGGCTTACACAGATTGAATCAGATAGCACTATGAATCTACCATCTCGTCTTGCAATTCATTTGGGGCGATGAGCCCAGGAATGGAAAGCATCCGTTGGCGTTCTTTTTCCCTTTGTGCAGCAGCCTCTTCAGCAAAAAGATCTTTGTTATCCTGAGTACCAGAGAAAACCAGAAACAATTAAGCATAGGAATGATAATGTTTCAGTCGACGTTAAACACACAGTTTATACAAAGACCATCTGAAATTTAAAACATCCTTTTGATACAATACTATATGGCCTGATTGAACAGGTGGATGGTGCCCTCAGCATAATCCTTTTGGAGATTAAACCCAGGAATGAGAATACAAACCCATGGCAGATTCAGGTACAACGTGAATTCAACAATTTCAAGGAATCAAATGATTCTCATCATGCTACATATTTTCGTGTATTTATCAGTCAGTTCGAAAGCTTTGCTAAATGCATCCAAACGAGCCTGTAGAACTTGCGAAAAAAAATACAAAAGGTAGGATGTATTTGATAAGTTGTTGTTTAACAATGAGCCTATTTGGAAAAGAGTACTGGGATTTAGCAGTAGCCGAATTTCCAGGGAAAGGGACTGATTGCAATGTTGTCTTCCAGATTAGCCGTGTGATAAAAGTTACTTGGTTGGGTAACAAGTTGGCATCGTCACAAAATCCACAATGTTGGGTGTTGCCACGGCGAGACTGCTGGAAATGGAGCAGTGTTCACATTTCCAGATTGCACAGTGGGTCAAAATCCCATCCCATCCATAAGGTGAGAACAGAAAAAAAAAAAGGCTGGTAACCATTTTCTTTTAACCACCCAATTTGCCCTACAAATTGAAATCACATTTTATATTGGGAAATTGCAAGGTCCAACACTATTTGTTACTCTTTAACTTTTAAAAACACACCCACAACTTATTTTGTCACATTTAAAGCCTTATAAGTTCTCAGTTTGTAAAACCTTCTCTTGCATTATTTTCCTTGCTAATTTTAATGGGAAAACATGAAAAAACTTACAAAATCGTCATTAGCATGCTGGCTTGCATGTTGGTGATTACAATTTTAAATAAAATATGTTCTTCCATTTATTTTCTATGTCCTCTCCTCCCTCACTTTCCTCTCACATCAGCAATCTCAAGCATAGTATAGGCACAAACATATTATACGAGAGATACGTGTGTCAACCACTTGCTACACTATCTTTCTGACATTGTACATTATAAGACAGAGCGACAGCAAGGGTTGCACAGAGGATTCACTAATCACTACTATTTACAAATAGATGTCACCGTGGTATCTGTGCAGTAAAACTTTCCCAACTTCAATCACTAATGTATGCAAGAATATCTAGATGGGTCGCATTAAAATGATACTTCGGAAAGACTGCAACATTATACAATACATGTTTTTTGCTAAATATTTTTGGGTAGAGATAAGAGAGACCTGTGCAGAAAACTCCTTAAATTGAACCAAAAAATCCCTTATATGGTTCTTGAAGTTTGGAATATCGGCTTTTGAGCTAAAAAGCCCATCAACAAATTTTGCTACCTGAAGAAAACATGAAGTTTAGGTTCCTTGCTGGTTGAATTAAGGAGGTGTGTACAGGTGAGGATATAATACCTCAACAGGTGTCATGTTGGGAAATGATGAACTGAGAAGTTTAATAGTGTAGTCTCGAACAAACATTGCATTATTCGTATATGGAGAAGGTGCCGTCGACGCATCCCAAAGAGGCTCAGTTAGACCATCAATCTAATGCGTCAGCAAAGAAAATAATCAAGGTACACACACAACAACAGAGAATAAAACAACAGATAAATATAAAGACATACCACACAAAACAAATGTTGTAGCACCAAAACATGAAGCTTAAAACCAGGTTTGTGGAATGTGTCTGTGAGAACTGCAAATATCTCTTGCTCAACAGTCAAGAAGTAAGTTTTGTAGAATTGATTTTGGAACCCTGAAGCCTGCAAGGACATGACAGAACACAGTAAGCTTCGGTGCAACTTTACAGTATTAACCAAGGATAGACCATAAATTGGACCTCAAAGTTCTTTAGAATTTCCAATAACAGGCTCAGGCCAGTCTCAGCAATGTTTCTCTCTGTATGTCGAAATGCCCAACTGATGGAATCCATAACAAGCTTTAGTTGCTGAAACAGACAGATCAATTATAAGGTAAAAGAAAAGAATCAAATAAAATTTATATCATGCAGACATAAGCATATAGGTATCTTTGCCATTGTAGCAATGCTGCTATTGCAATTTACAAGATGTCTGAAAGATAAAAAAATTGTTAATACATACCTGACTTGAGAGCTGAATTAAAGCTTGGAAACAGTGTGTACCAATTGCACGAAGCAAGGAGAAGAATTTAAGGCGGTGCTCAGGGTAGTCTTCAAAGTTTTTGGTGATCATCTAATGGGGAACAGAAGACATACAATCTTAGGTCTACAGAATAATAATTATCAGTACCAGAAACAGATTAACTGCATTTGTACCTCAAGTGTACACTGGAAAACAGCCACGAATATCCGAGGTACTTCCTCAAGCATCTCGCCTTTGTACCTACATATGACAGACATCAATAAGAGAACAGAGTTGAAGCGAATTCTTCGGCAAACACCAATGCACACACATCTAAACATGTAAAATGGGTAAACCAAAAAAACAAAACAGATGAACAATAAACTGCAAGATTACTTGTTTATAATCGTTGCAAATAAAGACAAAACTTCAGATTCCCTTGCATCAGGTACATTTCTAGAATAATCACCAAGGACAGGATCCATCATTGGAGGAACAAACTGTTTCCCTAACTGCGGTAGATCTTCAGCCTTGTCCACAAAAGTCTCGATCAATTTTAACGTCTCCCTCTTCACAGATCTGTTTATTCAAAAAACTATTTAGAAAAATACACAAAAAGAAAAGGTGCAGAGAATGGTGATGTATACCTCAGAAGTTTTACAAATGATGTCTTTGAAGCAAATGGTCCTCCTCCAGCAATAGTGTTTGATACCAGTTCACTGTACATTCTTAAGTGCAATAGGCAGGAAGCGTGTTAGCAAGATACAGGAGATGAAGCAAGCAACACTACCAGCAAGTAGAAAATGAACAGAGAAATCAAGATCCAGCCTAAAAGAACTACTACCAACTAATTTTATTTGAACATATAAACCCATATCAAGGGGGATTCTGGTAAATGATAAGTAAAATACCTATATACCGTCAACATGTCCAAGAAGATTAGTGAAATTTGAGGGAAAAAATGTGGCCCAAGCGAACTGGCAACACTGGTGTTTGTCTGCAAGCACAAATAACCACATTCTGATTAGTATCAGAGCGATAAATGAAATTTGACAAAAGGAAACTCAAGGCCGAACAGCAATATTCACCTTAGCAAGTATTAAAAATGGCACTAGGACATGCTTCTAACAAGTATTATAAGGTTCGATGTAGCAAAACCTTTTGAGAATCATGTCAGAAAAGGAAGCCAGTTTCACCCCAACAATAAAAGCAAGTATTAAAAATGTCACCACTATATGATTCTCCAAAGAAAATTTTTTGATACTACTATCTAGAATATAATAGGTGACTTTGTGACAAGGTGTACAATCAAATAAAACTTTACGATTACAGCATCAAGACAAAACAGCCAGTTGAACCCCCGGCAATAAATTGCATTTCGGTGAGACTAAGGCCCAACAAATAAAATAAATTTTTCAGGATGAATCTAGGCCTAGCATGGGTTAGTTCAGGTCAGTTATGGCATTTATATAACCAAAACCAGCCAGGCTTAAGCATCCTGCCATTTAAGGCTCTTCTCAAACTGGTTCTAGGCCACATAAGTACAGAGCTTTGTAACATCCAGTGATTTTGGGATCCAAACCAGTCAGGGGTCCAGCCCTGGAAAGTGGAAACCTCCATGGTTACAGAATAAAAGGCAACAGTGTTGTTCAAATTAATCTTTACTGCTTTAAAGAAAGCTAGTGGTGACTCGTTAGTCTGCCTCCTCCCCTCCACTCACATAAGGATTATGTGTTGACATGTGGGCCTTCCTAAAAAATCTCTTAACAAAATAAAAAGAAAAGGCAATCTATCCCTCTTCGCAACTCCCCTCACATAAGCATTACGTGCTGACGTGGGTTTCCCTAAAAAATCTCTTAACAAGAAAAAAAGAAAAAACAATCTATATACAAACAAATGCAACCTCCCTAAAAATTCTCTATCAACAAGTGCTGACAGGTGGGCCCAAATATCTACCCACAACAATTCGCAATATTGTTACAATGTGGCTTATTTGTGTTCCGTTGCAACGCACGGGCATTCAACTAGTACTAGACAAGTTTGGTACTATACCTACTAGTTGAAGGTAAGGTTAATTAGGAGCTGTAGGCCCACTAGCATGTCACGCTGCCAAAAGCTATGAATCAACGCCCCTGAGTATAGACAATACAAGTGGAACAGGAAGCATGGATAATGTAGTTGCTAGCCAGGCATAGAATAAGCCATTTTAATTGCTGTCACTTCTATTGCCGAAGTCCAAAGAAGCACACGACACACAGCATATTGGTTATCTCCAGGGTTTTGAAAATGCAGCCAGGAACCGGTCGGTTACAAGCGGTTCCCAAAAAGCCTGGTTGTGACCAGGATTTACATAACCCAGCAAATTTGCAATCTAACTTAAATTTAAATTTGGATTAACACCTCCCTATTCCAACAGCCAGCAACCAGTGAAAACCATTACAAAACTGTTCTCGATTCAATTTTAGATTTGGTCTTGAGTTGGCAATCGTTCCTGGTAGGTTCTACTCAGCCAAGGTCACGAATTTCACCCAGAACCAGTTTTTGGAACCTTGGTTGTCAGAACCATCCATTTCTTGTCTGTCAAATTATCTCAGCTATGTTCATCACACCACTATATGGCTCAGAAAATGCCAACAATAGAGCCACACTAGCTACAGTCTGATGAGGAACTGTATCATGTGGAAGAAGTGCTCAAGACACAATTTAGATAAGCAACAGAAACATTGAAATAAAGATATCACTTAGCAGCTTCCAACCTCCATTTTATTACCTGTAAGATGTTAAGAACAGATCTGATAACATCTTGGTTTTTCAAGATATCAATGCTTTGGCCTGCCTCCCCAATTATTTCAGCCCATTTCTGCAAGATTAAAGGACAGCAGCATTATAACTAGAATCCTAGGTAAAAATGATAATAAATTGGATGGTAAAAGATTGAATGTGAAACCTGATTGGGAAGGCTCATTAATCTCTTGACGTACTCCTCCCTCTTAGTATTATCAGATTCAGCTTGAATCATCTGACCAACCTGAATAAAGATAATTTTAACATAAGACATATCGTAGGTTCACCCACTGTGCAATTGTTTGGTTCTACAACATACCGATTCATAGAAAGTATGGATTTGATGAGGCTCAAGATCTGCAATTGTAGCAGCAAGGTCGGACAACAGCTCAGAAACAAATGGTTCATTTTCGCCCACCTGTATAACCGTCAAGAAACATGAAATTAGACAGTAACAGCTACAGATCACCTAGGCATACATACGATAATGTGTTTCATATCAAAACAATAACTAAAAACTGTCTGGGCAGAAGATAAATATGGCAACCAGTGAATGAGTATAGACTACACAAGTCTAGTGCAGATCATAGACATAATGACCAAAAACACTGAACAAAAAATTTAGCGCAAATAAAAATCTACCACACTTGCTAATTGAAGGAATAGAAAAAATATAGTCTGTGCATCTAGTTCATGTATAAATTCAGAACCAAGAGCCACGACTTATTCACACAGATATTTATAGCAGTGTCAAAAACCTCAGAGACTAGCTCACAAATAATAAGATTAATTCAGAACATGCCCAAGGCACAGCTCCATATCCTAATGATCAGAGTTTGAACTAAATTCTTGAGCTTGATAGTAGAATGGTACCAAAAAAGAAAAAATAAGGAAACATCAGAGTGCACAAGACTATCGAAGTATCCCACCTGTTAGGGGTATAGATATTGTCTTATATACTCTCCATATATATGTTTTCCTTATATAATTCTTCCTTGTATAATATGTATTGCCTTATATATGCTTTCTTTTATTACCTGCTTGTACATCTGTATATTTTGGCCTATTAACCTCGTATTGAATACAAGTGCTATTCCTAACATGGTATCAGAGCAAGGTTTTTAGGGTTAGGGTTTTAAGGACGTTGCACTTGCGCCATCCTAGCTACCACCTACGTACTTCCACTGCCGCTGCCCCCAAGAGGAGACATCTCCACTCCCGGGGGCGACCGTCTCTTCGCCTGTTGACCGGCTCTTCCTGTCACCACGACGCTTTGTCTTTCACCACCGGCCAAGTCCCGTGCTGCCTCATCTTCCGCCAGCCTCCTCCCAGTGGCCACCCCGACCTCGGCCGCCCACGCAGCTCGATCTTCCGCCGCTCAGCCCTTCATCGCCTTCGGGGCCGCCGGCGCCGGCACCTTCTACGCCGCTTCGACCTTCGACCTTAGCCTCCACGCCGGCCCGTCAGCCTTCCGCCGCTCCTGGTGCCCTCCTCACCTATCGAGACGCTCCGGCCACTCGACGCTCCTCGCCCCGCCTCCTTTCAGACCGCCGCCAACACCTAAGGCTTCTTCCCTGCAACGCTCGAGCGTTGTTGGCTCCGTGACTTCTACTGCGGGCCCCACGCATCTCCGAAGTCCGGTGCCTACGCCATCCAACATCACTTGGCGTTGCTATCCCCGATCGCCAAGGCGGCCGAGCTCGTCACGCGCCACTCGTGGGAGCTCTTCCGTGCGCCGGCCCTCTCCAAACCCCGAGTCTCTCGACTGACGCCGTCGACGCCATCTCTTGCTAGACGCCTGGTCGACGCTAATACCGCATCGATTGATAGGTCCGATCGGATTTCAAGCCGATCTCACAATCGGATTTAATCTGGGTGTTGGCTCTGTTTTTCGGCTCGGCTTTGGTACGGCTCTTTGGCTCTGGCTCTTCGACTCCAGCTCTAGCTTGGCTCTTTGGCTCCGGCTTTCAGCTCAGCTCCTGCTCTTCAGCTCCGGATTTTCGGCATTATGTCGACTCCGACACTTCAACTCATTTAGTCGGCTCAACTCTTTGACATCTTGGCTTGCTGGCTCATCATTTTGGCTCTCCTTGCTGTTGCTGCTGCTAGAATCTAGTGCTAGTGCTCCTAGTTATTTTCGAGTCTTTCTTAGCATTATTGCTTTCGTTGGTCCATCCAAGTCCTTAGCATCTTGGTTCTTTCGTCAGCTCGGCTCTTTTATCGGCTCGGCTCATTCCATCGACTTCGATTTCCGACTCATTACCTCGGCTCGGATCATCTTATTTAGTCGGTTTTCCTCTGCCGGTTTCGGCTCATTATGCTAGCCGGTTTCAGATCGGCTCTTCGTAGGATTTTCTTCGATTCGACTCCTTCGTCGACTTTCCTTCGTCAGCTCATTTTTTCAAGAGTTAGATACTACGATGACTACTCCAAGACTAGGACTTTCGATTTTCCCTATTTTAGTGTCAACCCATCCAAATGCAATGCTATTGCATACGCCATGCATTTGTGGTGGTGGGTGGGGGTGCTAAGGGTATAGATATTGTCTTATATAGACTCCATATATAGGTTTTACTTATATAAGTTTTCCTTGTATAGGTACTGCCTTATATAGACTTTCCTTTTGTACCCGCTTCTACATCTATATATTCTAGCCTATTGACCTTATATTGAATACATGTGCTATTCCTAACACCACCCAACAGTAAAAAGCTGAGGCAAAACATCTTCCACAGCCATTAGTAATTACTCTCCAGTCCAGAAAAAGGTCTTGCATCGACTAAGGTCAAGCCATTTAATACTATTTGGGATGAAAGTACCACAACTAAGTCCTCTCCCTAAATTAATGGTGTGTCGTTGTTATAGTAATTAACTGGGAAAAAATATTCCTTTCTCGTTTTCAAGTTTTTTTAGGGACGTTGGCCGGGGGGCGCGGCCCGTTAGGGGCTGCACACAAGGAGGGGCAGCAGCATGGAATCCTTAGCATGCATGTATATTTTCATATTTGGAATAGTTAGATGCGTATCTTCGTATTTGGATAATATGGATATAATCTTATCTTTAGTTGATTGGTTTAATTAGATCAAGTTAGTTTCCATATTGTTAGGGGCTAACCTCCTCATCTACATAAGGAGAGGAGCTGTACCATTCTTAACAAGTAATGAGAATGAATACCACAGTCTTCCTCCCTTCTCAAGTCTTCCCCCCAATCTATACTCCCTCTCCCCAAGCAGCCGACATCACCCAGATATCCTCCTGGTGATGTTTACCCCTATGATCTAAGGATCACAACTATACTCATGAGTCATGTCCTCAGTTATCGCTAACCAAACGATGGGGAAAAACAACTCAAGGAACTATGCAATCGTGCTTCACTTTGGCCAGCTATACAATGTATCAACCACAGTGTTCCATGCAATGAAGTTGCCTCTGGTCGGCACAAGAGTGCACACCCAAACATGTGGCAGCCACCACAGTGCTTACAGGACCTTCCATATCTGCTGGCCATCTCATTATTGTTTCTGTACACACCATTGAAAGCACACACAAACACCGTGGTGGACTGGTGGTGCTGACAATTGTGATTCAAATGGGCATGCATCATGTCAAGAAGTAGTAGCTTATTCATAATTTTTTGCTTACGAAGCTGAGAACATTAGTCATATAGGGGAGATTGGGTCATTATGATGGAGATTAATTTGGAAGTGGTCGTGATTAATAAGGGATCTAATATTGGTCATATGCACATCACAAATACAGAACAACATTATTTAATGAACCACAAAAACAAAGCTAAAACGACTCCTTTCCTTCAATGGAAGGATCAGGTTCATAATCTGCACTCATAAGTTAATAACTTCACCCATTTCTTGGTTCCTGATCCTTTAGATCACAAGTTATTCCAATGTTCAATGTCGGACTCCCTAAAAAAACTTTTAACTTTCACCACAACACAAGAATTAGCTATACAATTTCTAACTCTGGATTGCACAATCATTTTGATGAACGATGCTGCCGATGCATAACCATTACTGCAATGGAAAGAAATTAGTGTTGTGGTATACTTCTGCTCATGAGCTATGCTCAAAGCAACCCAAAATGAAAACAACATCCTGAACATGATTGAAGACAAAGGTAGCAAAGCTAGGTTCCCAGACATGCTACATCCATCTGTCCGATAGATATCACTCAAGAATATCATATTTACCTGTACTGTCACGAACTTGCGCTTGCACTTCTGAACAATTTTCAGGAAAGTGTCGCATGCCATATCCTGCAAGCAAAACATGTGTTAGGTACCACAGTACTCGGAATGTTCCCTTCGCAGTTAAATATACGAACCAAAACAAACTATCAAACATCATTGGTGCCAAATATACAACAAAATATGATTAAAGCTTAGCTGAGTTACTTGCTAACATTAGGGGAAGTAATAAGAAATATAACATTCGCGTCGCATGCTGCACACCCAATTGAATAGCAGATCAATGCATTTTTACAACAAAATAAACGACCATAAAATTTGTTACCTGAACTCCCGGATGCATCTCATGCATGAACTCAAATAATTTGTTGACCACCGTTTTTAAAAACTTCCAATGCGCCCTGAGAAACCTTGGGTATTGTCCCACAACATACCTAATAACCGAAGAAAGAAAACCAGCACACAATTGTTTCTGAATCCTAATTATAAAAAGAATGACAATGCAAATCAAAAGAATGCTTACATAATGTTACTTGCAATCACAGCTTTGTTATCTTTCCCTTTTGTGATCTCGCAAAGATTTAACAGATCACGAATAACCATAACCAAGAACCTGTTTTCCTGCAACAGATTTCACAAGCATATATTTCATGAAATTGTACAGTAGTACAGTGCCAGCTGCTATAATGTAATCATGAATACTGGAATAAGTGGCAGATAAAGGAATTAAGACTCATGTCTTAATTGGCATGACTGTCCAGAGGCAGACCTAGAATTGAGATGTGATTGTACAACACCCCATACTAAATCAACTGTGCAACAATTGAACAACAAAAGAATGTTACATACTTGCTACAATGCTACAAACTTAAATGTTTCCCCAAGTGTTCATGCAAAATTGGTATATTCCATGGGTGTTGAAACACAACTTGGGATATCTGAATAAGACCCAAAGCAGTCACTCCGGCCCGGCTATTCTTCGTAGCAGCTATATGGTTTTTTAATCGCTGATGAAGGCCCAAAGCGGTCACTCCAGCCTGGCTGCTATGGGTTTGGCACCTCCTACTTGCTACACCACGTGGTTTCTACTACTGTATACATTGAAACGACTTTTTAGAACATATTCAAGATTGGTCTTGAATGATTGAGATTAACTTCTATTTGTTGTTTTTTGTGGGTGGGGGGGGGCGGTGTCCATATCTATACAAGGGAGGCTGCCGCATGCTAGTCTGGTCTCTTCCCTAGGCCAGCTATTCTAGATCCATCTCTCCCCTAACCGGTGCCCTCCTTCACGGCTTCACCAAGCGCCGTTCTACCTCATGTCAGCGCTGTGTGACCTCCCTTCGACGGATGTTTACCCCGTCATGAACTAGGCCCATGGCAGAAAGTTAGTTTTGATAGCACCCAGTGGCTGGGGTAGTTTTTTTTTTCACTTCTGTGGGTAATATGTACAGTTTTTGCCTATTATAATATATTCTAGCAGTAGGCTCTCCCCTACTGCTTTGCCTTAAAAAAAATGGCACAATGTCAATAGAAATACGAGGGATGGGGTATTACAAAAATCATGGACCAACCATCCTTACATCCCATCAAAATACCGATTTGTGGCAGAAGGGAGCTCGATGTGCAGGTGGGAAAGAGCATTAGGTTGCAAACTTCAATGCAAATCCTAATCATCTCAACTGTTTGCAACAAAGACCAAAACGAAAAATAGACTACTCTCTTGATTTTTTTTAAGCTGTTTGGAAGTGCTACCATGCTGGTGCATCCCTGTCATCACCCCTGTATCCACTAATGAGGGGAATCTTGGTACTGTCAACAAACCTGCTCCTCCACCATAGAACCAGAAATTGAACCAATAGCCCAGCATAGAGTATTTAAGTTATTCCAACTCCAGTCCTCTCCATTTAGCTGCTTGCTTAATTTCTTCAACATCTGAAATTTCAACGGATATTTATCTATAACTTGACTTGAAAGGAAAGAAGATAATCATGTAGAAATTATATAGCTATGGCCTACACTGCTACCCAAAATTACTAATACTCGTACAATAAAAACAATGATACTAAGATGACAAAATAAGACTTGTCAATCATCAGAACTAACTACAACTATCAACTATAAACTACAACTATCAACTATACAAGCATAACCCTCCAGCATCTTTTTTCTGTTTCCAATTATTTCTCTGTTTGTATATATTTGGCCCTAAATCTAACCATATCAACATGAAACAGCACAATGCGCTAAGCTAACAAGCATCATAATGAAGTCAATTGCAATTTATGGAATACAAGATTCAAAAGCCCCATAAAGGCATAAATAAGACATACCTGCTGCTCTGTATCTGCATGATCAAGATGCGACAAGTATATCAATGTTTCCCTCATGATCTAGAATAAAAACAGCAACTAAACATCAGTAGGAAGTTAATATAACATCCTTAGAACATGGTGGATGGGAAAAAAATCCCAGATGGCCATCTAATCCTTTTACTAACCTTGTACTGAACAAGGACATCATTGTCTTTCATTGTTTCTCGTACAATATTCCCATTCTCATCTTCAACTATCAAAACCTCCTCAGGTTTTGCCATCCGACAGATCATCAACGTCCGTAACTTTGAGAGTGGACCTGAGTAAAGTTGCCTTCTCTGTTGAACAGCTGTAAGCGTACCATCAACATTTCCAGGAATCATCTGAGCCTACAGGTTGTCCATGTGCTAAATGATTAGAAAATAAAGCAAACAGAACTTCACAAGACTAGAAAGAAACGGTAACACACCAAACTTATCAGGAGTTCATTCATATCAAAGCAAATGATAAAACAAAAGAAAAGGTACAAAACTGCAGATACTTTGCCACATCTAAACTAAGATTTGGGAGGGATTCAATTTACCCCTGATCGCAATCAGAAGGTCTGTAATAATATGATGATCTGATTTTACAGTAGCATTTCAACATGGACCAAATTTGTCAATTTTAACAGTTTTACCACTTAGCGATGTGAGGTGCATGGTTGTCACGGTGTATTAGGGGATCACGGCGCCTAACAGGTGCCTTGTCCACTAGTCAACTATGTCATCGCCTGGATGACACAAGGCTCACACAAGGGCATGCATTAAACAGCAAATTATAGAGGTCAGCACTAGAGAAGAGAGCAGCAGAGCACACAGCAGATGGCAGCAGAGCAGAGAGCATCAGCAGCACTACACTTCTACACTAGAGAAGAAAGCAGCAGAGCATAAAGCATCAGCAGCAGAGCAGAGCAGATCGAGGAGAAAGGCGAAGAGGAACAAAGCAGGGGAGATCAGGGAGAGAGGGGAAGACCAGTAGAGCAGAGCATGAACAGCAGAGCAGAGCAGATCACGGAGCAGAGGAAGAGGAACAAATAAAAAAGCAGAGGCGGAAGAAGAAGAACCTGCAGTTGGGAGACCACTTGTCAAGTGAGACAGGGGGAGAGTGGCAGGAGGGAGGCTCGCCAGAGGCCGCCAGCTCAATGAGGGACGACGGGGGCAAGGGTTCCCTCCCTCCCTCCCTCTGGAGGTTGCTTGCATACGGAGGGCGTGTGTCATCCATGACGGCTCCGGAGGAAATCGTTAGGTCTACGTACACATTACACCAAACGTCACGGTGACATCTTTAATTTATAGCCCACCCTCCCGCCCTCCCTCCCTCTCTCTCTCTCTCTCGTGTGGCCACTTAAGCCCCAAGTCCCCAACCACCTCCCAGGCAACACGAGCACGCAGCTCTTTGCCATGGACGCCCAGGCCCACGGACAACTAGAAAACCGGGGTACTTGCCTAATGGAGTAATGGGTCAAGGCAAGGCGAACCTCCATGGCATCTAGTCTATGCCACATTTGACCTTTGCGATTAGGCGACGCTGTGACATCCATGGTGAGACATGCGCTAACGTGACTAATATACCACTTTATAATTTATATTAACAATTACTCCCTCAATTTCACTATATAAGCCCATTGGGATTAGTCATTTCAGAATGTATATCAATACACAAAATCAAGTGTACTCATTGATATTTTTCACATTGTATCCCTAATTTTAAGATGGGGAGAAAAATTAGTGGGAACATTTCATTTGATAAGTTGACAAGATCCAACACTTTCGCGATTTTGCAGCTTGTTAGTGTGTGCACATGGTGGGCTTAGACTTATATTGTGAAACAGATGGTATATATGTGTGGCAATGATGTCAATAAGTGCTGTCAAGCTAGTAATCACATATGCGCCAAAGATGAAAGAAGGCTCTTAATTTGAAGCATAAATTAGCATAGCAATGCCATGTTAGTGTCATGTAGGCACCATATGTTCTTTACATGGCAAAACCATCAAAAAAACAACAAAATATTGACGAATCGGGAACAACTGAAACAAAATGTAAAAATATCTTGGGTAATTTTTAATTATCTGGTTCCGACATATCTCACAATGTACCTGAGGTTTCCAAAGAAAAAATATATAACCTGGCCAAAGCATAGTATCGAGATATAGCTATGTCCCAAAGCGAGATGATCAAAACTAATGGCATTACTTTATGATCAAAACTAATGGCATTACTTTTTAAGTAAATAAACAAAATTAAAATGAAAGGCACCTGAAGTCCCATCATGTTTACAGTTGCTGCTAGATCCATTTGGTTGTAAGCTTCAAATAGTTCTAAAACAAACAGATTCCAGTAGTCCAAGCAGACCTGTTCATCAACAAAGAACATTGTAAGATAACCTTACATCACACTACATGCATCCCAGAATTTAGCCTTAGCTTTCTTACCTTAAAAACCTCTGTGTCATCAACAAATGAAATTCCAATGAGATATTCAAGGCCAAAAAGCAATGCAGCTCTATTTTCAGGAGTTGCTTCCAGTATACGCATGTGATTCTACATTTATCACAATGAAAGAAAAGCTAAAGCATTTTGAGACTGGAATTTTTTATAACATATTAATCATCAGCATTTTAACATATTATTCATTTGTAAATTGGATGTGAAACTAATCTACATTGTTCAAGCCAAGAACGCTGACCACATTTTTTCCCATAGATGGGGAATATAAAATTATATGAATAGATTGGTTAATCGAAGCATTTGAATGAATTTTAACAATCCAAAAGCATAATACTAGACAGCTTGTTTCATTTAGAATGTAGAAACCTTTACCTTAAAGAAGGATGTGAAAAATAGTGCAAGATTTTGGATAAATGCCTGCTCAGAAGAACAAAAATTATGTGTTAGTGCATTATATAAAAGCAGGGGATGCATTATATAGCATTTTACCAGAAAACCTATCAAGGATTAACACGACTTCCCTTGTAAGTGTAACCCAATTGAATAGCATATGGCAATAATTCCCATTAGAACAAAATAATAATTAAAAGCTACCATTGTAACTATGTAATAAGGCACCACTTAGCACAACTGTTATGGATTGAACATTAGACTTCGTCTATTACCGGAAGTGCAAGCAATCACCACGCGACTCAGGCGCGCACGAACCGGCTGAATCACATTACATCGGCATCAAATAAAATCCCTTCCAATTAGGAAGGAGTATATTAGGAAGGTGCAGCCGTGATTTCTATTTGCTGCAATTAGAGAGGTTTTCATTCCTTAGTTTGCTAGTAGTTGTTTCCTACCTTCCTTATTTGGGGATTGCAGCCTGTTGCAACTCACCCTATTTAAACTAGAGAAAATCAATGAAAAGGCATGCTTGATTTGTGCCAAAACAAAGCCTAGGCGGAGCTTGCCGAAGAACAAGCCGGTCGCCGGCGCCACCCAGGCGATCACGCAAGCCGCCTCCACAACCACCGTGCAACCCTGCCCCCAGCGCCACTACCTCACAAAAAGGACTCCGTCCTGGCACTCGTCTATACAACTCCGTTCATAACAAATTGGTATGAGACTCCGACACATCGCCACCTCAGCACCACCTAGCGTATCGGCCACGTGCAGGTGATCATGGCCGCCAAGACCGGCAGCCATGGGAACACGACGGCCCTTCCAGGCACTGCCAACAGTACTATGACGACGACGACCGTCGTTGGGCTCCTCGTCCTCCACGCCTCGAATTGCCCACATACGATGGCACCGATGATCCGTTGGCGTGGCTACGTCAATGCGAGCATTTCTTCCGCCTCCAAAACATTCCCGTGCGCAACCACGTCGAGATAGGTGAAGCACAAGAGGTGCTCGACAACTTGATGCTCGAAGAAGGTTGGATTGCATGGGCGGACTACTACGACACCTTCCTCCAACGTTTCATGTGCAGCTCAACCGCAGGACCTCTCAGCGACCTCGTCAACCTAAAGCAGGGGACACGCCGCACCGATGACTATGCGCGCGAATTCCAACGACTCCTCGCCAATGCGCCACGAATGCAACACGCTGATCAAGTGGAAACTTTCACTGCAGTCTCACCAAAACAATAGCGGCTGACGTCCGACGCGAGCGACCTCGCGACCTAGCAGAGGCAATCAGCTTCGCACGCGATGCTGAGGAACGGAAAGACTTGTGGGTCGCCGAGGCGATACAGGGCGCGGCCACACAAGGACGCACACGCGCGGCGTTCAGCCGAGGCACAACTTACATGACCGGCCAACCAACAGCAACCGTGGCGCAGGTCACCCAGACGAGACGAAACCCGGGCACGCTGCCATCCACCTCGACTGGTACCACGGTGACAACTCCGCCGGGCGCAGCCGCGACAACCTCAAGTTTCGTACTCCGCCACCTCAACGCCGACCAGATGGCGGAACGGCAGGCACAAGGGCTGTGCTACAACTGCGAAGACGTCTGCACTCGCGGCCATAGATGCAAGTGCCTCTTCTACCTCGAAGTGACAGAGGACGACAACAACCACGAAGATGATCTGACAGCGAGCACAAGAGTTGTGCTACAACTGCGACGACGTCTACACCCACGGCCATAGATGTAAGCACCTCTTCTACCTCGAAGTGATGGAGGACGACAACAACCACGAAGATGATCTGACTCGCGCAGTCATGAAGCATCTAACGTTGGCAAGTCCTCGCTGTCCATGCTTGTTATTCTCAGGCCTAGGTCTGGCAATACAATGCAAGTCATGTTGATCATGCGGGGGCAACGCCTATTGTGCCTCATCGACACGGGCAGCACTCACAACTTCCTCAGCAGGCACGCCGCTACCCGGATGGCATTGGAACACCACACCTCGTCGCAGCACGTCAAAGTCGCCAATGACAACAGTCTGTCGTGCCTGGGCAATACGGCGACCACATCCTTCGACATCAACAACCATACCTTTGAAGTGTCGTTCCTCATCATTCCGCTGGATGGATTCGACGGGGTGCTTGGCGTCCAATGGCTCCGCACATTGGGCGACATACGCTGGAATTTTGTGTCCCTCACCATGTCATTTGAGTATGCAAGGACCTACAGGCAGCTCCAAGGCCTTCGCCGCGACACTCGGACACATCTGTTGTCACTTCAGGCTGACATGGGGCCTGCCATGAGTGCGCTCCTTCAAGCTTTCGAGGAGGTGTTCGTCAAACCACACGGCTTTCACCCCCAATGCGAATGCGACCATCGCATTTGCCTCAAGGAGAGCACTAACCCCGTCGTCGTCAGGTCATAGAGGTACCCCTACCGCCAAAAAGATGAGATTGAACAACAGTGCGCAACCATGCTTAAGCAAGGCATCATCCGACACAGCCGCTCCCCTTTTTCGTCACCAGTTTTGCTGGTTAAAAAGGGGGACAGCACTTGGCGATTCTGTGTCAACTATCGCAAGCTAAACGCGCACATAGTGAAGGACAAGTTTCCAATTCCAGTGGTTGAAGAGCTCTTGGATGAGCTGCACGGCACCAGATTCTTAAACCAAGCTCGACCTCCGGACAGTGTACCACTAGGTGCGCATGAGTGAAGATGACATTTCCAAGACGGTGTTTCGCACACACCATAGGCATTACGAATTCCTCGTGATGCCGTTCGGCCTCTCCAACGAGCCATCCACGTTCCAAGCTCTAATGAACGAGGTACTCCATGACTTCCTCCGACAATTTGTGCTTGTTTTCTTCGACGACATTCTCATCTACAGTACCTCGAAGAAAGAACATCACTACCATGTCTGCCTCGTCTTGGAACGCCTACGCCAACACAAGCTCTACTTGAAGCGTTCCAAGTGCACATTTGCACAACAGATTGTGCACTACTTGAGGCACATCATCGGCGGCAAGCGTTGCAGCGAACCCTGACAAACTCGCAGCCGTGGCAGCCTGGGTTAAACCCCTCACGGCCACGGCGCTGCAGGGCTTCCTCGGGCTCATGGGATACTACCGGCGCTTCATCCTCCTCTACGCCAAAATCGCCGAACCGCTCACATCCATGCTACGCCGCAACAACTTCCATTGGACGACGAAGGCGAAAAACGCCTTCGAACGCCTAAAACAGGCGCTCATGACGGCACCAGTTCTGTGTCTTCCCAACTTCGACACCACCTTCATCGTGGAGTGCGACGCATTGGGCAGTGGCGTAGGGGCGGTGCTGCAGCAAGAAGGTCATCACATTGCCTTCTTCAGCCGCAAACTGGCAGACCGCCACAGGAAGCTCGCTGCCTATGAGCGCGAACTCATTGGGCTCTCGAAGGCTATTCGGCACTAGAGACCGTATCTATGGAGGCGCCAATTCATAGTGCACACCGACCATGCAAGTCTCTTTCCTCCTCGACCAGGCCCTCATCACACCTCCGCAACAACATTGGCTAAGCAAACTAATGGGCTTCGATTTTGCTGTGGAGTAAAAGCCGGGGCGCACAAACTAGGCTGCAGATGCCTTGTCGCGGTTCAACGACAACACGCCCGTGTGCGCTGCAATATCTACACCAACATTGGTCGCGGCCGAGCAGTGGCACGCGGCTCTCCGAGCTGAACCCGAAATCGTGCGCCGCTGTGCCAAACTACAGTGTCTACAAGATCAAGACACGCTGCCCAGCGCCCAAGGCAACACCACAACGCCGCCGACAGCAGTGGCCGAACTACGGCGCGTTGCGTGGAGCACCCGAGAGGGCCTTCTTTTTCACACCGCCGCCTGGTTGTACCGGCCACCTCTACGCTCATCCAACCCATGATCGCAGCCGTCCACGACTTGACGCACGAGGGTGTCCACAAGACGCTACACCGCCTCCACCGATCATTCTACTGGGCCAAACAAAGGGAGACTGTGGAGGTGTACATCACCAACTGTGCGGTGTGTCAATAGAGCAAAACAAGCTCCCTATCGCCAGCCGGCTTGCTACAGTCGCTGCCGATTCCGCAATAAGTCTGGGCGAATATCTCCATGGATTTCATCGTCGCCCTGCCCAAGGCTCAGGGCAATACTGCGCTAATGGTGGTCGTGAATCGCCTCTCCAAGTACGCCCATTTCATTCCGATGACACACCCTTCATCTGCACTGGTGGTGGTCCAACTCTTCTTCAACACCGTCGTCCATTTGCACGGTATGCCAGAATCCATTGTCCCCGACCGTGACAAGGTGTTTACCAGTGCCTTTTGGCAAGAACTCTTCAAGCGTTGTGGCACCAAGCTTCTCATATCAACGGCCTACCACCCCCAGACGGATGGCCAAACAGAGGTGGTCAATCGCACGGTGGAGATGTACCTGCGGTGCTTGGTTGCTGATCGCCCTCACACATGGGTCGAATGGCTTCCGTGGGCGGAGTTTTGCTACAACTCATCCTACCACTCTGCCCACCAGATGACGCCATTCGAGCTTGTCTACGGTCGCGCTCCGCCACCACTTCTACCGTACAACCAAGGTGCAACAATCATCGACTCCGTTGACTGCAAGCTTACAGACCAAGACGTCATGCTGGAAAGGGTGCGTACACACTTGCTGCACACCCAAAATCACATGAAACAACACTACGACAACAATCATCACGATGTCTAGTTCGAACCAAGGCAATGGGTGTGGCTGCACCTTCAACAATATCGCCATTCACCCCTTCGCGACGCCACGCAAAGACAAGCTCTCCCCGCTCTCTACAAATTTCAAAAAGTGGTCGCACGCATTGGCAAGGTAGCATATCGTCTCGAACTTCCACCGGCAGCTCGTATGCATAATGTCTTCCATGTAGCGTTGCTGAAACCATTCAAAGGGACGCCACCGTCGACAAATCCAGAATTGCCCAATGATATGGCGCCAACCTGCGAACCAGTCAAGCCCACGCCACATATGGCGCTCGGCCATCACATCTTACAAGGGCATCAACAAATCCTCATCCAATGGGGAGGCGAGCCCGCGGACGAAGCCACGTGGATGGACGCTGTCGTACTCCGTCGTTCGTTTCCTGATTTCAAGCTTGAGGACAAGCTTTATTCGTAGAAGGGTAGTGATGTTATGGATCGAACATTAGACTTCGTCTATTACCGAAAGCGCAAGCAATCACCACGCGGCTGAGGTGCGCACGAACCAGCTGAATCACATTACATCGGCATCAAATAAAATCCCTTCCAATTAGGAAGGAGTATATTAGGAAGGTGCAGTCATGATTTCTATTTGCTGCAATTAGAGAGGTTTTCATTCCTTATTTTGCTAGTAGTTGTTTCCTACTATAATTAGAGAGGTTTCCTTCCTTATTTGGGGATTGCAGCCTCATGCAACTCACCCTATTTAAACTAGAGAAAATCAATGGAAAAGCATGCTTGATTTGTGCCAAAACAAAGCCTAGGCGGAGCTTGCCGAAGAACAAGCCAGTCGCTTTGTTAGCCTTACAAGCCGGCCTTCGCGACGGCGCCACCCAGGCGACCACGCAAGCCGCCTCCACAGCCACCGTGCATCCCTACCCCCAACGCCGCTACCTCACGACCGGGACTTCGTCCTGGCACTCGTCTATACAACTCCGTTCATAACAACAATTTATATCTGACCAAAAGGGAATGTCTTTATTATCAATTTTCAATCCTTCAATTGCAGAAAGTTTGAAATTCACAATTAAAATTTTTGAAAGCCCAAACCTGAAAATACCAGCAAAAGAAAATTTCAAATTTTAATTCTGAAACTTCAGATTTTAAATATTCAAATTTTATTTTTTATTTTTTCTAGAATTTTCTACTATAAGAATTTGATGTTCAATTCTGAAACTATAAAATTCTAAGAATTTGGTATGTTGAAGAACTGAAAAATTTTATAATTTCGAATTTCAAACTTTACAAACAAGGAAGATTTGAAATTCAACATTTCAAATTGAATGTTCACAGTTGAACTCAGAAGCTTTTGAAATCTGTAATTTTAGATTTTAAAGAATTCGGAAGTTAGCATTTCCAAAATATTTTAGAATTATAATCCTGTCTTCTTACACCATGAGGCGGTTTAAAATTGGATTAGATGTGGTATAATAACAATAAGCAGATGAAGTAAGGTTACAATTGAACATACCAAACTTAACATTAATTGTTATGAAGAGAGGACACAAGAAAAGAATGCTTCTTTAACTCAGATAAAATATACCTGATCTTCATTAGAACCATTGGCATAGGCATCTGGAATTGTTCCGGAAGGAAGAATTGCCTATTCATCAACAACAGCAACACAAGTGAAACAAGAAAGCACCAAAGAAAGAAGTATGAAAAGTTAGAGGAAAGTGAACCATAGTTCTTGAAAATTCAAAATGCACCTGCAGCTGCAACATGAAAACTGTGTACATCTTAACATACTGCATGTTGTAGAAGTCACCAAAGTGAAGAGCCGCAACCTGCGATAACTTAAAATATCAGTAAAAAAACGGCCGGTTCCTGAATCATTATTCAAGTAACTGACAGATGAAGCTCAACAACCACCAAGTTCAAATAGAGTGCACCAACTGGTTGCTATAATGGAACAGTAGAAAATGCTACCAATTAAAAATGGCAGGAAATAGATATTTTCACCTCTGTCAGGCATTGAAGTGTAAGATTCCGGTAAGCGGCAACAGGGAAGAACTTCAACAGTGTCTCCAGCTATGGTTAATAAGATGTAATGCCTTAGTAGCAGTTGGAGCAAATGCAATAGTATATAAGCATATTGAAAGAAATGTGGAGACAAGCTACACACCAGTGGTGACTCAAATATGAAGCCAATGGGGATCCATGACAGGAAAGCATGAAGTGTGGCCAATGTAGCACGTATAAGTTCAGGTCTTTGTGACGCAGATAGAACATATAAGCATAGCTCGTGAATAAGGCGAAATTCACTGTTGAAAAACATAGAGCATTGTACTAGAATTCAGTCAAGTCACCAATAAAGAATGTTTGGAAATCAACAAATCAATAGTAGTAAAGCCATAATCCAGACAGGAAAAAAGAAAGAAATGAACCAAAACAGTACAGTCCGTGAAGTAAATGAGTGGTATATCAATTTGAAGCTGAAAGCTAGCATAAAGAGAAAGAAATTTTACCTGTTTAGCGAATTCTTCAATTCTTTAATCTTTTGTTGTGTCATCTCACCTCTTGAGAAATCAAAAATTTCCTCACTTAGGAGCTGCAATTTGTTGTTCAGTTAAACCATGTCAATGCGGTAAACAAAAAGGTGAGAAACAAATATAGCAAACAACTTGCCTTCAATATAGCCATACAATTCTCACAGATCGTTTCACTACTCCTTGCTGCTGCCACAAGGTCAGGAATGAAGGTTGTCCACCTGGCAGGCCACTCATGCTTTAAAACCTATTATATTGCAAACAGGCAACATAAGCAATAGAGATGTACTGCACTGGAAAATCGAAAGCCCTATGAATAGCATCTTATCCAGTAAGGAGTCTTGCAAAGTATAAAATGTACATTCAGATAAGAAAATTCTGCTCTATGAAATTTACCTGCACCAATATAATGTTGAGCTTACTGACATAAAGTCTCTCTTGTCGAAAGGAAACTTCATTACTCGAGAGCTAGTAGAGTCAAGAACAAAAAAGATTAAAAAAAAATGGTCAGATTTTTGCGGCAAAAGGTGGCATGAGGCTCATGACAGGTAGCACAGTTATCATTACCTTAACAATAACATCAGATATATAATTCTTTATGCCATCACGCTGTTCAATTGGCAAAGCATTCCATTTATATTTGATAACATTCTCAAGTACCTAAAATATTGAATGGGCATTAGCCATAAATTATAAATCCCAGACAAAGAAAGAGAACATATCTACTGAATAATCATTTATCATGCTCATTATAAATGAAAGAATATCTCTACTGAACATGGGTGGTAAGGAGGGAAATTCACTTCTGCTCTAAATAAAGGAACACATACATATCAAAGATTGTTTTTAAGTTCTACAAGTTTTTGATAATTTCAAAAAAAAATCACTACTGCTCTATTGTCCACAAAAACTAGATATCAAGTTATGCTTTGCTTACTTGTCATACCGTTCCCATATAACTCGACCTTGCCCCACTCGTGTTTCATATGGAAATTGAAGCAAGCTTTGTAGGCTAATGTATAATTACCTTCACAGTATAATATAGCAAATTCCATACTGGTTACAACATTGTCAGTATTAATTTGTTGTGCTAAACAGACAGCATTTGTGGTGCTTTTCTGGTGTCTTACATTCACATCCTACATTACGTAAATATAATGGTTTGGGGTTGAAAGCTGCACTAGTAAGTGGACTCCTCTGTAATAGTGTAACCAAACTCTTATTGGTATTTCTTGTAAACTAAATACCTCTTGACCTATTTCGCTATCTCTTCATACACCACAAAATATTGAAATACAAAAGATTTATGCTAACATGAAAGATAGTACTTAGGCTCAGCCTTCATTCTGGACCAAAAGATTATTAGACGATGTTGCACATGCAATTTGAGGTTTTTCAATTAGCATAACACATATGTCTAGACACTCAACTACTCAAGACCTACAACTTGACCATTCAGCCGTGCATAAGTTTTGATGTACCAATATTCCACAGTAAAAGTAATAGTACAAGTTGCTAGTGATTCAAATGAGCGCTAACTCCTAATAACCATCAAATATTTCGAGGGATGTAAAATCAATTTCACATACAGCCCTGATCGTTAAGGTGATTGTAGTAATACAAGGGATCAGTCCCCGTTCAGATGCGAGTTATTTATTGATACATCGAAAATAACATCTTTGACTCAAAACTTACTTGGAGAGCAAAGAACTTGGTGTTCAAGTTCTGAGAATTCTGCAGAATGTGAACCACTTGTAGCCACATATCCGGATTATTTTGCAGATCCCGCAAGATTTGGTCCGCAGCATGCCTCTGAAAACACAGCAGAAGCACATAAAAAAACGCTCTAGGCTAACTCACACAGGAAAAGGATAAAATCGTGTCAAAGATGTGACACACAATCAAAAAAGGAACACCTAAATTGAATAAAATGTAATGATGCCTCATGAAGTACAGCATCTTCTGAAATTTCTGTTTTCATTGCTCTTGCAAATGCAAAAACAACCAAATTTAGCATCCACCCTTTAATGCAGAAAAGGAAATTAGCGACATGCAGTGACAGACAATCTTACAAAAACAGAAGGAAGCCTAGAAGCAAAAAATAAAAGAGATTGCTTCAGATTTAACTCACAAAGATCAAAACATGGCACATATATACCAGGAGAAACAACAAACAGACACCAGTACTGAAGCAGATCCGTTGCAGTTATCATGACATCAAGCGCAGAAGCAGCACATGATAACTTGTTAGGAATACTAACATAGCTGTGATCAGATCATGCAATAAATGGATTAGATTTAGCTACAACCAAAAACGTTTTAAAAAAAAACCACCACCCTATTCTTTTTACTGTGCTCAATCTAGACCATTGATTGGCAACGCGGTGGTCTGCACAGGCATGTAGCCCCCATACAGGACTGCAGCCAATACCATGCACTGCAGCATTTTCAGACACTGAAATTGATGCTATATACAAAACATGCTCATGCTCACCTAACACCGCTACATGGACTGCTATTGCTAATAGCTTGCAACCATAACAGCTGAACACTACTACATCCTATATTTTTTTCCATATTTTTCTATTTGTGGTGTAAGGTCATGTTCACAATTTGACTCTTTACACTGTGAGAAACTCAAAATCAATTTAAAAAAATGAAATAGGGAATGTAGGAGACCTAGTTGATAGTTCCACATTCATCAAGTATAAAATCCTTGAACTATCATAGTTGATGTTGTATTGGAATATATTTCCTAGTTAGTTTGATTTTTTTCAATTTATTAAATGGGACATCAGTTATTTTGCTCGTAGTTTAAATTTAGAAAACAAATGGTGCTCGGTACTATGGTTTATGATTCTAATTTTAGGGTTATGCAAGTATAATGTTTAATCACCAATTTTATCATAATCCCGTTTCTATTTTCTTTGCTTGTATGAAATTTCACAGCACTAAAAATAGAATTATTTTGAAAATAAAATAGGGAGCATTTCCTAGACTTCGCTTCAACCAAGCAAGACTATTTTTCACTCGCAACCATAATCACCTGCTCAACGAAGAGACTCCAGACACACGAAAGCGCTACAGCCGCCCCATTCCGCAGGCGACTGATCGCCACCAAACATTCACCCAAAACCCTAGCTTCGCCGTCCCAGGCAAACCTCCATTGATCGCCCAAAACCCTAACCCCACCGCCCCCCAGCTATCGGACCGGACAGCCCCAAAACAACCGCACGAACCCTAAACACATCATCGAATGGAACTGCGGGACGATTACCTCCTCACTGGAACCCGTGCCGTAGAACGCGGCAACGGTGGCGTCGAGCAGCGGCACGTCGATGGGCTGGCTCAGATCCCGCAGCTTCTCCGCCATGGAGTCGGCGGGGGCGGACGGCGTGCTCGGCTCGGGAGATCGGCGAAGCTTCTGGAAGCGAGGCGCGGATGGGCTCGGGGGGGCCGAGAAGGTCGGCAGAAGCTTCCGAGGCGGGGAGCGGCGGGCGAGGTGGCCAAAGAGAGGGTTCCGGGGTGGGCCACGCGACGGACGGATTCGGGGGGCTTTTTCGTTTTGAATTGTTTCGCAGAGTTTAGGAGGGGGAACCGGGGAAGGCTTCGGGTGCAAGGTTGCTGGGAAAGCACGCGAAGTTTGGGGAAACTTTCGATCCAGTCCTTTGGAAATGATTTAACTACGAATGGAATATTCTGGTATACGGAATAAGCGTGGTTTTTTAACTATAGCCCAGGTTCTCGGGGGCTGGACTGGAACTTGGGGCTCTGGGCTCTGGGCTCTGTCGTCTATACTGTACTGGACGCGGTTGTGGGTCTATGTGGCCGTTTGAACTTTAGGAAAGGTTTTCGCCCGATGACATTTCTGATTTCTCAGCTTTTGTGGCTTTAGCCTTTAGGTGTGTTTGATTTGCATCACTTTTCCTTTACAAAGTCAGTGCTATGAAATTTTTCATGTATGATTTTGCACAGGCTTCTTCTCTAGTGATGGTGGTGGACGGGATTAACAAGTTAGGGTTCGAGTTTATCAAGTTAGGTAATAGCTTCACCAGAAGCCTAACTATAGAGTTAGGGAACCAGCAGAAAATATGGTGAAAGGCAGCAATGAGTTTAGAGCGGCTGGTGGAGGTCTAGGCCAATGGATACATAACTAGGGACGACTTAGGGGTTAGGGGTAGTAGGCGGTAGAGGCAACCGGTGAAGACAGAAGGTGGTGTACAGTGATGGCTAGATGGGCTATGCCTAGCGGGTAGGCATGGCTCAACCGTAAATAGGTCATGTCGACAAGGTCTGACCATAAATAGGTCGTGTCGACACGGCCCGACCGAGCGGGTCGTGCTTCGGCCGGCACGACACGACCCGTTTAGCCTATTTATTCGAAATATAACCGTTGGAGGATTAAAAAAATCTAAAAACAATCCAAAAAATCCCAAATTAAATAGGGTAGCAGCCCCCCTCATTTCCCCACCAGCAAACTTGCAATCTCTTCTCTTCATTCTCTTGTGAAAATTCTCGTGCTCTTGGTGATAATTAGGCAAAATTCAAAATAGTTTTGCCAAAAATTCAAAAATCTGAAATCTGTCTTTCGGCTTCTGTCAAGAAATCAAGATAAGAATACTAATTTAATTTTTCATTGTTCTTATTATTTTCAATGAGATTAAATTAATAATAGCGTAATTATTTATTGCGGTTTTCTTTATGGAGCACAGGATTTTGCGTCCTTCCTAGCTTCTGATTTCGAGATTTCACCCGATAGCTTCTCGCATCCTATCAAGCTGAAGAAGTTGCAATACCTGTACCATCCTCAGGCTCTAGAAGTGCTACTGCGTCGGCAAGCACCGGGGCAAAAAGATCAAGACACAGTACATCGGGAATCTAGGAAGATTTAGAGCAGATTTTCGAGACATTAGACGGCGTTCAGAGCAGGTATGATATTTGTAAATATTGTAAGCATAAATTAACTGTTAAATCTTCAAGTAAAACGGGGCACTTGAAGAGACATGCTGAGAGTTGTAGAAAAAAGCGGGAGTGGCTATGAGACAGACGCAACTGCAATACAACCCCAGCGATACGGTACGTCATTGGAACTACAATGCCGAGGTAGCTCGTGAATCTTTTTGTCGTTTAATCGCTTTTCAAGATCTACCTTTAAACTTTAACAAGTCACCGGTATTTGAAGGACCGAGATGGTGAACAGAGGGGGGGTGAATAGTCGCAAATAAAAATTCCCCCAAAATACTCCAACAAAAACCTCGACAAGATCGCTCAAAAGAAATTGTGAAAAACCCGAAAAACTAGACAACTATGTGTACCCCAAGCTTGCATGGATAAGTACCATAAAATATGTGGGGATTTTTGAGTCACAATTCTGGTTGTCTAGTGTCCAAGATAAAGAGGAATCAATTCAAACTCTTGCTTTTAGAAAGGACATCAATTCAAATCACAAAAGTCATTTTCATAAAAGCAAAAGCAGAATTTCCAGAACTTGTCCTCAATTTGCACAGGAGGTTGGTGGGTTTCTGCAGCTCACAAAATTCTGAGAATTTTTCTCCCTATGAGCATCAGAGTCGTGAAGAACTCCACCAAATTTCTCCTCAAAAATCCTTACAGAAAAAACAGAAAAAATCTAAGAACACAGTATGCTCAAGAACTTCGAGCAGAAAGTTTGGGGCTCGGTTTTCACCTCATGGCGCCCAAACGGTGCAACAAGTGAACTCCAAAATTTTTATGCAAGTGTATATCAGAGTCCCGCACCTCCTCCAATAAGAATCACTCAAAAATTATTTTTCTATATTTTTACAAAAATCAAACACTGACTGCTGCGCGAAGAACAAGTTCTGAACAAAGTTGGAACTTGAAAGAAAAGATGTTCTCTACTCAATCCAAGAGTGCAAAAGAGATGTAAAACCATATGAACACACTCAAAACATCCAAGATCAGCAGCATTTAGAAGGAGGGGAGGCAAATCCAAATTACTTGAAAGTAAATTGCGGAATGTAATTGCGGGAAAGTAAATCTTGAATTTAAATTGCGTAAAGTAAAGACATAATGTAAATGCACAAAATAAATTCAGAGGTGGATGGATAAAACTTTCATTTCTGGAAGGGGAGGTTACAAAGCCTCACATTCATGTGAGCAAAGCTCAAATGAGCATCAAAAACCTCAACACCTTCAAAGGAAGGAGGCTACCCCTCCACCCCTATTTATACTACTCTTGGGCCACCTACCACCCTTGGATGGGTCCCTCAACCCTAGAGCACTCATCTAAGGGCTAGGATTAACCCACACACACAGCCATGCAAGGGTTAACTCAAAACCCACACACATACCGGGTTTTCTTGCACGGTTTTCAAAGCATACTACCTAGACCCGCTAACCTATCAACTAGACCTCAATCCGACGGCCCTCATTGATCCACGCGGCATCTAGCTAGCATCAACTCCTTTCCTTGTCTTCTTGACTTGCCCGGACTCCGTCTCCGATCATCTTCCGGCGATCTCCCAACCGTCGGACCTCCGACGCTCCTCGCCTAGTCCGGTCATCCTTCGCCTCACCATGACCTAGCACCGTCGCCTCGCAACCATCAAAGACAAGGAGACTCCTCACATAGCAATGCCCACAAAGATGTGCAATAAACCATCCAACTCATCACTACCGCGTCCATACGACCAGATCGCCACTCTGGCAGAGACAACTCAAATTGCTTCATTTTGAAAATCAATCCAAATCAAACTCAAACTTGAGCACACCTTGCTCAAATAAAGTCAAATACTCATCACAAACATGGATGGACCTCCACATGGTCCTTCAATCTCCCCCTTGATGAGTATATTGACAAACCACACAAAAGGCATAAATTTGAGTTTGAAGAAAATGAAGAAGAAAGCAATTTTTAGTTGCAAAGTCAAACTTAGTCCAAAGATAGAAATTAGAACCATGACCAAGTTGACGAAGAGGAATTCAGATTTTAGAAGTTTTCAACAAAAAACTCTAAAATCCAACTAAACATGTCAAATGTGATTATGAGATTATGATCAAACAGAAGTAGTAGCATAGTTTTACAAAGATCATAATAACCAAATAAGCATTCACATTTTTATCATTTTAGTGATGCCTTTTTACGTTTTCTCCCTTTTTGGCAATATAGGCATCAATTTTTTTGTATGCATAAAATGCAATCGAAAGAGCTTTGAAGATTATCCAATTGATCAAAATGGAAGGATATTACACCAAGCTTGTCAATTTCGAAGATGACTAAACTAAGACATGTCCAAGTGCAAATACGAGCTTAGTTTTGAATATTTCATTTTAGCAAGATTAGACAAGTGCAACACTTAGCTTTAGTTTCAAAAATAGAAGAATAGCCACTCTAAGGATCAAAAGGAAAACCTAGAGTTCAACCTACTCAACACTTTGGGGAATCTAGAAGAGCATACAAGGTCCTTGGGCTCATTTATCACTTAATGCAAATTTTGATTTATCATCATACAAGACATAGCGGGTGCAAATGTTTGACATTATTTGCATTCTTTACCCACATATGTCTTTGTTTTTAATTTATTTGCATTTTCTTTTGACAACCAATTGACTCAAGCCGTATGCGACCATCTCAAGATGAACTCTTAAGAGGATGGTCTAGGTCAAACACGATGTATTCCAAGTTCATCCCAAGTGCAATGGGAAGCGGTCTTGTGAATACAAGGTGTTGAGTCGTATGTGCACAAGAAGAGTCAATTTTGTTTAATTTTCATTTTTAGCACAACGATTCATGAGCAATTGAAGAACTCTAGCATGGATCAAACTAGTTTCACCTAAGTTGCTATAGGGACTCTAGAGAACTCCTAAATTTCTCAAATTATGACACAAACCTCTAGAGAAGAAATCTAGCAAGTAAAAGCAACAAGTTTCATCAAGTTTTTCATTTAAGACTTATTTCATTTTTAAGCTTAGCAAGTTAAATGAACTTGGACATACCTAAGCTAGTGATTTTCTTCAAATGATGTAGCATGGTGTATAGCATGAAGAAGAAATCAATTGCATAATAGACAAAGCTCATAAAACAGAAAATGCAGTCTAAATGCAATGCATGAACAAATTCCCAAACCCCCCTCAACAAATGAATCAATTTTAAGCTCAAATCTGGTTAAAGTTGAGTTATTATCAAGATTAGGCATAAAGAAACCTGAATGAATTCAATTACAACCAGAAAAACAGAATGAGGAGAAGAAGCCGAGAAACTGCAAAACTGGATGGCTATTGAGCATAGATAAGATAGAAGAGACTCACTACGGCTTAGACTCGCTCTTATCTTCCCCAAGGATCGACATAGGAAGTCGACTCTAGATCCCAACTAAGGAGTGCACAGACACTGTCTACCAGGAGGCCCAATACTTGCTAGACTTATAAGACTGTGAGGGAACTCAACCTAGAGAGAAGAGAGAACAGCTAATCACGCATGATAGCAACCTAAAGCACAAGATAAGAGGTCCATAGAAGGCATGCTAGAAGTTTAAGTGAGTGAATTCAACTCAAGAAACAAGCCCAAAGTCACCCAAAAGAAACAAAAAGAAAAGAAAAGCTAAAAGAAAACATATAATACATAATATACAAACCAGCTCCCCCTTACGAAAGGCCGTAAGGGCTCATGACTCCAAGCTCACTCCTCAAGGCAACAAATCTGGAGCTATCCAAAGGCTTGGTGAAGATATCGGCTAACTGAAGGTCACTCTCTACGAACTGAAGCGCGATATCTCCCTTCTCCACATGGTCTCTAAGGAAGTGATGTCTAATATCAATGTGCTTGGTCCGGGAATGTTGCACTGGGTTTTTAGCAATGCAAATAGCTGAAGTGTTGTCACAGAAAAGTGGCACACTCTCTATCTCTAACCCATAGTCCCGTAAGGTCGATCTCATCCAGAGCACTGCTACAAGAATCGGTGCAACAACATACTCGGCCTCGGCGTGGATATGCAACCCTGCATCGCTTCCTAGATGACCAAGAAACAAGAGAAGTGCCAATGAATTGGCAAGTGCCGAAGTGCTCTTCCTATCTATCCTCTGACCCGACAAAGTCGGCATCGGAAAAGGCTCTAAGAGATAGACAAGAAGACGAAGAGTACCAAATACCATAATCGGTGGTAGCACGAAGGTACTCAAGATGCGCTTGACCTTTGCGGTGAGAGGCGCGAGGAGAAGCTTGAAATCGAGCGCACGGACACACAAAGCAAAATTTATGTCCTACTCGAAGCGGTGAGGTACAAGAGGAGCCGATCATGCTCAAACTCCTTTTGATCAAGAGGCTCACCATCCTCATCGGGCTCGAGGACGTATGGTGGCCACAGGAGTCATCATCGGCTTCCCATCAGACATGTCGAAGCGCCTCAGGAGGTCACGGGTATATTTGCCTTGATGCAAGAAAGTACCCTTCCGAGTCTGCTTGATTTGGAAGCCAAGAAAGTAGCTCAACTCGCCCATCATACTCATCTCAAACTCAGTGCTCATCACCTCGTAAAACCGAGACACAAGCGAATGAGATGAGCCACCAAATGATATCGTCCACATAAATGCGGACAAGAAGAAAATTAGACTCATGGTGTCGATGAGCGAGTTTTGTCTACTATGCCCATTTTGAAGTCATGGCTGAGAAGATAAGACTTGAGCCTCTTATACCATGCTCTGGGGGCCTGCTTGAGTCCATACAAAGCTTTGGAGAGTTTGTATACATGACTCGGAAACTTGGGATTCTCGAATCCTGGAGGTTGTTTGACATAAACCTCTTCCTCAATATAGCCATTGAGGAATGCACTCTTGACATCCATTTGATAGAGTTTGAAGCCCTGGGATGCAGAGAATGCAAGCAGGATCCTAATAGCCTCTAGTCTAGCTACAAGGGCAAAGGTCTCCTCAAAGTCAAGACCCTCAACTTTGAGAAAAGCCCCGTGCAACTAGCCTAGCCTTGTTGCGAATGACAACCCCATCCTCACTCTGCTTGTTTTGAACACCCACTTGGTCCCAATGACATTATGACCGGATGGGGCTCGACAAGTCGCCATACCTTATTCCTCTCAAAGTTCTCAAGTTCCTCATGCATAGCATTAATCCATGATTCATCGGATAATGCATGAGAAACATCCTTCGGCTCAAAGGAGGCAACAAAGGCAGAGTGGAGGCGAATCGGACAAACCCGATTTTGAGCGAGTGACCGCTCAAACAGATCACCAATGATCGATCGGTGGATGAGCTTTGGATATGACGGGAGGACCGTAGTAGAAGTGGACTCTACCTCATGCAATCAAGAGGTAGGAGCGAGCCACTCATTGAAGGAGAGTCGGAAGGCAAGGGCCGGTCTCCCGAGGTGCGTAAATGGAAGCAGAAGCACCTCGGTGTAGAGGGGCTGGATCCGGTGGAACACCATCATCTCCATCATCCTCATCTTCTACAAAGATAGTCTCGGAGGGATAAGAAGAGCCTGAAACATCAGGTCTAGCTCCTGGGCTAGCCTCATCAAAGGTCACATCATAGGTCTCTATGATCCTATGCTCATCAACGCTCCAGACCCTATAGCTACGAGAAGAAGTCGAGTAACCTAGAAAGATACCATCAGAAGAGCGAGACTCAAACTTATCTAGGTTACCAGACTTCAAGATAAAACACTTGCAACCGAAAACGCGAAAATGAGACACACTGGGCTTTCGCCCATACCTCAACTCATAAGAAGTGCGATGCAAATGTGCTCTCAAAAACACGCGATTAGAAACATGGCAAGCGGAGCTATAGCCTCATTAAAACTTCCTAGAGTCTCAGATTGTCTAGTATCGTCCTGGCCATCTCAACCAGGGTCCTGTTCTTCCTTTCCACTACGCCATTCTGCTAAGGGGCGTAGGGAGAAGAGAACTGATGCTCTAAACCAGACTCCACACAAAAAATCTCAAAGTAGGAATTCTTGAACTCCATGCCATTATCAATGCGTATAGCTCGTAATGCACCTGGGAGCTCAATAGACAACCTACTGATCAAACCCCTGAAGTGAGAAAAGGTCTCATCCTTCGAGGCCATGAAGAATACCCAAGAGTATCTAGAAAAATCATCAACGATGACAAGAACATACCACTTCCCTCCTACTGACTGCACTCTAGCTGGACCAATAGTGTCCATATGTAAAAGCTGTCCTGGTGCATCAGTCATCACTACGGTGACTGGAGGATGAGAAGCAGTAACCATCTTGCCATGTCGGCAAGGAGAGCAAACTAAGTCTTTGACCATCTTGAGTTTGGGCAAACCCCGAATGAGATCGTGGCTGCTAACTCGGGTCAAATGATCAAAACCAATGTGACCAAGTCTCCTATGCTAGAAGGAGAGATCACGGGACTCAGAAGCAATCAAACATCGAAGAGAGTCTCCAGAAGAAGCAGAAAAATCAGCACGAAAGACTCTCCCAAATCTAGAAATCCCTCAAACTAACCCTCCTGATGAATCAAGGATTCTACAGGCATTACTCTTGAAACTTACCTCGAAAGAGTCATCGATAAGCTGAGAAACAGAGAGCAGATTGTATTGCAGCTTACTTACTAAGGCAACATCTTTAAGAATGAGATTTTTGTTAATGCAGATGGTACCTTTAGCAATGACTCTACCTGAAGATGCATCCCCAAAAGTGATTAACTCATCACCGGGGGCTCGAACTAGGGAAGAGAACCAACGAGAATCTCCGGTCATATGACGAGAACAACCGGAGTGAACAATCCAAACATCGCCCTTCCCCATCCGACGAACCTGATCAAGACACAAGAGAGAAGATGACTCGATCTCGTGATAGAGTGAAGACTTAGGAACCCAATCTTGAACCATCGACACCTCAGTACCGACCACGAAGAAGATCGGACTCGAGTGTCTCTCTGACGCTCAACTCTCACACGATCGGAGCAACTCGTAGATAATCTAGGAGTCAAAGCGGGTTGTACGCCGTGGTGCAAAAGCGGACCATCCTAGTAAGGTGCTGGATCTCCTACCGGAAAACACCTCACGCCCGATATCTACCTCGATGGGAAAAATGAGGAATATCAAGAAGGCACGGAAAGATCGACTATGAATAGCTCGTGGCTAAAACTCAAAGAACTAGCATGAAAACCGAGTCTGGGACGCCCAAACACAAAGCGACTCTCTAACTGTCTAGAAGCGGTGTGTGTCTTAGGAGCACTCAAAGTGCGGGATGACCACAATACCCCTAAGAGCGACAACACGCTCACGCCGAGTGATCTTGGCGCTGAAGCGTAAATCTACTAGGTGACCATCCTTCTTCTGTAAGGTGCATGTGTACTGCTTGCTAGAGGCGTAAGCAATAGGAGTAACACCCTTACGGTCGAAGTCCTATGGACAAACCCAAAGAGACCTAAACTTGGTGGTGCTCACTCAGGAGCTACCACAATCTCACCACTCTTGGAGCCGCGCACAATGGTGGGAGGATGCGCCGGCGTGCTCCAAGGATCAAATCCTAGACCTTGATTGAATCTACTAATCTTGGATTGGTCTAGAATAAGATTGAGCTTCTTCTTACCTCCAACAAACTTCTCGAGAGTGCTCATAAGATCTGGCAATCTCGGAAGAAAGAAGCACAAGAAGAACAGGGGGAAGGAGAGGAAGAAGAAGAACCGAAAGAGAAGATCTCTCAACGACGTGCTTTTGTTCCCTTAGCACGGCTGCCTCAATCTTGATGGCCTCACAAGAAACGCAAGGAGCATCTCTAATCCTAAGGGTTTGGTCTTTTAACTTCTTCTTAAGCTCGACATGGATTTGATCCACATCATCCTTAACCCCAACACACAACAAGCAACCAGTTTGTGACTTAACTAGTAAATCCTTAGCAAGTTGATCACACTTGACATTCAAAGCATCATTGTCAAGTTTTAGTTGCTTCTGACCCTCACATCACCGACCGGGTCCTTAGAAGCATGCAATTCAAGTTCATCATTTCTAGCAGAAAGCTTTCTAAGGTGTTCGCTCATGGCATCAATTTCGGCAAGCAATTTAAGGCAATTAGCACATGATGGAGTGGAGTGAGCATGAAGAAAACTAACCTCAACAGGAATAGCATCAATAGAACTAGTGCTAGCATTCTTCAACCTAAGACCATCAAGTTCAGCAAGCACACTATCATGTATGGTCCTTAGGTTCTCCAACTCCACAAGAATAGCATCACACAAAGAGCAATCATCAGTGACTCGGGAGGGAGAAGATCTAAGTGAAGCTAACTCCCGAGTCAAGGTACCTACTTCCTTCTCAAGCTCCGTACACCTAGCTCTAGCTCTAGCATGAAATTTTCCTAATTTGCAGAAAGATTCGTTGAGCTGGTCATAAGAGGGTACCTCATCCGAGTCGCTGTAGAGCTCGGAGTCGCTGATGTCGTTGGTGTCGGCCATGAAGCACATGTCGGAGAAGTCATCGCCGCCCTTCTTCTCTTGCGGATCATCCTCGCCCTCGTCGCTCCATGTCTCCGTGTCGGAGAGGTTGATATCGTCAAGTGCGGCGAGGACGCGGTGGAAGAGCTTCTTGTTCTTGGAGAAGTTGCGGTACTTCTTCTCGTGCGCCGGTTCATGAACTGGAGGCTTCTTGTTGTGGTTCTTGTCGGTGTAGTCGTTCTTGCCCGAACCGCCAACGTCGTTCTTGCCCTTCTCTAGCTTGGGACAGTTCGCCCGAATATGGTTGGGGCCACCACACTCGAAGCAGGTGATCATGCCACCTCTCTTCCTCTCTCTCACCCTCTTGTATGCATGAGAAAACTTGCGAGCGAGAAGAGCAAGCTCATTTTCTGGAAATTTTTCCAGTTGGTCATCGCTTAGCTCGCAAAGGGCGGAAAGAGAGAAACTAATAGAAGGATCAGAAGAAGAAGATCCAATGGGATCGGTGACCAAAGCCATCGACTGAGATTTCGTCTTCCGAGAGACGACATCGATCTCATGAGTCTTGAGGCGGGAATAAAGCCCGTCAAGAGTCGAGTCGATAAGTCGGTGGTGTCCTTGATGGTGGTCACCTTCATCTCCCAAACCCAAGGTCGAGTGCGGTCAAGAAATGCCGAGCATTGTCCGAGTCGGGTATATGCAACCAACCGCTCGGAGGTCACTCAAAATCTTTGTAAACCGACCAAAACACTCGTCGAGACTCTCACCAGCGTTGATCAAACTTGTTGTACTCGCGCTTGAACCGGTCTGCCTCACGCCTTGATTTGAGTAGAGCCCTCATGGTAAGCATCGAGGTTACCCAAATTTCGTGGCGGAGCGAAGGTGAGAAATCTATCATACTCACCGCGGCTAAGACCTGTATGAGAATGTTCCTTGCCTTAGCATTCGCCTCAACGTCAACCATATTGATGGCCGTGACATTTTCATCGCCAGGAACCTCATACGGAGTTTCACCTTCGCCATATCGTAGCCCAGGCGTGATGTATGACTCTATCCGGGACTTCCAAAAGGAAAATCAACTCCATTAAAGATGGGAGGCTTGGTGGAATATTTGTCCGTCGCCATGGCTCTTGAGACCGGTCAAGATCTAGAAAGAGCGAGAACCGACTCGATACCAATTGAAGGACCGAGATGGCGAGCAGAGGGGGTGAATGGTCGCAAATAAAAATTCCCAAAATACTCCAACAAAAACCTCGACAAGATCGCTCAAAGGAAATTGTGAAAAACCCGAAAAACTAGACAACTATGTGTACCCCAAGCTTGCATGGATAAGTACCATAAAATATGTGGGGATTTTTGAGTCACAATCCTGGTTGTCTAGTGTCCAAGATAAAGGGGAATCAATTCAAACTGTTGCTTTTAGAAAGGACATCAATTCAAATCACAAAAGTCACTTTCAGAAAAGCAAAAACAGAATTTCCAGAACTTGTCCTCAATTTGCACAGGAGGTTGTTGGGTTTCTGCAGCTCACAAAATTCTGAGAATTTTTCTCCCTATGAGCATCAGAGTCATGAAGAACGGCACCAAATTTCTCCTCAAAAAGCCTTACAGAAAAAACAGGAAAAATCTAAGAACACAGTATGCTCAAGAACTTCGAGCAGAAAGTTTGGGGCTCGGTTTTCACCTCATGGCGCCCAAACGGTGCAACAAGTGAACTCCAAAATTTTTTTGCAAGTTTATATCAGAGTCCCACACCTCCTCCAACAAGAATCACTCAAAAAGTATTTTTCTATATTTTTACAAAAATCAAACACTGACTGCTGCGCGAAGAACAAGTTCTGAACAAAGTTGGAACTTGAAAGAAAAGATGTTCTCTACTCAATCCAAGAGTGCAAAAGAGATGTAAAACCATATGAACACACTCAAAACATCCAAGATCAGCAGCATTTAGAAGGAGGAGGCAAATCCAAATTACTTGAAAGTAAATTGCGGGAATGTAATTGCGGAAAGTAAATCTGAATTTAAATTATGTAAAGTAAAGACATAATGTAAATCATAAAATAAATTCAGAGGTGGATGGATAAAACTTTCATTTCTAGAAGGGAGGTTACAAAGCCTCACATTCATGTGGGCAAAGCTCAAATGAGCATCAAAACCTCAACACCTTCAAAGGAAGGAGGCTACCCTCCACCCCTATTTATACTACTCTTGGGCCACCTACCACCCTTGGATGAGTCCCTCAACCTAGAGCACTCATCTAAGGGCTAGGATTAACCCACACACACAGCCATGCAAGGGCTAACCCAAAACCCACACATATACCGGGTTTTCTTGCAGGTTTTCAAAGCATACTACCTAGACCCGCTAACCTATCAACTAGACCTCAATCCAACGGCCCTCATTGATCCACGCGGCATCTAGCTAGCATCAACTCCTTTCCTTGTCTTCTTGACTTGCCCGGACTCCATCTCCGATCATCTTCCGCGATCTCCCAACCGTCTGGACCTCCGCGCTCCTCACCTAGTCCCGGTCATCCTTCGCCTCACCATGACCTAGCACCGTCGCCCTGCAACCATCAAAGACAAGGAGACTCCTCACATAGCAATGCCCACAAAGATGTGCAATAAACCATCCAACTCATCACTACCGCGTCCATACGACCGGTACTGCCAACTCTGGCAGAGACAACTCAAATTGCTTCATTTTGAAAATCAATCCAAATCAAACTCAAACTTGAGCACACCTTGCTCAAATAAAGTCAAATACTCATCACAAACATGGATGGACCTCCACATGGTCCTTCAGTATTTGAAAACTATATTAGGACTACTCATAATCCTACTTTTTTGTAGTTTCTAGACAGACAACAACTAGAGATCTTATTAAATACTATAATAATTGTCATAATAAACTAAAAGAGCTCTTTAATGCATGTATTTTTTCTGTGTCTTTGACCTCAGACATATGGAGTGGTATAGCTAAAGAGGATTACCTTAGTTGTAGTTGCTAATTACGTGAAGGCAACTAGAGAAGAGAATTATAGGATTCAAATTAATTAATGTTGCACACACTGGTGAGAACATTATTGATTGTATTGTAAAAGTTGTGAAAGATTTTGATCTTACAGATAAAATGTTTGCAATAATATTATTAGATAATGCTGCAACAAATACTTCTGCAATGAACATTCTTACTTCGCTTTTTAATTCGTACACTGAATCTTTCTTATTACATCAGTGTTGTGCTTGCCATATTATTAATCTTATAGATAAATCTAGTTTGAAGAGGTTAGACCCGTACGTTGAACCTTTTTGCACTTCAATATCTTTTTTAAATAATTCTAATCAACGAGTAGAAGCATATAAGACCTGTTATATTGCAATTGAGGTACGTCCACATAAGTTTGGTTTGGATATACCTGTTAGATGGAACTCTACTTACTTGATGCTTAAGTCTCTTCTACCTTATAAGAGCACATTTTTGTTTTTATTAACACACACTATTGTAGCCAAGATGGTCAACCGTTACTCATAGAGCAACATTGGTATATTGCTAAATACTTGTTGTCATTTTTGGAACTTTTTTATGATTCCATTGTTGCTTTATCTGGAGTTTATTACTCAACCTCTACTTTAATTGTACATCATATTCTAGAAATTGCTACCCACTTAAGGAACCATGAAAATGATAATGTTTTTATATTTATGCTATGAACACTAAATTTTTGAAATATTGAAAAGAAATTTCTATGTTATATGCATTTGCATTTATTTTAGATCCTAGAGCTAAAGTGCAAGGATTTGCTAATGTTTCTCACTTCTAAGTGATGTAGTGGGCACTGATTATTCTAGTTATTTTTCAAATGTTCGTGCTAACTTATCTCAAGTTTATGCTAAGTACGATCAGAAGTTTGCTGGAGTTCGCATGTAGTGACCTCCACCAGCACCCACAACCGGTAAGAAGAAAACTGCGTGCGGAAAGATATGAGGTGCAGGTAGCTCTATCTTAAGGAGTTCGAGTACAACAACATCAAGTGTGGACACAACAACAAGTGGTGGGGAGCTAGCTGTCTATCTTAACAGCGACACTATCAACTACTAAGAGCAGCAAGAGGAGGACTTCAACATTTTGCAGTGGTGGCATGAGCACAAGATAACATATCCGGTGCTTTCCATATTTGCATGGGATGTGTTAATAGTTTCTGTCTCCACGGTTTCTTCGGAGTCTACTTTCAATTTATCTGGAAGAATAATCGAGGAGAGAAGAATAAATCTGACAAGTGAGATGGTGGAAATACTTCTCACTGTGAAAGATTGGGAACAAGCTGATCAACGAGATCAACACACTACAGAAAATGTTGAGCTGGCGGCGACGTTTTAAAATCTTTATCTAATAGTCAGGAAGAGTAATTGTAGTCTTTCACTTTTTTTCCTGTATCACTGAGTTATAGGTTGTACTCTTTTTTCTTTGCCAAGGTTTTCTTATGTTGAGTTTTTACTTGTAAAGTTTTTAACGAGGCAGCTAAACATTAATAAAGCTCATTATTTAATTCTAATTATTTGTCTCCTTTTAGAATTTTATTTCATATTTTTTGCTTTTCCTAATTTACATAGATTTTTAAAAAGTTTTTCTAATTCTTGTAGATAAGGAAAAGAAATAGGGAGTGTTTACAATGATAGCTAGGAACTAGTAGAGGAGCCATGGTTGGCAAACGGCTACACCATGATAATTCCTACAAGAAAATACATGTCCTTCTTTGGAACTTTGGAAGGTGCTACGGGGGGAGGAGGGTGGGGGTGATATGGAGTTAGCCAGTAGCCAGGCAACGAATTTTTTTTTAAATAATATATTTTATAATTCAAATTGCAGAAATATACCACGAAAAAAAGAATTGCAAAAATATACACTTGTCGCCCTATGGTAGGGCGACATGGTGTCTCACAAAATAGGTCGCCCAATGGTAGGGCGACACCTGACTAGTTGCCCAATGGAACGGCGACACGTCACATCTCGCCCACTGGTAGGGTGAGATAAAAATCGCCAATGGCGAGGCGATTTGGCGAAAAAATTAAAAATTTTAGGAAAAAATCGAGAGATTTAAAGAATAAAATTTTTGGACAAACAGATTTAGGATTGAAATAATTTTCAAAATTCCCTTGAACAAGTAGAGTGCATGTTTTTTAGTCTTTTCGGCGCCCCGTAAAATGTCATGTCTAAACTTGAGTTTTACGAACAGTGGACCACATTTGATCTTTGATACATGCACTTCCATATTATGGAGAAATATGTAATTTACAGCTTGCTTTGCATCTAATTTCCACTAGTGCAACAACCCTAAGTAATATAGTCGGCAATGTTTTTAGCCTTTTAGTAGCCTCAGTAAAATGTCATGTCTAAACTTGATTTTCTGAACAGTGGACCACATTTGATCTTTGATACATGCACTTCCATATTATGGAGAAATATGTAATTTACAGCTTGCTTTGCATCTAATTTCCACTAGTGCAACAACCCTAAGTAATATAGTCGGCAATGTTTTTTAGCCTTTTCGGCGCCCCGTAAAATGTCATGTCTAAACTTGATTTTTACGAACAGTGGACCACATTTGATCTTTGATACATGCACTTCCATATTATGGAGAAATATGTTATTTACAGCTTGCTTTGCATCTAATTTCCACTAGTGCAACAACCCTAAGTAATATAGTCGGCAATGTTTTTTAGCCTTTTCGACGCCCCGTAAAATGTCATGTCTAAACTTGATTTTTACGAACAGTGGACCACATTTGATCTTTGATACATGCCCTTTAATCGTGTTATTAAACTTTGATTTGTAATCGTGTGTTAAACTATTTGTTGAACATACATGAGGGTAGATGCACCGATAGTTCAGATGGTAAAATAAGCAATAGACTAGATTATATTACAAGGGCATTACAAAGTGATGTGAAATTGCTTGACGAACTAACTAACTAACTAAAGCGGTGTTTGTCATGGTGGAACAGATGATCGTTCCGCCTATCTAGGTACAACCAGAATGATGTCCTACATTTTCTGCATATTACCTGACCCGTGTAAATTTTGCGATTTGTCCTCAGACACCGCTCAATCCCCACTATGAAAGAACTCCACGGGGATCCGCAGGTGCTCCCTGTGTGTCGCCGAATGGGTGGCCTATGTGCGTCTCGCCCCGTGTGTAAGATGCGAATTTTTTGTCATACCGATTCCGGCGTCCCCTATGTTTATACCACCCGTTCCCTTGATGGTCTCATGTAACGCGTCAAGGACTTGTTGCGTGGTGCGGACCTCGGCCGCTTCCTTGTCCCTTCCTCTTGAGAGGAGGTACCTCTTGCGCCTCTGTTGCGTTGGCCGTTGGCGGAGACTTGCCAAGACGCCTGCTCTGTTTCGGCTCGCACTCCACTATATGGTGCAGGAGGTGTGTGTTGGGCTTGTCCTTGTACAACCGGAAGCGTGCCCTGCAGTCAATACAGTATGCCCGCTGTGGTCGTTGAATAACACCGTAGGCGTACTCGGGGTCTGGCTTTTCGGGGGTAGTAGCACCACGGGGAGGGTTGCTCCCCGATTATCCCGTCACGGAAGTTTGAGATGTGGGTGGTATGTCTCCGGGTCCACCCAGTTGAAGTAGCTGCACCATTCATCCTCGGCCAAGGGGCACCGATAGAATCTCCGGTCCGCTAGGTCATCGTGGCAGGTATCAACCACTGCCTAAAGGCCGTGTTCGCAAAAGTCGGGGCTTTCGGGTGGCCCCTGAGGAGGTTTCTCCTTTGACTCGAGCAATTTCGCGATTTTCTTTTTGAACTCCTTTATGCGACGAACTGGTTTAGAATTACTACTTTGTGAGTGAAGCATGAGTTCGTCGCATGAAACTCACCAATTGGTTGGCCTCTTGCCCACCGGCCCTGAACTCTGATCGCTCTAGAACGGGGATGTATCCTGGCGGCCTCTCCCACCGGTTGAAGTTCTCGGGCGAAGCGGGTTCGACGTCATGGCAGTTTTGGACAAATTCGTAGTCACGTCGTTCCGGCCCGTCGATCCATTGGAAGAAGCAACACCGGTCGTTGTGCTGAGAAAAGAAAGAACGATGCATGAAATGGTAATGTTACTCTGTATTGTATGGACACCAGCGAGTCTACCCGTGAAGAGCGGGCTACTGATGAGTGGCGCGGCGGTTGTCTCTCGTGGGTAGATTGCATCATCTTCGCCGAAGGTTGCGATCGCAATTGGGTCGGGGCAACTTCGGCAGAACTAGGGCGTCAACGCTACTAGTATCCGGGTACTCGGGGCGGGATGAATTCTGCTTGCTGAAGAGGCGATGGTAGAACAATATCATGCCCTAATTTGTGAAGATTTAGCTGGCGTGTATTGCTTGTTTGGCGGTGTTGGATGTCTACCTCTCGGCCGCTTTTATAGTGGTGTTGAGGGTCTGCTCCACACAACTGATGAATGTGACCTGTCCCATCGGCCCGACAAGGCTGCCAAAGCTGATGCATGTGACCTATCCCATCGGCCCGACAAGGCTGCCAAAGCTGATGCATGTGACCTGTCCAATCGGCCGACAAGGTGCCAAAGCCGATGCATGTGACTGTCCCATCGGCCCGACAAGGTGCCAAAGCCGATGCATGTGACTGTCCCATCGGCCCGACAAGGTGCCAAAGCCGATGCATGTGACCTGTCCCATCGGCCCGACAAAGTGCCAAAGCCGATGCATGAGGCTATTCGCTCAAAAAGTCACAGACGACAAGATGCCGCCATGCTTGAAAGGGGCTCTCAGTAATAAAGAATAACAATAGTTCATAACCAAAAGTACGGGTTACTAACATAAGGAAAATATATCGTATACAAATAAATACATAAGATGCAAAGTCGTCACAACGTAATAACCAAATACATAAGCCAAAATACATAAGCCAAATACAAACCATCGGCGCCTGTTTACGGGCACCTCCTCGCGGTGGCGGGCCTCCTGCGAACATGCCCGTCTTGAGTACGCCAAGCGCACCGGTGGGTGGTGGGCCCTCGTGGTCTAGCCGAGGTGTAGCGTGCAAACTAAGAAGGTCGCATCGGTGGTGGTGCTCCTGCACCGCGATGATCCGAGCACATCCGGACCAACGAAGTATCTCGACAAGTCACCATCATCGAGGTCGAAATCCGCATGGGTGCATCATCAAACCGCCTCGTAGTCGTCGGGGGCGGTGAAGGCTGCAGAGGAGAACCATCGTGCTGTGAGCTCGTAAGAAGTGAAGAATTGTTGGTAACATTCAAGAAATAATTAGAAAACATACGAAGTGTGGCGAAGGGCTTACCTCCGACGTGAGGGGCTAGACCAACGTGTCGGCAGCTCGCCGTGTCGCGTAAGTCGGCGTGTGGTGGGACGGGAGGGCGTGGGGTGTGAAGAAGTACCGAGCACTCCTCCTTGCGATGCGGCATCCGCGAGGGCCGTCGACCACATCACGAGGCGTCGCGCAACTCGCTAACTCGAGGTGCGTCGGCGCTCTCCATGAACCTCGTGAAGAAGGAGGTCACATCCTCCCTGGTCACGTCTATCCCACGAGACAGACGAGACAGGAAGCTCCCGGACTCCTCGTAGTACCGGGCTAGCACATCAGTCTGAAAAATACATTACGAATTAACCTAACACATTAATCTGGAAAATGCAATACGAAAATACGTCATACATTAGACAAAACTTACCGCACCGTGCATAACCGAGTCCGTCTAGCGGGATCGTGTCCTCACCACGGGATGTGTCTAGGAGGATCCGGTCGACACGCACCAAACGCATACGGTGCGGAAGTGTACCACCGCTTGTACCCACATTGCGTGTCGCGGGTCGTGCGGCGCATCCTCGGCATGGGCGTCGTCCAAGGCTCCTCCCCTCCTCGACCCATGGTGCCATGCGTCGTGCCATGGGGTGCCCCATTCCGCCTCCTAGTCCGCTGCGGATAAGCAAAATATATAGCATTATTACATGTCATTACACCGCACATATTAGAGAACATCGATGTAGGGAACTTACGTGTGGGCGCCGTGTGGGACTGCCGGCCGACTGGACCGGAACTCTGTCGTGAGCCGAACTTCCTCATCACTCGATGGACAGCGTAGCCCTCGACCAGGACGTCGAACACAAGGAACCGACGTGTACGCCAGTACGCCGCGTCGCGTGTGCATAGGGTGGACAATCCACCCGGCACACGTAGCCCGACGTCTCCCACTGTGTACGGAGTCCAGCGTACGCGGTCCTCGGTAAGGTGGTCGAAGGCAGCGACGAACTGCGGGTAGCTAAGCCGCCCCGTGCCGTGTGCCCACCTAGGCTGCAGTGACGACAAAAAAATCAACATTACAATTAGTACTGAGAAATGTTAAAGCGTAGGTTTCACAACCGTGGTTTGCAATATCTTACCCGTCGGTAGAACCAGATGGTGCCCATAGTCGGTGCGTCGACATCGTCGTCACCATCGCGTAGAAGAGGACTCGTATCGATCCTGGGGCGCCCGATCTAGAACCTCTCGTATGCCCAAAGCTGCAGAAGCAGTGGACACCCGGTGAGGATCGACCCGTCGGCGATCCGCCCACAGGCGTCGCAGAGTCCACGGTACGTCGCGCAGAGGACCGCTGACCCCCAGGAGTATTGCGGCACGGCGTCAAGGGGTGCGTCCGCGATCGCCCTCGCGAACTGGACGAAGTGCCTGTCCACGCTATCCCGTGGGAGCTCGTGAACATGCACCACCAAACAGCCCAGAGCAGTGCGCCTCAAGGTGGCGGCTCACCCTCTGCTCGTCCGCAGTTTCAACGATGTGCTCACTTTGTAAATTTAAGTTTTCTTATTAGTCTAGCCAATATATATATGTGAAGTTAAGTTTGAATGGTTAGTTGCTTACCACGAACCGTCAAGCCACCTGTGTGGGACCATGGGTCTTTGGTGAAGACTCGATGCGCGGAGGCGGTAGCACACCATGGAACCGCACAAGTACCTCATCCCGCCACAAGGTCGACGTCTGCGGCACCACAGGGTCACCAATGATCGGGAGACCGAGGAGGTAGGAGGCGTCCTCCAAAGTGATCGCCATCTCCCGGCGGTAAGTGGAAGGTGTGCGTCTCGGTTTCCACCGATCCATCGGTAGCGGTGAGAAGGGACTCACAAGCGGAACCGGTGGCTCGTGTCCCTCCCCTGCGCACCTACGTGCGCCTCCACCATCCGTGCCAGTGGCAGCAATCCTGCTGCTCACAGCCTACAAAACAGAAATATTAAATTAATATGACCACCGCACTAGTTAATTAAAACAGATTATGATCTTGCGCCGGAATATTTTGAAATTAAAAGATAAATCGTTACACTGGGATCCAACGTGGATCGAGGGTCGAGCTCCGGCACGGCCTCGGTCGTAGCACGCCCAGCTCCTGAGGGTCTTGTCCCTCCTCTGCTGAAGCGGTGGCGAAGTGTGCACGGTGACGACCGTCAACGACTGGGTCCAACAACTCAAAGGGCGATCGTCATCCACGACTGTGAGCCATACACAAATTACAAAAAGAAAGTTATATACAAATAAATACACAAGCATCAGAACAATACATCGAACCAAATGCGTACAAATAAATACACAAACATGAGAACAATACATCGAACCAAATGCGTACAAATAAATACATAAGCATCAGAACAATACATCGAACCAAATACGTACAAATAAATACACAAGCGTCCACAAACTCTAATCAAACAGATTACAACGCACACTACATCAGCAAAATATATTAGAACAGATTACAACGCACATTACATCACCAAATTATATTAAAACAGATTGCAACGCACATTACATAAACAAAATATTAATTTGACATATAGCATCTAATAGTTCAAACAGCTTCTCCGGTAGTCCGACGGCGTCGTCCACCACGCCTTGCGACGCGATCCTTCCCCGCCGTCGGGTTGCCATCTCCTCCTTCGTCCTCTTCGTTACGTGGTCGGCGGTTCTTGAGCGTGTGACCTGCTCGCTTACTGTGAATATTTCTTCACGCTTACGGTTTGGACTCATCCATATCATTCCCGATCGCTTTGGTTTTGCGACGACCTTCTTTGTATGATCTTGCATCAAAGTCGTGGACCAGAACCTTTCATCGACACCGGGGTTGTGGTGAAAGAACCGACAACACCATAACCATACACTCCTCACCCGAGTTGCCATCACCTTTTCCTTTGTAAAATATTCAGATAGATATGTACCGGTCGCATTTGAATAATGCACTTGCAGCTATCACATGAGAACATGGCACAGTAAGCAGAGGGGCTTGTTACACGAGATTGACATTCAGTCTGTAAGATGCACTCTTGGGTGATAACCTTCTGGTTTGTTCCCCGCCGTCCTTTATCTCTGCATATCACCTCAAAGCGCAGTGTCCGTGCACCTACTTTGATAGCTCTATGCTTGCCCGCCTTATTACTCTTCTCATCCATGTATTTACTTATCATGCTTGAGTACAAGGCATTCTCATCTCTCATTACTACTTGAGCTTTATGCCTATCCACAAAATACTTGGTTGTACCCCGCAAAGACTCGACAATTCCTACCAACGGAGACACCTCATCCCTCTCATTACCCGGTTGTACACCTCCGCCAAGTTGGTCGTCATGACACCGTATCTAGCACCATGTGTGTCATGTAACAATGACCACTTCTCTTTGGGCTCGTGCTTTATCCAAATCGAGAAACATTTGATCGGCCTTTGCTGCGGCGACGACTCGTCGCCTCATCTTCTGCTGCGGAGGGAATAAAGGCTCACTGCTCTCTGTGTTACCTTCGTTGGTAGTCTCTTTGTGTTTTTGTTAGCTCATCAAGATTCTTCCAAAGAGTACTGAACTTGCTATCTTGGTTACGCTTACATAGCCTCTTGAACATGTTCATCGGTTCCTTGTTCTTGAACCGCTTATAGAAGTTCGCGCCCAAATGCCTCATGCACCATCGGCTCTGCAAGTCACCCGAAATGGCTCCTCTTCCCTGCTTGCAACCTGTCGATGGCACTAAGCGAACAAAGATGCCTGTCATGCAAGATGCACACATGTTGGTGAGTCTTCACCACCCGATCTTCAAGTTCGCGAGAACCACATCCAACTCTCATAGTTCTCGCTTTCCACAAAGGCAAAGGCAACAGCGAGAATCTGGTTGTTCGCGTCGACGCCTTGATTGTCATTATTTGTCCTTTGTATTTCCGGTCGAGAATGTGCCGTCCACACACAACAATAGACGGGTGATAGAACGCCCTAATGCATGCTTCAATGCGAAGAAAACTCTCTTGAGATGCCTCTTGTTCGCCACTTCCTTGACGGACATCCACGATAATCATAAAAGTACGGATTTCTTCCACGAATGCAAGCGAGCGGTGCGGGCGATTATGGTACGAGTCTTCAAATTTCCCAAATCTCATTTCCAAGGCCTTACGCTTCGCCATGCCTTCCGTAGCTAATTGTGTATCAAATCTGCTTCTCAATTGCTCGGATAATAGCACGGCCCAAAATTCGTGTTCTCAACTATCTCCGGTACATGACACTCGCGATATACCCTAAGACAGTTCTGTGAGCCACTGTGGTTTCTCAGTCTTACAACTATGTTGTTCAACCTTGAACATAGCCGGTGGGTGCCCTATTTTGGCTTGTATCGTGCACTCTCGTGGGCACCCCGATCTCGCACACCACGTCGTAGCGAGTTGGGGTGGACTTCTTAACCACGAAAGTTCTTCTTAGTGATAAGGCCCAATCTTTGATAGCATCCTGCCTGCCTCTTTTGTGGGTACATGTTTGTTAGGTCTCACCTCATTGTCGCTATCTTGCCAAGGTGTATCATTGCCTTCATTCACAACCAGTGTTATTAAATTGATGTGTGCTCCAATCTGCTGGCACAAGTGGCTCAACATCTTCATCTTCCTCATCCGAAGTTATCGCGCCTTCCACTTCTACTTGTTCATATTCAAGGTCTTCCTCTTCCATATGTGCTATTACTTCCTCAATTTCCTCACCTTCGCCTCTACTTGCCCAATGTTTCCATCATCATCCCCAATCTCAACTTGCTCACCACCGTAGCCAATATCCTCATTGCAACCCAGAACATGCGGCTCCGGCTAGACTCTCCAATTTCATGTCGCCATAAAGTGAACTCATTTTGAGGCTCACTACACTCATCGGCGTCCAGTGGTGCTCATGGGCAACAACCCTTTCATACGCTTGCAATAAAAGCACCGACACCATCCACGTTGCTCGCCCCACATATGACCTCCAAGTGCGGTTCCTTCACTCAACTAACTCCCAATAAACAGGATCATCTTGCATGGTGCAAAGGCAAGATAACTTCACCGGCACTTCTCTTGTTCCATCCAAACGTGTAATACAACCAATTCAACACAAAGACAAATGTACGCTCTTTGACCCTACTTAAACTTCTATCCACATATCTTGAAAGTTACTCGATCCGCACCCTCCAACCATACATGACAACCCTTCTCCATAAAAGATTCTAAAAGAACTCGTTCGACATATCTGTGAACCTATTCATTAACACACAAATTAATTACTCTTTGTAAAAAGTAATCAAACTATAAGTATGTATATCTCGCACTGCAAAAAATATCTACATTACTACAAATATTCATCACTGCACTTGTATTTCTAAAAACATCTACAAATTTCTAACAATGTAAAAAACATATCTACTGACATATATCTCTAAAAGTCAGTAATAACATATTATTATTCAGTAGAAACAACTATGTACAAGCGTTTCCACAAACCGACTAAATTACTAAAAATATAACTAGATTCAACTACATTTTGTTGCTAAACACTACCATGATTTCTTGCTACACACTAAACAAATCGGATGTTGCTACAGTAGCTCACAGAATACAACCTAAACACTAAACAAAATAAACACTACATTTAACTAGATCTAACCTAAACACTAAACAAAATAAATACTACATTTCACTAGATCTAACCCTAAACACTACACAAAATAAATCGCAAAAATAACTAGATCAACTGAGTGTATGTACAACGCAGATAATCGTATGTTTTACGTACATAATTACTTCAGTTTTGGAGCGAGGTTTATTAAGTACGCCATCCTAACCCTAAACACTAAATTACTAAAAATATGAACACTATATTTATCTACATCTAACCCTAAACACTAAACAAAAAAATCGCGAGACTAAATAGTTCTAACCCTAACACTAACCTTAACCCTAACCCTAACCCTAAACTACATAAAATAAAGCGTAAAAATTTACTGCCGCGGCCGCGCTTCTTCCTCTTCTTTTCTCTCCTCACCCTTTTCTTTCTCTCTGCTCGCTTCTTCTCGTAGATCGGCTGCTTTTATGCTGGCTCATGTCGCCATTTGGTAGGGCGACAAGGGGGCCGCCACGCGCATGTCGCCCAACGGGAGTTAGATTTTGTTCATGTCGCCCTGCCAAATGGCGACATGGGCTGACTCGTGGCAAACTCGCATTGGCGCAGGGCGACTAGCCCCTGTCGCCCAACCAAAGGGCGACAGGGGTACATTTTTGCAATTTTTTTTGCGTTGTATATTTATGCAATTATAAATAAAAAATGTATTATTTAAAAAAAAAATCGCCAGGCAACATATTTCACATGCATAAACACGCACGAGAGAAATAAGCACTTGTTACACGAACAACCAACACAATGTAGAGTCCATCTTCTCTGATAGATCTCATGTGGGTGTAGGTTCGTTCGACCTGGTTTGAGACACATCCGCTTAGGGGCAAAACCCGACCCAAGGGGATACATGTCTTTTCAGTAGGGAAAAAAAGGCCTAAGAAACTAGACAAATGGAGAAAAAGGACCAAAATAGTATTTCATAAAGTGGACCATGGCAAGAGTGGTATTTCATCTTACGAGTGGCAAACCATCACACATGAATGGTAGGTTGTTTTAATCTAAAAGTATCAAAATATCAAAGATGATAAATGGTCTAAATTGAAAAAGAATTATTTCAAAGCTTGTCAATTTTGAATTTTTGTCAAAATTATTAAAATATAAAATTGGTAGGAACATTATCTACTACACCTCCTGTTCTTTTTTATTTGTTGTCCTAGAATACACTAGTATAGTGCCCTGTCTTTCGGTTTCCTTTTCCCAGCACTTAATATATGATCTTTTTTTTGCTTTTCTAGAACGTTTCAGATGCCGTCTGCTCTATGAAGGTTATTTGCCACTATTCTTGTATTTTGCGAGGCCACCAATATCCATGCACTATGGGATAAGCACAAGGATTCATTATCTGAAGATTACAGCCGAGATAACTCCAACAAAGCGGCAGTTGAGTAGATGGTGCTTATAGACATCCGCGATATGCTTCATTCGATGGGGAAGGATATAAAAAATTATGGTCTCCCTGAGCTTAATGATACAGGTTAGTCATGCTGATGACCACTTATGCTTAGTTCAATTGGCCTACCTCTCTCATATAATAATTTGTTATATTGTTGTTTACTGCTGAAAGATACTTAAACGATTATTATTTGTCTTTTTTGTATAGTGTTAGAATTTGTATTTAGTGCTTTCTTAAACTCGGAAAAATAATAAACATAAGTAGGTTTTATTGTTATAATCCTACACTCTTTATTTCATCTCTATCTTAAATTTACTTATCTGATTGCCCGATGATTTCGTGATACATTTATTATTTTTTTGTACAATTCAGGTGAATTTTCCAATGACATAATGAGGGAGGTTAGAGAGGAACTTTCTGTGCCCATAGACCAACAAGATATAGATGGATATAAATCTCTTAACAAGGAGCAGCGTGCAGGATTTGATGAAATCTTACATCATGTATTACACAAAAAAGGCAGATATTCTTTGTCGATGGTCCAGGAGGCACGGGAAAGACATACCTATATAAGGCATTTCTGGCCAAAGTGCGCTCAGAGGGCTTAATAGGCATTGCGACAACAACTTCTGGTATAGCAGCATCCATATTACCCAGAGGACGGACTGCACACTCAAGGTTCAAAATCCCAATTAAGATTGCTGACAATAGCATGTGTAGCTTCACAAAGCAAAGTGGCACTGCAGAGTTACTTTGTAGGGCATCCTTGATTATCTGGGATGAAGTTGCGATGACGAAGCGAATAGCGGTTGAGACACTTGATAGGTCTCTACAAGATATTATGGATTGTAGCTTGCCGTTTGGAGGAAAGGTTGTGGTATTTGGTGGAGATTTTAGACAAGTTCTTCCTGTGATACCGCGTGGTACAAGAGCACAGATAACTGATGCTACCTTGCAAAGATCGTATTTATGGGAAAATATAAGGAAGATACGATTGACACGTAACATGAGGGCACAGTCGGACCCAGTGTTTGCAGATTATCTCCTCAGAATTGGAAATGGGACTGAAAAGACCATTGTAGATGATTATGTTCAATCGCTCGATGACATTGTGATCGGTCATACGGACACCGAAGATTCAATAAGCAAACTCATTCAACATGTGTTCCCATCACTTCATGAAAATGCAAGGTCAGCAGCTTATATGAGCACACGTGCCATACTTTCAACCAAAAATGAGCATGTGGATCAGCTTAACGCAAGGATGATTGATCAGTTTCCAGGTCAGGAAAAACTTTACCACAGCTTCGACTTAGTAGATGATGATTCACACAATCAGTACCCTATTGACTTTCTGAACTTGATCACTCCAAACGGCCTTCCTCCACATATGCTCAAAGTAAAAATCAACTGCCCTGTGATTCTTCTTCGCAATATCGATCCTAACAATGGCTTGTGCAATGGAACAAGACTAATGGTTAGAGCATTCCAAGACAATGCAATTGATGCCGAAATTGTGGGTGGACAGCATGCAGGCTCACGGGTGTTCATACCAAGGATCCCTATGTCTCCCTCGGATGATATTTCACTTCCTTTCAAGTTCAAGAGAAAACAATTCCCAATACGGCTAAGTTTTGCAATGACCATAAATAAAGCGCAGGGACAAACCATCCCAAATGTTGGGATCTACCTTCCAGAACCTGTGTTCTCACATGGACAGCTTTATGTTGCATTGTCACGGGGTGTCTCGAGGCAAACAACAAAAATTTTGGTAAAGCCAAATAAAGAATTAGATCCTACAGGAAAGAGCACCAGGAATATTATCTATCACGATGTCCTAGATTGGTGAAATTGGTAAGTATATTTCACACAATTTTTAGCATGCTGTTGGAAATTTGCATAAGCTTCCTGTTTCTTTGACTTCGGCAATCATTTCCTTGTACTTTACTTTCGTAATACCTTATTTGTGGTTATCTGCTCTAGAATCCTTGGTTATTTTGAAAAATGAACTCTTGTTTACAGCCTACATTAGAGTGACAAGACCAATGAAGTGTTTCTTAATTGAAATACTAAAATACAAGTGGAACGACGATATCTATGATTGGCATATTGTAGTTCCAAAGTCTGTTCCAAAAACAATAGACCGGTAAGTTATTTACACATGATTAGTGAATAGTTAAATTTTTGTGTACTTACATATAGCAATTAAATGTTGTGCAGGAACTTGACAAGTTATTTGGTCATGAACTTCATGCACATCTAGAATGGTCAACAGTTTAATGCATGGATCTGCATGGTCGGTACTCTCTATTTTATTAATCACTTTTTATAAGGTTGTAAAGTATGTCTATACTGATGATGCTCTACAATGTACTTACAGGGTTCACCTATCCTCAGGAAGTGTTTCTTAATTGAAATACTAAAATACAAGTGGAATGAGTGCGCAGAAAACATTCCTCAAGACATAAGAACAATTCTTACAAACATACGGAAAACGTTTAGCGAAAAATATTATTGAGTGTTATATCTTCATTTTTGTACTTGCATACGGGCACCGTGATTATTTATTATTAAGTGTTATATTCATACTTATCTTCTCATTTAATTGATAAGTGGGTGTACTGCCGTCGTAGCGTTAGCACGGGCACTATACTAGTCTCATGTGGGTGTAGGTTCGTTCGACCTGGTTTGAGACACATCCGCTTAGGGGCAAAACCCGACCCAAGGGGATACATGTCTTTTCAGTAGGGAAAAAAAGGCCTAAGAAACTAGACAAATGGAGAAAAAGGACCAAAATGGTATTTCATAAAGTGGACCATGGCAAAAGTGGTATTTCATCTTACGAGTGGCAAACCATCACACATGAATGGTAGGTTGTTTTAATCTAAAAGTATCAAAATATCGAAGATGATAAATGGTCTAAATTGAAAAAGAATTATTTCAAAGCTTGTCAATTTTGAATTTTTGTCAAAATTATTAAAATATAAAATTGGTAGGAACATTATCTACTACACCTCCTGTTCTTTTTTATTTGTTGTCCTAGAATACACTAGTATAGTGCCCTGTCTTTCGGTTTCCATTTCTCAGCACTTAATATATGATCTTTTCCTTTTCTAGAACGTTTGTTTCTTTTTCCTTAATTCCAGGATATTTGTTTCCTTTTCCTTGAGATAGTATAGTGCCCTGTCTTCCAGTTTCCTTTTCCCAGAACGTAATATATGATCTTTTCCTTTTCTAGAACGTTTGTTTCCTTTTCCTTAATTCCAGGATATTTGTTTCCTTTTCCTTGAGATGATCTTTGGAGGTGGGGAGATCATTGTGGGCCACGAGGATGAGTTAGACACATTAAACAATGGCCATCGGATGTGGGTGAGTAAAGCTGAGGAAAGATCTGAGAGGTTAATTTTGATGGAGGCAAGTTTCTAGGGACGTTTCGCTGGGTGCATGAAGGTTGGGCCATCTCTAGTGGGGTGTATTATTTGGGGTGGACGTAGAAAAGAATGCTTAGGTGCATTATAAAGGGGTATAGATGTAGTGAACATCTTTAAAGTTTGACCACCAATACTCATAATGATATTTAGATTTGCACATGAAAAATGATGTTAGTATTATGCTAAAAAATGATATTAGTAAATTTTGTCAACAATTGGGACTTTTGTCCACAAACTGGTCACAAAAGAAAAATATAAGTAGGGATGCAATTTATTTCTTGGCTTTGCTATAGTAGAATGAAATTTACAGAGGGGATCGAAATCTAGGCAAAGTGTACTATTCTTTGATCCTTGATAAACTATGAATGATCTATCTTATTCTCAATTTGATTCCTCTCTAAATGGCGCGCAGGCCCTAATAATTTTTATAGTTGTCAAGCGACGGGAATTGCTATCTAACTCCTGCCTCCTCGCTTCCTTCCAATTGTTGTATTCCACCGTGAATTGCCATGTCTTCTTATCTTGTACAACACCCTTCAGTTGTTGATAACCTCCTCCACTTGGGCTTTGAATTACTCCATGTGGGTTTTGAATTATTGCACGTGGATAATTTCTTGTTTTGGCTTCGTTTGTGATGTCTTAGGGATTCTCGACATATAAGACCACTCGGCATGTGAGAGGTCTAAGACAAATGTTCAAAGAGAAGAATGAGACCTTCGAGTGATACCGGGAGAGGTCGGAGTGGTCGTGGCCTTAAAGAGGTTACAACAAGGGGAGATTACAGCCTAGGGAGGTCATGACCTAAGGAGATCACAACCAAGGGAGGTCATGGCTTAGGGAGGTCGTGACTTGAAAAGTGACCTAATTAGGTCACGACCTAAATGATTCGAGGTGGGATCCTTAGACATTTAACTAGTCAACGATCCTCATTAGCTAGCCCCCAAGCCTTAAGTAAACAAAGAATTTTTTTCTTAAGGCTTTAATTTATCTCGGGACGAACGTCTAGGTAAAAGTTCTTTTCCATAATGATTGCGGTTATATTTCAATTGACCATAAAGCAAGGAAACTTTTTCCTAGGAAGACATGTCTTATCCGTCGATCTATTGGGCCATGTTCCCACGTTAGGGAAGTGGGATGTTTTAACCATAGGAAAGTAGGGCGATAAAATATATTTTCTTTGTCCAACAATCCTTTTATCTTCTAAACCATTTCGCCTTCAAACGCTTATGCCCTAAATTTCCTTAAGATGCTCATCTTCCACTACTACTTCGCCCGCCTTCTCCCCAATTCAAAATCTATGGCGATCTGGAGCAAACCGTCGGTTACAGAGGAGAAATTAAAGAACTCGGAAAAGGACAGGGTCCTTTCGCGAAGAAAAAACATCAAGTGCATCACTGGCAGCGAGGTCGACAGCCCTAGTCCACCAGCGGGTTACACGGTTGTTCTTATACCCTTTCTCCATGCAGATTTTTGTCTGGTGGAGAGTTCTTTTTTCTCTCAAATTCTAGAGCATTATGGCATTGAGTTGTTTCATCTTATGACAAATTCAATATTTTTTGCTAAGTGCTTTTGCTCACCTATGTGAAGCTTTCTTGAGCATTCACCCTAGCATTAGGCTATTTAGGTATGATTATCAAATAATCAAGAATGCTAGGAGCTCTAGGCACTTAGGTTCTTTGTTTTTAAGCCCTAAGAGGGAAGATTGATGCCCTATCTAGCCATGATGGATACCATGCAAAATTGGAGCAAGGAGTGATTTTACTCCAAAGTTTCGAAGGGCAGCAAGATTAAGTATACCGGTGTTGAGCCCTCTATCTGGTCGGAGCTGGTCTTACAGGCCGAAAGATTGTTTATGATTTTATCAAACATAAGATCTTTACTCTCCAGGAGAGGAGCCAGATGTCAGGCTTCTTAAGTTTTCCAGATGACGCAGAAAACCGAAAGCTTAGTATGAAAATTCTCATTTGCATGATTTTATTTTTGATCGTTCAATGTGGATAATAACATCACTTGAATTTTGAATTTGTCAATGTATTATGATCAAGAGACGAAGGATCGATTGAGTGTTCTACTACGTCCTGTATCTCAAGACAAGGAACCTCTTGCTCTAGTGGAGCAACCATGGAGCTTGATCGGGGCACCAGATAGCCTTCGGTTGGAAAGGATGGGGGTAAGTCTTTCGCTCAACATCTATTTTCGGTTAATTTTTACTAGGAATGACTTGTTTGTAAGTTTAATTGATCAAATAGGACCTAGTAAAAAGAGAGCCACTAAAGAGGCTGACAAAGATGGCTCTTCATCTTCGGTTAAAAAATTCAAAAAATTTGTAAAAAGAATGGCGGGAAGATGTGCAGCCCCGAAGAAGTTTCCTTCTCTTGCCTCATAGGGTTAGGGGACATTAGTGGTTGCACTAGATAGCCCTCAGCCATCATCACGTGCGGCATTTGGTAGGCCCTAGCATGTATTAGGGGTGAGCCAAGAAAGCCCTGTGATTCAGGTAACAAACGTGATTTTCATGTTTTATTAGATTCCCGTATATCATCATTTGACTTAGTGATATTCTAGGGAGAAAAAGAAGAAGATTCAGAGGCTTAGTGATATTCTAGGGAGAAGAAGAAGATTCAGAGGATGAAGTTCCTCTAACAAGACTTATGGCATAAAGGACTTCAACAAGGGTTGCCAGTGTTGAGAAAAGCACTTTGCCAATCCCTAAAGAGCAAGCTTCTCAAGAGCCAATCTCCTGTGTCATCGGCATTGAGTAAGTTCTTTCAACGCCTTCTTTAAGATGACCAATTTTGACATTGATCTAATCCTAAGAATAATTTTTTTCTTTTAGCCCTTCTTTGCCAGAAGAACCAAGGAGAGAAGCTTTTGTTGTTACTCTAAGAATATAGTAGAGGTGACCACTGGTCCCTCTAATTCAAGTGTAGCTTCTCGTTTGGTTACAAGTGCGGCCACACCCTTGACCTCCATGGTAATTGTTCCAAGGGTCGCTTCTGGAGCCTCCTTAAAACCAGTTGCTCCAGTGATCCCTCCCACCATCTCCTCCCCCAAGTGAAATAATGAGGAAGAAAACTGAAGATACTCAAGCGGGAGTGGCTGTGGGAGGACTGGTGGAGGCCCTAAGGAGTGATCCAGGATGCGGCCAAGCTTCTTCATACTTACCGCTGGTGCGGAGGTCTAATGAAGAGGTCCCTGGATTTAGGGAGGTTGTGTCCTCTGTGGATAGATGCTATCAGGTAACAAATCGTTGTTAATTCTGATACCATTTTAAATAGATAATTTAGTTTGAAAGTTCTAAAAAAACTATCTTTTTCAGTTAAATGTTGAAACTATGATGAAGGTGAAGGCTTTTGTAGAAGCCAAAAATGAGCAAGTAGCAAAATTCTAACTTATGTGAAATTAAGCTGCTGCATTCATCATTATATGAGTTTGTAATGTTTTATGCAGAGAAATTGAAAAATTGAAGAAAGAATATGGAGCTACTGACTACAATTTGAGGGTAGTTAAGTGGAAGCTTATTGATAGGGGAGAGGAACTAGAGGTAATGACAGAGATGATGTCCTCCATCCTCTTAAAGAATAAGGCCCTCTCTAGCAAGGTTCAGGTGCAGAATAACTCTATAGAGACCTCCTCAAGAAGTATAATGAAGAAACCAAAGGTATTTTCTTTCAGCTTATATTGTAATCAAGTTATCTTTTTATTTAAAGAATGTTATATGTTTTATTTATCTTTTCATAGTTGAAAGAAAAGAACGAAGAGTTACAAAATGTGCATAATACCAAGACTGAAGAGGCTAAGGCTTGGATGTAGAGAGGGTTAAATACAAGGATGAGTGCTCTATCATTCAGGAGACATGCAAGCGCTTAGAACAAGATTTAGAGAGAACTCAAAGAGCCAGCCATGATTTCCTAAGTGAGGTGCTTCTCAATTTACAAGATATTGCTTTTTGTATGAAGGCTAAAGTGATCAAGCCATCAAGTGACAATCCCTCTACACAAGGCCTCACGTAAGATCTCAATCTTCATGTCACTAAGTTGAAGAAGCACTTACCTGCAATGTAACGGACGATGAATGCAAGTCTGTCCCTAGCAGCAAGTCATGTCCTGACTCTAGTCTTGGTCAAGCTCGACCACTTCTATGGAGACTCTATTGATCTGCCAAAACTTGTTCCTACACTATTTTTCAAGACAAAAAAGTGGCCAGTGAAGCAGAGGCTAGGGTTGGTCCTATAGTTGAGCAAATTGTTAAGTGTAGGCCATGGCTTTCTTTGAGGGATAAGCCAAAAACAAGTCCTGCCTCTTCTCAAGATCAATCTTCCAGTCAAGATGGGGTTAGGAAAGATTATATATATTTATGATGTATTGAAATGATGAAACTGATGATGGGCTATGGGTAAACTCGTGAAAACAATTGTAAATATTTTTGGTTTAGAAATATATGCACTTTGCATTCTATTTTCTTGTCTGTTTTTATACATGTAGTCATGTGGTTGTTAGGTGGTTACGTGTTATGTAGTCCCCCACCTGGAACACTTTGTCCAGTTAAGGGAAAAGTGATTTCAGGTGAAGAAAAAAGCATGTATGATTAGTATAACTTTACAATGCAGATGGTTAGTACCAGTGTGTATTTGCTAAGATGATGTCAAGCTGGTGAGTTCTTACGCAGTGAGAACTGGCTTATAGAAGAGATCTCATCTAGTTGTCATCTTCCCAAATGTATACCAGCAACCAAATTACAAGTAAAGAAACTATGACCACTAAAATCATGATTGACCATCCTTAACCTCAGTTTTTTTGTTGTAAGACAAGAAAATTTTAATACAAAGATATCATATGACCATTAAAGAAAACATGATCATCGAGTAGATTATAACTACTAGAGTGATCGTGGCCACTAGAGTCATTGCGACCACTAGAGGTTGTGACCACTAAAGAGATTACGACCACTAGAGAAGTTACGACCACTAGAGAGGTCGTACCACCAAAAAATTGAGATATTAAAAAATGCAATGATAAAGAGTGGTCATCGTCATATATCAGTATTTGAATAGAATAACATTTATTAATATAAACAAGATGCTTACACATAAAGTTTTTCAAGCTGTTCAATATTCCATGTGTTAGAAAGAATTTTACCATCTTCCATAGCTAACTTTACTGATCTAGGTCTTGTAACCGGTACTATAATGTATGGGTCTTCCTATTTGGAGGACAACTTGTTTAAGTTGGCCTAGTTCTGGATTCACGTTAGGACCAAGTCGCCCACTTTGGGTGTTCTTGGATGAACTTTTCGATTATAGTATCATTTTAACCCCTGTAGATAAGTAGCCGATTTGACCAATGCACGGTCACGCTTTTCTTCCAATAAGTTAACATCGTCTTCACGCTGCTCCTTTTGGTTTATTTGATCTTCAAGATTTGTTCGTGCCAAACCTAATTGGATTTCATTAAGTAAAACTGCCTTTGCACCATAGACCAACATGAACGGTGTTTCTCTAGTTGCTCTATTGGGCGTAGTGTGTAGAGCCCATAGGACTAAATAGAGCTCGTTCATCCAAGCCCCTGACCGTACCTTAAGGCTATCAACTACTCTTTTCTTAATGCCTTGCATAATTTATCCATTGGCTCACTCCACTACTTCATTACTTTGTAGGTGAGCAACAAAAGCGAAACAAATTTTGGTCCAAAGTTCTTCACAGTAGTCTTGGAATAGACCACTTATAAACTATGATCCATTGTCAGTAATGAGCTGTCTAAGCACTCCAAACCTAGTGAAAACATTTTTTATAAAGAATTTTTTCACAACTGCAGCTGTTATACTAACAATCGGCTCAGCTTCTATCCACTTGGTGAATGTATCAATTGCTACAAAGAGAAATTTGTACCCACCAAGTGCTTTTGGGAGTGGTCCTATGATGTCTATACCCCAAGTCCCAAAAGGTTGTGATAAAGGTATAGTCTGTAGGCTATTAGCTGGTTGACAAACTTATCGAGCATGGGATTGGCATTTTTCATATGTTTTGACAATTTGCATTGCATCATTTAAAGCAGTCGGCTAGTAGTAACCTTGCCTGAACGCTTTACCAAATAATGTTCCATAGGAAGCATGTATTCCACACAAGCCCCCATGTATATCTTTGAGTAGTTTAACCCCGGAGAACTGAGGGATGCACGCATAAGAACTCCATGTGCTCCTTTCTTATATAGTGATTGTGAGACCATGTGGAGGTCAACCCATGGATGTGTGATGAGTATTTGGCATTTGTTAAATATGTGTCGATTTGTGTGAGTTAGTTTTTCTTTTGAAAAATTGAATTTGCATTTTTGGGTTACTGTCGGCCTTTCTAGTGAGCTTGAGCGATACATTTAATTGGGAATTCATACTGTGTTAATTATATGTTGCATATTTTGTTGAGCAATGCTGTGTGATGTTTTGCTTGTCTGTGATGGTTATAGGACTTCGGAGCTAGGTCATGGTGAGGCGTAGGAGACCGGGACTAGGCTAGGAGAGCTGAGATCCAGATGGTCAAGGTGACGCCGAAAGATGACTAAGACCGGGGAGTTGCTGTAAGCCGAGATGACAAGTTGATGGATGAGATGCTAACTTAAGCCATACTCAAGCGAAGGAAGATCGTTGGATCATGGGTTTGCGGGTAGAGTAGTGGTTAAGTTAGTGTTAAATGGTTAAAACCTGTTATGTTGTTGGGTTGTGGGTTAGCCCATGTATGAGAGAGGGAGTGAATCTCAACCCTTGATGAGGTTTCTTGAGGGCCAAGAAAGTCATCTAAGAGTGGAGATTGCTCCAACCATGTATGATTAAAGGAGTGAATCTCAACTCTTGATGAGGTTCTTGAGGGCTAAGTAGTTATCCAAGTGTGGAGGTTACTCCTAGTAGGCTATAAATAGAGGGGTGGAAGGATGCCTTCTTAGCATCCTCCATGCCAAGAAGGATTTTTGGTTTTATTATGCTTCTTTGAGCTTTGCTCACCAAGAAATGTGGCTTTGTAACCATTCCTCTCTAAACAATGCAATATTCAAGTTTATCTATGTTCTGAAATCTATTTTATTTCTTGTATTTTTGCTTAGTTCTTTCTTGCAATTTGAGCTTCGCTTCCCCTCCTTCTACTTGCTGTAAGTCTCTTGGATCTAGGACGCGTAAGAGGTTGAGGAACTCATCTAAATCATGTCCCAACCCAGCAAGATCCATTAGAACTCATTCTTGCTCAAGTCATCCATGTAACACCGTGTTCTTGATTTGAAATCGCTGTTTTTGGTGCAGCTTGAACTATTTTCATGAAAGGTTGAGCCCTTGTACTTATTCTTGCAAATTCTTATGGAATCATAGTCCTAAGGTCATTTCCTAGCCATGGTTCAAGTTTCATCAAGTTTGGTTGGGTATATCAAAAGTTATTAACGTTTCTTAATGGTTAAAGTTTATGAAATCTCTGTTTTTGTGTGGCGTGAATGTTGAGCTAGATAGGTCACTCATTTGGGCTTTATTTTGAAATTTATTTTTGAATCATGATCCTGAGGATCTTATCTTGCTATATATCAAATTTCATCAACTTTTGATGGGTAAATCAAAAGTTATTGAGGTTTCTTTGCGGACAAGTTTTAAAAGCTCTGCTTTTATGTAGCGTGGATGTTGAGCTAGATAGGCCTCTCTTTTGGGCTTTATTTTGAAATTCCTTTTAGAATCATCCTGAGAATCTTATCTTGCTTTGATTCAAATTTTATCAATTTTGGATGAGTAAATCTAAAGTTATTCATGTTTCTTGATGGCCAATTTTGATATTTCTGCTCATCCGAGTTGCTGAAATTCCTACTCCATTCATTATGTTTTGTATGTTCTTGAACCTTATGTTTGCTCTATAGCACTAGTGTTCTAGAAGTGATTTTTGAGGGGGAAATTTAATTTGGCTCCTATTCACCTCCTCTAGTCGCCGGTTTTGGTCCTTCACTGATCCTCCGACCAGCTTATACATGTGTGCTCTTTGAATTAACCTGTCCATTTCACGTTAGTCATCGGGTAGTGTCCCTGATGAGAGATACAATAACAATGGTTTTATCCACTCTGCATCCTACTCGATGACCCCGACCTCTTGAGTGGTCGAACTCATCGGAATTAAGGGTTTTGATAGGTATTTGACAAATATGCCTGTTGGAACAGATGTTCGTATGGAACCCAATTTTGATAATTGGTCTGCTAAGGAATTATTCTTTCATGGGATATGTTGGATTTCGAAGTCTTTGAAATGTTTTTCCAACTTTCTCACTTCTTTCAGGTAGTGTGCCATTTTCTCATTGGACATCCTGTATTCCTTGCTAACTTGGTTTACGATTAATTGCGAATCTCCCTTCTCCAAAAGTTGACGAACTCCAAGGGATTTTGCTTCCTGGAGTCTGGTTAGAAGGCTTTCATACACCACCGTATTGTTCGTAGCAGGGAATTGTATTTGGACGACATGTTGGAGATGATCACCTTGTGGTCTCAAGAGCAAAAATCCAGCCTCTGAGCCCTTAAGTTCATGGGAGCCATCAAAGTAGAGAGTCTAGTGGTCGTCTGGTTTATAATCATCTTGAGTGGTTTCCTCAATATTAGTATATTCAGCCACAAAGTCAGCCAATACTTGACTTTTGATTGTTGTTTGGTCAACAAAGTGAAGGTCAAATTCTCCAAGCTCCTCTGCCCATTTAACGATACGACCAGTTACTTACTAGTTATGCAGAACACTTCCAAGAGGAAAGGATGATGGTACTGTGATCTTATGGGATTAAAAATAGTGCCAGAGCTTTCGAGATGTCATCAAATAGCGTATAACAGCTTTTGGACCTCTGGGTAACACTCCTTTAGTCCATGTAGGGCTTCACTGACATAGTGACTGGTCGTTGAGACCCATCTCTTTCAGCAATTAAAATTGCACTAACCACATTTAGCATTGCAGCCAAGTAAACTAGTAATGGTTCACCTGTTTGAGAAGATACCAAGACTGGAGGATTATTGAGATAAACTTTTAAGTCTTTGAAGGCTTTATTAGCTTATTCAAACCACTGAAACTTAGAAGTTTTGCAGATCACCTTAAAGAAAGGCAAGCCACGTTCCCTGATCGGGATATAAAACGACTTAAAGCCGCCATGCGACCAGTCAAAGCTTGGACCTCTCTAACACCTGTAGGTGGTCTTAATTATTCAATGACATGAATTTTCTCAGGATTGGCTTCTATTCCGCGTGAACAAACAAGGAAACCCAGTAATTTGCCAGAAAAAACTCTAAAAGTACACTTTTTAGGATATAATTTTATTCCATGTTTATTCAAATTATAGAATGTCTCTTCTAAATCTTTTAGATGGTCAGAACTTCTATTACTTTTGACAACCAAGTTGTCTACATAGGCTTCAAGGTTGCGCCCAAGTTGGGGCATGAAGGTCTTCTGCATCAAACGTTGGTATGTGGCCCAAGCGTTCTTTAGCCCAAATAGCATCTTCTTGTAGCAGTAGACACCGAATGGAGTGATGAAGGCAATTTCTCCTCATCACCTCTTGCCATGCTGATCAGATGTTAGCCAAAGTAGGCATCAAGAAAGCTCATCAGTTCACACCCAACAGTTGAGTCGACCAATTGGTCAATGCGAGGCAAAGGAAAATCGTCTTTCGGACAGGCAATATTTAAACTAGTAAAGTCGACGCACATGCGTCACTTACTGTTGGATTTTTTGACCATTACTGAGTTGGCAAGCCATTCCGGATGATAGACCTTGCCAATGAAGCCTGCATTAATGAGTTTATCCAATTCTACACGTATAGCCTCCTACCGGTCAGGAGCGAAGAGTCGTAGCTTTTGTTTAATAGGTTTTTATTAGGCTGCATAACTAGCCTATGCTCGATTACTTGCCTAGGGACACCAGGCATATCAGACAGCTTTCACGCAAAGATGTTCGAGTGTGCCTAGAGGAAGGCAATGAGCATGAGTCCCTATTCTTCATCCAGACCCGACCCAATTCGAACTATCTTGGACGGGTTATTTTGATCTAACGAAACTTTCTTCACTTCCTTGTTTGGCTGAGTAGTCTTGAGTTTTTCTGCTTTCCCTGTTTTGTCCTCCAAAGTGAGTTCTTTCAGTGGTAACTTATCGACCAGTTCAAAAGACTTACGATCACAATAAAACGAGGTTGCTTGATCTACTTGGATAATGATCACTCCCTTTGGACCAGGCATCTCGAGGCTTTGATAAGCATGATGTGTAGCTGCCATAAATTTGGTTAAAGAGGGTCTGCCTAGAATAGCATTATAAGCACTCAAAATCAACCACTTCAAATGTTATCAATTCTATTCTAAAGTTAGTAAAATTACCAAATGTAACTGGCAGGATTACTTGTCCCAAAGGGATGATGGATGTTCCAGGCAAAATTCCAAAGAAATGATTTATGATAATTTTTATCTTAGAAAGAGGTATTTGCATTTTGTCTAGAGCATTGATAATTAGCAAATCAAGTGAACTAACACCATCTATCAGCACTCTACTCACTTTGCAATTACTAATTGTTGGTGAGACAACTAAAGAAAGTTTACGAGCAGTAAAATACCTTTTGGGCAGTCTTCTTTATTGAAGGTTAAGGAGGTCCTTGACCACTTGGGGTAGACTGGCTGACTAGGGGAGGTCGCAATGCTATTGATCTCTCTCCAGACCAATTTGTACTATCGTTTTGACGAATAAGCAGTAGAACCTCCAAATATCACGTTAACATGGTTGTCGGGCTTCTAGTACGGCATCTCTTAATCTTCGTCAATGTTTTGGACCAGCGGTAGTCCGTTGTCTTCAGGTAGAGTAGGCATTGGACCCCTACATGCATAAAAGTCATCTAATTTTTCTATCATGTACGACAGTTTCGCAAGTCGTGGCTAGGAGTTTTATGCAAAGGACACCATTGTCCATTGTGAAGGACCATGTGGAGGTCCATCCATGTTTGTGATGAGTATTTGACTTTATTTGAGCAAGGTGTGCTCAAGTTTGAGTTTGATTTGGATTGTTTTTCGAGCTAGAGCAATTTGAGTTACTGGTTGCAGACACCGTCCGACCCCGAGTGGTCGGGTCGTCCACCCGAGTGGTCGGGGCTTTGGTGTGTTGTAGATCGATCGTCGACCCCGAGTGGTCGTGTCTTTGGTTGGTCGGAGACCGGTTGTCCGACCCAGAGGTCCGGTCAGTGGGTGGTCGGAGACCGTCGTCGACCAGTGGTCGGTCTCTCGCCGGTCGAGACCGATCGTCGGACCTCAGTGGTCGGAATGGAGACTAGTGGTCGGACCTCGAGTGGTCGGGATGGAGACCGATGGTCGGACCATGGTTGGTCGGGATGGAGACCGATGGTCGGGGTTTTTCTTTGGTCGACATAGTGTATATCTTTCTGTTGAGATGGATATGTGTTGTTGGACATTGCTATGTGATGTGGTTTCCTTGTCTATGATGGTTGCGGGACTTTGGAGCTAGGTCATGGTGAGGCGAAGGGGATCGGGACTAGGCCGGGAGAGCCGAGGTCCGGATGATCAAGGTGTCGCCAAAGATGGTGAGGCGTGGAGTAGCCGCAAGCCGAGAAGACAAAGGAATGGATGAGATGCTAACTTGGAGCCGCTCTGATCTAGGAGGACCGTTGGATCGCGGTCGGGAAGATAGAGTAGCGGGTCAAGTTAGTGTGAGTTGAAAAGCGTGCAAAACCCGTTGTGTTGTTGGGTTTCGGGTGAGCCCATGCATAGCTTTGTGAGTGGGTAAAATCTCAGCCCTTGATGGAGTGCTCTAGGGTTTAGAGGCTCATCCAAGGGTGGTAGGTGTTCAAGCACGCTATGAATAGACAGGAGAGGGTGTCTCCTTTGGGGTGGCGGTGAGGAAAGTCTCGTGAGTAGTTGAGAGTTGTTGAGAGTGATGTAAGGATCAAATCCTGGCTCTTGGATGTTGGCTTAGGATTGAAGCAGGACATCCAAATGTGGGAATTGATCCCAGGTCACTATAAATAGAGGGGTAGGGGCAGCCTCCCCTCTTTGAAGGTTTTGAAGGTTCTGAGGTTTTTGCTGCTCATTTGAGCTTTGTCCACTTTGTTGTGAGGCTTTGTAAACCTCCCTTCCAGAAATGAAATGTTCTTCATTTATATTCTTGTTTCATTTCTCTTACGTATTTACATTACGCACTTGAATTCTGTTATCTAAATTCCGTATTTACTTACTTGCAATTTACTTTACGTAATTTGGATTTGCCTCATCTCCTTCTACATGCTATTGAGTCTTTGTTGAAATTCATGATTGATGAACTCTTCTCTGGACTTGGTGCTTTCAATCATCTAGGCAATCCTTGCATTCTTGTTGCAAGTTAGTAAATCTGTGTGTTCTTAAAGTGCGTAAACGTGTGTCTTGAAGTCTTTAGTCTTGATTGGCTTCTGGTTCTTGTTGCCAAGGATGAAAGATTGCTCGATGAATCTTCTATAGACATATCCCAATCATCTAGGCAATCTACAACCTCTTCTATTCAGTTTTGCAAGAAACCAATTTCTGTGCCTAGTTTTCAGATAGTGTTTCTATTTGTTTGAAGGGTTGTTTCTTCGTGTACTTACTTGCTATGATTTGTGGAGAGTCATCCAAGGATTTCGACCATCAACTCCCATCGACAAGTTAGGGGTGAAATCTGTGTTCGTGACTCTGTTTTTGTGTTGCATTTGTTAAAGCGAAAAGGACGGAACCTTGGTATTAATTCCTTCGATTGTTGATTAAAATAGGTTCTGACATCCTTTGGGAGGTGCACACCAATTTTCATTTGTTTTTGGATCACCATCAAAAGCTACATCGATTTACTGCTTTTTGAGATCGTCTTGATTTTACTGCTCACCGAACACTATTTACCCGAGTCTCGTTCATCCGACCTCCGCAGGTCGGGGGTACTGCTCATCCGTCTGAAGTACTGCTTCACTCAAACACTATTCACCGAGTCTTTATTCACTGACCACTTGGTCGGGAGTCTTGCTCATCCGACCAAAGCCTTTGGTCGGGTACTGCTCACCCAACACTATTCATTCCGAGTCTCGTTCATCCGACCTCTGAGGTCGGGGTACTATTCATCCGAACAGTAAATACCCACCAAAGATGCTTTATTTACGGTCTTTTGGTGGTTTGAATTTTAGGGGAGTTTATTCGAAAATTTTATTTGGCTCCTATTCACCCCCCTCTAGTCGCCTTTTTCGATCTTTCAATTGGTATCAGAGGCGGTTCTGCTCTTTCTAGATCTTGACCGGTCTCAAGAGCCATGGCGATGGACAAGTATTCCACCAAGCCTCCAATTTTTGCTGGAGTTGATTTTCCGTTTTGGAAGTCGCGGATGGAGTCGTACATCACTGCCCAGGGCTTCCTGATATGGCAGAAGGTGAAACTCCCGTATGAGGTTCCTGGCGATGAAAACGTCACGGCGGAAATATGGTCGACGTTGAGGCGAACGCTAAAGCAAGGAACATCCTCATACGTGGTCTTAGCCGCAGATGAGTATGATAGGATTTCTCACCTTCGTTACGCTCATGAGATTTGGGTGACCCTCGATGCTTACCATGAGGGCACTACCCAAATCAAGGCGGTTCGACAGGACCAATTCAAGCGTGAGTTCAACAAGTTTGAACAAAGACGTTTGGTGAGAGTCTTGACGAGTGCTTTGGTCGGTATCACGAAGATTTTGAGCGACCTCCGAGCGATCGGTTGCATATACGACTCGGATAATGCTCGACATTTCTTGACCGCACTTGATCTTCGTGTTTGGGAGATGAAGGTGACCACCATCAAGGACACCACCGACTGCCGACCTTGACTCTTGGCGGGCTTTATTCCGCCTCAAGACTCATGAGATCGATGTCGTCTCGCGGAAGACGAAGTCTCGATCGATGGCTTTGGTCACCGATCCCATTGGATCCTCTCTTTCGATTCTTCGTTGGTTTCTCTCTCTCCGCCTTTGCGAGCTAAGCGATGACCAACCGGAAAAATTTCAGAAAATGAGCTTGCTCTTCTTGCTCGCAAATTTTCATATGCATACAAGAGAGTGAGAGAGAGGAAGAGAGGTGGGATGATCACTGTTTGAGTGTGGTGGCCCCAACCACATTCGAGCAAACCATCCCAAAGCCGGAGAAGGGCAAAACGAACAAGGCGGTTCGGGCAAGAACGACTACACCGACAAGAACCGCAACAAGAAGCCTCCGGTTCGTGAATCGGCGCGAGAAGAAGTACCGCAACTTCTCCAAGAACAAGAAGCTCTTCCACCGTCCTCGCCGCCTTGACGACATCAACCTCTCCGACACGGAGACATGGAGCGACGAGGCGAGGATGATCCGCAAGAGAAGAAGGGCGGCGACGACTTCTCGGCATGTGCTTCATGGCGACACCAACGACATCGGCGACTTGAGCTCTCTGACTTGGATGAGGTTCGTCGGATGGGAAGGAGATGTTTGGATTATCGACTCGGTTGTTCTCGTCATATGACCGGAGATTCTCGATGGTTCTCTTCCTAGTCCGAGCCCCGGTGATGAGTTGATCACTTTGGGGATGCTTCTTGAGTAGAGTCATAGCTAATGGTACCATCCGCATTAACCAAAATTTCATTCTTAAAGATGTTGCCTTAGTAAGTAAGTACGCAATACAATCTGCTCTCTGTTTCTCGACTTATTGATGACTCTTTCGAGGTAAGCTTCAAGAGTAATGCCCAGTAGAATCCTTGATTCATCGGGAGGGTTAGTTCTTGGATTTCTAGATTTGGGAGAGTCTTTCGTGTTGATTTTTCTGCTACTTCTAGAGACTCTCTTCGATGTTTGATTGCTTCGAGTCCGTGATCTCTCCTTCGGCATAGGAGACTTGGTCACATTGGTTTTGATCATTTGACCCGAGTTAGCGACCACGATCTCATTCGGGTTTGCCCAAACTCAAGATGGTCAAAGACTTAGTTTGCTCTCCTTGCCGACATGGCAAGATGGTTCTTGCTTCTCATCCTCCCGTGACAGTAGTGATGACTGATGCACCGGACGGCTTTTATATATGGACACCGTTGGTCCAAATGAGTGCAATCGGCAGGAGGGAAGTGGTATGTTCTTGTCATCGTTGATGATTTTCTAGATTCTCTTGGGTATTCTTCATGGCCTCGAAGGATGAGACTTTTTCTCACTTGGGGTTTGGTCGATGGGTTGTCTATTGAGCTCCCGGTGCATTACGAGCTATCTGCAGTGATAATGGCACGGAGTTCAAGAATTCCTACTTTGAGAGTTTTTGTGTGGAGTCCGGTTTAGAGCATCGCTTCTCTTCTCCCTACGCCTCCTCGTGAGAATGGCATAGTGGAAAGGAAGAACAGGACCTGGTTGAGAAGGCTAGGGCGATGCTAGATGAGTACAATACTCCTAGGAAGTTTTGAAGTGAGGCTATAGCTCTTGCTTGCCATGTTTCTAATCGCGTGTTTTGAGAGCACATTTGCATCGCACTTCTTATGAGTTGAGGTATGGCGAAAGCCCAAAGTGTCTCATTTTCGCGTTTTGGTTGCAAGTGTTTTATCTTGAAGTCCGTAACCTAGATAAGTTTGAGTCTCGCTCTTACGATGGTATCTTTCTAGGTTACTCGTCTTCTTCTCGTAGTTATAAGTGCAGGTGTTGATGCGCATAGGATCATAGAGACTGTGATGAGGCTAGCCGGGAGCTAGGCACGATGTTTGAGCTCTTCTTATCCCTCCGAGACCATTCCCAAGAAGATAAGGATGATGGAGATGATGGTGTTCCACCGATCCAGTCCCTCTTCACCGAGGTGCCTCCTGTTTCCATTTACGCACCTCGGGGAGACCACCCTTGCTTTCCGACTCTCCTTGGTAGTGGCTCTGTTCCTACCTCTTCTGCTCAAGAGGTAGAGGCCACTACATTCTTTGGACCTCCCGTCATATTCGAGAGCGTCATCCTTCCGATCGGATGATTGGCGATTTGTTCGAGCGAGTCACCCGCTCAAGAGCAGGTCTGTCCTTTTTCGCCTTCACTCTGCCTTCGTTGCCTCCTTTGAGCCGAAGGATATTTCTCATGCATTATCCGATGAGTAGTGGATTAATGCTATGCATGAGAACTTGAGAACTTTGAGAGGAACAAGGTATGGCGACTTGTCAAGCCCCATCCGTCATAATGTCATTGGGACCAAGTGGGTGTTCAAAAACAAGCAGAGAGGATGGGGTTGTAATTAGAAACAAGGCTAGACTAGTTGCAGGGGCTTTTCTCGGGTTGAGGTCTTGACTTTGAGGAGACCTTTGCTCCTGTAGCTAGGCTAGAGGCTATCCGAATCTCGCTTGCATTTTCTCATCCAAAGGCTTCAAGCTTTATCAAATGGATGTCAAGAGTGCATTCCTCAATGGCTATATTGAGGAAGAGGTTTATGTCGAGCAACCTCCGAGTTCGAGAACCCCAAGTTTCCGAGTCATGTATACAAGCTTTCCAAAGCTCAGTATGGACTCAAGCAGCCCCCTGAGCATGGTATGAGAGGCTCAAGTCTTATCTTCTCACCATGACTTTAAAATGGGCATAGTAGACAAAACTCTGCTTCATCGGACACCATGAGTCTCATTTTCTTCTTGTCGGTTATGTGGGCGATATCATTTTGGTGGCTCGTCTCATTCTCTTGTCTCTCGGTTTTACGATGTGATGAGTCTGAGTTTGAGATGAGTATGATGGGCGAGTTGAGCTACTTTCTTGGCTTCCAAATCAAGCGGACTCGGGAGGTACTTTCTTGCATCAAGGCAAATATACGTGACCTCTGAGGCGCTTCGACATGTCGATGGGAAGCGGTGATGACTCCTATGGCCACCACCGCTTGTCCTCGAGCCCGATGAGGATGGTGAGCCCGCCGATCAAAAGGAGTTTGAGCATGATCGGCTCCTCTTGTACCTCACCGCTTGAGGCCGGACATACATTTTGTTTGTGTCCGCATGCGCTCGATTTCAAGCTTCTCCTCGCGCCTCACCGCCAAAGATCAAGCGCATCTTGGTACCTTCGTGCTACCACCGATTATGGTATTTGGTACTCTTCTTCTTCTTGTCTATCTCTTAGAGCCTTTTCCGATGCCGACTTTGTTTGGTGTAGGGATAGATAGGAAGAGCACTTCGGCACTTGCCAATTTATTGGCACTTCTCTTGTTTCTTGGTCATCTAGGAAGCGATGCAGGGTTGCAGATCCATCACCGAGGCCGAGTATGTTCTTTGCTGACCGATTCTTTGTAGCTGTGCTATGGATGAGATCGACTTTGCGGGACTATGGGTTAGAAATAGAGAGTGTGCCACTTTTACGTGACAACACTTCACTATTTGCATTGCTAAAAACCCAAAGCAACATTCCGGACCAAGCACATTGATATTAGATATCACTTCCTTAGAGACCATGTGGAGAAGGGAGATATCGCGCTCAGTTCATAGAGAGTGACCTTGATTAGCCGATATCTTTACCAAGCCTTTGGATAGCTCCAGTTTGTTGCCTTGAGGAGTGAGCTTGGAGTCGTGAGCCCTTACGGCTTTTCGTGAGGGGGAGCCGGTTTGTATATTATGTACTATATATTTTCTTCCAAAGATTTCCTTTCTTCTTTTGGATGACTTTGGGCTTGTTTTCTTAAGTTGAGTTCACTCACTTAGACTTGGCATGCCTCGCATGGACCTCTTATCTTGTGCTTTAGGTTGCTATCATGCGTGATTAGTTTGTTCTCTCTTCTCTCTAGGTTGAGTTCCCTCACGCCTTTTAAGTCTAGCAGGTTTTGGACCTCCTGGTAGACAGGTGCATGTGCACTCCTTAGTTGGGATCTAGAGTCGACTTCCCTATGTCATCATTTGGGAAGAGCGAGTCTAAGGCAGAGTGAGTTTCTTATATCTTTTCTATGCTCTATAGCCATCCAGTTTTGCAGTTTCTCGACTTCTTCTCCTCATTTTGTTTTTCTGGTTATTATTGAGTTCATTCGGGTTTTCTTTATGCCTAATCTTGATAATAACCCAACTTTAACCAGATTTGAGCTTAAAATTGATTCAATTGTTGAGGGGGAGTTTGGGAATCTGTTCATGCATTGCATTTAGATTGCATTTTCCGTTCTATGAGCTTTGTCTATTATGCATTTGACTCAATCTTCGTGAAATACATCATGCTATATCTTTCGAAGAAAATCACTAGCTTAGATATGTCCAAGTTCTTTTATCATGCTAATGTTCATTGAAATCTGAAAAACTTAAAAGCTTTAAATGAAAACTTGATGAAACATGTTGCTTTTACTTACTAAGTTTCTTCTCTAAGAGCTTTTACCATGAATTGTGAAATTTTGGAATTCTCTAGAGTCCCTATAGCAACTTGGGTGAAATTTGCTTGATCCATATTTGAGTCCTTCAGAATTGCTTATATGTCCTAAATTGAAAATTAAAAAACTGACTCTTTTGTGCAAAATTGATCTCAAGACTTTATATTCTCGAGATCGCCTCCCATTGCATTTGGGATGAACTTGGAATATATTGTGTATGACCAAGATCATTCTCTTAAGAGTTACTCTTGAGATGATCGAAAATGGCTTGAGTCAATCAACAAAAAAATTGCAAATATCAAACACATAAGTGGGTAAAGAATGCAAATAATGTCAAACATTTGCACCCGCTATGTTTTTCAAGTCTTAAAGAAAATTTGCATAAATTGAAAAATGGGCTCGAAGGACCTTATATGCACTTCAAAATTCCCCAAAGTGTTGAGTAGGTTGAACTCTAGGTTTTCCATTTGATCCACGAGTGGTTTTGCTTCTAGTTTTGAAACTTTGCTAAGTTTTGCACTTGTCAAATCTTGCTAAAATGATACATTTTCAAAACTTAGCTTATGAGCAAAATTTGTTATTTGCACTTGGACATGTCTTAGTTTGGTTATAATCTGAGAGTAATAAGCTTGGTGTCATATCTTGTCATTATGATCATTTGGATAATCTTCAAAGCTCCTTAGGTTGCATTTCATGCATACATAAAAAGGGAGAAAATTCTATTTTGATGCCTATATTGCCAAAGGGGAGAAAATCTAGAAAAGGCATCATTTAAAATGTAGAAAAGGAGGAGATAAAAATGTGAAAGCTTGTTGGTTCTTATGATTTTTGTAAATCTTTGCTATCTCTTATGGATCATAATCACATTTGACACTTATGATTGGTTTTTAGAGCTTTTGTTGAAAACTTGCTCTTTTCATGGTCTTGCTCTAAATTCTTTCTGCCAACTAGGTCATAATTTTATATCTTTCTCTCTGGACCAAGTTTGGCTTTGCAATCAAATTGCTTTCTTCTTCTCTCATTCAAACTCAAATTTATGCTTTTTGTGTGGTTTGTCAATATACTCATCAAGGGGGAGACTGAAGGACCATGTGGAGGTCCATCCATGTTTGTGATGAGTATTTGACTTTATTTGAGCAAGGTGTGCTCAAGTTTGAGTTTGATTTGAATTGTTTTTCGAGCTAGAGCAATTTGAGTTACTGGTTGCAGACCAGTCGTCCGACCCTGAGTGGTCGGGTCGTCCGACCTGAGTGGTCGGGGCTTTGGCTGTGTTGTAGACCAGTCGTCTGACCCCGGGTGGTCAGGTCTTTTGGTTGGTCGGAGACAAGTTGTCCGACCCAGAGAGGTCTGGGCTGTGGCTGGTCGAAGTCCAGTCGTCTGACCCCGAGTGGTCAGGTCTCTCGCTGGTCAGAGACCAGTCGTCAGACCTCGAGTGGTCGGAATGGAGACTAGTGGTCAGACCTCGAGTGGTCGGGATGGAGACCAGTGGTCAGACCATGGTTGGTCGGGATGGAGACCAGTGGTCAGACCACGTGTGGTCGGGTTTTCTTTGGTCGACATAGTGTATATCTTTCTGTTGAGATGGATATGTGTTGTTGGACATTGCTATGTGATGTGGTTTCCTTGTCTATGATGGTTGCGGGACTTTGGAGCTAGGTCATGGTGAGGCGAAGGGATCGGGACTAGGTGGGAGAGCTGAGGTCCAGATGATCAAGGTGTCGCCAAAGATGACTGAGGCCAGGGAGTAGCTGCAAGCCGAGAAGACAAAGGAATGGATGAGATGCTAACTTGGAGCTGCTCTGATCTAGGAGGACCGTTGGATCGCGGTCAGGAAGATAGAGTAGCGGGTCAAGTTAGTGTGAGTTAGCGTGCAAAACCCGTTGTGTTGTTGGGTTTGGGTGAGCCCATGCATAGCTTTGTGAGTGGGTAAAATCTCACCCTTGATGGAGTGCTCTAGGGTTTAGAGGCTCATCCAAGGGTGGTAGGTGTTCCAAGCCTGCTATGAATAGACAGGGAGAGGGTGTCTCCTTGGGGGTGAGCAGGTGAGGAAAGTCTACGTGAGTAGTTGAGAGTTGTTGAGAGTGACAGTGTAAGGATCAAATCCTGGCTCTTGGATGTTGGCTTAGGATTGAAGCAGGACATCCAAATGTGGGAATTGATCCCAGGTCACTATAAATAGAGGGGTAGGGGAAGCCTCCCCTCTTTGAAGGTTTTGAAGGTTCTGAGGTTTTTGCTGCTCATTTGAGCTTTGTCCACTTTGTTGTGAGGCTTTGTAAACCTCCCTTCCAGAAATGAAATGTTCTTCATTTATATTCTTGTTTCATTTCTCTTACGTATTTACATTACGCACTTGAATTCTGTTATCTAAATTTCGCATTTACTTACTTGCAATTTACTTTACGTAATTTGGATTTGCCTCATCTCCTTCTACATGCTATTGAGTCTTTGTTGAAATTCATGATTGATGAACTCTTCTCTGGACTTGGTGCTTTCAATCATCTAGGCAATCCTTGCATTCTTGTTGCAAGTTAGTAAATCTGTGTGTTCTTAAAGTGCGTAAACGTGTGTCTTGAAGTCTTTAGTCTTGATTGCCTTCTGGTTCTTGTTGCCAAGAATGAAAGATTGCTGGATGAATCTTCTATAGATCATATCCCAATCATCTAGGCAATCTACAACCTCTTCTATTCAGTTTTGCAAGAAACCAATTTACGTGCCTAGTTTTGGATAGTGTTTCTATTTGTTTGAAGGGTTGTTTCTTCGTGTACTTACTTGCTATGATTTGTGGAGAGTCATCCAAGGATTTCTGACCATCAACTCCCATCAGCAAGTTAGGGGTGAAGTCTGCGTTCGTGACTCTGTTTTTGGTGTTGCATTTGTTAAACTGAAAAGGACGGAACCTTGGTATTAATTTCTTCGATTGTTGATTAAAATAGGTTCCTGACATCCTTTGGGAGGTGCACATCAATTTTCATCGCTTTTGGATCACCAGATCAAAAGCTACATCGATTCTGCTTTTGAGATCGTCTTGATTTTACTATTCACCCAACACTATTTACCCGAGTACTATTCATCCGACCTCCGCAGGTCGGGGGTACTGTTCATCTGGTCGGGGGGCAATGTTCACTCGAACACTATCCACCCGAGTACTGTTCATCCGACCACTTCAGGTCGGGAGTCTTGCTTCATCCGAACACTTGGTCGGAGTCTTGCTTCATCCGACCAAGTCTTTGGTCGAAGTCTGCTTCACCGAACACTATTCATTCCGAGTCTTGTTCATCGACCTCTGTGGGTCGAAGTACTGCTTCATCCGAACAAAATACCCACCGGTCTGGCGCTTTCTTCTGGTCTTTTGGTGGTTTGAATTTTAGGGGGAGAGTTTATTCGAAAATTTTATTTGGCTCCTATTCACCCCCCTCTAGTCGCCTTTTTCGATCTTTCACATTGCCTCCAGCCGAAGTTGGGTTAGTAGCAACATGCTCGTTTACATGACCTCCTTGCCTTTTCTAGTCCCAAGGATGTCTTCCTTTGTGATAAAAGGGTCGTTGATTTACAGCTATGACCTCTCTTGTGGATATCTTGGATTTCCCCTTTTTCTTAATCTTACCTTTAGTGCGCTAAAAGCTCTCGATCCTCTTGGGATTTTGCTCCTTAGAGTCCTCAAGTCCTAGCTGTGGTGGGGTAGTCCCTTTATCCACCGTCTTGTTCCACTTCACTACTTCATAAGCAATACATATAACTTCTCTTTAAAAATTGCCAAACGTTAGAATCTAGGGCAGCAGAGCAGGAATATAGGAAATAAGTTAAATTCAAAGTTTCAAAACTTTGTCAACCATCGAACAGCAAAAGGAAATGTGCAAATACTTAAGGTCTTTTATGTGCTTAGTATTTTGCACTCAAATAGATAGAAAATATAGATAAATGTTTGCATGATTTTTTCATACTTTTCCAAAAAATTTCAAGCCTCGAAATTTTGGTGGAATCGGCCAAAATTTTAGTTTTTTCGGAAACGAAATTACTGAATTTTAAATTTGGTTTTTGAGTTTCGGTCAGATTTCGTCCGCCCCAGAGATGTGATTGGAAAACAAAATTTGAAACCTTGGTTACAAGAGACAAAGGACTGTAGGAGTAAAATTGTGAAACGGTCCCTCGCCTAATAGGGCCAACCCGTAACAGCATCAAAGCACAACAACTAGCGAACTACCCATTAGAAATGACCAAATGGGCCATGCCAACTGGGTCGGCATGCGGTCCGGTACTATGGGCACGGCACGACCCGAATGTAAATGGGCCGTGCCAGCATGGCCCAATAGGCCGGGCCGTGCTTAGGCTGTCGCCTTGGCCCGTCGGGCCGGCACGACACGACCCAAGCACGGCCCAGCCCGGCACGGCCTAAGCACGGCCCGACACGACTCGTTTAGTTTTCCCTAATTTACATAGATTTTTAAAAATTTTTCTACATTTCTTTGAGTTTTTCTAATTATTCTATATTAGTTTCAATTTTTTTTCTGATTTTCTTCAAACTTTTACGATTTCTCAAATTTTCTAACTTTTTTATTTATTTTTTCTCAGAATTTTGAATTTTTTCGTTTTTTTGAATTTTTGGCGCTAAATGGATCAACCTCAGCCCCGCATGGCCCATCGGCCCGTTCGAGCCTGTGCCGTGCCCAGCACAGCCCGATAGCCACTCAGACCGTGGTTGGGCCGTGACCTCGGCACATGAGCCTGTACGTTACGTGTTACGCCCGAAATTTGAATTCCGAACACCCTGTGTGATACACCAGTCTAGGATAACGCTGGTGCTCACAGATACAGCAGAGATGGATACCATCACACATACACAGCGGAAAAATAACGATAATGTATTTAATTCAAATTAAACTGTTAAGACCTTAAGGTCAGCCTTACAATATTAAGCCACGCAGGGCTGAGTTCAGAGTAAACAAATAACAGCATCGGAATTATAAAATTATTCGTGGTGCCTCAGTTTGCCACAGGCAACTGACTGGGCCTTTCCCCTAGTTAGCCGGATCGTCATTCTTCTCCTCCTCATACGCTTGCGGTTCTTCATCTTCTGATATTGTGATTATGGAGGGGTGAGTACATTGGTACTCAACAAGCTATGCACAGAATGCAACCTAATATGCTACATGCGAGGCTTATTCCAATGGAATGGCTTAAAGGTTAATTTGCAATAAACAACATTTAACAAGTAACATAGGTAGATTCAAAAGTAGTAAAAAAACAAGTAGAATTAATAATAACTTTTCCAGAAGTTACGTAAAAGCATTTCCACATCCTAATCCATAATTCCATCAACTTCATATTTTAACCCAACCACATTTTTAATAAAGTCTAACCCTTGACTGTAATCCCCGAGCAATGTCCAATACCGTGGACACGGCTACTCGAATAGTTTGTACACTCTGCAGAGATTATACACTTTACCCACACGATATAGTTAAACACCACACAGGCGAGTAACCATAACAAAGTCTTTCCGAAACTTTTATCCTCGCATGCGTACCTCCCGGTATAGCCCATTGTCCCTTCCCTTTTGTGGAGTGGAAGTACAGGGATAACGTATACCGTTGAAGAGATGTAAGACCGATCCGGTAAACACTACACCCTTCTTTCCACATCCACAGCTACAAAAACCACCTGAGGTCTCACATGCTAAGACTTCGGAATCATACTCAACTAGGTCTGTCCCATACCAGACATGTGGTTGTATGTTAGGCCCAGTTCAAAGGCTTGCAAGGTTAAGTCCTTAGGTTGACCATGGTAAGACTACCCAAAGTTCACAAAACCAAATTCAACAACATCACTCCCATGTGCCACATCTGGCCCTCCATTAATCACTTGCCACTTGCCACAGTCTAAATTATTTTACCACCCTGGTTGGTTACCATGCACCGTGTGCCATCAATAACATCAACACTCGTGTCGCATTCTCAAAATGTCTTTCATAGTTCATTAGTAAATATTTCATCTTTCCCATGAAACAGTGTCAATGAAACGTACCGCTTGGCTAAGCATACCTATTTCGTTCTAACCATTTCCCGTTGGTGACTAGTATTGACCAATTTAATAGTTTCCATCTTAGGGTGACAATGGGTTTATGGCATACAAATACTAGGAACAAGGAATCGATAACAAGTGGTGATTTAACTAAACCCAAATTACTTTAAAGCTATTATAATTTAATTAGCATGCATAATTTAAATCAACATAATATTTAAAAACATTAGGAGCAAAATGGTCAAAGCATAACTTGCCTTCGTAAAGAAGCGAGTCTTGGTCTAGGTCTTGGTCTGGAGCTTGATCCTCAAAATCCGCGTCCTCACACAGCTCAACGTCTACGCATAACAGATAAAGAACCAAATAAACACGCAAAACAACGTACAAACACACATTCAGAAACTACCGCAAATCAAACTAATTCATAACGTTATGAAAACTTCCACATAATTAATTTATCATTTTCTAAGATTTATAGAATTTATTTTGACATTTTTGGACGTATAGTTTAAGAGCTATAAAATTCGTAAGTTTGGACTTTTCGTGAATATTTTAACAGTACAAATTTATTTATAAAATTTCAGTATAAAGTAGCTAGGTATTGATTTTTACTCATTTACAAAATTTGTCGCATGCAGTTTGGACTTATAACGAATTTGTAATGAAAATAACAAATTTCGTGTTTTCCTAAAAATGTTTACGTACAACTAGTTTTGAACATGCATGACACTATTTATGGCGTATATGCGTATTCTTCTGTTGCCTGTTGCTTGGCTTGCTTTGGCTACGGAAAAGAGACAGAGAAGGAAACAACCAATACGGGCCAGACGACGCCTTGCAGTCGACTGAGGTCGGCGTTGGCGTTAGCGATGCGGCGATGATCAACCAACCGAGGAGAGGCGACGATGTCCCAGCGGCGGTGCCGAGCCGAAGCGGCGACATAGGACCAGCAGCGCGCGCGCGGTAGAGGCAAAGCGGCGATTTCGCCGATCGGCCAGAAAAAGGCAACGACGCGACGGCCAGGCATACAGTCGTAATATATAAGTGTATACATGCCTAACATATATATACATGCGTGCTTCCGGTTAAATATATGTATACAAGTACCAAATCAATCTAATATGAACATATACCTGCACACATACCCCATATGTATACATTTACGCGAACTGCACTGCACTCTACGTACTAACGTAACTACATGTACAAGCACTCGGCCTAGCATATATATGTATATATACTCGTGTACGTGCTAACATATATATGTAAACATGCATATTTGTCCGTCTAACCAGAGAACGCAAATCTCACCTCAACCGAGCAGCACCGACCGTCGAGTGCAAAAGGAGGCAAGGCCGGAGACAATCAGCGGCAACAACGCAGATTGATGGCGCGAAGGAGGCGACCAAGCGGCGTTCGGCGAAAGCGTCAAGCCAAGAGAGGAAGACAGAGATGCGTGGAAATGTGAGGAGACGACCAAGATCTTGAGGATGAGAAACAACGACAAAGGAGAAATTAAGAGGTGATTAAGGACCGATACGAAAGAAGAGAAAAAGGCAAAAGAAACGGCTGGGAGGAACAATTCGTGCATACAGGATTGAAGGATTCCATTCATTACGTGGCTATCGGTTCAATTTCGAATTTGAATAGTGCTGAGTCAAAACACATTTAAGATAAATTAGCAAAAGGGCTCTAAAAATCTTGGAAAAAAAATCTTCTAAAATACTATGGAATATTTGAAACCTAGCGAAGTTGGTTTTGTGATTTTTCGATATATAGATTTTCTGCAAAAATTCTTTTAGTGAATCAGACACTTGTACAGATTTTTATAAAATCAACAACTTAATTTATAGATCAAGTTTTTGAAAATATTCGATAGGAACATTCTTGTTTTTCAAATGTCGTTATTTTAAACTAAATTTTGAAATTTTATGCGCACGTGACACACACGATCTTTATTTTATATGATTAATTCAATAAGGCTTAAGTTCGAATTAACTTCAAAAATTCCAAATACATTCTCAAAAATTTCTAATAATTCCAGAATGCCATAAATATATTAAAAGCAAATTTTGAAATGTTACAATACGGCACGTTTAATAGCGTTTGGGCCGTACCGTGTCCGATCGGGCGCCCATTTGGCCACCACTGTACCCATCCTCTCGCACTGACAATCCGGGCAACCATCAACCACCTTCTCCAGCCCGCATACTCCGACCTTCAAATCCAACGGCCCAACACCCTCCCACCACTCAGGCACTCATAGAATTTTTATTTTAAATAATATAATTTTTTATTCAAATTGCGAAAATATACTTCGATCTTAAAAAATTATAAAAATATACCTCTGTCGCCCGTATATGGAACGATCACCCGTATATGGGGCGACAGGTGCGACTTTGAACGCGCGATATTTTCTCTGTCTACGGTCAGTTCCTAAAGAAAATCATAACTTTTTCATATGATGTCGGATGGAGATAAACTTTATATAAAAATTGTAGCTCTCGACGGGATCTACAACTTTTGTATACAATTTTTTTTTCATTTGAATCCATTTAGATAGCCAAAAATGGGATAGAAGTTTCAGATCTAAAACATATCTGATTTTTAGATCTGAAAATTATATCCCATTTTTGACCATCTAAATGGATTCAAATTGAAAAAGTTTGTATACAAAAGTTGTAGATCCCGTCGAGAGCTATAATTTTCATATAAATTTCATCTCCATCCGACATTATGTGAAAAAGTTATGATTTTCTTTAAATCGATAAATAAATGAGAAATATCGCGTGTTAAAATGCACTAATCGCCGTATGATGACAAAAGTATATTTTTGTAATTTTTTGAGATCGAAGAATATTTTTGCAATTTGAATAAAAAATTATATTATTTAAAATAAAAATTCGGCACTTATACCCCCCAAACCCTAATCCCTCCTATTTCTCCCCCTTCCACCCAGCCGCCGCCGCCGCCGACGAGGAGATGGGCCGCGTGATCCGCGCGCAGCGCAAGGGTGCGGGTTCCGTGTTCAAGTCGCACACCCACCACCGCAAGGGCCCCGCCCGGTTCCGCTCCCTCGACTTTGGTGAGCGCAACGGGTACCTCAAGGGCGTGGTGACCGACGTCATCCACGACCCTGGCCGCGGCGCGCCGCTGGCGAAGGTGACGTTCCGGCACCCGTTCCGGTACAAGCACCAGAAGGAGCTCTTCGTGGCCGCCGAGGGCATGTACACGGGCCAGTTCGTCTACTGCGGCCGACGCGCCACCCTTTCCATCGGCAACGTCCTGCCCCTGCGCTCTGTCCCCGAGGGAGCCGTTGTATGCAACGTAGAGCACCACGTCGGCGACCGCGGTGTCTTTGCCAGAGCTTCCGGAGACTACGCCATCGTCATCAGCCACAACCCTGACAACGGCACCTCCAGGTGATGACCAAGCAAGTCCCGTCTTTCTTTCTCTGCGATAGGGTTAGATCTGGTGTGGTTTTGGCGTGTGCTCCATTTGTTGTCCATAGATCTGGTACGATGCGTGGTAGAAACTGGTTTGTGAATGTTGCGTGGTTAGTTTTCTTTATGATCTGTTCGTATGAGGTGTATATTTTGGTGCGATTTATATGCGAAATGTTTAGCGCTTTATGCGCAGTTGTGCTGTATTGCTTCATGGAATGTTCCTTTTTTTTGAGGGGGAAACCGGTGGGGAGCTATCACGGGCTTCATGAAATGCTTAGCCTTTTGATGTCATGATGTTACCCAAAATGTTGGAGGACATTTGAATTTAGGAATGGAAGTAAATGCGAAGGGATTCTATATTTCTATGTGCTCTATTTGTGCTATCCGTAACAATACCAGGGGTGGCACAATATCAGTGTCTTAACAAGATATATTTGCATGACTCAAGATAGTTCTTCATCCTTTAGTGATGGGTATGTTAAGAAATATTGGGGGGACCTGTTGAATAACAGGCCTTGTCAGTATTATGTCTTGGCGAGTAACATTCCTTTTTTTAGAGGAGTAATTTTCCATTATAGTTTCCTGCTTGAGGATTCAGTACTTGCGAAATTATTCCAGAACTGTGAAATGAGGGGCTAATATTGTTTTGCTGTGGTGTTAGATACAAGTTATTTAAGAACCATCTAGTTTTAGGGCCTGTTTGGGGGAGGTGCGGCTGGGCTGAAAAGCTGCTTTTGGTTTGTTGGGCTGTAAAGCAACTGTAGCTGGCGGCTGTGGCTTTTCTTGTTATGTTGTTTGGTAAATTAGCTGCTGCAGCTGTGGCTTTTGAGGATGAACCGATCGGGGAGGTAGCAACATAGTGAAGTACAACGCCGTTCGAGTGGGGAGGTGACGTGGAGACAGTGAGGCGGGGTGGCTGAGGTCGGGAAAGCGGAGCGAGCGAGGTGGGAGGTGGTCAAGCGAAGCCACAGCTGAAAAGCTCATCCACAGCAGCTTCAGCTTTTGGAGGTGCTTCTGTTGTGGCTTAAAGCTACTTTGCAGCCATGCTGTTTGGGGGGGGGGGGGGGGTTTGGCCTAAAACTGAAACAAAGCTGAAGCACAGCCCTCCAAACAGCCCCTTAGCCTTTCAGTGCTGAAGGATCCTTGAACCAAGCTTTGGAGTAAACTGCCTAGTAGAATAAACAACTCCAAAATTACCCCAACCCTTGAACCTGATTTGTTCTAATCCTATCATGGATGGCGAACTGGTAAGTGGTAACCCATTGATAACATCTGGTCATTATGATTGGTCTGCTTTGTGGAGCTTTGTGAAATATTGAGATGCCAGGATTGAAATCTTTCAGTTTTTGTGCAGAATACTTCAACAGGTGGTTCCGTGGATGTTTATGCATGTGTTGTTTCAGTTTAGTTGCTACTACACCACTGGCTCTTGTTCTTGTCACATTGTTTCAAATCAGTTAGGTAGGTGCTGAATGTCTTGTAAACTATTGATCAGTTTGTAGTTATCCATCTGATCATGTTACTCTGATGCACAAGATATTTGATGCTACCATGAATTAACATGTCAACTCCAGTGTCTTGCTTGCTTATTTTTCCTGTCATGTCCTGATGCTTTTGATGAACTTTTCAGTAACTTTGTTGTAGAGAATTGTATTCAATATAACCAGGACTCATGCTGTTCTGTTCTTGCAGGATCAAGCTCCCCTCTGGTGCTAAGAAGATTGTCCCAAGCAGCTGCCGTGCCATGATTGGGCAGGTTGCTGGTGGTGGCAGGACTGAGAAGCCTATGCTGAAGGCTGGCAATGCTTACCATAAGTACAGTGTGAAGAGGAACTGCTGGCCTAAGGTGCGAGGTGTGGCCATGAACCCTGTTGAGCATCCCCACGGAGGAGGTAACCACCAGCATATTGGTCATGCCTCCACTGTCCGCCGTGATGCTCCTCCTGGCCAGAAGGTCGGTCTCATTGCAGCAAGGAGGACTGGTCGTCTCAGGGGACAAGCTGCTGCCACCGCAGCCAAAGCTGATAAGGCTACCTGACGCGATTGTCGTTGCCAAATGCAGCATCACTTATATAATCTTATTGCCTCTAGATTAAAGAATACGTGTGTTCCAGTAAGGATGTGTTTTTTGCTTTGTACTTGGACACTACGGATATTTGTCAGTTTTGGTGTCCATGACCTAGATTTTGTATTCGCCCTAAACAAGTCAGTCTTTGTTGTGGTTATCTTATCTGCTTTCTTGTTATGGAAGATGCTTGACAATGGTATACAGTTGGAATGGTACAGTGAGTTTCCAAACTGAAATTTGAAGTTTCAAGTTTCAAATTTTGAAACTCAAAGTCTAAATGAGTTTTGAAACTGAAACTTTCAAAAGCTGAAACTGAGATTCAAACAAACATCAAGTTTCAGACAAGTTTTGAGAATGAAAAACTGGTTTCAGGCAAGTTTCATCGAAGTTTCAAAAGTTAGGAATGAGTTTTGACAGATTTTTGGTAAGGTATTTGGGAAAACGCAAGTTTCAACAACCGCAGTTGGCTGACAACCAGTACGGCCGCGGTAGTTTGCCCGACATTGTGCGTGCAGGCATCGTGCTATAAAAAGTACACTCCATCCGTTCTTTTTCAAGTGACGCTTTAGAATATCTGTTATAAATTTTTCACTAACTAGCCGTTCTTTTTTGAATGACACTCTTCCATGCTATTAAACTATTGACTAACTAGCCAAATGTCGGCACTTCATTGCGAATATAAAAACGTTATTGATACCTAAGTTACGTACCGGAATTAATTTATATATTATTAACATTGGGGACACAATGGATTCAAAGACAACATTTCCCAATAAATTGATAGGCCTTTTTTAACATCAGATTGATTGGCTACTGAGTACGATAAAGAATTTTTCTTAACATGCATCAAACACGTTCTGTCGAACTGATATGTTTAACAGTCATCGAAATGGGACTAACATCCATTTCTAATCCCGTATGTGGTGATCTCCTAGTCCAATCGCATTTGCAGCTATCCATGTAACTAATGGAAATGTGAGAATTACATATGGCAATGTCGTTAAAAATTTATGACGCCAGTAATACAATGTAAGCCAGCCAAAATATGGCTTGCCATGTCTAAATAAGTTGTGTAACACGTACGAGCTAGTAAGCACCGAACACAACACGGAAGCAACAGTTTGTCCATATCAGTATTTCCGATGTTGTAGACTTGTACATGCACTAGTTCCACTTCCACATGCACGCACTGCAGAGAGTCTTGGCAAAATCACCACGTACGTGTTCTATCATCGTGCACGTCCTGACGTCCGTTGCTGGTTGTTCTATATTCTGCTAGGGACGTCTGCAGCCCTTACAATCTCTTAAGGCTCATTGCATTGATTTCCGTTTGTTAGATGCCTTGTTAAGTTTTGCAGTTCTTAGTATAGCAAGTTCATTAGACGTTTGCTACGTTCTGTGCGTTTGCTCGCTTTCTTTTGGTTCCAAGCGTTGGAGCGGAGACCCAGGTCATGATTGTGGTAACCGGTAAGAGTCTCTATGCATGGAATGTAGGAATTGAAAAATGTACACATGAATAAAATGTCACATACAATATAATCTCATAGAAATTCAAAACACAGGAATATGTGGTAGCAAATATTATTAATTATATGCCTATAAGTAATCATGGAGATGATTGCTTCACTTATATGTTTATTTATTTTTTAATAAGATGCTATTTTGTCCCTTGAATAAATACATTTGTATTGATCAACAAGTATGTGACTTGTTCATGGAACTCTTTATTAATGTTTTGATGTTATTTTGAATCATCCCTAATTTTATATCATTATGTGGAAGAATTATGATTTATAAATCTGTACATGTATTGATTGATGATCATGTTTCATAGTTCATAGAAACGGGGATATAAATTGAAGGGGAAATTCCTTATATGCCACTGAAATTTAATCTCATCCCTTATATGCCACACATTATCACTGATATGTGGGTCCTGACCCCACATATCAATGACATATTCATGGATTTCCCCTAAATTCTAGTGGCATATGAGGAATTAATCCTAAAAGGAATAATGTGGACACATGTTAAAGAATATGGTATTGGGTTGACTTACTATGAGGCACTGCAGGAATTGTTATATTCGTAAGTGTCATTAGTTGATCTCATACATAGTATATTTGGGATACTTAGATTTGAGATCGTCATAGTTTCCTACATGTGTAATGATTTACTTAGGGGTAGCTAAACATTACTCCGTAACTGGGTAGTCACAACGGTAGCTTTCAGGTTTACTATTAAACATGTGGAGGAATGTGAGCGATCAGGATGAAATTTGCCCATCCTATATAACATGAGAGATATCTCTAGGCATGGATTAAGGAAGTGCATGGCCATACTGAATATAGTTGAGGAGTCAACTGCAACCGAGTAATCCGCTACAGGAATGAGTGAAGGATCGAGCTATCACAGGATAGCACGTTTCTCACTTGAGTTCGATCTGATATCGTGAGGCAAAGGGATTGGTACATGATAACTATATATGTTCTCCAATATAATTTTTGTGTGTATTCGGATGTCGCTATGTCTTGTTAGAGACCACTACCGACTCATGGATCAAAAAAGAGTTTCTAGATCACAGCTAAATATACATGAACCTATAAGGTTACACACTTAACAGGTTGAAATGCCTTAGTTTGGATAGGATCTGTTGCTAATGTGATGCATGGGCTTCGTACCTTGTTGGGCCCCTAACTTAGGGTTCCAACGAGGGCCTATTATAAGAGAGGCGTAGGGTTGAGGGAGTAATCCCTATTCACACCCACCGAAACCCTAGCTGCTACCCCACAAAGGCCCTTTCGTGCGTGCTAGTGTGTCACTAGCGCATGACTTTCCTCCCTTAGATGTCTGGACTTCTATAAAGATTCTACTGTGACTGTGGTGCTGATCAGGACAATCATGAGGAGGAGATGATTGGCTCATGGAGATCGGCTAATGCTAGAAGACGATTGGCTTCCAAGGACATTATTCATGCGGTTCATCCCTCAAAAAGATAGTATTAATTTGCTAAATGAAACTTATTAAAGAATATGTGGAGCCCATACATCATATAGAGCACTGGTCAGGAAAGCCTTTTAACAAGGTTTATACTGACCTGTAGCCCTCTATGATGTTAAAAAGATGGCGATAAAGTGTGTACAATGCCAAATTTCGCAATAGGTGAATACATCAACTGTCTCAGGGGCTTGAGCTAAAGAACTCCCCTCAGTACTCTATTCGAGTCATAAGCGAAATATCATTTTTCCTAGTTTATGGTGCACGAATCATGTTTCCACCAAAATTAGAGATCAAATAAGCACAGATGAGTTCTCTCAAATTCCTGAAGCATGGATCGAAGGCATTTCTCTTTCCAACTGCTTTATACTTGAGGTACCCCACTGTAGCATCCCATTTTTTTGGCTCAAAATAATTTAATATTGTTATTTATGCATTTTGTGAATTTTGGGAATTTATTTAATATTTTTGAATTAGGCTTAATATGGAAATTATTTAAATATTTGAAAAGTTTAAATAATTTTTTTTAAAATATTTTATTTAGGTTCTAAATGTTTCAAAATATTTTTTAGATTTTTTCTGGATTTTTTATGATACTTTTGCTATTTTATTTGGCATTATTTTAATTTCTAGAATTATTTTAAATAAGAAAAGTTTGAAAATGTTTAGAATAGTGTTTGGGCCAAACCCTAATGGGCCCAACCCAATCTCTCGCATCGGCCCAGTCTGACCCACTTTGCTCATTAGCTGGGAAACCTTAGAATCGTGACCGTCGGTTTGGATCAACGGTCGAGATCGGCTCGGGCATTCTAATTGTTCATGGCCGTTGGATCTTGATGTGCGACCGAGATTGTTCGAGTGGGATGGAAATCCTAGTGTTCAAGGATGTCAGATCATTGTGAGTGATCTGGATTGATCCACACCATCGTGCATCACATCCGTTCATTGTGCCACGTGTTCGGTTGTGGTTCATCATTTCTGCGTGTCTGCTCTGGACTCTATTTCGTGTGGCCGTCGAGTCGGCCATGGTTGAGGTCTATGAGCTGGCATCGTCTTGGACTCTTTCGGTTATAAAAGGTGCTCATCCGATTCTCTAAGAGATCATGAACCAAAGCCCTAAGTTGGTTGGTCGGATTGAGCTGCTGTCTCGCTGAATTCTATGAAGTTTCTCAAGCGTCGCCTCAAGGAACTCACCATTGATTCATCTCCATCAGAGCATCTCAGAGTGTTAAAAGCTTCATTGTCGCAAGATCTACTTCGTGCGCATCTTGATTTCGCCAAAAAGCCGCTGGAGCTCGTCGTCATCAGGAAGCCCTAGCCGATGGATATTGCTCCCATCACCACCGTCGCTCAGAGATATTGGAGATGGAGGTATCCATGTCACTGGAATCATGATGATGAGCTCTATCTATTGATGCCCTCCTCCACCGTTGGTGACCCTAGGTCCCCGTGCACCGTTGTGTGATGTGGCATGTCCCGGTGATTGACTCGTGTAGCCACCTCATCTGCCATGTTAGCCGGGTTGCACCGTTGGTGGGCTACATGGTGCTTGTGTCGGCTATGAGCTTTCATCAGCGAGGGCCCGCACGTCAGTGAGTAAAGGGGTGGACTCTGTCCACAGTAGACCGAGCTGATTTCATGGACTCGGTCCATGAAGGCCAGGCCCACATGTCAGCGAAATTTGGGATTTTCAGATTTGTTTTAATTTGGGAAAAATGGGTTGCTCACGCCAGCATGATGTCATAAATCTATTTTCCAGTAGAAAAATAAATCAAAAAATTCAGGGTTTTTCTATTTTCTGATTTTCTCTTTTATTTGAATCTTTCGAGAGCCCATTCTTCTTCATCCGAGCTCCGATTGAGGCGATTCAAGTTTCTAATTTTTTTTAAAATTGAGATATATTTAATGGTGAATTTTATTTGATTTTTTGAGTTTCTTTTATCTCTAGTTATTTAGTGTTTTCTCTTGATTCACGTAGAAGTCGAAGTGCTTGTTCGAAGGTGAAACATTGATTCAAGAGCAAGGTTTAGAGCAGGAACAAGAGCTTCTCCAATGCAAGTTGTGCTTTGATCATTTTGAACCCAGTTTTACAAATGCTATGTTGTTTTAAATTACTACATGATATTTTATGCTTCGAACTATTTTCAATTAGTTTGGGATCTAATTATTCTACCTAATTGAATTATACCTACCTTGTCATTTGTATGCCGTGATTATTTGTCTCCTTAGGATGGTTCATTATTAATTGGTTGCTAATAGATGCCAACGTGGGTCGGTTAGATCATGCTTAGTTTCCTTAGCCATGCAATGGGTTGTTGATATCATTTTGAAAGTTCAAATCAATCTTGATTAATGAAATATGGTGAAAAGGTGTGTCTTGTGTTGTCACACAATGATATTGAATTGTTGATGGCATGTGTTGCATGATAATCAACTGGGTTGGTAAATGATTTAGACTGAGGCATGTGGTAAGGGTTGTGAGCCATGGTGGGCTTATGTGGCATTGGGTTGATATGTTGTCATGTTGTTTATGAGCGATTGTGAGCTGGTTTTTTATGAGTGAATTGTTGGAAGTCTTGCCTCGGTCAATTAAGAACTTAACCTTGCAAGCCATTGAACTGGGCTAATCATGCAAATACATGTCTAGAATAGGGCGGGCTTAACTAAGTAAGTTACCGAGTTTTAAAATTTGATGTCTCTGGAGGATAACCAAACTGAGTGTGCAGTTATAGGGAATTTGAGTGTGCAGTGGCCTTACATCTGTCCAATGATACATCCCTCCTATTCTTCTGTTCTGAGTGAGGGAAGGTGAAGGACCGAGATGGCGATTAGAGGGGGGGGTGAATGATCCCAAATAAAATCCCCCCCACTCAAAATGATCCAAACAAGCCCTCAGACGAAACAATCAAAAGGAGCAAATGAGAGAGAGGATTTTACCCTGTAGGGCCGATGCTACCACTGGGAGGCTAGTAGCACCAGAGGTCGGTAGCACCGCACAGGGGGTGGTAGCACCAGGACTAAAAATTGAGCAAAGAACACAACACGATTTCAAAAGCAAAAATGATGCAACTTTTGATCGGCTGATCCAAAACTCATGAAACTTGGTATGCAACTTCGTATGGAGGTCAGGAACCTAATCCAACCTTCAATCCAAGAGATTGACGTCAAAGTTCTGACCTTTTTCGAATCGAAAGAAGAATGCACCAAGAAAGAGCAAAACCCCAAAAACTTGATCTTGAACTTGCTCGTGGAGTTTTGATGATCAGGATGATCTTGGATAGCCTCCACACGTCAAAGCAATCAAGAACACTAGTCAAGAACACCAGAAACCCGATCTTTCAAGAATGATCTTCTAAAGAGCAAAAGATCGATTTCTTGCACAGAAGAGCACAAGATTTGCCTAGATGATTGGGATATGGTCTAAAGAAGACTCATCCATCAATCATACATCCTCGGCACAAAATCCAAAAGCATTTAGAAGGAGGGAAGGCAAATCCAAATGTACAGAAATTAAATTGCAAGAATGTAAATTGTGGAATTTAAAGACTGAACTTAAAGCATAATGTAAATGCATAAAATAAATTCAGACTTGAGGAAATTAAGCTTTCATTTCTGGAAGGGAGGTTTACAATGCCACACAACAAAGTGGACAAAGCTCAAAGGAGCACATAAACCTCTAAAACCTTCAAAGAGGGGAGAGCTACCCCTACCCCTCTATTTATACTACTCTTGAGGCATCCTCCATCCTTAGATGAGTTCCTTCAACCCTAAGGATCATCTCAAGGGCTAGGATTGACTCACTCTCATAGTGGGCTAACCTGAAACCCAACAAACATACTGGGTTTTTACACGCTTTTCAAAGCATACTAACTAGACCCACTACTCTATCACCTAGACCGGGATCCAACGGACCTCCTTGATCCAAGTAGCTCCAAGTTAGCATCTCATCCATTCCTTATCTTCCAAGTTTGCAACGACTCTATCTCCGATCATCTTCGGCGATCCTCGACTGTCTGGACCTCCAACGCACCTCACCTAGTCCCGATCGTCTTCCTCATCACCATGACCTAGCACTTACGTCCTGCAACCATCAAAAACAAGGAAACATATCACATAGCATTGCTCAAAAAGATATGCAATGAAACTAATCAAAAATCAAAATTTATACTCAAACCTCGCTCAAAAAGTCGATGCTACTGCCCCTAGGGCCGGTAGCACCGCACCCCTAAAAACCCCACGAAGATGCTCTCTGGAATTTTCACACTGGCCTGAGGGTTGGTGCTACTGACCCATGGCCGGTAGCACCGCCATTTCTGGGCATTTTCTCCAAATGCTTCAAATTCGAGTTAGTCTTCAAATCAATCTCAAACTTAAGCACCACATGCTTAAATGATGTCAATAACTAATCACAATCACGGGTAGACTTCCACTTGGTCTTTCAGAAGGAATAGCATGTTCAGACTTATCGGGTGGGTCAATGTTATGACGGAGTCTTCGAAAGGTTTTGTTATGATCTTCTTAGTAGCACGTCGATGGGTACATGTTATGGCCGACATCATAACATTGATCAAACCATGTGGGTAAAGTGTATAATCTTTGCAGAATGTAAATCTATTCGGATAGTCGTGTCCATGGTATTGGGCAATGCTCGGGAATTTTAGTCAAGGGTTAGATTTTATAAAAAATAAAAACTTGGAAAGGGAGACTATGTGCCATTGGAAACAATGAAATTGGTTTAGGGCTCTGTGCCAAGTTTACTATTGAGAAATACTTGAAAGTTATTTATTATTGTTATTTTTTACTGTCATTTCAATCTATTTATTGTATTCATTTGTAAATACCGCTTTACTGCAAAATAACCGTATCAACCATCCATTGGAATAAGCCTTGCATATAGTTATACTAGAATTGCATTCTATGCACAAATTGTTGAGTGCTTTATGTACTCACTTGTGCCGCAACAAAATTATTAGTTGAGGAGGAATCTACACTTGAGCTAGAGGAGGAGTTTCAAGAGGAGACGAACGTTTAGGGTGCGAACCTTGTCAGTTTCTTGTGGCAAATTAATGGGTTTCTTTTTACATTTTCTTTCCGCTATAATTTAATTATTACAGTTAAGCTAGCCCTGCATGGTATAGTCATGTAAAGTCGACCATAAGGTCAATCAACTGTCTTATATTCAATAAATAAAGTCTTTTATTATATTTCCGCTGTGTATGATTATAATATTCATCTATGTTGATACTATGTGCACTAGCGTTATCCTGGACTAGTGTGATCCTAGACTAGTGTGATATACACAGAGAGTCCAGATTTGCATATTCGGATCCCGACATCCACACTATTTGGAGAAAGGCGACATCACCTAATCGAAGCCTCTCCTCTCTACACGTGGTCCTGCCCACTAGTAGGAGCTTTCTAGTGTCGATCTAGTCCCTAACTCTTGCTACTAACTAAATGCGTGGGCGTGGCACATGCCGCGCCAAGTACAATGCACTCAGGAGCCGATAGAATAATTTTGGGGGTTCTTTTTGCAAGGGAAACGACGACTGTTAAAATTCGGATTTCTCGTAGACTTTTTCGCAAAAAACGGATCGAGATGTCATTCTCAAATTTTTCAGGGGTCTTTTTCGCAAAAAATGGATCTTGATGTAGTTTTCTAAATTTTGCAGGGCCTTTTTAAAAAAACAGAGAAATCTGGATTTTTGGGAGCCTTTTTGGGAAAGAGGGATTATGATGTAACTGCTAAAATATCTGGGTGCCTTTTCCCCAAAAAAATAGCAAAATCCTTTTTTGGGGTATCTTTTTGGGGAAAAGGGATTCAGATGTAATTGCTAAAATTTTCGAGGGGCCTTTTACAGAAAAACAGGGTTCATAGTATTTCGGAAAGCAACCTGTAATTTTGGGGGGACTTTGTGCAAAAAAAAGTACATCTTGGAATTTTTGGGGGCCTCCCAGCAAAAAAAAAGACTAATATGTATTTTTTGGGGGACCTCAACAGCTAAAAAACAAATTTCGGAAGTTTCGGGGGCCTCCCCGCTAAAACACGGACTAATATGCAATTTTGAGAAGTGCCAGGCGCCTTTTCACAATATGAATTTTTCAAGGGACCTCAACGGGTAAAAAACAAATTTCGGAAGTTTCGGGGGCCTCCCCACAAAAATAAATGACTAATATGCAATTTTGTTGGAAGTTTCGGGGGCCTCTCCGCCAAAAAATGGACTAATATGCAATTTTGAGAAGTGTCGGGTGCCTTTTCGCAAAAATGCTATAGCACGCATCGTAGCCACATGGCCGCACCACACGTCGACCGAGAAAAAATCGTGCGAACGACGCGCAAGAGAGCTTGGGCGGGGCTCGAAGCCGTGGCCGATGGCGTGAGTGTGAGGAGCTTTACCGCGCCGCACGGACGTTGTTGACGAATAATTCCGTTAAAATACTTAAGCAGTATCACGGGCTTATCCAGGGTTGGTCCAAACGGGCGACGTAGGCTCGTGTGGAGCAAACATGTCGGTGAAAAATGTCGTGGACGCCGCAGGAGAGCCGGAAACCTTTGGGATATAATATCCGGAGTATACAGGATACGTGAGTACTACAATGATCGGGATGTTGCCAACCGGTTTTTGTTTCTTCTTGTCATGTAATTTCAGTAAGTAAATTATCTCTACATTTTCAATAAAGTTGATGCTTTGTATCCATACTTTATTTAGACTTTACATTTTCAAAAACATGGCATTTTAATTTCAACTACTTTTACACTTGGTGTATACCTACACTGGTTGAGGAGGGTGGCATCACTAGTCGAATTCTCTCCTTTTAGCATATGTGGTCCTGCCACTCGAAGGAGCTTCCTAGCGTCGATCCTGTCACTAATTCTTGCTGCCAATACAGAGAAAACAAAAATAAAATTGTAGTCGACATGTATATCTGATTAACTAAGTGAATAGGAGGAAGCTAGTAGTTACACCGTTATTATTTACCCTAGCTATTACCCTAGTCGAAGTTTTATTCTTATGCAAAAATTATTTTAAAGGGTTTAACTTCTTGTGATAAAGTGTTATCAGAAATAAGAAATAAACATTGTGATAGATTTTTACATCACAAAACAAAGTTTTTACCTTTTCTGCAACCGGTCAGGTCTCCTTCACTGACTTGGTTTTTTTCCCACCAAAACATGAAAAGTTTGTTGGAGATATGCCCTAGAGGCAATCGTAGAGATGATTATATTTCCTTATATTCATGATTTATTATCTTGTTCCTTGAATAATATCATTATTATTTATTAGCAAATATGTGACTTGTTTGTGAAACTCTATATATGACTTTGTGATAATTATTCTAAAGTGATCCTTAGTCGATAAACATATGAGGATACATATGAATAGATTAACATATGTATTGGTCGATGACCATGTTTCATTGGTCATGGATATGGAGATATCAAACCAATAATATGGACACATGTTAGAGAACATGGAGTTGGGCCGACCCACCTTGAGATGCTATGAGAACGTTGTAATTTTACTTGTCATCAGTTGGTCTCATATACAATGTGTATGTTATATCCTTAGACTTGAAGTTGACGTATGTACTCGAGATGTGTAATGACTTACTTAGGGGTTGCCAAACGCTATTCCGTAAATGGGTAGTTATAAAGGTTGCTTTCAGATCTATCATGAAGCATGTTGCGAGGCATGGTTGATCAATATGGGATTTGCCCCTCCATATAACGGGAGAGATATCTCTAGACCTCTTGAGTGGTCAGATTTTGAAAATACATGGCCATGCTACTCACGGTTAAACAACTAATTGTAGTCGGTGATTCTCAGTCATGTAATCGAGAAAGAGTGGTCGAGCTAACTAAACAAGGATGACACATACTCGCCTTGAGTTTGACTGATATCATGAGGTAATAGGAAATGCATATAACTAAGCATTGTTAAGGTTCGTCCCATGTGATCTTTACATATACTCGGGATTCGACACGTTCTGCTAGGGACCGCTACCAATTAATAGTCGAGTAAGAGTACTCAGGCTATGTCCAAGTATATGTGAACCTATAGAGTCGCACGCTTAAATGGTTGGTGCTTAATTCGGATGGTGATCCGAATTCTGATGGGCTTCAAGTTCCAAATGGGCCTCTAATATAGAGGTCCATTATGGGACATCTATATAAAGGGAGGGGGTGGTTTTATGGTTATGAGACATTAGGAATTTAGAATTCCCAAAATCCTAGCCGTTACACCTCCTTCATCCAAAACCGCGCAACCGACGCTAGCACTTCGGCTCGTGGCATTCCTGCCCCATATATGTGGACAACCGCACTAACGCGCTATATCGGCTCTACTTCTATTACGGGTCTACGCGTCTAGTGGTAATTCCATAATCTATAACTTGCAGTGGTTCCTTGGTTACGAGGTAGAAAATTTTGAAATTTTTCTAGAGTAGCCTACCCGTTGCCCTTCAAGACTGACACGGAACTTGTGGCAAGATTTTGACTCTGCAAAAATAAATATATCTTCATGTCTATACTTCTCTGAGATATCTTGCTAAAACTCTAGAAAATACTAACTGAATTGAGTTTACAGGACTAAAGAATTGTGCATTATATATTTTTAATTGTAAGGTTACAAAAATTAGAGGAAACATATGAACAAAGGCTTTATTAAAGGTGAGAAGAAACAAAACCGTGATTTGAGCTAGCAATCGTCGATACCGAGAGTCTGTGAGGACTAACTTTAAGCCTTGTTTGGAAAGAACACAAGATTACGATAGGCATTTCGTAGGCTTCCTACATCTGCATGTTTCCTATTTATCTCTTCTTGAGTGGCTTGTTGCAGGTCGGGTGCCAGTTTCTTCAACTCAATTGCGTCGTTGTAGAAGTGCCTCAACTTGACGAAGATAGCACCAACTTGGACATCAACTGAAGTCCGGATTGTTGTCTTCATGGTTTGCACCATAGCTGGAATGTGGTCATGGATATTCTTCAATTGACTATCGACCCCGCGACCAGCTCATCGATAGAATGATCATTTTTTTGTAAGTTGCACTTCCGAACGTTTCAAATCCACTGCAATTTTCCTTAACTACTTAAAAATAAAATTCATAATGGATTTACTAACCCTTTGAATCTTGGCCATATCTTGTGAGAAGAGTCTTAGTTGATCTTTCATCTTTGTCATCTCTTCTTGCATTTTCTCCCTTAGCTCTTCAAATTTCTTTTTCTCTATTTCTTCTTTGGAGAGTTGGGGTTACTTGGCCTTTATTTTATTTTTTAACTCTGTAAAGTTTAGAAAATAAAAATTATTATCTGCTTGTTTCAAAAGACAAAATAACCGGTCGGAAGTAGAGCCGTACCTATTATTTCGACCTCTTTTGCTTGAAGAATGGCCTTGTGCTCTTCGGAGAGCTGTTGGGTCTTAGCGTCATTCTTCCTAAAGGCCTCATAGTGCCTGGAGTTCTTCTCTTCAAGAAATTGATAATTCTCATTTGCCTTGACAAGATCAAACTCATAGCCCTTGGCGGTATTTTTAGCCACCAAGAGGTGTTTCTCTCGCTCTTTTATTTTCTCTTCTATTTTGTTTCCAAACAGACTTGTTAGAGGAAATCTTTTACAAGAAAACAAAAATAGAAAGTTGCAACATACCTTTTTGTAGTTTTTTTCTACTTCATCCTTGGCCAAAGTTTTGGCTTGTTGACCCAATAGGCCATACAATTCTTGCTAGTGCTGTAGAAAGTAATTAGCAAATGAATTAAAATTCCTCTTCTTAAAAAAAGAACTTAAGGAAAGAAGTTGAGATGATTACCTTTGACAACAAGTTATCAAAAACTTGCTTGAAATCTTTCTCCTAGCCGGAAGGACCAGAAGAGGATACAGTGGCAGAGCCACTTTGGTGTTAACATCGGTGGTCGTGGCCTTTGAAGTGACTAGCGTCCACCACTTCAGCCCAGCTGGTCAGAGCGACGAACGTCTCCTTTACCATGGCAGGGATGTCTTCAGTTGAAATCTCCACGGTAGTGGAGACCTCTTCAGCAATGGTGGTCATCCTGACCACTTCCATCGTAACCTCAGGAGGAGCACCAACCTCCTTTGCGGTTGATGGAGCTCTTTTGACCAGTGGATCTTCAACAACGACTGAAGGGTTTTCACCCTTTGCACTGGTTGGGGGTCGTTTGCCCACTGGTCGAGATTCTTGGGCAGCCTCTTCATTTGCTCTTAAGGTCTATTCCAAACTGGTCATAGCTAGTTCAACAAGTGGATTGGTCTTAGGCTCCACTTGAGCACTTGTACCTTGATCCGTAGAAGGGCCAAGGTCGGCTGTCTGAGGACTGAAACAAAAACAAAGCATACTTAGTTTCTAAAGAAATATGCTCAGAACTAAAAGATTAGTAGAAGAAAATTACCCGCAATACAGTCCTAAGTTGATGACCTAGGACAACAAGGTTTTCTTGGATTGTAGGGTGTATCTGCTATCATCCGGGGGCTTGTAGACACCCCTACACCCAGGACAGGGGTCTTTCTCTTTCTTGTTATAATAAGAGGAGTCTCTTCATCTTCCTCTTCATCCTCACCCTGAACATAGGAGAACAAAGGATAATGTCTGTCGGGGATTGGTAGCCTCGGCACGGGTGAATACCCCTCAGATTCGAGGCCATTTCCCACGAGTTTGAAGCACGTGTCCCCAAGCTCGAGTTCGGGGGCGTACGAGCTCGAGCTTGGGCTTCCCGAGCTCGAGTCCGTATCCGGCGAGCTCGGGCTCGGGTAGGAGGATGAGGCTCCAACCCGAGCCTGAGGCCATGACTCTCGTACCCACCAGACCGAGCCGTTTCTTATAACGGTCCATTTTAGAGGAGTAGAAACTTTCCCCTTGCGTGGGAACTAGAGTCAACAACTCATGTCAACTCCCCTTGCGTGGGAACTAGGGCCAACAACTCATGTCAACTCCCCCTGCATCGGAACTAGGGCCAACAACTCACGTCAGCTCTATATGACTGCATGACGTTGGTCTCGGAAAAGAGCAGTAGGAGCTCCCGAAGGGCTCTAAAAAGGAGAAAGAGAAGAGAGGATCACAAGACAATACTCTCTCCCTCGTATGCTCTGGCTCGAGCATAGTCGAGCTTGAGCTCCCATTTTACTCTCACACAGAGCATTGCATTCATCTTTTGCCTGAGGGCAAGACTGGAGTAGAGCTTTTCCCTGGCTTGGGGGCTCGAACCAGTATAATCACCGTGCCCACGGCATTGTCTCTCCCCTATTCTTCCCCGACATACACGCCACACCATTGCCCGGACGAGAACGACCTCGGGCTCCGCCCTCACATGATCCTCCCAACCTCCCTCGCGGTCGGTGGTCCCGATCACCGACAGCTGGCGCCCATCGTGGGGTGCAAAGTCCGTTCATCCGGAGGTCACCGCTTCAGCATCGCCGACGCCTTCGACTTCATCAACGACATGTCGCGTTCAGAGAGCTTCGACTCAGATGCGGTTCTCGAGTGTGGGGGCTCCACTTCTATGTTTTCACCTTCGCTATCGCCACGCGAACGCCTTGCCTTCATGGCCAGCAGCCGCGGGGTGAGCGTGGGGATGGATGATCGTGACCCGAAAGCCCCGGAGGAGGCACATCGGTTGGCCTGGGTTGCCATCGACCAGGCCATCACCACCCTCCGACGGGAGGAGAGCGGGGAGATTCGCACTCCATCTGGGCAGCACAGCCCTGCCCGCCTAGGCAATCTCATTGACCGAGAACGCTTGCGAGCCATCGCCCGGGTTATGACCGATCCTGCCCGGGTGAGGTCGGCTCTTTTTGGGTGAGCCCTCACTGAGGAGCTTGATAGGGCGGCCGATGAGATCGCATCGTCGTAGCGAGGGCGGGCCCGACGCCTTGGATCTCACTCTTTGGTGAGCGACAACAACTCGTCGCGCGAACGCTGATGCTCCCGCCGGTCACCTCCATACCGGCAGACCCAGAGTCCATCGCGATCGCCCTCACGTCGCCAGGTCCAGGACGTAGTGTGCGAGCGTACTCACCAACAGCGAAGTGGCAGTGACGCCTGCTCAAGCAACAGCGCGTCCGAAAGTCTTTCTCCGGACGTGCCGCCCAGGCGTCAAAATGTTCATGCTCGCGCTAACCGTCAGAACCGGCATAAGTTGCGCCGTCGCCTTGAGTTCGGTCTCCATGGGGACCCCGACTCCAATTCCAGCAGCAATGGCCATTCTCGACACGATGTTGCTCCAGCCTACGGCTGCCCGACGTATTCCGCCGACCTTTGTTTGGTACGTTGGCCAGCCCGGTTCAAACCCGCAGTGATGGAGCGATTCGACGGGACTAGGAACCTCGATGAGTTCCTCTCGATATACTCCACCGCGATTCTGACGGCCGGTGGGGATGAGGCCGTAATGGCCAACTTCCTCTCGACCATCCTGGACGGCACCGCGCGCACCTGGCTTTTTAACCAGGTGTCTGGCACTTTTCGATCATGGCGCCAGGTGCAGAGCGCTCTTCGTTAGAACTTTCAGAGCTGTCACGAGCGCCCTAGACAGGAGAAGGACCTGGATCGTATCATCCAGGGCAAGGGTGAGGCCCTCCGCGACTTCGTGCGTCGATTTATCCGCACGAGGAACTCAATTTCGAGCGTCTCCGATGAGGACGTCATCAAGGCCTTCAAGTTCGGCGTCCGCGACAGGCGCCTCACCGAGGACCTAGAGATAACGACGAAGCTCGACGTCAACAAATTGTTCCAGATGCCAGAGCGGTACGCGGACACGGATGATGCAGTGCGCTGGAAGCGCGACTACAATCAGGGTAAGCTCAGCCTCTTTTTCGGCGAGGTCAGGCCATCCAATGCCAAGAGCGATGGCTCGGACCCGCATGGCAAGAAGTGGAAGAGAGACCGCAGTAATGGCGGCGGTCGGCTGCGTGTGGTCGCTGTAATAAACAGTGGACGTGAAGTTATGGAGGCACGGCAACCTGACCAGGAGGAGCCTCGATCTCAACGAGGTCGTCCACGACCTCAGCAGGCACAACGCCGACTCCTGCAAGGACAACGCTGGGCAGGGCCCCAGCGGGGTGACGCCCGACCACAGGACGATGGAGCGCGACCTAGGTATTAGCTCCGACAAGTTCTGCTTGCTCCATAAGGTCAACGGCCACGACTTGCGGAATTGCAGGACGTGGCAGAACAAGTTGGACGCCCTCTATGACAGGCATGGAGAGATGCCCACGCTCCTGAAGGAAGATGAGCTGTCCGATAGGGTCAATGCTGGCGGGAGCCGGGAAAGCCTTGACCTAGAATTTCAGCAGGGTGACCGCCGCATTGATGTGATTTTCAGCGGTTCATCGGCATATCGGTCCCGGCGCGAGCTTAAGAAAGCTACGCGCACCGTGTATCAAGCCTCTGTCGGGAAGCCCACTGACCTACCTTGTAAGTGGGTGGCACTCCGATTACCTTCTCTGGGGAGGATGCACCCCCAGGCATGTCCAAGGACCATAAGACCGCCTTGGTCGTAGCCCCGACCATGAGCAATACCGTGGTCGGGCGAGTCATGGTTGACGAGGAGAACTCCCTCAATTTGCTCTTAGCAAGCACATTAGACCGGATGCAGGTTCCTCGGTCGAAGATCAGGAGTGTAGCACTTCCCTTCTTCGGCATCGTGCCAGGGAGCTCAACCACTCCGCTCGGACAAGTGGTTCTGCCCATAACTTTTGGCGACTCTGCGAATTTTTGCACCGAGTTAGTCACCTTCGAGGTCATCGGTAGGGACCTCCCATACAACGCCATGCTCAGGCGACCGGCGTTGATCAAGTTCATGGCGGCGAACCACTACGACCACCATTACATGAAGCTCCTAGGGCCCAATGGCGTCATAACTGTTCACAGCGACCTCAAGGCGACGCATGACTTCAAGGAAAAAGCCTTGGCGCTCGCTGGCATGCTGCCCCAGCGAGGCCCCGAAGGGACCTCGAAGAATACCTGCTGAAAGGCAGTGATCCAGCCCAGCAGCCCGACGAAGGCCGTGCAGCTTGAAGGGGGCAGCTCGAGCAAGTGCGTTCACATCACCGCCAAGCTCGACCCGAAATAGGAGCTCGAGCTCGTCACCTTCCTCCGCAATAACAAGAGCATATTCGTTTGGGAGCCCGCAGACATGCCAGGCGTCCCAAGGGAGGTGATCGAGCACAAACTACAAATAAAGCCCGACTGTAGGCCCGTGCACTAGAAACTGCGGCACTTCTCCCCCGAGAAGATGGCGATAATAAGGGAGCACCTTGACAAGCTCCTAAAGGCTGGCTTCACTGGCGAGATCGATTACTCCAAGTGGTTAGCCAACCCAGTGATTGTGGAGAAAAAAGGCAGGAAATGGAGGATGTGCATCGACCACACGGGTCTGAATTCGGCATGTCTGAAGGATAACTTTCCCCTTCCGTGCATAGACCAGATTGTGGACTCCACCGCCAATGCCAAGATGCTGAGCTTCCTTGATGCCTACTCCGGCTACCATCAAATTAAGCTCGCAGTTGACGATGAGGACAAAACGGCCTTCATCATGCCGTTTGGGACATTCTGCTACACGACCATGTCATTCGGTCTTCGTAACGCGGGCATGACGTTCCAGCAGCTGATGTTCAAGACCTTCAACCCTCAGATCGACCGAAACCTCGAGGTTTACATTGATAACATCATCGTCAAGAGCTCCTTCGAGGACGACCACATCGACGACCTCGCGGAGACCTTCGCCAAATTGAACAAGCACGGGGTCAAGCTCAATCCCGAGAAGTGCATCTTTGGCACGACCTCCGGCAAGGTACTTGGCTATATGATCGAGGGCTCGGGAGTAGGCCCAAATCCAGAGAAAATTGAGGCAATCGAGAAGATGACCGCTCCGACGTCAATAAAGTAGGTCTAGTGCCTCACCGGCCGCATAGCCACCCTTAGCCGATTCATTTCGAGGCTCGGTGAGCGCGGATTACCATTCTTCAAGACCCTGCGCGAGCACGGGGGCTTCGAGTGGACACCCGTAGCTCAGCGATCCTTCGACAAGCTGAAGACATACCTCTCGAACCCACCTCTGCTCACAACCCCGCGGCAAGGCGAGACACTGCTGCTCTATCTTGCGGCCATGGCCCAGGCCGTCAGCGCCGTCCTGGTGGCCGAGTGCGATGGTCGGCAGCAGTCGATCTACTACGTCAACGAGGTACTTCATGGACCAAAGGAGCGTTACCCTCAGGTCCAGAAGCTACTCTACGCCCTCATCATGGCTTCGCGCAAACTTCGTTATTACTTTCAAGCACACGTAGTGGTCATTCCGAGCGGGTTCCCGCTCGACGAAATCCTAAAGAATCCAGTGGTCGGAGGCCGCATCGTCAAGTGGTCCATGGAGCTGGCGAAGTTTGACATCCGGTTCGTGGCACATACCGCCATCAATTCGCAGGCGCTCGCCGACTTCGTGGTCGAACAAACGATGGAACCGACCTCCGAGCCCGAGGTTGAGAAAGAAGACCCTTGGACCATGTATTTCGATGGGTCGAGGTCGTTCGAGCGCTCGGGGGCTGGTGTGCTCATCATCACTCCCTAGGGAGACAGCCTGAGGTATGTGGTTCGCTTCGGCTTTCCCGAAATTAACAACGCGGCAGAATATGAAGCCCTCTTGGTCGGCCTCTGGGCGTGCAAGTCGCTGGGTGTATGCCAGCTAGTTGCGAAGGGAGACTCCCAGCTCGTCATCAACCAGTACAACAAAGACTACCAGAGCTCGGAGCCCTCGATGGCCAAGTACCTCGCCGAGGTACGTAAAATGAAGAGGTGGTTCCAGAACCTGGAGTTCATGCATGTCCCCAGGAAAGGCAACTCCGGTGCCGATCTTCTATCCAAGCTCGGGTCGTTCGATGATGAGGTTCCGTCGGGTGTCAACCTCGAGACTTTGGCTGCACCGTCCATCGCCGACCAGGAAGGCTCGATAGCCCCCCTTGAGAGTGTTCGCTCGTGAACAGACCCCATAGTCAAGTTCCTCGACCATGACGAGCTCCCGGCTGATCCAGTCGAGAGCAGCAGGGTCAAGCGTCGGGCGAGCTCGTACAAACTCGTCGACGGACAGCTATATCGTCGGGGCGCCTTGGGTGTTCTGGCGAAATGCGTTACCCCAGAAGAAGGTAAACACCTCCTCACTGATATCCACTCGGGCCTTTGTGGTGCTCATTCTTCTTTCAGGACTATGGTCGGGAAGGAGTTCTAGATGGGGTTCTATTGGCCGACGGCACTCCAGGATGCTCGGAACATTATCCGCACCTGTCGAGCTTGCCAGTTTCATGACCAAAAGGGGCACCAACCGGCTTATGCCCTCCAGACAATCCCCCTCGCTTGGCCATTCTCAACTTGGGGCCTCGACATCCTCGGTCCTTTCCCACAGGCGGTCGGGGGGAAGAAGTTCTTGTTTGTCACCATCGACACCTTCACCAAGTGGATCGAAGCTGATCTGGTTTCGGCCATCACCGTCATAGCGGCTGTGAAGTTCTTCCACTCACTCGTGGTCACGAGGTATGGGGTTCCATGCAAAATTATCACTAACAATGGATCGCAGTTCACCAGTGAGCTATTTCGGGAGTACTGCGAGGACATGGGTACCAAGGTCTGCTACGCCTCGGTAAGTCATCCCCAGAGCAATGGAGCGGTCGAGCGCGCCAATGGACAAATCGTCCAGGGCGTCAAGAAACGAGTCTTCGATGAGCTCGAACAATGAGGCCGGGCCTGGGAGGATGAACTTCCCACCATTCTTTGGTCCATTCGCACCACGACTAGCCGAGCAACAAGGACTACCCCTTTCCAGCTCGTATTCGGTGCTGAGGCCATCCTGCCTTCCGATGTCACGCTGGGCTCTGCTAGGGTCAGCTCGGTCGACCAAGTCGACCTCGAGCAAGAACGATCTCTTGACCTTGCCCTGGCGAAAGAAGTAAGGTGCTGTGGCTGCTACGATCGGCGCATTACCAGCAACTGCTTCGCAGGCATGCGTCTCGATCGGTACGACCCAGGGGACCCTTGTTGGGGATCTGGTCCTAAAACGAATTCAGGGCCAGTCCAACACCAACAAGCTATCCCCGCAGTGGGAGGGCCCCTACAGTGTCGTTTCAGCAGATCGCACGGGGGCTTACCGACTGTCGATGCCCGATGGTAGAGAGCTCGCAAACTCATGGAATATAGATCACTCCGGAAATTTAATGCGTAACGCTCTTACCTTGACTTGCAATAAAAAGCTCTTATTTGTCCATGCTCATGACTTTGTCTCTTTGCATCTCGAGCGACGCAACTTCGGGTCGTGATCTCGAGATTCACCTCCGGGGGGTCAAGTCAGCAGTAAGCCGATTCTCATCACATCACGACTTCCCCCCGTAGCAGGGCTCGATCCGGAGATCACGCCCAAGAGGTCCCTGACCTCGAGATGTTTAAGTTTACCCTATGTGCCTCTTGCTTGATCTCGACCTGAGTGTTGCGGTCTCAGAGTTCACCTCCAGGGTCACGTCAGCAGTAAGCCAATTCTCATCGCAACACGACTACCCCCCTGTAGCAGGACTTGAACCAAAGACCGCCCTCGTAGAGTGCCTCGAGCTCGGGGCTCGACCTAGTACTAATTTGCAATGAAAAGCTCTTCTTTATTGTCTATGCTTATGCCTCTTCACATCTCGAGTGCCTTGACCTCGGGGCGTGATCTCAAGGTTTGCCTCCGGGGGGTCGAGTCAGCAGTAAGACGATCCTTATCGCATCACGACTCCCCCCTGTAGTAGGGTTCGAACTAGAGACCACGCCTTCATGTTCCCGACCTCGAGATGTTTAAGTCTTTTCTTTGCGCCTCGGCTTGAGCATCGTGATCTTGAAGTTCACCTCCAAGGGCCACACTAGCAGTAAGCTGATACTTATCGCGTCGCGGTTCCCCCCTGTAGCAGGACATGGACCAAAGACCGCGCTTGGTTTTGAGCATGCAGGTCGGGCTTGAGTGCTTCCGAGCCCGACCTAGGCATGTTAAAGCCTATTCCTTTTGTAGGCAACAGTTCACAGGGTTTGACCTCGAGTATTACCAAGCTCAAGCCCGCTCGCGTGAAGAGCATGACTATTAAAAACATCTTTGTCTTAAGTCTTTTTTCAGGACGAAAGTGTTAACTAAACCCACGGGTCGAAAAAACTTAGGACTACAAGGTATTCCTCCTATGCCCGAGCTCGGCGTTGCTCGGACTCAACCACATCGGGGGCTACATGGAGATACCACCCCGCAAACAAGTCAAAAGAGAGCTAAGTTTTTTCAATGCAATTTCGAGCATCAAACAAGGAACTTTATTTCTTTTTGCAAAAGTTTGCACTTACAAGTGGGTACAAGTTGTTCTTGTCCCCTTCCCTATATCTACTGTCCTACCTACAGGTCAACCAGGTAGCGGGCGAGCTTCTCCTGCTCGAGCTCGGCGACCCTTGCTCTCGACGCTGAGAGCTCGGCTTGTAGTTAAAGCACCTTGGTTGCGAAACTGGCGACGCGATTGCGCTAGTCTTGGAGCTGGGCCAGGGCGCTCTTCCCCGCCCGAGACGCTCTCCCTAGTTTCTCCTCGAGCTCAGCTACCTTCGCTTCGAGCTCGACGGAGGCCCCCATCGGAGCAGTGGAGAGATTCGCCATCTGCTTACGAAGCGTCTCTGCCTCCGCGCTCGCAGTCTCGAGGGCTGCCGCCAGCACTGCACGCTCAGACTCAATGGTCCTCACTGCCTTCACGCGAAGGGCTTCGAGGGCCTCATTCGACCTCTCGCGCTGAGCGTTGATAGCTTGCGAGAGCTCGAAGGAGTGGGCCATGGTCAATCGCTTCACCTCCTCCTGCTTGATCATCAAGTTCTCCTCGAGCTGGAGGACGTACGTGTCGCGCTCCTCCACCCGGTCGCAGATCACTCGAAACTCGATGGAGTGCCCGTGCAGGCTTTGGAGCCCCTCAGCAATTAGGCCCAGTGCCTATGAAAACCAAGAAAAATCACGACAAAGGATGGGAAGGCAGAAGGAATCGAGCATGGCTTACCTGATTGAGCCGATCCTTGAACCTCTGGCAGTAAGGTCCGATGATCCGCAAGCCCGGTATGACTGCCTCGGGCTCGACAGAACCTTCGATCGGGGATGTGGTGGCCGCGCTGGCCCCCCGATGTAGGGGTGGCCCACTGGTCGAGGCCTCAACGTAGGTTGGCCCGGCCGAGGTGGGTGGCAGCTCGGGCGGAACCAAGACTCCTAAAGAAAGCAAAAGAAGCAAAAGAAAAAACTAAGCTACGAGAGCGAGAAATAGCAAGCGGGGACCAGGGTGTTTCGACGTACCTGGCACTTCCGCAGGACCCTCGGACTAGACCGCATCCGCGAGGGCCTCATCCTCGCCGACTGGGGGAGGCTCGACCTCGAGCCTAACCCCATCAACTTTGGCGGCCTCGGCTTTGATAGCCGAGGCATCCACACCTTCGACCTCGGCGCTGGCTTCTTCTAGGCCGACGCTTGGCCTAGGGGGCTCTTGGTCGGAGCCACCGATCAGGCTGTCCCCCAGAGGCGTTGCGATGGCATGGGCTTACAGCGAGCGCACCCGATGGACCAGGAGGAAGTCCCCCGCATCCTCATCCTCGTTCTCGGACTCGCCCTGGACAACAGTCATGGTTATTGCCAGTCTGGGGCTCGAGGTCTGCGACGGGGAAAGTTGCTAAGAAGAAGGAAAGGAAAAGGGCTATGCTACAAGGCAAAGGCTTGCTCGTACCTGAGTGACGAGCCTCCATCTCCTAGCGGGAGGTGGAGCGTCTTGACGTCTCGCCTCCGTGGCGACAGTAGGGGCATCTGCTCCCCGAGCGCTTCGCGGCTGCGACCCCGACGCACGCGTGCGCTCCCGGCTCCCTGCGCGGGCTACCCCGGCGCTCTCTGTCGGGGATTGCTGCCCCGGCAGTGCACTTGGGGACCTGGCAGCGGCCGCCGCCCTTTGTTGCTGCAAGGAGATGATAAGAAGGTCAAAGAGAAAAAGGAAAGACAGCGAAAGGAACTAAGCCTGAGCTCGAGTGTTCCCGGGCTCGACGAGTTTGACTTACCACCGTACGGTCGGCCCACTCGACGTGCGGTTTCTTGGGGGCGTTGCTCGGGACGTCCGGGGCGGGCCTCTTACCCGCCTTCTTGCTCTTGCCCACTCTGGGCAGCGGCGGCATACGCCTCGCCGTCTCCCAGAGCTCCTCGCTCTCCTGCATAATTGAACGAGGTCAGTGTGAGCTCAAAATGGTCCGAGCTTGACCCCAGAGTGGGAGGCGTTACCTCGCTGTTCCGCCTCAAGACGTTGTTGGGGATGGGGTGGGCGGTGGTGTAGAAAAAGGCTGTTTTCCCGAACACCTCCTGCATTCTCGCCGCCATCCAAGACTCCTTCGGGGCTTCAGGGAAAAAGAAAAGAGACTGTCAAAAAGAAGCTTAGTTGAATTTGAAGAAGATCGAGATTGGGGAGGCCTTACCATTAGGGATTTCTCGGGTGGGGTCGTCATTTCCCCGGATTTCGAAGAACGGATGCACCCTTTTTCACAAAGGGAACACCCGGTTCTGCAGGTAGTCGTTGACGACCGCCTGGCCAGTGAGATCATGCGTCGCACAGATATGGATGGCGGCGAGGGCCTCTTGGTCAGCCGCCGAGCCGTTGGGCTCGGGGGTTTGGCGCTTGCTGTCGACGGGGACACCGTTGTACGCGAGCACGCCTCCCTCACCTCGCTTCAAGTAGAACCATCTTTCTGTCCATGGACCAAGGGAGTCCTGGGTTTGGAGTTGGGGGAAGGAGGAAGGGAGCCCTGTCTGCAACCGGAAGTAGAAGTGAAAGAAGAGAGAAGGGGTGGGAAGAATCCCCAAGAACCCCTCGCACAAATGAGAAAAAATAGAGAGGAGAAAGATAGAGTTGGGTAACAGATTAACCAATTTGATCTTGCACTACGCGAGGATTGCCGCCAGGAAATCGCTCTTCGGCGTCTACAGCCCGAAGAGAATATATTGCTCGGTGCTGATGAGCTCGTCCTCCAGGGGCTGCGGCTCGGTCTCTCCACCCGGCAGCTGCCAGGTCGCTGGGTCCAGCATCCCCAGTGACTCAAGCTCCTTCATCCTCTCTGAGGTCAAGGAGCTCTTCCCGAACTTGGCCATGGCTTTAGGGCGGGTTCTACTCAGAGAAGAAAAATGGCGGACGAAGGTCAAGAAGGCAAGGGCCCAAAAAGCGCTAGGGTTCGACACAGTAAGGAATGGGGAGAAATTCTGAGGAAGACGACTGCCCGGGATTTAAAGGGGCCCGATTACCGGCAGTTGGCGCTAGTTTCGCCTCAAAAGGCTCGCCAGGACACGAAGCGTTGCCAGTTGTGTTCCCGACTTTTTCATTCGAAGATGAGGCGTCAAAGCCCGAGCGTTTTCGGGCACACCTGCTTCGACTTCCCCATTCGAAGACGAGGTGTCGAAGCTCGAGCATTTCCGGGCACATCCGCGCTAAAGGCCTCCAAGTGACCCCGGACCTGAGTTCAAACTCGAAGAATTTTCGAGCTCGACCAGGAAGTCGGCCCCTCCTCAAGGTCATCAAACTCAAGAACGTCCCGAGCTTCAGGATCGTTCCTTGAGCCTCGGGGGCTAGCTGTCGAGGATTGGTAGCCTCGGCACGGGTGAATACCCCTCGAACTCAAGGCCGTTTCCCACAAGTTCGAAGCAGGCGTCCCCAAGCTCGAGCTCGGGGACGTACGAGCTCGAGCTTGGGCTTCCCGAGCTCGAGTCCATATCTGGTGAGCTCGGGCTCAGGTAGGAGGATGAGGCTCCAACCCAAGCCCGAGGCCATGACTCCCGTACCCACCAGACCGAGCCGTTTCTTGTAACGATCCGTTTTAGAGGAGTAGAAACTTTCCCCTGCGTGGGAACTAGAGCCAACAACTCATGTCAACTCCCCTATGTGGGAACTAGGGTCAACAACTCATGTCAACTCCCCCTGCTTGGGAACTAGGGCCAACAACTCACGTCAGCTCTCAGCGACTGCATGACGTTGGTCTCGGGAAAGAGCGGCAGGAGCTCCCGAAGGGCTCTAAAAAAGGAGAAAAGGAAAAAGAGAAGAGAGGATCACAAGACAATACTCTCTCCCTCGTATGCTCTGGCTCGAGCATAGCCGAGCTTGAGCTCCCGTTGTACTCTCACACAGAGCATTGTATTCATCTTTCGCCTGAGGGCAAGACTGGAGTAGAGCTTTTACCCAGACTTGGGGGCTCGAACCAGTATAATCACCGTGCCCACGGCACTGCCTCTCCCCCTATTCTTCCCTGACATACACGCCACACCATTGCCCGGACGAGCACGACCTCGGTCTCTGCCCTCACACGATCCTCCCAACCTCCCTCGCGGTCGGCGGTCCCGATCGGTGACAATGTCTATATGTTGCATCCCAATTATCGTATCTCTTCTTATTGCACAACCAAGCAGGGGTCTTCTTCTGCGTCTCCGTAGCAAGTTTAGCCCTCTTCTCTTGTGCTTGAGGCCGATCGTGCAAATGCTTAGAGTGTATGGCACTGACCGGCACCAAAGTTTGACTAGTGCTGGTTGGGTCAGCACTAGTCTGTGTGGTAGAGGTCGGGCCCACCATTTTCGAGGTCCTCATGGGGGTCCTCGTCTTTTTGATTGGAGGGGCTATGGCCGCGACCTCAGACTGGTTGGCAACCTGCTTCCGATTATGTATCTAGAGATAAACTAATTGTTAGCATAAAACAATTAGTGAATAAGTAACCAAAAGAATTACTTGGTACTTACCTCTATGTGTCATTTATGAACTCATCAACCTACCCGATTAGGCTAGAAGGCTGCTTATCCAAAGCAATCTAGTCGAATTTGTCTAAGGGGACACATAGAATAAATGTGACCCTCGATCGGGTCTCAACAGTGGTTAGAATCGACAAAAAACATAGAAGTGTCAATAAACCTTGTTGATAAAAGATGGGAAAAAGAGGTCAGAATTTTAAAATTTCTTACCTCCAGATACATCCTTCATAGGATCCTGGTCACGTTCAATCATCCAAGCGTATCTGGATCGCTTCTTCAAAGGGCTCAACATGTGGAACAGAAAACTATTGTAAGGCCCCCATTTTTGATATTTAATACCAACAATGGGTTCCTTGTGCATACTGTACTAGTCCCATGATCAGTGGCTAGTACACACAGATTACAAATTGAGATCATATCCATACACAATAATGTTACATACATTAAACGTCTGTGATTACATAGTAGTATTACAGGCCAAAAACTTGAAAGTAGCAGCGGAAACTTTATTTCTCTTGTAGTATGCCCATTCACCCTCAGGCAACAGACAAGGTAAATCCCTAGAAAAGATCATCATCATAACCCCCGAATCCTGTATTGCCGTAATGATCATCGGGGTATTCGATATCATCACCTAAAACAACATTGATAGCAAGATTGAATACATTGTGTACTCAACAAGTCTTATAGTGTATCACAGATGCAATTACAAGTAAATGCAGGTTATATCAATGGTAAGGTTTCTACAGTTATTTTGCATTGGCAAATTAAAGCATAAGCATATACTAGATTGCAACCGAAGTTTGTAAAGGAGCATCTTATTGTAATAACCAAGTATTAATTCAGCATAAATCAATCATCATAACACAGTCTACCCGACTGATTCAATCCATTCCCATGTCATCCCCTGACATGAAGTATATTCCAAAACACCATTTCCCTATCAAATCATTTTGGAAATATTAAAACTCTAACCATGTGATGACTTTACCAAGTGCCTTTAATCGTAGGCGTGGCTAATTAATTAGATTTATACTCTGCAGAGGTGTACAACTTTACCCACAAGAAATGATCTGCCATTTTTGCCAGGCCAGTTGACACTCTTCCTTTGGGGTGTCGGCATGGTGATCATGACATAACCATTAGATTGTTTAGACCTAACTTTGCACCAGCCTGATGACGTTAAATCCTTGTTATGGAGAAGAAACATGACAGTGTATCCCTATCATTAAAAGTGGTAATACAAGCAGTAATTCCCTGCGATAGAAGCAGTAAATCCCTACGATAAAAGTTTCTTCCCATACCAAGGCGTACACCGTTATACCGATATGCATTTACCCACAACAAAGTGTGGAAGCCCCTCATAAGCAAACCTAGAAAGGAATGCTCATACTATCTCCCGCCTACCAATGTGCAAAGCCAGACCTAAGCAACTTAATAGGTTAAGGCTGCCCCATCCCAGCACTTGTGGTTGCACGGAAGTCTTGGCTTGAAAACAACCCATAGCTCAGTCCTTAATCCGACACGGGCAATAATCTCCCCCTACACTACGTACAAGTCTGGCCCTTTCACAACCGGCTATTGCCAATAATTGCCCGCATCTAAACCATAGTTTTATTTTGAGTTTTTAGTCAAATTATCCACAATTGACACTTAGTAATTCCAACATTTTCAAATTCCCAAGAAGCAGTTTGAGTTGATCATCTACCCAGTTGCTAAATGAGCATGGCTAAGCATGATTATTAATTGAGCATACCCAATTTGATATTATGTAATGTCTACCCTTTTACTATGGTTATCAAGGTTCACATATCCATACTTATCAAGGAAGTTCCATGAATTATTAGGTATATCTACCAATATTCCAACATAGCATTTTTATGACAAGTACGCGCATGTATAATAGCTTTGCAAACATTGAAAGTAAATATTTGAAATAATAAGATCAAAATGGTCAAGGGGGGGTGCTTGCCTTGCTGATCGCAGTCGGGTATAAAGTCCGGATCATCGACGAGGTCGTCGTCTACTAATTCAGGCTCGTCAGAATCTACTCATCGATCATCAAGAATAACATACAATAAATAGCGAACCAATATAAGGGCAAAAAGAAGACAGATAGAAAATCCAAATAAAAGCTTATTCGGAGAACCATGGGTATTTATTGGTAAGAATTTGATTCATGTTGATGGAGTTATATTGTCTTTTCATTGGTGGTTACCTTTACTGCTTTTGGATTAAAAGATATCAAGTATTTCTTGCTTCATGTGAATTAATCATTTTATTTTTAACGAATTCTAGATGCTAAAATTATTTGAAGTAAGAAGATTTGTCTTACGGTGGTAACATAAAATAGTATGTTGTTAATAGGATTCAGATGCCAAGCAACATATTTAAAGACTTTTGAATTAAACATTTATCACCAAACTTCTTGCTACCATTTTATTATGTAGGCATGACACATTAAGTTATTTACTACACCTTCATGAACTAATTTTTTTTAGATGCAGGTATGGTCTTGTATGGACACCTTCATATATATATATATATATATATATATATAGGAAAATGATTCCATACTCCTGGGTGTACGTACTCCCACCTCTAGTATACCATTTAAATGATGTTGTTATACCTTTTTATCCTTTTGAGTATACTCTAATACTGATTATAAGATACTTCAAAGTGAGTTCCATGAAAAATTTCATCAAAGTCCACCATTTATAGCATAATTTGTTTATATATTCATTTTACATATGGAAAAGGGTATGTAGCAAAAAAATAAAGTGCTCTGATGAAATTTTTTCAATCATGTCGCATTGGAGTATATTAGAATTATTATTAGAGTATACCGAAAGTGATAAAGGTGTATAAAACATTTATTTAAGTGGTATATTAGAGGTGGAAATATGTACTCCTAGGAGTACGGAAAAGGCTTACTATATATATACACACACACACATATGCATATGCTTATTGTGCTCTTCTTACTAGAACACATCTTATTTGCACAAATCATTGTTTGTTCAATATTTTTACCTAGCTTAACATCATACTGCCATCATGCTGAAAAGAAATATGTTTAGCAAACCTCCAAAAGTTCTTTTCTTATTAATTAGTTATTATTGCATAATCAAACTAATAATATTAGACTTCAATAGAAAAGACATAAAACAACTAGTTACCCAAATATTTTTATATGAATGGGTTCATAGCAGAATGAGGATCACGATAAAATTGGTTCCATATAAATTGAACTTTATTTGCAAAGTTTCTACATTTAGTCTACTTTCATATGTACTATTCACCTTTGTATTAAAATATTTTTCCAGAATAGCTTTTCAAAATATTTTTGCATATTCTGGAAGCTCGTGATTTTATATGAATTTAGAAATTAGTTTCATCTCATTTGGATTTCAAATGCGAAAGATATTCATGTTTGAAATTTGAACCGATTCAAAAATCTAATGAAAATAGCAAAATACGCTTTCACTGCGCTGAAAACATCTTTTGCTTCACGCCAGCAATGCGCGTTCAAATCCGTGGCAGTCGCTGACATTCTGGACCCAGCCGTCAGTGACCCAAGGCAAAATTGCGGTGAGCCACTGACAAATCGGGCCCGCATGTCATTCGGCCGAGACAGAGCTTGAGCCTGAGCTCGCCGGCGGCGAGGATCCGGTGGTGCTCTGGTCCGGCCGAGGGCATGGCTAGCATCAGTACACTATTGCGCTTCTATTGGTGGTACCCATTACTACCGACGACTAGCCAAACCATCTCGCCACCGTGGACATGCGGCGGCGGAGGAGGCGGTGAGCCGTGCCAGCGACAGAGAGCTTCTCCGACGGAATCGGTTCCAGTTCTAGCATCAGGGTAACCTAAGCATTCCATTTTACTTAGTTGGGGCTAACAAGAATTGACGGGTGAGCTCACCACCGATCGCCGGTTTCAGAGAAGAAGGGGGCTCGGTGGCGGTGGAGCTCCGGTTGGAATTTCCTGAAAATGACAGAGGGTTTTCGATGCTTGTGAGCTGGGAATGCTATAACAGAAAGCAATTGAAGAATGGTTGCTTGTACCACCTTCAATCGATCATGAACCGAAAGCTAGGGTTCTTCGACTGATTCAGGAAAATGCGAAATTGGCTGAGCTTTGGTAGTAGAGAGCGAATGGTAGTAGAGGGGAAATGATGGGCACTCCTCTGCGAACTCAAGCCGGTATTTATAGTCAAAGGACTTGCTGTAGATAAGCTGGTCACCTGGTGTGAACTCGGTGGTAGATTGCGGCGCTAGAATAGGAGCTGGTATGGGCGGTTTGCAGGAAATCCGGGCAAGGACGATGCGTGGCGAAGTTATGCAGAGGCGGTTTCCTCGGGCGGCGCGAAATGGAAGAGGTGGCGCGAGCTACAGCCGGCGAAGATGCTCCGGTCATGCGCGAGCTCGACTGCGAGAGGGGAGGAAGAAGGCGGAGCCTGTGGCTGACAGGTGGGACCGCACAGGAGAAAGGGCCCGCGCGGCAGAGAGAGGGAGGAGGAGAACTCCGGCTTGAATTGTAAGAAGGCTGAATTGGGTTCACTGAATCCATTGCCTATCTAATCGGTAAATTAATGAGGAATTTACTAAGTGTACTAGAGCTAGTTTAGGATCTACCATAAAAATTTTAGACCTATTGGACGCCTGCAGAATTTACAAAAATTCTGACAATGCACTGTGCACAAATTCATGCATTCTGTTTTATATTTATTTAAGTACTTATATATTATTCAAAAATTTAGAAACTTTTTTTAAAGTTTATTATGGGCACATTAATCTTATATAAAATTTTCATCTTCATATTTTTAATAAAATTCTGACATTGAAGTTTCCAGATTTTTAGCTATTCAGTTTTTGAATTTTTATAAATATCAAACCTAAAGATTCTCTTGATATTTTTACTGCAGATGACTCTATCCAGGGAGAAGATAATATAAAAATTTTCACATCGAAATTATGAACATTTAATTTCTGACATTTTTACTATTGCTAGTCTTGATTCATTAAATTACCTTTCTTTTCATCATTTAATACTTTGACATGACTTTAAAATTATATTTTAGTGTTCTAGATAGCTCCATGAATTTTACAAGGATTTTTTTTATTTTGTTTTTTTACAAATCTTTTCTTATTACTTCAGTAATGGTTGGTTGATTAGAAAAAGGAATTTTCTCTTTAAGCAATAATCAAAAGAAATCAAGAAAACTCATAGAAAATTCAGAAAAACCCAGGGAAATACAAATTAAAAATTATTAAAATATATTATTTAATTTCTTATTAGTACCCATTATTCAAGATGTTACAATTATAAATGATCTTATGACCTGATAAGCCCCCTCATATCAAGTTGGCGACGATCTTGACTATAAGCTGCTCCTCGTTGGTCAACATCAATGACTCCTTTTCATTTTTTACATCGGCCTTTGACCACGCTGTGGCAGATTTTTTGATGAACAGGAGGTACCTACCCTACGGTATGTCAGAATAAAATCACTCCCGGCGATAATCTCCCCTTGTATCCTTGGAGAGGAGCACTACTACACAAATATAAATCACAATCGGTTCTTTTTCGTCATCACAGTCGGTTCTGGTGGTGACACAAAGTCATGAGACAGAGATGAGGCGGGCATTATTACAGTCGGTTCTTGCCCGATAGAGATGATATGGTCATCTCTATCGGTTCTTTAAAAGAAGCGATAGAGATGGTGGTATTATCTCTATCGGTTCTTTGAAAGAAGCGATAGAGATGATATAGTCATCTCTATCGGTTCTTTCTTTAAGAACCGATAGAGATGACTATATCATCTCTATCGCTTCTTTCAAAGAACCGATAGAGATAATACCACCATCTCTATCGCTTCTTTTAAAGAACCGATAGAGATGACCATATCATCTCTAAAGAACCGATAGAGATGACTATATCATCTCTATCGCTTCTTTCAAAGAACCGATAGAGATAATACCATCATCTCTATCGCTTCTTTTAAAGAACCGATAGAGATGACCATATCATCTCTATCACTTCTTTCAAAGAACCGATAGAGATAATACCATCATCTCTATCGCTTCTTTCAAAGAACCGATAGAGATAATACCATAATCTCTATCGCTTCTTTTAAAGAACCGATAGAGATGACTTCATAATCTCTATCGCTTCTTAAAAAGAACCGATAGAGATAATATACTCATCTCTATCGCTTCTTTGAAAGAACCGATAGAGATGAATATCCTCATCTCTATCACTTCTTGTACAGAACCGATAGAGATGAGTTCATTATCCCTATCGCTTCTTTCAAAGAACCGATAGAGATGACCGTCACATCTCTATCATTTTCTTGTGAGAACCGACAGAGATGAAGGGGTGGTGTGCTATCACATTCTAATCAAGACATATTGCACACAATATGCACATATCACATTCACACAGAAATTACAGACAACATATCACATTCAACGAACATGAACACCTTGTTTCAACAAACACATATCACATTCGTTAACAAAATAGAACGTAAACATGCTTAACCATAAGTACACATGCAATCGCATTCGGATATGTAATATTTGTTCACATCTGGTCTAGTAGGAGCTTTTGGGATCTCTAAACCGTCAGTCCTCCGACAAGCATTCTATCCAGTACCACCGCATAAGTGGTCTCGTATCTTGTTGAGTGCGATCTTCGTCTACACTCTTACGGGGATAACGGTATTCGCAAGATAGAAACGAGTGCTCTAATTTGAGTTTTCAAATTTCCATGTGAAAGACTAATTGTATATGCATGTACTACCTCGGGAAGCGGTGCGAGCCGACAATCAAGATCACCATGTGTTGCATGACATACAAACCACAGCGATCGTCGCTGCCTGTTGATGACACTTGTGAAGAAAGAAAAATAAATTAAGCGACAAAGAAAATATGTCGGAAAATCTAGATCTTATATATGATAGCAACTTGTACCTTGAAGCGGACATACTCGACTTGGAGCCCTTTTTGTCGTCGTGTGTCCCTCCCGCTTGACGTATCCTTGAAACCCCTATATACATTGGAAAGATGTCGTTGAGTAAAAAATAATGAATGTAGTTAAATCAGAAAATGTTAGATAAGAGTGGTGCACTTATTGCTCCAAAGGAGGCTTGATCGCGTGAGGCCATCGGTCTCTTATCAACCGAATTAAAAGTGTACACTTTGTTGTCTCTCGGAAGAGCACGAGTAGAACCCAATGGTTGCTTATTAAATGGTATGCGTGAAGAAAATAAGTTCACATACGGTTTGGTGTGTAGAAGTAATTGAGCAGTGAAGTAGTACTTACTCCTCGTGGTGCGGGAATAGAATGAAGTCCTTCTTCGACTCGACTTGCAATGCCCTCTTGATGTAGCCGGCAACCCATTCCGGTTGAAGCCTAGCCATCGTCGCGGACACAAGCTCAGGGTCGACGAACCCAACTAGTTGTCGATTCGTCACGACCAGCTGCCTCATCGCCCTGCAACTCGCATTGAATGTTAAAAAGCGTAATGCAAAATCCTATGGAAGTCATAAGGTCGTACAGCGTGGTGCGATACTCACGGCGTCGAGGATCGTGCGGTAGAAATATCGATGGCTACCGGTTAGTACAGATTTACAGATCCTCAAAACTAGCTGGGAATGTCCCATCCTCCTCGCGGTGGAAATGTCCCTTCGTATCTAACATTGAAGTCAACACGCTCGCTATCTTTCGCTTTGTCAAAGTACCATCCATGGGTATCGAGTCCATATGCCTAGGCGTTCAATTTCTTTGGGAGGCGAAGGGGCTTTCCATGTCGTAGGCCTTAAAATCATAAGGCTTCATTGTAGTGCATGCCGGCTCTCCTTTACGGGCGAAGGAGTCTCCGAGGCCGGCGATGGGCTTTTCATGTACTGAGGGGCGCGTGGCCTTTGTGAGCCTAGCCTTTTAGCGAGGCCTCCGGTGGTTACGTGGTTGTCGTGCTAGTCCTTTTATACACCAGCTCTGTACTTTGTGTAGGGCTCGTCACGGTCGTGGGAGCGGTAGCGCAGTGCGGTAGGAACCTACAAAGCAGCGCATAATTAAGTAACTTGTTGCAATACTCTTTGGAATGGTACGAAGGCGTGAGGATGTTTACCTTGACCAAGATCGGCGCTGTCGTGGGCCACTTGATGAGCGACATCCGCGCTGGCCCGAGAGTGGTGATGTCTTCGTTGAGGGAACTCGAGCACATGTGATAAGAAGGCCGTGGGCGTAGTCCACGGACCCTCATGTAGCCCTTCCCAAAGGTGACCATGCACCGTGTCGGTCTCCTTGCATGGAAATGCAACACCGCTGCGACCTCAGCAGAAATCCGTCTTAGTCGGTGGTGGTGGCACTTGGTAGGCGCCGCAAAAGTGCGCAACTTGAGAGAAAACATATGAAGAGTTACCCTCGCACCATTAAGTAAGGCAAAATTAATTATTACCTTGGTGGGGACCGGACTTATCATTTTGGAACCGCAACTACTTGGTGGGGCACGGGTTTCTCTGATGGCGGGGCATCGGCTCGACTGCAGGAGATCATCGCCATCATCTCGGCCCTTAGGCGCTTCTCACGTGCCATCATCTCCACCTCATCTCCTCCTCCGTGCCATCATCGCACCTCATCTCCTCCCTCATCTCCTCCGAGATCTCCTCCTCATTTGCTCCTAAGCGTGTCCTTCAGGCGCTCCACACGTGCCTCCCATGTTCTTGATCTGGTACTCGAAGCAGCATCTTGGAAGTAGGACTTCTTCGTATGCCCTGACCTGCGGCAAGCACCCGCCCTTATGGTCGAGCTTCCGTCGCGATGGATAGGATATCATTTGACCCTTGACTAAGAAAGGTTCCTGCTCTTTCCTCCCGCACCTCTTCACGCAATAGCGAGTGCAATTAGATCTCAAATCTGATGGAATGGTCTCTTGCAATGTAGTAAGTTTGATATCTTACGATGGCGGAGGCGACTTGCGCGGTAGTGGGGTTTGGTACTACCACTGCCCGTCCGCGGTTTTCTTTGTCCTCGCTAATACCTATCCGTGCCGCTCCTCACATTTGTGCGAGTAAGGCATCGCTGTCCCGAGTTAGGCGCACTCCTCGGCTAGTCGTGCCCATTACGCTTTCTTCCTTCAGTAGCCACCGAACCGAGGTGGTGCGGCGTGCGTGTTCGACCTTTGGGTAGCAGCGTTCCTCTGTCTCGGCTAAATGCGCCTCGGCGTACTCTTGATCCTCGTGAACTCCTCCCAAACATCGTTAGTCACGAACGGATACCTCTCGAATGGTGCACGACCTTTGTGACGTACTCACTTTGTGCATGTAGACCTGAAGTGCCTCGAGCCACACCCATCCTCTTCAAGGCGTCACTTTGGCATTGTTTTCATCCTCCTCTTCTATAATCCATTTCCCTTAACCTCGTCCCACAGTAGGTTCTTACGCTCGACGCGACCTCCTTTCTCCAATCCTTAACCGTTATGGGAACTCTCTCCCTCACCAGCTGCGAGGAATGGCGGTATCGCCCTTATACTTGGGAGGACCCGTGCAAGCGCCCGTCGCATTGAAGTGGAGAATTTGCGGCGTTCTCGCTGTGGCTCCTTTGCTCGGTCCTCGGGCCTTCCTCACCTTACTCGGCCCCTCGGCATTTGGAACTGGCTCGCTCGACACTTGGAAGTTGGCTTGGCCCTCAGAGCACCTTCTACTCTTTACGGCGATGAGCCGATGCTCTCTAATTGCGACATTTTGAGTTTTCTTATCTAACATGGACATATATTTCACATGAGAGAAAGCAATTGTAGCTATTATGTGAACTTCACAATAAATCATCTAAAATAACAGATCAATGGATAATTCATAGCATGTCATTGTTCTAGCATATTGCACTAGAGTAACAGATGAATGAATGATCTTCAAAACAAGTCTGTATGTAGACCAACTAAATACGTACGGACAATAACTCCTAATCTCTAAATAGGTTTGGTCCTAATCCCATTCGAGGATATGTGGTTCGGGCAAGTTCCTAAGCCGTTGTACAACTCGGAGAAAATTTGACATCTCCCATTGTTCTCCAGATACACGTCTCGACAACAGGTCAAGAGGGGTGTGTATCCAGAGAACACCAGGGAGACGCTACCGAAATCTACTCTGTGAGTTGTACAACAGCTCAGGAACTTGCCCAAACCATATCCTCGAACTATCAAAATCGTGGACAATTGAGATCGCTTGCTTATAAATATGTCATTCGACATATTTATAAATAAGCACTCTCGAGCAGGAGACGAGGTTTCGCATAACCTAAACTCTTAACAAATCTGAGTACAAAAGCACATATGAGAAAGTAATGAAAAGCATCGTAACATACATGGAAACAGGATGAAGGAACATGTATATCATGAATAATTGAATATAGAGGCAACCCTTCAATTGAATATATAATGGAAACAGGATGAGGAGATTTCTATGTGATAAATAGATAAATCTATATATAAATCTTGTCTTGCTAAGTTGTTGTGTTTACATGGGAAGCATCAACATAGATAACCCTAATGTGAGCAGAAGCGACAATGGTTCATTTACTTGTTCATGATTTAAAACTATGCACAAAAGGGTAGCATTGAATAAAAGAGAAAATCCTGTACCTAAAAGGCTGTAGATGGGTCTTTCCCTTGCGGTTCCAATAAAAGAAGCACACCAAAGGGCCTTGAGGCTTCCTAATTGATGAAAAATAAAAGAAGCAACGATTTAGAGAACGTATAAAAGAATTCTCATTGATCCATCCTTTTTTTGTAATAGGTAACATTTACTACAATAGTTGTGTATGATGACCATCCAATTATTTATTTTCTTTTTAGGACTCTTTGTAGCACAATATTGTGCGGCACACTTTCATCTTGAAGTTCTCAATGATCCGAGTTTCGTAGTAATCTGCCTAATGCGATGGGAAGAGCATTTTTCGAGTTATTTTCTCGCTAATTAATTGATGCACTCTATATTTTTGTCCATAGTTACACTGTTGCACATCCAAATATGAAATATATAATTGATGTTCCCACTTAATTGTTGCAGAATGGATGAGTTCTTGAGAGAACAAAGAGCACAAGAGGAATTAGCGAGTGTAGTGGTAAGGACTATAACGAACAACTGACAAGGCTTCTATCCTCGATTGTTTTTGTGTGAAGGTAATATCTCAATTATTTGTATGTAGAAAAATGTAAGATTCTCAAAATCTATTATTTACTTAAGCTTGGATTTTGTTTCGAGACCATCATATCATGGGCCAATAGATGAAGGATGTACCGCATGTGTGGCTCTCATTAGAGCAACGGATCATTGTTGGAAATCTTGGTGATTCTCGTTGTGTACTCTCAAGGAATGGTCAGTCGGTGGCTTTCTTGTCAAGTGTCTTTGGTACATAAACAACATGCTATCTTGTCATAATAGATGCATTCTAATGGTGCCTTAATTTATTTAAATTGTATTCAAAGGCAATTGATTTATCCACGATTTAGACAACCAACGACAATTTTCAAAATTCGTGATCGGACTCAAATGCTAGCACAACATTACCATCACGAAGCAAAACACGGGGATCAAATCAACAAAGAAAGCTATCTTCACCCGAACAAAGTCAAATCGAAAGAAAGCGGCGTCATTGTAAACAAAATCTGGCGCCGTGGGTGGCGTCGAAGCGGCGGGTGGCGTCGGGGCGGAGGGGTGGCGTCGGGGCGGAGGTGGAGTCGAGGCGGCGGGGGGGGCGGAGGGCGGCGTCGGGGCGGAGGGCGAGGGGCGGCGTCGGGCGAGGCAAGGCGTTAGGGGCGTGGGAGGCGGGGGGTAGGAGCGCGCGCGGGGCGGGCGTCGGGCGTGGGGGGGGGTGGGGGAGGAGAGGCGGCGGGGCAAGGGCGTCGGGGCGTGGGGCGGGGGGGGGGAGGCGGCGGGCGAGGGCGTCAGGCGTGGGGCGGGGTGGGGAGGAGGCGGCGGGGCAAGGGCGTCGGGCGTGGGCGGCGGCGGGGGGGAGGAGCGGCGGGGGCGGGGGCGTCGGGGTGTGGGGCGGCGGGGTGGGGGAGGCGCGGCAAGGGCAAGGCGTCGGCGTGGGGGGAAAAGCCGGCGAGAACAAGCTGAGGCGCGCCAGACTTATAATTTTTTTGCCAAATGTTGAAGTGCAGCCCTAATGAATCACGTGGTCCTCATTTCTCTATCGATTTTCTTGTAAAACCGACACAAATAAAAAAGTAATATCTCTATCGGTTTTTTTATAAAACCGACACAAAAAACAAAAGATTATTACGGAATAATCATCACTATCGGTTTTGTTTCAGAAAACCGACACAAATAAAGAGATTCACATCTGTATCGGTTTTTTTCAGAAAACCGACACAAATATAAAAGGTACATCTATACCGTTTTTTGAAAAACCGACACTAATAGAAAAGGCCCATCTCAATCGGTTTTATTCAGAAAATCGACACAAATAGTTTCTCTATCGGTTTTTTTAGAAAACCGACACAACAAACAAAAGATCACTCTGGTTTTCTCAGAATAATCGTCACTATCAGTTTTGTTTCAGAAAACCGACACAAATAAAAAAATGCACATCTCTATCGGTTTTTTTCAGAAAACCGACACAAAAAACCTGGAACATCTCTATCGGGTTTTTTCACAAAACCGACACAAAAAAGAAAAGATCACCAGAATAATCATCACTATCGGTTTTGTTTCAGAAAATCGACACAAATAAAACATGCACATCATGTCGGTTTTTCGAAAAACACAAATATAAAAGGACATCTCTATCTGCTTTTTGAAAAACCGACACAAAAACAAAAGATCACTACGGTTTTCTCGTAATAATCATCACTATCGATTTTGTTTCAGAAAACCGACACAAATAAAAAAAAGGTACATCTGTACCGGGTTTTTTCAGAAAACCGACACTAATAGAAAAGGCCCATCTCAATCGGTTTTATTCAGAAAACCGACACAAATAGTATCTCTATCGGTTTTTCTCAGAAAACCGACACAACAAACAAAAGATCACTCTAGTTTTCTCAGAATAATCATCACTATCGGTTTTGTTTGAAAAACCACACAAAAAAAAAAATGCATATCAGATCGGTTTTTTCGAAAACCGACACAAAAAAACCTGCTATATCTCTATCGGTTTTTTCGGAAAACCGACACAAAAAACCTGGTACATATCTATCGGTTTTTAGAATAAAACCGACACAAATAATTCTATATCTCTATCGGTTTTAGAATAAAACCGACATAAAAAGAAACATGCATATCTCTATCGGTTTTGTTCACAAAAGCGATACAAATAAACGTTATATCTCTATCGGTATTCTAATAAAACCGACACAAATGTTGTTCAATGCACTATTTGTTTTCGGAGAAACCATGAATTACGAACTTGCGAAATATCGATCAAAGAGTGAAAAGGCCATGACTTTTGCAAACATAGTTGGAATTTTTGAAATTTTGCGGACAGACTTTGTGATACTACAAATCTTTTCCAAAAAGTATTACGCAAAAAGAGTCATTGAAAAAGAAGGCCAAAGTCACTTTGTAGGCATGATTTTTGTTCAAAGAGTCTCAAAGTCAAATCTTTACGAAATGAAGTCCAAGTATTTTGAAAATTGCGAGAAAGGATTTGATGTAGAGCTTCTTTTCTTGCTTCAAGTAGATGATACATACCACAATCCATTGAAAATTTTTGCAAAAGTTTCATACGTACACGTAACCTTTGCAAACACGAAACTACGATTATGTACAATACAAACATTTCAAACACATAGCAACCGATACAATGATGTACTCCTTTTATTTGCAATACAACCCTTCACGATGATCTACACGCATGTAATTTCTTCCATGTGTGTCATCGCATCACTAAAACAGAGCCCCATCCGCAAAGCGGAGGTATTTCATCAAATTGGTCGTATTCTTCTTCATCTATGACATTTTCGACTCAACGATCCGCCTTGCCATGAAGGACGACGTGCAACCTCGGATTGGCGGATCACGCACATAGAAGACTGATTTGCTTGCTTCGCAAGTATGAATGGGTCATCTTTATAGGCGAGTCTGTTTAGATCCACAAGAGTAAAACCTCTCTTGTCGACCTTCACTCCATGTAGGAGTCCCACCCACTTACATCGAACAATGGAATTTGGTATATTCCGTAATCGAGCTCCCAAATTTCTTGATCACCCAGTAAGAGTCACAGCTAGCCTCTGAGATCTTTTGACTACAACGAAACAATACAAGGGTACCAACGATGACTCCTAATCTCTAAATAGGTTTGGTCCTAATCCCATTCGAGAATATGTGGTTCCGACAAGTTCCTAAGCCGTTGTACAACTCCAGAGAAAATTTCGGAAGCATCTCCCCGCTATTCTCCATATACACGTCTCGACAACAGGTCAAGAGGGGTGTGTATCTGGAGAATACCAGGGAGACGCTACCGAAATCTCTACTCTGCAGTTGTACAACACAACTTCGAGAACTTGCGGCTTATATCCTCAATCGTCAAAGAATGTGGACAATTAGAGATCTGCTAAACTTATAAATATACCATTTCGTTCGGTATATTTATAAACAAGCATCCTCGAGCAGGAGGCGTGGTTCCGCACCCTAAACTCTAGCATTCATCAAGTAGCGACAATAATAATTCCATATTAACATCAAAGCACTACAAATTAAGATAATTAAATACATGTGTACATGCTTGTGAAATAAAGGGTGTGAAATCGATAGGATATACACAATACCGATGCAATCTAAACTTTCTTAGCGACATATCAAAATTACATAGTACAAAATTAAAGGGGTTTGAAGGAATGCTCACATTTTGAAGAAAACCACAAATTATGCAAAATGAGGGGAAATCTCCTCAAGTTAGGGCTTCAAATTTACCTTGTTAACACCCACCCTTGAGGATTTCAAATTTTCTCACCCAAGTATTGCTTCCAAACACAGAATATGAGCTATTTTTTCTAGTGGCGGCGGAGAAACCTCCTCTGGAACAATAACAGAGAAGAGTTCAGCTCGAGTGGTATAAATAACCTAACGAGGTACATCACTATCGGTTCTCATATAAAAAGCGATAGTGATGTGATCATGAACATCATGATCGGTTCTTACAAGACAAGCGGCGGTGATTATAATAGTCATCACTATCGGTTTTCATATAAGAAGCGATAGTGATGAGCATTATCACATCACTATCGGTTCTTATTTAGAAGCGATAGTGATGATAATGAACATCACTATCGCTTCTCACAAAAGAACCGATAGTGATGAGAAGTTCTCATCACTATCGGTTCTTTTGTGAGAAGCGATAGTGATGTCGATATCATCACTATCGCTTCTTAAATAAGAACCGATAGTGATGTGTGCGTCTTCATCACTATCGCTTATATGAAAACCGATAGTGATGATAATGCATATCACTATCACTTCTCGTAAGAACCGATTGTAATGTTCCGTGCTACATCACTATCACTTCTAACCTAAGAACCGATAGTGATTATGATTAATGCCTCTCCTAAGTCATCTATCACAATCGTTTCTTCCTAAAAACTTAAGAACCGACACAGATGAAGCGATAGTGATGTACCATTCTGTAGTAGTGGAGGGAGGGGTATTGAGAGATCATTTTATCCTGAAGCTTGAAATAAGCATTCCCACTGATTTCTTGAGTTTTGCTATTCCTAGTATATTGGTAGAAATAGCAAGAAAGGTGAAGAAGTGGGGGAATGCCAAGGAAAGCCTCATAAAGATGTGAGAAAATACTCAAAATAAAAATGAAATTAGGGGGGAGATGATAAAGATCGTCTTGTAGTGATTAAGCATGTTGGCACTGAATTCGCTCTCAGGGAGACTTAAACCTAACCTAACGAAGGCGGCGAAGAGGATGAGGCACCCCTCTTGGGGCACCGGCTTTGCATCCTCTATATTAGGATCCCACCTCAGCATTTCGTGTGAGGGAATTAGGCCCTGGTCCTCAAGCTCCTTAATCCTGCTCTCGGTGAGAATCGACTTGTCCATGGCGGATGAGGTTGGGAGAACATAAAAGAAAAGAGTTTGAAGACGAAGGGGCTCAAGAAGTGTTTCACGCCCAAAAGTGTAAGGCGTAAGGTATATAAGGGAAGCTTTCCCGTATTTATATCCTTTAATGAGTTGGGTTCGATACCGATTCAGTTACCGAAGAAATTCTTAAATCACCCTTTTTATACGCATTTAACCGGTACAATGATTATCACAAAACCCCATGATGAAAATAAAAAGCCTTGGGTAAAAATTTCCTTTTCACCCAAGCCTTGTGGGGCTAACTGATGAGGATTAAAGGTCACACACTATTTGGGCTTGCAACAGTTAAAGGCTATACTCCATTTTTGGGCCAGCAACTCATAAAGAAAAGCCCATAAAGAAGAATAAGGCCCACGATCAGTTACTTGGTTACGTCTCTGACCAGATTGCTGACGTGCCCTCTACTTTGTCTCACACTGGTTGTCCCTGACCAGTAAAACAACCGCCCTGACCAGTGATACTGGTCGGGGCAGGTAGTTATTTCTACACATGTGTACCGTGCATGCGATTATTCTTGATAGGTACAACAACTATTCGAAAGTTATCCTGAAAATGCATCCTGTGGCGAGAAGGCACCACTTGGTGAGAAGACACCTTTCGGCCGTATGATAACTTTTGAAGCACAACTGCCACATCTTCATTCTATATAAATAGGGAGGCCATTTGTATTGTCGGAGGATGATTTCGAATCAAGGAATTGTACACAAACTTTGTAGCAATCTGTACTTTGTTGAGCCACTTGGCTAACAAGATGTAATCTTTTGTCCCTCTTTTCATAATCTTGTTTCCCCATATGCCTGTAACCATGTGGAGCGGTGAGGATAGCAAAGGCACAGTGTACCAAAACACCGATCTTTAAGAAGACAACGGCGGCGGCTCTCCTCAGCTCTAGGGTTCAAGCTTTGGGTATGGTTGGATGCGGAAGAGCGCTGTGACTATTTTATACACGGACAAGATATGTAGATCATGGAGTCTGGTATAAAAACATCGGGGCGTGGAGTCCATGTCGGTTGCGAGATGGAGATAATGAATAGTGCCTGCTAACAGGTGGGTCCCAGTAGTCAGTGAATCACACGGCACGGCTGAACGTGCTGGGCTAGGAGAATGGGGTGGCTGGGTTGGGGTTTGGCCTAATATTTCCATTAATTAATTTAGTTTTCCTTTTTAGATAATATAAAAAGTGCAAATGAGCTCCAAATAAAAAAATGCAAATGAGCTCCAAATAAATAGCAAATTCACTCAAAAAATTCCTAGAAAAATTTAGAAAATATTTTTATGCATATAGAATGTAAATAAAATAATTTTGACATTTTTTCATTTAGCATTAATCATATTAAATCATTTTTGACTTAGGAAAACACCATATTAATATTTTAATTACCAAATAAATGGTGAATTTTTTTGGAGGGCTAAATTAGACAAAAACTTTTCAAGAAGGCAAAAATTGGGATGTTACAATCACGCATTTGTTTAATTAAATATTTGAGTTTACAAGCAAGGCTCACAGGCCAACTGAAAAGATAATAGTGGAAGACAAAGCTGAAAGAGTAGTAGGCCCAGTAGAACTATCATTGGTAATCAACTAGGGTAGTGACCTAGTCATCAATATCCTCACCAGTGGTAAAGTCCTCCTCCTTTGAACAACAAAGTATAACAAGGTGAGTACATAGAATACTCTACAAGTTATACACGAAATACAATCTTAATGTAAGTATAACAAAGGAATGCATAATAGGGTTAGTTGAGTGTAAAGCAACATTTAAATACAATAAGTAATTTTGAAAGTGTACCGGATATAATAAAGTAAAACTAATTTTCAACAAGCTAGTGCAGGCTCAAACCAGACAGCAATTTAAACACGGGCTCCAACCCGGGGCATGAACCCAACTTCCCCACATGGATTCCATAATCCATAAACAATTTTTCTGAAAATGTTTTTCAAAACCAAAATCTAATCTACGGAAGGCATTGCTCAGCATGCCCATGACCCTAGGCTCGGCTAATTGAATAGTTTTACTTTGCAAAGGTTGTACAACTCACCCACAAGAGATGATCATCTCTTATTGCCTCTAGATAAAAATACTTTTTTTGGTGTGCGGCAGAGATATTATGACAAGGCCTTTACAATGTGCCATGAAAAGCAGTCATGCCCGCTAAGGTTTCCACCGCCGAAAGCATTACACCAACTAGTTGGAAGCCTCCTCTTGCACCGTGTGGGAATTACTGTCTACCTGACACCAATATTAAACCAAATGGTACAACTGACAATGAGACGTTGCAAATTAATTAGCCAGGTTTGTCCCATGTCAGACTTGTGTGGTACGAAAAGGCTTTACAATCAATAGCTCATAGACCGGTCCTTAATTGACTAGGCGGGACTTTCCACAAACCACAATCTTGTGCTTCCCACACCCACTTGGCAACCACTCATGCTGTCTAAACCATATTTTCACTTTGCTTTGTACAATATAACATTTCATAAACTTCCATGGCACACCATTGCTAAGGAATAACTTTTATACTGAAAAGGTTTTTCGGCTTGATAATTTCCCAATTAAACCAGAATTTGGATCTAAGCATGTCCAAGCCATTTGCTACAAAAGCAGTAGTTAATAATATATTGGTGTACCAACTAGTGAGATTTTACCAAAGGTGACAAAGGTATAAGGATTTTCAACATCCAATGTTGTCATTAAAAATAGGAGAAACTACATACTTAAATCTGGGATTTAAATTACATTGAAAAACATTATGCATGTAATAATGTAAAAAATATTAATTTTAAAATTGGGATCAACACGATCAAGGGTGTAACTTGCCTTGGTCGAGGTAGTGTGGTGTTCTGAATCATCGAACTCATACTCCAACAACACTCTCAAATCTAAACATGAAAACAGCCAAATTCAAATAAAATCCAAAAAAGTGAAATTACAAACTGGCCTAAATAGGTTGTTTAGGATTTTAGATGAATTTAGGAGAAAGAACAGAGTCAAATGGAGTTAGAACGCAGGAGAATGGACTCACAAATTTTTTTTAAATAGAAAATCCTGATTATTGTGTCAGCAGATATTTTGGATTTTTCTTTCTAAAGGAAAAACTAGAATTATGATGCAAGGATGACATCAGTACGAATTTTTGAAATAGGCGAGAACCTTTTTTTAATAAAATATCGGTGGTCAACATATGGGTCTGAGTCTATGGATCCAGTCCACGTGGCGATGCAGATCCACCGTGGATGGGGACGTAGAACAAAGTGCACTGGTGCCACATAGGCTACCACATGGACACTAACTCGACTTGGTATGCTGATGCGGCACTTATGTGGCGGATGTTGGAATAGTCAGAAACTTTTTTGTTGGTCTACGCAACTGCTCAGTCTTTTCTGATTTTTCATTGCTATTTATACTAGATATTACATAACCGACTAGCTAACTTGGATAGCAATCCAAACTCCTAATATTAACAAACTCAAACAAAACTTGTAGAGTTTGAACCTTCTAAAACTAAAACTAACCAAATCTTATCTCTTAACTAATGCATGTCAAGATTATCTCTAACATTTTCCCCCCCTAATCTTGACACACTGACTCTTACTCATTGAGACAATCAGTCTCAACTATGATTTGCCAAACACATACTTGATATATGATGGTGAACTCATCTCCAAGGAGTTTCGCCTTCTTCTTGCTGACCATACCACCGGTGACGCATCTCGCCGATGATTACAATCTTTTGCCTCAGCTCCAATCATGTTTTCACTGGTAACACAACTACGGCGACGCAGACTCACATTAGAGTTTACCCATGAGAGAATCTGGACACACTTACAAAAACCCTCGTGTACAGCAAAAACAGCGACGACAACATCTCAAACCGCACATCATCTGCTTCTCTTTTCGTCTTATTTTCTTCTTGCTCCTTACGTCTGAAGCTCTTGCTTCTTTCTCTTTTGATGTGCCTGCATAGTCACAACATTGGTGCAAAATTTTCACGCCATGCGCACTTCAGTACCATGCTTGCATCCGCTCTGTTCATCAATAAAAAAAATCCTGAGCATCTACGACCCTATTTGCTTCGGCTTTTTCACTAGCTTAAAAGCAGAAAAGTCAAAGCCGAAACAAACGACTGACTTTTAAGCCAGGCTTAAAAAAAGCCAAAAGCCTCCATATAACTATAAGCCAAAAGCCAGGTGAGAGGTGCTTTTTTGGGCTTTTTTGGATGAAATAACTCTTTACCACTGGAAGTCTCTAAAATTACCCACCAAATGCCATCATATATAAACTCAAGAATCCTTCTCTCATCTCCTCATTTCTCCTCGTCTTCTCTCGCTCCCCTGTGCGACATGGCTTCTCCATCCACCGCTCCGGTCTCTTCCGTCCCCGACCTCCTCCCTTCCCAGCCTCCTTCCTCCTCCACCAACCCGGATCCGACGCGGCGTGGGTTGAGGCGGCCGAACCTGAGCTTGGAGCAATGGGAGGCTACATGGTCCGGGTGTGACGCAGGTGGAGCTGAACTGATTCGGCCGTAGCACGACGGGAGACGGTCGGATCCGGTGTGGCGTTGGTGGAGGGGGGCGGACCCAAGGGTGGAACGACGGGAGGCGGGTGGAGGCGGCCGGATCTGGCACGAAAAGAGGTGACCAGATCTGCCTCATCGAGCCCCTAAGTATATGTTTTCATTTAGTTTGACGAGAGTTCATAATTGTTATGCTATTTTCAGTCTGAGAAGAGTTCAAAATTGACATGTAGAAGAGTTTCAAGTTGATAAATAATTATGCTCAGAATAAAGTTTGATCTCAAGATTAATCTATGTTTTTCAATATGACATTCAGTGAAAAAAAGTATGAAACATTTGTATTAGATAAATCAGTACATAAAAAAGTCCTTACAACCTTAAAGGGTATTTCAAACTTTCTAGCAATAAGCTACACCATTCAACCCATCAAAAAGCCAGGGTACCAAACAACATGTCTTGGCTTAAAAGCTCGTTAAGCCAAAAAGCTAGCTTTAAGCCAAAAGCCAAAAAGCCTAAGCCGAAACAAATAGGGCCTACAGATGCATCGGCCTAAGCTTGCTGGTTTCATCCGAGTGTGCCTGACGCGCCAGCACGCGCCTGTGCCGGCGTTTTGGCGGTGATCGACCACTGCCCGATGGCGACCCCGCACCTGTTGTCGCGAGCTCCGCGCACGTCGCGGCCGACAGGCCTACTGCACGCCTGTTCTTGCAACCGTGCGCCCCGACGGCCATCCGCCGAACCCGCGTTGCTGCTCGCTTAGCCATCTTCACGATGATAGACTGGTTCCTCGGGTGCCACCCTCGGGAGTCTCATCCTCTCGGTGAAGGCGGTTTGATCCAAAACCTTAGGCTCTGATACCAATTGTTGGAACAGTCAGAAAACTTTTTTGTTGGCCTACATAACTGCTTAGCATTTTCTGGTTTTTCATTGCTATTTATACTAGAGATTACATAACCGACTAGCTAACTTGGATAGCAATCCAAACTCCTAATCTTAATAAACTCAAACAAAATTTGCAGAGTTTGAACCTTCTAAAACTAAAACTAACCAAATCTTATCTCTTAACTAATGCATGTCAAGAATATCTCTAACAGCGGACAGTGAGGTGCAGAATTGCGAGATGAAGGCAAGGAGAAACTAATGCGTGCTGTTAGGTCATATGGAAACGACGGCAGCAACCGATGGCAAGGAGAAAGTGGCGGTGCAGATCCAGTCGATGGCAGCGACGGTTATGCGGCGGCACACTAGTGATGGCGAGGCACGCACGAGGTAGAATATGAAGTAGTGAAGCCGATGCTATGAACGGTGTCGACGGAGTTCCAAAGATGGCGGCGAATCTGTGAGAGAAGCATGGCACAGACCAATGAGAAGGTTTCATTCAATTCCGGCGACTGGCTGCGGGATTTACCAAATTAACTGAGGGAAATGATTCGTGAGGTTTGGGAACACAAGGTGACACAATTGGGAGGGGTCAGGGCTCATCGGAAGTGGTGGAGAAGCAAGGGAGCACGGCAGCCGGAGGCGAAGATGAAGGCTAGGCGCAACATTGTTTTGGAGAAAGGAGAGAGGGAGGGAAGTTGGGTGCCTAAAAATGGGTTGAACGAGTGGAGGCAAACCCAGTGCTTCCTTTTATAGGGACTCGGGGCATCGACGAGGGAAAATGATGGCAATGAATGCGGTGGCTGAGCGGCATTAAGGTGCGGAAATGCGCGTAAAAGCGAGTAAATGAGGGGGAAATTGTGGAGATGAAGATGGTGATGAAGAAAGTCTTGAATGACATCTATTGTGCATGAAATTTGGGAGAAATGGATGTATTTAGGAGCTCGAAGGGGCATGGAAATGGTGCCGGCTCAGGTGGGCATGAGGCGGAAGAAGACCTTGACATGCGGGTCAGGCATTAGCGAGAGAGAGAGAAGAGAGTGGGTGACGTGGGTTGGGCTAGGCTAGGAAGAAAGAAGAAAGGCTGAGGAGAGATGGACCGCGTGGGAGGAAAGAAGGAAAAAGGGAAAAGAGAAACGAGCTAGAACGAAAAAAAGGAGGAATGGGCCAGAGAGAAAGGGATTCAGCCAAAAAGAATCAAATAGATTTTCAAATAAAGATAATTCCAAAAATGCAAAGAGGCTTTAGAAAATACCAAATAAAACTAAAATATTCGGGAATTCACAGAAGTTCCATGGAGCATTTTGAACTTAGAAAAATTATTTCCGACTTAAAGTTGGTTTTATTTTTACACATAAATTAATTTTTATCTTTAGAAAACAAGAAAAGACTTTTTGAAATCTAGAAAATTAGGGCGAACTCTCTGAAAATTCAAAAATATAATAAAAATAATATATTTTTTAAAAACTATTTATTTAGAGATAAAATGTGCAATGTCACAAGATTTCACTACACAATTAAGGAGATGACTAATGTTGGTAGCCAAAATTTTAAACTCCAATTGGCTGCAAAATGATGCAAATAAGAATAGATGAAATAACCATTACAATAAACCACATACCAATAAATTCACTACTATAGAATGGTACATCACTATCGCTTCATCTGAATCAGTTCTTACGTTTTTAGAAAAAAACGATTGTGATAGATGACTTAGGTGGGGTGTTAATAATAATCACTATCGGTTCTCAGATTAGAAGCGATTGTGATGTAGCACTGGGCACATCACAATCGGTTCTTATGTGAGAAGCGATGGTGATTTGCATACTCATCACTATCGGTTCTCATGTGAGAACCGATAGTGATGAGAACGTGCTCATCACACACATCACTATCGCTTTTCATATAAGAACCGATAATGATGTGTATGATCACATCACTATCGCTTCTTAAATGAGAACTGATAGTGATATGTGTGTACGAGGGGGAAACATGCACGCAGAAAATGACAACACTATGAAAATGACAAGCTAGTCTGATGGTTATGGATGGTGTCTTATATGTGCTGTTTGAATGCAACATCTTAGTTCTCCAAAATGAACTAGGTCAGAAGCTTGCTAAAAGGGTGAGAATAGCTCTACAAATATTGCAATCGGTTCTCAAGTTGCGTCGGTCAGAAGCTTGCTAAAAGCGTAGGTCAGAAGCTTGTTCAATTGTGTCAGTTATTTTTAGAAAATCGATAGAGTTAATGCACTTATTAGTGTCGGTTTTATTTAAAAAACCGATAGAGATAGTCCTTGCATTAGTGTCGATTTTATTTAAAAAAACCGATAGAGATAGTCCTTGCATTAGTATCGGTTTTTTAAGAAACCGATAGAGATAGTCCTTGCATTAGTGTCAGTTTTATTTAAGAAACCGATAGAGATAGTCCTTGCATTAGTGTTGGTTTTTTTAAGGAACCGATAAAGATAGTCCTTACATTAGTGTCGGTTTTATTTAAGAAACCGATAGAGAAAGTCCTTGCATTAGTGTTGGTTTTTTTAACAAACCGATTGTACCTTTGGTTTAGGTCTCGCATGTGAAGCGCTCCAGAAGATTTGAGGAAGGACAGCTTTATGCAGGTTCTTCAGTCTGTAATTGCAGTGGTCAAGTCCACCAAATCTTTTGCAAGTTAGTTGATATTCATGCAGCAATATTGTAATACTAGACTTACACAAAAAAATTGTTCGTTATAAATGCATTTCAGGACTGAAAAACACTTTGCAGTTTATAACAATATGCCAGTACATCGAGTTCAACCTGATCTGTTCTATACGATACTACATGATTAGAGCTGCACTTCTCTTTGAAGTTATACAACGGTAATCTCAGTACTATACACTATGGTCTGTTGTGTTATATTAAGTAGCAGAGCAAGGTTTTAGGTACTATGTCGAACCTTGCGTGCTAATAGAGTAATACTTGTTTTTCTATTTTCTCAAGTTTATTAGAAAGACTAATGCTAGGAGATAATGACTTGTCCTGTTACGTGCATGGTTGATAACAGGCAAATGTTAAGTGGTTCCTAATGCGGTCAAATTAGGTGATGGTCAAGAATTTTACATGCATGGATAATGATTATAGTAGATCGCAAATGGCACTTGAGCAGCAAAGGATCCTTGGCTTTCTGTAAACTATATGCAAGCAGGATCAATGCTTTCCAGTTTCCATTAGGAAGTAATTTGTGAGGACCTCAATTGTCTTTGTTCTACAGCCATATTGATTTGTCCCTGACATTGTTCTGGTTATTGCAGATTGGAGGCAGTAACTTCTTGAGAAAGGCACCTGCTCTGCACCTGTTAGCCTCTCATTGTGATGGGTTGTTCTTTGTTGGCAAAATATCATTTCAAATAATGAATGGTCTTGGAATGCCAGTACCCTCTTGTTTTGTAGAAAGAAAAGCAACCAAGGACAGTAGAAAGATCATTAAGGCACGTGTTTAAAATCATTTAGCAATATCGTATAGTCATTCTCCATTTCAACATAAATTGTCAAGTTGGGAACTTTGTTGTATTACTTCAGTTGATTGGTCTATTTTAAACAGGTCATATTATAAGCTAACATTTGTTATATAATCAATCTATTTTTAAATCATTTAACAAATTAGTATTATGCCTTGTTCAGTTGATATCTAGTCAAATGGCCATAAAAACACCAATTAATCACAAGTTATATCCAACTAAAACCGTCACAACCAAAAGGTGATCCCAGTGACCTTGTTCAACCTTGTGTGCTATGACTATACAACAGTCTTTATGCTAGAGTGTAAGGCAGAATGATGAATCCTATTTACTAAATATAGTCCATAATAAGAAAGCAGCAGGTACTAAAATAACAATTTTAAGGTCAATCTAGCTTGTTCTAAAACATTTACATTAATGAGGAACCGTTTGAATAACTGGAATCTGGAAATGAAAAATAGCTACCAAACATAAAAGGAACTATACATGACCACAGAACAAAAACTGGTAAAAATGAAGGTGTATGTCACAAACCATGGAAAGTGCCTACTGTTCAGAAGATGGCATTTTCTTCAAAGCCAACTGTGCTGCGTCTTTAAGTTGGAAACATACAAAAACTTCAGAGACAAGATACATTGTTTTGACCATCAAGACAGAAAAAAAGGAACAGTCAATTATGGAGGTTTTGCATTTTTGAAAAATGAATGCTTTAGCAACTTCTCAGCTATTGGCCTCTTTGTTTGATCTTTGACCAAGCACATTGCAACCATCTCCTTAAATGACGGGTCACAACTGAAAGTGCTTAATTAGAAAGGTAAACAATATAATATAATATATGGTAGATTTGGAGCTTAATGATGTGAAAAATATAATATAAAGTGTTTGTGTTATGTGAATGTAATATGTGCATAATGTGTGAAATCTACGCTGTTTGAATATGATATGTGTATACTATGTGAAATATGTGCTGATTTAGGAGGGTGAATTGAAAAACAGCACACCCCCTCATCTCTATCGGTTCTTAGAAAGAAGCGATAGAGATGAAGGAGTTCTTTCTAAGAAGCAATAGAGATGACGCTATCATCTCTATCTGTTCTTAGACGAAGAACCGATAGAGATGATAGCGTCATCTCTATTGCTTCTTAGAAAGAACCGATAGAGATGACCACCTCATCACAATCGGGCAAGAACCGACTGTGATAACGCCGTCTCATCACTGTCTAATGATTTTGTGTCACCACCGGAACCGACTGTGATGACGAAAAAGAACCGATTGTGATGTACATTTTTGTAGTAGTGATTTTTAGTAAACCTGAAATGAGCTCAAAACTAAAGAAGACTTATTAATTTGCACCATAAATATTCACAAAATGGGAACCTGGGTTGAGTTGCTCGTCTTTTACCAAAAATTTGTAAAATCAGTTACCTGTGAAAATATCAATATTAGAGTTCACCAAGTATTAGCCACAAAATCAGTACTAAAAAGCTAAACTAATTTCAATGAACTCATTACCACCTGTGTCGCCAGATGCCTATAAATGGGGCCTATGGATACCAATATATAATTCCAGGACCAATTAGGTACAAATGATTTATATAAATTGGACTTGATCAAGTACCATCAACGAAAAAAACATAAAATGAATGTGTTCAACACCGGAAGTGTTTGCAATTTTCCATTTTCCCTAGTTTGAACCAAGTAATTTGTCGAGGACCTAAAAACGACAGTTCACTTAAGGTCCACACCACAGTTCGTGTTTCTGAAGCAAGGACAGAGCAAGGAAGTTTCAATGATGGTGCCATGCATATGTTGTGACACACAACTAAAAAGGTGGATAACTTTTGGATATATTATACAGAATGGACTCTTACGGGAGATGCATGCATCTAAGCGTATGGGCACCAGGCCCAGGTCCAATCCAGTACAGTCCCAGTTCACTGCACCGGTAATAATATGTACACGAAGACCACCAAGTTGCGCACTTGTTTGTGTTGTCCGCACTTATGTTGCCACTGTGTATGATGTAACACATGCAAGCGTCCACTATGCCACAAGTTGAAGTACGTAGTTGCAGCTATGCACACGGAATCAGGCACCGATGGAGCTCACATTGCATTTCATGCGCTCGAATTGGACTCGCTATATAGATAGCTAGGTAGGCTGCACGTATCAGCCATCACATAATTCGGAGATCCTGAGGAGCTCCTCCAGGTACTCGGAGCCCAGGTCCTCCAGCTCCACGACGAACCGCTTATGCTCGGACGCCGCCGCGTTCCTGCCCGTCGCCTCATCGATCGTTGCCGCGGCCGAAAGCTCAGCTTTCTTTCGCCTCTTGCGCTTGGAGTGTCGTCGCTTCAGCGCCAGAACGGGCGATTCACCCGCCGCGTCGAGAGCGAGGCCGCCGAGCGACTCCCGGACGCGCTCCACGGGGAAGTTCAGCGCCGCGGCCGGGCCGCGCGCCGAGAGGGCGGCCTGGTCGTAGGCCATCGCGGCGGCCTCTGCGCTGTCGAACGTGCCGAGCCACACGCGCGCGCCGTTCCGCGTCGAGTCCCGTATTTCGGCCGCGAACCTCCCCCACGGCCGCCTCCGCACCCCGATGAACGCCGCCTTGGTCTCCCGCCCCTGCTCCCCGCTAACGACAACACCCGAGCTCCTGGACTGGGGCGCCGGCATCCCGTCGCCGCCGCCGCCGCTCGTGTCGAATTGAAGCGAGTCCGATGAGGAGGACGACGAGGACGAGGACGACGTGTTAGTAGCGGCGGCCATGTAGCCGCTGTAGATGCCGTGGCTGTGATGCTGCTCCATCTGTGTTGGATGGAAATGGTCGTGTTGTCGACTTGCCAGTTGCCACTTGTTTCTTGATGTAGGCTGTGAACCTATGGCGAGGGGACGGAGTGTTATTGGTTCAGATCCAGGAGCAGCAGCAAGCAGCGATCCGGCGGGGTTTATATACAGTGATGGTGCGTGGGGTTAGACGAATTTTATAACTGCTAGGACGGTAGGGTGGGCACCTCACCTGCTCGGAAGATGACAGGTGGGGCCCACGATAGCTGTCGCTGTCACCGGAAAGGCGGTTGGTCGTGTAGGGCACTTAGGCTGGGCTGACGTAGGGCGGCTGGATAGGACAAAAGTTGCAAGCGTCAGCGATTAGCAATCGGAATTGTACCCTGCGTGTTTGCACACCAAAGGCTGATAAAATTGGAAACTTCGCTCATTCCATATCTAATGGCTGAGAATCAAAGGCATGGTATTGTTTATTCTCTGCCTTTGCTTAATACTTGCTACCTCTCAGTACACAGTACCTAGCTAAGCAAATACCGAAATTGTGCACTATCTATCAAACTTTTATGGTGTCTAGTGCCAATTTTGCTATGATAGAAACGTTATGGACAAATAGTGACTTCTTAAATACAATCTTTGCCTGCTATACAAATTTATCTGATTTTATATGATATACTATATATGTCTCAAGTGAATTGTACTTTTGTAATCTTGTTAAACACGATACACTTGTAAAATAATTTGTTTAGAGCGTACTCAGAGCATCTCTAGTGTGTCAAGATGGAGGGTTCTCAGATTGGTGGTTTTAGTGGCACAGGAGAGAATGCGAAACCCAAGTGTCGATAATAATTAAACAAGATATCGATGATGCTTATTGTTACTCTTGTAAGATTATGGGATCGATCATGTAACCACCCGTGCAAATAAATGATTGCGTTGGACAATTCGATTCTTATGTACAATGGCGGAGCTGGTCCTCAGACTGGTGGGGTCTTAGCACAAGGCCTAGCCCAACTGATAGTAGAGGAGTGTAGCCTGAGGGATTGGCCCTTCGCCACTAGCCCGAGGCAATGGCCCAACCGGAGCACATCCAGAGGTCAGTAGCACTTCTTGATGCCTTCCTCACGCCCACGCGGTCAAGCCCTAGCCCTCGTCACGTAGCGCATGCTCACGCCACCGCCCTGCGCGGCTAAGCTCCCTTGCCATCCAACGCCTAGCATTGGCCAGCCTGCGCCTCCAACCTCTCTAGGAGGCTGTCTTGCGCCTCCAACCTCTCTGGGCAGCTGTCCTGCGCCTCCAAGCTCCCTAGTCGGTAATATGCTCTGTACCAGTAGTCTAGTAGTATTTGGTTACGAAATGTTCTGAGATGCATTTCCTTGTGCAGTTGGAGATGATTCTTCCTAATAGAGGATATGCATTCTTTTCACACGCCCACAAGGTGGCACGGAAAGAAAATATGACACTATTAGATAAGGTTAACCTACCATATGTTTGTATCTTTGTGATTTCGGTTAATAATGTGCATAAATATTTCTATGGAATTTATAAATTGCTAATTCATGGTCTCAGGTCCTTGAGAAAATAGTTTCCTTGTTTGATTACGAGCTAATTGTTGGAGATGATGGCAAAAGATTATTAGCATTTGGAAAATTTGCTGGTATTGCTGGGTTGATAGACTACTTACATGGCCTTGGACAACATAAGGACACTGGCTACCATCTCGATCTTAGTTCATGTCTTTAGCATTATCAAGCCTGTAATGCTAGAATTTGTTATCTGGAGTCCTGGACTCAATACTTCGAAACTATTTTTTCATCACGATGGGTGATTTGCTCTTGAAAAGTAATTACATATGTAGGAACAGGTTGTTAGTTCAGATAGCTTGATTATAGAAGTCTATGTTTGGTGTTATTAATTATTCAAGCCGCTTATGTTTTTTTCTTTACATCTTCAGGATATTTGAGTCTTGGTACTCCACTCTATTTCTTTCCATGGGAGCATCTTATATGTATCCTTCTCTTGCTGTAGCCAAGGTTGCATTTGTTGCCGTTGGTGAAGAGATTGCAACATTTGGACTTCCATCATAAATTTGCCCAATAGTGTTTGTGTTCACTGGAGCTTGAAATGGTAATTCAACTATAAGCCTTTTTCTTTGTCGCACTGTGATTCCGAATTAGGCAATTAGGGTTTAATTGATTGGACTCAATTTGATGTAATAGAAATACATGATGTGCCTAATTGCATGTGCAATTTCATCTTTTGTAGGTTTATTAGTCTCTTGTACTATTGTTGATGAATCATATGCACCAAACCTTTGTTAATATGTATTAACTTTCGTATCGTTCCACTACACTATATTGTTTTGATATATTTTATCTATTTCGTTGAAATGTTAAGCAAGAGTTCAAATTTATTTCTAAGCATTTGTGCTGTATTTTTGTCATACCTCAATATCCGTAGTGTTTGGCATTAGTTATAGCCGCTTAGTTTTTCGCTTGAGGTTTACCGAAATCCTAGCTCCGCCGCTACTTATCTGGATGCTTGGCGATTATATGGCCTTGCATGCCGCCCATGATTGATATATATTTCTCAACAATTCTCCGCATGTCATCGTTCGATGTGCCGTAGGATGCTCACAGTTAAGAAAGTACTAGTTCAGTGCCCGTGTATTGCTACAAAAAATAAATTATTAACGAAACATAAATGTTAAGCAATAACACAAATTTTACTACAAAATCAAACATCTATTTCTCCCGATTACAAAAGCATAAAAAAGTTAACCAAAGATCAGCAAGCCTGTAAGCCCCGCTCACCTCTGGCGCTTCGCAGAGAAGGTGGCCGTACCGCGGAGCAGGGGGACGGGTCCCAGATGTCGGGAAGTCCAGTCCAAGAAGTCGGGCTGCTACTGGTCCTCCACCTCCGCGTCCCCGCCTTCTCCTCCTCCGCCGTGACGGTAACCTCGAGGAGCCCACGCGCAACATGAGAGATCAAGGAGGCATACGGCGTAGAGCGGCGACGAGTAAGGCCACGGCGGCGCCGCCCATCTCCGTCAAATCTCTTTGTCGCGGGTAGCGTGAGGAGGAAGAGGTGGTCGGGCGGAGCGAAAAAGAAGCATTGTTTTTTTTGAGTTGGTCCGTTTTTTCTGCGGTGGTTGTTTTTATAGACGTGGATTGAGAGTGGAGAACGGACCGTCACCAACTCCAAATTAGAAGTAGTAGAGATAACTATGTTCAGTATTTAACAATTAAATATTTAATTACGACATATTCGGCTGTTTTTCCACAGGCTTACAACCCACGTGCACTTCAGATCAAAACCCACGAGCATATATAGCATAAAATTAACCCATTGAAAATTTAGCGACGTAGGAGTATTTACGGCGAAACCGTAGAAAATTCATCAAATACACCTAACATACTTGGTGTTTAATTACTAAAACACTGGCACCATTAATTATAGGAGAACTTTTACGGTGGATTATACTGGTAGTATATGATAAGCGATAGAAATCAGATTTAATTTTTGATTTGTTGAGAGCATTCTTACTACTCTACAACCGAAAAATATATATAAAAAACATATTAATTAATCTAATCCTTTAGATAAAAAGAAAAGAATGAACATCTTCCGGTTCCAACCATAGCTAACGGTTGGCGAAGCAACCACTCACTTACTCATTCACATAGAATATTTAATATTTCCTGGAAAGTCAAGGAGATGATCGAGGTCCTCAATCATAGACAAGAGGTCCAGGCCGGAAAGAAGGTTCCGCGATGGCTCGGGGCGGATGTAGACAGCGGGAGCAGCCTTCGCTACTTTTCTTCGTGACAGTAGTTGACACTTGACAGTTGACACATCCTAGCTATCCTATAACGCTGCTCCAAATTAAATGAAGTCACACTAGCCAAAACTATCAATATTATCTCGTAGGTTTATCTGGATGACAACGCTTTCACAGACACAGACTAGGCTGCGATTATTGCTCGTGCTTCCAGTCAATCAAGAGAAGATTGAATTAATTAATTAATCAGATTGCGATGATCTATGCGTACCATTTCTTTTGTCGACCCGATCATGCCAAAACAAATATGCAAGAGATTTGTGGCATCACAATATTTGGTCACATGCACTTTTGTGGGGGGCTGCTGTTGGCAATTGTAAAAAAGAAAGTTCGCGAAAATATTTTTGAACAGCAGAATAGTTGTTTTGCTTGCGCATTAAATCATTCAAGAACGTCATAGTGGCATTTTTGAAACTTTTGGCTTGAGAAGTGTTACTCAATTAGAATATACTCTGTCGAGTAATATTATGCTATAATGCAAAAAAAATTTGACCGGGTATAATTCAAATTTTTCCCTAGAAATTTTGGACTTCTTCTGTGTATGATGCTGAAAATTGAAAGGTAGCTATGTGAAAGTGACGTGATGTACTGAAAACACCTACACGTTTATTTATGTATTGACTTCCGTGTTGTGCCAGATATTCTCTCAGTATTAGTCAAGGTTCAAGTTTTCTTAGTCAGAATGGGAAGAAACCCCTTCTTCCTGGTGGACAACATTTTTTTTTGTACAGAATTCTTCATCACAGGCTTGAACAAAAGCTACATAATGTTTAATTACAGCCCACTTTTTTAGGAATTCTTCGGAACACCTCTTTTAGAATAGTTTACCGATCTTAAATCAAAATAGTTAATATTAGGTGATTAGATACAGATATAAACTTGAATATTAGTTAGGAGCAAAATCTTCGATTTGATTTGGTTTTTAGGTCATGTATATTTGTCCCCACACCTAATATTAGCTACATTGCTTTAAGATTTGTAAACTTACTAAAAGAGGTGTACCATCACTACTACAAAAGAACTTATATTAGACCCATCATTACTTACAATTTTTAAAAACTGTCTGTGATGGTTGATCATTATTGTCATCACTGACGATTTTTGGCTAAAACCGTGAGTAATGTAGGTCTCATCACAAATGGTTTTAGCAGAAAATCATCAGTGATGATACCATGCTCATCATAGACGATTTTTGGCTAAAACCGTCTGTGATGAGCTTTTCCTGGAAAATAAGTACAGAGAGCCCCGACCTCCATAGTATTTTTAGGGTTTTCCGAGCTATTTTTGATGTGGCTGTGATTGAGAGGCTATCTAGTGAAAGGAGACCATGGATTTGGAAGTTTGATTGTAGATCCTTTTGTTCTAGTGATCTAATGTTAGTAATTGGTTTTAATTGCATTATATTCAAGATCTAGCTTGGTAAAGTGGAAATTAAAGATGGTTTAGATCTAGCTTGGTGTAGATCCATTTGTTCTTTGTGATCTAAAGTAGTAATTGGTTCTAATTGCATTATACTCAAGATGTAGCTAGCTAGGTAAAGAGAGAATTGAAAATGCCAGGGTGACCTAAGGTTAGTAATTGGTTCTAATTGGATTATATTCAAGATCTAGCTTGGTAAAGAGGGAATTGAAGATGGTTTAGATCTTGCTTGGTGTAGTTCCATTTGTTCTTTGTGATCTAAAGTAGTAATTGGTTCTAATTGCATTATACTCAAGATATAACTCGCTAGGTAAAGAGAGAATTGAAGATGCTAAGGTGATATAAGGATAGTAATTGGTTCTAATTGCATTATATTCAAGATCTAGCTTGGTAAAGAGGGAAATGAAGATGGTTTAGATCTAGCTTTGTGTAGATCCATTTGTTCTTTGTGATCTAAAGTAGTAATTGGTTCTAATTGCATTATACTCAAGATGTAGCTAACTAGGTAAAGAGAGAATTGAAGATGCTAAGTTTAAATGTAGCTTACATATATATCCATTTGTTCTTTAGATCTAACATGGTTTATGATTTAAGGTAAGGTTTTAGCTAGTTAATTTGTGCTCCAATTTAAGAATGTGTGCATGTGAAAAGTAGTGTACTTAATTCATTATTTAACACTTATTGTTATATACGTAGCGTAGATGGACTGAAGCTGGATGTACGTTGAGAATCGTGCGAGTGCCGAGTACATTAATAGTGTCTCTGCTTTTAGAAGAGCTGCAGAGGAGGATGTGTTTAACAAGGTGGTGCAATTTATGTTTTGTCCATGCATTGATTGTAAGAATCTAAGGATGTTTCGAAACTCAGTGCAGATCGAAGCACACTTGATTCTAAGGGGTTTTTATAAGGGGGTATAATGTTGGATCAGTCATGGTGAAAAGCCGATTATACAGGAAGCAAGTAGTATTAACATCGCTGACGAAGTCAACGATATGCCGGATGATATTGATTGTGCTTTCGATGAGGATAGGTTGTACGATGACAATCTAGATCAGATGTTGTGTGATGCAGATGGGAACCGTGATGAGTGAGAGTATGAAAAATTCTAGGGCTTGATGGACGACTCAGAGAAACCTTTGTTCCTGAGCTGCAAGTCCAAATACATAAGGTTTTCATCCATGCTTGAACTACTGAATTGAAGACAAGCAACAGTTGGTCCAATAAGAGTTTCACGGCGCTATTAGTCCTATTAGCGGACATGCTTCCGGAGGGAAACGAGTTGCCGACAACCACCTATAAAGCCAATAAGGTTCTTTGTCCCTAAGGAATGGAAGTAGAAAGAATACATGCATGTCCGAACGACTGTACCCTCTACCACAAAGAGTACGCAAACTTGGATGCATATTTGGTGCGCAACGCATCCCGGTACAATTGTAAAAATCAGTCAAATGATGTCAATGAGGGAATTGAGGTGAAGAAAGGACCTCTTGCTAAGGTGGCGTGGTATCTGCCTATAATTCTCTGTTTGAAGCGTTTATTTGCGAACCTAAAGGAGGCAAAACTACTGCATTGGCACTCGGATGAGCGTAAGAACGATGGAATGCTAAGGCACTCTGTTGATTCCACCCAGTGGAGAAACATCGATAGGAGGTTTCAAGAATTCGTTGCAGATCCGAGGAATATATGGTTTGGATTGAGTACAGAAGGAATGAATCATTTCGGTAACATGAGCAACCATCATAACACTTGGCCCGTGAATCTCTATATATACAACATTCTCCTTGGTTGTCTATGAAGCGGAAGTACATTTTATTGTATATACTTATCCAAGGCCCGAAGCAACCTGATAATGATATTGATGTGTTCCTAGCACCATTGTTGGAAGCTCTGAAAACACTGTGGGTTCCTAGGGTGTAGGTATGGGACGCTCACAAATAAGAGAACTTTATTTTGCACTGCCTGTTGTTCTGCACCATAAATGATTATTCTGCCCTTGCTAACCTGTCGGGCCAGAGTACAAAAGGAGCCAAAACCTGTACTCACTTCTTAGATGATACCGAGAGTGTGTGGCTGAATCACTCGCGCAAAACAAAGGACGATATCAACGCATGGCTTGACTTGGTCGATGTGGGCATTAGACTCGAGTTAGCACCGAAAGAGACCGATAAAGGCCGATGTAACTGTAACACCCTCGTGTGCCCAAAGTGTCACTACATCAAGCATAACTAACCAGTAAACAACAACTTCAAGATTAAATTCAGCAAGAACACTAACCTTCTAATAATCTTCCAGCAACATAAAAACTCTCTAAGTAATTACTACGCAGCATCTAAATCTTAATAAAGCAAGGAAGGGTAAATAAAGATAACAATAACATCTCTACACCGTTGTTTAACTCGATCTCAAGACAAAAACATAATCCACAAATAAAACTTAACAAGACATAACCAAAATGACAACCACAAACTTCACACATTACTTATCTAGACCAAAAGCATGGTCTAACCAAAGACACATTCCACTAATTAGAATCTATTACATTAATCATAAGAACGCGATTGTCTAAAATTCAGTGATAACAAGTGGAGTGATGGTGCTACATTCCCTTCCCAGATGCTGATCCCAAGGTACCTAAAATCATTTAAATAAACAAACGTGAGTCCAAAACTCAGCAAAGTGCATCATACTAGAAAACAATGCTTAAGAATAGATCATGGCATCATCAATTCATATACTGCACCTGTGAAAGTCCATGTGGAGGTCGATCCATTTTTGTGATGAGTATTTGACTTTATTTGAGCAAGGTGTGCTCAAGTTTGAGTTTGATTTTGATTGATTTTCAAGCTAGAGCAATTTGAGTGGCTGGTCGAAGACCAGTCGTCTGACCCCGAGTGGTCAGGTCTTTGGTTGGTCGGAGACCAGTCGTCCGACTCCGAGTGGTTGAGTCGGAGACCAGTCGTTCGACTCCGAGTGGTTGGTCGGAGACCAGTCGTCCGACCCCAAGTGGTCTGGGCTTTGGCTGGTCGGAGACCAGTGATCAGACCTCGAGTGGTCGGGATGGAGACCAGTGGTCAGACCACGTGTGGTCGGGGTTTTGGTGGTCAGCGTAGTGTATTTCTTTCTGTTGAGATGGATATGTGTTGTTGGACATTGCTATGTGATGTGGTTTCCTTGTCTATGATGGTTGCAGGACTTTGGAGCTAGGTCATGGTGAGATGAAGGAGATCAGGACTAGGCTGGGAGAGCTGAGGTCCAGATGATCAAGGTGTCGCCAAAGATGACTGAGGCTAGGGAGTAGCTGCAAGCCAAGAAGACAAAGGAGTGGATGAGATGCTAACTTGAAGTCTCTCGATCAAGGAGGACCGTTGGATCGCGGTCAGGAAGATAGAGTAGCGGGTCAAGTTAGTATGATTTGAAAAGCGTGCAAAACCCGTTGTGTTGTTGGGTTTCGGGTTAGCCCATGCATAGCTGTGTGAGTGGGTAAAATCTCAGCCCTTGATGGAGTGCTCTAGGGTTTACAGGCTCATCCAAGAGTGGTAGGTGGTCCAAGCATGCTATAAATAGACAGGGAGAGGGGTGTCTCCCTGTGTGTGAAGAGCATGTGAGGAAAGTGTACGTGAGTAGGTGAGAGTGCTCTGGAGGCCTCTGTGCTCCTGAAGCTTTGCCCACTTTGTAGTGAGGCTTTGTAAACCTACCCTCTGGCAATGAAAGACTGCTTTCCCGTCTTTGAGTTCACTTTCCTCATTTACATTATGCTTTAAATTCATCATTTAATTTCATGCACTTTACCTTCTGTATGGTTGAATTATGCTTTAAATTCATCATTTAAATTCATCATTTAATTTCATGCACTTTAAATTCATCATTTAATTTCATGCCATGGTTAGGAGCAACAAAACAGAGAACTCACAAGAGGGTTAGTTCCTATGGACTACTAATATAAGGGCTGTGGATGATCTCACGCACTCAAGCTAACACAAAGTTCTTACCAGTTCTTACCCTACAGCTTGTCAAGGTCTGATCGGATAATGATGGCTGCACTCAGAGGTGACAAAGCGATTGCAAGGTACTTTTCCTGTGGTTAATAGTAAGTGGAGTTTGGACATGTATTATTTGTAGCAAAGGAAAAACTAGAACCACACTAGTCAAAACAAGTTGAAAGAATGTTCAACGGCGGTACGTGCTGGTCCTAGGCTAGACCGTGCTAGAGACGCGAGCCTAGACACTAAAGAAGTCACAGAACAACAACCAGAACGTCCTCAACGCACAAGCAACAGCTAGGGCTCCTTTCTTCCCTCTTTTTTTTGCTGATTTTTTTTTCAATTTTTTTTCCAATTTTTTTGTGGGAGCCCTAGACTGGAAAGCAAAAAGGCTCAGAAAGGGGGTGGGCTGCGAGGTAGTGATGTACACAAATCCAGGACACAGGAGCAAAAAATTCTAGGCAAAACAGGAAAGGTTAAATTTTGCCGAACTTCCGGGGGCGTTTTGAGGCCCTAAACGATGTTTTTTGGGGTCGAACGAATTTTTCGAAGCCTCGGGGAAAACGTGGGCTGCTCGGTTTTGATCTTGTGTGATGGAGTTTGGGGTGTTCTGGTGGAAGGCTCTCGGTTTTGCGGAAGGAAGATGGCAGCACAAATAGCCGCACGAACAACACGACGCTGTGACAAAAACGTGAATAGAACTCGAAACTCTAAAGATCAAATGCTAAGACTAGCAACGACACAACGATGCAACATAAATTCAACAATAAATAAACTAGGTAGTAATAGTAAAGGCTAAAAGGGGGCTCGGATTAGATCGAAAACACGACGAACATATATATATATATTTTTTGGGCTATTTTTCTGGACTCTAGGACGAATAAGATGAACTAAACAAGGATAAGGGTGTTCTCACTAGGCAACCGTTGCTCTGATACCACCTGATGTGCACTAGGGTTGTCCCGATCTTCTGATGAGAACGATATGATGAACCACAAGATCAGCAACCAAACAATCGCAACGTCACCACACGAGGCGAGCAACCGAATCAAAGACCCGATCGATCCTTGTACCTGCTGCGACCAAGAACATGCAAGAACAAGGTGATAGCAATTTCAATCCAATAATCTCGAGAAAACAAGATTGAGGTTCTGTTTCTCAACTCGGGTGGTCTAGTCGACACACGCAAGATTCAGGAGGGACGCACACAGGGTCTACCAAAACACAACAAAACCTAAAAACTGAAGAACAGGGGTGAGAACCCAATATAAAGGGGTACCCACACAAGGGGGGGCGCCCAAGAGGGGTGCGGCAGTCAGGAGAGGGGCGCCGGCCAAAGGAGGGGTGGAACCCTAAAAGTACATGGGCCTTGGGCCCAAAAGAAATGTGGCGCAGCACTTAGAATTTCTGTCCCGTGAGATTGTTCTGTGATTTCCCTTCTCTGCAGGAGGAATTTGGCCTTGGGATCAGATCCATTGGAAATGTTATCTCGATACCTTTCAAACGAGTTGTCGAACGTCGAAAACAGAGTTCGGATGTGGCCGTGGCGTCCGTTTGAAGTACTGCTGCTCCTGGATGGCCGAACCGGACTCGGCGACGAATTGGGCTTTATCTTGGGCCTTCCTTGGCGCGTGGGCTATCCTCGATGGATGTTCTTGACGTGCTGGTCCAGCAAAGGTGGATGGAAAGGATTTTCTTCTGGATTAAGCCCTCCAGACGTCGTAGACGAAGTAGCCGTCGTAGAGGAAGAAGGGGCAGCGGTTGTATCCTTGGTTGGGATGTCCTCATCAGATGGACACAAATTCAACAAAGCGAAACTGAAACAAAAGTTGCATGGACACAAGGGGTTGTAGGACAGTGAAATCGATGATGAACTTTTTGTGGGGCAGTTTTTCTGAACTCTAGGACGATGGCAAAACAAAAGTGGGGATACAAGAATTACCTATCAGGCAACCGAGGCTCTGATACCACTTGATGGGGATTGTGGCCCAATCTTTCGATAGGTAGAACTAAACCGATTAGTGGAGAACTCGACGTTGACGATCCGACTTCCAATCAGAACGGATTCGAACCCTACAATCGCTACACCACGGCTCCTTTGGTTATCAACCACGCACAAACACGGTTAACCTCGCCAAGAAGGCTTATCCCTACATGCGAATCGAGAACACAAGTAAGAATGTAGAAGATGCAATCTGAAATTGCGAATAATATTAAGCACACAAGTTGGGGTTCCACAAATCGATGTACGAAGAAAAACTGACAAAGTGTCCAGTTGTAATCTAAGCAAAACCCTTCTATTCTAGCAACGGCTACTGAATATATATGAGGAAGAGGGCAAGGGAGGTGGCCAAGGGGTTGGCCATGCAACCCTAGGTCGTACAAGGCCTTTAGGCCCAAGTGGAGGTGTCGCAGCACCCGGCAGTTTCTGTACGTCATATAGTTTTGATGATTCCCATCGATATAGATGGAGTTTGAATGTAAAAACACTTCGGTTTTAAAGCTCTCGTTGTGAGCTTCTCTGTAGAGTCTATGAATGCCTCAAACGGACTTCATATGACCCAGATATGGTCATTTTTAGTTGAACTTCTCCTGGGGGCCGAACTGGACTCGTAAACGAATTGGGCTTGATCTTGGGCTGGGCTTGGAGTGTCAGAAGTTGTTGGGCCCTTGTCTTGGCTTTAGGTAGAAGCATGGCTTGCTGGGCCAGCATGGTCACATCAGTCGGTGTGCACCCTCTCATCCCTTCCATCCCATGGAGGGGCCTACCGAAGTAGGTCTTTTATGCTCACTATAAGTGAGACATAGAGGCCCACACAGGTTTCCTCTTTCATCATGAATGCTCATATGCAAAATATGTATACTATGCAAGTTGCATTTCTTTTCCACATTCTTGTCGAAGGTTAGAAATAGACAATAAACTTATACTTTCGGGTACCTTCGGGTTAGCAAAGTCATGCACAAAATCAGAATCACGCGATGTAGACAGGTTCGGGCCCCTCGGCGGACTAACAACCTGCTTAATGTGTGGATGATATATGTATATGGTGGATGGAATATAGAGCAATGTGTCTAGCCCTAGTTACAAGGAAGATTGAACTTAGGATAAGGCTAAGCCAGGGTTGGAGGATGACAAAGCTCAGGTTGTCGACTCCTGGTTGCTCTACGTAAAAGGTCTTCTCTTCATCAGGTCTGGAAGTCTTTCGTCCCCTCTTAAGGATACCTGCCCCGACCTTATATAGTCGAGGTATCCTTGCCCCAAGTCGAGTTGTAGTCGGTTTGGAGTACCGGATCGTAACCAATGAGTCCATCATCGCGTGATCTTCGTAGCATATCCAAACTTTCCTGGATACTAGGTGTACTCGATTCAGTTTCCTCATAAGCAATCAAGTCTTTCCTAGTTTGGAAATATTCCCTCCACATATATCTTATCCCGTAGAATTGGGTCCGTGATATCCGGAGTCTTTGTACATCGTTAGGAAATATCCTTCGTTTATCCTGCACATGCTCATACCCCATATTTAGATATTCGACAATTCTCAACCATAATCATAACATAAACATATGCATTGACTTAAACATAGCAAGACATGTATAAAACAGTGGTAATGTGGCATCTAATCATTTAGGACAGCAAGTAAACATTTTTCATTCCATAATATCGAACCAACTCTATCCATCATCATATACGATACACTTGCCTTTAACCACGAGGAGCAGAGTGGCAAGAGGTTAAGGCCACTTCAGAAGTCACACCACCTGAAATAATTTGCATACATCTCAAAATAATAGAAACACATCATAGGCAATAAACATAGCAACATCGAACCTATCCACAACCCAAACAACATTTAACCTTGTGTTTCCACTCCTGAAACCAGTCTGCTGCCACCCGAACATCGGACTTCAAAATTACATAATTAAATACAACACCAAATTAAACAAACCAGGATATTTCTGAAATCTACAGGAAATTTCCTAGCTTTCTCTAGTTATTGAAATAATTTGATTCGGCTTCTAAATTACCCTAATTTGTCAATTTACCACGGCTGTTGCCAGCAGAGATAGATTCTGGACAGCAAACTTCAATCGGCCATAACTTTTAAATTGCTTAACTAAAATTCATGTTCTTGATCTCTAATTAAACTTAAGATGATGATCTACAGCTTTCACAACATGCAGCACCCTTGAAACTAAGTAGATCTGCCTCAAAACTCAGTCCAAACATCGCAATCTGTACTACTCGAGAACACAGACTGCACAAAACGTAGGATTCCCAAACAAATCTAATCCTGTCACTGGAACAGGTAAAACTAAGGTGACACCTCCTAAAAACAGCAATCAAATCACCAATAAAACACTAAAAAATTATACCTTCACTTCGCTTCAAAGATGCACAAGGAGGAGTGATGAGGGGAGGTGTCTCTAGGGCTTCACCAAGAAGGAGACCAGGAGGCGTGAGGGCCAGTGATGGCTGGGAGTTTCCAATGGAGAGGGCGGCTGGGAGGAGGGGGAGTGCAGCTGGGAATGGCATGGGAGGGGGTGGGCTAGGGTTAGGGAAGAATCCCCCCACATGGGCCAAAACAGGCCACTGGTGGCCCAAAGATAGCCCCCAACGACAAAAACAGCCCACGCAGCCCAAAATAGCCCCAAGGCGGTTCGAAACTAAAATGGGATATTACAGCCGAATGTACTGCGAACCTGCTTATTACACTCTATCCAAGGTCGAGAGAACTGAACTGTGCCAGTGCTTGCATGGTGTGAAAGTTCTATCCGGTTACTCCTCCAACATAAAGAGACTTATTTCGATGCAAGAACTTAACTGGCATGAAGTCTCATGATTGTCATGTGCTTATGACATAGATGCTCCCTATCGCAATTAGAAATATTTTATTGATCAAGGTCCGGGAGACAATCACACGGCTGTGTTATTTCTTTAACACAATTGCTCAGAAGGCCATCAAATTTTGCATGGATTACATAGCTCAGGTCCAACCGATAGGTGTACCTCGATCTCACCATGAGGGGAGGATACAGGGTATCGGGGCCATCGAAAGGAAAGCAATCACACCTGATCCAACTGCATGTGCTAAAGCCCATTTTACGATTTTGCAACACATGGCTGTAGTGTTCTTGTATATCAACGAGCACATGAACTGGCTACGGCAAGAGAATCTATCACGGTAGGAGTCTTGGATCATCAGACAGCATAACCTTCAATTCAATAGATGGTTGAAGGTGCGACAAGCCATCACTGGAAGCTCGCAGGTGATACGCTGACATGGTTGTCAAAAGGGCCAAACATTTATAGTTGTAACATAGAAAGGATACGACTTAAATGGGTACACATTTTACACAAGAGATCAGGATATGAAGAGCACAAACCAGAACAGCGGTGTTTGCATAGATGCGCTCAATATCGCTGGGTCGACGAGGAGCTCCTAATATGTATTCAATGGGGAAATTTGGGAGCTCGACTACATACTATTCAAGATCACCTTATTTCGGTGCCGTTGGGTACACCTATAGCATGTGAAGGTTGACAAGTACGACGTCACTATTGTGGACCTCAAACGTGTCAGATACTAAGACGATCCATTTGTACTCGCAAACCAAGTTGTTCAAGTCTTCTATGTAACCGACCCATCCAACAAGAAGCGCCACGTAGTTCTTCAGGGAAAAAGGAGGATTGTCGGAGTTGAGAATGTAGTAGATGAAGAAGAATACAATCAGTTTGATGAGTTGTCTCCTAGCAGAAATGGCATAACGGTCTAGGAAGAACAACCTGAGAAAGCTAGCTACACATGTGCCGATCATCGTGAATGGCTAATTTTTATACAAAAGAATAAGCAAGTGGAGTTATGATGGAGTATCATGTTTATTTTAAGTGTACCTATTTTTTTAATGTCAACCAGCTAGCTATGAATATGTCTTGTCAATATATACCTTACTTCAAGGACAATTTCTCGTTGATGTTGTGTTGTAGCATGTAATCTTTGTAAGTATAGACATATTTTAGTGTACATCTATATGTATAACATATATTCATATTTCATTGTTACAATAGTATGGCAAGATTGTTTTGTTCCTGAGAGAAGCAATGATACTGGTTTTGAGTTGATTGTTCGTGGTTCACAAAACCATAGTACACAAGACTTCAAATTCAACCATCTATTTTTTCATACACCAAGGTTAATGACATTCATATTTTAATCTTTTTAATATGTGCGGAATGATGTGTTCATGGAAGAACAAAGGTAACAACACTCGAAATTTATGTGAATCTTCTAGAAACATAAAGTATCGTTGGGTTTAATTCAGTGGAAACTCAGAACTTGTTTGACAAATCCCAACCCTCACTACAAAAATCAAGGCATTGATGATACGACCATACCAAAAAACTACTGTTACATTTTTTAAGTGACAAATTAAAATTGAAATATGGATTTTTTTTTTCTGTTTTTTGTTTATGGTACAAAAGGTCAAATTAAAGCTAAAATTTTTTTTAGGGTAAAACAAGTTAGCTAGTTGGTCAAATTTTGTGTACTAATTTGTATATCAGTTTATAACTAGAGAATCGCCCACATTCTTCCTAGAAGATAATTGCATAAACCCTTAAGCATTGTTTAGGGTTATTAATGATTAATTAGGTGCAAGTAAGTTGGATCAACCTTCCTATACATATGTGCATGCAATTTTCTCTAAGATTTCTCAGATGGCTCTAGTGTGTGATGCGGCCACATCACAGACGGTTCTATTCAAGACCCGTTTGAGATCTCTCCCCGCTCGGTTTTGAGTCCCACAAACCACGATGACCCTGGCGACCTAGCTCCCCCTAGCTCACCTCCCCTCAGGCGACCTAGCTCCCCCTGGCAACCTAGCCCCCTGGCCCACCTCCCCCCAGTGACCTATTCCCCCTCGGGCTACCTACCCCTGACCTAGCCCCCGCGCCTCTGCCGTAGCCACCCCTTGTGCCTCTGCCTTGCTCCCGGCGACACTGTCTGCCTCTGTCCTCCCCCTGCACCCGGCGACACCATCTACCTCCATCCTCCCCTCGCTCCTGGCGACACTGTCAGCCTCCTCAACACCTCCCCCAGGCCGTCCTCCTTGATTCTTCCCCAAGGTATATGCATGATGCACAGTCTTTGTAAGATAGTTCCTTGACTGGAAAAATATTGTGTGGATTTGTTTCAGGTGTTGTTTCAGAAAAAATGAGAGGGGAAATTACCATGTTCTTGGCTTGTCATGATTCTTATTTCTTGTACTGTATTGTGATCTTTAACAGGTTACAAAGTTGAAATCAGTGTGCTATACACTGCAGTGGTTATTTTCCATCACACATGAAGCTCTCTAGAGTCAGACTATCAGTGTGTGTGTCCGTGTGTGTTAAGGCTAAATTACCTTCTAGATGTTTGGGTTTATGCTCCAAAATATCCAATCAAGTTTTGATAAAAAACACTACGTTTTTTGCTACCCATAGAAACATCTAATTGAACAAATAGAATACAACTTTGGCCAAAATTTGGAATTCCCCTTGTAATTTTGACAAGGTTGTAGATGTTTGGCAATTTAAAGTCAAGCTTTTAGGAAAAACCCTTAAAGGTTGGTGTATTAATGTCACTTTCGGGGTTGAAGTTAACCGTTAATGCATAGCTTTAGTGAAAGAATTCAAATACTGCTAGGAGACGATTAGCATATGTCATATTTAGCATGTGGAATTTGTCATTACCATGCCACCATTTTTGCATTTTGTCATGTGTTGATTAATGTTGGTTTCGAGAACCATTTTTTTTGTCTATGTTGGTTATTCCAGTGTAAACCTGCGGACACTCATGATCCAATTTAGTCTAGTATTTAATATTCTAGTAAGTTTCAGTGGATAAATTTAATTGTTATGTGTAATTATATTTGTTGTAGATCAGATTTCATTATTAACTTCTACATCCAAATGATTATGTCACAAACTTTCTGCCTATTGGGTCATGTGTGTACTATCTGTTTCTACTTTCTAGTTATTTAATGCGATATGGTCTGGGGAAGGGACATGCTACCATGGTCTTTGAGTATAGCTATGTCGATATTTATTTCAGTGGGTGTCCTTAATGTGTAAGAAAGAACAGGCCTCGTAGTTCCTTTAGTTGTAAGTTCAAAACTGGATTGTGTGATCAAACTGGTAAGTCCAAACAGGCAAGCTTTCTTGTATTATCAAATGTGATTCTACTCACTGGTTAGTTGGGTTTGGATTCATATGGGATGTTTATGTGCATAGCATTACCTTCATGATCACATTCTAATGCCAAAAATATTTATACCTTCATAATCACATTTCTAAAACCCTCTTTGCAGATCCAGAAGTTTGCAATTTCCTATCTTTCTGATACCCTAAACACGTTTGACTGTCCACAGTTATGTAGTCTCTATGTTATTTTCCTATGCCATGGAATTTTTACTATCTCTCTTGTCCTTTTGTTCTATCTGTGAGTTGATGTGCTTGCTAATACAGTATCGTGCATGGTTATGATCAAAATGGAAAGTTGGAGGCATCCATAAGTCATAACTGCATACTATGGTCTAGGATTTGTTGTCATCCTATAGACTACCTACACCTCCTCATCCCATCAATGAAACTGTTCATGAATGAATACTACAATATAAAGAACATTTGCCGAATTTTGCTTCTACTCCACAGTTGATATACAAGATCAAACATCCCCTAGTTGGTTTTACTTTTACCTTTTTTTGTTTTGTCAAAGACCATGTGGAGGTCTATCCTTGATGGTGATGAGTAATTGATTGTGTTTGAGCACGTTGTGCTCGAATTTGAGTTTGTTTTGGATTCGATTTTGATTCTGAAGCAATTTGAGGGCTGTCAGGTCAAGAGCGGCACTACCGGCCTAGAAGAGCTGTAGTCCCGGCCGTGCGGTACTACCGGCCTCCTTCGGCGTTAGTTATCTTCCAGGGGCAGTGTTTTCTGAGTTGTGCTGAGTGGCACTACCGGCTACTAGGGAGTAGTAGTGCCGGCCAACGGTACTACCGACCCCTAGTAGGCGGTATTGCCGACTTTATCTATGAATTTGAAAATTGAACTTTGAATTTGTGGGTTTATTGATATCTATTTGGACATTACTACGTGATGGGTTTCCTTCTTGTTGATGGTTGCAGGATGACGGTGCTGGGTCATGTTGAGGCAGAGGATGACCAGGACTAGGTGAGGTACGCCGGTGGTCCAGACGGTTGAGGATCACTAGAAGATGATTGGAGATGGAGTCATTGCAAACCTAGAAGACAAGGAAGGGATGAGATGCTAACTTGAAGCTACTCGGATCAAGGAGGGCTGTTGGATCGTAGTCTAAGGGATAGAGTAGCGTGTCTAGTTAGTATGCTTTGAAAAGCATACAAAAACCCAGTATTATTGTTGGGTTTTGGGTTAGCCCATGTATGGCTGTGTGAGTGAGTCAATCCTAGGCCTTGAGATGTTCCTTAGGGTTGAAGGAACTCATCTAAGTGTGGAGGATAGCTCAAGAGTAGTATAAGTAGAGGGGTAGGGGTAGCTCTCCCCTCTTTGAAGGTTTTGAGGTTCTTGTGCTCCTTTGAGCTTTGCCCACTTTGTTGTGTGGCTTTGCAACCTCCCTTCCAGAAATGTGAGTTTAATTTCCTCAAGTCTGAATTTACTTTCCGCATTTACATTATGCTTTAAATTCAGTCTTTAAATTCTGTAATTTACATTCTTACAATTTACTTTCTGCATCCCCTCCTTCTAAATGCTCGTGGATGTATGATTGATAGATGAGTCTTCTTCAGACCATATCCGAATCATCTAGGCAAATCTTTTGTTCTTCCTTACAAGAAACCAATCTTTTGCTCTTGAAGGGATCATTCTTGGAAGATGGAGTTTTTGGTGTTCTTGTCTTGTGTTCTAGCTTGCTATGATATGTGGAAAACCATCTATGATCATCTTGTCCATCAAGAACCCACGAGCTTGCTGAGGGCCAAGTTTTTATTTTTGGACCCGTTCTTGTGCACTCTTCCTTAAATTGGAAAATGATCAGAATTTTGACATCAATCCTTGTGATTGAAGGTTGGAATAGTTTCTTGACATCCATAGGATGGTGTCCATAAAATTTCACGAGGTTTGGATTAGCCGATCAAAAGATTCATCGATTTTCCTTTTGAAGTCATGCTGATTTACTATTTACTATGCTGATTTACTATAGTACGACACTACCACGCGACAGTAATGGGGCTGATCTGCGGTAGTGCCGCCCTTTGCTGAAACTTTCTAGAATTTTGTTTTCTCCACTTCGCTTAGATATAGTGAGGTCCTTGGTTGGATTCTTTTGTGTGGGGAAAAATTAATTTAGGATCATTCACCCACCTTAATTTGGGATCATTCACCCACCTCTGATCGCCATTCCGATCCTACAATTGGTATCATAGCCCGATTTTGCTCTTTCATAGATCTTGACCGGTCTTTAGAGCCATGACGACAGACAAGTATTCTACCAATCCTCCCATCTTTTCTGGATTTGATTTTCCCTTCCGAAAGTTGAGAATGGTGTCGTAAATCACTGCCCAGGGCTTCCTGATTTGGCAGAAGGTGAAACTCCCGTATGAGGTTCCTGCTGATGAAAACGTCACAACCGATAATATGGCTAACGTTGAGGCAAATGCTAAGGCATTGAACAATCTCATACAGGGCCTTAGACGCAGTGAGTACGACATGATCTCTCACCTACAATCCGCTCACCAGATCTGGGTGACCCTCGATGCTTATCATGAGGGCACTACCCAGATCAAGACGGTGAGGCTTGATCAATACAAGCGTGAAAACAAATTTGAACAGCACGCTGGTGAGACCCTTGATGAGTGCTTTGGTCACTTTACAAAGATTTTGAGCGATCTCCGTGCAATTGGTTGCACATACCCTGGCTCGGAGAACGCTCGATACTTTTTGACCGCACCTGATCTTTGGGTTTGGGAGATGAAGGTGACCATCATGAAGGACACCACAGACTTATCGACCTTAACTCTTGAAGGGCTTTACTCCTGGCTCAAGACTCATGAGATCAACTTTGTCTCTCGTAAGATAAAATCACAGTCGATGGCCTTGGTCACCGATCCCATTAGATCCTCTTCTGAGACTTCAGTTGGTTTCTCTCTTTCAGCCCTTTTCGAGCTAAGCGATGAATAGTTCAAAAAATTTCTAGAAAGTGAGCTTGCCTTGTTAGCCCGCAAATTTTCTCATGCCTACAAGTGGGTGACACTACTACTGTGGAATATAAGAACCCGGGGTACCCTCATGACAAGTCCAGAAGATATTCCCCGCAGGCCTGTTGCCGTGTACAAAGGTACATATCCTAAAGGAAGTTGAACTTATGTTTAGATATGATGGATACAGTTGTAATCCGAGTTGTAAATAGGGTAGATAAAGATGTAAACTCTATCCTGTAACCGATCGGGATCTCTTAACCGATCGGGACTCTGTAAGCTGCCCCCTCCCTACTATATAAGGGTGAGGATAGGCAGCAACAGAGGCATCCAATCATCCAAGCACAAAGCGCCATCTTTTGCCCAGAGCATATGGCGCTTTGAGCACTTCCGATCCGAGAGATCCACATAATCCCAACACACAGGATTAGGGTATTACCTCCTTCGCTGAGGGTCTGAACCTGTATAAATCCCTGTCTTGTGTGACCTTCGAGTTTGAGATCAAGCGCCTACCCCATAAATTCATTGCCGACCATAAAAGTCGACAGTTGGAGCGCCAGATAGGGGCTGCGCTATAATCTTTTCCCACAGACTCGATGGCAGCAATCGGCGGATTCATCGCCACCTTCGTCTCCAGCCAGGCCTTCCGCTTCAGAAACCTGGATTTCGTCGCAGATGCGCGCGGAGAGCTTGTCTACCTGGTCCAAAACCAGATCCGATCTGGTGAAGAACAGGCCAACCCATCTCAGGTATGCCACTCTCACTCACCCAGAAAACCAGTCGGCATTGTGAGGAACTGCTGCGATTTTCCCGGTGTCTTCCCGATTGAGGAGCAGGAGACTGATCTCCATCAAGAAGACCAAGAAGCTGCGGAGGAAGATCGTCGGCGTAGGGGTAAGGATGTTCCAGCACGGTCTCTTCGATCGCGCGGTCGCAATGTCCGCGAAGATATCCTGCAGTCCAGGCTGGGAGATCAATCCATCTTTCGCACGCCGATGCAAAACGTCATCGCCTCCAAGACGCTCCTCGACACGCTAGATCCAATGATCACAGCGGATAGTCCAGCAGCCCCGATTGTGGCCCAGATCAAGGCCATAGTGACGGCGACAGCGATTCAGCAGAACCAGGAAAAGCTGGTGGGAGAAGCACACTCGCACTCCCACGCGGCAACCCGAGTAGCCAGCAGTCGGACCGCAACCAGTCGGAACACCGGCAGTCGGCGGCACATGCCACTAGCCGGGGACGTCCGCCGGATTCTCAGCCGCGACCTTCATCAGGACATCACAGCCAGGCGACAGGAGCGGGATGAGGAAGAAAGGCGCAGACGCCACAACGACTATGAGCGTTTCGGCACCGGTCGTGATCGACGAAATAATCAAAGATATGATAACCGCGACGGCCACCGTTGCCGAGGTGGGAGCGACGACGAACGCCGAGTCTTGGACTCGCCGCGCCGTACCCCACCCCGGCGTATTGATGATCATCGCCGAGCTAGAGGCTCACCACGACGGACTCCCCCTCATCATGATGAGAGATCTATCGACGGGATCCGGGCGTTTACTCCTCGGCTGCGCCGAGTGATATGGCCCGAAGGATTCAATCCCATGGGCATCGTATAATTCGATGGAGAGCGGGACCCGGAAGCTTGGCTACAGGTTTACGCCCTGGCAGTTAAAGCCGTTGGAGGAAACCAGACTGTCATGGCGAATTATCTGCCGGTCAACCTCACCCCCTCGACTCAAGCATGGCTCACGGGCCTCCCTGCAAACTCGGTAGACTCCTGGAGTGATCTCTGCGATCAGTTTATTTCCAACTTCCAAGGCACCTACGAAAGGCCTGGCACTCCATGGGACCTGTACCAGCTGCACCAGAAAAAGGACGAGACGCTGAGAGATTTCATCCGGCGTTTCATGCAGAAGAAGAACACCGTCAGGGACGTATCCGAGGCGGTGGTGGTGGCGGCCTTCCAGAAAGGGGTAAGTGATCCTGATCTAATCAAAAAGATGTCCAGGAAGCCCCTGACCTCCGTGAAGGAAATGTTCGTGTTGGCCGACTGCTACGCCACAGCCTCAGATGCCTTGGCCGAACATCAAGAAGATCGCCCGTCGCAGAAGAACAAAGGCGACAAGCCCGAGTCCTCAAAAAACAAGGATAGGAAGCGGAAGGGCGAAGAGCTAGTTGCGGCAGCCGAGCACAACTGACCCCGAGCTGTTCGGAGGGAGGCACCCGACTACAGCACCGTCATGGAAGCAATCTGTCCTTTCCACCCTAAAGGAAAACACGCCGCCAAGGACTGCTTCACTTTGAAGTGTTTTGCACGCGAAAGCCACCGGCAACCCGCTCCAGCCAAGGGCGAAGCTGCTCCAGCAAAGAAGAAGGACCTCCTTGACGAAGAAGATTTCCAGGAACTCGAGCAAGAGTTGAACTACATCTACGGGGGCTCCACCGGATACGAATCCAAGCGGAAGCAGAAACTTACCGCTCAGGGGATCAACGCTGTGGAACCGGCGACCCCCAGTATTTGAGGTGGTCCGAGGTCCCGATCACCTTCGATCGCAAGGATCACCCCAACTGGGTCCCGTATCCGGGTAAGTTTCCTCTAGTTCTTGACCCTGTTGTGCGCAGCGTGAAGCTCAAGAGAGTTTTGATCGATGGCGGAAGTGGACTCAACGTCCTATTCGCCAAGACTTTCGATGACATGTGCATTCCCCGTTCCGAGCTGAGGCCGAGCGTCCAGCCGTTCCACGGAGTGATCCCTGGGGCGTCCTCGTTCCCACTCGGGCAGATTTCTCTGCCTGTTACATTCGGCACCAAGGATAATTTTTGGACTGAATATATCAATTTTGAGGTAACCAATTTCGAGACGGCGTACCACGCTATCTTGGGAAAGCCCGGCCTAGCTAGATTCATGGCCGTTCCACACTAAACCTACACGATGATGAATATGCCGGGACCCCGAGGCGTCATTGCGGTCCGAGGAGACGTCAAGCAATCCTCGCAATGCGACCGAGAGAATCATGAACTCGTCAAATTGCAGGAAGCGGGCGCCGAGGCGAAAAATATCCAGACCGAGGCTGCCACGTTGCAGGACGAAGGAGAGGTTCCATCCAAGAAGCAGGCCACCTCAGGAATTAAGCCCGGCGAAGGAACCAAATGAAACGACTTTGATCGGGACAGGGCTCGAGGACAAATAGGAAAGCGCGCTCGTCACCTTCCTCCAAGCCAACAAGGACATCTTCGCTTGGAAGCCATCCGATATGCCAGGTGTACCAAGGGAGGTGATCGAGCACTCTCTCCACGTCGACGAGAAGGCAAAACAGATCAAATAAAGGCTTCGGCGGTTCGCTCTAGATCGCCGGAATGCCATCAAGCAGGAGATCACCAAGCTTTTAGCTGCCGGTTTTATCAAAGAGGTGTATCACCCTGATTGGTTGGCAAATCCTGTATTGGTTCAAAAGAAAAATAAAACTTGGCGCATGTGCGTTGATTATACCGATCTTAACAAGGCATATCCAAAGGATCCCTTCGGGCTGCCCCGAATCGATCAGGTGGTCGACTCGACTGCCGGGTGCGAAATTTTGAGTTTTCTTCACGCCTATTCAGGTTACCATCAGATTCGCCTAAAGGCGGAAGATCATATCAAGACATCGTTCATCACACCTTTCGGAGCCTTCTGCTACACCACGATGGCATTCGGCCTGAAAAATGCTGGCGCGACTTATCAACGCGTGATACAGTAGAGTTTTCACGCCCAGCTCGGGCGCAACGTGGAGGCATACGTGGACGACGTCGTGGTAAAGACTCGGGAAAGGAAGGATCTTATCACCGATCTAACCGAGACATTTGAGAGTTTGAGGACCTTCAGCATGAAGTTAAACCCCGAGAAGTGTGTTTTCGGAGTATCTTCGGGAAAACTGCTTGGGTTTATTGTATCTCAGCGAGGAATCAAAGCCAACCCGGAGAAAGTCAACGCCATATCAAACATGAAACCGCCGACTTGCCAAAGGGCGTCCGAAGCTTACGGGTGTATGGCGCTCGGCGAGTTCATCTCCCGACTGGGTATGCGAGGAATGCCATTTTTTAAACTCCTCAAAAAGCAAGACAAGTTCCAGTGGACGCCAGAAGGACAGCAAGCATTCGAAGACTTGAAGACCTTCTTAACAACGCCCCCAGTTTTGGTCTCACCAATGCCGAAAGAACCTATGTTACTCTACATCGCGGCAACGACTCATGTAGTCAGCGCTGACATCGTCGTAGAGAGGGAGGAGCCGGCTCACGTGCACAAGATCCAACATCCAGTCTACTTTGTTAGTGAGGTCCTAAGTGAATCCAAGGTACGGTATCCACAAGTGCAGAAATTATTATATGCCGTACTCCTTACATCTCGCAAGCTTAAGCATTATTTCCAAGAGCATGCCATTTCGGTGGTCACCTCCTTCCCGATTGGGGACATACTCCACAACCAGGAGGCCACTGGGAGAATTGCCAAGTGGGCAGTCGAACTTGGGGCGTTCGATATCTCATTCAGGCCTCGAACTGCCGTCAAATCTCAAGCGCTCGCCGACTTTACGGCCGAGTGGATAGAGCTTCAGAACCCGACAACTACCAAGGAACTCGAGTATTGGACAATGTACTTCGATGGTTCCCTCATGCTCAGCGGCGCAGGGGCTGGTATAGTGCTCATATCGCCAAGCGGGGAAAGGTTGAGATATGTCCTCCAAATATTTTTTCCTGCATCAAACAACGCCACCGAGTATGAGGCACTCATTCACAGCCTCCGTATTGCCATATCCCTCGGAATCCGACGCCTGGCAGTTCGCAGAGACTCAATGCTCGTGGTCAACCAAGTACAAAAGGAATGGTCATGTGTCGAAGACAACATGGCGGCCTATTGCCAGGAGGTACGCAAGCTAGAAAGCAACTTTGATGGCCTGGAGCTCGTTCACGTGCTCCGACAAGACAACAAAGCAGCCGTCGAGTTGGCGAAAATGGGATCCTGCCGGTCCAGAGTACCCGTGGGAGTTTTCGTAGAAGAAATCCATAAACCCACAATTATCACCCGGCCAAAAGCAGATGCCCCGGCAGGGAAAAGCGAAGAAGCGGAGGTCTTGGTCATTATCCCAGATTGGACAGCTCCATACTTGAATTACCTGATGAAGGACAAGCTCCCTGAGGATCATGTGCAGGCTGAAAGGATAATGCGCCGAAGCAAGAATTATGTGGTCATCAGAAAAAAGCTCTGTCGAAAAAGATCCTCCGGCATACTGCGACGGTGTATATCAGAACAAGAAGGGAGAAATCTGCTCAAGGAAATCCACTCGGGAACTTGTGGGAATCACGCAGCATCATCAACCCTGGTCGGAAACGCTTATCGCCAAGGGTTTTTCTGGATGACCGCTGTCACAGATGCGGAGGACTTCGTCCGGACATGCGAAGGATGTCAGTTCTTCGCACAGCAAATAAACAAGCCTGCACAGGAATTACAAACCATCCCGATCACGTGGCCATTTGCGGTATGGGGGCTCGACATGGTGGGACCTTTGAAGAAGGCTCAGGGAGGCTATACTCATCTCTTCGTAGCCGTCGACAAATTCACCAAGTGGATTGAAGCCAAGCCAGTCGCCACCATCACGGCGGCAAAAGCCAAAGAATTCTTTCACGAAATCGTGGTTAGATTTGGCGTACCCAATCGAATCATCACGGATAACGGCACTCAGTTCAGAGGCGGGATATTTGAAGACTGGTGCGAAGAGCTTGGCATAAAAATTTGCTTTGCATCAGTGGCGCACCCCCGAAGTAATGGCCAGGTAGAACGAGCCAACGACATTGTGTTACAAGGCATAAAGGCGAGAATTTTCGATCGGCTCCAACCATATGCCACTCGGTGGGTCAAAGAATTGCCTTCAGTGCTCTGGGGGCTGCGAACTACCCCCAACAGAGCAACCGGGTAGTCACCTTTTTTCCTGGTGTACGACTCCGAGGCGGTACTACCCACCGAACTAGAATTCGGATCCCCACGGGTTCGGAGTTATGAAGAGATTGCCTCAGAAGAAAACCGACTAGAAGACCTTGACCGACTGGAAGAGGCCAGGGACGTCGCAATGATTCAGTCGGCAAAGTATCTCCAAGACCTACGACGCTATCACAGTCGCAGAGTGAGGAGCCGCACGTTCTCCAAAGGAGATCTAGTCCTCAGAAAGAACCAAAAGTGCGAGCATAAGCTCTCCCCAAGCTGGGAAGGCCCTTACGTTGTTGATGAAGTGGTTCGCCCGGGGGCCTACAAACTCAAGCGCGAAGACGGCACGGCTGTCAGCAACACCTGGAATATAGAACAGCTACGTCGTTTTTTCGCTTAAACTTTGTATTTCGCTTAAAACTCTGTATTTCCTCTATAAACAAAAATTCAATTTGAAAGTTGCTTTTTTACAATCTTCCTTGCGAGTGCCTTGCTCCTATGGTAAGGCTCAGGGACATGCATCATAAGCTATGTCCCAGAGCCTGGGGGCTGAGTCAGTCGGATGAGATTTCCAGTCAGACCAAAACTACAAGCCGTCGAACCACTCAAGGATATATGCATTTTATACCCACACAATTCAGAAGCAGGAAACACCTTTACATACTTTTAATTTACAGGTCCAAAGTTTCCACGATGGACAGGGAGGCGTCCTTAACTTCCTCCCAGAGCTCGGCGGCCCGATCCTCATTTACGTTGCGGGTGTAGCCTTCCTTAACGGCTTCAAGATCCACTCGAGGATAGAGTGACTTGGTGATCGCCAAAGCCTGGCTGGCGCCATTGGCTGCCGACTCCTTCAAAAGATTATTGAGCGCCACGGGGGCTTCCTCCAGCCGAGAGATAATTAGGTCCCTGTTGAGTGGCCTCTCACCCATGGGGTGAAGCGAACCCAGCAGCGGCCCAGAGGCCTCCTGAAGCTTGGCGCAAGACGCCTCGAGGACTTCCACCTTCTCGCTGAAGACGGCGTATTGCGCCCGAGTTTTGAATCTGTAATCTGCAAAAACAAGGCATTAGAAAAGGCAGTGAAAGTAGGATGAAGCCAGATCGCCAGCTGTACCTTCAAACTCCTTCTCCAATTTTGCCCTGGAATCCTCCGCGGTTTTGAGTTGTCCTTGGAGCTTCGCGAAAGAAGAATCCCGGGCTGACGAGGAGACAGAAAGATCAAAGGGCTGGAATGCTAAGCAAAAGCATGGGGCAGGCCCAATAAATAGCTACCTCGAAGGGAGCCGATGACGTCTAGCTTCTCCTGGCGAAGAGCGCTTTGCTCCTCCCTCGACGCCTGGATCTCGGACCAAAGGGACCGCAGTTCGGCCGCATACCCGGCCTTGACGCGCTCTAAGTCGACCAAGTATTCCTGGCGCGTCCAGATTTCGAGGAGCATTTTTTGGAAGTATTCGGATTTCTGCTCAAAACGCTCCCCCATTTTCTGCAATCATCACAAGAAAAGGTAACCACATGACCAACAGCGGAAGTAGGAACATAGCGATTGTGGCGGAGTGCTTACCCGGGCTGCACGCGCACAGGCCGAAGCGTGGATGTAAAAATCGTTCCTCTCCTTTTCCTCCTCCTCCGGGTCGTCCAAGAGCTTCAAACCTTCCTCCTCATCAATCCACGTAGCCTCCGTTATAAGCCGGGGGCGAGCAGGGGCCGGGGGGACTCGGTGAATTTCTTCGACCTTGGGGGACGGGCAGGAAGTCGGCTCTTGAGCAGCAGGGTCTGGCATCGGAGCAGGAGGGACAAGAGACGGTACCGGGGAACTGGGAGGTGTTCCAGCATCCCCAATGACGGTTCCCGCGACCGATGCGCAAGCCCTCGGGGGCTCAGCCTCTGCAGAGGACACAGTCGGCGTCCCAACAGGAACTTCAAGACAAGGATCCCTATGAGGAGAGATCGTCAACAAACCTGCAAAACGAGTCAAATAGGAGTCAACGAGGTGACGAACCTGTCGGACTTCCTCATCTTCATTGGGGGCTTCTTCCGAGCAGACGGACCGCCTTTGGAGGAACCACTCGGGGAAGTACCGGCTGGAGCTTGGAGCCCCTCCAGGTGCGGTGGAACCACGGGCTCATGTGAAAGGAGAGCCGAAGGTGCTGGAGCTTGTGCCGACGGGTCTTGAATCTTAGGACCACCGGCCGAGCATCGGGGCTCCACGGGATCCTCGGTCAATGCCTTTTTCCCCTTCTTCGCTGCAGGGCTTCCCGCGGAGAAACTTGCCTGCCGCTTCGAGAAATCATCTATACGAGCGGGCATTTCCGGGAGTGGCGCGACGCTGAAGAAGGCAATGCGATCCTACGAAGGGAGACTAAAAATTAAAGGACATTCTGAAACGAAGACGAAGATCTCTTAAAGTGAGCTCACCTCAGGAGGGGAGCGAGAAACGGTGAAGGACTTCGGGCATCTCACGGAAGATATATCAACACTCGGTATGAAGAAGTCGTCGACCCGAGCAAAGATTTGTTCCCCAGACAACTCATCGGGCCGTTCACGGGTCGGATCATCTTTTCCTTCATACGCAAATCCCAGGTGGACTCGCTCCTTCAGGGGTTGTATCCGGCGAGCGACGAAGTGCAGGGCCAGGCCCACCCCCGTAAGACCTCCTTCCTTCGACACCGATCAATGCCAGAAGGTCATGAACCTGGTCCATGTCGGCAGAATTGGGAGTAGATATCCAGGAAAGAGACGCTTTGGGCCGGCGCCCGGCGAAGGGAGTTAGGGTAGTGTCGAGGTTGGCGCAATAGAACCACTCCCGATGCCAGCCTTTGTTGGAAGTTTTGAAGGGAATCGCAAAGTAATTCTTCTTCAGCCCTTCCCGTAGTTGAAATCCGGCTCCCCCAACAACTTTGGGGTCGCTCTTGGAAGGATAAGGTTCCAGAAGGTAAAAATGGCGAAAAAGGTCGAAATGGGGGCTGACGCCCAAGAAGGCTTCATAGAGGTGGACGAAAAGAGATATTTGCAGAATAGAGTTGGGATTCAAGTTCACCAGCTCGATTTCATAGAAGAAAAGAAGACCGCAAGAAAAGTGCTGACCGGTAAACCTAATCCGCGTTGGAAAAAGGATTCGAATACCACCACCTCCCCGGGACGAGGAGTGGGGACGGATTCGCCAGCGGCTGGACAAGCGAAGATCAAGGCTAGGTCTGGGAGAATCCCGTCTTCCACCATGGACTGCAGCTTTTCCTCCGTCGTCGTCGAGGTTGTCCAATCCTGTGGCCAAGGCGGCGAGGAAGAAGAAGACATCTTTGAAAGAGAAGTCGGAAAGGCAAAGGAAAAGAAGGAGAGAGGGCGCAGCAAGAGAATGAACCGTCGGACACTGTATGGCCTAAACCTTTTAAAAAGGGGAGAATTGGTCTTCGACAAATCGGCGGAGAAAAGATTGCGAAGCGTCGCGTCTTTCCAGGATTCCCCATAAATGATTTGCAGGCCTGTCGTTTCAACTCACAGAGTTTGACAGAGTTTGATCGAGTAAAATCGGGGCACGTCGCTTCGTGGGGCGGGGCATTTACTCCACTTTCCGCTCTAAGCGGGGCGTGGGTGATCTCCAAAATGGAGAAGACATATCTTCTCACGGTACGCCCCACGCTGGGTCACAAGGTGGTTACCGCATGACGGGATCATGTACCGCGAGTTGAGCCTAAGCAGGCACGGATCAAAGGGTGTGCCCCATGAGGGTCGTGAAAATTGTGCGTCGTATTAAACGAGTACAGATACCTTTGGATAAAATGTGATACGCTCCAAGAGAGTCTAAACCGTATCCGACATCAGTCGAGAAAGGGTATCACTCGGCCAAGAGCCACGTAAACGTGATACGCTCCAAGAGAGTCTAAGCCGTATCCGACATCAGTTGGGAAAGGGTATGACTTGGCCAAGAGCCACGTAAACATGATACGCTCCAAGAGAGCCTGAGCTGTATCCTACACCAGTCGGGTACAAGTATCACTCGGCCATGAGCCAGGAGAACCTCAATACGTCTCAAGTTGGATTAAAAATATATCTTGTAGCAGCCGAGCAAGGGTGTCGATTGGCCAAGAGCCATGATGTACCCCAAGTTGGGACCCAAGTTACGTCTGGCAGTCGTCAGATATGGATGTCATTTGGCTTCAAGCCAGATGGACACAGACGTCGTCGAAGTCAAGTAACATGCGAGTTCTGAGACACCCTAGAGCGGGGCTAATGCACAGTCAAGGGACAAACAAGAGATTCTTCTACAAAAGGTATTTCTTTATTATGTCCAAAAATTCCCCAGGCATTACGCCTAGGAAACTATATGTTACAGGAGAACTATGCTTCCTCGCGGCGCTCGGCCGGCGCCGATGAGAATCCTCGCCTTGTAAAGGCGTGGGCGACCTCGAGGAGTGCGTCGACGGCCTCGCGGTTGAGCCTCTTCGCCATCTCCTCCAGCTGTTCTTCAAAGGCCCGGTCAAACTCCTCCCAGCGCTTGATTAGCCTCGGGTCCACCTGTGCATGATGATACCACTGAGGCATGATGAGGATAAAAGCTTGAAGCAGAAAAGTGAAAGACAAAAAGTGAAGAGATACATTTTTAAGCATTGGTGCGCCTTTTATAGCCGATTTGGTGAAATTGAAGTTATTAAGCATCGGAAGCTGAAGAGGTTTGAGTAAATGCAACTGCAGAAGACGAAGAGCATCATGAAGCACTCAAGGGCTACTGTGGAATATAAGAACCCGGGGTACCCTCATGACAAGATATTCCCCGCAGGCCTGTTGCCGTGTACAAAGGTACATATCCTAAAGGAAGTTGAACTTATGTTTAGATATGATAGATACAGTTGTAATCCGAGTTGTAAATAGGGTAGATAAAGATGTAAACTCTATCCTGTAACCGACTAGAATCTTGTAACCGATCAGGATATCTTAACCGATCGGGACTCTGTAAGCTGCCCCCTCCCTACTATATAAGGGTGAGGACAGGCAGCAACAGAGGCATTTAATCATCCAAGCACAAAGCGCCATATTTTGCCCAGAGCATATAGCGCTTTGAGCACTTCCGATCCGAGAGATCCACATAATCCCAACACACAGGATTAGGGTATTACCTCCTTCGCTGAGGGCCTGAACCTGTATAAATCCCTGTCTTGTGTGACCTTCAAGTTTGAGATCAAGCGCCTACCCCATAAATTCATTGCCGACCATAAAAGTCAACAACTACAGAAAGGCTTATATTAGACGCCTCATCATAGACGGCTCCTCAAAACCGTCTGTGGCGATGAACATCATTAACGATTCTATATTGAAACCGTCAGTGACATCATCACAGATGGTACTATTCAAGAACCATCAGTGATATATATGAATGTCACAGACGGTTTTAGTTAATAACCATCTGTGATAGTATCACAGGTGGTTTTATAGATATCCTGCATTATCCCAAACGGTTTTATAATAAAATCGTCTGGGATTCTATGTTTATCACTAACGGTTTATGAATAGCACCGTCTGTAATATCTATCAGCGATATATAATACAGAGACCCGAGAATTTGGTGCATTTTAGTGTTTCAAGATCTATATTTCATTTGGCTATGACTGTGAGGCGATTTGGTAAAAGAAGACAAATGATTTCAAAGGGTGATTGAAGATCCATTTGATTTTGGTGATCTAAGGTTAGTAATGGGGTCTAATTGCATTATATTCAAGATCTAGCTTGGTATGGAGAGAATTTGATGGTTTTTTAGATCTAGTTTGTAGATTCATGTCTTCTTTTCTATATAAGGGTAGTAATGGGTTCTAATTGCATTATATTCATGATCTAGCTTGGTAAGGAGAGAATTTAAAGATTGTATATAGATCTAGCTTCTAGATCCATGTTTTCTTGGTGATTTAAGGTTAGTAATGTCTTGGGTTCTAATTAATTGCTTTACATTCGAGATATTACTTGGAAGAGAACTTGAAGATTTTTTTAGATCTAACTTGTAGATCCATGTGTGATCTTGTTGATCTAAGGTTTAGTAGTGGGTAATTACATTATATTCAAGATCTAGCTTGTTAAGGAGAGAATTTGAAGATTGTTTACATCTAGCTTGTAGTTCCATGCATTTGCATGTTCTTCGTGATCAAAGGTTAGTAATTGGTTAATCTAATTGCATTATTATATATAAGATTTAGGTAGCTAGTTTGGTGAAGAGAGAATTAATTTAAAGATTGTGTTTAGATATTTACGAATGTGTGCATATATACGGACACCTAGTGTACTTTAATATTTAACACTAAATCTATATGCGTAGTGTAGATGGACCAAAGCTGGATGTACGCTGAGAACCGTGTGAGTGTCAAGTACATTAATGGCGTCTCTGATTTTAGAAGAGCTGAAGAGGAGGATATGTTAAATAAGGGGGTGAAGTTTATGTCTTATCCGTGCATTGACTGTGAGAATCTGAAGATGTTTCGAAAGTCTACGCAAATCAAAGCACACTTGATTCTGAGGGGTTTCAAAAGAGGGTATACATGTTGGACCAGTCATGGTGAAGAGCAGGATATACAGGAAGCAGGTAGCATTAACATCATCGACGAAGTCAATGATATACCGGATGATCATACCGATCGTGCTTCCGATGAGGATAGGTTGCAGGACGATAATCTGAATCAAATGCTGCATGATACAGAAGGGAACCGTGATGATAGAGAATACAGTAAATTCCGGAGCTTCATGGTGGACTCGAAGAAACCTTTGTTCCTAGGCTGCAAGTCGAAATACACAAGGTTGTCATCCGTGCTTGAACTGCTGAAATTGAAAGCATGCAACGGTTGCTCCGACAAGAGTTTCACAGTGTTGTTACGTCTATTGCCGGACATGCTTCTAGAGGGAAACGAGTTGCCGACAACCACCTACAAAGCTAAGAAGAATCTTTGTCACCTGGGAATGGAAGTAGAAAGAATACATGCATGTCCGAACGACTGTATCTTGTACCACAAAGAGTACGCAAACTTGCATGTATGTCCTGTGTGCAACACATCCTGGTACAAGCGTAAGAGTCATTCAGATGATGACAGTGAGGGCATCGAGGTGAAGAAAGGACCTCCTGTTAAGGTGGCATGGTATCTCCCTGTAATTCCTCGTTTGAAATGTTTGTTTGCGAACCCAAATGAGGTAAAACTGCTGCGTTGGCACTCGAAGGAGCGTAAGAACGATGGAATGCTAAGGCACCCTGCTGATTCCATGTAGAGGACAAACATCGATAGGAGGTTTCAAGAATTCAGTGCGGATTCGAGGAATATAAGGTTTGGATTGAGTACAGATGGAATGAATCCTTTCAGTAGCATGAGTAGCCGGCATAGCACTTGGCCCGTGAATCTCTGTATCTACAACCTTCCTCCTTGGTTGTCTATGAAGCGGAAGTACATTTTGTTGTCTGTACTTATCCAAGGACCGAAACAACCTGGGGACGATATTGATGTGTACCTAGCACCATTGGTGGAAGATCTTAAAACACTATAGGTTCCCAGGGTACAAGTATGGGATATGTATAAACGAGAGAACTTCACTTTGCACTGCCTTTTGTTCTGTACCACAAATGATTACCCAGCCCTTGGTAACCTCTCATGCCAAAGTACAAAAGGAACCAAAGCCTGCACTCACTGCTTAGATGATACCGAGATTGTGTGGCTGAATCACTTGCGCGAAACCGTGTACATGCGTCACCGTCGGTTCCTTCGGATGAATCACTCATACCGCAAGATGAAGAAACAATTCGATGGAACGAATGAAGACGGTTCAGCTCCAAAGCCTTTAAGTGGGACAAATATTCATGATATGGTTAAGAACATGGATGTTGTGTTTGGAAAAGGATGTAAGTGGAGGTCCCATGAGAAGAGCATGTGGAAGAAGAGATCAATATTTTGGGACCTACCTTATTGGGAGCACCTAGAAGTTCGCACTTCAACGATGTCATTCACGTAGAGAAGAATGACTGTGATAGCTTGATTGGTCTCTTACTGAATATTAAGGGCAAAACAAAGGACGGTATCAATGCACGGCTTGACTTGGTCGTTATGGGCATAAGACCTGAGTTAGCACCGAAAAAGACAGATAAAGGACAAACGTACTGCGAACCTGCTTGTTACATTTTTTCCAAGGCCAAGAGAACTGAACTGTGCTAGTGCTTGCATGGTGTGAAAGTTCCGTCCGGTTACTCCTCCAACATTAAGAGATTTGTTTCGATGCAAGATTTGAAATTAACTGGCATGAAGTCTCATAATTGTCATGTACTGATGACACAAATGCTCCCTGTGACAATTATAAGTATTTTGCCAGTCAAGGTCAGGGAGACAATCACAAGGCTGTGTTATTTCTTTAACATAGTTGTTTAGAAGGTCATTGATCCCGAAGCACTAGATGCTCTATAGGCTGATGTGGTGATTACTATATGTAATTTTGAGATGTATTTTCCTCCGTCGTTTTTCGATATCATGGTCCATCTCGTTGTTCACCTTGTGATAGAGATAAAGATGTGTGGGCCCATGTTCCTATGTAGCATGTACCCACTCGAGGGATATATGGGAATTTTTAAGTTCTACGTATGGAATCGATCTCGACCGGAGGGTAGCATTGTCGAAGGTTATACAACTGAAGAGGTCATCGAGTTCTGCGTCGATTACATGGCTCAGGTCGAACCAATAGGTGTGCCTCTTTCTCGCCATGAGGGGAGACTCCAAGGAATCCGGACCATCAGAAGGAAAGCAATCACGCCTGATCCGGTTGCCTACACTCAAGCTCATTTCACGGTTTTGCAACACATGGTAGCAGTGTCCCCGTACATCGACGAGCATAAGCACTGGCTACGGCAAGAGAATCCGATGTGGCAGGAGTCTTGAATCACGAGACAGCATAACATTCAATTCAACAGATGGTTGAAGGGGCGACCCATCACTGCGACCTCGTCAAGTGATACACTCACATGGTTGGCAAAAGGGCCAACATTTACAGTTGTAACATGGAAAGGATATGACTTAAATGGGTACACATTTTACATGAGAGTTCAGGATATGAAGAGCACAAACCAGAGCATCGGTGTCTGTATAGATGCGTTCAATACTGTTGGATCCACGAAGAGCTCCTACTATGGGTTCATAGAGGAGATTTGGGAGCTCGACTATGTACTATTCCAGATCCCGTTATTTTGGTGTCGTTGGGTCCACCTCCAGCGCATGAAGGTTGACAAGTACGGTGTCACTACTATCGACCTCGCACGTGTCGGATACCAAGATGAACCATTCATACTCGCTAACCAAGCTGTTCAAGTATTCTATGTAATCGACCCGTCCAACAAGAATAGACATGTATTTCTTCAGGAAAAAAGGAGGATTGTCGGAGTAGAGAATGTAGTGGATGAGGAAGAATACAATCAATTTGATGAGTTGCCTCCTATCGAAAATGGCATCACGGTCCAAGAAGAACAACCCGAGGAAGCTAGCTACACACGCGTCGATAACCGTGAAGGGCTAATTTTTTATACAAAAGAATAAGCAAGTGGAGTTATTATTTTAAGTGTACTTTCCAACATAATAGAGTTGATTTTAATGAGATGCTCGAAATTCGAAAAAACTTTGTGTATGCATCTGATTTATTTAATAAAGTTCCCTTTCTTTTACTAATGTTGGTTCATCTACAATTCCATATACATTATGCAATTCCTTCACTGATTACTGATTTTGGTTAATCCACAATTCTATTTACATTATGCAATTCCTTCACTGAGTTTGGAACCGTCTGTGATAAGAAACATCACATACGATTCTAAAACAGAACCGTCTGTGATGTCTATCATCACAGACGGTTATAAAATATAATCGTCTGTGATACAGGCTCTATAAGTAGGTTCCTCACGCAGATCCTTCAGTTACCACTCTCCAGCGCTCGAAACCCTAACTTTTTCTCCCGACGCTTCGTCTCCCTTGCGGCACCTCCCCCTGACCTCGCCGACGCCCCCAGCATCGCCACCTGCCCGGCCAGCGCCTCACCCCCGTTGTCTCCCTACGCGCGGTGCCTCTTGCTGTTCACCGATGTTGCCCCTGCTCATCGAGGCCACACCCATGCTTCTTCTCCTGCTCGCCAAGGTAAGCCGGCCCCTCTTCTAGATCTACAACTGCCTGCGTGGTGGTCTATGCTTATTGCTGGATTGGGGAAACAATATGTTGATGCTTCCATGGAAAAATTGGGCATGGTTCAATATGGCTAGTTGTATGCAAAACTGTATGAATGGAATTAGGCAGAACTCGGGTAGCATAAATTTGTTTGAATACTTATTCAAATATCCATGAAAACTGTCATGCAATTTGTTGTAAAAAAGATTGAAATCGCTTATATTTAGATACTTTCATAATATGAGTAGTGCTTCTATATATGCTCTTTAAATCGAAAAATGATTAATCAACAGATTCTACAATAGTTCATCAAATATCTATGTTAGAACATATAGAATCTTTTCGACCTATTAAAAGTAGTTTGTTGATGAAGACGTGAGAGCTTTGCTTCATACTATGGAAACATGAGATTTGAATGATTAGCTGTTGTTAGAATCCTTCCCTTTACTGTTACATACAACCAGTTAGAGCTGCCTTGCTAGACTACCGTGTTTCCTCTGTTCTAAGTTATTCTTGTGGTCGACTACGTCAGCATGGAGTAGGTAAGGTTAAGTAAATTGTTTGAAAAGTAACTAGTATCAACATACTCAAGCTAAGTATATCTTGACGGTACATGTACTTTGGGAAAGAAACAAAACTATGACTTAATTTGTGCGCATTATGTGTGTGTGTGTTGAACATGTGTAAAACTATAACCCAAGACATATTCTGGCCATTTTGTGCAAGATTACGTGACCTCGTGCCGCCGGTAACCAGTCGAACTCAGCTATTCTGTCACTTGATGTTTAGGGCCAATTTATTTGCACATGTAGAGCAACTAATGAAAAATTTTGGAACTGCAATTTTATACCACACAATTAGCACAGTAAAGGTTGCCTTTAGGATTATTTGGAAAGATGAAAAATTATATGGAATAAGTGGATATGCTTTTTCTCTTTAATGTTGAACACAACATCAAGAACTTTTTTTTGCTTCATACCATCCATATAAAATATGTCAAGGTTATGCTTCATGATGCACATGGTAGATACTAACATAATTAAATCCATGCCTTTTCCTTCTTGAACTCTCACTTCAACAGGGCCTTAGTGTTGGCCATTATCAAGGTTACAACTTACAAATATGCTGATTTGGAAAATAGCCTAATAGGTTGCTGGTGCAAAGATTGAAAGAGAGATTGCAAAGTGCAAAGGGATTCTTACAAGCAATGCACAAATTGTCTGACATGTGGACCTCCTGAACTCCACTCTAACAGGACCCGTTGTCAACCCAACCTTGAAGGTTGTTTTTCCAGAACACGAATCTTTGAAGCTGTAAAAACCGGTTTGGAAAATGTCTAGGACATTTTAGTAGCTTAAATTCAATGTAATCAGCTAGTTACTAGTGAGTTGTGAAATCTAATGATCTAGAGATGAGCCAATGTAAGTCATCAAAAACCTTGCTTCAAAGTTAATGATTACGTCGATTTGGTAGAGGTGCTAGCACCTCTTCGACCTCCAGATACAACTAGTCTCAACTCTCGACTAGAGCTCATTGTAATGTAAAATGCTGCCTTCAGTATCTCTCCAAGCATTGCACATGAAAAATCAGGGGACTACTCTAAATGTTGAGTATGGCAAACCTTACCTTTGCTGGAAATTATGTGAGTAGCTAACTAGATCACTCTAGCAAAAAAAAGAAAGAAAATGAAAAAACTTAACTAGTTCTAAAGCATTGAAGCTTATCTACTTAATTCCTGCTTCAACTTAATTTTCCAAACTTCTAAAAGACCCACATAATTTTACATCAAACTCTTCATTATCAATACATCTACAATGCACTTCTTATATATTCATATATGTTCAAATTTCTCTTCTATTTCCCTAGTATGTAAAAATATACTCTCGTATAATAAATATACTTAAGGGTCTAATATATATACTACCTTTGTACCCATCAAATAAAAGCAGTCATCAATTGGTAGCCTTCCTTGCTTGATTCCTTTTCTTTCCTGTTGAGCCATGAAAACCAGCCTAGATTGCAAGATGGTGTCCCCTCATTCGTCGTCTCAAGGATGTGATGAGCCATCGAAAGGAAAACCTCCTCGAGGTCCAAGAGGATGAAATAAAAGGCCCACGGACCGATATACCATCACGACGGATAATCCAAATGATGGGGCTCCTACCGAACCAAAAAAGGCAGCGAATGCATTTAGGACATTGTGCGGGATAGTCGCACGGGAACGGGTCCCCATCACTTGCCCATCCTGGAAGTCACTAACTGATGAGAACCGCGATGACTTGGTGACTGAAATTCTCTCTTCGTTTGAGGTCCCAGAAGATTGCGTGCGCTCAATGCGACGATATGCACTGCTAGTGGCGGGAAAGGCGTGGAAGAACTTCAAGAGCACACTTATCAAGGAATATGTCAATACGGATAGGACTCCCTTCTCTAAGTACGCGTTTATTGCTGAGGATGTATGGCAAAGTTTTGTTGAGGCGAAGACGACAGACGAATTCGTGTGTCAAAGTGAAGCCCACAAGGCCCTGCAGGAAAGGAACACCCACCCCCACAGACTTGGCACCGTTGAGTACGCGTGGAAGAGGGCGCAATGGGATGGGAGGGCGAGGAGGCCTCCACGCCATTTGCATCTATCGCTGAACAGCACGCCAGAGACTAGCTAAGAGCAAGGTCAAGTGCCACATCTTCTAGCACCGTCTCCTTTAGAAACCCCACGGACGAGGAAATCTGCCAACTCCTGGTAAAATATCCGACTACCAATTTTGTACATAATTAGTCCATAACTTTGTAAGTGAAATAACTTGTCAGGATCTTGCAGGTAACGTTGAGTACACAATTTTCTGAGGGCACTTTTTTGCTAAACAGGGAGAAAGATGTACTCTCCACAGCCTTGAGAAACAAGGAACACCCTGGTTGCACGCGAGGCATAGGGGTTTTGGTTCCCTGGAAAATGGGATTCCCAGATGACTCTGGCAAATACCAGAGTAGGAAGAGAACTAAAGTAGAGCGAGAGGAACAACTTGTACAAAAGATTGAGGAAAGACTAAGACAAGAATTCAACAATAAGATAAGAATCCTCGAGGAAAGTCTCAATAATCAGGATTGCAAATAGCCTACGCAAGTTCCAGATGTATGTGCCCAAATCAGCCCCACTACCAAAAAGAGCAGCTGTGCGTCCGCCACTCCCACAGATGAACATGGCAAATTTTCTGTCTATGACATCAAGGTACTTATATATATGTCTTCAATGCTCTATACAAATAGCCGTTGGAAGCATTAGATAATTGTGTACCGTTATGTAGGTGGCCACGTGGTGCACTCTCCATATGAGACTTGCCCATGGTGCCATTCTTCTTTCGGCTGCTTGGGGGCTCGTGTTTCCGTCCATCGAAGGGGCACTGGTGCAAGGTACCCTGGTGGCACCGGGATTCATGAAGGTTAGCATGGATGGTGTACATGATAGTTTCAAGACCGTCCCACTACCGATTCCCCCAAACGACGAGATTGTGACATTGGGGGACGCCATTCGCACTTTCATCCAGTGGCCCAGCAGCGATATCTCCCTAGACGCCCGTCCTCCATCACCAGAGCTACCCAATTGTTTGAGTCGTCTGCTGCACCTCAACAGACCACCAAATCAGCTCCTGTGCCCCCTGCATCAAACGATTTTCAGTGGGATGGTGCCTACTCGTCTCTCGTGAAGACTCCCTATACCAGAAAGCAAGTCAAGGGCAAAGTGAAGAAGATCATGAAGGAACTAGACTATCCAATTGCCCCGCTAGCCCGAGTATACCAGCTAGGAAAGCCTTTTGTAATGGGAGAGCGTATGAAGAACCTTTCTATAGCTTGCATTAGATTGAAGAACTAGTGCGTGGAACAAGCTAAAAAGCCAGTGCAAGACCGCATAACGAGTATCTCGGTCAGCTTCAAGCCTGAGCATCTGTTCAATGAGTCATCGGGGGGCTTCTTCACAGCTGACTTCAAGGACCTGTTTGACGTCTTCAACCTCGATGGCCTCGACGCCGCGCTCTTGAGAGGCTAGACATTGTAAGTGTGTGCAATCACAATCTACATTCGTGTAATACCGATAAATATCATATATATATATATAACTCAATGCTTCCGTATATATAGATACATGATCCTTGAAGCGAGACAGAACAAACAACAGGTGGGTTTCCTGGACCCACACATAGTCTCCAAGCAAATAATGGACAAACATTTACAATTTGTCAATAAATACCTCAGAGAGGCCTTGGCGGCTCAAAAAGATAAAGAGTTCATACTTTTACCGTACAACCCAGGGTAAGTGCTGCACTACTTGCTATTCTTTGATTTGTACTGGTTGCAACTCTGTTTTGTTAATTGACCATTCCGACATACATGTGTGTAGGTTTCACTGGGTTCTCATTGTAATTCATCCAAGAACGAATTGGGTTATTTACCTTGATTCCTTACAGAGTGGCAGCCACGACTTAAATCATATCGCAAAATTACTCAACAGGTAATTAAATCTCGTTTCCTCCATAGATAACATGGTTATGTAGGTTGATTAAGGTGTATGTTGCTAACCTTTTCCAATCACGAAGGGCTTTCAGAGTGTACAAATATTATGGAGGGCCTTCTGGCAAGGATAGGGCGAAGCTAAAGCAAGATTTTAAGTTTTCGTTGTCCGCTATACACAATAATCCTATATAAACTATGTAATAATGACTCTAGAACTAACCAATTCTATATTTGTAGTGCCACCAGCAGGGAAACGAAAATAACCATTGTGGAATTTACGTTTGCCACGACATGGAACTCCTCATCACTAAGAAATCACCCAATCAGGTAACTACTACATTGGAAGAGGCCGATCTGGAGCGAATTCGAGGACAGCTTTGTGCCTTCTTGCTAAGTGATGTCTTAAATTCAAAAGGCGAGTTCCACACTGCCTTATAACTTCAGGAGTTGTATTTTTTCAGAATTACCATTTGGGTTAATTGTCAAACTTGTGCTATGGATTTTTTAATTGTAGTTGTTCATTCAATTAATTGGTTAATGGTACTGAGTTCCATTTGGTTAATAAATTTGAGTTCATTTTTGAAATAGATGTGCCGTGTAGTATTAATCTATACGTAATTTGCTTTGCGCTGTGATTTAATCTAAGTTGATTGCTGAAATGGATGTAATGCTTGTAATCTGAAATGGATGTAATGCTTGTAATTTGAGTTTAGTTAATCTATAATATGCTTTTTCCAGAGGGCATGGCTAGCATTTCCTGAGGCTAGCCAATAAATAGAAAAAGGGTTCTTTGTGGGAACACTTATCACAGATGGTTTTTAATTAAAAACCATATGAGATGTAATGATGTAACAGACGGTTTCAAACTAAAATCGTCTATGTTGTTATAATATCACAGACGGTACTAGTTAAAAACCGTCTGTGATGATAGTATATCACAGACAGTCCTAGTTAAAAACCGTTTGTGATATTGTAAAATCACAAACGGTATCAGTTTGAAAACCGTCTGTGATGTTATGATATCACAGATGTTTTCAAGCTAAAACCGTCTGTGATATCATAACATCACAAACGGTTTAGAAACCATCTGTGATATGCCGTAACATCACTGACACATGGTTATAGAAGATTCGGGAAACCGTCTATGATGACGGTTTCGAACCGTCTATGATCATTTTTTCTGTAGTAGTGTGAGGGAGAGAAAGGGAGGTGGCATCATCACCTGCTTTGAGTGTGGTGGCCCTAATCACAATTGAGCAAACTGCCCTAAGCTGGAGAAAGGCAAGAACGACTCTGGCAATTCAAAAAAGAACGACGACACCAACAAGAACCGCAACAAGAAGCCTCCAGTTCGTGACCCAACGTGCGAGAAGAAGTACCGTGACTTCTCAAAGAATAAGAAGCTCTTCCACCATGTCCTCGCCGCACTCGACGACATCAACCTCTCTAACACGGAGACTTGGAGCGACAAGGGCGAGGATGGTCCGCAAGGGAAGAACAAAGGCGGAGATGACTTCACCGGGATATGTTTCATGGCGAACACCAACGGCATCAGCAACTCCGAGCTCTATAACGACTCGGATGAACAGCTCAAATGAAGATTTCTACAAATTAGTAAAATTTCATGCTAGGACTCTTGAGAAGTTTGTAGGAGGCAAGAAGCTCAATCTTATCCTAGACCAGTCTAAGATTAGCTGATTTAATCAAGGTCTAGGATTTGATTCCTTGGAGCACGCTAAGGCTCATCCTCTCACTATTGTGCGTGGCTCCAAGAGTGGAGATATCATGGTAGCTCCCAAGATGAGTACCACTATGTTTAGGTTTGATGGGGTTGTCCATGGGATCTCTGACCAAAAGATTTCTTCTCCTGTTTCTTTTACCCCTAGCAAGGCGAAGTATACTTGCACCTTCTGTTAGAAGGATGGGCATCTAGTAGACTTCTATTTCAGGCATGCCAAGATCACGAGGTACGAGCGTGTTCATTCCCTTAGGGGTATTCAGGGTCATCCTCAGACTCTGAGTGCTCCTAAGGTACACCTTGCTGCTAGACAGGATAGAGTGTCGCATGTTTTTGGGCATCATTTAGGACTTGGATTTCATGCTGTTCATTCGAGTTTTCATCCTAGATCTACTTTTGGTAAGTCTCTTCGTTGTCCTTTTGATATTCCTCGTGTTTCTCCTCGAGTTAGATATCAGCGGCGTGAGGTGTTTTCTGGTAGAAGATTTGGGTAGCCTCACTGGGATGGTCCGGCCTTTGCACGATGGCGGGCCAACCTAACTCCAGCTCCTAGATATTCTGCTAGGGCTACTTCTGGCCTTGTGTGAGTAGAGTGTGAGAGAGACACTAGAGTCCAGTCTTTTGCTCCTGTGGATGGTACTTCGAGACGTCGTGTAATTTATTATTGGGTTCCTAGATCTTCTCTTTATCCCAGTATTGAGTCATCTCTATCTCTTTTGTGTTTACCAGGTTTGTAGGATGGCGAAGGGAGAGGTTTGGATTGTTGACTCCGGTTGTTCTCGTTATATGACCGGAGACTCTAGATGGTTCTCTTCCCTAGTCTGAGCTCCCGGTGATGAGTTGATCACCTTTGGAGATGCTTCATCAGGTAGAGTCATTGCAAAAGGTATCGTTTGTATTAATGACAATTTCATTCTTAAGAACGTTGCCTTAGTGAGTAAGTTGCAATACAATTTGCTTTCTTTTTCCCAGCTTATTGATGACTCTTTTGAGGTAAGCTTTAAGAGTAGTGCTTGTAGAATACTTGATTCATCAGGGGCGTTAGTTTGCGGGACTTTTAGATTTTTGCGAGTCTTCCGTGCTAATTTTTTTTCTTTTTTTTTAGATTCTTTCCGTTGTTTGATTACTTTAGGGTCCCGTGATCTCTCGTTGTGGCATAGGAGATTAGGTCACATTGGCTTCGATCACTTGACTAGAGTTAGCAGCCATGATCTCATTTGTGGTTTGCCTAAACTCAAGATGGTCAAAGACATAGTTTGCTCTCCTTGCTGACATGGTAAGATGGTTGTTGCTTCTCATCCTCCAGTCACTGTTGTGATGACTGATGCATCAGGATAGCTTTTACATATGGACACTGTTCGTCAAGCTAGAGTGCAATTAGCGGGTGGGAAGTAGTATGTTCTTATCATCGTTGATGATATTTTGAGGTATTCTTGGGTATTTTTCATGGCCTCGAAGGATGAGTCTTTTACCCATTTAAGGGGTTTGGTCCGTAGGTTGTCTATTGAGCTCCCTGGTGCTTTACAAGATATACACAGTGATAATGGCACGGGGTTCAAGAAATCCTACTTTGAGAGCTTCTGTGTGGAGTTAGGCTTAGAGCATCAGTTTTCCTAACCATACATCCATCAGCAAAATGGCATAGTACAAAGGAAAAACATGACCTTGATTGAGATGGCCAGGACGATGTAGATGAGTACAATACTCCTAAGAAGTTTTGGGCTGAGGCTATGGCTACTGCTTATCTTGTGTCTAATCGAGTATTCTTGAGAGCATGTTTGCATCGCACTTCTTATGAGTTGAGGTATGGGCGAAAGCCCAGTGTTTCTCGTTTCTGTGTGTTTGGTTGCAAGTGTTTCATTTTGAAGTCTGAGAACTTAGATAAGTTTGAGTCTCGTTCTTCTGATGGCATCTTTCTAGGTTATTCGACTTCTTCTCTAGCTATAGGGTCTGGAGTTGTGATGCGATTATGATCATAGAGACCTATGATGAGGCTAGCTCAGGGGCTAGACTTGACATACCAGGCTCTTCTTCTCTCTTTGAGACCATTTTTGTGGAGGATGAGGATGATGGACATGATGATGGTCCATCTGATCTAGTCCCCTCTACGCCTGAGATGCCTCCTGTTTCCATCTCTGCACCTCAGGGAGACCATCCCTTACTTTCAGACTCTCCTTCAACAAGTGGCTCTATTCCTGCCTCTTCTGTTCATGAGGTATAGGCCACTTCTGCTTCTAGACCTCCCCGCAATATTCAGAGACATCATCCACCTGATCAGATCATTGGCAATCTGTTTGAGTGGGTCACACACTCAAAATTAGGCTTGTCCAGCTTATGGCTCCACTCAGTCTTTGTTGCCTCTTTTGAGTCGAAGGATGTTTCTCATGCATTATCCGATGAGTCTTGGATTAATGCTATCCATGAGGAACTTGAGAACTTCGAGAGGAACAAGGTATGCCAGCTTGTTGAGCTCCCATCTGGTCATAATGTCATTGGGACCAAGTGGGTGTTCAAGAACAGGCAGAGTGAGGATGGGGTTATCATTAGAAACAAAGCTGGGCTAGGTACACACAACTTTACTTAGAATTAGGGTCTTGACTTTGAGGAGACCTTAGCCCCAATAGCTAGACTAAGGCCTATTAGGATCTTGTTTGCATTTGCGGCATCCAAGGGCTTTAAGCTCTATCAAATGGATGTCAAGAGTGCATTCCTCAATGGGTATATTGAGGAAGAGGTGTATGTCAGGCAGCCTCCAGGATTCGAGAACCCCAAATACCCAAACCATGTCTTCAAGCTTTCCAAAGCTTTATATATATGGACTTAAACAGGCTCTTAGAGCTTGGTATTAGAGGCTTAAGTCCTATCTTCTTAGTCATGATTTTAAGATGGGTATAGTAGACAAGACTCTATTCATCAGACACCGAGATTATAATTTTCTCCTCGTTCAGATTTATGTGGGTGATATTATCTTTTGTGGCTCTTCGCACTCTGTTGTGTCTTAGTTTTCAGAAGTGACGAGCACAGAGTTTGAGATGAGCATGATGGGCAAGTTGAGCTACTTCCTTGGCTTCCAAATCAAGCAGATTCAGGAGGGCACCTTCTTGCATAAAGGCAAGTACACTCGAGACCTCCTGAGGTGCTTCGACATGTCTGACGGGAAGCCAGTGATGACTCCTATTGTCGGGACCCGATTCTGAGAATCTGGACCCTCTGTGTATTCCGTGCTAGTCCAGGATCATGCTAGCACACACAGTCTTTACAGGGTTGAACATGACAGACATTCACAACGATACCTTATTAAATAGTGCAAACATTTATATAAATTGAATTGTACGACCTTATGGTCTCCTTACATAAGATCAGCCACGCAGAGCTTACATTATCAGAGTAATAAAAGATAACAGCGAAAAACAAGTAAACTTCGTGGAGTCCCATCAACTTGCCACAGGCAACTGACTGGGCTTGCCCCCTAATTGTCCGGATCTTCAATGTACTCCTCTCCCAAGCTACCGTAGACTCCTCCACTGATGTTAGGTGGATAGTCAAGGAGGAGTGAGTACTCAAGGCACTCAACAAGTAATGCACATAATGCAGTGTTGTTACTATATGCAAGACTTAGTCCAAAGAGTTGGCTTACTTGGTTCATTTGCATCAAACAACATTTTTAAACTAACAATTTATTTAGATTAAAAGCAGTGAAATATTTGTAAATATTATTAAATTCTTAAAACAGTTTTTCTCCGTAAACTTGGCACACAGCCTTAATAATTTCATTTCCACATTGGCACACAGCCACCCATCCCATATTTTATTTTGAAGATCTAACCCTTGACTGTAATCCCCGAGCAATGTCCAATACCGCGGACATGGCTATTCGAATAGATTTGATACTCTGCAGAGGTTGTACACTTTACCCACAAGATACAACCGCTCACCACACAGATGATTGCCCGCAACAAAGCCTTTCAGGACCCTCTACCTTAACCAATGAACCTCTCTGGTATTGCCTTCACTATCACTCCCCTCACATAGAGCCGAAGTATAGGATAGGCCAACACCGTTGGATGGGCACCAAGCCGTAGCATAGGTACGCTCCCCCACACAGATACACCCCCGTGCACTGTCACCCTGAGGTTTCAGAGGAAAGATATCAGAACCCTAATCAACTAGGTCTGTCCCATACCAGACATGTGGTTGTACGGGTGACTCAGTTCAAAGACTTGCAAGGTGAAGTTCTTAGCTGACTAAGGCAAGACTTTCATCACTCAATAGTGGCACACAGCCCGATGTGGCACACAGACTCACAACTCCCATCAACCCTTTGCCACATGGGCCCACCTGGCACAAAACCTCTTGCCACTTGCCCCAGTCTAAATCATTTCCCACCCGGTTGATTACTGTGCAACACATGCCAACAATAACTCAGCATCGGTACAGAACTACACAGGTCTCCATACTTCAGTCTCATCACGTGGCATCACCACACCATTTTCAAATACATTCCATATGTCATTAATCAACATTGTTGCATTTTTCGGAAGATCATTGATGACTTGTTGCAAGGCTAAGCATCTATTCACAGTCTAGCCTCCCGTGTTTGCATCATATTAACATCCAACGAGTACAAGTAATCCTAGGGTGACAATGATTTCAGGGCATACAAATAATAATTTTAAGGTGGTAATAACAATATGGGTTGATTAGCTACATTACCCAAATTTATTTAAATTCATTTTTTAACTTAGCATGCAGAATTTCAAAACAACATACATTTAAAAACTGGGATCAAAATGTTCAAAGCATCACTTGCCTTCAAAGAGTTGCTGGTCATGCTCCGAAGCTTGATCTTGAGCGACGAACTCTTCCTCGAAACTTCCCGGCAAATTTGCGTCTACACGTAAAAATCATATATGCAATAAATAACCAAAACAGTAGACTATATAACCTCAAAAATTCAAATACAATTCACCATTAAAAAGAGCACAATTTTACAAATTTTTAGAGACTGGAATCACCTCAATCGGAGTTAAAATGCAAAAGTTATAGCTATTCAAAGTTTGAAATAAACGATAATTCAGAAAAATAGAAAAACCGAATTAACTGAATTACTTTTACGCTGGAAAACAACATTTATGACGTCACGCTGATGTCAGCACCGAATATGATTTTTGGCCGAATATTTTTCTGAAGAAAACCCGATTATGACATCATCGGACATGTGGCAGCACCACGGCCCGACACGTATCGATGGCGCATAGACTCGGTCTACGGTTCGGCCTCGGTCCACCGTGGACTCGGAGCACGGCGCCTCGGCTAACTCGCCTGACACTCGGCGGCACGCGACTGGTCACGGCGCCGGTGCGATCGTGCCCGTACGATTCAAAATCGATGGTCAAGATCCAGCGGATGGAGGCTGAGGCAGCGGACACGTGCCGAGCTAACACGAACGCTACGCAGTCCGATCCGGATCGAACGGCTAACAAAACACGACGCGGACTTGCGACGCGGCTACCCCGGCGGGCGACATGCGGCGAAGATCTGGCTACGCTCACCAGATCCAACGGTTCCGCTCTAACGGCATGGATCGATCCAACTACATCGTCCGATATTGATCTAATGGCCGAGAAGATATCTAACGCATGAACTCACGATCTAATCTATGCCACACGCATTAGATCTAACGGTCACGAAACAAGCTAGGATTAAACAGAAAGGGGGCGACGTGGACTTACCAGAGCCACACGATACAGATCGAACGGCAAGGAAGTCTGGTGAAGGCGGCGGTGGCGCAGAAGGAAGAAGCTGCTGGCGCTGAAGAAGACTAGGCCGTCAACGGTGCTACGGTGGTCCTCCGGCGTGAAGAAGTGGATGGTTTGGTGCGCGTTGACGCGATGAGTTCGAAGATGAATCCAAACGCGACGAATGGCGACCGGAGACGGCGGAGAGAACCCAAAACAGCGGCGACGCAACAGGAAGAACTACGGCGAGCAACTGCGAAGCGAGGATAGCGTCTTGACGTGCGCGAAAGGAGTGAAAAGGTGCGGCAGGAGAGCACTATCCATCGCACTAACCGACACCTATAAAGGAGCCTCGACGTGCGCGCAAACACCAGCGAAACGAGCGGAAACGCTCGACGATATTAACTTCGGCGATAACACGGGCGAAGGGACGTGGCGCTATCCTGGACGATCACGTGGACTCGATCGGGTGGCCACCAACGCAGGGCGACGCGGCGCCCTCATGACCGTGCGATCATGATCGAACGGTGCACGGCAAGGGTTCGGCACAAGATGGGCTGCGTGGGCCGACGGCACGGGCTGACTTGGGCCGGACCAAAGGGTTTCGGCCCAAACACTATTCTTACGATTTTAAATCATTTTTGAATTAAAATAAATCAGATAAATGGATAAAGCCAAAATAAATAGCAAAATACTCGAAAAAATTCTAGAAAAATTCTGGAAAATCTTTTGAGACATTCTGAACTCAAATAAAATATTTCCAATAAAACTTTACATAAACTTTTATATTATTTTAATTGACTTCAAGAAAGTCCATATTTGAATAAATTCCAATTAATTTCCAAAAATTCTCAAAAATCAAAATAACTCCAAAATTTAAAATATGGCAAATTTTAGGGTGTTACACCTATGGCCACCACTACTGCCCTCAAGTCTGATGAGGATGGTGAGACAGTTGATCAGAAGGAGTTCAGGAGCATGATTGGCTCCCTTTTGTATCTCACTATCTCGAGGTCGGACATACATTTTGCTGTATGTCTGTGCACTCGATTTCAGTCTTCTCTTCGCACTTCTCATCGCCAAGCGGTGAAGTACATCTTCAGGTACCTTCGAGCTACCATTGACTATGGTATTTGGCGCTCTTTCGCTTCTTGTCTGTCCCTTAGAGTCTTTTCTGATGCAAACTTTGCTGGTTGTAGGATAGATAGGAAGAGCACTTCTGGCACTTGCCAATTTATTGACACTTCTCTTGTTTATTGGTCATCTAGGAAGCAGTCTGGAGTTGCACAGTCTATCGTTGAGGTCGAGTACGTTGCTGCAGTTAGTTGCTGTAGTCAGGTTGCTGTAGTCAGGTGCTTTGGATGTTATCGACCTTGCGGGACTTTGGGTTAGAGATAGCGTGTTCCACTTTTCGATGACAACACTTCTGTTATTTGCATTACTAAAAACCAAGTGCAACACTCCAGGACCAAGCATATATACATTAGATATCACTTCCTTAGGGACCATGTGGAGAAGGGTGATATAGTGCTTCAGTTTGTGGAGAGTGACCACCAGATTGTCGATATCTTTACCAAGCCATTGGATAGCTCTAGATTTGTGGCCTTGAGAGGAAAGCTTGGAGTTGTTTGCCTGTACAGCATCTCTTGAGGGGAGCTGGTTTCTATACTATGTTTTATATATGTTTTCTTCTAGCATTTCCTATCTTTTGCATCTTTTGAGTGTTATTGGGATATTTTTAGAGTTCTGAGTTCACTTCACTTAAACTTCTAGCATGTGCTATCATGCATAATTAGCTGTTCTCTATTCTCTTTAGGTTGAGTTCCCTCATAGTCTTATAAGTCTAGCAGGTGTTGGACCCCTGGTTAGACAGGGTCTATGTGCACTCCCTAGCTTGGGATCTAGAATTAGCTTCCCTATATCAGTCATTGGGGAATATGAGAGCGAGTCTGAGCCATAGTGTTCTTTATTATCTTTTCTATGCTTTATAGCAACCCAGTTTGCAGTTTCTTGATTTCTTCTCCTCATTATATGATTTTGGTTTCGATTGAGTTCATTTGGACCTTCCTTGAGCTTAATTATGCTAATAACTCAACTTGAACTAGATGTATGCTTAAAATTGATTCACTTGTTGAGGGGGAGTTTGAGAATCTGCTTCATGCATTGCATATAGACTTCATTTTCTGTTTTTATGAGCTTTGTCTATTATGCTAATGAGTTATTATTCATGCTATGCAACATGCTACTTTTATGAAGAAAACTGCTAGCATAGATATGTCTAAGTTTATTTTGTTTCATCTTGCTAAGCTTGTTAATCATTGAAGATTAAAGCTTTTAATGAAAACTTGATGAAACATGTTGCTTTTACTTGCTATGTTTCCTCTCTAGGTGCATATGCCATTATTTATGAAATTTTAGATTTATACTATAGTCCATATAGCAACTTGGGTGAAGCTAGGTTGACCCATACTCAAGACCTTCACATGCTAATATATCTATGTGCTAAAATGAAAACAAAAATTGCCTCTTTTGTGCAAATTGACCTCAACACCTTACATTCACAAGACTGCTTCCCATTGCACTTGGGATGAACTTGGAATGTATTGTGTATGACCAAGACCATCCTCTTAAGAGTTCTTCTTGAGATGTTCGACTATAGCTTGAGTCAATTACACTTAAAAAATGCAAATAAAAAAATTAAAAAAACATAAGTGGGTAAAGAATGCAAATAATATCAAACATTTGCACCCCACTATGGGTTTTGAAATCTTAAAAAAAATTTGCATTGAAGATAATTGAGCCCGAAGGAGCTTGTATGTACATCTAGCTTTCTCAAAGTGTTGAGTAGGTTGAACTCTAGGTTTTCCATTTGATCCATTTTATGGCTTTGCCTCTAGTTTAGAAACTATGCTAAGTGTTGCAATTGTTAAATCATGCAAAACTGACATACTCCAATTTAAGCTTGCTAGCGAAATTGACATTTGCACTTGGTCATGTCTTAGTTTAGCATAATCTAAACTTGAGTAGCTTTATGTCATACTTTGTATATGTGGTCACTTGGATAATTCTCAAAGCTCTTTTAGGATGCATTTCATTCATGCATATTTGAAAATGGGGAAGAAAATGATGAAAATGCCTTCTTGATACCTATATTGTCAAAAGTGGGAGAAAACATAGAAAAGGCATCATCAATAGGTAAAAATATGAATGCATCTTGGTTCTTATGATCTTTGTGAAGTCTTGCTAATTTTTAAGGATCATAAGCATTCTTGAGCTTTTTGTGAGTTTTTTTTGGATTTTAGTGCTTTTGTGGAAAACTTGTTCTTTCTATTTGCTCAAAAATGCTCCCTGCCAACTTGGTTATGTTTCTATTACTTTTGCTCTGAACCAAGTGTGGCTTTGCAATCAAAATTGCTTCTCTTTCTCTTTCAAACTCAAATTTGTGCCTTTTTATGTTGTTTGTCAATATACTCATCAAGGGGAAGATTGAAAGACCATGTGGAGGTCTATCCTTGATTGTGGCGAGTAATTGACTGTGTTTGAGCACGTTGTGCTCGAGTTTGAGTTTGTTATGGATTCGATTTTGATTCTGAAGCAATTTTAGGGTGTTAGGTCAAGAGCGGCACTACCGGCCTGGGAGAGTGGTAGTGCCAGCCCTATGGTACTACCGGTCTCCTTCGGTGGTAGTTATCTTCCAGGGGCAGTGTTTTCTGTGTTTTACTGAGCGCCACTACCGACTACTGTGAAGCGATAGTGCCGGCCAGCAGTACTACCGACCCTAGTAGGCGGTAGTGCCGACTTTATCTGCGAATTTGACAATTGAACTTTGAATTTGTGTGAGGTTTATTGCATATCAATTTGGACATTGCTATGTGATGGGTTTCCTTGTTTTTTATGGTTGCAGGACGACGGTGCTAGGTCATGGTGAGGCGGAGGATGACTGAGACTAAGCGAGGTGCGTTAGAGGTCTAGACAGTCGAGGATTGCTGGAAGATGATCGGAGATGGAGTCTTTGAAAACTTAGAAGACAAGGAATGGATGAGATGCTAACTTGAAGCTACTCGGATCAAGGAGGACTATTGGATCACGGTCTAGGGGATAGAGAAGCGGGTCTAGTTAGTATGCTTTGAAAAGCGTGCAAAAACCCGATATGGTTGTTGGGTTTCGGGATAGCCCATGTATGTCTATGTGAGTGAGTCAATCCTAGCTCTTGAGATGTTCCTTAGGGTTGACGGAACTCATCTAAGTGTGGAAGATGGCTCAAGGGTAGTATAAATAGAGGGGTAGGGGTAGCTCTCTCCTCTTTGAAGGTTTTGAGGTTCTTGTGCTCCTTTGAGCTTTGCCCACTTTATTGTGTGGCTTTGTAACCTCCCTTCTAGAAATGTGAGTTTAATTTCTTCAAGTGTGAATTTACTTTTCGCATTTACATTATGCTTTAAATTCAGTCTTTAAATTCCGTAATTTACATTCTTGCAATTTACTTTCCACACATTTGGATTTGCCTCCCCTCCTTCTAAATGCTTGTGGATTTTGTGCCGAAGATGTATGATTGATGGATGAGTCTTCTTCAGACCATATCCCAATCATCTAGGCAAATCTTGTGTTGTTCCTTGCAAGAAACCGATCTTTTGCTCTTTAGAGGATCATTCTAGGAAGATGGGGTTTTTGGTGTTCTGTTCTTGTGTTTTAACTTGCTATGACATGTGGGAAACCATCTAGAATCAACTTGATCATCAAGAACCAACGAGCTTGCTGAGGACCAAGTTTTTGTTTTTGGACCCGTTCTTGTGCACTATTCCTTAAATTGGAAAAAGGTTGGAACTTTGACGTCAATCTTTGCGATTGAAGGTTGGAATAGGTTCCTAACATCCATAGGAAGGTGTCCACAAAGTTTCACGGGGTTTGAATCAGCCAATCAAAATATTCATCAATTTTCCTTTTGAAGTCGTGCTGATTTACTATTCATCATGCTGATTCCGTGCTATAGTACCCGGCACTACCGTGCTACAGTACACCCCGGTAATGATGGGGTACTGTTCATCCAACAGTAGCGGGCTAATCTGCGGTAGTACCGCCCTTTGCTGAAACTTTCTAGAATTTGTTTTCTCCACTTTGCTTAGATAAAGTGAGGTCCTTGGTTGGATTCTTTTGTGTGGGGAAAAATTAATTTGGGATCATTCACCCCCCTCTGATCGCCATTCTGGTCCTTCATTTCATTTGATCAACAAGTTATAGAAATCAACACTACAATATAAAATAACACATGCTCCTTGTTAAATTGTCACTCACTAGATCTCATTAATATGAAGTACAGTGCATGCTTAGTAGTGTCTTAACAAAAACAAAATAGACTTTTCCAAATTGACATGTAAAGGATTATTTAAATCGTCCTCAGAAACTAGTTATGCATCATAATGTACCATTGCAACAAATACCTGAATCCACTAGAAGGGAAGATATATGGGGGTAGCTTCGAGTGCTATCGGCATATGTGTGGTTTTCTGTCCTCAGTGTTTTCTTGCTTGTCTTTGTGAGCACTTGTTTTGATCTGCTATATTATATCTTTTACTACTGTTGATTGCAAGCCAAATATATTATTTAGTACTGCTCGTGTCATTATTTTGCCCTTTTTGTAAGTGGTAATGCACTACTGGACGGCAACTAGAAATTGATTAGAACCTTTTTGTAAGTGTTACCATTCAATATTTTGCTGTTAATAAGAAAATGTTGCTTTAAAGCCTCTAAATGCTGCATTCCAGTGCGATTATTTTGCCAATGCAGTTTTCTACAATAATGCCGTCCATATAATTTAAATCCAATGCGTGAGCATGTGTAAATAGGCTGATAGAGTCATATTAAAGAATCTCTTGTGCGAGCAGTTGTTGATATTGTATCCGATTATACCAGTATACCTATTTTTTCTTTACAAGCAAGCATACGAGTTTACCATCACATTGGTTGGTTAATTCATGCTCTTTACTATCTTGCAAAGAGGCTAGATAATTTAGTTATCTTGGGGACCTTGCACGTGGAGAGGCATTTGTTCAATGAAGAAATTGAGAGGGAATTGAATCATTCCCACTGTTTGTCGCCCTTTTGATTGCTCTATGATGCAATGGGTCCTTGATGAACTAAAATAATTAAAGTTTTAAATATGGTCTTGAACTGATAGTGCTAGAAAGTATTGCTTCTTGTTAGTGCTAGAAATTATTGCTTCACTGTCTTTTAGCTTGATCAATTTATTCAGTGCTCATTGTGATGCACTTTTGATTACTGCTAGAGGTGGGCGTCGTGCGCGTCGGGCTGGGCGGCCGGCACGGCCCATCGTGCTCGATGCTGAACCGTCTTTGGGCGCGACGGCCCGTCGTGCTCGCCATGCCGTGCTGTGCCGGCCCAGCTCGCCTTCGGCGAGCCCAGGCACGGCCCATTTGCACTTCGTGCCGTGCCGGCCCAGGCTCGACCCATTTGCACTATTGCAAGAGAGGAAAGGAGCCGGAGATACATAGAATTAAGGCAGTGAATGCAAATATTATGAGAAAAAGAACTAAAATTTATTTATTATCGAACAGTTACATAGAGCGAGAAGAATGTGCTCAATATGGACGAGAGAGGGGACAATGGGCGAGAAAGAGAGTGAGCGAGACAGACGAGAGAGATTGTGAGGGAGATTGAGAGAGATTGGTGAGAGAGAGAGCTGAGAGAGTTTGAGAGGGACGAGAGAGAGAGCAGCTTCTTGCACCGTCTCTCAATCTCTCTTAGCTCTCTCTCTCTCCTGTTTTGTCCGTCTCTCTCAGGTGTCGACGATAGGGGTGACGTTTATGCTACTGGGTGCATCCATGACGGTCATGCTCTGTGAGTCAGTGACCTTCATGCTTGGCTTCTTCCTCATGCCCTGGATCATCAGGCCCAGTATAGCCCATTCTATAGTGTCGTGCCGTACCGGGCCGCCCATCGTGCCTGATTCTCAAGCCCGGCACGGCCCACTTCGTGCCGGGTCGGGCTTTTTGCCGGGACGTGACGTCGTGCCTCGGGCCAGCCCAAAAGAGCCCAGCCTGAGTGCCCACCTCTAATTACTGCTAAGTATATTGATTGCTCTGTTCGTATCATAATTTAGGAAGGTAAGAGTTAAATGCCTTATTTGCTTAGTTAATTATTTAGGTTCAATTGTGATTATTTAACCTAGTGTAGTGGAGGTAAGAGATTAGTCTCTAGCAACCCTACACCTTGTGGCGAGGAGGCTGAAGGTCTAATGACCTTTTGTAGCCTAACACCTGAGTGCACTCTGTCCATAATCTATACTGTTATGCAATCTAATCTCTTTCCTTGTTCTAAAGAATAAAGAAACCCTTTTTGATTGTTCTAAACAATACTCTTAATTTAATTTATTTCCTCTTCTACAACCGTCTGTGAATAGTTAAAAATAAGATGACGTCCTGTCATTCATCTTCGCTGAATGGATCTGATGAGCTGAACATAGTAAAACCTAGGTGTAGTCCAAGAGGGCTAAGTAAAAGGCCCCAGAGCTGATATATCATCACCGCGGTCGATCTACAAGATGGTGCCCCTACCGCACCTCCTAAGGCAGCGGTAGCATTCCAAACATTGTGCGGGATAGTTGGACAGGAAAGGGTCTCCATCACCAATCCATCCTGGAAGTAGCTGACAGATGAGGAGCGCGACAGCCTGGTGATATAAATTTTCGCGTCGTTCGAGCTCCCAGAAGACGCCACACACAAACTATGACGGTATGCGTTTCTAGTGGTGGGAAAGGCGTGGAAGAACTTCAAGAACACCCTTGTCAGTAATTACATGAATAAGGAAATGACTCTATTCTAGAAGTATGGATTTATCACTAAAGACATGTGGGAACAATTTGTTGAGATGAAGATGACGGAAGAATTCATGCGTCAAAGTGAAGCGCACAAGGCCGTCTAGGCAAAAAACACCCACCCGCACAGACTCGGCACCACTGGGTACGCGGGTAAATTCGCGCAGTGGAGAAGGAAGGACGATGAGGCAGTCCAGAAGGAGGCCTCCCTGCCATTTGCCTCGATCTTAGACCCGTGTGCCCGAAACTGGGTAAGAGCGAGGTCGCGTCCCACGTCTTCGGGCGACGTGTCCTTTGCAAACCCTGTAGACGAGGAAGTGTCCCAACGCCTAGAAAGATATCGAACTACATAGTTTTTAATTAGTCCATGTATAACTTCATAAGTGAAATAACATGTTGGGATCTTGAATGCAGATAGCGTTGAGTACAAAATCTTTCGAGAGCTCTTTTCAGGCAAACAGTGTAACATCCCAATTTTTGCTTTTTATTAAGTTAGTGTGTTATTTGTGTATTTATGAATTTCCTGAATTTATTGGAATTTTTTGGATTTTATTTGGATTTATTAAATATTTAGTATATTGGTCTTTTGAGAAAAGTAGTTATTTATTAAGAAAGTCAAAATAAAGTTTTATCAAAAATATCTTATTTGGGTTCCTAAAGTCTCAATATGAAGGACCGAGATGGCGAACAGAGGGGGGGTGAATGGTCGCAAATAAAAATTCCCCCAAAATACTCCAACAAAAACCTCGACAAGATCGCTCAAAGGAAATTGTGAAAAACCCGAAAAACTAGACAACTATGTGTACCCCAAGCTTGCATGGATAAGTACCATAAAATATGTGGGGATTTTTGAGTCACAATCCTAGTTATCTAGTGTCCAAGATAAAGAGGAATCAATTCAAACTCTTGCTTTTAGAAAGGACATCAATTCAAATCACAAAAGTCACTTTCAGAAAAGCAAAAGCAGAATTTCCAGAACTTGTCCTCAAATTGCACAGGAGGTTGGTGGGTTTCTGCAGCTCACAAAATTTTGAGAATTTTTCTCCCTATGAGCATCAGAGTCGTGAAGAACTCCAACAAATTTCTCCTCAAAAAGCCTTACATAAAAAACAGGAAAAATCGAAGAACACAGTCTGGTCAAGAACTTTGAGCAGAAAGTTTGGGGCTCGGTTTTCACCTCATGGCGCCCAAACGGTGCAACAAGTGAACTCCAAAATGTTTCTGCCGGTGTATATCAGAGTCCCGCACCTCCTCCAATAAGAATCACTCAAAAAGGATTTTTTTATATTTTTTCAAAAATCAAACACTAACTGCTGTGCGAAGAACAAGTTCTGAACAAAGTTGGAACTTGAAAGAAAAGATGTTCTCTACTCAATCCAAGAGTGCAAAAAGATGTAAAACCATATGAACACACTCAAAAGATCCAAGATCGGCAGTATTTAGAAGGAGGGGAGGCAAATCCAAATTACGTGAAAGTAAATTGCAAGAATGTAATTGCGGGAAAGTAAATGCTGAATTTAAATTGCGTAAAGTAAATACATAATGTAAATGCGCAAAATAAATTCAGAGGTGGATGGATAAAACTTTCATTTCTGGAAGGAGAGGTTACAAAGCCTCACTTTCATCTGGGCAAAGCTCAAAGGAGCATTCACAAACCTCAAAACCTTCAAGGGAAGGAGGCTACCCCTCCACCACTATTTATACTACTCTTGGGCCACCTACCACCCTTGGATGAGTCCCTTAACCCTAGAGCACTCATCTAAGGGCTAGGATTAACCCACACACACAGCCATGCAAGGGCTAACCCAAAACCCACACACATACCGGGTTTTCTTGCACGGTTTTCAAAGCATACTACCTAGACCCGCTAACCTATCAACTAGACCTCAATCCGACGGCCCTCATTGATCCACGCGGCATCTAGCTAGCATCATCTCCTTTCCTTGTCTTCTTGACTTGCCCGGACTCCGTCTCCGATCATCTTCCGACGATCTCCCAACCGTCTGGACCTCCGACGCTCCTCGCCTAGTCCCGATCATCCTTTGCCTCACCATGACCTAGCACCGTCGTCCTGCAACCATCAAAGACAAGGAAACTCCTCACATAGCAATGCTCACAAAGATGTGCAATAAACCATCCAACTCATCACTACCGCGTCCATACGACCGATACTGCCACTCCTGGCAGAGACAACTCAAATTGCTTCATTTTGAAAATCAATCCAAATCAAACTCAAACTTGAGCACACCTTGCTCAAATAAAGTCAAATACTCATCACAAACATGGATGGACCTCCACATGGTCCTTCACAATATATTTTTGAAGATTTTCCTGGGATTTATTTGAATTTACTTTTAAATTAATAATGTTGGATTTTTGGAAAATTAATTAATTATTGATAAAATTGAAATAAAGGTTGGCTAAAAATATTTATTTCAGTTCTAAATGTCTTAAAGTATTTGTCAGAATTTTTTTTGGAATTTTCTTGCAATTTTTGTTGCCTTAACTATATCATTTTATTTTCTATAATTATTTAAATTGGAATACATTTTAAAATCAATAGAGCAGTAGCGGGCCTAAAGCCCAGTAGCTCGGCCCATTTCCCTATTTTGGATCCACTCAAAGCCTAGCCTGGAAACCCTAGATCATATCTTAGCCGTCGGATCGGAACGGATTGAAGGCTGTGATTACTCAGTGCTGAATCAATCTCCACCATCGATCAGGACGTGTAGTAGGAGCTTTGTTTTCTTCTTCGATTTGGACTTCTCGCTGCGCTGCTGTCCGAGCCGTGGATTCTGTAGCCGCTCCGGGCATGACAAGGACTCGTGGGGCCATTTAAAGCGTGTTTCCGAACCGTCTAGTGATCGCATATCGAAGCCCTAGATCAGTGGGCCAAATCAAGTCGCAGTTGTGCCATAATTTGAAGCTTTTATCATGCGCTGCCGAGAGATAGAAGCTGTTGATTCATTGCCGGTCCGTGGAGCTCAAAGCCTGTGGAGGATCGCGTCGAGTTGGTCGTCGCTTGAACTGTCTACTGCGTGCGTTCGATTGTCTAGAGATGTTCGAAGCTTGCCGTTCACCGTGAGTCCTGCAAGCAATCGAAGAAAAACAAGAACAAAGTAAAAACATTTTGAAGTTGCAAATATAATTAAAGTATTGACGTGGAGTTTCGAAGCAAGATATTGCTGTTAATCTAACCGAATAAGAGAATACCAAATAGTTTCCTCAGGAAAAACTACGAATAAACAAAACCCGAGTCTCATAAGAGAACTTGGCTAACTTAAATAAGCATCAAAAGGAGGTGTGGCCAGGAGGTGGACATGGACTCCTCTTGGGCATCCCTCCTAGAACTCCTGTTACATGGGCCGAAGTCCAATTGTTAAAAGTAGTGCAGCACCTCTCTTTTATGATTATAATGTGTAGAAAATGAATTTGAAGATGGTGATAGATCTTTTGGAAAGGTCTTGTTGTAAGATTTCAATTAAGTACTCACACACCTACAACGGACTCCGTATCTGAAAGTTATGATCATTTTAATTTAGGACTGTTAGGCTAATTTTGAATTGGACTGGGCCAACCTGAACTTGTTGTGGTAGTTGTGCTGCTCCTCTCACCATGGTTCCTGAGTAGAACAACATCGCATGACTTAGGTAGCAATCTATCCCAATAAGAAACTTATGAACTCTTAGAAACGAGCTCATATGATAATTCAACTATCGTGTACGTGCTCTTATCATAGGTCCTTGTCTAGCATCTTGTGAATGAGTGTTGTGTGTATCTAAGGAATTGAAGTTGTTCTCGACTAAAGCTCATCTTTTTCTCCCAAGTATGGCTTCAAATCTGCAATATTAAATGTAGGACTAACCCCGAAATCTGCAAGCAATTCAAGTTTGTATGCATTATCATTAAGCTTTTCAATAATCTTACAAGGACCATCTACTCTAGGCATCAACCTAGACTTTCTCAAATCTGGAAATCTATCTTTTCTCAAATACAACCAAACAAGATCACCATGTTCAAAAGTTATTTTCTTTATACTTTTACTACCAACAACTCTATATTTCTCATTCATGTACTCTATATTTTCTTTTGTAGTCTCATGCAACTTAAGAATAAATTTAGCACGTTTCTTAGCATCTAGATTTACCTTCTCCGAAGATAGTAGAGGTAACAAATCAATTGGAGCGCGAGTGTTAAAGCCGTATACTACCTGAAAAAGGCTCATCGTTGTGGTTGAATGAAGCGAGAAATTGGAGGCAAAATCCACATGAGCTAGACATGTTTCCCACAGCTTCAAGTTTTTCTTCAAGACAACCTTCCACATGGTTAACAATGTACAGTTGACGACTTCAGTTTGTCCATCAATTTTGGGATGAGATATGGTAGATGAAAGACCATGTGGAGGTCTACCCAACTGTATGATGAGTAATTGACTGTTTTTGAGCTTTTGGTGCTCAAGGTTGGGTTTGATTTGAGTCTGTCCTGGTCGAAGACCAATGGTCGAACCTCGAGTGGTCTGGACTTTAGCTGGTCGAAGACCAGTGATCGAGTGACTCGAGTAGAGTGTGAATCAAGAAGTATCTAGTAGGGATGTTGCCAGGTCGAACGGTGGGTTAGGTCGAGTAATGCCCTGTCGACTTGTGGTCGAGTGTGTCGAGTAGAGTGAGAATCGATAAGTATCGAGTAGGGTTACTCGATGCTCGATATCGACTCATCGACTCGATTTTGAGCAAAGTGGGCAATGCTATGTGATGTGGTTCCTTATTTTTTATGGTTGCAGGATGACGGTGCTAGGTCATGTTTAGGCGAAGGATGACCGGGACTAGGCGAGGTGCGTCGGAGGTCCAAACGGTCGATGATCGCTGGAAGATGATCGGAGACGGAGTCACTGCGAACCTAGAAGACAAGGAATGGATGAGATGCTAGCTAGAGAGCTACTCGGATCATAGAGGACCGTCGGATCGTGGTCTAGGAGATAGAGTAGTGGCTCTAGTTAGCAGGCCTTGAAAAACCAGGTGTGCTTGTTGGGTTTCGAGTTAGCCCATATAAGGCTGTGTGTGGGAGTCATCATAACCCTTGATGGTGGTCCTTAGGGTAGAAGGATCTCATACAAGGGTGGAGGGTGACTGAAGAGTAGTATAAGTAGAGGGGGAGGGGTGGCCTTTCTCCTCTTGAAGGTTTTAGAGGTTTTGGCTCCTTTGAGCTTTTTGCCCACTTTTGTTGTGAGGCTTTGTAAACCTATCTTTTAGAAATGCAAAACACTTTCTATCATGCTTGAATTTACTTTACGCATTAAATTCAGCAATTTACTCCTCCATAAAGTACTACTCCATGAGCCTCCTGTAACAACAAAAGATGAACGGAGCTAGCTGGAATGCATAGCTTGTTAGCTCTAAACAAGAACCCTTAATTTTAAAAAAAATATTCTAGCATTTACCATCTTTACAATTGGACATGGAACCATTTAGTTCATCATCAGAAGCATATAAATCTTTGATTATCTCTAAGCCCAAAATTCTATAATCAAGTTGAGACAACAAAGTATACCGTCTAGACAAAGCATTTGCAATCACATTTTCCTTCCCTTTCTTGTGTTTTATGACATAAGGAAAAGCCTCAATGAATTCAACCCAACAAGCATGTCTACGATTCAGTTTAGCTTGACTTCTAATACATTTCAACGATTCATGATCAGAATGAATAACAAATTCTTTATGCCATAAATAATATTACCAAATTTCAAGTACACACACAAGAGCATATAATTCTTTATCATAAGTGGAATAATTCAGACCTGGCCCATTCAATTTCTCAATAAAGTAAGCAACAGGTTCACCTTCTTGATGTAATACACCACCAAATCTAATTTCACTAGCATCACATTCAAGTTCAAAAGTCTTAACGAAATCAGGAAGTTGAAGTAATGGTTCACTTGTGAGCTTTTCTTTTAGATGGTTGAAAGCTTCTTCTTGTGTTTGCCCCCATTTGAAGGTTACACCTTTCTTGGTCAATTCATTAAGTGGTGTGTCGATGGTGTTGAAATCCTTCACAAAGCGACGATAGAATCCAGCTGGTCCATAAAAGCTCCGCACTTGTGTGACCGTTTGTGGTGTCAGCCAACTATTTATAGTTTCAATCTTGGCTTCATCTACCTCAATTCCCTGTGGAGAAACAACATAGCCAAGGAAACAAACTCGATCGGCGCAAAAGGTGTACTTTTCGAGGTTACCAAACAAACGTTCATCTCTTAAAGCAATAAAAACAGTACGTTAGTGTTCAAGATGTTCATCAGGTGACTTGCTGTAAATTAATATATCATCAAAGTAAACCACCACAAATTTACTAATGAAAGCACGTAAAACTTTGTTCATTAATCTCATGAAAGTGCTAGGTGCATTAGTTAGACCAAAAGGCATCACTAACCACTCATATAACCCGAACTTAGTTTTAAATGAAGTTTTCCATTCATCTCCAAGTGTTATTCTAATTTGGTGGTAACCACTACGCAAGTCTACTTTAGAGAAAACAATAGAACCACTCAATTCATCAAGTATATCATCTAACTTAGGAATAGGATGACGATATTTAATAGTGATATTATTAATGGCTCTATAATCAACACACATACGCCATGATTCATCTTTCTTAGGAACTAAAATCATAGGAACAACACAAGGACTAAGGCTTTTACGTACATACCATTTATCAAGTAAGTCTTGCACTTGAAGCTGAATTTCCTTGGTCTCCTCTGGATTAGTCCTATATGGTGCATCATTTGGCAAAGAAGCTCCCAAGATCAAGTTAATTTGATGCTTAATTCCCCTAACAGGTGGCAGCCTTGGGGGTATTTCGGATTGAAACATGTCAGCAAAGTCCTACAAAAGGTTAGTAACAGCAAAAGGCAAAGATGCAGGCAAATCCTCAAGTAAAAACAAAGCATCTTTGTAAAGTAAAGCAAAGCAAACAGAATTAACCACTTCCAAATCATTAAAATCAGATTTAGTAGCAAGCAAAACAGATCCATTCAATTTAATTTCACCTTTGCTAACACTAGTTTTTTTCTTCTTATGTTGCATAAGTTCTTTGGCTACAATCTGATTTTCACTTTTGCTACTCTTGTTTTCTCTATTAGCTCTCTCAAATTCATCTTTTAAAATTACTTCAAGAGACATTGGAAGCAAAATAATTTTCTTTCCTTTAGACATGAGAGTATATTGATTGGTTCTACCATGATGAACAGTATCTCTATCATATTGCTAAGGTCTACCCAATAACAAAGAATAAGCTTGCATACATACAACATCGCAATCAACATAATCATGGTATGAACCAATAGAAAAGTGTACTATCACAATACGTGTTACCTTTAGCTTACCATAAGAATTAAACCATTGAATGTAGTAGGGACGAGGGTGCTGATTTGTGGTCAAACCAAGCTTCTCGACCATGTCCATGCTTCCAAGATTGTTGCAACTCCCTCATCAATGATGACTCTACACGAACACTCGTTGATGACGAACTTTGTTTGGAACAAGTTGTGGCGTTGGTTCTGTTCAGCATGCTCGATTTGAGCACTTAGCACATGCTTCACAATGATGCTTAAGTACTTGTTAGAAGCTGCAACACCAAATTGCTCTTCTTCATGTTTAGATTCTTATTCGTCACCTGCAAGGTCAGTTGCAAGCATAGTATATTCCTCATCAATATCGCTAGGTGAAGTGTACTCACCATTGTCTTTGACGAGAAGGGCTCGTTGATTTGGGCAACCACGCATCATGTGCCCAAAACCCTTGCAACAATTGCATTGTACAACATTAGATCGCCCGGTAGAAGCAACCGAAGTGGAACTTTTTGCAGGAGCTTGAACCATGGACTTGCTTGCTTCAGGAGTTCATGGAGCAGTGGTGGACAATGTAGGGCACCCACGTGTGGAGGTGGTGTTGGGGAACGGGTAGGCTACTCTAGCGTTGAAAGATCATGTGGAGGTCTACCCACGTTTGTGAGGAGTATTTGACTAAATTTGAGCTTGGTATGCTCTAGTTTGAGTTTGATTTGAATTGTATTTTCAATTTGAAGCAATTTGAGCTCTGTCTGTTTTTCCTGGTGCTACCTGCCACGGTAGCACGGTGCTACCGGCCGAGCAGTAGCACCGGACCCCTGAGCGGTGTGGAAAAACTCGAGAGGGTGTTTTAGGGGATCAGGCAAGTCGGTGCTACAAGCCATGTTAGTCCGGTGCTACCGGCCAAGGAGTAGCACCGGACCGAATGGTCGGTGTGAAAATTCCAGAAAGCAACTTTTCTCGTTTGGGTGTAGGGTGGTACTACCGGCCGAGCGGTAGGACCGCCCTAAATGATCAGTATGAAAATTTCAGAGAGGATGTTCTACTGTTTGGGTTGAAGGGCGGTAGCATTGGACCTGATGAGTGTGAGTGATCCAAAAATTGTGATTTTGGGAGTTTAATTGTATATCATTTTGTACATTGCTATGTGATGAGTTTTCCTTATTTTTGATGGTTTCAGGATGTCGGGTTTTGATAATTTGAGGCGGAGGATGATCGGGACTAGGCGAGGAGCGTCGGAAGTCTAGACGATCGAGGATCGCCGGAAGATGATCAGAGACGGAGTCGGTGCAAGCCTAGAAGATAAGGAACATACGAGATGCTAGCTAGATGCTGCGTGGATCAAGCAGGGCCGTCGGATCATGGTCTAGTTGATAGTATAGCGGTTCTAGTTAGTGTGCTTTGAAAACCATGCAAGAAAACCTAGTTTATTTGGTGGGTTTTGGGTTAGCCCTTGCATGGCTGTGTGAGTGGGTCAATCCTAGCCCTTGATGGAGTGCCCTAGGGTTTAGGGACTCATCCAAGGGTGGTAGGTGGCCCAAGAGTAGTATAAATAGAGGGGGAGGGGTGGCCTTCCTCCTCTTGAAGGTTTTAGAGGTTTTGTGCTCCTTTGAGCTTTGCCCACTTTGTTGTGAGGCTTTGTAAACCTCCCTTCCAGAAATGCAAATCATTTTCTCTTATGCTGGAATTTACTTTACGCATTTAAATTCAACATTTAAATTCCGTACTTAAATTCTTGCAATTTACATTCATGTATTTTGGATTTGCCTCCCCTCCTTCTACATGCTTTTGGATTTGCCTCCTCTTCTTCTAAAATGCTTTTGCTTCTTGTGCCAAGGATGTTGATTGATGTATGAATCTTCTTCAGATCATATCCCAATCATCTAGGCAATTCATGCATCCTTCTTGCAAGAAACCGGTTTTGTGTTCTTGAGTTAATGATTCTTGAAGAACGCGTTTGAGGGGTTTTGAACTTGTGTTCTTACGTGCTGTGACATGTGGGATGTTGTTCAAGATCATATTGATCATCAAAACCCCACGAGCAAGTCTTAGATCGAGTTCTTGAGTTTTGCTCAAACTTGGTGTGTTCTTCCTCCAGGGTAAAAAGGTCGGAACTTTGACGTCAATCCTTGTGATTGAAGGTTGTAATGAGTTCCTCACATCCTTAGGAGTACATTTACAAAGTTTCGTGAGTTTTTGTCCAGCCGACCAAACGACTCCTCAAATTTTGCTTGAGACGTGCTATTTTCAGACTCTGTTCTTGCTGGTGTTCTTGAGCCCAGTGCTACCGTCCATTGTGCGGTACTACCGGCCTGCGGTGCTACCGGCATCCTAGTGGTAGCACCGGCCATACAGAACAGCTGGCTCATTTCATTTGCTTCCTTTGAGTGTTTTTCTTTGAGGGCTTTTTTGGATTATTTTGTGTGGGGGAAATTTTTATTTGAGATCATCCAACCCCCCTTTGATCGCCATCTCGATTCGTCAAGCGTACAATCAAACTTTTCTACCACATAACGAATGCACCAATGCAAGTTATAGATCACAGAATTACCACTAAACGGGCAGACCCATAGCAGAAGTAGAGTCGATGTAGCGTGGTGGTGCAGAAGTAGTCTTACTAGCCTCGTGCCTCCTCCAACAGCTTGTTGTGACCGTCGCAGGATGCGGATTGTCCTAGTGTTGAAGCTTCGCAGCAACGCCTCCAACGTATCCAAACGTATGGGGTAGGAACACCACGTGCCGGAGTGCTAGCGCTGGCTGTGCAGTTCTGGGTAGAGGAGGGGTGGTAGCTAGGGTTTCGAGAATTCTAAATTCCTACTATGTCTCTTAACCCTAAAGCTAGTACCCCCTTCCCTTAAATAGACTCCCTATAATGGGCTCTACATTAAAGGCCCATTAGGAACTTATAACCCATCAGAATTCGCATAACCATCTGAATTATATCCCAACCCTTTAAGTGTGCGACCCTATAGGTTAACGTATACCTAGACATGGCCTAAGTACTCTTACTCGACCATTAATCGGTTGCGGTCCCTAGCAGGACATCTCGACTCCCGAGTATATGTAAAGATCACATCGGATGAATCTAAACAATGCTTAGATATATGCAGTTCCCTTTGCCTCATGATATTGGTCAAACTCAAGGCGAATATGACATCCTTATTTAGTTAGCTCGACCACTCTTTCTCGATCACGTGACTCGAAATCCCCAACTACGGTTAATTCTTTAACCGCAAGTAGCATGGCCAAGCATTTCCGGAATTCGACCACTCGAAAGGCTTAGAGATATCTCTCTGGTTGAATGGAGGGGCAAATCCCATCTTGACCGACCATGCTTCGCAGCATGCTTCATGACAAACCCAAAAGCCACCTTTATAACTACCCAGTTACGAAGTAGCGTTTGGCAACCCCTAAGTAAGTCATTACACATCTTGAGTACATGCGCCAACCTCAAGTATAAGGATATAGCATACACATTATATATGAGACCAACTGATGACAAGAAGATTACAACGTTCTCGCAGTGTCTCATGGTGGGGCAATCCAACTCCATGTTCTCTAACATGTGTCCATATTATTAGTTTGACATCTCCATATCTATGACCCATGAAACATGGTTATCAACCAATACATATGCTAGTCTATTCATATGTGTCCTCATATGTTTATCGACTAGGAATTACTTTAGAATAATCATCACAAAGTCATATATAGAGTTTCACAAAAAGTCAAATACTTACTAATAAATAATAATGACAATATTCATGGAACAAAACAATTAATCACGAACAAAAGGAACTATAATCATCTCTATGATTGCCTTTGGGGCATATCTCCAATAGTCTCCCACTTGCACTAGAGTCAATCATGAGGCTCTTGTGTGCGCCTCATGATTTGGCTGTGTCAGAGGTTTTGTTAACGGATCAGCAATATTTGAATCCGTGTGTACTTTGCATATCTTTACATCTCTTCTATCCACAATCTCGCGAATAAGATGATATCAGCTTAGTATGTGTTTGGACTTTTGATAGGACCTTGGCTCCATAGCCTGCGCAATGGCTGCACTATTATCACAATAGAAATTCATTAGGCTGGAGGCACTAGGGAACACATCCAGTTCAGAAATGAATTTGTTTATCCAAACACACTCCTTTGCAGAATCAGAAGCCCCAATGTACTTGGCCTTCGTCGTAGAATCAACAACCGTGTCTTGTTTGGAACTTTTCCAACTCACTACCCCTCCATTTAAAATGTATACAAATCCAGACTGTGAACGACAATAATCCTTTTCGGTTTGGAAGCTTGCATCGTTGTAACCATTTACAATGAGCTCTTCGTCACCTCAATAAACTAGGAACACATCTTTAGTCTTTCTCAAGTACTTAAAAATATTTTTAACAGTTGTCCAGTGACCTTCACCTGGATCAAACTGGAATCTGCTCGTAACACTTAAGAGCACATGATACATTTGGCCGAAGTATATGGAATCTGATGTGGCCATGCCGGCCTAGTAAGCGATGCTTCTAACTCAAGCCAAGACAAGGGTCCAACAACTTCTAACGCTCCAAGCCCAGCCCAAGATCAAGTCCAATTCGTTCACGAGTCCAGTTCGGCCCCCAGGAGCAGTCCAACTAAAAACGACCATATCTGGGTCATACGAAGTCCGTTTGAAGCGTTCTTGGACTCTACGGACAAGACCACAACGAGCAATTTCCAATGGAAGTGGTTTCATGTCAAAACTCCTTCTAGATCGACGGGAATCGTCAAATTAATATGACGAATAGAATCTGCAAGGTGATGCACCACCTCCACTTGGGCCCAAAGGCCTTGTACGACCTAGGGTTGCACGTCCAACCCCTTGGCCGCCTCCCTTGCCCTCTTCCTCATATATAGTCAATAGCCATCGCTAGAATAGATGGGTTTTGCTTTTATTACAACTAGACACTTTGTCAGTTTTTCATCGTTCATCGGTTTTTGGAACCCCAACTCGTGTGCTTAATGTTATTCACAATTTCAGATTGCATCTTCTACGTTCTTACTTGTGTTCTCGATTCGCATGCAGAGATAAGCCTTCTTGGTGAGGTCAACCGTGCTTTTGCGTGGTTGATAACCAAAGGAGCCGTGGTGTAGCGATTGTAGGCTTCGAATTAGTTTTGATTGGAAGTGGATCGTCAACATCGAGTTCTCCACCAATCGATTAACTACTACCTGTCGTAAGATCGGGCCACCGTCCCCATCAGAATCTTACTCATACGGTTTTGCTCATCAATAGTCGAAGGACACTGAGTCTTTCTAAGACTTATTCTATGCGACATAGGAAAGAACCCCTTCTTGGCATCCTGCATGTTGAACCGATTAAACACCTTGTTGATATAAGTACTCTGTCTTAATCCAATTGGCCTTTTCTCTCTACATCTAAAGATCTTTATGCCCAAGATATATGATGCTTCTACTGAGTCCCTCGTAGAAAAACTATTTTTTAGTGAGGTCTCAATGGATTCCAGCATAGGAATGTCATTCCCAATCAATAATATGTCATCCACATAAAAGATTAGAATTACAAGTGTGCTCCCACTAACCTTCTTGTAAACACAAGGTTCTTCTACGTTCTTGATGAAGCCAAACCCTTTGACTACCTCATCAAAATGAATATTCCAACTTCAAGAAGCTTGCTTCAACCCATAAATGGATTTTTAAAGTTTTCATATTTTACTAGCATTCTTTGGATCGACAAAACTCTCAGATTATGGCAAGTACACATCCTCACTTAGGTTTTCATTAATGAAAGCCGTTTTGACATCCATTTGCCATATTTCATAATCAAAATATGCAACAATAGCTAGAATGATTCGTATAGATTTATGATGGGAACGGTGGCCCGATCTTCTGATAGGTAGTACTAAATCGATTGGCAGAGAACTTGACGTTGACTATCCGGCTTCCAATCAGAACGGATTCGAACCCTGCAATCGCTACACCACTGCTCCTTTGGTTATCAACCACGCACAAGCACGGTTGACCTCGCCTAGAAGGCTTATCCTTGCATGCAAAACGAGAACACAAGCAAGAACATAGAAGATGCAATCTGAAATTATGAATAATATTAAGCACACGAGTTAGGGATCCACAAACCGATGTACGACGAAAAATTGACAGAGTGTCTAGTTGTAATCTAAGCAAAACCCATCTATTCTAGTGATGGCTACTAAATATATACGAGGAAGAGGGCAAGGGAGGCGGCCAAGGGGTTGGCCGTGCAACCCTAGGACATACAAGGCCTTTGGGCCCAAGTGGAGGTGGCGTTGCACCTGACAGATTCTGTTCGTCATATTGATTTGACGATTCCTGTCGATCCAGAAGGAGTTTGGATGTGAAGCTACTTACATTGGAAAGATCTTGTCGTGGGCTTGTCTATAAAGTCTAAGAATGCCTCAAACGGACTTCGTATGACCCAGATATGTTCGTTTTTTGGTGGACTGCTCCTGCGGACAGAACTGGACTCGTGAACGAATTGGACTTGATCTTGGGCTGGGCTTGGAGCGTCAGAAGTTGTTGGGCCCTTGTCTTGGCTTGAGGTAGAAGCATGGCTTGCTGAGCTGGCATGGTCACATCAATTTAAGCATCGCTACCGGCGAGAAAGTCTCGTCGTAGTCAACTCCTTGTACTTGTCGAAAACCCTTTGCGACAAGTCTAGCTTTATAGATGTGAATATTTCCATCCATATTAATCTTCTTCTTATAGACCCATTTGCATTCAATGGTTTTTACACCATCAGGCGGATCGAGCAGGTTCCAAACTTGATTATCTCCCATGGATTCTATCTCGGATGTCATGGCTCCAAGCCATTTTCAGAGCCTGGGCCCATCATCGCTTCCTTATAAGTCATGGGCTCATCGCTGTCCAACAAAAACCACCTCTAGCTATCGTGCTCATTGGTCCACATACATCAGTATGTACGAGTTCCAATAAGTCAGATGCCCTCTCACAATGCCGAGTGAAAGGTGTCTTTGTTCTCTTACCAAGTAGACAAGACTCACATGTTTGAAATGATTCAAAATCAAATGTTTTTAGAGGACCATCTCTATGGAGCTTCATCATGTGATTCTAACTAATATGATCCAAGCGGCAATGACAAAAGTAAGTGAGATTCAAATTATTAGGCCGAAGCCTCTTAGCATCAATATTATAGACAGGTGCATCATCAAGATTTAAAATAAACAACCCATTCACAACGGGAGCAAAGCTATAAACATCTTATTCAAAATTGTAGGACAACCATTGGCCTCAATAATGAATTTATAACCTTCTACCAACAAACATGAGGGAGAGATAATATTTTTACTTAATGCTGGAACATAATAACAATTATTTAATTCCATAATAAATCCCAAAGGTAAATGTAGTGGCAAGATCCCGACGGCCAACGCAGCAACCCTTGCTTTATTCCCAATGCGGAGATCAACCTTGCCTCTTGCAACGGTCCTACTCCTTATTAACCCCTTAATCGAATTGCAAATATAAGCAACCAATCCGGTATCAAATACCCAAGAGTTGTTAGGAGCATCGGCAAGAAATACATCTATAACATTAATACCTGAATTGGATGGCTTATCTCCACCATTCTTTTCCAGATCTGCCATGTACGTTTTGCAGTTCCTTTTTCAATGGACTGACTCTTTACAGTAGAAGCATTGACTCTCTGAAGTGTGTCCAAACTTGGAATTAGGCTTAGGCTTGTTGCTAGAGATTTTATCCAAAGCTTTAGCCTTGCCTTTTCCTTTAGTCTTAGCCTTCTTTTTGAAGCTAGTACTTTTCTGCACCATCATCACATGACTAGTACTTTTTTTAATGCTGTCTTGAGCATCATATGCAGCTCGATGAGATTCTTGTCCATGCCATTCATATGAAAAGTCATAATGAATTGCCCAAAACTCGGAGGGAGCGATGCAAGAATCAAGTTAGTAGCCAACTCTTGGTTAAGTGGAAAACCAAGTTTTTCTAAGTTCTGTGTGTAACCGACCATCTTGATTACATGAGAGCTCACCGGACTGCCCTCAGCTAGCTTACATCTAAACAAGGACTTCGAGATCTCATATCTCTCAGTCCTAGCCTGAGTCTTAAACATGTCCTTAAGCGCCACGATCATATCGTAGGCCTCTATGTTCTCAAACTACTTCTGAAGGTCTGAGTTTAAGTAGCAAGCATGAGACATCTAACATCGAGGGACTCATCAACCACCTATTTGTAATCGGCTTTAACAACATTGGAAGCATTCTCATCAGGCACATCTAGAATTGGTTGCACTAGAATGTGTTCCTTTTTATCTTGCCTGAGAATAATTCTCAGGTTGCGGGACCAATCCGCAAAGTTCGTTCCATTAAGTTTTTCCTTTTCAATTATCAAACGTAAAGCATAACTGGAAGTGGGTGCAGCAGCAAGTGGTGCCATGATCTAAGCCAGAAAATATATGCGAAAACTGAGACAAACATTGATGAAGAGTAACTTATATTAAACAACTTAATAATTATACTCCCACTAAATTCTATATCCCTCTTATGGTACTTAGCAGGGTTCACAAAACCGAAACCATGACAAACCGCAAAAATCGAAACCGCGAAAACCGCTCAAAAATCGTCAGAAACTGAAGGGTTAAGAAATAATTTTTTTTTAAAAAAAAGCCAAAAAAATCGAAAACCGTTCGGGTTTCAATGAAAAACCGCGGTTTTTTGCGAGAAACCGCAGTTTTTCGTAAAAAACCAGCCAACCAATTGAATGTTCCTAAAAAACGATTTTCAAGCGGTTTTTGAGCAGTTTTTTTGCGAAAACCGTGGTTTTTCAACGGTTTTCAATGCATAAAATTTTTCAACTTTTTTATTTTTTTGAATTTTTTTAATTAGATCGGTTTACTGAGCGGTTTTAGATCTCGAGCCGGAGCGGTATGGTCGAAAACCGCGAAAACTGAGCGGTTTACCGCGGTTTTGTGAACCCTGGTACTTAGTAGTGATTCAAGACCTACAATTAATTAGTCTACTAGTGAGCTTTAGCGTCATTGCAAGAAGGCTAATGAATTTGGTAAGCAACCCTTTGCTAATCATATCACTATATGACTCTTGTTGTTGGGTGGTATCTCTATGCCCCGGCCCCAACCCTATGCCCCAAGGTCCATAACCGTTATGATGACCTTGTCAAGTGTAACCAATGCTTATGCGTGTGAGTGTCCGACACAAACCCATCTAATCAAGAAAAGTTAATGGAACCCTACTTTAGACCTATCATTAATTTACATGATATTGAATGGATTGAATGGTGGTGCAGCCAATTGGGAGGGCATCAATTTTGCTTAATATTACGTGAGCCTTCACATGGTGATCTCCATTGCCACATTTCCTATTCGTCATGCCTCCAAGTGCTTGAGTTCTCCAAGTACTACCACTAAGCTATTACTTCTAATAGTACTAGTAATAAATTACAAGGAGTGTAGAAATATCACAAGTCGACATGCATACCGTTTATACAGATATAGACAACCTTGGGATGCAATCAAACATGACACACAGGCCATGAAAATTACACACATGCATCATATACACAAGGGGCCATATTATTCACTCAATCCTGCAAAAACAAGTTATGCATAGAATCGCATTCTACCAAACGATGTGAACTCACAACGAACTATAAGGCGCTATACGCATACAACAGTCTCATCTAGGACCACTGAACACGAATTAATCTTATTAACCAGTGCCAAAAACTGATCTATCAAATAGAGCGACCAATAAAATAGCAATAGATCACATCTATTACTACGGCATATCATCATATGCATCTATTCCGAATCTAAAACTACGCAACATGGCTCTGATACCACTATTGGGGAATGGGTAGGCTACTCTGGTGTAAAATCAAAATTTTCTATCGTGTAACCAACGAACCACTACAAGTTATTGATCACAGAATTACCACTAGATGCGCAGATCCGTAGCAGAAGTAGAGTCGATGTAGCACGGTGGTGCATATGTAACCAATGAACTAGTCTCATGCCTCCTCCAACAGCTCCTTGTGACTATCGCAGGTTATGGATCGTCCTTGCGTTGAAGCTTCGCAGCAATGCCTCCAAGGTATCCACACGTACGGGGCAGGAACACCACACGTTAGAATGCTAGCACCGGCTGCGCGGTTCTGGGCGGAGGAGGGGTGGCGGCTTGGGTTTTGGGAATTCTAAATTCCTACTGTGTCTCTTAATCCTAAGCCAACACCCCTCCCTTTAAATAGATGCCCCATAATGGGCTCTACATTAGAGGCCCATTAGGAACTTAAAACCCATCAGAATTCGGATCACCATCCAAATTAAGTCCCAACCGTTTAAGCGTGCGACCCTATAGGTTCACGTATACCTAGACATGGCCCGAGTACTCTTACTCAACCATTAATCGATATTGAAGGACCATGTGGAGGTCCATCCATGTTTGTGATGAGTATTTGACTTTATTTGAGCAAGGTGTGCTCAGGTTTGAGTTTGATTTGAATTGGAATTCAAAAGGAAGCAATTTGAGTTGTGTTAGCTTCTTGCGGTACTACCGGCCCGTGGCTGGCGATAGAACTGACTGATGATTGAGACATAATTATTTGTGAGCATTTGTGATGATTGAACATTGCTATGTGAGGTATTTCCTTATTTTTGATGGTTGTAGGACAACGATGCTGGGTCATGGTGAGGCGAAGGATGGCCGGGACTAGGCGAGGAGCGTCGGAGGTCCAGACGGTCAGGGATCGCCGGAAGATGATCGGAGACAGAGTCTGTGCAAGCCGTGAAGACAAGGAACAGATGAGATGCTAGCTAGACGCTACGTGGATCAATGAGGACCATTGGATCTTGGTCTAGTTGATAGGTTAGCGGGTCTAGTTAGTGTGCTTTGAGAACCGTGCAAGAAAACCCATTGTGTGTTGTGGGTTTTGGGTGAACCCTTGCATGGTTGGTTGAGTGGGTAAATCCTAGCCCTTGATGGATGCTCTAGGGTTTAGTGTCTCATCCAAGGGTGGTAGGTCGCCCAAGAGTTGTACAGATAGGGGTGGAGGGGTAGCCTTCCCCCCTTGAAGGTTTAAAGTTTTTGATGCTCCTTTGAGGTTTGCCCACATGAATGTGAGGCTTTGTAACCTCTCTTTCCAGAAAATAAAAAAAATTATTTACCTTATTGTGAATCTAAATTGCGCATTTACATTATGTCTTTACTTTACGCAATTTAATTTCAGCATTTACTTTCCCGCATTTACATTCTCGCAATTTACTTTCTCGCAATTTGGATTTGCCTCCCCTCCTTCTAAATGCTATTCTTCTAGGATGTCTTGAAGGTTTTCATATGGTTCTACATCTTTCTTGCATCCTAGGATAGACTAAAGATCAAGTTTTTTATCGAATTGCAAATCTGTCCAGAACTTGTTCTTCGCGCAGCAGTCAGTATTTGATTTTTACAAAAATATGTAAAACTCATTTTTAAGTTATTCTTGTTGGAGAAGGTGCGCAGCTCATATATCTATCTCTGGAAAAATTGGTGAGTTCTCTGGCTGCATCGTTTGAGCGCTATGAAGTGAAAACTGAGCCTCAAACTTTCTGGTCGAAGTTCCTGACTGTCCGTAATGCTTGATTTTTCATGTTTATTCTACAAATCATTTTGGGTGATTTTTGGTGGACAGTTTCATGACTAAACTTCTCATAGGGATCAAAATTCCCAAAAATTGTTGAGCAACAGAATATCACCAATCACCTGCTCCAAGTGAGGAAAATTCCTAGAAAATCTGCTTTTACTTTTCTGGAAAGAGACTTTGGTGTTTTAGCTTTATCTCTTTTAGAAAAGTAGTCTTTTAATTGATTCCTCTTTGTTTGGACACTTGACAAGCGGGATTGTGATTAAAAATCCCTCACATGATTCATGGTTCTCATCCATGCAAGCTAGGGGTACACATAATTGTCTAATTGTTTGGGTTTTGGAGGGTGTGCGAATATGAGAAACACTAGTTTTAAGGAAAATCTTTGGGTGTTTCAGATTTTTATTGCGAGATTGTTTGGAGTACTTTGAGTGGGGGAAAATTTTATTTGGGATCATTCACCCCCCCTCTGATCGCCATTTCGATCCTTCAATTGGTATCAGAACCGGTTTTGCTCTTTCATAGATCTTGACCGGTCTCAAGAGCCATGGCGATGGACAAGTATTCCACCAAGCCTTCTATTTTTGCTGGAGTTGATTTTCGTTTTGGAAATCGCGGATGGAGTCATACATCACTGCCTAGGGCTTCCTGATATGGAAGAAGGTGAAACTCCCGTATGAGGTTCCTACCGATGAAAACATCACGGCCGGAAATATGGCTGACGTTGAGGCGAACACTAAGGCAAGGAACATTCTCGCTCAGTTTGTCCACCAGTCTGAGGATGATAAGCTGTGCTGAAATTCAGATTGGTACCCAATGCTTCTTGCAACTTTTGCCAGAACCTTGAAGTGAATTGAATGCCTCGATCTGATACAATTCTCTTTGGCACGCCATGCAAACACACAATTCATGACATATACAACTCTGCAAGTTGATCTCCCTGGTAAGTTGTTCTCACGGGAATGAAATGTGCAACTTTTGTCAAACGATCCACTACAACCCATATTGAATCATAACCTGATCTGGTTCTCGGAAGTCCTGTAATGAAATCCATTCCAATTTCTCCCCACTTCCATTCAGGTACCTTTAACGGCTGTAGCAATCCTGCGGGTCTTTAATGTTCAGCTTTAACTCGCTGGCATACATCACACATAGCTATATACTCAGCAATTTCCTTTCTCATCCTTGGCCACCAATATATACCACGAAGATCCTGATACATCTTAGTATTGCCTGGATGAATTGAGTATGCTGACTCATGCGCCTCCTTTAATATCAACTGCTTAATCTCTTTTTTGATTCGGCACATGTATACTTTTTCCAAGCCAAACTGTTCATTCTTCATCCTCTGAAAATCCTAGGGCTTTACCTTCCTTTATTCTATCCTTGATCTTAGCAGCTTCTTTATCTGACTTTTGCATCTTTTTGATCTGATCCATCAAGGTTGGTTGAATCTCCAAAGCAGCAACGGAACCTTCGTCTACTAGTTCCAAATTCAAACACTGAAATTCCTTGCGAAGAGAAGGTTGACCTTCTTGAATCATCAAATTATTACAGTAGCTCTTCCGGCTTAAGGCATCGGCAACTACATTAGCCTTGCTAGGATGGTAATGTATTCCCACATCATAATCCTTGATTAACTCTAACCATCTTCTTTGTCTTAGGTTGAGGTCTGCTTGAGTGAAGATATACTTCAAACTCTTATGATCTGTGAAAATTTCGCATCGATTCTCGATGAGATAATGCCTCCACAACTTTAATGCATGCACAACTGCAGCCATTTCCAAGTCATGGGTTGGATAGTTTTCCTCATGTGGTCGCAATTGCCGTGAGGCGTATGCAACTATTTTGCCTTCTTGCATCAAAACACATCTAAGTCCCTGTCTTGAAGCATCACAGAAAATCTCAAAGTTCTTAGAATATCCGTAAAATGAGCATCGGGCTGAGGTCAATCTTTTCTTTAATTCTGAAAACTTTGCTCACAAGCTTGGACCATTCAAACTTTTTTCCTTCTTGACAAGCTGGGTAAGCGGTCTTGCAATCTTTGAAAATCCTTCTATGAATCTTGGTAGTATCTGCTAAACCAAGAAAACTTACGATATCGAGCACTTGACTTGGGTTGCCTCAATCAAGTACATCTTTCACTTTTTCAGGGTCTACTGAGACACCTCCAGCAGAGATTATATGTCCTAAGACAGCAACTTCTTTCAACCAAAATTCACATTTACTGAACTTGGCATATAACTGATGATTTCTGAGCTTTTCTAACACCATCCTCAAATGACCTTCAGTTCCGCTTCATCTTTGGAATAGATAAGAATATCATCTATGAATACAACCACAAACTTGTCTAGGTATTCCATAAACACTTTATTCATCAAGTTCATAAAATAGGCTGGTGCATTGGTCAGACCAAATGACATAACTGTGAACTCATATAGTCCATATCGGGTAGCAAAAGCTATTTTCGGAATATCTTGTGACCTTATTTTCAACTGATGGTATCCAAATAGAAGATCGATCTTGGAGAAAATACATGCACCTTTTAACTGATCAAATAGGTCATCAATCCTGGGCAACGGATACTTGTTCTTGATTGTGATTTCATTCAGGGCTCTATAGTCCACGCACAAGCGTAAACTATTATCCTTCTTCTTTACAAAAAGAACTGGCGCTCCCCAAGGTGATGAACTTGGATGAACGTATCCTTTTTCTTGCAACTCCTCAATCTGTTTCTTCATCTTGGCGAGTTCATTGGCTGGCATGCGGTAGGGTCTCTTAGAAATTGGAGCCGTACCAGGGACTAGCTCTATGACGAACTCCACATCTCGATCAGGCGGCATACCTGGCAAATCTTCAGGAAATACATCTAGATATTCTTGCACCACAGGAATACTTTCCAAATTTGTTTCCTTCAAACTGTTCAAAGTGCACTTCTTACTTGCAGACTCATCAGGCATATACTCCACTCGAATGCCTTCTGAATTGGTAAGGGTGATGGCTCTACTGGCACAATCTATTTGACCTTTATACTTGGTTAACCAATCCATCCCTAGGATGGCATCTATTCCTTTAGAATCCAAGATGATAAGATTCGCTAGGAATTCTACCCCATTGATTTTATGGTTGCACTTGGGCATATTGAACTAATTCTCAATTCTTTTCCCGGTGATTGAACTATCATAGGGCTCTTTAGGGTAAAGGTTTCCCAACCAAATTGTTCAACAAAATTATTCGATATAAAAGAATGCGATGCTCCAGAATCAAATAATGCTGAGGCAGGTATTGAGTTAATAAGAAACTTACCCAAAACCACATCTGGTGCCTCCTGAGCTTCTTCGGCGGTCACATGGTTGACACGTGCTCTTCTAAAGGATTGCGGAGCTCTTGGCGTCTGGGGTGTTCCACGACCTTGTCCTTGGTAGGAGCTCTAGCGGAATTGGATCCCAAGTTGAATGGCACTGGGGTCACTTGCTGACGCTTTTGAGGACAGTTATTGGCATAATGTCCCATCTGGTGATAATGAAAACACTGAATTCCTGCAACATTTGAATTCCCTTTCTGCGGCTGAACACTGGCATTGCTGTTTTGCTATCCTTGAACGATTGGGCACGGTCCAGAATTAGGAGTACGGGGTGCTCCTTGAACAGGTGTCCTGTTGGACTGCTGAGATTGAAAGCACTGACGAGAACCACTTGCTTCATGCTGAGCTTGGAATACCATCCTTCTCTTGCGGGACTCCCGCTGTTGGCGTTGGGCATCCTCTTGCACTTGTGCCTTGTTCACCATATGTTGGAAGTTTGGAAAATCCAAAGCAACTAGCTACACCTTGATGTCAGGATCAAGTCCTTCCATGAACCTCCAGATCTTGGCACTTTCAGTAGCCACATCCTCTGGTGCATACCTTGACAGTTGCGTAAACCTATTCAGATACTCAAAAACACTCTAGTCTCCATAATGCAGCTTGCGAAATTCTCTTTTCTTCATTTCAATAATGCCTGCAGGCACATGAGCAGTACGGAAGGCTTCAGAGAATTCCTCCCAAGTTATTGCTTGAGCATTCTGATGGGCAGCACAAAAGCTATCCCACCAAGTAGCAGCTACTCCTTTTAATTGATGGCTCGCGTAGAGAACCTTTTCACGGTCATCACACTGTGCCAACTGGAGCTTTTTCTCCACATCCCTTAACCAGTCATCTGCCTCCAAGGGTTCACCTACTCCCGTGAAGGTAGGCGGTCTGGTTCTCATAAATTCTCCAAGCTTAGACTGGGGCGGCATCACTGGTGCTGCGGTTGGGGCTGGCAAAGGATTGTTTAACATATTCTGAGCAAGGGCCTGCAACAACTGAAGCTGCATTGCCATCATCTGCTGGATATCTGCGATTGGGGGTTGGACTGGTGGCGGCGGTGGTGGCACTTGCTGCTCTTGCTGATCTTGAACATCCTGCTGCTCTTGTGGCTCTACCTGGCCACGACCACGACCTCCTACACGACCTCCTTTGCGACCAACTCCACGACCTCTTCCTTGACCTTCCATCTGAAGCAACAACCATGGATAGGTTAGCAATAGATGAGAGGGAAAGAGCAAAAGATGAGAAGACTAGGGAGGTAACCATTCCAAGACCAAACAAGCTATAAAACTCCAAATGAAAGGTGGCTGCAACACAGTGCTAGGGCAAGTGTACAACACACCCAACAAACAAGCAACAAAAATCCTAATACACTCGGACTATACGTTGCTAAATTAAAAAGGGATGATATGCTCCAACACTGCTGAGCACTATAAACCTATCTTATATGGGAGTCCTTTCGAGCACTCTTTTGACAGCTTGATCATCTTCACCCTTGATTTGGATTCTTGCACAAGACTCGAGGCTTTGAGAAGTTTCAAGAGATAAGATCAAATTAATTTTTAAAATAATATTTTAGCAAAGGAAAGGAGTAAGAACCTAAGAATAAGATGAGATGAGATAATCTATTCACAGCAATTCGTTGGTTTGATTTAGAAAATAATTTTGAAGTTTTTGTTAAGAAGACCAGACTAACTAGGGATGCGACCTACAATCAATATGGCTCTGATACCACCTTTGTCGGACCGGATTTCCAAATCCGAACCCTTTGTGTATAACCTGTGCTAGTCCAGGAAAAGCTAGCACACACAGTGGAAACAGTGATGACAACACATCCATATCGCGAAACACATAATATTAATTAAGCAAAAGAGTATTAGCCTTATGGCCATTTATTACAAATAAGTAGCATCATGGCTTTAGTTCAATAAGAAACAGCGAAAACGAAATAACAGCAGCAAAGTAAGCCCATCCATTTGCCCAACAGGCAATCGACTGGGGTTCGCGTCCTAGCATTCCGGATCGCCTTCGTCGTAACCACAAGCGTAGAAATCGTAGTCACCTTCACCTGCGAACTCTTACGTGGAAAGTTGGGGATGTTGCAAGGGTGAGCACAAAATGTACTCCATGAAGTCTTGGAAACATAATGCATGATAACTATATGCAAGGCTAAACAATTGAAGGCATAATATGGCTCTTTTAGCATAAAGCAAAGTTTAACTGTAAATACCAATAGTAATTTCATAAAGCATCATTTGATCAAAATGTAAATAGCATAGTAATTGAATTTGATATGACAACTAAAGCAGGTTCTAGCTACCTGACTGGCTCCATCTGCCAAAACATAACCCGAGAGTTCCATCTGCTCACGGATTCCCAAACCACCATTTTCCTTTAAAACAAAACCATGAAATCTACAATGTGCAAGCGTACCTCGCCTGCCCTTGACCATGGGCACGGCTACTTAAGTAGTTTTAACTCTACAGAGTGTGTACACTTTACCCACAAGACATGATCGACTCTTGTTGCCATGCAATGAACACACTTCCTTTGGTGTGTCGGTAGAGAGATCATGACAAGGCCTTTACAATGTACAACCCCACTATTAACATCTCCCGCTAAGGTTTCACCGTTGTTAGGGTTCTAGCTGCCCAGTACAAAAGCCCCCTCTTACGCCTGCCAACATCTGGCACTCACTAACTGGCGAAGCTAATAATGAGACGCACAAATTATTTAGCCAGGTTGTACTCATATAGACTTATGGTTGTACGGTAGTGCTTGGTCCATGATAACACATGCTTCGGTCCTTAATTGACTAGGGCGGAACATTCACATACCAAGGTCTTGTGCTTTCTGCACCCACCAAACATCCATCCGCCCTGGTCTAAACCATATTTTCCACTGTATTTCATTTGAATAACAGCAGCAAAACCAATTGCCGCGACTTCACAAATAAGATTCAACAATGTTTGAAGTGATTCCCATAATGGCATAATACCAAAACATTTAAGCTGGACTAAGCAGTTCTACCGTCCCATGCTAATCTACTGGTTATCACCAAATAAAATAGCTAATATTAACTAGGGTGACAAAGGTTCATCAAGATTAATGTCAATGAGGGTATAACAAAGCTGCATTTAACTAAACTCTAAAACTATATTTAAAGTACATTGCATAAAGTAAGCATGCATAATTTTAAACAATATAGGCATTTTGTAAAATTTGGGATCAATATATTCAAGGAAGACTTGCCTTCGTTGCCTCTTGCTAGTTCTACCTCTGACTGCTGATTCGCTTGAGCTTCGACTGCGTTGTCTACACACGAAACGAGAGCAAATAAATAAAACAAATTCAAACAAAATTCAAAAATTGAAAAGAATGGTACTGGAAGATAGATCATGAATTTAGATGAATTTAGAAATTTGAATCACTGGAATCGGAGCTCGAACGAAGGATAACGAGCTCCTGGAAGATTCCGAGATAAAAAATCAGAGAAAATAAATAGGGCTGACACGTGGCGCTCAACGATTGGTTGGAATTTTTGGAATTTCCGAAAAAGAATAAAAAGAAAAAGGATTTTTGTCTGACAAGTGGGACCCACGAGTCAGAGACTCGGTCCACGGTGAACTGCGTCCACCGAGAGGAGCAAGGGCGACATAGCAAACCTACCGATGTGGAATGCCACGCGGCGGGCTAGGGCGGACGTGGCAGTGGCGCGGGCACTAGAACCGAGATGGCGTTGACGGGGACGCTGGCGCGGAAGACGAGGCAGCGCGTGGCACTGACTGGGCAGAAGGCGAGGCGACGTGGCGCCGAGGTGGCGGCCACGCGGCGAGACGTAGCCTTGACGAGGCGCCAGCGGGGCACGGGCGGTGCGAGGCGGTGAAGCGGCTCGGCGGCGGCATGAACACGCTGGAGTCGAAGAAGAAGACGCGGTCGAGGCGCAAAACGCGACGGCTCGAGACGGGATCTAGGGCAAACGAAAGAGCGCAGCGCGGGGAGTTCGGTGGGACCAAGGAATGCGGCGGAGGCTCACCGGCGAGGAGGAAAAAATGGCGAAGAAGCGCTTGGGACGGCGGCGCAACTTCGGCAAGCTCACGGGAGAAGACGGCGGTGCCTCGGGCAGCAAGGGCTAGGGCAAAAGCGACGGCGCAACGAGGTGAACCTCGGATGGGGTCCTCGGGGCTTTAAATAGCCTCAGGAGGCGGGTGTGGCACGGACGCAAAAAACAGCGCGGCGCGCTAGGGTTTCGATGTGCGCGGCGGCGTGGCGCATCCCACCGCACACGTGGCACATTGGGCCAGGCGCCCGTTGGCTGGCCGGCATGGAGAAATGGGCAGCGAGCGGGTGGCGAGAAAAAAAGAATGGGCCGTAGGAAGGATTCGACCCAAAGGGTTTTGCGAATTTAGAAATCATTTTCCGAATTAAGAAATTCTCAGAAGTTCAAGTAGAAGCAAATAAATTCAAATAAATAGCAAATAAATTCATAAAAATCCCCAAAAATTCAGAAAAATTCCTTGAGGCATAATGAACCCAACTAAAACTGAAAATCTTTTGTTTGATGAATATATTAGTCAAATTAAATCCTTTAATAAATAGAAAATTCAAATTAAGCTGAAATTAATTCAAGAAAAATGCAAATGGTTCATTTTCAAATTTAAACATTCTAAAACTAAAATTTTTGGAATGTTACACTTCAAGTGTGGTGGCCCCAACCACATTCGGGCCAATTGCCCCAAACTGGAGAAGGCAAAGAACGACGCCAGCAGTTCGGCAAAGAACGACTACATCGACAAGAACCGCAACAAGAAGCCTCCTGTTCGCGAGCCGACGCGTGACAAGAAGTACCGCAACTTCTCCAAGAACAAGAAGCTCTTCCACCGCGCCCTTGTCGCGCTTGACGACATCAACCTCTCCGACACGGAGACATGGAGCGACGAGGGGGAGGATGAACCGCAAGAGAAGAAGAGCGGCGATGATTTCTCCGGCATGTGCTTCATGGCTGACGTCAATGGCATTAGCGACTCTGAGATCTACAGCGACTCGGACGAGGTACCCTCCTATGACCAGCTCAATGAAGCTTTCTGTAAATTAGAAAATTTTCATGCTAGAGCTAGAGCTAGGTGTGTAGAGCTAGAGAAGGAAGTAGGTACCTTGACTCGAGAGTTAGCTTCTCTTAGATCTTCTCCCTCTCGAGTCACTGATGACTGTTCTTTGTGTGATGCACTTCTTGTGGAGTTGGAGAACCTAAGGACTATGCATGATAGTGTGTTATCTGAACTAGATAGTCTTAGGTTGAAGAATGCTAGCGATGATTCTGTTGATGCTATTGCACTAGATGCTAGCTTTCTTCATGCTCACTCTAATCCATCATGCTCTAATTGCCCTAAATTGCTTGCTGAAATTAATGCCATGAGCGATCACCTTAGGAAGCTTTCTTCTAGAAATGATGAACTTGAAATACATGCTTCTAAGGACCAAGTCAGCTCATGTGAGGGCTGTAGGCAACTAAAACTTGACAATGAATCACTAAATGTTAAGTGTGCTAAACTTGCTAAGGACTTACTAGATAAGTCACAAGAAAGTTGCTTGCGATGTAATGTGATTGAGGGGGATTTGGATAAAATCCATGTCGAACTTAGGAAGAAGTTAGAAGACCAAGTCCATAGGATTAGAAATGCGTCGTGTGTTTATTGTGAGGCCCTCAAGATTGAGGCAGCCGTGCTGAGGGAGAAAAATGCACATGCTGAGAGAGCTTCCCTTTCTGGTTCTTCTTCTTCCTCTCTTCCCTATTCTTCATGTGCCTCTTTCTTCCGGGAGTGTGATTATCTCATGAGCACTCTCGAGAAGTTTGTAGGAGGCAAGAAGAAACTCAATCTTATTCTATACCAATCCAAGATTAGCAGATTTAATCAGGGTCTAGGATTTGACCTCTTGGAGCATGCTCGGGTGCATCCTCCTACCATTGTGTGCGGCTCCAAGAGTGGTGAGATAGTGGTAGCTCCCAGAGTGAGTACCACTGTGTTTAGGTCTGCTGGGGTTGTCCATGGGATTTCTGATCAGAAGGTTGTTACTCATGTTGCTTCTGCCTCTAGCAAGGCGAAGTACACATGCATCTTCTATAAGAAGGATAGTCACCTAGTAGATTTCTGTTTCAAGCATGCCAAGAACACTCGGCGTGAGCGTGTTGCTGCTTTTAGGGGTATTCAGGGTCATCCCCAGACTCTGAGTGCTCCTAAGGCACACACTGCTTCTGGATAGGTTAGAGAGTCGCCTGTTTTTGGGCAGCGTTCAGAACTCGATTTTCATCTTGTTTCTTTGAGTTTTAGTCCTGGAGCCGCCCGTGGTAAGTCTTTCCGCCGTCCTCTTAATATTTCTCGTTTTTCTTATCGAGGTAGATATCAGCGGCGTGAGGTGTTTTCTAGTAGGAGTTTTAGGCAGCTTCACTGGGGTGGTTCGGCTTTTGCACCACGGCAGGCCAACCCAGTTTCAGCTTCTAGATCATCTACTAGAGTTGCTACTGATCTTGTTAGGGTTAAATGTCAGAGAGACACTCAAGTCCAGTCTTCTCCTGTGGCTGGTACTCTGAGGCATCGTGTGGTTCAGTATTGGGTACCCAAGTCTTCACTATATCCCAGTACTGAGTCATCTTTCTCTCTTGTGTCTTGATCAGGTTCGTTGGATGGGGAAGGGAGATGTTTGGATTGTTGACTCCGGTTGTTCTCGTCATATGACCGGAGATTCTCGATGGTTCTCTTCCCTAGTCCGAGTCCCCGGTGATGAGTTGATCACTTTCGGGGATGCTTCTTCAGGTAGAGTCATTGCTAAGGTACCATCTGCATTAATGACAATTTTATTCTTAAAGATGTTGCCTTAGTAAGCTGCAATTCAATTTGCTTTCTGTTTCTCAGCTTATTGATGACTCTTTCGAGGTGAGTTTCAAGAGTAGCGGCTGTAGAATCCTCGATTCTTCAGGAAGGTTAGTTTGCGGGATTTCTATATATGGGAGAGTCTTTCGTGCTGATTTTTCTACTTCTTCTAGAGACTCTCTTCGTTGTTTGATTGCTTCAGAGTCCCGTGATCTCTCCTTCTGGCATAGGAGACTTGGTCGCAATGGTTTTGATCATTTGACCTGTCGACGATCGGAACCGTCGACCGCAGAAGAGAGGGGGGATGCTTAGGAGATTGTTCGGGAGTGGGACCCGAAGTCATGCTCGTTCGGAGGCGCCTAGCGTCGCGTGGATATTGCTAGGGAAGAGACACTGGACACGAGGTTTATACTGGTTCGAGCCCCTGAGGATGGGTAATAGCTCTACTCCAGTCTTTCCCTAAAGCGAAAGATGTGTATGCGGTTCGGTGAGAGAGTACAAACAGGGCCCGAGCTCGGGAGTCGCTCTGTGGCACTGTTCTTCTCTGCTTGTTGTTCTTTCTTCGGGGGGGTCCTCCCTTTTTGTTCATCGCCCCCTTTGGTCGGGGCGATCTGTGGCTTTTATAGCCCTTTGGGGACCCTACTGCTTGGTCCTGAGGCTGACGTTAGGAGCTCGTGACGAGTTGACGGGTGCTGATGAGAGACGTCAATGGCCGTTGAGAGTTTGACGGGAGCTGTTGAGAGCTTGACGAGAGCTGTTGAGAGCTTGACGGGAGCAGTTGAACCCTAGTTCCCACACAGGGGCAGGTAGAGCGCTGATTCCCACACAGGAGAGACTTTTTACACAAGATAAATATAACGTTACAGATGTCTTCTTCTTTGGAGGTCGTGGAGGTGTTGAGGTTGAGGAGTCCAGGTCGAGGAAAATGGTACCTGGTCCTGCGCTTGTGCCCGAGCTCGTTGGTCCCAAGCCCGAACATCGGGAGGGCACCTCCCAGGTCGAAGATGAGCCCTGGGCCCGAGGAAAACCGCCATGAGACCCCGGGGGGACGCTTACACGTGGCAAGTGTACCGATCCCTGACACTTACACGTGGTAGGGGTACCGATCCCTGACAGCAAGCCCCCGAGGCTCAAGGGACGGCCTCAAAGTTCGAGACGCTCTTGAGTCTGACTGTTTCTTTAGGAAGGGATCGGCTCCTTGGTCGAGCTTGGCAGTGCCCGAGGCCGACCTCGCGCACCGAAGCCCTCCAGGGGCCCATGTCGTGGTTGCTCGAACATGCCCTTTCGCCTTCGCGGCATTGAATTGGAATCCGCGTCTGGGGGACGCCTGGTCTTCGCCGCCTTGGTCCACTACAGGGGATTCGAGGAGGCGGTCTGTAACGCCTCGTGTTCTAACAGGGAGGGCGGCAGACACGAGACATGACGCCTCGGGTCTCCGGGGGAGGTTCGAGGAGACGCGACCGTGGCGCTTCACGTTCCCTGCCCTAAAGTCCTGGCCCGCCTTTTGAGGAGTAACTGATGCTAGCTGTTAGAGACCGAGCCTCTTTAAAAGCTCAAAGCCGCACACCTCAGAAGTTCTCCACCGTTGCACTGCGCCATAGCCTCCCTGCTTGCTGCCTTTTTCTTCCTCCGACCCATCTTGATCTCTCCGAGCGCCATGTCCAAGTTTGGGAAAAGCACCTTGACCACCGAGAGGATGAAGGAGCTTGAGTCGCTGCGACTCCTGGACCCAACGACCTAGCAAATTCCGGCGGCCATGGAGGTCGAGCCGCGTCCTCGGGAAGACGAGATCGTGTGTATGAAGCAGTACACACTCTTCGGGTTGCGGACCCCGGAGAGCGACTTCTTGGCAGCCGTTCTCGTCCAATGCGAGATCGAGCTCGTCAACCTGGTTCCGAACTCTATTCTTCTTCTTTCCATCTTCTCCCATCTCTGCGAGGGGTTCTTAGGGATACTTCCGACTCCCTCTCTTTTCTTTCGCTTTTATTCTTTGTTTCGCACCTCGAAGGACCCTGTCGTTGGGTGCCTTTACTTCCGGTTGCGGACTGGGCTCCCTTGCACCTTTGTTCAAGTCCTGACCCGGGACTCCCTCGGGCCGTGGACGGAAAGGTGGTTCTATTTGAAGAAGGGCGAGGGGAGCGAGCTTGCGTACAACGGCATTGTCGTGGACAGCAAGCGCGAGACTCCGGAGCCCGAGGACTCGGTGATCGACCAAGAGGCCGTCGCCACCATCCATGTCTGCGCGACGCGCGGCCTGAAAGATCAGGCCGTGGCCGTGGACTACCTACGAGCTCGGGTGTCCCCTCAGCGGAAGAGGGTGCACCCGTTCTTCGAGATCCGAGGCAGGGATGACCCTACCCGGGAAAGCGCCAAAGGTAAAACTTCTCCGACATTACTTTTTCCCGAGCTCGGTCGAACTCCTCCTTCTGATTGTCTTCCATCTTCGTTTTGTTTTCCTGCAGCCCCGGCGGAGTCGTGGGTTGCGGCGCGCATGCAAGAGATGTTTGGGAAGGCGGCCCACATCTACAGCCTCGACGACCCCGTCCCCAAGAACATCTTGGGGAGGAGCAGCGAGGTAACCCTTTCTCCTCCCTCCTTTGTCAAATTCGACAAGGGCTCAGGCCTGCTCTGACCGCGTCGACCCACACAGGAGAGCCAGGAGCTACGGGAGACGGCGAGGAGCCTGCTGCCGCTGCCCGGGCTGGGCAAGGGCAAGAAGGCCGCTAAGTGTCCTGCCCCGGACGCCCTTGGCCAGGTCGCCAAGAGGCCCCACGTCGAGTGGGGCGACCGTGCGATGGTAAGTTGCTTTCCGCCGAGCCTGGGGACATCCAGGCTCGTCCTCAGCTTCCTGTCATCCCCGATCGTCTTCTTTTCCTTGACCTTCTTTTCTTCTTCCCGCAGCAAGAACGGGCGGCGGCGGCCGTCGAGCTATTGGGCCCGCGTCCGGCGTCGCGGACGCATGGCGCCCAGGGAGAAGACACTCCCCCAGCCGCCCCGGGAGCGGGGCGTCGAACCACGCCAATGCCACTCAGGAGGCGAAGACTTATCACCTAGGTTCGCGCCCATGTCTTGCCTGAGGTCATGAGCGTAGGTTTCTCCTCTTGTCAGTCTTAGAGGCCCTTTGTGTTACAGACTCTGATTGTTCTCTAGGGCAAATCTGAGGATGAGGAGGAGGACGAGGGGGACTACCTGCTAGTCCCCCGAGCAAGGCCACAGCGTACCCAGCATACCTCAGCGCCCTAGGAGGGCGGCGCGTCTGGGGAGCCCGACCAGGAGCTCCCCGGCTCGGACGCTGGCACAGGCGGGGCTGCAGTGGAGGCTGATGTCGTCGGGGCCACGGCGGAAATCAACGCTGCTGGGCCCGGTGCAACCGAGGTTGAGGCAGCACTTGCAGTCGCCGCCGACCTTGGCGAAGCATCAGGTACGCTGACCTCCTTTGCTGATTGTTTTTTCTTTGTCTTGTACTTCAGCTTTCTTCGTGACTTCGTCTTCCTTGGCAGGCTCGGTTCCGCCTGCGTCGCCCCGCGCTTCGCATGAGTCTCCTCGGGCTAGTGCTTCCCACATCATCGCCGACTCGGCACCAGCGCCGGTGGGAGCCCTCGAGGGACGCTCATCGCTGCTAAGCGATAGCCGCGCGCGACTCGAAAGTTGTCTTTAGGAGGTGAGTCGAGTTCGGGCCCTCCTTCTCATTTCTTTGCATTCGTGAGGCCGTCGTGGCACTTCCAACGCTTTTCTAGGTCTTGGACTCGGTTGCCAATGGGCTCGGGACCCTGCGCGTCCACACCAACCAATTCCGGACGCTGTGCTCCTTGGTCGAGGAATGGGAGCAGTATGTTCTTAGCCTCAAGGAGAGCGCAGCGTGGACGGAGGAGGAGATCGAGCAGCTGAAGGTCGAGCACACCGTTGAGCTTTCGAAGGCTATCGAGGCCAAGCAGAAGAGGTCGGCCGAGGCCCTCGCTATTGGTCGCGAGAAGTTCGAGAAGGCCAACGAGGAGATTCGCGCGGCGGCCACGGAGGTCGTCGAGTCTGCTCATGTGAAGGCGGAGACGCTCCGTAAGCAAGTAGCAGAGCTCTCCGCCGCTCCCACAAAGCCCTCCACCGAGCTCGAAGCGAAGGTGGCCGAGCTCGAGGAGAAGCTTGGGCGAGCATCTCGGGTGGGGAAGAGCGCCTTAGCCCAGCTCTAAGAGGCGGGCCGCGTCGCCATGTGCCGAGGCCGAGGCAGCGGCTTTAGGGCCAAGATCCTGCCTTTCGGCGGGAGAAGCTTGCGCGGCAGATGGCCGACCTGTAGATAGGTTAGTAGATAGGAAAAAGGGGCGTGGGGACTCGGTCCCTTTGTAAATCTTGATTATGTAAATTTCAGTTGGAAGAAATAAAACTCCCTTTATGCTTGAAAATACATCTTATTCGAGATTGAATGTCTTCCCAAGACTTAACCGGAAATCTTTGCTCGAGGTCGAATGGTATCTTACCAAGACCTAGCCAAAAACCCGGGACTTAGCCAGAAATCCAAGACTTGGAAAGAAATCCAGCTCGAGATCAGGTGGCGCCTTATTGAGACCTAGCCAGAAATCCAGGACTTAGCCAGAAATCCAAGACTTGGCCAGAAATCCAGCTCGAGATCAGGTGGCGCCTTATTGAGGCCTAGCAAGAAATCTAGGCCTAGCAAGAAATCTAAGATTTAGCCAGAAATCCAAGACTTGGCCAGAAATCCAGCTCAAGATCAGGTGGCGCCCTATTGAGGCCTTGATCATGGCGTTAGGTCGAGGCGGCCAAGTCTGGAAATACTCAGTCCCGCCCCGTTGTCGCGTTATTACCGCCGGTCCCTAGGCACTGGAGCCAGTTGCTGGGACCTGAGGCTTAGCTAACATTTTGACCTGAAAAAGACAGCCCGCAACGGAGTCAGGTCACTGGGCATGCTTTTGATCGGGGACAAACCTGAACCCGTGGCGCCAGGTCGGGATGGCCAAGCTCGGGGTCATTTGAGCCCGGGGGCCCCTTCGGCGGGCGGCCTCCCATTCAAATCACTCGATAGGGGAATAGTCGGCTTACGACGATAAGAATCGGCTTACTACGGGCAGAGCATCCCCGGAGGAATTTTTTAGAAATCTGCGACCTCCGAGCCTAGGAGAGCTTCAGGCTTGGTGTTAGGTCGAGACGGTCGAACCCGGGAACGCACGGGTTTGGGCCAAGTTTTGGGGCATCAAGTCGAGACAACCGAACTAGGGAATGCATCGAGTCCAGGGTTTCCCCGAGGGCGGCCTCTGATTCGAACTTACTGTGGGGGAATAGCCAGTTTTCTACGATACAGATCGACTTACTGCGGTCGAAGCATCCCCGAAGGTGAATCTAGAGGCCATGTCTGCCGAGCCCGGGAATCGTCATCAGGCTCGGGGTGCCCTCTAAGAACGGTCTCTGGTTGGCTTGTCGGGGGGATGGTCGGCTTACCCTGATAAAGATCGACTTACGGCGACCGGGACATCCCCGATTCGAACCTAGAGACCACGACCTGAGGCCAAGGCACGCGGAGTGCAGGAGAAAGATTCACAGATATAGATAATTAAGAAAATACCTCCGGGTACCTCGAGGTCAGGAGGCTCTCGGCGTGACCTCTGGTCCAAGCCCTGCCACAGGGGGAGCCGAGACGCGATGAGAATCGGCTTACAGCTGACTGCAACCCCCTAGAGGTGGTCCTTATGATCACGCCTCGTGCCCATGTCGCTCGAGGTGCGAGGAGACATAAATGCGGGCAACAATAAAGAATAATTTTAAGTTACGGGACAGGCACGTGGCCTGGCCCGACACAAGGGTGTAGCCGGCTTACCACGATGAGCGCCGTCTTACCGTGGGCTTGACTCCCCGGCTGTGGATCTTGAGAACGCGACCTGATGTCGCGGTCCCTGAGACGCAAAAGAGATGTTAGAACAGATAAGGTAGAATACCTCATCTGGGCAGGTACTTAGGCCGGGCTTGACCATTGTGATACGCGAGCATAGACCACGCTCGAGGCAGCGGCCCAAGGGCGAATCCCACATGCACGAGGGCAAACAAAGTTTTATAGTATGAATGATAGAGCAAAACATGCTCTCTGCAAACTAATGCTAGGTCGGCCCCCTCCCCAGCTCAAAACGCTTACCGAGGGCGGTTCCGGGTGCGAGCCCTACAACAGGGGGACAGTCGGCTTACCGCGATGAGAGTCGGCTTACTACGGACGTAGCCCCTGGAGGTGTGCCTCAGAACCGCGATTTTGTTCGGGCGAAGAGGGGACCAAGCTGAGGCCTGAGTGTCTCGAGGCCGAGGGTTCTGTGGTTGTGACCGCTAGAGCGAGCCTTGCCACGGAGGGGAGTTGTGATGCGATGAGAATCGGCTTACTACTGGCTCGACCCTCCGGAGGTGAACCCTAGGATCACAACCTGGAAACGTATTTAATCGAGACATAGAGAGGCGTAAAGAGAAGGCACAAATAAGGCAAAAGTATTTATCATGAAAGTGAAAGTCAGAGCATTAGACATAGAATTTTTGGAGCTGGTCAATGTTCCACGAGTTCGCAAGCTCTCGGTCGTCGGGCATGGCCAGTCGGTAAGCACCCGTGCAACCTACTGAAACGACGCGGTAGGGGCCCTCCCATAGCGGGGATAATTTGTTGGTGCCGAACCGGTCCTGAATCCGCTTTAGGACCAGGTCCCCAACCAGGAGCCCCCTTGGTCGTACCGATCGAGAAGCATGCCTGCGAAGAGATTACAGGTAATGCGCCGACCGCAGCAGCGCATGACATCTTACTTCCTCCACCAGGGCGAGGTCAAGGGACCGCACCTGCTTGAGGTTGACCAGGTTGACTGAGCCAAACCTGGCGGAGCTAGCGCGACCGGGGCGGGGCGGCCTCGGTGCAGAAGACGAGTGAAAGGGTTGCCCACAGCCGCTCGGCTTGGCGTGGTATGGAGGGACCAGAGGACGGTATAAAGCTCGTCTACCCAAGCCCGGCACCGCCACTCGAGCTCATCGAAGACTCACTTCTTGACGCCTTGGACGATTTGTCCATTGGCGCGCTCGACCGCCCCGTTGCTCTTGGGATGACTTACCGAGGTGAAGCAGATCTTGGTTCCTCTGTCTTCGCAATACTCTTGAAACAGCTCGCTGGTGAACTACGTCCCGTTGTCGGTAATGATCCTGCAAGGGACTCCATACCTTGAGACTATAAATGAGCGGAAGAATCTCACCGCCGCTTGAGCCGTGATGCCGAGACCGGCTCGGCCTCGACCCATTTCGTGAAGGTGTCGATGGCGACGAACAGGAACTTCTTCCCCCCGACCGCCCGGGGGAAGGGGCCGAGGATGTCGAGGCCCGGTCGAAACGACCAGCGAGGGGATGATCTCGGAGGCGTGGGCGGTGGTGTGCCTTTTGAGCATGGTACTGGCAAGCTCGACAGGCGGAGACGATGTCCCCGGCATCCTGGAGCGCCGTCGGCCAATAGAAGCCCATTCGGAACACCTTCCCGACCATTGTCCTGAAAGAAGAGTGAGTGTCGTAGAGGCCCGAATGGATGTCATTGAGCAAGTATTTACCTTCCTCCGGGGTGATGCACTTGGCGAGGATGCCCAAAGTGCCCCGCCGATACAACTGTCCGTTGATAAGCCCGTACGAGCCTGCACGACGCTTGAGCTTGTTGCCCTTGGTCGGGTCAGGCGGGAGCTCGCCGAGGTTGAGGAACTTGACGAACGGGTCCATCCACGAGGGAACACTCTCGAGGAGGGCCATCGAAGCCTCCAGGTTGACGACGGTCGGGGTCGGCAGGGCCTCGAGGATGGCGTCTGACGGAATTTCATCGTCGGACGACCCGAGCTTCGACAGGAGATCGGCACCAGAGTTATCCTTACAGGGAATGTACCCGATCTCAATGTTTTTAAACCACTTCTCCATCTTGCGTACCTCGGCGAGGTACTTCGCCAATGAAGGCTTTGAGCATTGGTAGTCTTTGTTGTACTAGTTGATGACGAGTTGAGTCACCCCTCACGACCAGTCGGTGCATGCCCAGCGATTTGCATGCTCGAAGACCGGCCAAGAGGGCCTCGTACTCCGCGACATTGTTAGTCGCGGGAAAGCCGAAGCAAATTACATACTTCAGGTGATCTCCCTGAGGGGTGATAATGAGGACGCCAGCTCTCGAGCGCTTAAACGACCTTGAGCTGTCGAAGAACATGGTCCGGGCACCTTCTTCCTCGGCCTTGGACTCAGGAGCGGGCTCCACAGTCTGCTCGACCACGAAGTCGGCGAGCGCCTGCGACTTGATGGTGGAGCGTGCCACATACCGAATATCGAATTCGGCTAGCTTCATGGCCCATTTGACGATGCGGCCTCCTGCTTCCGGGTTCTTCAGGATCTCGTCGAGCGGGAACCCGCTCGGAACGATCATGGCGTGCGCCTGAAAGTAATACCGGAGCTTGCGCAAGGCCATGAAGAGAGCATAGAGCAGCTTCTGGACCTAGGGATAGCGATCCTTCGGTCCGTGAAGCACTTCGCTGACATAGTAGATCGGCTTCGCGGCCATCTGTTTAGCCACCCGGGCGACGGCGGCGGCCGCGCCGCGGTCGCGGCCAGCGGCCAAGCATCAGCCATCCCGTTTAGCCACCAGCAGCGCTTCACCCGGCTGCGGGGTTGTGAGCATCGGGCGGCTTGAGAGATATGACTTCAGCTCGTTGAAGGACCGTTGGGCTTCCGGGGTCCACTCGAAACCCCGATGTTGGCGTAGGGCCTCGAAGAACTATAGCCCGCGCTCCCCGAGCCTTGAGATGAACTGGCTGAGGGCGGCCATGCGGTCGGTGAGGCATTGAACCTGCTTTGTCGATGTAGGGGTGGCCATCCTCTCGATCGCCTCGATCTTCTCCAGGTTTGGGTCTACTCCCGAGCCTCCGATCATGTAGCCAAGTACCTTGCCCGAGGTCACGCCGAAGACACATTTCTCAGGATTGAGCTTGATCCCATGCCTTTTCAGGTTGGCGAAGGTCTCCGCGAGATCACCGACGTGGTTGGCTTCGGAAGAGCTCTTGACGATGATGTCGTCGACATAGACCTCGAGATTCCGCCTGATCTAGGGGTCGAAGGTCTGGGACATCAGCCGCTGGAACGTCACTCCGGCGTTGCGGAGGCCGAACTACATAGTGGTGAAGCAGAACATTTCGAACGGCGTGATGAAGGCCGTCTTGTCCTCATCGCCTACCGCGAGCTTGATCTGATGGTAGCCGGAGTAGGCGTCGAGGAAACATAGCATCTTAGCGTTGGCGGTGGAGTCCACGATCTGATCTACGCGCAGAAGAGGAAATTTATCCTTTGGGCATGCCGAATTCAAACCCGTGTGGTCAACACACATCCTCCACTTCCTGCCTTTGATCACCGGGTTGGCCAGCCATTCGGAGTAATTAATCTCACGAACGAAGCCGACCTTCAAGAGCTGGTCGAGATGCTCCCTGATTATCACCACCTTTTCGGGGGAGAAACGCCGTTTGCAATTGGTGCTCGATCACCTCCCTCGGGACCCCTGGCATGTCTGCTGGTTCCCACGCGAATATGCTCTTGTTGGCGCGGAGGAAGGCGACGAGCTCAAGCTCCTATTTTGGGTCGAGCTGGGCGGCGAGGTGGATGCGCTTGTCCGAGTCGCCCTCTTCGAGCCGGACGGTCTTTGTCGGGCCAACGGGTTGGATCACCGCCTTTCGGCGGGAGTTCTTTAGCGTCACCTTGGGGCCCCGCTGGGGGAGCATGCCCGCAATCGCCAGGGCTTTCTCCTCGCTGCAGTGTGCCACCTTGAGGTCGCCACAGATGGTTATGACACCCTGGGGCCCGGGGAGCTTCATGCAGCGGTGGCCGTAATGGTTAGCCGCCATGAATTTGATCAAAGCCGGTCGCCCGAGGATGGCGTTGTAGGGGAGATCTCTGTCCACCACCTCGAAGGTGATTAGCTTGGTGAGGAAGTTCGCCAAGTCGCCGAAGGTGATAGGCAGGGCCACCTGCCCGAGCGGGGTGGTCGAGCTCCCTGGCACAATGCCAAAGAAGGGGACCGCTATACTCCTGATCTTCGACCGAGGAATCTGCGTCTGGTCCAACACACTAGCCAGGAGCAGGTTGAGGGAGCTCCCTCTGTCAACCATAACCCTCCCGACCACGGTGTTGCTTATGGTTGGGGCCACGACCAGGGCGGTCTTAAGGTCTTTGGACATTCTCGGGGGGGCATCATCCCGGGAGAAAGTGATCGAAACACCAGCCCATTTGCATGACTGGTCGTCAGGCTTCCCGGCCGAAGCTTGGTATACAGTGCGCGCGGCGCTCTTGAGCTCGCGCCGGGATTGGTATGCGGACGAACCACCGAAGATCATGTCGACGCGGTGATCGCACTTCTGGAATTGAAGATCAAGGCCCTCTGGGTCCTCGCGGGCATCATCCCCGTCGGGCAGCTCGTCCCCTTTCGGGAGTGTGGGCATCTCTCCATGACCGTCGTAGAAGGCATCCATCTTGAATCGCCACGTGCGCGCCCGCAGTCGTGGCGTGGGCCCTATGGAACAAGCGAGAACTTATGCGGATCGTATCCGGCCACGGCTTCAGCGTTAGGTGGGCGGCGCCCGCCCGGGTCGGCCCTTTGTCCTTGCTGTGGCACAGCGTGACGCTGCCATTGTAGGTGTTGTCGCTGCGCTTGTGGATGTCGCGGTTGACCGCGCTGAGGGCGAGGCTCATTGCGGTCGGGTCGCCGCACCTCCATCACCTCACGCCCCGCGTCCGCTGCAGCGATCACGCGTAGCTGGCCGCCCCCATCATGGCGACCATGCCCTCGCTTCTTGCTACGTGGGTTTGGGCTAGTGTCCCTTGCGCCAGACGGCCCGTCATCGCCGGGGATGCGGCCGAGCTTGCCTTGATCATAGTCGCATTTCCAACGGATGGCGTCGTCTGCGTCCGCATAACGCTCCACCATTCGGAACAATTTGTGGACATTGAGGTTGGCGGTGATCTCCAGGTCCTCGGTGAGGTGCTTGTCCCGGACGCTGAACTTGAAGGCCTTGACGACGGCCACGCTGGAGACGTTCGGGATGGAATTTCTTTGTACGGGTGAACCGGCGAACGAAGTCGCGAAGAGGTTCACCCTTTCCCTGGATGATGCGATCCAGGTCCCTTTCTCGTCCAGGGCGCTCGTAGTACCTCTGGAAGTTTGACCGGAGGGCACCCCGCACTTGGCACCATGACCGAAAGGCACTAGGGGCTTGGTTAAAGAGCCAGGTGCGGGCAACGCGGTCTAGGACGGTAGCGAGGTAGTTGGCCATTACAACCTCGCCCCCACCGGCCGCTAGGATCGCGGTGGAGTAAATTGAGAGAAATTCATCAGGATTCTTGGTCCCGTCGAACCGCTTCATCGGGGCGGGCTTGAACTGAGCCGGCCAGCGTACCCGACAAAGGCCGTCGGAGTACGCTGGTGTCAACTTTTGTAGTCGGCAATGAATTTATGGGGCAGGTGCTAGATCTCAAACTTGAAGGTCACACAAGACAAGGGTTTAGACTGGTTAAGGACCTCGACGGTGGAGGTAATACCCTAATCCTGTGTGCTGGGATTATATGGATCTCTTGGATCTAAGATTGCTCAAAGCGCAATATGCTCTGGGCGATATGCGATGTGTATTGTGTTTTGATGTCCCTATTGTTGCCCGCCCTCTCCCTTATATAATGGGGGTGGCGCGGCTTACAGAGTCCTGATCGTTCTAAGGGATTCCGATCGGTTACAGGATTCTAGTCGGTTACAGGATAGAGTTTACATCTTTATCTACCCTATTAACGACTCGGATTGCAACCGTATCTTTTATATCTAAATACATATCCAACTGTCTATAGGATGTACCCCCTTCCGTACGGCAGCAAGGCTTGGCGCGGAGCTTATCATTTGGGCCTTCCTCTCAGGCGATGCTGGGCCCGTTATGAAGATACCTGGTTTCATATATTCCACAGTAGCCCCCGAGTGATTCATGATCCGGTTGCCGTATCTTTATCTGGGATTTAACTTGGATCCGTGCTTTCGGCTTCTAGCATAAACCTCTGTCTGGTCTTTTCTTTGATCTGAATGCTTCTTCTTGCAGCAAGGGGATTATGAAGGACTCGAATATAACCCCCAGTTTTTTTTAACTGATCATAATCTTCAAGGGTCAATGCCGGATGGTCTTCGAAGTCATTTTTTATTTCCCATGCCGATTCATTTTCCCTAAACCTCTTTGGCTTCTGAAATGATCTTAACTCCAAGTCTCCTCGATTTTGGTGTTACTGCATCTTCGCATTTACTTCAACCCTGCTGCGTCGGCTATAAAAGGCGAACCAATGCTTCTGGGATGTATTCTTTCGTGCTTAATCCTCCACCTTTCTGCTTCAAGCTTCTATCTTCTTCATGGGGATGAGGAACTACAAGGACGATCGGGACCCGGAGCTCACCGAGCTGTGGGAGGCCTACGACCGCGCCATGGCGGAATTGGCCGAGGAGGAGGTGGTTGCCCGCGATCGCGCCACTATCGACACCTTCCTGGAGATCTTCCCTGCCCTCTACAGGGCTAGGGAGGCACTGGTGGAGGCGCTCGGCCGGGTGTGCCGCGAAGAAGTCTAGGGCTCCCTGTAAATGTAATATTTTCCCAGGCATAATGCTAGGGGAATTTATATATAATAAAGAAGTACCTTTTCCATGTATTCTCCATGATTGTCGTTTGACGTAGCTTAGACCCAGCTTGGGGCGTTTCGAAACTTGCATGGCTCTTTGATCTGGTGATATCCGTACCCGACTGACATAGGATATACCTTAGGTCAGACGTAGGACATATTAAAATTTGCGCGGCTCTTGGCCGAGTGATTCCTATGTCCGTCTGCTATAGGATATAGCTCTGGTCCGCCTTGGACATATCATGCTCACGTGGCTCTTGGCCGAGTGATACCCATATCCAACTGCTGTAGGATATAGCTTAGGCTCAACTTGGAGCATATCGGGATTTTCTTGGCTCATGGCCGAGTGATACCTATATTCGACTGACGATATAGCTTAGGCTCAACTTGGAGCGTACCATACATACGTGGCTCTTGGCCGAGTGATACCCATATCCGACTACTGTAGGATATAGCTTAGGCTCAACTTGAAGCGTATCATGCTTACATGGCTCTTGGCCGAGTGATACCCATATCCGACTGGTGTAGGAACAGCTTTGGTCCAACTTGGGACATATCAAGGTTTTCTTGGCTCATGGCCAAGTGATGCCCATACCCGACTGATGTAGGATATGGCGCTGGTCCGTCTTGGGACACATCGAGGTTTATCCGAATGGTATCAGTACTCATTTATTACGACGCACAGCTTTTCGACCCTCATGAGGCATACCATTGGATTCGTGCCCGTTTAGGCTCAAATCGTGATATATGATTCCGTCATGCGGTAACCATCTAGCGACCCAGCGTGGGGTATATCACAAGAAGATATTTTTTAATCCAAACTGGAGGATATGCACGTCCTGCTTAGCACGGCAAGTGATTAAACATCCCACCGCAGAGAGCAACGTGTCCCAAGTATGACTTGGTCAAACCACGACTGTCCCCGTATGTCAGGACGCCGGGCTAGCAAATCATTACGAAGCATAGAGTAGGGCTAGGAGTTCCGCAATCTTTTTCCTGCCGTCTTGACGAAAACCTGATTTTTCCCCCCTTTAAGACTGAGTCGATGGTTTATTTTCCCCATCGCACACTCCTACCTGTTCTGCTTCCTTTGTCTCTCTGCCTTCTCCGCCGCTAGGATTAACTGCTGTTGCGATCGCATCCTTGCGCCGCCGTTGATCTTTTCCTCCCAAAATGTCTTCCCACTCTTCCAAGAATACCTCCCCGCAGCCTTTGCGTCAAGATTGGATCACCTCGGTCACGACGGAGGAGCGATTGCAAGCCATGGTGAATGACGGAGTTCTTCCTACCCTGCCTTTGATCTCTGCGCGGCCGGTCGCAGGTGAATCCATCCCAACCCCCCGTTCCAAAGAGATTGTGGTCTTTGAATCCTTCTTCCAACGCGGGCTAGGCCTTCCTGCCTGTGCCTTCCTTCGCGGTCTTCTCTTCTTTTATACAGCATTGAATTGGTGAACTTGAATCCCAATTCCATCCTGCAGATTTCTCTATTTGTTCACCTTTGTGAGGCTTTCCTGGGGATCCGCCCCCATTTTGATCTTTTTCGCCATTTTTACCTTCTGAAGCCTTACCCCTCCAAGAGCGACCCCAAGATTATTGGGGGGGCGGATTCCAGTTGCGGGAGGGGTTGAAGAAAAACTATTTTGCTATTCCCTTCAAAACTTCCAATAAGGGCTAGCACCAGGAGTGGTTCTACTGCGCCAATCCCAATCCTGCTCTTCCCTCCTTTGTCGGGCACCGGCCTAAGGTGTCCCTTTCTTGGGTTTCTACTCCCAATGCTGCGGACATGGACCAGGTGCACGAACTCTTGGCACTGATTGAGCGTTTGAAGGAGGATGGTCTCACGGGGTTAGTGCAGCTCTTCATTTTGTTGCTCGCGGATCTGACCCACGAAGGAGCGGGTCCATCCGGGATCGCATTGAAGGAAAGGATGATCCGACAAGAACTGCCGAAGCAATGTCGAAGGAGCAAGTATGTGCTCGGGTAGGCAAATTCTTTATCCCAAGCGTCGATATATCCACCATCAGATGCCCGAAATCCTTCACCGCATCACACCCTCCTCCTGAGGTAAGCAAGTTTAGCTGATTGACTTTATCATTGTTCTCTGAATGTCTTTTAACGGTTGTAACCCTCCTTTCCAAGATCGCCAGGCTTTTTTCAGTGATGCACCTCTCCTGGAGATGCCCGTTCATACGGGCGCTCCCTTCAAACGACCTGCACGCTCCCCGGCCGGAGACCCCACCGCCAAGAAGGGGAAGAAAGCGGTTGCCAAGGACCTTGCGCAGCCCCGACGCCCGATTGGTGGTCCCAAAATCTAGGAACCGTCAAGACGAGCCCCGGTGCATTCGGCTCCCCTCCCCCACGAGCCCGTAGTGCGGTAAGTACAATTCAGAGACTCGAGCGATCGGAAGTGCCCATGGTTCCGATCGCGGTGCCAGTGGTCCCTCCGGGAGTGGCTCTGCCTCCCGAAAGAAGCCACCAATGAGAATGAAGAAGTCCGACAGGTTTGATGCCCTATCGACTCTTATTTGACGTGTTTTGCTGGCCCATTTACTGATCGTTCTTCTTGTAGGAATCCTTCGTACGATGTTCCTGTCGAGATGCCGTTCGGGGCCCCTAAGGAAACTGAGCCCCAGGACATTTGTGTCTTGGTTGAGGAGGCCTCGCCAGTGGACACAGGAGCGCCCACCGAGCCCCAGCCGCCTCCGCCAACACCACATGCTTCGGCGTCGGGTCCTGCCGCTTAGGAGCCCATCTCTCGTCCCTCCCCCGAGGTTGAAGAAATCTCCCGAGTTCCGCCGACTCCCGCTCGCCCTCAACTCATAATGCAAACCGCGTGGATTGATGAGGAGGACGGCTTGAAGCTCCTGGACGACTCAGAGGAGGAGAGAGAAAGGAATGACTTTTACAGTCATGCCACCGCTTGTGCTCGCCTGGCCCAGGTAAAAATCTTTCTTCTCTCGCCGTCTTCTTGCTTATGCCGGTTAGCATGTAGTCACCTTTTCCTGTGATGGTTACAGAAATTAGGTGAGCGCTCTGAGAAGAAGTCCGAATACCTCCAGAAGATGCTCCCGGAAGTCCGGACGCGCCAGGAGTATCTGGCCGAATTGGAGCAGATCAAGGCTGGTCATGCAGCCGAGCTGCGAGCTCTTCGGTCAGAGGTCCAAGCGTTACGGGAAGAGCGAAAAACCCTGTGGCAAGAGAAGCTAGACGTCATTGGCTCCCTTCGAGGTAAGATATTTCCTGGACCACCCCTTGCTCTTGTTTTAGTCGTCCAGTATCTTGATTTCCTTATCTCCGTGTCAGCTCGGGATTCCACTGTTGCGAATCTTCAAGAACAACTCAAGGTCTCGGAGGCCTCCAAATTTAAGTTAGAGAAGGAGCTAGAAGGTATGTTCGGCAGCTTGACCCTCCCTTGCCTCCATCGTCTTCTTGGTACTTCTTAATAACCTATTTTTCTTGTAGACTATAAGTTCAAGACGCGGGCGCAATATGCCGCTTATAGCGAAAAAGTCGAAGCTCTTGAGACGTCTTGCGCCAAGCTCTATGAAGCCTTCGAGCCGTTGTTGAGTTCGCTTCATCCCGGAGGCGAGAGGCCACTCAGCAGGGACCAGATCATCTCTCAATTGGAAGAAGCCCCTAAGGCGCTCAGGAGACAGCGACCAACGGTGCTAGCCAGGCTTTGGCGATCACCAAGTCACTCTGTCCCCGAGTGGATCTTGAAGCCGTTAAGGATGGCTATGCCTGCAATGTAGATGAAGATCGGGCCGCCGAGCTCTGGGAGGAAGTCAAGGATACTTCTTCGGCTGTTGTAGAAACTTTGGACCTATGAATCAAATGTATGAAAATGTTTCCTTGGTCCTGCCAATCTTGTTTTAAAAAATGCTATTATGCTCAATGAGCTCGTCCTAGTGGTTTTTGACATATCATGTCCGACTAGTCCAGCCCCAGGCTCTGAGTCATGGTTCATGACGCATGTCTCAGAGTCTTAAACTTTGTAGGGGCGAAGCACTCAGACGCATAATTTTCGAGAAGATTGTTCGAGAACAACTTTAAGAGCGAACATTTTTTTCATAAAGAAACAATTGAATTACAAAGTTCAAGCGAAAAAACGACGTAGCTGTTCTATGTTCCAGGTGTTGCTGATAGTTGTGTCGTCTTCACGCTTTAGCTTATAAGCCCCAGGGCGTATCACCTCATCGATGACGTAAGGGCCTTCCCAGCTTGGGGAGAGCTTATGCTCGCACTTCTGATTCTTTCTAAGGACCAGATCTCCTTTGGAGAACGCGCGGCTCCTTACATTGCATCCGTGATAGCGACTAAGCCCTGAAGATACTTTGCCGACTGAATTGTTGCGACTCCCTGGCTTCTTCCACTCGGTTGAGGTCTTCTAGCCAGCTTTCTTCCGATGTGACTTCTTCATAGCTCCGAACCCGCGGGGATCCGAATTCTAACTCGGTGGGGAGGACCGCCTCTGAGCCATACACCAGGAAGAAAGGTGACTGCCAGGTTGCTCTACTGGGGGTGGTTCGCAGCCCCCAGAGCACCGAAGGCAATTCTTTGACCCATCGAGTGGCATATGGTTTGAGATGATCGAAAATCCTTGCCTTTAGGCCTTGTAACACCATGCCATTGGCTCGCCGAGTTTGCCACACCAGTCTTGAAATATGCCGCCTCTGAATTGGGTGCCATTATCCATGATGATTCGGTTTGGTACGCCGAATCTAACCACAATTTCATGGAAGAATTCTTTGGCCTTTGCAGCTGTGATCTTGGCAACTGGCTTGGCCTCAATCCATTTGGTGAATTTATCGACGGCCACGAAGAGATGAGTATAACCGCCTTGAGCCTTCTTCAAAGGTCCCACCATGTTGAGCCCCCAGACCACAAATGGCCAGGTGATGGGGATGGTGCAGTAGTTCTGTGCGGTTTGTTCATCATCGTCGCAAAAAGCGACATCCTTCGCATGTCCGGACGACGTCCTCTACATTAGTGACGGCAGTCGGCCAAAAAAATCCCTGACGATAAGCCTTGCCAACTAGGGTTGATGACACCGCATGATTCCCACAAACTCCCGAGTGGATTTTCTTGAGAAGATCTCTTCCTTCTTGTTCTGATATGCACCGTCGTAGTACACCAGAGGAGCTCTTGCGATAGAATTCTTCCCTGATCACCACATAGCTCTTGCTTCGGCGCATTATTTTTTCGGCCTGCACGCGGTCTTCGGGTAGTTCGTCCTTCGTCAAATAGTCGGATCTGGAGCTGTCAATCGGGGTAATGACCGGGACTTGACCTCTACGTTTTTCTCATTGGGCGTCCCGGCTTTGACCGAGCGCTAATCGTGGGCTTATGAATTTCTTCGACGAATACTCCCATGGGCACTGTAGACCGGCAGGATCCCATTTTGGCTAGCTCGTCGGTCGCTTCATTGTCCCGACAGAGCACATGAACAAGTTCCAGTCCATCAAAGTTGCCTTCCAGCTTGCGTACCTCCTAGCAGTAGGCAGCCATGTTGTCTTCGATGCAGGACCATTCTTTTTGCACTTGATTGACCACGAGCATTGAATCTCCGCAAACCGCCAACTATCGGATACCGAGCGATATGGCGATACAGAGCCCATGGATGAGTGCCTCGTACTTGGCGGCGTTGTTTGATGCGGGAAAAAGTATTTGCAGGACGTATCTCAACCGTTCTCCACTTGGCGATATGAGCACTATACCAGCCCCCGCGCCACTGAGCATTAGGGAACCATTGAAATACATCATCCAATACTCGAGTTCCTTGATGACCGCCAGGTTTTGAAGTTCCGTCCACTCGGCAGTGAAGTCGAGAAGCGCTTGAGACTTGATGGCTGTGCGAGGCTTGAAAAGGACATCAAAAGCTCCAAGCTCGACTGCCCATTTTGCAATTCTCCCAGTGGCCTCCTGGTTGTGAAGAATATCTCCTATTGGGAAGGAGGTGACCACCGAAACAGTATGTTCTTGGAAGTAGTGCTTGAGCTTGCGAGATGTAAGAAGTACGGCATATAATAATTTCTGCACTTGCGGATACCGCACCTTAGATTCGCTCAGGACCTTGCTGATGAAGTAGACCGGGTGTTGGATCTTCTGCACGTGGCCCGGCTCCTCCCTTTCTACGATGACCGCAGCGCTGACTACATGAGCCGTTGCCGCGATGTAAAGTAGAAGAGGTTCCTCTAGCATCGGTGAAACCAAGATCGAGGGCATCGTTAAGAAGGTCTTCAAATCTTCAAACGCTTGTTGTGCCTCTGGCGTCCATTGGAACTTGTCCTACTTCTTGAGGAGTTTAAAGAATGGCATACCTCGCATACCCAGTCGGGAAATAAACCTGCTGAGCGCAGCCATGCACCCTGTAAGCTTCTGGATGTCCTTTTGGCAAGTCGGCGGCTCCATATTTGATATGTCCCTGATCTTCTCTGGGTTGGCCTCAATGCCTCTTTGGGATACGATTAACCCGAGCTGTTTTCCAGAAGATACTCCGAAAACACACTTCTCGGGATTAAGCTTCATGCTGAAAGCTTTTAGATTCTCAAACGTCTCGGTTAGGTCGGCGATAAGGTCCTTCCTCTCCTGAATCTTCACCACGACGTCGTCCACGTATGCCTCCACATTGCGTCCGAGTTGGGAGTGAAAACACCGCTGTATCGCGCGTTGATACGTCGCACCAGCATTCTTCAACCCGAACGCCATCGTGGTATAGCAAAAGGCTCCAAAGGGCATGATGAATGAAGTCTTGATATGATCTTCCGCCTTTAAGCGAATCTGGTGGTACCCTGAGTAGGCATCAAGGAAACTCAGGATCTCGCACCCGGCGATTGAATCAACCACTTGATCAATTCGAGGTAGCCTGAAGGGATCCTTCGGACATGCCTTGTTGAGATCAGTATAATCAACGCACATGCACCAAGTTTTATTCTTCTTTTGAACCAGTACAGGGTTTGCCAACCAATCGGGATGATACACTTCTTTGATAAAACCTGCAGCTAAAAGCTTGGTGGTCTCCTACTTGATGGCGTTCCAGCGATCTGGAGCGAACCGGCGAAGCCTTTGCTTGATTGGTTTTGCCTTTTCATCGACGTGTAAGGAATGCTCGATCACCTCCCTAGGAACGCCCGGCATGTCGGATGGTTTCCAGGCAAAGATGTCCTTGTTAGCCTGGAGGAAGGTAATGAGCGCGCCTTCCTATTTACCCTCGAGCCCTGTCCCAACCAGAATCGTCTTGGATGGGTCGGATGGGTCAAGGATGATCTCTTGGTTCCTTCATCGGGCTTCATCCCTGACGTGGCCTGCTTCTTGGATGGGATGCCGCCTTCTTCCTGCAATGTGGCCGCCTCTGTCTGGATATTCTTCCCCTCGCCGGTTGCCTCTTGCAGCTCAGCAAGTTTGTGGTTCTCTCGGTCGCACTCCAGGGACCGCTTGATGTCGCTGTGAACTGTGATGACGCTTCTGGGTCCCGGCATCTTCATCATCAAGTAGGTGTAGTGTGGCACAGCCATGAACCGAGCCAGTCCGGGTCTTCCCAAGATAGCGTGATACGCCGTCTCGAAATCCGCTACCTCGAAATTTATGTACTCGGTCCGGTAGTTGTCTTTGGTGCCGAAAGTGACGGGCAAAGAAATCTGCCCGAGTGGGACGAAGACGCCCCGGGGATCACCCCGTGGAACGGCTACGAGCTCGGCCTTAGCTCGGAGTGGGGGACGTTCATGTCATCGAAGGTTTTGGAGAATAAGACGTTGAGCCCACTCCCTCCGTCAATCAATACTTTCTTGAGCTTTACATTGCGAATGACAGGGTCGAGCACCAGAGGGAACTTACCCGGATGTAGAGCCTGATTGAGGTGATTCGAGCGATCGAAGGTGATCGGGACCTCAGACCACTTTAGATATTGGGGGGTTGCCGGTTCCACCCCATTGATCTCCCGAGCGGTAAGCTTTTGCTTCCGCTTGGACTCGTATCCGGTGGAGCCCCCATATATGTAGTTCAGCTCCTACTCGGGCTCTTGGTAATCGTCCTCGTCTGGAAGGTCTTTCTTCTTGGCCGCTTCATCCTTCGCTGGAGTCGGCTGCTTGTTGCTTTCCCGCGCAAAACGCTTCAGGGTGAAGCAGTCTTTGGCGGCGTGCTTTCCCTTAGGGTGGAAAGGACAGATTGCCTCCATGACGGTACTGTAATCGGTTGGCTCCCTCCACGTGGCTCGGGGCCGACTGCGTTCGGCTACCGTGACTAGCTCCTCGCCCTTCCGCTTCTTGTCTTTATGCTTGGAGGACTCGGCCTTGTCGCCTTTGCTCTTCTGTTGTGGGCGATCTTCTTAGCGCTCGGCCAGGGCATTTGAGGCTGTGGCGTAGCGGTCGGCCAACGCAAACATCTCCTTCACGGAGGCCGGTGGTTTCCTGGATATTTTCTTGATTAGATCAGGATCACTTACCCCTTTCTGAAAGGCTGCCACCACCACAGCATCAGATACGTCCCTGATGGTGTTCTTCTGCATGAAACGCCAGATGAAGTCTCTCAGCGTCTCGTCCTTCTTCTGGTGAAGCTGATATAGGTCCCACGGAGTGCTGGGCCTCTCATAGGTTCCCTGGAAGTTCGCGACAAATTGATCGCAAAGATCGCTCCAGGAGTCCACCGAGTTCGCTGGAAGTCCCGTGAGCCATGCTTGAGTCGAAGGGGTGAGATTGACTGGCAAATAATTTGCCATTACATTCTGATTGCCCCCGACCGCTTTAATTGCTAGGGCATAGACCTACAGCCAAGCTTCCGGATCTCGTTCCCCGTCAAACTTAACGATGCCCTTAGGGTTGAAACCTTCGGCCCATACCACTCGGCGTAGCCGAGAAGTGAACGCTCAGATTCCGTCATTGGATCTGTCGTCCTGATAAGGAGGAGTCCGGCGTGGTGAGCCTCTGGCTCGGCGATTGTCATCAATGCATCGGGGTGGAGTTCGGCGCAGCGAGCCTATGTCTCGACGGTCATCGTTGTTGTCCCGTCCCCTGCGATGATGGTCTCTATGGACATTGTAGTCATCGTACCTTTGGTCGCTTCATCGATCGGGACCAGTGCCAAAGCGTTCGTGGTCGTCGTAGCGCCTGCGTCGTTCTTCCTCGTCCCGCTCTTGTCGCCTGGCGGTGATATCTTGGCGGAGGTCGCGGTTGAGATTCCAGCGGACGTCTCCGACCGGTTGCGCGTGGCGCCGACTGCCGGTATTCCGACTGGTTGCAGTCCGGCTGCTGGCGACGCGAGTAGTCGCGTGGGACCGCGAGTGCTCTTCCCCTGCCGACTTTTCCTGGTTCTGCTGGATCACAGCTGCCATCACCATGGCCTTGATCTGGGCCATGATCGGGGTTGCTAGGCTATCAAATGCAATCATCGGGTCCAGCGTGTCGAGAAGCGTCTTGGAGGCGACGACGTTCTGCAGCAGTGTGTGGAAGACGGCTTGGTCTCCCAACCTAGATTGCAGGATGTCCTCGCGGACATTGCGGCCGCGAGATCGAAGTGATCACGCATGTGCCTCCTTACCCTTAGCAAGAAGACGACCTTCCTCCGCAGCTTCTTGAGTCTCTTGCTGGCGCTGGAGATCGGTCTTCTGTTCTTCTATCGCGAAGATGCCACGTAGATCGCAGCAAATTCTCGTGACGCCGACTGGTTTACTAGCCGAGTCAAAGCGACATACCTGAGATGAATTGGCCTGACCTTTACCAGATTGGATCTGGTTTAGGTCTAAGTAGAAAAGTTCTCCACGCGCATCTGCGACGAAATCCAGGCTTCCAAAGCGGAAAGCTTGGCCGGAGACGAAGGTGGCGATGATTCCGCTGATTGCTGCCATCGAGTCTGTAGGAAAAGATTATAGCGCTTCCCCTACCTAGCGCGCCAACTGTCGACTTTTGTAGTCGACAATGAATTTATGGGGCAGGCACTAGATCTCAAACTCGAAGGTCACACAAGACAAGGGTTTAGACAGGTTCAGGCCCTCCACGGTGGAGGTAATACCCTAATCCTGTGTGCTGGGATTATATGGATCTCTTGGATCTAAGATTGCTCAAAGCGCAATATGCTCTGGGCGATATGCGATGTGTGTTTTGTTCTGATGTCCCTATTGTTGCCCGCCCTCTCCCTTATATAATGGGGGTGGCGCGGCTTACAGAGTCCTGATCGGTCTAAGGGATTCTGATCGGTTACAGGATAGAGTTTACATCTTTATCTACCCTATTAACGACTCGGATTGCAACCGTATCTTTTATATTTAAATAAATATCCAACTGTCTATAGGATGTACCCCTTCCGTACGGCAGCAAGGCTTGGCGCGGAGCTTATCCTTTGGGCCTTCCTCTCAGGCGATGCTGGGTCGATTATGAAGATACCTGGATTCATATATTCCACAGCTGGGCAGCCATAGGTTGAGGCAGCGCGGTCGTCGCTGCTATGGTCGGAGTCGTCACCGGTGAGGTGATCGAATTCGAGCTGACGGCGCACCCACGACGGTCCTGTCGATTGAGGAGGCGTCGTCAAGACGGCGTCGATCGCGAACCTTCTGACACCTTGGGGGAAAATCCAGAGACAGGTCCCCGGAAGCGTCGCTACTCGAGTGAGCGCTGCTGCCGCTCTGCTGACTGCGGGGATGCCCACGCGCCAGGCCCAGGTCCCGATGAGGCGAGGACGGCCGCGGCGGGCTCCGAACCCACGGATATGGAGTCGTCCGGCGAGAGTGGTGGTGGCCGTGCAACGAACTGCCGTCGCTGTTTAGGGAGCGAGGCTCGGGGGGCCGATGCCACTCCTACTACGAGGGCATGGCCTCATCGGCCGCCCTGCCAAGCTCCTCGATGAGGGACCGACGAAAGAGAGCCGACCCTGCCTAGGTAGGATCAACCATGACCCAGGCGATGGCCCGCAAACGTTCCCGGCCAAGATTGTCCAGGCGAGTAGGGCTGCGGTGCCCGGACAGGGTGCGGAGCCCTTCGCGCTCCTCCTGTCAGAGGGCGGTGATGGCCTGGTTGATGGCAACCTGGACCAATCGACGCGCCTCCTCCGGGGCTTCTAGGCCACCATCACTTGTTCCCGCGCTTGCCTCGCGGCCGCCGACCATGAAGGCCAGGTGTTCGCGCGGTGGCGGCGAAGGCGAGAACATGGAGGTGGAGCCTTCACACTCGAGACCGTCAACCGAGTCCAGTTTTGCTGATTGTGACATGTCGTCGTTGAAGACGAAGGTTCCGACGACGCCGGAGCACAGAACTCTGAACGAGCGAAACTCGGGCCCCACGGTGGGCGCCAGCTGTCGATGATCTGGACCATCGACCGTAGAAGAGAGGGGGGTGCTTAGGAGATTGTTCGGGAGCGGGACCCAAAGTCGTGCTCGTTCATAGACGCCTAGCGTCGCGGGGAGATTGCCAGGGAAGAGACACTGGACACAAGGTTTATACTGGTTCGAGCCCCCGAGGGTTGGTAACAGCTCTACTCCAGTCTTGCCCTGAGGCGAAAGATGTGTATGCGGTTCGGTGAGAGAGTACAAATAGGGCCCGAGCTAGGGAGTCGCTATGTGGAGCTGTTCTTCTCTGCCTGTTGTTCTTTCTTCAGGGGGTCCTCCCTTTTTGTTCATCGCCCCCTTTGGTCAGGGCGATCTATGGCTTTTATAGCCCTCTGGGGACCCTGCTGCTTGGTCCCGAGGCTGACGTCAGGAGCTCGTGGCGAGTTGACGGGTGCTGACGAGAGACGTCAATGGCCGTTGAGAGTCTGACGAGGGCTGTTGAGAGCTTGGTGGAAGCTGTTGAGAGCTTGACGGGAGCAGTTGAACCCTAGTTCCCACGCAGGGGTAGGTAGAGCGCTGATTCCCATGCAAGTGAGAGTTTTTACACAAGATAAATAAAACGTTACAGATGTCTTCTTCTTTGGAGGTCGTGGAGGTGTTGAGGTCGAGGCGTCGAGGTCGAGGCAAATGGTACTTGGTCCTGCGCCTGTGCCCGAGCTCGTTGGTCCCGAGCCCGAGCATCGGGAGGGCACCTCCCAGGTCAGAGATGAGCCCCTGGGCCCAAGGAAAACCGCCACGAGACCCCAGGGGATGCTTACACGTGGCGAGGGTATCGATCCCTGACACTTACACGTGGCGGGGGTACCGTTTCCTGACATGACCCGAGTCAGCAGCCATGATCTCATTCGTGGTTTGCCCAAACTCAAGATGGTCAAAGACTTAGTTTGCTCTCCTTGCCGACATGGCAAGATGGTTCTTCTTTGCTCATCCGCTATCCATCATTGTGATGGTGATGCACCAGGACAGCTTTTACATATGGACATTGTTGGTACTGCTAGAGTGCAGTCAGTGTGTGGGAAGTGGTATGTTCTTGTCATAGTCGATGATTTTTTGAGGTACTCTTGGGTGTTTTTCATGTCCTCGAAGGATGAGACTTTTACCCATTTTAGGGGTTTGGTTCATAGGTTGTCTTTTGAGCTCCTTGGTGCCCTACGAGCTATACGCAGTGACAATGGCACGGAGTTCAAGAACTCCTATTTTGAGAGTTTCTGTGTGGAGTCTAGTTTAGAGAATCAGTTCTCCTCTCCCTACGTCCGTCAGTAAAATTGCGTAGTGGAAAGGAAGAACAGGACCCTGGTAGAGATGGCCAGGACGATGCTAGATGAGTCTGAAGACTCCTAGGAAGTTTTGGGTGAGGCTATAGCTACTGCTTACCATGTTTCTAATCGTGTATTCTTGAGAGCACATTTGCACCACACTTCTTACGAGTTGAGGTATGGGCGAAAGCCCAGTGTTTCTCATTTTCGTGTGTTTGGTTGCAAATGTTTTATTTTGAAGTCTGGTAACCTGGATAAGTTTGAGTCTCGTTCTTCTGATGGTATCTTTCTGGGTTATTCGACTTCTTCTCGTAGCTATAGGGTCTGGAGTTGTGATACACATAGGATCATAGAGACCTGTGAAGTGACCTTTGATGAGGCTAGCCCAGGAGCTACACCTGATATTTCAGGCTCTTCTTCTTCCTCCGAGACCATTTTTGTAGAGGATGAGGATGATGGAGATGATGGTGTTCGACCTAATCCAGTCCCCTCTACACCTAAGGTGCCTCCTGTTTCCATTTCTGCACCTCAGGAAGGCCAGCCCTTGCCTTCTGACTCATGCAGCTAGTGGCTCTGCTCCTACCTCTTCTGTGCATGAGGTAGAGGCCACTTCTGCTTCTGGACCTCCTCGTCGTATTCAGCGTTCTCATCCACCTGATAAGATCATCGGTGATCTGTTTGAGCGAGTCACTCGCTCAAAATCAGATTTGTCCAGTTTCTACCTTCACTCTGCCTTTGTTGCCTCGTTTGAGCCGAAGGATGTGACTCATGCATTATCTGACGAGTCTTGGACTAATGCTATGCATGAGGAACTTGAAAACTTCAAGAGGAAAAAAATCTGGCAGCTTGTAGAACGTCCATCTGGTCATAATGTCATTGGGACCAAGTGGGTGTTCAAAAACAAGCAGAGTGAGAATGGGTTGTCATTCGCAACAAGGTTAGGCTAGTTGCACAGGGCTTTTCTCAGGTTGAGGGTCTTGACTTTGACAAGACCTTTGCCCCTGTAGCTAGACTAGAGGCTATCAGGATCCTGCTTGCATTCTCTGCTTCCTGTGGCTTCAAGCTCTATCAAATGGATGTCAAGAGTGCATTCCTCAATGGCTATAATGAGGAAGAGGTTTATGTCAAACAACCTCCAGGATTTGAGAACCCCAAGTTTTCGAGTCATGTATACAAGCTTTCCAAAGCTCTGTATGGACTCAAGCAGGCCCCCAGAGCATGGTATGAGAGGCTCAAGTCTTATCTTCTCAGCCATGACTTCAAGATGGGCATAGTAGACAAGACTCTGTTCATCAAACACCATGAGTCGCATTTTCTTCTTGTCCAGATCTATGTGGACGATATCATTTTTGGTGGCTCATCTCATTCGCTTGTGTCTCAGTTTTCTGAGGTGATGAGCACAGAGTTTGAGATGAGTGTGATGGGCGAGTTGAGCTACTTTCTTGGCTTCCAAATCAAGCAGACTCGGGAGGGTAATTTCTTGCATCAAGGCAAGTATACCAGGGACCTCCTAAGGCGTTTCGATATGTCTGATGGGAAGCCGGTGATGACTCCTATGGACACCACTGCTGTCGTCAAGCCGGATGAGGATGGTGAGCCTGCTGATCAAAAGGAGTTTCGGAGCATGATTGGCTCCCTCTTGTACCTCATTGCTTCGAGGCCGGACATACATTTTGCTATGTGTCTGTGAGTTCGATTTCAGGCTTCTCCTCGCTCCTCTCACCGCCAGGCGGTCAAGCGCATCCTCAGATACCTTCGTGCTACACTGATTATGGTATTTGGTACTCTTCTTCTTCTTCTCTATCTCTTAGAGCCTTTTCCGATGCCGACTTTGCTGGCTGTAGGATAGATAGGAAGAGCACTTCTGGCACTTGCCAATTCATTGGCACTTCTCTTGTTTCTTGGTCGTCTAGGAAGCAGTCCGGAGTTGCACAGTCCACCGCCGAGGCCGAGTATGTTGCTGCAGCCAGTTGTTGTAGCCAGGTTCTCTGGATGAGATCGACCTTGCGGGACTTTGGGTTAAAGATAGAGAGTGTGCCACTTTTCTGTGACAACACTTCTGCTATTTGCATTGCTAAAAACCCAGTGCAACATTCCCGGATCAATCACATTGATATTAGATATCACTTCCTTAGAGACCATGTGGAGAAGGGGGATATCGCGCTTCAGTTCGTAGAGAGTGACCTTCAGTTAGCCGATATCTTCACCAAGCCTTTGGATAGCTCCAAATTTGTTGCCTTGAGGATTGAGCTTGGAGTCGTGAGCCCTTACGGTCTTTCGTGAGGGGAAGTTGGTTTGTATATTATGTATTATATGTTTTCTTCCAGCTTTTCTTTTCTTTGTGTTTCTTCTAGGTGACTTTGGGCTTATTTTCTTGAGTTGAGTTCATCACTTAGACTTCTGGTATGACTTGCATGGACCTCTTATCTTGTTCTTTAGGTTGCTATCATGCGTGATTAGCTATTCTCTCTTCTCTCTAGGTTGAGTTCCCTCACAGTCTTATAAGTCTAGCAGGTGTTGAGCCTCCTGGGTAGACAGGGTCTATGTGCACTCCTTAGTTGGGATCTAGAGTCAGCTTCCCTATGTTAGTCACTGGGGAAGATAAGAGCGAGTCTGAGCCGTAGTGAGTCTCTTCTATCTTTTCTATGCTCTATAGCCATCCAGTTTTGCAGTTTCTCGACTTCTTCTCCTCATTCTATTTTTCTGGTTGTTATTGAGTTCATTTGTGTTTTCTTTATGTCTAATCTTGATAATAACTCAACTTTAACCAGATTTGAGCTTAAAATTGATTCATTTGTTGAGGGGGAGTTTGGGAATCTATTCATGCATTACATTTAGACTGCATTTTTTTGTTTTATGAGCTTTGTCTATTATGCAATTGACTCAATCTTCATGAAATACATCATGCTATATCTTTTGAAGAAAATCACTAGCTTAGATATGTCCAAGTTCATTTATCATGCTAAGCTTATTAAAATCTGAAAAAAATTGAAAGCTTTAAATGAAAACTTGATGAAACATGTTGCTTTTACTTACTAAGTTTCTTCTCTATGGGTTTTTACCATGAATTGTGAAATTTTGGATTTCTCTAGAGTCCCTATAGAAACTTGGGTGAAATTTGGTTGATCCATATTTGAGTTCTTTAGAATTGTTCATATGTGCTAAATTGAAATCAAGAACAATTTGACTTTTTTGTGCAAAATTGATCTCAACACTTTATATTCACGAGACTGCTTCCCATTGCATTTGGGATGAACTTGGAATATATTGTGTATGACCAAGATCATTCTCTTAAGAGTTACTCTTGAGATGATCGAAAATGGCTTGAGTCAATCAATAAAAAAATGCAAATATCAATCACATAAATGGGTAAAGAATGCAAATAATGTCAAACATTTGCACCCTGCTATGTTTTTCACAATCTTAAAGAAAATTTGCATAAATTGAAAAATGAGCTCGAAGGACCTTATATGCACTTCAAAATTCCCCAAAATGTTGAGTAGGTTGAACTCTAGGTTTTCCATTTGATCCTTGAGTGGTTTTGCTTCTAGCTTTGAAACTTTGCTAAGTTTTGTACTTGTCAAATCTTGCTAAAAATGACACATTTTCAAAACTAAGCTTATGAGCAAATTTTGTTATTTGCCCTTGGACATGTCTTAAGACTAGTCGAATCTAAAAATTAACTAGCTTGGTGTCATATCTTGTTATTATATATTGGATAATCTTCAAAGCTCCCTTAGCTTGCATTTCATGCATACATAAAAAAAGGGGAGGCAATGTCATATTGATGGCTATATTGCCAAAAGGGGGAGAAATTAAAGAAAAGGCATCATTAAAAAGATAAAAATGAAAAATGTATCTTTGATTTTATGATTTTGTTGAAAATTTGCAAATCTTAAGAATCATAAACTTTTATGAGTTTTTATTGGATTTTTAGAGCTTTTTGTGGAAAACTTGTTCTTTATATTACCTTGCTCTAAAATCTTTCTTGCCAACTTGGTCATGTTCTCAATCTCTTCTCTCTGGACCATGTGTGGTTTTGCAATCAAATTGCTTTCTTCTTCTCTTATTCAAACTCAAATTTATGCCTTTTGTGTGGTTTGTCAATATACTCATCAAGGAGGGGATTGAAGGACCATTTGGAGGTCCATCCATGTTTGTGATGAGTATTTGACTTTATTTGAGCAAGGTGTGCTCAGGTTTGAGATTGATTTGAATTGGAATTCAAAAGGAAGCAACTTGAGTTGTGTTAGCTTCTTGCGATACTACCGGCCCGTGGCTGGCGGTAGAACCGACTGATGATTGAGACATAATTAATTGTGAGCATTTGTGATGATTGAACATTGCTATGTGAGGTATTTCCTTGTTTTTTATGGTTGCAGGACGACGATGCTAGGTCATGGTGAGGCGAAGGATGGCCGGAACTAGGCGAGGAGCGTCAGAGGTCCAGACGGTCGGGAATCGCCGGAAGATGATCGGAGACATAGTCTGTGCAAGCCGTGAAGACAAGGAACGGATGAGATGCTAGCTAGACACTACGTGGATCAATGAGGACCATTGGATCTTGGTCTAGTTGATAGGTTAGCGGTTCTAGTTAGTGTGCTTTGAGAACCGTGCAAGAAAACCAATTATGTGTTGTGGGTTTTGGCTGAACCCATGCATGGCTGGTTGACTGGTTGAGTGGGTAAATCCTAGCCCTTGATGGATGCTCTAGGGTTTAGAGGCTCATCCAAGGGTGGTAGGTGGCCCAAGAGTTGTATAAATGGGGGTGGAGGGGTAGCCTTCCCCCTTGAAGGTTTTGAGGTTTTTGATGCTCCTTTAAGTTTTGCCCATATGAATGTGAGGCTTTGTAACCTCTCCTTCCAGAAAATAAAAAAATTTATTTACCTTATTGTGAATTTAAATTGCGCATTTACATTATATCTTTACTTTACGCAATTTAATTTCAGCATTTACTTTCCTGCATTTACATTCTCGTAATTTACTTTCTCGCAATTTGGATTTGCCTCCCCTCCTTCTAAATGTTGTTCTTCTAGTATGTCTTGAGGGTTTTCATATGTTTTTACGTCTTTCTTGCATCCTAGGATAGACTAGTGATCAAGTTTTTTATCGAATTGCAAATCTGTCCAGAACTTGTTCTTCGCGCAGCAGTCAGTCTTTGATTTTTATAAACATCTATAAAAATCCTTTTTAAGTGATTATTATTGGAGAAGGTGCGTGACTCCTATATCCATCTCTGGAAAAATTTATGAGTTCTCTGGCTGCACCGTTTGAGCGCTATCAAGTGAAAACCGATCCTCAAACTTTCTGGTCGAAGTTCCTGACTGTATGTAATTCTTGATTTTTCATTTTTATTCTACAAATCATTTTGAGGTGATTTTTGGTGGACTGTTTCACAACTCAACTTATCACACGGAGAAAAATTCCCAAAAATTTTAGAGAAAAATAAACTCACCAACCACCTGCTCCAAGTGAGGACAATTCCTGGAAAATCTGCTTTTACTTTTCTGGAAAGAGACTTTGGTGTTTTAGCTTTATCTCTTTTAGAAAAGTAGTCTTTGAATTGATTCCTCTTTGTTTGGACACTTTACAACCAGGATTGTGATTAAAAATCCCTCACATGATTCATGGTTCTCATCCATGCAAGCTAGGGGTACACATAGTTGTCTAATTGTTCTGGTTTTGGAGGGTGTGCGAATCTGAGAAACACTAGTTTGAAGGAAAATCTTTCGGTGTTTTAGATTTTTATTGCGAGATTGTTTGGAGTACTTTGAGTGGGGGAAAATTTTATTTGGGATCATTCACCCCCCTGATCGCCATTTCGATCCTTCAGGTAGTGGTCCCTAGCAGGACGTGCCGACTCCCGAGTATATGTAAAGATCACATGGGACGAACCTAAACAATGCTTAGATATATGCATTTGATATCGGTCAAACTCAAGGCGAGTACATGCCATACTTGTTTAGTTAGCTCGACCACTCTTTCTCGATCATGTGATTCAGAATCCCCATCTACGGTTAACTCTTTAACCGCGAGTAGTACGCCATGCATTTTCGGAAGCCGACCACTTGAGAGGCCTAGAGATATCTCTCCCGTTGAATGGAGGGGCAAATCCAATCTTGATCGACCATACTTCGCAGCATGCTTCATAACAAACCCAAAAGCCACCTTTATAACTACCCAGTTACGAAGTAGCGTTTGGAAACCCCTAAGTAAGTCATTACACATCTCGAGTACATGTGCCAACCACAAATATAAGGATATAGTATACACATTGTATATGAGACCAACTGATGACAAGAAGATTACAACGTTATCGTAGTGTCTCAAGGTGGGTCGATCCAACTCCATGTTCTCTCACATTGTCCATATTATTGGTTTGATATCTCCATATCTATGACCCGTGAAACATGGTAATCAACCAATACATATGCTAGTCTATTTATATGTGTCCTCATATGTTTATCTACTAGGGATCACTTTAGAATAATCATCACAAAGTCATATATAGAGTTTCACAAACAAGTCACATACTTGCTAATAAATAATAATGACAATATTCAAGGAACAAAATAACTAATCATGAACATAAGGAAATATAATCATCTCTATGATTTACTACCCTGTATCATAGCTCTCTTCAAAGCATTCCATGTTCTAGGCATATTTTGAATATTACAACAATACTCACTCCACCAAATAGATGCAAAATCAGTGAACTCACTAGTAGCAGCCCTAACTTTTTTATCTTCTGGAAAAGCATAGCAAGCAAATTTTTATTCTACGGCTAACTCCCTTGTGAGATAAGCATCAGGATCATACTTTCCAGCAAAAGGAGGCATAGTGAATCTAATTTTACCAAGTGGGTCATCACAGTCACGTACCTCTCATGGTGGTGGGTCTCTTCTCATACCTTGGCGATTAAAACAACGTTGCTGATGATCACGATCATTGTTGGGATTGAATCCTCCATCAGACTCTGTATCAGCAACATATTGATTTTCTTCAGCCATGACTTCTTCTACTTCGTCGGCCTTGAGCGAGCAACAGAAGGGGTGCGGTGTTGTCGTGGTACGCCGGTAGTAGTGGGGGCAGCAGCAGGGGCAGCCAGTGGTGGAGCTCTCTCTAGCTTCCCTACGCGTGTAGTAAGCGTAGCAAACTCACCATTGGTGCGATCTAGAACTCCCTCAAGACGTTCTGAATGTTGATTCAGCATGCGTGAAAAATATCATACAATTCCCTTCATTTGCAGCGTGAGAGGTGCATCCTCATCGGTATGATCAGTGGAACCTACTATTGTTAGTAGAAAACAAGAAACAATTTGTAATAATTGATGATTTGCCCTCATTTACTTGTGACACTGATCATTTGCCCCGTAATGTCTCACTGACATGAGGACCATGGGACCACATGACAGTGAAACAAACAGGGAAAATGATCAATTGCACCATCTAAACTGGGGAAAATGACCAATTCTCCCGTAACAATTCACATGTATATGTCCCTACCAACTACTAGGTGCTGGTGGTTCAAAGTCACACACTCTCAAGCCCTTACCAAGCCCTTGCAAGTTCTTACCAATGCAAAATAGGTGGTACAATCGGTGGCTAGTTCATGATAAACACAACTCAAGTTTGGTAAAGCAATTGCAAGGAGAATGGTACCTGTTTATTTAGTAGAAGGTGGAGATTGGACAAGCTTAAATATGTAGCAGGAATTGGAAAGTACTTCAATCCAGAAATTGCAAAGATGAAAAGCAATTCAAAGTACTAGTAACAATTTGCTAGCCCTAGACAAGACCGAAACTAGGTATAGCAAGCTTAGAAAGGGTACTAACAGAGTCGAACACGAATGACCAGCACAAAGAACTACCATAGAAAGAGCTATCTCAACAAGAGGAGGCACTTCTCTCACAATTTTTTTTCTGTTTTTTTCTTTTCTTTTCTTTTCTTTTCTTTTTTGCAACTTGGAAGTGCAACTCCTAACTCAACTAAGGATAGAAAGCAAAAATCTCACATTTTGGAACGAGAGAAAATGTTGAACAGATGACCGAAAGACGACAAAAACAGGACAGAAAACTTTTGGGGCCCGGAACTCGGCCTTAGAGGCCAAATTTGAGGTCGAAACCATGCATAGGACTATAGTCTATGTTTTTCTAGATACGCCTCATTGTCCTCTTCAAAACAAGTACTCGTACGCCAAAAACAGACTCCGAATGACACTTTCTGGACTCGGTTTCAGCCAACGGAAGCATATTCAGATACGGTAAAGTGGAGATTGACTCAGCTTGGACTCAAATAAAGTTGTGTGCAACTCGGACAGGGGAAGCACAACCATCTCAGATTTTTTTAATACGACCTTAAGGAAGAAGACAGTCCAAATTGATCTATTTCCAAACAGAACACAACCGAATCGTTCTCTTTCTTTTCTAGACGCAACAGAAGGACTATCGGCGACCAAAATTGGTGATGGCACAAACATAGAAAAAGATCAGCAAGCAAAGCCAAACCAATCTAGGCACTAAGACAAGCAATTAGACACGATGATACAACATGCAATTCAAAGACGTAAATCGAAAAGAAAAAAAGCAAAGGCTCAAAGAGTTTGGGTAAGATAATTTAAAAACAAATCTATTACTAGAAAACTGTAAATTCTCGATTAGATGAGGCTTATGGGGGCCAAATCTTTCGGTGAGATGGATAACTCTCGATTAGACCCTCATGATCCAGGCTACTGACTAAAACACAACTAACGCCAAACAATCGCTAAACCAAACTCCTAGTTGTTATCAACCATGCTAAAGCCCTATTGACCTGATCACGAAGATCAATTCCTACAAGCAATCGAAGAACAAGCAAGAACAAAGCAAAAGAAATCTGAAATTGCAAATATAATTGAAGTATTGATGTGGGGTTCCGAAGCACGGTATTGCTGTTGATCTAGCCGAACAAGATAATACCAAATAGTTTCACCAATGAAAACTACCACTAAACAAAACACGAGTCTCATGAGGGAAATCGGATGACTTAAATAAGCATCTAAAGGAAGTGTGGCTAGGAGGTGGATACAGACACGGACTCCTCCTGGGCGTCCCTCCTGAGCCTTCCTATTATATGGGCCAAAGCTCAGTTGTCAAAAGTAGCGCAACACCTCTCTTTAACGATTGTGATGTGTAGACAACGAATTTGAAGGTGGGGACAGATCCGTTGAAAAGGTCTCTTCGTAAGTGTAAGGACCCGAATCCACTGATTCGAACCCACTGTGTTTACCGCACTAGTCCCAGGATCAACGCTAGTGCACACAGCTCAACATTGGCACATATCACATCATACCCAACGATAAAATAAATAATACTTCATTTATTGATATAACTAAGTGTATGATCTTATGACCAACTTACATTATTAAGCCATGCAGGGCAAGACTTGAAGTATAAGCTAAGAAATAAGCAGCGGAAAGTAGAAGACGTAGATAGCTCATCAGTTCACCACAGGCAACTGACAAGGCTCCGACCCTAACAACTCGTGTCCTCCTGAAACTCCTTCTCCAACAAAGGTTTAGACTCTTCAACTGTTGATTATTGTTGTTGCGGGGTGAGTACATAAAGCACTCAACAAGTTGTGCACAGAATGCAATTCTATATATCTATATGCAAGGCTTATTCCAAAGGAAAAGGCTATTATGGCTATTTTGCAATAAGCAGCATTTACGAACAAATACAATAAATAGATTATAAGGACTGTAAAACAAATAACAGTAATAAATAGATTCGACTTAATAACCAAGTTTCCACCTCTAAGTCAAATTTCCAACATTCCACATGGCGTCCAGCTATCCCATCCAAGTTTCAGTTTAAACAAAAATCTAACCCTTGACTGTACTTCTCGAGCATTGCTCAATTCTGTGAGCACAGCTATTCGAACAGTTTTACACTCTGCAGAGGTTACGCACTTTACCCACACGATACGACCAAACACCACCAAGGCGAGTGATCATAACAAAGCCTTTACAATGCTCCATCTAGACCTAGTACTGCTCGCTAAGGATTCAACACTGGTGGGACTGGTTACCACATCCAGGGCCCCCCCTCTTACGCCATGTGAGTCTACCCAAATCTTGGAACTCACTAATCACCACGACAGTACCGAAATCTAGACTTTACAAATTAGTCAGCTAGGCTGTCCCATTCCAGACATGTGGTCGCATGATTGACTCAGGTCAAAGACTCGCAAGGTTAAGTCCTTAGAGTGATCAGGGCAAGACATCCACATACCCTCTGCCCTTTGGCCCACCTTGGCATACTCGCCCCTTGTCACTTGCCCCAATCTAAGTGATTACCACCCAAGTTGATTACCAAGCACCACGTGCCATCAACAAATCAACCTCGTTGCGTGACATGACTAGCCACTACAACTCAATCTCATTATGTGACCTCACATGATACACAAGTTCACATCATTGTTCCATATTCTATTAGTCAAGATTAATCATTGATGATTCATGTACATGTGATGACGTGGCACGGCTAAGCAATCTACGACGGTCTACCCAGCCCATGTTGATTATCAATATTAATCAACTATTAGTTAACCATCCTAGGGTGACAATTAGATCATGGCATACAAACGACAAGGTAGGGTATATAGATCAAATTGGTAGATTAACAAGGTCCCAATTTAAATTGAAACAATTGTATACTTGAAATACTATGCAATAAAGTAAAATAATATAGCATTTGTATAAACATGGGTTCAACATGATCAAAGCACAACTTGCCTTGGAATAGGTTCTGATCTTGTTCTGGAACTTGATCTTGAGTTAACGGATCTTCCTCCGAAGCGTCGCACAATTCAACGTCTACGCGTACCGAAGGAGAAAAGCAAATAAATACCAAAACAGAAAGCAAATGAACACCAAAAATCAAATAAAATTCACCATTAAATAGATCTCAATTTTATAAATTTTTAGAAATTTGAATAACTCAAATCCGAGTTAAAATGCAAAAGTTATAGCCTTTCAAAGTTTGAACAAATACTGAAAATACAGAAATTAGAAAATTCGATTTTCCCGAATTATTTTTATACTGAAAAACCGCATTTATGACGTTGGCGTGACCTCATGATGACGTCATCATCGTAGAATTTCCAGTCGGATTATTTTCCAACGGAAAACACAATTATGACGTAAGCATGACGTCAGCAGAGATCTGGAACCAATCACGATGCGCCACGTGTCACGGTCTATAGACTTGGCCCACGGTGTGGCGCTGGACCACGGCGGACTCGGTCCACGACGCTTCGGCTATCGAACCTGACACGCATCACAATGGTATTGGTCCGAGACACGGCGCGATCCAGGTCGTCCGATCTAATCTGACGGCCCCCATAGCGAGTTACTGATGCGTGCACGTGGCTCAATCCTAGCGGTTCAGAAATGACCCAACGGTTGATACCTCACGAGTCCAGCGATGATGGCACGGCGGTGCTTCCTTGCTGGACTTGAAGACGACGATGAGCCCAACGTTGTTCTGGCGACGCTTCGACGACGAAACTCCACGGATCCGACGCGGTGCAGCCCGACGAACTCAGATCCGGAACCCACATGTCGAAAGATGGCTTGACGGTGACGGAGGAGCGCGAAAACAAAAGGCGGCGCAAACTAGAACTACGGCGAGCTCTTGCGATAAAACGACGGCGGCACAGGCGCTTGTGGCTAGGGCTACGGATGCGCGATGAAAGGAAGAACCTCAGGAGGCTAACCTCCCCTTTTATAGCCTCGGCAAGCGTGCTCAAAACGAAAACCTAACTCGTGTGGCGGCGACAACGAATCGGCGACGGACTCCGAGTCCCGATCGGAGACGACAACGGACAGCCGTTCGATCACTGATCGACGGTCACGATTACTCTCAAGCCGATACGACCCAATCCCTTCTTTCCAAATCCAACGGGTGCGATTTTCCTTTCCTAATCCAATGGGGCTCAACCCTTACCGCCAGATCTCGATCCAACGGCCCATGGTCGCTAGGGTTTCCAAACTCATCCTCAAATCCCAGTCGTCCAATCTGATCCAACGGCTCGCGACGCAGCTTCTAGAAACCAGACCGAACGGGCTGAACGGTACTGGGCTTCGGCCCATTACTGTTCATTGACTTTTCCCTGAATTTTTCTTTTAAAATAATTACAGAAAATCATTTGATTTGTTTTAGGCAATAAAACTATCAGGAAAAATCCAAGAAAATTCTCAAAAATACTTTGAGGCATTTTGAACTCAAATAAAATATTTTTGGCAAAACTTTATTTTAACTTTGCATAAATTTAAATAGTTTTCAACAAAAGACCAATATACTTAATTTAAAGATAAACCAAATAAATCCAAAAAATCCAATAAATCTCATAAAATCATAAATTGAACAAATAACCAATAAAATAATATTAAAGCAAATTTTGGGATGTTACAGTAAGCTTTCAATCAAGTACTCCAACCTCTAACGGACTCCGTATATGAAAGTTATGATCGTTTTAATTCAGGGCTATCAGGCCGATTTCGAATTGGACTGGGTCGGCCTAAACTTGTTGTGGTAGTAGTGCTGCTCCCCTCACCATGGTTCCTGAGTAGAATAACATCGCATGACTTAGGTAGCAATCCATCCTCAATAAGAAAATTATGAACTCCTAGAAACGAGCTCACCTGATAATTCAATTGTCGTGCACGTGCTCTTGTCATAGGTTCTTACCTAGCATCTTGTGAAGGAGTGTTGTGTGTATCCAAGGAAGTGATGTCCTCATCAGATACCCCTGCATACGGGTCTAACGACAACTCCTAAAGCTTTAATCTCTGCATTACTTTCCTTATGGTCACATACATGTGTAAAAGATTAACAATTTCAAGGATCATGGACAAAGGTCAATAGAAGCTTAGATTTTAGGAGATTCGGTGATGGGAATGGTGGCCCGATCTTTCGACAAGTAGTAGTAAGTCGATTGGTGGAGAACTCGACGTTGACGATCCGGTTTCCAATCAGAACGGATTCGAACCCTGCAATCGCTACACCACGGATCCGTTGGTTATCAACCACGCACAAACACAATTGACCTCGCCAAGAAGGCTTATTCCTGCATGCGAATAGAGAACACAAGAAAGAACGTAGAAGATGCGATCTGAAATTGCAAATAATATTAAGCACACGAGTTAGGGTTCCACAAACCAATGTATGGTGAAAAACTGACAAAGTATCTAGTTGTAATCTAAGCAAAACCCATCTATTCTAGCGATGGCTACTGAATATATATGAGGAGAAGGGCAAGGGAGGCGGCCAAGGGGATGGCCGTGAAACCCTAGGTCGTACAAGGCCTTTGGGCCCAAGTGGAGGTGGTGCAGCACCTGGCAGATTCTGTTCGTCATATTGATTTGATGATTCCCGTCAATCCAGAAAGAGTTTGGATGTGAAACCACTTCCGTTCGAAAGTTCTCATTGTGGGATTCTCCATAGAGTCCAAGAACGCCTCAAACGGACTTTGTATGACCCATATATGGTCATTTTTAGTTGGACTATTCCTGGGGGCCGAACTAGACTCGTGAACGAATTGGGCTTGATTTTGAGCTGGGCTTGGAGCATTAGAAGTTGTTGGGCCCTTGTCTTGGCTTGAGATAGAAGCATGGCTTGCTGGGCCGGCATGGTCACATCATTCAGAATATTTTGTAATCTTTTTTTCTGATGTAAGTTATGATTTGTATACATTGTAATTATACAATTTGTATGACACATTGTTAAATGAATAAAGCTGGTGATTAACTTTGTTGGGCAATTTGATTATGTGAGTTATTACTTTGTGTTGATGATCTTATTTGCATGATTAATTATTCTGGGTTGTTTCAGCAAGTCAGCTTGATGCAACAATGTAGTAAATTTTGGATCATCCTTTTCAAAAAAAAAATACTCTCACGCTTCACACCTGAAATTATGCACACGAAGCTGATTATCGACACAGGACATATAAATGAAATCAACTGTTCAGAATCTAGGAGAAGGCTCACAATTCTGTGCCCCACCAAATAATTGTTTTGTTGCAGTTTTAGTAGCAAGATTCAGGGTTTCCATTATATTCACGTTATCTTGATTGTCTGGAGAAATGATTGCATAACGTTGCCATCCATCTTGTTGTGTGCTCTTTTCTTGTCCAAGGAACCTCATATATGGTGCCATGTTCTCCTTGAAATCAAGTTTGCAAGGCCAAGTTACAGAAGAAGAAAAGGTAAAAATGTAAGTTGTTTCACATAGTTAACAAACAACTTGATGAGGACATCCCAACCATTAATCCATCCATAGCCGATGCCTACCAAGGACCAATAACTAGAGCTCGAGTCCGTCAGATAAATCACTTGGTGAGTTCGTTTCTAACTATTTCATTTGATATTGGCCAGAATTGGATTCTGCCTAATAATTTCCTTGACTTGCTTCCACTAAGGTAAGAAGGATCGGCTAAATCAAAATCTCAAGAAGCCGACCAGGGTTGCTCAGACATGACCCATCGACCATCGACCAAGATCTCCAACTCGAGTATGACTCGATATCTACCAAAGGACTCCAACTCAAACACAACTTCGAGTTCGACTCGAAATCGGCCAAGGCTACACGAATCCAACTCAGTCACGACGCTAAAGGAGATCGACCCCGGATGACTCAAGACATTGAGTTTGACTCCAACTTAAACTCGCTTAGATTAGTTTCCTTAAATTTACAAAGGGACTTGTAACCGACTCGGAGCGGGTAAGGGTTAGTCCTCCTATAAATAAAGGCACTAGTCCTTAGGAATTTTGCGGGTTTTAATTAGATTATATCTATAGTCGTCGACTTAGATTTCCTCTTGCGCCTGACTGGGTTCCAGCGGCCGTATTGAGTCTCAAAACTCCACCATGTAAGCTTCACTAGAAATGCACGATAAAGAGAGATTGCAACTATCTGGTTCTTGCTTGTGTTCATGATTTCGCAAGTAAGATCTATCGGAGTTGAAGCAGGCGATTGAAAGGTTTCTTAGTTCAGCAATCTGTTCAGAAACCCTTGAATTTGTCTCGTCGAGACTTCACCAAATCGGCTTGTTTATTCATCGGCTAAACTGTCGTAGTCTCTCTTTGACCGACGGATTGACAAGTAGTTATCATACCTGAAAGAAGATCGAAAAATACATCAGACACCTCCATCGGCTAACTGTCGTATTCGTTCTTGGCCGACGGGACATGGTCTCATCATCTGGTATCAGAGCTTAAGGTTGACCTCCAGGTATATACTTTGTTTCCATCCATTGTTTTATTCCACACCTAGAGTCCAAAAAATTGCCACACAAAAATCTTAGTTTCCATCAACCAAACCACTTTGTGCCATCCTAATTTTTGTTTTCAGTTCCGCATTGTTAAGTTTGAGTCCTTTGTCACGTTGTGTTGCTGGTCTAGTTGTGTCTTCATCTAGCCAATGCTCCGTGCAAGTTATCTTCCGCCGCATACCTATCTCCACCGATATCCAAACTACAAGTCGATCCACCACATCAATTGACTTGCCCTCGCTAGCCGCCCTATGTCAATTTTTGCTACGCAAGCTATAGTTCCGCACAAGCCTCCTTGTGTCAATCGCCTTGCACCGCAACCATCCATTGTTCATCCGCAAACCTATCATACCATCTAGTCGATTTGCCGCTACCTTAGAATTTGCATAAGTCTATCTGTCGATTCAAGATCTGAAGTAGCAACAAGTCGACTCGATTATAAAAGGAAGAGAGACATCAAAAAGATCAAAGAAAGAGCCAAGGTACAAAATTGGCTCAAGAAAAGAAAAAGAAGTGCCAAAGAAGCAAAGAAAAGATCTAGTCGACTTGTCAAAGCTCAAAGCAGATCAAAGACAGATCGACTTAAGTCATAAAGTTTTGTATCATCTAATTTTGTAAATCACATCATCTGATTTCATTAGCAAAGTTCTATATCGACCTTTTTGCAATCCTTGTACTTGTCCTTTGATTTCACCTCTGCTAGGTCTAGATATGTTTAGGTCTAGCAACATCGACTAAGTACATTGAATTCTTATTTAACTTTGCTACTGTTTACAAATTATTGCTAATCCTTGCTACCAAAGAGACTTGTCCAAACTCTACAAATATTTCTGATCGACATTGAACCAACCTGGCAATCGACTTGTACTCCCATTGCAATTGTGAACACTTGTAAGAACTATCGGTAAGTTGTTTGTGAGGTTGAGAGTATACAATTCCACATATTTTTAGTCGATAGGAATATTTTATGCATCTAACCATGACAGGAGAACTATCGGACTTCAAGGAATGTGTCACCAAGGAAGAACTCATGGATTTCAAACGTGAGCAGAACAACATCGGCCAACAGATTTGACAAGACTCGATGATCTAGCTGCTAGGATCAACGTCATGGAGACAAGACTACCCAACCCTTGAGTTGATCAGCAAGAAGCATCCAATGATGATGAAGATGAAGATACTGTTCAAGATCGATTTCGACATTGGCTAAATCAGAATCGGCAAGGGATGGGAAGAGATCGACCACAGCGAGAAGATGATCCTTTCAACAAGGTCAAATTTTCAATCCCTTCCTTCGACGGAGACTATGACGCCGATGCCTACCTCGACTAGGAGATGGTTGTCAAGCAGAAATTCAGCGCGCACATGGTTCCTGACCGACACCAAGTTTGACTCGCCACATGTGAGTTCACAGGCTTTGCACTCATGTGGTGGAATGAATTGGTTAAATCTGGTACTCAAGCCGACACATGGGAAGGATTGAAGCATGCTATGCGCCATCAGTTCGCCTCTCCTTCATTCAAAAGAGATCTCAGAAAGAAGCTCCAGAGGTTCAACCAAGGAACCAAATCAGTTCAATATTACTACCAGGAGCTACAGATCGGCATGTTACGTGCTCATGTCGAAGAAGATGAAAAAGACAAGATGGCAAGGTTCTTTGGAGGATTACGCCAAGAAATACAAGACATAATTGACTACAAGGAGTATACCACTCTTAATCGGCTATTCCACCTAGCCATGCTAGCAGAAAAGGAACTTGAAGGCACACAATAGAAGAAATTTACAAGTTCATCTGCGCCAAGACTTCAAGTTCGCCAAGCCACATCGGCCACTGGCAAGATTGCTACTCCTTTGGATGGCCGGCAACGATCTGTAACACCAGCTCAGACCACTAGATCGTCCATGCCAGGGACTCAAATAGGTAGTCAATCGGCTATCGAGTAGAAAGCGAAATCGGCTAATGCTTCTGCTCCAGTAACAAGCTCATCATCAGTTGCATCAACTGGAAAAACTTCCACCATCATATGCCATCGACGCAAAGGCATGAGCCATGTTCAGAAAGATTTCCCAAGTCAAAAGGCTTACATTGCTACCGAAGAAGGCTACATCAGTACAAGTGATGTTGAAGAATATGCATTGTTAGCCGACAACGCCGAAGAACCAAAAGATAGTGAAGAAGTCATTGGAGCCGACTACATTGATACTTTTCACACCTACATTGTCAAAAGAGTCCTGAGTGTCCAAACAGAACAAGTCGATGAGCTCCAGCGCCACAATTTATTTCGCTATTTCTTCATTGTGCAGAATTCAAAGTACGGACGATCATCGACAGTGGAAGCTGCAACAACCCTATCAACGCCAACATGGTCAAGGAGCTTTGTTTGACTACACGAGATCACTCACACCCCTACTACGTGCAATGGTTCAACAACAACGGTAAGATTAAGGTAAGTCAAATTGCTCGAGTACAACTTTCAATCGGCTCATATAAGGATGAACAAGACTTTGATGTTGTGCTGATGCAAGCATGTCCGCTATTGTTAGGACGTCCATGGGAATTCGACAATGATGTTGTGCATTATGGTCGAACAAACCGATATACTTTCACTCACAAAGGGAAAAAGATCACCTTGCTTCCTTTAACACAAAACGAAATAATCAAATATGATAAAGAAGCCGTTGATCGAGTAAGAAAAGGGAAAGAGCTAGAAAATTAACCAGTTACAAAGCCTAGCCCATTGGCTAATCAACCATCTACTGAGACACCATCGGCTACTTTGCCACTCGCTCGATCAAAGATTAGACTGAGACATCTTATAATGCTTGCTAACAAACTTGATCTTAAGGAAGTTTTAGCTGGCCAGAACTTATGTTATGCTTTAGTCTGCAAGGATGCATTGTTTTCACTTGAACAATTGCCTCGTTCTTTGCCATCGGCTATTACTAACCTCTTGCAGGAGTTTCATGATGTGTTCCCTAAAGAGATTCCTCCAGGATTACCACATATCCGAGGCATCGAACACCAGATCGACATGATCCCTGAAGCATCTCTACCCAATCGAGCAGCCTATCGGACAAACCCAGAAGAGATGAAAGAGATTCAGCATCAAGTTCAAGAACTTTTGGGCAAAGGTTATGTTCACGAAAGTTTTAAGTCCATGCGTTGTTCCTGTGCTGCTCGTCCCAAAGAAAGATGGAAGTTAGAGGATGTATGTCGACTGCCGCGCCATCAACAACATCACCATCAAGTATCGACATCCAATCCCTCGCTTAGATGACATGTTAGATGAATTGAGCGGATCGACCATCTTCTCAAAGGTCGATTTGAGGAGTGGGTATCATCATATTCGTATGAAACTTGGGGACGAATGGAAGACTGCTTTTAAGATTAAGTTCGGTTTATATGAGTGGTTAGTTATGCACTTCGGTTTGACTAATGCACCTAGCACCTTCATGCAACTCATGAACGAAGTCTTAAGATCATACATTGGCCAATTCGTTGTTGTGTACTTTGATGATATTCTTATCTATAGCAAATCAGCCAATGATCACATCAGCCATTTGAGACTTGTTTTTGCAACTCTACGAGCGGCGAGATTATTTGGTAACCTTGAGAAGTGCACCTTTTGCACCGATAGAGTACCTTTTCTTGGTTTTGTAGTGACCTCTCAGGGAGTTGAAGTCGACAAAGCCAAAGTCGAAGCCATCGAGCAATGGCCGACACCAACCACTGTTACGCAAGTACAAAGTTTCCTTGGTCTTGCAGGTTTTTATCGACGATTCGTCAAGGACTTCAGTACAATTGTTGCACCCACGAATGAGATGACCAAGAAGGGAATTGCTTTCCATTGGGGATCGACTCACGAAATTTCTTTCAATCGGCTAAAAGAGAAACTCACCAACGCTCCTTTACTTCTGCCCGATTTCGGTAAGACTTTCGAACTTGAATGTGATGCTAGTGGAATCGGCATTGGAGGAGTGCTTATTCAGGAAGGTAAGTCGATTGCATACTTCAGTGAAAAGTTAAGTGGTCCTAGCTTGAATTACTCGACATATGACAAAGAACTTTATGCTTTGGTAAGAGTACTCGAAACTTGGCAACATTACCTCTGGCCAAAAGAATTTGTCATACACTCGGACCATGAATCTTTGAAACACATTAGGAGTTAGGCTAAACTCAACAAAAGACATGCAAAATGGGTTGAATTTATTGAGTCTTTCCCTATGTGATTAAGCACAAGAAGGGTAATGATAATGTTATAGTCGGCGCTCTATCTAGGAGATACATTATGCTTTCACAGCTTGATTTCAAGATCTTTGGTCTTGAAACCATCAAAAGTTTATATGCCGATGATGAAGACTTCAAAGAAGTAATCCAAAACTGTCAGCAAGGCAAGACATGGAACAAATATGTCTTAGTCGATGATCTCTTGTATCGGACTAACAAACTTTGTATTCTATCAAGTTCCGTGCGTCTTTTATTGCTGCAGGAAGCACACGGAGGAGGTTTAATGGCGCACTTCGGAGTAAAGAAGACTGAGGATATCTTAGCTGATCACTTCTACTAGCCGAAGATGCAAAGGGATGTGGAGCGCTACGTTAGCCGATCCACCACATACGAAAAAGCTAAGTCTTGACTAAACCCTCATGGTTTATACCTACCTCTTTCTATTCCAAATACTCCTTGGGAAGATATTTCGATGGATTTTGTTTTAGGATTACCTAGAACAAATAAGGGGAAGGACAGTATATTTGTAGTCGTAGATCGATTTAGTAAAATGGCTCATTTTATTCTTTGTCGAAAGAGCGATGATGCTAACACGTTGCAGATTTGTTTTTCAGGGAAGTTGTTCGACTTCATGGATTGCTAACGACCATTGTGTCTGATCGAGATGCAAAGTTCCTTAGCCACTTTTGGAGAAGCTTATGGAATCGACTAGGAACAAAGCTGCTATTTTCGACAACCTACCATCCACAAACAGACGGCCAGACAGAAGTTGTCAACAGAACTTTATCAACCATGCTGTGCGCCGTCTTGAAGAAGAATTTGAGGATGTGGGAAGACTGTTTACCACACGTCGAGTTCGCTTGTAATTGAACCAAACACTCGACGACGAAGTTAAGTCCTTTTGAAGTAGTCTATGGGCTCAATCCTCGAGCACCCATCGACTTACTTGCACTGCCAAGAAGAAAGCAGAACTTGTGCTCAGGATGCACAAGATTGTCAAGGATAACATTGAGAAGACCAACGAAAGGAATCAGCTAATTGGCAGTCAAGGCAGATAAGAGGTTCTTTTTCAACCTAGGGACTTAGTTTGGTTACATTTAAGAAAAGAAAGGTTTCCTGATCAGAGAAAATCCAAACTTATGCCAAGAGTCGACAGACCTTTCTAAGTTCTTGAGAAAGTTAACGATAATGCCTACAAGATTGACCTGCCCGACGATTATGGTGTTAGTCCGACGTTCAACGTTGCTGACTTAAAGCCATACCTGGGAGAAATCGACGAGTTTGAGTCGAGGGCAACTCAACTGCAAAAAGGGAAGGATCATGAGGACATCCCAACCATTAATCCATCCATAGACGATGCTTACCAAGGCCAATAACTAGAGCTCGAGTCCGATAGATAAATCACTTGGTGAGTTCATTTCTAACTATTCCATTTGATATTGGCCAGAATTGGATGCTGCTTAATAATTTCCATGACTTGCTTCTACTTAGGTATGAAGGATTGGCTAAATCGAAATCTCAAGAAGCCGACCAGGGTTGCTCGGGCATTACCCATCGACCATCGACCAAGAACTCCAACTCGAGTACAACTCAGTATCGACCAAAGGACTCCGACTCAAACACAACTTTGAATTCAACTCGGAATCGGCCAAGGCTACACGAATCCAACTCAGTCACGATGCCAAAGGAGATCGACCCCAGATGACTCAGAAGACATTGAGTTTGACTCCAACTCAAACTCACTTAGATTAGTTTCCTTAAATTTACAAAGGGACTTGTAACCGATTCGGACCGGGTAAGGGTTAGTACTCCAATAAATAAAGGCAATAGTCCTCAGGAATTTCGCGGGTTTTGATTAGATTATATCTAAAGTCGTCGAATTAGATTTCCTTTTGGGCCTGACTGGGTTCCAGCAGCCGTATTGAGTTTCAAAACTCCACCGTGTAAGCTTCACCAGAAATCCACAATAAAGAGATATTGCAACTATCTGGTTCTTGCTTGTGTTCACGATTTCACAAGTAAAATCTATCGGAGTTGAAGTAGGCGATTGCAAGGTTTCTTAGTTCAGTAGTCTGTTCAGAAACCCTTGAAGTTGTCTCGTCGAGACTTCACCAAATCGGATTGTCTATTCATCGACTAAACTATCGCAATCGCTCTTTGACCGATGGATTGACAAGTAGTTATCATACCTGAAGGAAGATCGAAAAACACATGAGACACCTCCATCGGCTAGCTGTCATACTCGCTCTTGGCCAACGGGACGTGGTCGCATCACAACTTTCGCTGGTATTATGTATACCTCATCTGCTTGATAGGTGGTGATGAGCCAGTTGCACTAGATGTTATGCCTTCCTTCCCGTTGGTAATTCGCTAAGTCCAAGTCCCTTTGGCAATGGCCGACTCCATGGTTGTTCTTACTGCTCAACCTCGGTGTTCAGATTCTTGCAACGTGTCTAGTCTTCCTAGTAATCATAAAACTTTGCTTCAAAAAGGCTTTCGAATATCTACATCAATGCCACCATAGTGCAAGACAGTGTGTCATCATAAAACTTGGCTTCGAAAAGGCTTTTGACACGATTGAGCACTCTGTCATCATAGATATGATGCCTCATAGAGGCATCCCACGCAAATGGATTTCTTGGATGCAGCTCATTCTCTCCTCAGCGCAAGCGTCGATTCTTTTGAATGGCACGCCAGGCAAACATTTCAGTTATAAAAGGGGGGTTAGGCAAGGAGATCCTTCATCACCACTTTAATTTGTTCTAGCTGCAAATCTTCTTTAGTGCATCGTGAACAAAGCGGCCCACATAGGCAACTTTCAATACCCCATTCCTAATGCTAGCACCTCCGACTATCCAATCATTCAGTATGTTGATGATACTCTTCTCATCGTGCCGGCATGTCCCAGACAACTCTTGTCTTAAAAGTCTACTTCAAACCTTCACGGAATCAACTGGTCTCAGAGTAAACTTTCAAAAATCATCCATGTACCCGATCAATGTAGATGCCACAAGGATCACGGTTCTAGCTCCAACCTTTGGTTGCTCTGAAGGGCGACTGCCCTTTACTTACCTTGGTCTTCCCATGGGAACCTCAAGGCCAAAGGTCAGAGACTTTGCTCCTCTTATTCAGAGAATAGAGAATCGCCTCTCAAGCAACATGACATTTTTATCCTACGAAAGAATGCTTTACAAAACTCAATTCCGTTACGTCTTTGCTTCCAACTTATCATATGTGCACTTTAAAGCTACCGGCAATAGTCCTTAACCGAATTGACATGGCTCGAAGACATTGTCTCTAGAGGAGATCAGGGGATCTTCACAACATGAACCCTTCCTTAATTGTCGGGAGCAAGGAATGCGCACCCAAAGATAAAGGAAGCTTGGGAGTCATTAATCTAAAAATTCAGAACAAGGCTTTGCTTCTCAAACACCTTCATAACTTCTACAATAAAAAGGACACACCTTGGGTGCATTTAATATAGACCTCTTACTATCACAACCGAATACCTCACTCAGAACCCTACGTGGGTTCCTTCTGGTGGAAGGATATTATGAAAATGAATGAACATTACAAAGGTGTTGCTTCAACTGTCAGCTTTTGGAAAGATCTATGGAATAACACTCTCCCCAGCATCTAGTACCCGACCCTCTACTCATATGTTAAAGACCCAAACAAGTCAGTTTGCACTTTTATTCAACATAATGACTGGACTAATCATTTTAACCTTCCCCTATCCGAAAAAACGTTCCAGGAGCTTCAACTTCTTACCATCTTCCTTCAACAGGTTCATTGCTCAAAAATGACAGATGACCAATGGGCCTATATCTGGGGTAATTCAGCCTACATGGCAAGGAAATATTACAGACATTTATTTCAGGCCGTCTCAACCCAACCGACATTCTAGTGGATTTGGAAGTCCAGGTGTGCGCCCAAGCTCAAAGTCTTTGCTTGGCTATTGATTCAAGACCGTCTAAATACTAAGCAGATGCTAATAAGAAGATGATACATGGGACAAGATAACAACTGTGATCTCTGCACACATCCAATACCAGAGACAACAAAACATTTTTTTTCACCTGCAATTTCAGTACAAAATGCAGGAACTCTCTAAACATAACTTGGGATACTTGGACATCATTCAGATGATTCAACAAGCAAAAAAGAATTATGCTCAACCTTTCTTTATGGAGATCTTCATCTTTGCTTCCTGGCATGTCTGGAAACAATGCAATAATGTGATTTTCAATCATCTCAATGCATCAATCCAAGGCACATTAGCATGGCGTACTCCTCATGTTTGAATCGGAGCTTGAAACCAAATAAACTTCTCCTTAGGAGGTTAGATGGGGCGATTCAAGTGAGATCCCATGTAGATCTAACTTTCTATTCACTCATGGGATCCAGGCAGTCCGGGCGGGCACCACGGCTCCTCTGTTCTCGAGAATCCATACATCCCTTATCAGTGTATGGAGAGCTATCTCTCGAGCACAGGTTGAGGTTCGTCCTCAATTGGAAAATGGAGCTTGGAAGTTTAACTTCATAGAGGAATCCAGATTACACCTAGTCAGGATGAAAGGTTCTCTCTCCACTCAGTTCATTACCTGGATTAACTCTCTGTAATCTAGCTAGTGCTTTAGTTGAGGAGGGTAATCTCCTTTCTTCTTATCTTCTTTCTTTTCTTCCTTTCTTTCCCAGGTTTGTGTTAAGGTTTGTAACTCTCTTTCATTAATTTAAATTCTCTCAGTAGGAGTCTCTCTTGTTGTTCTATCATCGAAAAAAACATACTGCACCATTTTCCTTGAATAGCTCTGAATCCTTGGCCAGCTTCTTGTAGAGTAGAAAACCGGTTCTTCACTGCATTATCAGTTCTCCTCTTGTCATCCTCCAGCTCCATCTCCACCTCCTTTATCCCCGTCTCCATCCCCACCATACCTGCACCCAATCCAAAATCCAACAAGAAACAATAATCAATAATGTAAAAGTGAACCTAGGACGAGGACGAAAGGGGGATGGCCGCATCATCCACGTGGCCGAGCTGCGCCGTGTAGAACCGCTTGGCGGTGTCGAGGCGCCAGATCTAGTGCTCCGAGTCCATGGATTTAGTGGTGAGGCGTCATGGCAGGGGAGGCTAGATCAGACAATCTTCCTTACCTCTGGCGATGGCGCCACCGGATCCAACGTGCCTCCCTCCCGAAAGCAACACTTGCTCTCCTTCTACGACGTTCTCCGAACAAATCTATGGTGACGCGATGAGGAGGCAGCGGCGACCGATGGGGGAGTTCGTATCCGATCGTCATCCTCACCTCAAGTTTGGGACATGAAAGGAGAGGGGAGATCAAGAGAGAGAGAGGGAAGGAGGCAGAGTAGCTAAGATAGGGGAAGCGGTTGGTTGGGGGAGGAAGAGGGCGATGGGAGAGAAGGGTGGCAAAAGAGGGTTAACTGGCGCCACATTGAGGCGAGGGTGGGGTGGGGGTTGGGGGGGACGAGGAAAAAACCGGTGTGGGGCGTAGGGGCTACGGTGCACGCATTGGATGAAGCAGGGTAAACTCCTTTTATTAGTTTAGATATTACACATGCAGAGGAGAAAATAGCAAAACCTGTAGAATACAAATTGTGGCTTCGCCTGTAGCCACCTGATCACTAGTTCATGAAAGGATAATATATATTTAACCAAGACCATGCTCTCAGGATCCTAGAAGATACTTCTTAACTCTTAAAGCGTACTCCCAAGAGGCCAAGATGCTTTATCGGGATTTCAAGGCGTGGCCACATTTTCTTTGGCAAGTGGCGCGATCTCCTCACCCTCAATGCCTGGCTGACTTCCCTCAACTCCCAGGCCAAGAAGAACCTCCTCCCACTTCTTTGCTGGTCCCTGGATCAGAGAAGAGACGATTATCCCTATCTTGACAAAAGGAATTGCATAAGGATAAATGGAAAACTTAGCAGCTGTGCTCACCTTCCAAGATAGGTCCTGAGCCATGCAATTCTGAACCATTTCATGGAATGCTGGTGTGTTGTACTGTTTCAAAGCTCGTTTGACATTTGAAGTGATCGCCGTGACATCTGCTGGATCGACAGTTTCACACTAGAACATGACAGCAAGGATACCATGAAGAATTATTTTCCTCAACTTGATAGAAATTAGTGAGCGGAAGCACACTATTATTTACCTCGACGTTGAACAAACCCATGTGAAATCCCGTGATACCATCGTGAACTGTGTCAACGAGTCCTCCAGTAGATGAGCAGATAGGAACCTATAAAACGAAGTATCAATGACTATGCCATTAACTTGCATAATACATTATATTAAAAAGTCTATATAATATCCTGAACATTGATCCAATACCCCGAACAATAAAATCAGACATTTAACGCCCTAAACTTTACAATATAGTTCAAATAATACTCTAACCTAGATTCGCATTATGGTATAACCCACATGACACAATGAGTAAACAATTTTACCATATAGGATGACACAATGACCAACTTAGCTGTGTAGGTCCCTCTCGATTTCGATTTGAAGAGACTTCTATAGGCCGCACGTCATTAACGTTAAAATACCCAGCATGTTACCCTATATGTCAAAACTGCACACCATGCCACGCGAGCAATAACACTATACGAAACCAGACCAAAGTGCTATTTGAATCGGATTGCAAAGTTCAGGATCTCAAATGTCTGGTTTCATAGTTTGAGATACCAGATGGACTTTCAAGCAAAGTTTAACGTGTTATATAGACTTTTTCGTTATGTTAATAAAAAATTATAGCGTAACAGGTAAAGTGAAAACACTTACCACTCCGTATCTCATCCCTTGCAATTGAATGAGACCACATGGCTCGAACCTACTTGGAATAATTACGAAATCAGCCCCGGCGAACATCATGCGCGACAATGGAACATTGAATTTCGCTATGCCTCTAGCATTATTTGGGTATTTCACTTCTAGCAGCATCAGTTCCTCCTCCATTTTCTTCTTCCCTGTGCCCTGGGAAATATAAACAGATATGGCTCCGCAACAATCAGCTTGTATCATGTCATAATAGTGCGTTAGAATTATCTTTCAAGGTAAAACATACAAGAACAATTATCTGAACATTCTCTTCCACGAACTCTGGAATGGCTGCAATTAGTATGTCTGACCCTTTCTGTTCTTCAAGACGACCAATGAAAATTATAACAGGGATGCTTGAGTCCACAGGCAGTCCAACTTCAGCTTGCAGCCTTTCTTTATTGAGAGCCCTTGCTTCTGTTACCTGATAAATCACCTCTTTAAGTACTAAAATCTCCATATATGGTAAGAAAGGGGCAATATCTCAATGAGACCATACCGTTGTTGCATCGTATTTTACACTGATGTATTTATCTGTTGCTGGATTCCATACATGAACATCCATACCATTTACAATTCCAGTTTCGAGGGGTTTTGTGCGTAGGACGCCATCCAACTCAACACCTTTATCTGGACCAGAAGTGAGTTCTTTGACATAATGTGGACTAACTGTGAGAACCAGATCACACTCAGTGATCCCTGCCTTCATCCAATTAATCTTTCTCCCTACTACAGGCTTAGCATGCCTGCACAAGTTAGCATGCGTACCAACAAGAAAGAAACTAGTAAAACATTCTTAAACTCTAATGAAGCAATAGAACATGAAGGCCCATACCCATCAATAAAATCAAATGAAGGCAAGAAACTGTCAGGCAGATTGAGAAGTTCAAAGTCTTCTCTGGCAAATCTACCCTGATAGGCGATATTGTGAATGCAGAAAGCAACCTACAAGATCACAATTCAACAATTAAAACAAGTATAGAAAACAGTGAAGCATGAAATAAAAAGAAAAATTCCTACATACCTCCCATTTAGTTTACATGATTGCTAACGAAAAAAGAAAACAAAAGAAGGAAATTGTGTACCTTAGCATTCACATAAATTCCATTTGGCTTATACATGCTCTTCAGATAGCATGGCAGAGCTGCAGTGTGCCAGTCATTTGCAACGAAGACAACATTTTCTCCTGGTTAAAAAATATGAATGTTAGTAAGAGAGAGAGAGAGAGAAGACAATTAAGTGTGATAGTTGATCTCATACAGAAACCTACCATATGGTCCAGAGAAATATTCAGAATTGTTGAGATTGAGCACCCTTGGAGCCTCCAATGCAGCCTAAAAAGGATAATCAGATTAGAAAAAATTCCACGAAAACAATATCAAATAGGAAAACTATTTTGATTCCATCAGAAAATAATAGACTTGCCCAAACCTCGATATGTGGTCACCTGATTCCATGTAACCCAACCTGAGAGCCGACCCAACAAAATACTTTTTTTGAGCAGCTCATATCAACTTACCTAAATAAACCTGAAGTCTACCACACACGATATAATTTACAGGTCTTTTTATAGAGAATAGATTTATATCTCAATGAATAAGTACTTTAAAGTATAGAAAAAATAGAATATCTAGAACATTACAGTGTGGCCATTTCAGGCTTTCTAGATAAAGCCTGGGCTGGTCCAACATATATGAGGCCCAAGACTGACCTGACTTACACTCTGATCACCCAAGACGAGAAGAATTATGCCAGGATTACCTTACTGGGCTTGCTAGTTTTTATTATGAATATATCTTGTAAAAAAGGATATGCCCTACCTAAAAGTTTAATCATGTTCATGAAGCTACGTGAACCAACATTAATAGTCAAAACTTAGTTTAGTAAATGCCTCAATGATATAGGCTTATAAGATCAACTGTCAATACCATGTTGTGTTGTCAAAAGAGCAAATGCCATAGGGTAGGGAATTGGGAAACAGCTCTTGGTGGGGTCATAGAGCCGTGGGAGTACAAATCACCAACCAGGGTTCAAATCCTAGTGTCCACCTTTATGTACAAGAGAGTGGACCTCAGTATGAAAGCGTATGTCTGCACTCCAGAAGGTCACAACTTATCCCTAGCTTCCACAATCCTAGGCGTGTGCTAGGGGGCATACTCGCATGTATATGTGCGCTTGTTGTCTGCGTGGTTAGTAGTGTGTGAGCGGGTGTGCGTCAACCTTGCATCCTCAAAAAAACTCCACATGGTATAGTCATTCTTGCTACTCAAGAAAGTGAAGAATTATTATGCATGTACAAACAGTGCTACTTAAACAATATCATAGCATGGTTTATTCACCCATCACTAAGAACAAATTAAGGCCATCAACAACGATGGATCATAGAGATATCAACAATATATATTAAAATAAGCCAAAGTAGATATATGTTTATGCAGACAGTGATTGCAGTTAGCAAAACAATATCAAACCTATTTTTACTAGGCTCTCCATGCTAGTTTATGCGAAATTTTTAGTAAAGCTAACTTTACAGAAATGAGAATTTCACGAAATTCAGGGACAAGAATTTGCTAGTCCCCAATTTATCTTTTTAAAAGCCTCCCAGAGGTGAGGAAGAGAAGGTAGGTCAAGGGGGACAAAAGGGTCATTTCTAGTGTGATAGAATGCCTATATAACAAAATAATAAATAGTGTCAAAACGGCAAAACATAAAAGAGTTAGATGTTTTGACTGGCACCACAAGCATAAAGCGCAATCTATGGGGTGGCAAATATCCAAAACAACCTTCATATTATTAGTTTGCAAACCATGAAAAAATATTCAGAGCTTTGCAACAATCTACTAATATAAAGAGGGACTTTGTATGTGTACCCTTCCCCTAATGTAAAGAAGTAGTTTACCCCGCACAGAAAATAAATAATAACAATTCAGCTGAAACAAGGGTTGGTAATTTTCTGTTTCCATGGAACGAAGATTGCCTAGGATCACTAAAACCTTATAGCATGCCATAACATTGAAATGGTTTATAAAGTAAATGCATGTGTTTGCAAATCATATGGAATGTGAAATTTAATTGGAATTACTTACAAGGCACAAAAGGCAGAACCGTAATTGGTTATCTCGGTAGTCAGATCCAGTGGTAGGACCATACAATTTTGGTCCAGTCTTGCCCCATACCTACAGTATTATGATTCAAATGGAATGTCGGAAGGTTACCACATATGTTTAGATAATTCAATGAACATGCAGGTATTAACAGTCTAACAGACCTTCTCGAGAAACATAGGATGGTCAATGAAAACACGGTCAACTCCCCTTTTGTAGCAGTGGAAGAAGCGTACTGTTTCTGTCCTGTCACCAACATTTACCTGCAGAAGTAAAACTGTTTTTAGCATCTACAAAAGCAGAAAGCTGATATAAGTTAAATGCAAGCTAAATAGCAATACAGAACAATTAAAAACTAATACCTCTACAAGGACATTTGTATCCCATGCATCCTTGTACTGATCATAGCGAGGAGCTATGGTCATAACCCGGTGCCCCATTCCCTGTGAACAAATGAGTTGCACATCACATAAAACATAGTACTGTGTATATTGTACACCTTTCCTCAACAGCTTAAGCTTTGAGTGAATTGGTTGGTGCATTAAACTCAATATACTATATAGAAAGGGCCATTGCAATGTAATCTCAAAAAAAAATACATAGATAACTCAGCCTACATTAAAGTTATCTCAAGTTAATTCTGATGCAATGGTTCAGTTCAATTGAAACCAATTGTGCTTAGTTGAATCTAATTACCTAAGAATGTGGCGAGGAACAACAGAATATAATTGGTTTGAAGAACAGAATCTAGCCTTGACATTTGTGACTCGCTGATTATTGAAATCAGAAATATGCGGCAAAGAATACTTACAGCCAGAGCTGGGGGTAGTCCTCCTAAAACAACACCAAGGCCTCCAGTTGTGGCCCATGGGTCCACTTCAGTTGTGACAAAAATTATGGTCATTCCACTAGAACATACGATAGGGGCCTGAGACCAACGAGGCTTAGGATGAATTTCATTATTTGCGGCTCTTCTTTGGGCCAGCTGTGTCTTATTCCACACAGATAGGGAGTCCTTATTTAGGAACCTAACTCCATTGTTAAAAGATTGCTGTAATTGCGTGTGAGGTGACTGCTTCAATGCACCAACACCATTTGTTTGGTAAGAACAGTAGGTAGAAATTGAACCCATTGTTGCAGCCATTCAATGATGACCTGTCAAAATGCCAAATGATGATCAAAAGTTTTGATGAAATTATTCTAGTTAAGAGAAAATGGAAACCTAAATTTTCTAACCAAAATATTCTGAATCAGCACTAATATGTTGGTAAATGTTTACAATGTCACAAATATACATCTCAAATACAAAATTGCTACCAGTTTGTATATGAATGTGCTAACTGCTAACATACCAAGAACAGACCAATTATACATTCCAGCATGTTAATTATCACAATCAGGCTTCAGATAGATATAGAACAAAGGATTGTAAAACACAATCCAAGTACACATTTGAGGTTTCAAGTGTTCTAATGAAGATACTTGTCAAACTTAAGTTCTTGGAGGCTTTCGATTTTTTAGTGACTAAATTGTATAAGTGGTAGCTCCATACCACGAAAATTGGCCTCCAGTTCAAACTGATAGCCATCTCGGTGAAGGACGCATTCAGCTATCCAAAATTCCAATTCTACTCAACATTGGTGAGGTTTCTGACATCTTTATTGTTATTTATTTCAGCAGAGATCATCATACACTAGCTCAATTACCCAATTCAGTCATTTATGTGCATATACGTATACATAAAGAGTGAGCAAGAAAATCTTAAACCCAAAATTCACCGAAAATTAGGTTTATTTGTTTGTGTGAGTGTGCCTTCCATATGATGGTTCCTGCTACAAGATTAAAAGAAAGAGAAACCATTTTCTTATCGAAAAAATGACTATTTGACCCCGTGAAATATATAAGGGTGCGTCTACTCCAACCCATGAACTACAAAACCGTCTAAATAGTCCCCTAAACTATGCAAAACCATCTAAATAACTCCCTAGAGCGGTTTTAAAGGCGGTTTTGCCACATGGCAATTGACGTGGCTGAATCGCAGCGATGATTCAGCAGATGAAATTAAACAAACATATTACAAAAAAATATTTCAAGTAGTGGGTCTCACTACTTCAAATAATTTTTTAACTGAAGTCATAACTACATCAATTAAACGGTGGCAAAACCGCCTTCGAAATCTCTCTAGGGAGTTATTTAAATGGTTTTGCATAGTTCAGGGGGCTATTTAGACAGTTTTGTACTTTAGGGGCGGAGTAGATGCACCCCAATAGTTCAAGGGGCCAAATAGACTTTTTCCTTTTCTCATTGCTGAGTTCTTACATATCTACATGCTGTTTCGGATGAAGTAGAAGAATTTCACACTGAATGGACAATTTGTAGAGTGATACCGATTTTTAACAATGTGACCACCAATGTCAAAGGGATACTACACATACAATGTGTACTCTGACCAACAAATTTTTGGAATTTTAATCGGGCAATGTGGTGTGCAACCAATGTAACTGACAAGGTCACTTTCCTAGCAACAAACTTTCATGTTCAAGGCTTCAAGCTCATGTTTTGGGGACCCGATAACGACCAAGATTTTTCTTCCTACCTCTTTTTTCACAAAGGAATTGACATGCAAACTGTCCAAAATTAAAGATAGCGAAGTGCTCAATTAGTGCTAAGTTAAGAAATATACAAGGTAGCACAACATCCTGTCATTACAAAAAAGATCTAAGTCTGCAAGATGAGACTAATAATTGCTCGTGTTCCAGAAGAATATAAATGTCTTCCTAGTACCAAAGAAACAAGCATAAGCTGGCCACAAGTGCCTTTCATAAAACCTTAGTGACTCAGCCTGTTTCTGGATAATCAACGCCACGGCTAGTTTATCATGTCCTCTAACCACCTACCCCTAAAGTGGGGCACATTTTCGAGCACAACACAGAATCTATTAGAAACTGAAAGTCATATATCACAAAACCAGGAGCACGCAGGAGGCAAAGATGGGGGGAAAGGAACTTCCTATGCTACATTGACAAACAGTGAGAAAAATACAGAAAGAAGCTAGCAATACCCACTACACAGATCACAGTCCCTGGGTTAAGAAGTTGACAAGAAAACTTCCAAGTGGCATAAACTTTAAATTCTTGAATCGTTGGCCTCCCCTCTACAACCCCAATTTCCCTCCGGTAACCCCAAAACCAAGAACCACCCTGAAATTTTACCAAAATCAAACTGCCGAAAACGTTGCACCCTTCTTTTTTTATCGAGAATAGGTAGCGATTTACACGGAAGAAAGGAGCGGAGAAAAGAGAGCCTGGTAAATGGAAAAGTGGATTACCTTTTTCACTACGCGTTGATGGAAACCGCAGGCGAAGGCGAAGGCGAAGCGCCGCTGGTGGCTCAGGAAACGCAGAGCGCGCAAGCTGTATACAAATAGGCGGCGAGGAGAACTGAAGCGCCGAGAAAAATATCGGGCGCCGAACAGGTGGCGGGCGGGTAGTGGCAGGCTCACAGGTGCACAGAATTCCTGCACCATGACTACACACACGGGGCGGGGGCACCTGCGTACCGGCACCGGAGCGACGGGTTCAAGAAGAGCCGAATATGCCGAGACGGAATGGGAGGACTGATGATGGGGGCATCGGGATGAGGGGGCGGCACGGGAACCGTCGGTTTTTCGAGCCAGTGGGGGCCCGCGCGCGCGGCAGGGGGCAAAGGGCGCAAGACTCGTGGTTTTTCTCGTGCGCGGCAGCGGGGAGCGGCGAAGCGTGAGCCGTCCGTTTGGGGGAGGGGGGCGGGGCCGCGTCGATGTCGCTAGCAACCTGGCAGCGGCTGAGGACAGCATCTTGGGACGACGTGAGGAAACGACACCAGACAAGTTTTAGCCTGGGCCCGGAGGGGAGATCGATCTCGTACCAGATATTTCTCGGCGCTTTTCTCTCGACTAGTCTTTATTTTTTTTACCTTCTTTTTCTCTTGGGTTCATGAAAAAACAAACCTGCATATAAATCAGGCATTTGTCAAAAATCTATTTGTATATTAAATTCCGTCGTGTCATATATATTTATATGTTTTGTTTTATTGCAAATATCTACTCAGATGTCAATTAACCTTAGCTAACCTTCTATCCGTATGACATACTTCTTGCGTGACATTCCATCGTAGACCCATTTATAATAGCATGGGTCATATCCTTCAGACTGACCCGACATGTTATTACTTGCTTAACTCGATGACTCGTTTGTGATGCAGCTAGAGTTCGATGTGATGATCACCCTACATATCAAGTCTTAGTGAGGGAGATGACCTATTAAGTTATGTTGTTATAAAAAGGTCCACGCTAGAACGACACTCAAGTGCCACATTAGATGGTCAGTTAGTCAACAAGGTCCTAAGTAGGGCTTTGCAACCATATAAAACTTGTGGGTATGTGACTAATAAAATTTTGATTGAAGTGGATTTTTGACAAATTCCTTGAGTTGTGGATGTGTTTATGCAAAAATCCCTTTTTTTTCTAGAATCAAGTATTTCCTATTATTGAGACCAAAGATGACAGGAAATTAGCTCCCGGAACGCAAGAATTTCATAGGAATTTCACATGAAACAATATAATTCTCGCACAATAATGAAAAATTCCTGTAATCCAAACAAAACCTTATTGGGTTTTCCTCGTCACAATAAATGTGAAGAGTTCTTGTTGAATGGCAAATGTACGGCACATAAGAAAGCTGTAATGAATATTCTTCTTTCCGTACGATTTTTCTAAATTTTATCAACATTTCCTTGTCATCAAGGTTGTCAGGGTATCAATTCTAGTCATACAATCATACATTTCTATAACCCAGATCCTATGATAGTCTCAATTTAGTATAATCTGAATATTATCATTATTATAACAGAAAATTTATAATCTTAATCAAGTATTTCCTATTGTTGAGACTCAAGAGGAGAGGAAATTAGCTCCCATTTGGAACGCATGAATTTCACATGAAATAGTTAAATTCTTACATAATAATGAAAATTTCCCGCATTCCAAACAGAACCTTATTGGGTTTTCCTCCTTGTTCGCAATAAATTTGAAGGGTTCTTGTTGAATGGCAGATGTAGGGCACATAACAAAGTAGTGATGGGTATTCTAAATTTCTTTTGATGTGATTTTTCTAAATTTTATCGACATTTCCTGGTCAGCAAGGTTGTCAGAATATCAATTCTACTCATACAATCATATGTTTCTATGACCTAGATTGATTAGACTGATAAGATCCTATAATAGTGTCTTAATTTAGTATAACCTTAATATTATTACGATTCTAATAGAAAATTTATAGGATAGTGTTGGGATCTGGATTACCAAATTTATAGGATAGTGCGTACAGTAGCAACATAGATGAAATACCATTCCATACCACGAAATAACTAAGAAAGTAGAAAATTAATATTAAATAATAGTAAAGGAGCTTATGGTCAAAGTTTTACACAATTATGCCTCACTAGCTTAAGAAACAAATAAACTATTGCAGCGAAAATAAGATAACTTGAGTCATTCGACATGCCAAAGGCAATCATTTGGAGAAGCGCACTCCTAGTTCACGAAGTCTTCATAGTACTCTTCATAGAATTATGTATTCCCCAGTCCTTCCTTAGCAACTACTCAACAAAGTCGTATAGCCATGAGTACATAAAATACTCATCAAGTCATAGGGGAATGATGCAATTATATTCATGCAAGGCTTGACAAAGGAATAGCTATATAGTTCTTTTTTAGAAAGCAATAATTTGAATTTATATACAATAAACAGATTTAAAGAAAATTTAAGACAATATAACAATTAACTAGTAAACCAATGGTAGACAACATAAATAGACTGGTGAGGCTTCACCCTTCACCATCTAAAATCATCATCAAACCACTGAACTCATCAGTATTATCTTCAGACAACAAAATCACCAATGAACTTCCCCGTTCACTTTCCAACAATTCCACCTTGCAATATTTTTTATCAAAAACTTTATATCTCATGCGAAATTCCACCTTTGAGTAGTTTTACATTCTGTAGAGGTTGTACTACTTTACCCACAAGACATGATCAAATCATATTGCCATGTGATAAACACACTTTCTTAGGTGTGCGACGGAAAAATCATGACAATGCCTTTATACTGTTGTACACTAGCACTACCCTACCTAGTGAGTATATCCCCTCAAACCTAGGACGTGACCTAGCTGATCTACCCCCAGCACGCATCTCACGTCTTTAATAAGAGCCTCACCATGTGAGAGAGAATGGAGTAACCCTCCAATGAGCATCATACATCCCGGTGTCTCATCGAGTTAGAGTAACCCTATACTCACACGTCCATTGGAGTAATCCTCCAATTTAATCATGTAGGGGAGTACAATTATACTATAGGTTATTTAGCTAGGTCTATCCATACCAGACATATGGTTGTACATTTAGGCCCAGTTCAATGGTTCACAAAATTAAATCCTTAAGTAGCCTCAGCCGAGACATCCACATCCCAAATGTGCTAACCGCTCCCCCTTTACTGCATGATCACTTGCCCGAGTGAAAACTATTTTGTTCAACCAAGACCAGTGGCGTACCCTACCATGGCACAATAAATTTTACAACAGTAGTTACCCGCCACAATTCCATTTCTAATTAAGTCAAGATTATCATAAATTCATCATGTGATATGAACCCATTGTACAACTAGGAATGTCTAAGCATAGCTACGGTACCCAATTGTTGGTAATATAATTATGGCCAACTATTAATGTCCTAACCTAGGGTTACAATGGATATAGGGTACTCAAACAATCAAGTTGACATAATGATAAGTAGGTATTTAGCTATTCGCAGCACATAATCATGATATAATATCATGCAAATTGTATAAAATAAAATACTTTAGCAAACATAGGTTCAATATGATCAAAGGTCATAACTTGCCTTATTCGCACTTTCTTATTGCAGAGTCTTGATCTTTAAATCATTCGTTCACTCTCAATGGAGCATGGGAGAGGAGATGCTAACTCAAGGAGACCTCATACACAACTTGAACACCTACAAGCCATGTTCAACTAAAGTACAAGCCCAATTGATGCCGTCCGTGCACTTCAATTCGGACTACAACTCGTCTCAGAGTCAACCTGACAACGTCGGACTAAAAAAGGCCATAACTTCCTCATACGAAGTCCGTTTAGGCTGAGCCACCACTCGTTGGAAAGCTTATTTCAAGACCTATCTATATTGCATACAAGCCCACCTCCAGATTCATTTGACAAGGGCTCCAAATCGACGCGAAAAGTTGTTGCTGTTGCAGAATTTGAATCAGAACCGTTGATTGATCACTTTTTGTAACTCGCCCTTATATATACTTAGCCGCCGCTACTTTTAGGGTTAGGTTATTTGCTAAGTTTGTTCCCCACGCGTGTGAAACACTTGTTCATCGGAGTAGTGTCACAAGACCTGGTTTGGTGAAAGAGATAACCTCAATTTTGATCATTTGAAATGTTATATTGTTTTCTTTCTCGTTCTTGCTCGTTTCTTCTACTGCGTGCAGGAATTAACCTTCGTGGTTAGGTCATCCGGGTGTGAGCACGGTTGATAACGACAGGTACGTGGGTGTAGCGATTGTAAGGATTCAATCTCAGCTGATTGGAAGCCCTTAAAATGCGAACGTCTCTGTTCCGCAAAAGTAGAACCTATCGGAAGATCGGGCCATTGTCGCATCACAAAACTCCATAATATTACAATTTTATTAGGTTTTACAAATGTATTACAATATAAATTACTTGTCAAATTTATGTGTTTGGAACCGTGCTGATGCCCAAAATGATATTGTTTTGTTAATGGTGGGAGTACTCAAGAAGTCCTATCATTTTTCAATTTTCACGATATGTGTGTTGGAAATATGCACTAGAGGCAATCATAGAGATGATTATATTTCTATAAATGTTCATAAACTATCAGATTGTTCTTTGAATAACATCATGGATATTGATTAACAAGTACGTGACTTGTTTGTGAAACTCTGTATTCATCTTTGTGATGTTCATTCTAAAAGGGGTCCCCAGTCGATAATCATATGAGTAGACTAGCATATGTATTGGTCGATGACCATGTTTCACGGGTCATAGATATGGAGATATCAAACCAAATAATATGGACACATGTTAGAGAACATGGTGTTGGACATCGACCCACTATGAGACACTGCGAGAACGTTGTATTCTTTCATGTCATCAGTTGGTCTCATATACGATGTGTATGCTATATCCTTCGACTTGAGATTGTTGCATGTTCTCAAGATGCATAATGGCTTACTTAGGGGTCGTCAAACGCTACTCCGTAACTGGGTAGTTATAAAGATGGCTTTCAGGTTTGTCATGAAATATGCTGCGAGGCGTGGTCGATCAAGATACGATTTGCCCCTCCATACAACGAGAAAGATATCTCTAGGCTTCTCGAGTGGTCGGATTCCGTAAACGCATGACCATGCTACTCGAGTAAAAAGTTACTCAAGTCATCGAGTTAAAGAGTTAACTCGATGTATTCAAGGAATCCGAGTCACGACATCGAGAAAGAGTGGTCGAGCCATCCAAATAAGGATGACAACAATTCGCCTTGGGTTTGATCGATATCGTGAGGCAAAAGGAAATGCATATAGGACATTGTTGAGATTCGTTCGATCTTTACATGTACTCGAGAGTCAGTAAGTCCTGCTAGGGGCCGCTATCGACTATTGGTCGAATGCTCGATGGTCAAGTAGGAGTGCTCAACGATCGATAGGGGTACTCCAGCCATGTTCGAGTGCACTTGAACCTATAGGGTCACACACTTAAGGGGCTGTAACCAATTCAGATAGGGATCCGAGTTGTAATAGGCTTAGAGATCCTAATGGGCTAAGGGATGAAACCCGTTATGGGACGTCTATATAAAGGGAGGAGGAGGTGGCTTTGCGACGTGTGTGATAACGAAGAGATAAAATAGGAATTCGGAATTCTTGGAACCCTAGCCGCCACCCCTCCTCCGTCCAAAACTGCGCAGTCGGCGCTAGAACTCCGGCGCGTAGTGTTCTTGCCCCGTACGTGTGGATACCTTGGAGGCGTTACTACGAAGCTACAACAACAGGACGATCTGCAACCTGCGACAATCACAAGGAGTTGTTGGGGAGGCGTGAGGCTAGTACGTCTACATCTGCACCACCACGCTACATCGACTCTACTTCCGCTACGGGTCAGCGCGTCTAGTGGTAATTCTGTGACCTATAACTTGTAGTGGTAATTCCGTATGTTTGCAGCGCCTTATAGTTCTTTGCGAGTTCACATCATTTGGTAGAATGCGATTCTATGCATAACTTGTTTTTGCAGGATTAATGTGAATATTATGGCCCCTTGTGTATATGATGCATGTGTGTAATTTTCATGGCCTACGTGTCATGCTTGATTGCAGCCCAAGGCTGTCTATATTTGTATAAACGGCCTGTGTGTCGACTTGTGATGTTTCTACACTCCTTGTAATTTATTACTAGTGCTATTAGGAGTAATAGCTTAGTGGTAGTACTTGGAGGACTCAAGCACTTGGAGGCATGACGAACAAGAAACGTGGCGATGTAGATCACCATGTGAAGGGCCATAGTAAGTCACAGTTAATGTGATTATCTATGATTGCTTTTATGTTCTTATTTATTTATTTATTTATTTATTTATTTCTATGCATGTTATATAGTTGTTCCGAATGCTTTTAACATGGTAGAAATAAAGATCCATCACATAATATTAAGCAAAATTGATGCCCTCCCAATTGGCTGCACCATCCAATATCATGTAAATTAATGGTAGGTCTGCTAAAGTAGGGTGACATTAACTTTCCTTGATTAGATGGGTTTGTGTCGGACACTCACACGCATAACCATTGGTTTCACCTGACAAGGTCATCATAACGGTTATGGATCATGAGGCATAGGGTTGGGGCCGGGGCATAGAGATGCAACCCAGCAACAAGAGTATAACATCCCAAAATTTGCTTAAATATTACTTTATTGGTTATTTGTGCATTTTCTAATTTTTCTGAAATTTATTGGATTTTTCTGGATTTATTTGAATTAACTTTGAATTAAGTATATTGGTCTTTTGTTGAAAATTAATTAAATTTATGCAAAGTTAAAATAAAGTTTTGCTAAAACTATTTTATTTGAGTTCAAAATGTCTCAACGTATTTTTGAGAATTTTCTTGAATTTTTCTTGATAATCCTTTTGTCTAAAACTAATTGAGTGATTTACGTATTTATTTTAAAAGAAAAACTCGTGAAAATTCTTTTGAATAGTATCGGGCCGTGGCCCATTGCTGTTTGCTTTATTATGCTCGCCCATTCGCCACCCGATCGGTCCATCTTCTAGAAGGCGAAGTGAGCACCTGTGGATCAAGGACGGACGGCTGCGATTGAGGATGAGCCTGAGGAACCCTAGCGTGCGTGGCCATCGGATTTGCCACGTGTAAGTCATCCGGTCGTCTTCTCCAAGCGTCTCCGAGTTGGACTCTGTTCCTTGCGCCGTAGCGGCCATGGACTCCTCCCTGATTCGTGCTCAATCCGGCCGCCGCGTGCTATATAAAAGGGAGCATCAGGTGCGCAGGAAGGGAATCAACCAAAACCCTAAGGTTAAGCCTCGAAAATCGTCGTTGTTTCGCCGCGATCGAAGGTGTTCCACCCCGCACCGCCGTAGGAGAGAAACCGTCTTTTTGTCGCCACCCGTGGAGGTTAGAACCTGAGACCGGTACGGTTGAGTTCGCCGTCAAGAGGCGCATCCCGTGCGCGCGTCGCCGTCGCAAGGAGGTCACCGGAGCGCCGTCGCCGCCGTAGAATCGAAGCCGTCGCCATGTTCAAAACGTCGCCTTCACTGCCCCGGTGATCTAGGTGAGCGTTGAGCTGCGTCAGTAGGAGCGCGAGGTCGTGATATTTCCAACCGTGTCCTCGCCGGCGGCCGCCGACGACCCTAGGGCCTTGAGCTCCGTCGGCTTGCGTGGACGTGCTACGGGGTCAACGCGTGTGCCGACGTGGTAGCCAGCTCAGCACCGAAATCGATCAGTTCGCTTGCGTGGCGCGTCGCGTGTGCATCTCCGTGGCGCCGAGTCAGCCGACATGCGGGGCCCACAGGTCAGAGGAACCAGATCAGCGTGAACTCGGTTCATTGTGAACCCGATGAGGTTCATGGACCCAGTCCGTGGACCGAGGGACGCGTGTTGGTCCGTGATTGGATCGGACCATGGATGACGTCATCAGCGACGCAATAAATAGAATTTTCAATATAAAAATAAATGGATTAATTCGGTATTTTCCAATTTTCAGGTTTTTATGATTTTGAATCTTCTCCGAGGTCGTTCTCCCTCATACGAACTCCGATTGTGGTGGTTCAAATTCCTAAAAATTTGTAAAATTAAGATCTATTTAATGGTCAATTTTATTTGATTTTTACAAATTTTTTGCTCTCTGTTTTGGTGTTTATTTGTTGTTCTCTTTCGTTTCGCGTAGACGTCGAATTGAGCAAAACATCCGAGGGAGATTCGTCGACTCAAGACCAAGGGCCAGAGCAAGAATAAGGGCTTTATTAAGGCAAGTTGTGCTTTGATCATGTTGAACCTAAGTTTATACAAAAGCTATATTGTTTTACCTATTGCATATTATTTCAAGTATACAATTGTTTCAATTAAATTGGGACTTAGCTATTATACCAATTTGATATATATATATACCCTACCTTTTCATTGTATGCCATGATCTATTGTCACCCTGGATTGGTTCACTATAGTTGATTAGTAATGATAATCAACCGGGGATGGTTAGACCGAATTAGTTGCTTAGCCATATGCCACGTCATCACATGTGCCTGAATCATTGATAAATAATCTTGACTAATGGAATATGGAACAATGTTATGAACTTGTGTGTCATGTGAGATCACACGATGAGATTGAGTTGTTGTGGCGAGTAATGTCACGCAACGATGTTGAATTGTTGATGGCACGTGGTGCTTGGTAATCAACTTGGGTGATAATCACTTAGATTGGGGCAAGTGACAAGGGGCGAGGAGGCCAAGGTGGGCCCAATGGGCAGAGGGTATGTGGATGTCTTGCCCTGATCACTCTAAGGACTTAACCTTGCAAGACTTTGACCTGAGTCAATCATGCAACCACGTGTCTGGTATGGGCCAGCCTAGCTGAGTAATTTGCAATGTCTTAACTTTGGTACTATCGTGGTCGGTGTGAGTTCCCGAGTTATGGAGTAATTCACATGGCGCAAGAGGGGGGCCCTGGATGTGGTAACCAGTCCCACCAGTGTTGAAACCTTAGCGGGTGGTACTGGGTTAAGCCAGAGCATTGTAAAGGCTTTGTCATGATCTCTCCGCCGACACGCCAAAGGAAGTGTGTTAACCCGGAAGGCACCAAGAGCCGATCATGTCATGTGGGTAAAGTGCATAACCTCTGCAGAGTGTAAACCTATTCGAATAGCCGTGCTCGCGGTATTGAGCAATGCTCGGGAATTACAGTTAAGGGTTAACTTAATTAAATGGAAAACTTGGTTGGGATGGCGGGATTGCCATATGGAAGGTTGGAACTTGATTTAGGATTGGAAACTTGGTTTACTTGAGAAATGCTGAATCTATCTATTATTGTTATTTGTTTTACAGTCTTTACAATCTATTTATTGTATTTGTTCATAAATGCTGCTTTGTTACAAAATAGCCATGATAGCCTATCCTTTGGAATAAGACTTGCATATAGCTATGTTAGAATTGCATTCTGTGCACAACTTGTTGAGTGCTTTATGTACTCACCCTTGCCAACAATAACATCACCAGTTGAAGAGTCTACATCAATGCTGGAGGAAAGATTTCAGGAGGAGACGAATGTTTAGGGCGCAAGCGTTGTCAGTTGCCTGTGGTATACTGAGGGGTTATCCACGTTTTCATTCCGCTGAAGTTTAATATGTCATTCAGCCTTGCGAAGCATAGTCATGTAAGTTGACCATAAGGTCATTCAACTAGTAGTATATAATATATGATGTCTTTCATAATGTTTCCGCTATGTATGATTGTGATATTTAGTGATGTTGAGCCTGTGTGCACTAGCGTGATCCTGGACTAGTGCGGTATACACAGAGGGTCCGGATTTGCATATTCGGTCTCGGCAGTGGTATCGAGCCATCCGATCGTAGGCCTTGACCCTAGATAGTTTGGTCGTCTCTATCGGAACTTCAAAATTATTTTCTAAAGAAACGAATTAACTTGGAAGAATAATATGTTATTGACTTATCTTATTCTTCTATTCCTTTCCTCGTCAGAATTTCTCTCTTCCCCCTGCTGAATTTCTTTTTCTCTCCCTTGCTGGATCGAGTTAAAAACCTTATCTGAGTTGTCTTGGTAGTTGACGTGCCACACCTTAGAGAAAGCATCAAGTGCTTGCTGTCAACCCTGGAAATCATGAAGGACGGTATTATCGAGCTCAAGGAAGGAGTAGATCCATGAAGTGTTCCAAAAGCTAGAAGATCTATACTTTGAGTAGTCAGTTGGGACTCATGTGTGGGAGTCGCGTCTGCTTAAGATAAAAGTGTTACCCCTGTAGGCGGTAGTTTTGTGTGTATAGGATGAATTGTTTCATCCTTGATTGCTGAGTGTGCAGTATGTGTTGCAGAGCTTTTAGGCTTACATATGCAACCATACCAAGTTATTAATACTGTTTGCTTAAGTTATTGGGTTAAACCTATCTCCCCTGCTTTAGGATTTCTGCTTCTTACCTATGCTATTTCCCTCTTCCCTAACCAAGTGAAGCAATCGAGCAGATAGTTCAGATTCGTGGAAACAACATAATCAGTGGAAGCAAAAATCAACCCAGTAAGAATCTCAATAGTGGATTCGTTCTTCAACCGTCGATCTGAGATGGATATGCAGAGTTTGAGAGTTCTTGATCGCTCGGACTCGCTTGATGCATGCAATGATGAAGCGGATGCGAGATATGATCGCCCACCAATGTCAACGGTGTTCCAAGCTACTATCAATGATTTCCGTTCCTACTCAAGGTTATCAGAATTCATAAGGACTCGTCCGCCGACGTTTTCAGGAAATGTGTTACCTTCGGAAGCGGATGATTAGCTCAAGACCATTAAGAGGAAGCTGCTCATTGCTCATTGTAAAGGTGACGAGAAAGTCAAGTATGCTTCTTATCAGTTGCAAGGAATTGCTGCAGAATGGTGGAAGAAATATTGTGCTGTTCCTGAAGCCCCGCGAAATATCACTTGGAATGAATTTGTTGTCGCCAGAAACTCTTTGCCCCACCTGGAGACAGTATGGTCACGGTAAATACGGAGCAGAATACTATCCCTGCACCTTGTTCAACATCTAAGCGTTGCTCTCTAAAGTGCTGTCAACCAAACAAGTCAGAAGATCGTGCATGCATTCGTTGTGGAGAAATAGGACATACCGCGGACGAGCATGCGATTAATTGCTCTAGCTGTGAAGGAAGTCATTCTCTTGGAGAGTGTCCTATGAGTGACATCACATGTACCTTTGTGAAGGCCGAGATCATGGTCCAGCTCAATGTCCCTTGGATCCAATAGTTACTGTTATAATTCAGCATCAGCAAAGGAATCTTCGAGCCGTAGTTTCTCAAGAGTCGTCTAGAAGAGGCGGAACGTCAGCTGCAAAAGTGGTGCCGCTCGAGGAGCCAAGGACACAATACCTTAATCCTGTTGGCCCTCATCAAGAAAGTAGTAATTGGCAATCACCAACAGCATGTTTCCTGTGCGATGAAGAAGGTCATTGGGCTAGGAAATGCCCTATGAAGCAACTAGTTCTGACGCAACAAGAAAACAACAATGTACCTGTAGCTGCACAACAGCGAACACAGGTGTGCTACAACTGCCACAAGGAAGGCCATTATGCTAATCGGTGCCCACAGAGAAGACAATCAATGTCTACGGCCATGGATGTTCCAGAAGTTACCTCAGTCAAGTTCATAACGCCAAGAGTGAGCAATAAAGTCGCAAGAGAAGTTTGTATGGAGAATCAGTTGAAGAAGAGGCGTCTGAATGAAGACACTGCCTTAGTCGATGAATGCTCAAGGAAGAGAGGTGGACCTAAGCTTTGTTACACCTGCAACAATCCTGGGCATTTTGCTAACAATTGCCCTCATAAGGAAGTGATCGCACCAGTGCAAGTCAATCTCAAATCTCTTCCAGTCAAAAACTTCAACACCAATGCCAATCGAGGAAGTTTAGATCGATGATTTTATCCTATGCAAGTGTTATACCCTCGTTTGTAAAAGAAAAGTGACTAGTGATGAATTCCATGTAAATATTTTCTTGTGTAAAGAAATAAAGTAAAGATGACTGAGATGATGGAAGGGTAAGTGTTGGAATAAAGGCATTAATAGTAAAAGAGGGTCAGATATTTTTCTGAGTATGCACCTGTGATGGTGGTTCACATGAAAGTGATGTGTGTGCAGTGATGGTCAGAATTGTGGTGATCGTGAAGCTCGTCAGTCCGGAAGAATTGCCGTTGCCAGAAAGTACACTATTGCTTGATCTAACCTAGAATGTGATGGAGTTAAGTTGGAGAAAAGTTTCTAGCGAGCAATATTGGATATCAGACCCAAGATGCTACTCCTGAAATGAATTGGTCGTCTGGACATAAGGCTGTCCTGGAGTGTGGTCAAAGAATTGTGTCAGCTAAAAGCCCTGAAAGCGGGAAAATAGAATTTCAAATGACTGCGATTCGTGTTGATCAGCTAAAGGTCAGTAGTGTGGAAATTGTTAGCTTTGTTGAGGTGCCAGTTGTTAGAGAGTATCAAGATGTGTTTTCTAAGAATCCCACCAGATCGAGAGATCAAGTTTGTTATTGAGTTAGTACCTGGTACAACACCAAAAGTAAAGAGACCTCATCAAATGCCTATTGATGAGCTAGTTGAGATGAAGAAGTAGATTGAAGAGTTGTTAGAAAAATATTTCGCTAGAGCCAGTTGTCACCATAGGGAGCGCCTGTTCTGTTTGAAGATGGGAGCTTAAGGATGTGTATCGACCGTCGAGCATTTAACGAAGTGATGATTAAAAGGGTAAGTATTTGCTGCCCAGGATCGTAATTTGTTTGATCAGTCAAAAAGGAGCTGGAGTTTTCTCAAGGATAGATCTTCGATCGAGTTATCATCAGTTAAGAATTATCATCAGTTAAGAATTCGTGCAGAGAATGTTCTTAGGTCAGAGTTTTCTACGCAGTATGGACAGTGTGAGTTTACAGTTGTGTCTGCTAGAATGATCAATGCCATTACAGAATTTATGAACATGACGAATGGAGTCCATGGGAAATTTGGTCAAGCTGTTGTGGTGTATAGGTGGGATGTCTTTGTTTACTTCAAGTCAAAAGGAAAGTATGCAGAACAGTCGAGATTAGTTTTGGAAAGGTTGCTAGACCAATGGCTGTATGCTAAGTTTAGCAAATGTGACTTTTGGAAGGAGAAAGTTGAATTTCTTGCCATGAGATGACTGCTAAAGGAGTTACCGTGGATCCAACCAAAAGCGATGTACGTGGGAGCAACCGAGACCGCTTAGGCAATTAGGAGAAGAAGTTTGTATGGACGCCGCAGTGCGAAAAGAGTTTTCTATGATTGAGGAAACGTTTGACGATAGCACCTGTCTTAGTGTTGCCAGATGTGCAAACGCAGTTTTGATATATACTATGATGCCTCAAGACAAAATCTTGGATGTGTGCTAAAGCAGAAAGGCAAAGTTGTTGCCTATGCGTCAGGACAGTTGAGGCCACATGAAGAGAACTATGCTACGCATGAATTGGAAATTGTTACTGTAGTGCATGCTTTGAAGTTATTGCGTCATTATATAGTTGGAGATATGTACAGACCATAAGAGTTCCAAAGTGCAGACCTTAATATGGAACGAAGGGGATGGTTGGAGTTGATTAAGTATTATAAGGCTGGGATCCGTTATCATCCTGGTAAGGCTAATGTGGTATTCGATGTCTTAAGTTATAAAGGCTATAGTGCTAGTACACTAATATCAAGTGATCAATTGAAATTGTGCAAGGAGTTTCAAAAGTTGAAATTAGAAGTGGTTTCCCAAGGACTTATAGCTGCTTTGGAAGTTAAGCCAATGCTTGGAGATCGGATCAAAGTGGGTCAGAAGGATGGAGGTTTAGCTGAGGATTTTACCGTGGATGACCAAGGAACCACACGGTTTAAAGGTCGAATCTAGGTATGGAACAAGAAAGAGCTTAAGCAGTTGATTTTGGAAGAGGTTAATGATTCTAAAGTATTCAATTCATCCAAAAAGGTGTTAAGATATATCAAGGTCTTAAGGAAAGGATTTGATAGCCTAAGACGAAGCGTGAAGTGGCTGAAAATATCGCTTTGTGTGACGTATCCTAGAGAATGAAAGCAGTGCATCAGAGATCAGCAAGTTTGTTACAGCCGGTGCAGAGCTCTGAGTGGAAGTAAGAGGCAAATCAGTAATAAGATACCTAGCGTTGAGAATGGCCGAGAAGCCTGAAGTGATATGTTGAGAGCTTGTGCATTAGCTTATGCTACATCTTGGGATAAATGTTCGCCGTATGCAGAATTCAGTACAATAATAGTTATCAAGCTAGCTGGCAGATGTCACCGTTGAGGTGTTGTATGGACGTGCCTATCATACTCCGTTGAATTGGAATGAGACAGGAGATCGTATGGTATTGGACCTGATATTCTCAAGGAAGCCGAAGAGCGAGTTGCTATGATTAGAGAGAGGTTGAAGGTAGCTCAATCAAGGAAAAAGAGCTACGCTGATAACCGTCGTCAAGATGTGAGGTTCGAGTCAGATTATTTTGTGTATCTCAGAATTAGCCCTCTTAAGAGTGTTAAAAGGTTTCACGTTAAAGAAAAGCTTGCGTCAAGATATGTTGGTCCGTCCAAAATTTTGAGCCGTCAAGGAAAGGGTGCTTATCAGATGGAGTTGCAGTAGTCAATGGCAGGAGTGCATGATGTGTTATATGTGTCACAGTTTAAGAAATGTCTCAGAGTGCCAGCGGAACAGATGTCATTAGAAGCAATTGAACTGCAGGAGGATTTGATCTACAAGGAGTAGTCGATCAGAATTTTGGATGTTATGGAACGCAAGACCAGGAACAAGTCTATTCGCTTCTGCAAAGTTCAGTGGAGCAATCATTCCGAAAGTGAAGCAATTTGGGAGAGTGAAGACGATTTGAAGTCAGAATTTCCAAACCTATTCTTTATTTAGCCCTGAATCTCGGGGTCGAGATTCTGTTAAGGGGGGGGAGGTTTGTAACATCCCAAAATTTGCTTAAATATTACTTTATTGGTTATTTGTGCATTTTATGATTTTTCTGATATTTATTGGATTTTTCTGGATTTATTTGAATTAACTTTGAATTAAGTATATTGGTCTTTTGTTGAAAATTATTTAAATTTATGCAAAGTTAAAATAAAGTGTTGCTAAAACTATTTTATTTGAGTTCAAAATGTCTCAACGTATTTTTGAGAATTTTCTTGAATTTTTCTTGATAATCCTTTTGTCTAAAACTAATTGAGCTGATTTCTATATTTATTTTTAAAAGAAAAACTCGTGAAAATTCTTTTGAATAGTATCGGGCCGTGGCCCATTGCTGTTTGCGTTCTGGCCCATTCGCTCAGCCCGATCGGCCCATCTTCTAAAAGGCGAAGTGAGCACCTGTGGATCAAGGACGGACGGCTGCAATTGAGGATGAGCCTGAGGAACCCTAGCGTGCGTGGCCATCGGATTTGCCACGTGTAAGTCATCCGGTCGTCTTCTCCAAGCGTCTCTGAGTTGGACTCTATTCCTTGCGCCGTAGCGGCCATGGACTCCTCCCTGATTCGTGCTCAATCCGGCCGCCGCGTGCTATATAAAGGAGCATCAGGAGCGCAGGAAGGGAATCAACCAAAACCCTAAGGTTAAGCCTCGAAAATCGTCGCCGTTTCGCCGCAATCGAAGGTGTTCCACCCCGCACCGCCGTAGGAGAGAAACCGTCTTTTTGTCGCCACCCGTGGAGGTTAGAACCTGAGACCGGTACGGTTGAGTTCGCCGTCAGAGCGCATCCGTCGCGCGCGCCGCCGCAAGGAGGTCACCGGAGCGCCGTCGCCGCCGTAGAATCGAAGCCGTCGCCATGTTCAAAACGTCGCCTTCACTGCCCCGGTGATCTAGGTGAGCGTTGAGCTACGTCAGTAGGAGCGCGATGTCGTGATATTTCCAACCGTGTCCTCGCCGGCGGCCGCCGACGACCCTAGGGCCTTGAGCTCCGTCGGCTTGCGTGGACGTGCTACGGGGTTGACGCGTGTGCCGACGTGGTAGCCAGCTCAGCACCCAAATCGATCAGTTCGCTTGCGTGGTGCGTCGCGTGTGCATCTCCGTGGCGCCGAGTCAGCCGACATGCGGGGCCCACAGTCGAGGAACGGATCGGCGTGAACTCGGTTCATTGTGAACCCGATGAGGTTCATGGACCCAGTCCGTGGACCGAGGGACGCGTGTTGGTCCGTGATTGGATCGGACCTTGGATGACGTCATCAGCGACGCAATAAATAGAATTTTCAATATAAAAATAAATGGATTAATTCGGTATTTTCCAATTTTCAGGTTTTTATGATTTTGGATCTTCTCCGAGGTCGTTCTCCCTCATACGAACTCCGATTGTGGTGGTTCAAATTCCCAAAAAATTTTAAAATTGAGATCTATTTAATGGTGAATTTTATTTGATTTTTACAAATTGTTTGCTCTATGTTTTGGTGTTTATTTGTTGTTATCTTTCGTTTCGCGTAGACGTCGAATTGAGCAAAACATCCGAGGGAGATTCGTCGACTCAAGGCCAAGGGCCAGAGCAAGAATATGGGCTTTATTAAGGCAAGTTGTGCTTTGATCATGTTGAACCTAAGTTTATACAAAAGCTATATTGTTTTACCTATTGCGTATTATTTCAAGTATACAATTGTTTCAATTAAATTGGGACTTAGCTATTATACCAATTTGATATATATATATACCCTACCTTGTCATTGTATGCCATGATCTATTGTCACCCTGGATTGGTTCATTATAGTTGATTAGTAATGATAATCAACCGGGGATGGTTAGACCGAATTAGTTGCTTAGCCATGCCACGTCATCACATGTGCCTGAATCATTGATAAATAATCTTGACTAATGGAATATGGAACAATGTTATGAACTTGTGTGTCATGTGAGATCACACGATGAGATTGAGTTGTTGTGGCGAGTCATGTCACGCAACGATGTTGAATTGTTGATATCACGTGGTGCTTGGTAATCAACTTGGGTGATAATCACTTAGATTGGGGCAAGTGACAAGGGGCGAGGAGGCCAAGGTGGGCCCAATGGGCAGAGGGTATGTGGATGTCTTGCCCTGATCACTCTAAGGACTTAACCTTGCAAGCCTTTGACCTGAGTCAATCATGCAACCACGTGTTTGGTATGGGCCAGCCTAGCTGAGTAATTTGCAATGTCTTAACTTTGGTACTATCGTGGTCGGTGTGAGTTCCCGAGTTATGGAGTAATTCACATGGCGCAAGTGGGGGGCCCTGGATGTGGTAACCAGTCCCACCAGTGTTGAAACCTTAGCGGGTGGTACCGGGTTAAGCCAGAGCATTGTAAAGGCTTTGTCATGATCTCTCCGCCGACACACCAAAGGAAGTGTGTTAACCCGGAAGGCACCAAGAGCCGATCATGTCATGTGGGTAAAGTGCATAACCTCTGCAGAGTGTAAACCTATTCGAATAGCCGTGCTCGCGGTATTGAGGAATGCTCGTGAATTACAGTTAAGGGTTAACTTAATTAAATGGAAAACTTGGTTGGGATGGCGGCATTGCCATTTGGAAGGTTGGAACTTGATTTAGGATTGGAAACTTGGTTTGCTTGAGAAATGCTGAATCTATCTATTATTGTTATTTGTTTTACAGTCTTTACAATCTATTTATTGTATTTGTTCATAAATGCTGCTTTGTTGCAAAATAGCCATGATAGCCTATCCTTTGGAATAAGACTTGCATATAGCTATGTTAGAATTGCATTCTGTGCACAACTTATTGAGTGCTTTATGTACTCACCCTTGCCAACAATAACATCACCAGTTGAAGAGTCTACATCAATCTTTGGAGGAAAGATTCCGTGAGGAGACGAATGTTTAGGGCGCAAGCCTTGTCGATTACTGTGGTATACCGAGGGTTATCCACGTTTTCATTCATTGCGATTTAATATGTCATTCAGCCTTGCGAAGCATAGTCATGTAAGTTGACCATAAGGTCATTCAACTAGTAGTATATAATATATGATGTCTTTCATAATGTTTTCGCTATGTATGATTGTGATATTTACTGATGTTGAGCCTGTGTGCACTAGCGTGATCCTGGACTAGTGCGGTATACACAGAGGGTCCGGATTTGCATATTCGGGTCCCGACAAAGAGTCATATAGAGATATGATTAGCAAAGGGTTGCTTACCGAATTCAGTAGCCTTCTAGCAGTGATACTGAAGCTCACTAATAGACTAATTAATTGTGGGTCTTGAATCACTAAGTACCATAAGAGGGATATGGAATTTAGTGGGAGTATCTTTATTAAATTGTTTAATACAAATTACTTTTCATGAATGTTTGTCTCTGTTTTTGCATATCTTTTCTATTTTAGATCATGGCGCCACCTGCTGCTACACCCACTTCCAGTTATGCTTTGCGTTCAATAATTGAAAAGGAAAAACTTAATGGAACGAACTTTGCGGATTGGTCCCGCAACCTGAGAATTGTTCTTAGGCAAGATAAAAAGAAACACTTTCTAGAGCAACCAATTCCAGATATGCCTGACGAGAATGCTTCCAATGCTGTTAAAGCCGCTTACAAAAAGGCGGTTGATGAGTCCCTCGATGTTAGCTGTCTCATGCTTGCTGCTATGAACCCAGACCTTCAGAAGAAGTTTGAGAACATAGAGGCATACGATATGATCATGGCGTGGCACTTAAGGGTATGTTTGAGACCCAGGCTAGGACTGAGAGATATGAGATCTCAAGGTCCTTGTTTGGATGTAAGCTAGCTGAGGGCAATCCGATGAGCCCTCATGTAATCAAGATGGTTGGTTACACATAGAGCTTGGAAAAACTTGGTTTCCCACTTAGCCAAGAGTTGGCTACTGACTTGATTCTTGCGTCGCTCCCTTCGAGCTTCGGGTAATTCATTATGACTTTTCATACGAATGGTATGGACAAGAATCTCACCGAACTGCATATGATGCTCAAGACAACAGAGGACAGCATTAAGAAAAGCACTAGTCATGTTATGATGGTGCAAAAAGTACTAGCTTCAAGAAGAAAGCTAAGACTAAAGGAAAAGGCAAGGCTAAAGCTTTGGATAAGATCCCCAGCATCAAGCCTAAGCCTAATTCCAAATCTGGCCCTACTTCAGAGAGTGAATGCTTCTACTGCAAAGAGTCAGGCTATTGGAAGAGGAATTGCAAAAGGTACCTGGCAGATCTTAAAAAGAATGGTGGAGTTAAGCCATCAAATTCAGGTATTAATGTTATAGATATATTTCTTGCCGATTCTCTTAATAACTCTTGGGTATTTGATGCCGGATCGGTTGCTCATATTTGCAATTCGATGCAGGGGTTAATAAGGAGTAGGAGCATTGCAAGAGGCGAGGTTGATCTTCGCGTCGGGAATAAAGCAAGGGTTGCTGCATTGGCCGTTGTGACCTTGCCACTACATTTACCTTCAGGATTTATTATGGCATTATATAATTGTTATTATGTTCCAGCATTAAGTAGAAACATTATTTCTGCCTTATGTTTATTGGCAGAAGGTTATAAATTCAATACTGAGGACAATGGTTGTTCTATAATGTTGAATAAGATGTTTTATGGCTATGCTCCCGTTGTGAATAGGTTGTTTATTTTAAATCTTGATGATGGCCCTATCTATAATATTGATGCTAAGAGGCTTCAGCCAAATGATTTGAATCCCACTTACTTTTGGCATTGTCGCTTGGGTCATATTAGTCAGAAACGCATGATGAAGCTTCATAGAGATGGTCTTTTAAAATCATTTGATTTTGAATCATTTGAAACATGTGAGTCTTGTCTACTTGGTAAGATGACCAAGACACCTTTAACAGGGCATTGTGAGAGGGCATCCGACTTATTGGAACTCGTACATACTGATGTATGTGGACCAATGAGCACAACTGCTAGTGGTGGTTTTCAGTACTTCATTACTTTTACCGATGACTATAGTAGGTACGGTTATGTCTACTTAATGAGGCACAAGCCGAAAACTTTTTAAAAGTTCAAGGAATTCTAGAATGAAGTACAAAACCAACGTGGCAAGAAAATTAAGTTTCTACGATCTGATCGTGGCGGCGAATATTTGAGTCATGAGTTTAATAATCATCTGAAGAGTTGCGAAATTGTTCCACAACTTACGCCTCCCGGCACGCCTCAAAGGAATGGGATGTCCGAGCAGCGTAATCGGACCTTGTTAGACATGGTTCGGTCAATGATGAGTCAGTCAGATCTACCACTATCCTTTTGGGGTTACGCTCTACAAACTGTAGCTTTCACACTAAATAGGGTACCATCTAAATCTGTAGATAAGACACTTTATGAGATGTGGACTGGAAAGATATGGGGACCTCATCTACGTTCCCATGGAGTGCCCATACAAAGTAGACTATAGATGCATATGATGCCATATTTTTCTTCCTTGGTACAAATTACCGATAAACAAGCTTTACCATCCAATTATCTTCGGTTAATCATCAATAGTACATATCATTATGAAAATACTCAAATATTTAGTATGATAAATTATCCATATCCACTAATCATTAAATCAACCAACCATCTAACGTTGTATCATGCACTTGCCTTTTAACCACATGAGACAGAGTGATGAATGGCTGGTGCCAACCCTAAGATTACACCTCCTATAGAAGATAAATCAACTTAACAATGTGCCACAACAGCATATAACATTAAACATAACAATACCGCTCTTACGCATGACCCCAAACTTAACTTTTCCTCCCATCGGACAACTTCCCCTTTGCTGTCTCGATTGTCGGATGACCATAACTCCTAGCTCAGGAGCCCAAAAATAAAAAACCATATAAGGTACAAAAACTACACAAAATTACCTACAATTTTCTAGTTGGCCAAAAGTTCAAATTAATTCATTTAACTCCTCGTTCTTACCCCGAAGATTGTTCTGCTACTTTATAGGACAGCAGACTTAGCAATTTTTTATCTACTTTTATACCGCACCACACATAACACCAGCACACCAAGTGCTCAGAATGTTACCTCATCCTACCTTTTCATCATCCTTACCATAATTGTATAAGCAATTCTAGAAACTTCCCTAAATAATTATCACTGGTATTAAACATGGTAAACAAGAATAGAATAATGATATGAACTTGAACAATAAGAAAAAATAAACTTGAAACCATGCGCCCAAGAACGCCCAAGACCATGTGCTCAGGAACGCCCAAGTCCTCGCGCTTGGGAACGCTTAGGTCCTTATGCTAGAGAACGTCCGTATCACATGCATGTAGGAGCAATCTTTAACTTTTGGCCTGGAAAATTATTTAGGTTCTAAATAATTGAAAGTACCTCTCCAAATATTTTCATAATTTTTGGAGTTGGTTTGCTCATTTCAAAAATTCAAACTCAATTTCTACAATTAAATCATTTGGGAAATAATTTAAAAATCCCTTTGTCACCATAGGACAAATTCCTTTCCCTTGGCTCAGCTTGGCTCTTGTTCCGACCCATCTCTAGCCCATGCACCGTCTCTCCGTAGCCACCTCCACCTCTCCACTTCCTTCGTGCAAAGGCGCCCTTCTCATCTGCGCCTTCCCTCCATACACGATAGCCTTCTTCTTCCACGCACTCATGTCTGCCATGAGAGAGCTCCTAAGCATGTTGTAGTGCCCGCAGTTTTTGACCTTGTCACCAACCGTTTTCGCCCCTCTAGTAGTCGCCAAGTTGCCCCCTCCTCCAAGTTGAAGATAGCGTGCACCCAAAGCCATCGCTGCCCTGAGTTATCACGCCTTCTCCCTACATAGCCACTAGATTGCAATGAGCATTTTACCCTCATCTTGCCATAAAAGGCCTATCCAACCATGCCTTTACCTTCACCATCCCATGTTGTTTCCATGTTGCCCAGTTATAGCCTATCTCCCTCACTGAGCCGCTTGGAATGCCATCATCATTCTCAGCTCTGGTGCATACTCTTCGTCGTGCTCTGCAATGGCCACACCCCTATCTGGTGAGCTTTGGTCATGACACTCGTGTCACTTCATGCCATTTGCCATCCTCTTAAAAACCCCTCAATCCATTACGTATCTTATGCAGTGTAGCGCCAGATCCACGCCTTCTTCTCCATCTCTGGCCACTGCCTTCACCAGCACATAGCTTCGTCTCTAGTGAGCCCCCGCCTTGAACATGATCCTTTAGAGCATCTTTGTGATCCCCTCAATCCCACTGTGTGCTCCATTGCAGCGTTGTCACTATGTTTGGCAGTCGCCGTTTGACCCACCACTCAAGACCTCCTCTGTTGTCCTTGATCCCTCCTTCGTGATCATTGTGAGCCCTTAGTGCTAGCTCACCCCTCAATTTGGCCCTTGCTGGTAGTTTTCTTAGTGTCATTGTAGCTCTATTAGTACCACCGCTCGCCACCGTCCCTTTGCCTATTCTGGCAATGATTGGTCCTCGTGCTCATCACCTTAGCTTCACCTGGATCCTAGCTAGCTAGCGTGATCACCCAATCACGCTTTCTCTTTTGCCTAGTTCCTCGCTGACCCTAGACTCTCCACTACTAGTCATCACTGTGTTGTTGCCTCCAGCCACCACCAAGGCTGCCATCACCTCCCAAGGCTTCGCCGTGATTTCCTCCCACCATTTTTGACCTTGCCCCAACATCTCTGCCACTGCCTCACTGCTAATAAGCTCAGAAGCAAGCTTGGCCATGATGTCCCTATCATCTCCCATTGCTGGGTCACAGCAGGTGGGGCCCTGTTCTTAGCCTTAGTAGAGTGTCATTAGGATTAGTTTAAATTGTTTTAATCATGTTTAGTACTTGTGAGTGTATGACATGTGAACCTAATTTGGATTGATGACATAGTTTATTATTCAAACTGATAGTTTGTTACGTGTCACTAGCAGCCTAGCTCCACATGTTAGTTTAAAATTTGGGAACAGGGGAACAGACACCTTCAGTTTGATCAAAGAATGCCTTTTCCATAGGAAAGCATAATTCGACCGATTACACCATTGACGTCACTTGTTGGCACAATATTTTCTTTCTCTCTTTTCTAGGTTTTTCCATCGGCAAGACTTCGATTGCTTATAACTTTTTCATCCGAAAACCAAATTGAGTTATACCGATATCATGTATACTAGATAGACTATGGTCAAAATGTTCACACGGGAATGGTTATGTTGCTGGATAGTGTGGTCACGTTTGTTATTTTACTAGAAAACAAAACTAACATCTTGTGCTGTGAGAGAGGGACCTTGCACGTGTTTGTTGGTTGTTGGAGGCTCTTGCTCGAGTCGGTTAAGGACCGTGAACTTACATGTTGTTGATATAAGTCTTTCGTACAACCATAAGTGCCTTTATGGGAAGGCCCTAGAGTAATAAGTTGTTGGGCCTCATCTTGTCCTGTGGTAGATCAGAGTGGTGGGAGTGCTGGTTAGGTGGCTTGAGGGGGTTCCCATGCAGCAAGCGTATGGGGCCACAATGACGGACACAACGGTGGATTCCTTAGGGTCAATAGGTCAAACTCCTGAGGGAAAAAATCCATAGGGCGGGGCAAGGTTGGGATTGAGCAATGTAAAGGCCTTGTCATGATCCCTTAGTCGAACACCAAAGAAAGTGTGTCATGGCTGATATTAAAAGATGATCATGTCTTGTGGGTAAAGAGTACAACCTCTGCAGAATGTAAAATCTATTCGAATTGTTGTTCCCCTAGTTATGGGCGAAGCTTAGTGATGTCTCTAAGGCTAGTCTTATGTTTTGAAAACTTGGCTGGGAAGGGAAGGTATCCCGTTTTTGTACCTTGGTCACGAGTATGTGGACAATGTTGTTCATGGATACGGAGAGCCATTTGTGGTTATGCTTATGTTACTTGTTACTTTATAAATATCAAAATGTCAACTTCTTTTACAACTCTATTGCAAATAAAAATTCACTTTGTGCAAATGGAAAACTTGGTAAGATAGCCATCTCCTTTAACATAGCCTTGCACACTATATAACCTTTGCTTAAAAGTCTTGTAGAGTATGATTTTCATACTCGCCGTTGCTTGTTGAACATTATCAGAGCAATAAGAAGGTAACCCCTCGATCGGTTACTTCCCTCGCCTCAGGTGTTGGCAAAGTTGACATCAGTTAGTAAGGTTTAATCCCAATCAATTGCCTGTAGTGGGCTAAGTCATGCTTGATGGATTTTTTTGTCTCATTTATCGTTTATTCCACTACTATTTACTTGTTATGCGAACTATTTGGTCGGTTATCCCTTTTCTTAAAAGCTTAGCTGTATGAGCCTATGTTCACATGTTTATTACTATAATGTTACTCTAATAATTTGTACGTGTCTGGTAATGTTATGACAATGTTGATTGTATGTACTAGCCACTGATAATGGCACTAGTACAGTATACACATTGGGGTCAGCATCACATATTCTGGGTCCCGACACCAAATATAGCAAACCATAGAATATCTGGAATCTATGCAAAATTATCTAGCTTTCTCTAGTTATGTAGACAATTTAGTTTGACCGTCTATTAGGCAAAATAAGCAGATTAATATAGCCATGAAAAAATTCTGGACCGTCACCTTCCCAAAGCCATAACTTTTAAACCACTCAACCAAATTTGGTTTTCTTGCACTTTATAAAAACCTTAAAAAATTATCTACATAATTCATAATTATCAAAAACATGAATTCAGCTATCTACTATATTTAATCTATAAATTACCATGACACTACCCAATCACAATGGTTCACAAGATAGTGAGATTTGAAATCCCATATCTTTTAATATGTCTAGTCAAATTAAGTTTTAAGTACTCCATTTAAAGATAATAAAATTATCTGTATATCGCTAGTTATTGTAAAGACCTAATTCGATCATCTTCAAGGTCTAAACCATCTAAACCCGCGACACATACGAGTGATGATGATATGTGGAACAGTGACTTCAAACGGCCATAACTTTCAATCTATCCAACGAAATTTAGTAATGTTTATCTTGTTTGAAAGAAAATAAAGTTATCTACAACTCTTCATTACAACACATTTCCTGACATTGCCTTTAAAGCTCTTAACAATCAAATAGATCTAAACTGCGTAAAATCATAAAAAAAAACCAACAACCCTAAACAAGAATTAGAATGATCCATGAGGCTAATTACACCCTAATTACAAAACTAATCAGCATAAAAATTTATCTACATGGAAAGGTGAGGGTATGTCGGGATCTGAATATGTAAATTCGGACCCTTAGTGTATACTACACTAGTCCAGGATCACACTAGTGTACATAATGGCAACATTGATAAATATCATTCCATATGCATAATAATTAAAGAAAAAGCAACTAACATTAAATATCATAGTAGCGATCTTAAAATTAGGGCTTACAATTATTGCCTTATGAGGCGACAACTCAAATAATCTGTAGCAGAAGGTAATGAAATATCTTTAAGTGAAACCCATCCATATGCCCACAGAAAATCGACTGGGGTAGCGCAACCTAGTTCTTCACGATCTTCAAAGTAGTCCTCATTGAACATAGACATCTTGATGAACGTCTTTAGCAACTGAGTAGCATTGTTTATAGCAAGAGTGAGTACATGGGTAGTCAGCAATTTTCACTACAGAATGCAAGTCTAATAACTACATGCAAGGCTTATTCAAAGAATGGCTGATATGGTTACTTTTGCAAAAAGTAGACTTTAGCATTTGAATAGAATAATAGATTGAAACCATAAGTAAAACAAATAACAGTAATAATAAGTTATTTAAAGATTTTCCAAGTTAAACTAGCACACATCCTACACCATTTCCTTTTTCCTGGCACACAGCCTTCCCTTCTAAGTTTTATTTTATAGAATATAACCTTTGCATAAAATTCCTGAGCATTGTCCATAATCGGGGACACGGCTATCCAAATGTATTGACACTCTGCAGAGGTTATACACTTTGCTCATACGATATGATTAGCTTAGACTATTGTCTAACACACTTCCATAGGTGTGCGACTAAGAAAATCATAACAAAACAATTTAGAAACTCTATCCGAACATTGACCCTTCTAATAAGCCTGAACTCACTATTCCTCCCTCACACAGAGCAGAAAAATAGGAGGGACCTACCATTGGACTAGGAACAATACTTATTCAAGACGTGTGGCTATGGCGACACACCTTCCCCAGACCTCGCATACAGCTTAGTATTCCACATGAGGCATCACATGTCAAGACTTAGAAACTTACTGAGTTAGGTCTGGTTCATAACAGACATGTGATTGTATGATTGGCCCAGATCAATGGCTTACAAGGTGAAGTCCTTAATTGATCAAGGCAATACTTCCATTTATTCACAATAACCATTATCCATTCACATATAATCACCAATGAAATCACTTTCATTCACACATCATCATACCAACCCAATGTCTCATAGACCCACCCTAGCTCACAGCCTCTTGCCACTTGTTTCAGTCTAAATCATTTATCACCCCAGTTAATTATCGTGCGACACATGCCATGAACAATTCAACATCATTGTGTGATAACACATGATACACCCTTTTCATAAACATGATCCATTAGTCAAGTTTAAATTTGCATCTTCAAAACATATTAATTATTCATGACATGGCTAAGCATACTAAGCACGTTCTAACCAATCCACGTTGGTACCTATTAGCATCTAACTAATAATTATCCATCTTCAGTTGGAGTTACATAGGAGTGGTCCATAGGGGGGCACTAGTTACTAAATGGAAACCATCGGTCCAAAGGCGCGCCTAGGGTGATAAATAATCATGGCATAGCAAGTGACAAGGTAGGTATAATTCAATTGGGATGAATAGCTAATTTCAAAATTAATTGAAAATATCTAAGCATAAAATAACATGCAATAGATTAAAACAATATAGCATTTGTAAAACTGGGTTTAACATGTTCAAAACATAACTTGCCTTGGAACAACTCTTGATTTTGATCTGGACCTTGGACTTGAGTCAACTCCTCACCTCAAACACTTCCGGCACTTCAACGTTTAACAAAACGAATACTGAGAATCAAAATAAATTCAAAATAGGGACAAAACAAAGTGCAAAAATCAAATAAAATTCTCCAAAATAAAGAGCTTGAATTCGTACAAATTAAAAAAATTAAATCGCCTCAATCGGAGTTCGTATAAAGGAGAATGTACTCAACGGTGGCGGTGCGACACGACGGCTTGTTGACCGGCTGGTGGCTCAACGATGGCGGTGCGACACGACGAACATCGACGAATGACTATGACCAAATTGTGAAATTAAACACACACAGCAATCTCCAAATTGATTGAGGGGTTACCTTCGCGACGAGATGGAACACAACATGACACGAACGGTCCGGGAAGAAGAGCTCCAAGGCATATGGAAGGTCGCAAGAGCACGTCGAGCGACATGGAGGATAGCTTTGGGTGAAAGATCGAAATGGCGATTAGAGGCGGGGTGAATGATCCCAAATAATATTTTCCCCTACTCAAAGTACTCCAAACAATCTCGCCATAAAAATCTGAAACACCCAAAGATTTTCCTTCAAACTGGTGTTTCTCAGATTCGCACACCCTCCAAAACCCGAACAACTAGACAACTATGTGTACTCCTAGCTTGCATGGATGAGAACCATGAATCATGTGAGGGATTTTTTAATCACAATCCTAGTTGTCAAGTGTCCAAATAAATAGGAATCAACTCAAAGACTACTTTTCTAAAAGAGATAAAGCTAAAACATCAAAGTCTCTTTCCAGAAAAGTAAATGCAGATTTTTCAGGAATTGTCCTCAATTGGAGCAGGTGGTTGGTGAGTGTCTGTTACTCTAAAATTTTTGGGAAATTTTCTACTTGTGAGAACTTGAGGAATGAAACACTCCACCAAAAATCACCTCAAAAATCTTTGTATAATAAACATGAAACATCAAGCATTACAGACAGTCAGGAACTTCGACCAGAATGTTTGAGGCTCGGTTTTCACTTCATAGCGCTCAAACAGTGCAACCAGTGGATGCAAAAAAATTTCCAGAGATGGATATATGATTCGTGCACCTTTTACAAGAAGAATCACTTAAAAAGGATTTTTATAGATGTTTATAAAAATCAAATACTGACTGCTGCGCGAAGAACAAGTTCTGGACAGATTTGCAATTTGATAAAAACTTGATCTCTAGTCTATCCTAGGGTGCAAGAAAGATGTAAAACCATATGAACACCCTCGAGACATCCAAGAAGAACAACATTTAGAAGGAGGGGAGGCAAATCCAAATTGCGATAAAGTAAATTACGAGAATGTAAATGCGGGAAAGTAAATACTAAATTTAAATTGCATAATTTAAATGCGTAATTTAAATGCGTAAAAGAAATGAAACATGAATATAAATGAAGAATATTTCATTTCTAGAAGGAGAGGTTACAAAGCCTCACATTTCATGTGGGCAAAGCTCAAAGGAGCATCAAAAGCCTCAAAACCTTCAAGGGGGAAGGCTACCCCTCCACCCCTATTTATACAACTCTTGGGCCACCTACCACCCTTGGATGAGCCTCTAAACCCTAGAGCATCCATCAAGGGCTAGGATTTACCCACTCAACCAGCCATGCAAGGGTTCACCCAAAACCCACAACACATAATGGGTTTTCTTGTACGGTTTTCAAAGCATACTAATTAGACCCGCTATCCTATCAACTAGACCGCAATCTGATGGCCCTCGTCGATCCGAGCAGCATCTAGCTAGCATCACATCCATTCCTTGTCTTCATGGCTTGCACGGACTCCGTCTCCGATCATCTTCAGGCGATCCCCGACCGTCTGGACCTCCGACGCTCCTCGCCTAGTCCCGGCCATCCTTCGCCTCACCATAACCTAGCACCGTCGTCCTGCAACCATCGAAAATAAGGAAATACCTCACATAGCAATGCCCACAATGATATGCAATAGATTCATCACAGTCCATTTATTAAAATTCATTTTTACTCGTTCTGGCCGGTAGCACCGGAAAAACAGAGAAGACCTCAAATTGCTTTTAATTGAAAATCCAATTCAAATCAAACTCAAACAAGAGCAACCCAAGCTCAAATTTAATTAAATACTCGTCATAAATCTGGATAGACCTCCACATGGTCCTTCAATCTCCCCTTGATGAGTATATTGACAAACACAACAAAAGGCATATGTTTTGAGTTTGAAGAGGATGAAGAAGAAAGCAATTTTTAGTTGCAAAGTCAAACATGGTCCAAAGATAGAAATTGGAACCATGACCAAGTTGACAAAGAGGATTTTGGAGCTTAAATTCCAGAAGGAAGATTTGGAATTTGAATTTAATTTCAAGAAAGTGCAAGTTTTCCACAAAAACTCTAAAATCCAACCATATATGTCAGATGTGATTATGAGATTATGATCCAAAAGAAGTAGCAAAGTTTTACAAAGATCATAATAATCAAATAATCATTCACATTTTTATCTTTTTAATAATGCCTTTTCTACGTTTTCTCCCCCTTTTGACAATATAGGCATCAAGATTTCATATTTTCTCCCCTTTCTCAACATGTATGCATGAAATACATTCTAAGGAGCTTCGAAGATTATCTAATTGATTATAATGACAAGATATGACACCAAACTCATCAATTTCAGATTATGACAAAACTAAGACATGTCCAAGATCAATACATTTTGTAAAAAAACTTAGTTTTCAATAATTCAATCTAGAAAGATTTGACAAGTGCAAAACTTAGCAAAAGTTTCAAATCTAGAAGTAAAACCACTCATAAGATCAATTGGAGAACCTAGAGTTCAACCTACTCAACACTTTGGGGAATCTAGAAGTGTATACAAGGTCCTTCGAGCTCATTTTTATTTGATGCAAATTTTTGTTTTAACACTTTAAATGACATAGCGGGGTGCAAATGTTTGACATAATTTGCATTCTTTACCCACATATGTTTTCTTTATTTGCATTTTTCAAGTGATTGACTCAAGCCATTGTCGATCATCTCAAGAGGAACTCTTAAGAGAATGATCTTGGTCATACACAATACATTCCAAGTTCATCCCAAGTGCAATGGGAAGCAGAATTGTGAATATAAAGTGTTGAGATCAATTTTGCACAAACCGAGTCAATTTTTCTTGTTTTTCATTTTAAGCATATATGAGCGATTTGAAGGACTCTAGTATGGATCAAACAAGTTTCACCCAAGTTGCTATAGGGACTCTAGAGAACTCCAAAATTTCTCAAATCATGGCATAAACCTCTAGAGAAGAAACCTAGCAAGTAAAAGCAACATGTTTCATCAAGTTTTCATTCAAAGCTTTAAATTTTCAAATTTTAACAAGCTTATCATGATAAATGAACTTGGACAAATCTAAGCTAGTCACTTTCTTCAAAAGATGTAGCATGATGTATTTCATGAAGATTGAGTCAATTGCATAATAAACAAAGCTCATAAAATAGAAAATACAGTCTAAATGCAATGCATGAATAGATTCCCAAACTCCCCCTCAACAAATGAATCAATTTTAAGCTCAAATCTGGTTAAAGTTGAGTTATTATCAAGATTAGGCATAAAGAAAACCCAAATGAACTCAATAACAACTAGAAAAACAGAATGAGGAGAAGAAGTCGAGAAACTGCAAAACCGAATGGCTATTGAGCATATATAAGATAGAAGAGACTCACTACAGCTCAGACTCGCTCTTATCTTCCCCAGTGACTGACATAGGGAAGCTGACTCTAGATCCCAACTAAGGAGTGCACATAGACCCTGTCTACCCAGGAGACCCAAGACCTACTAGACTTATAAGACTGTGAGGGAACTCAACCTAGAGAGAAGAGAGAACAGCTAATCACGCATGATAGCAACCTAAAGCACAAGATAAGAGGTCCATGCAAAGCATGCCAGAAGTCTAAGAGAGTGAACTCAACTCAAGAAAAAAATAAACCCAAAGTCACCCAGAAGAAACACAAAGAAAAGAAAAGCTGAAAGAAAACTTATAATACATAATATACAAACCAGCTCCCCCTCACGAAAGGCCGTAAGGGCTCACGACTCCAAGCTCACTCCTCAAGGCAACAAATCTGGAGCTATCCAAAGGCTTAGTGAAGATATCGGCTAACTGAAGGTCACTCTCTACGAAATGAAGCACGATATCACCCTTGTCCACATGGTCTCTAAGGAAGTGATATCTAATATCAATATGGTTGGTCTGGGAATGCTGCACTGGGTTCTTAGCAATGCAAATAACAGAAGTATTGTCACAGAAAAGTGGCACACTCTCTATCTCTAACCCAAAGTCCCGCAAGGTCAATCTCATCCAAAGCAAATAGAAAAAGTGCAGCAACATACTCGGCCTCAGCGGTGGACTGTGCAACTCCAGACTGCTTCCTAGACAACCAAGAAATAAGAGAAGTGCCAATGAATTGGCAAGTGCCAGAAGTGCTCTTCCTATCTATCCTACAGCCAGCAAAGTCAGCATCGGAAAAGGCTTGAAGGGATAGACAAGAAGAAGAAGAGTACCTAATACCATAATCAATGGTAGCACGAAGGTACCTGAAGATGCGCTTGACCGCCTGGCGGTGAGAGGTGCGACGAGAGGCCTGGAATTGAGCTCACAGATACACAGTAAAATGTATGTTCGGCCTCGAAGCAGTGAGGTACAAGAGGGAGCCGATCATGCTCTGAAACTCCTTTTGATTAGTAGGCTCACCATCCTCGTTCGGCTCGAGGACAGCAGTGGTGGCCATAGGAGTCATCACTGGCTTCCCAACAGACATATCGAAACGCCTCAAGAGGTCACGGGTATACTTGCCTTGATGCAAGAAGGTACCCTCCCGAGTCTGCTTGATTTGGAAGTCAAGAAAGTAGCTCAACTCGCTCATCATACTCATCTCAAACTCTGTGCTCATTACCTCAGAAAACTGAGACACAAGCGAATGAGATGAGTCACCAAAAATGATGCCGTCCACATAAATCTGGACGAGAAGAAAATGCGACTCATGGTGTCTAATGAATAGAGTTTTGTCTACTACGATCATCTTGAAGTCATTGCTGAGAAGATATGACTTGAGTCTCTCATACCATGCTCTGGGGGCTTGCTTGAGTCCATACAAAGCTTTAGAAAGCTTGTATACATGACTCGGAAACTTGGGATTATCAAATCCTGGAGGTTGTTTGACATAAACCTCTTCCTCAATATAGCCATTGAGGAATGCACTCTTGACATCCATTTGATAGAGCTTGAAGCCCCAGGATACAGAGAATGCAAGCAGGATCCTAATAGCCTCTTGTAACACCCTAAAATTTTCCCATATTTTAAGTTTTGGAGTTATTTTGATTTTTGGAATTTTTGGGTATTGATTGGAATTTATTTGCATTTATTCAAATGAGGGCTTCTTGAAATCAATTAAAATAATACAAAATTTTAAGCAAAGTTTTTCTGGAAATATTTTATTTGAGTTCCAAATGTCTCAAAATATTTTCCAGAATTTTTCCGGATTTTACTGGGTATTTTTGCTATTTATTTTGGCTTTATCTATTTACCTGATTTATTTTAATTCGAAAATGATTTAAAATTACAAGAATAGTGTTTGGGTCGAAACCCTTCTGTCCGACCCAAGTCAACCCGTGCCGTCGACCCAGCACGCCGAAACCCTAGCCACCGCGCGTTCGGACCGTCGGATCAAGATCCAACGGTTGCCGTTGCGCCGCGTTGCCCGCGTTTGTGCGCCACCCGATTTAGTCCACGCGGATGTCCAGGAGTTAACGCCACGTCCCTTTGCCCGCGTAATCGCCGGAGTTAACGCCGCCAAGCGTTTTCGCTCGTTTCGCCGGTGTTTGCGCGCACGTCGAGGCTCCTTTAAGTGCACCGATTAGCGCGTCTGTCAGAGCTCTTCACGCTGCATCTTTTGACTCCTCGCACACCTCCCGAGTCACCGTCGTTTGCCCACAAAAGCTCGCCGTAGTAGCTGCACCACTCCGTCGCGGTTTTTGCCTCATTCCGCTGCCGCCGGTTCATCTCCGCCGTCGCCAAGGTCACCAGAGTAACGCCCTTGCCAAGCCGCGTCGAGTGGACTAGTTCTTCACGCTGGAGAATCACCGTTGCGCCATCGGCTGCATCGTCTTCCTCAGCGCTGGCAGCCTTTCTCTTCTGCGCCGCCGTTGACCTCGCCAAACCTCACCGACCATTCGATCCGCATCGCACGATCCTAGTTCGTCCACGTCCTCCATCTCCTTTTTAAATCCTAGCGTTAATCGTGACCGTTAGATGTAGTATGGACGTCAGAGATTAGATATTGAGTTCTTGTATTAGATGCGATCTGGGCCATTGGATCGTTTTTGAACGCTTGAGATAGTGTCGCGTCGCTAGGGTAAACAGTAAACCGCTCGGGTACCGTGGGCCGTTGGATTGGATCTGTGCGGTGTTTGCGAGTTCGAGTGGTGTTGCGTGGGATTCATGCCGTTCAGATTTGAACGTGTGGCACGGATGCCACCGCACCCTCGCCAAATCATGTGTGTACGCGTGTGCGAGTCGACCCGTGGCGCGACCGAATCTCGGCCGTTGATTTCAAGCGGACCGCTGAGATTTCGCCGCGTGTCTTCGCGTGAGCCAAGGCGTCGCCGAGTCGGTGCGTGCGCTGGCCGTTGGATTTGGAAGCACCGTTGGATGCGTGACACGTGGGGGCGTGGAGCGCGAAGCGTCGCCGGGTCCGCGCGTGCGTTGGCCTTTGGATCTGTCGGCCCGCTCGATGGCCGACGCGTGTCACGCGGATTCCGGCGCAGCGCGTGAGATCTGGCCATTGATCTTTTGAGGGCTATGATTGCGCCACGTGTTCGTGCATGAATCTCGAGGTGGTCGGTGACATCGCAGCGATGTCGATCTTGGCGTCGGTGGTGGGGACCAGTGCAGCGATACGTGGACCGAGTCCACCGTGGACCAGAGCCGGGCTGTGGACCCAATCCATGGACCAAGGCGACGTGGTAGCACCAGGAAGCGCCACGTGTCGGCTGACGTCATGCTGGCGCAATAAATCGAGTTTTCAATAGAAAAATAAATAAATTAATTCGGGATTTTCTATTTTCTGATTTATATTTTATTTAAAACTTTGAAAGGATATAACTTTTGCATTTCAACTCTGATTGAGGTGATTCTAGTCTCTAAAAATTTGTAAAAATGTGCTCTTTTTAATGGTGAATTTTATTTGAATTTTTGAGGTTATATAGTCTACTGTTTTGGTTATTTATTGCATATATAATTTTTACGCGTAGACACAAATTTGCCGGGAAGTTTCGAGGAAGAGTTTGTCGCTCAAGATCAAGCTTCGAAACACGACCAGCAACTCTTCGAAGGCAAGTGATGCTTTGACCATTTTGATCCCAGTTTTTAATTGTATGTTGTTTTGAAATTATGCATGCTAAGTTAATTAAAAATGAATTAAATAAATTTGGGTAATGTAGCTAATCAACCCATATTGTTATTACCGCCTTGAAATTATTATTTATATGCCCTGAAATCATTGTTAACCTAGGATTGCTTGTACTCGTTGGATGTTAATATGATGCTAACACGGGAGGTTAGACCGTAAATAGATGCTTAGCCTTGCAACGAGTCATCGAAGATTTTCTTGAAAATGCAACAATGCTGATTAATAACATATGGAATGGATTTGAAAATGGTGTGGTAATGCCATGTGATGAAATTAAGGTACGGAGACCTGTGTGGTTCTATACCGATGCTAAGTTATTGTTGGCATGTGTTGCACAATAATCAACTGGGTGAGAAAATGATTTAGACTGGGGCAAGTGGCAGAAGGCTGTGTGCCAGGTGGGCCTGTGTGGCAATAGGATGATGACAGTTGTGAGTCTGTGTGGTATAATGGGCTGTGTGCCACTGTTGAGTGATGAAAGTCTTGCCTTGGTCAGCTAAGGACTTCACCTTGCAAGTCTTTGAACTGAGTCACCCGTACAACCACATGTCTAGTATGGAACAGACCTAGTTGATTAGGGTTCTGATATCTTTCCTCTGAAACCTCAGGGTGATAGTACACGGGGTGTATCTGTGTGGGGGAGTGTACCTGTGCTACGACTTGGTGCCCATCCAACGGTGTTGGCCTGTCCTATACTTCAGTTCTGTGTGAGGGGAGTGATAGTGAAGGCAATACCGGAGAGGTTCATTGGTTAAGGTAGAGGTTCCTTAAATAAATTGTTAGTTCAAAAATGTTGTTTGATGCAAATGAGCCAAGTAAGCAAATTCTTTGGAATAAGTCTTGCATATAGTAATAGCAATGCATTCTGTGCATTACTTGTTGAGTGCCTTGAGTACTCACCCCTCCTTGCCTATCAACCCAACATCAGTGGAGGAGTCTACGCCAGCATGGGAGGAGTACATCGAAGAGCCGAACAATTAGAGAGCAAGCCCAGTTGGTTGCCTGTGGCAAGTTGATGGGACTCCACGAAGTTTATTTGCTTTCCTCTTTTACCTTTTATTACTCTGATAATGTAAGCCCTGCGTGGCTGATCTTATGTAAGGAGACCATAAGGTCGTACAATTCAGTTTATATAAATGTTTGCACTATTTAATATGGTATCGTTGTGAATGTCTGTGATGTTCAACCCTATAAAGACTGTGTGTGCTAGCGTGATCCTGGACTAGCACAGAATACACAGAGGGTCCAGATTCTCAGAATCGGGTCCCGACAGAGGTGGTATCAGAGCAGGCTGACTGTAGGTCTTGACCCTAACTAGGTTAGCCTTGTCTAGGAGGATAAAACTATTTTCTAAAAATTTAACAACTTGAGAAAGAATATCAATGAAATCTCGACTTATCTTTGCTCTCTTGCTCCATACCTATGCTGAATTCTTATTATTATTTTCTATCTATTTTAAATTAAGGCCTGACCAGAGTTGTGTTGGCAGATGGTCAGGAGGATCCATACCTTTGGCGAGCGCGCTGGTGGTTATGCCGTGGAGTTATGGAGGATGCTTCAAGTTCATGGAGGTTTCGACAGGCCCCTTTACCGTAGTCGCACCTGGGCGGTCAACGGTAGAGTCAGAGGCATGGCAACGACGATCACTGTCTTCGCGAGAGAGCACACGGGAGCAAGCCGGCCGTTCAACATCACGGTCCGAAGGGTTACCTTTGAGGCCGGGATTCAGGAGTCCGTGCGTCTGGCCATGAGGAGGATCGATCAGGCTAATGCTGGAGAGCTTCGGGACACCGTGTTTCGTCTGCACCCGCAGGAGGGAGGAGCTCCAAGAGGACAACTTCATCTAGAGGGATATGCAGCGGTCTTACACCTGGCGCGATTTGCAGCCGCTCGAGAAGCGGTGATGGACGGGTCGTTCGCGAGCTTGGTCCGTCTCGCCGCTTTGGAAGCGATTGGCGAACTCTGAGAGACCGGGCTTCGCTTTCGCGAATCGCAGAGTTGGAGGACACGCTCTACGCCGGACCGCCACAGGCCGAGATGGAGCTTGACGAGGAGGAGGACCCTGAGGAGCTGGTGCCCGAGCGAGAGGAGCCGATTCTGGACCAGGAGGCTGAGCTTGAGGGACAGGATTCCTCAGCGCCAGCAACACCAGAGGGGGATGGTCACCGGGACCAGTTCGCCCCGATGCCGGAGCACCCGCCGATGTATGCTCCGGGGGAGCCGCAGCAGGGATGGCTCGATGAGTGATCTAGTCAGGTGTAGTGTCGAGACTCGAGTGTTTGAGTCACGTCTTTTGTTTCAGAGTCACCATTAGGTGTGAGTCGTTGTGGGTCTTAATGTTTGTTTACTTGCTTTGTTGTGAGTGTCTAGTATGCGTTGCATTGCCCTTAGGCACTTGTGAGCAACCATACTATTTTACTAAATTAATAAAGTTGCTAAAAAACTCAAGTTATACCTGCCTTCCCCGCATAAGTTCTTTTACTTGTCTATGATTTCTTCTACTTTTCATAACCTTGGAAGCTTTCAACAGATGGTGAGGACTTGTGGTAATGTTGGAGCTAGCGGAAGTGGTGTCAATCAGGCGGAAAACCAGAATGAGGAACTAATTCCTCAACCGCCGCAGGTTGATCTGCAGAATTTGTGAGCTTGTCTAGCTGCCCAAACCCAACTCATGAACACTATGATGCAGACCATGCAGCAGATCTCCAACCAAGCTGCTGCGAATGCTCAACCAGGGGGTAACCAAGGACCACACCCCTATTCCAGATTGTCAGAATTTATGAGGACTTGTTCACCCATGTTCTTAGGCAATGCCAATCCATTGGAAGCAGATGACTGGTTGAGGACGATCGAAAGGAAACTACACATAACCCAGTGTGTAGGACAAGAGAGGGTACTCTATGCCTCTCATCAATTGGAAGGAACTGCTGCGGAATGGTGGGAAAACTTCTGTGCAGTACATGAAGACCCACAAGGAATCACTTGGGAGGAATTCACCACAGCCTTCCATCAGTACCATGTACCAGAAGGTATTATGGATCTTAAGAAGGAAGAGTTCCGGAATCTTAAGCAGGGTAGCCAATCAGTGGCAGACTACCTGAACAAATTCACCCAATTGGCACGCTACGCACCAGAGGATGTAGCGATGGACAAGGCAAGATAATCCCTTTTTATGAAGGGATTGAACGCTGGGCTGCAGGTGGGACTGATCACCCACACATTCCCGGACTTCCAGGAGCTAGTCAACAAGGCTCTCATCCTGGAAGATAAACGCCGGGAGTTGGATGACAATTGAAAGAGCCGAATGGCACAACAAGGAGGTCGTCAGGGCCAGCAGAGGCAGAGGACGGCACCCCAACAGTTTGTTCGATACCAGCCCAGAGGCAGTGACAGGGCACCACTGCCGCAAACTATCCAGTGGGCTAGAATGTTCAAACTCCAGCCAGAACAGTGGTACAAACTGGAGGAAATTCCCAGGCGGCGAGAAGGCATTGCTATCACTGCAACGAACTAGGGCACTTTGCCAATAACTGCCCTAAGAAGGGAGGTGTCACCCCCGTTCGCTTTAACCTGGGGAACACACCCACAAGGACTCTAGCGCCGAATGTGAATCGTGGAGCAACGTCATCGGCCACTCCGTCTCAAGCAACCACACGAGGCCGAGTCAACCACATCACCGCAGATGAGGCCCAGGATGCTACGAACGTTGTATTGGGTAAGTTCCTAGTAAACTCAGTACCAGCTACTGTTTTATTTGATTCTGGAGCTTCACATTCATTTGTTTCCCGAGATTTTGCTGTTCAAAATGATTTGGATATCGTGCATCTTAAATGTGTGCTTATAGTCCAATCCCCTGGATCAGAACTCCGATCCAAGGTAGGATGTTCTGGGGTAAGACTAATAATTAATGGAACAGAGTTCCTAGTGAACTTAATTATCCTAAATACCCAAACCCTGGATGTTATCCTGGGAATGGATTGGCTAACTAAGCACAAGGCAGTGCCGGACTGTGAACGAAGAGTCATATCAGTTGAGAGCCCGAATGGGAAGAGGATTGAATTTGAAGCAACGACAGTGCGGGATGGCCAGTTGATGGTCAACAGCATGAAGACCGTCAGCCCAGAGGATGTACTGGTGGTCAATGAATATCCGGATGTTTTTTCAGAGTATTTACCTGGGATGCCGCCGGATAGGGATATCGAGTTCGTTATAGAACTTGTGCCAGGGACAACTCCCATAGCTAAGAGACCCTACCGGATGTCCACAGATGAGTTGGTAGAGATGAAGAAGCAGATTGAAGAGCTGTTGGAAAAAGGGTTTATAAGACCTAGTTCATCGCCATGGGGAGCACCAGTCCTGTTCGTCAAGAAGAAGGACGGGAGTTTTAGGATGTGTATAGACTATCGTGCACTCAATGATGTGACGATAAAGAATAAGTATCCGCTACCCAGAATTGATGACCTATTTGATCAATTGAGAGGAGCAGGAGTCTTCTCCAAGATTGATCTCCGATCGGGGTATCATCAGTTGAAGATCCGATCAGAGGATATATCAAAGACTACATTTTTGTCGAGATATGGGAACTATGAGTTCACAGTTATGTCCTTTGGATTAACGAATGCACCAGCATACTTCATGAACTTAATGAATAAGGTTTTTATGGAATACCTGGATAAGTTTGTGGTCGAGTTTATAGATGATATCCTTGTCTACTCCAAGACGAGGGAAGAGCACGTTGAACATTTAAGACTAGTCCTTAAAAAGTTAAGGGAACAACAGTTGTTCGCTAAATTTAGCAAATGCGACTTCTAGAAGGATAAGGTTGAATTTCTTGAGCATATAATGACTGCTGAAGGAGTTGCAGTAGATCCAAGCAAAGTAGAAGCAATATTGCATTGGGTGCCACCGAAGTCGATAACCCAAATCCGTAGTTTCCTTGGAATGGCGGGATATTACCGTCGTTTCATTGAAGGATTCTCTACAATTGCGAGACCCCTTACCCAATTGCTAAAGAAGGAAAAGAAATTCTTGTGGACATCAGAATGTGAAAAGAGTTTCCAGGAGTTGAAGAAGCGGTTGACGTCAGCACCGGTATTGGTTCTACCTGACGTTCATCAAAGCTTTGACATTTATTGTGATGCATCGCGGCAAGGATTGGGGTGTGTATTGATGCAAAACAGAAAGGTAGTTGCATATGTGTCGAGGTAATTGAGGCCACATGAGGAGAATTATTTGACCCATGATCTGGAATTGGCTACCGTAGTGCATGCACTGAAGTTATGGCGTCACTATCTCATCGAAAATAGATGTGAAGTGTATACAGATCATAAGAGCCTTAAGTATATCTTCACGCAAGCTGACTTAAATATGAGGCAAAGAAGATGGTTAGAGTTGATTAAAGACTACAATGATGGAATCCATTACCATCCTGGTAAAGCCAACATTGTGGCTGATGCCCTGAGTCGGAAGAGCCACAGTGTAAATACACTGTTGGAATCAAGTCAGAGTGAGTTGAGTAAGAGATTTCAGAAAATGAGGTTGGAAGTAGTACCAGAAGGATTTTTGGTAACCTTAGAGGTAAAACCTACCCTGGAGGACCAGATTAGAGAAGAACAAAAAGATGACGATAAGATCAAAGGAGTCAAATCTAAGATGGATGAAGGCAAGGCAAAGGATTTCAAACTGGATGATCAAGGCACTATATGGTTTAAAGGACGCATCTGTGTGCCGAACAAAAAGGAACTGAAGCAGTTAATCTTAGAGGAAGTATTCAATCCATCCAGGAAGTGCCAAAATGTACCAAGACCTGAAGGAAAGATTTTGGTGGCCAAGCATGAAGCGGGAAGTTGCAGAGTATTTCGCATTATGTGACATATGTCAAAGAGTCAAAGCAATGCATCAGAGGCCAGCAGGACTATTGCAACCCCTAAAGATACCCGAATGGAAATGGGAAGAGATTGGTATGGATTTCATAACTGGTTTACCCAGAACTCAAGGAGGGTATGACTCCATATGGGTTATAGTGGATCGTTTAACTAAAGTTGCGCATTTCATACTAGAAAAGACCACTTACTCAGGAGATCGGTTAGCAGAATTATACATGGCAAGGATCGTTTGTCTGCACGGAGTTCCGAAGAAAATAGTGTCTGACAGAGGTACTCAATTTACCTCAAGGTTTTGGGGTAAACTGCATGAGGCAATGGGAACTCGTCTAAACTTCAGTACAACATACCATCCACAGACAGATGGTCAAACTGAGAGAGTTAACCAGATATTGGAAGATATGCTAAGAGCTTGTGCTTTAGCATATTCTACTTCTTGGGACAAGTGTTTGCCCTATGCCGAGTTCAAACACAATACTGATTATCGTGCAAGTTTACGATGTCTCCATTTGAAGCTCAGATGGCGATCTGTCGAACACCATTAAATTGGAATGAGACCGGTGAACGACATGTTTTTGGTCCGGATGTACTTCAGAAAGCAGAAGAACAGATCACCATAATCAGGGAAAGACTGAAGATTGCTCAATCAAGGCAGAAGAGTTATACCGACAACCGTCGCAGGGAATTGAGCTTTAAACCTGAAGATTTTGTGTATCTCAGAGTTACACCACTCAAAGGAGTCAGAAGATTCCATGCAAAAGGGAAGCTCGTACCCAGATATGTCAGACCATTCAAGATCCTGAGTCGCAGAGGTGAAGTTGCGTACCAATTGGAATTGCCGCAGTCACTGGTAGGAGTACATGATGTATTCCATATGTCTCAATTGAAGAAATGCCTTCGGATGCCAGAACAACAAACACCACTGGAAGCAATCGAGCTACAAGAAGATCTGACTTATAAAGAGCATCCGGTGAAGATTCTGGACACAATGGACAGATAAACCAGGAATAAGTCAACGCGCTTTTGCAGAGTTCAATGGAGCAACCATTCAGAAAGTGAGGCGACATGGGAACGAGAAGAAGATCTGAAGAAGGAGTTTCCAGACCTATTCTGTAGTCAGCCCTGAATCTCAGGGTCGAGATTCTGTTAAGGGGGGAGGTTTGTAACACCATAAAACTTCCTAGGAGTACTGTACTCGTCTAGCATCGTCCTGGCCATCTCTACCAGGGTCCTGTTCTTCCTTTCCACTACGCCATTTTGCCAATGGACGTAGGGAGAGGAGAACTGATGCTCTAAACCAGACTCCACACAAAAACTCTCAAAATAGGAGTTCTTGAACTCTGTGCCATTGTCACTACGTATAGCTCGTAGGGCACTAGGGAGCTCAAAAGACAACCTATGAACCAAACCCCTAAAATGGGTAAATGTCTCATCCTTCGAGGACATGAAGCACACCCAAGAGTACCTCGAAAAATCATCAACAATGACAAAAACATACCACTTCCCACCCATTGATCCTCTACTTAGGACCAACGGTGTCCATATGTAAAAGCTGTCTGGTGCATCACCATCACAACAAATGGATCGAGGATGAGAAGCAGCAACCATCTTGCCATGTCGACAAGGAGAGCAAACTAAGTCTTTGACCAATTTGAGTTTGGGCAAACCACGAATGAGATCACGGCTGCTAACTCGGGTCAAATGATCAAATCCAATGTGACCAAGTCTCCTATGTCAGAAGGAGAGATCATAGGACTCTGAAGCTATCAAGCAACGGAGAGAGTCTCCAGAAGAAGCAGAAAAAACAGCACGAAAGACTCTCCCATATCTAGAAATCCCGCAAACTAACCCTCCTAAAGAATCGAGGATTCTACACGCGCTACTCTTGAAACTCACCTCGAAAGAGTCATCAATAAGTCGAGAAACAGAAGCAAATTGTATTCCACTTACTTACTAAGGCAACATCTTTAAGAATGAAATTGTCATTAATGCGGATGGTACCTTTAGCAATGACTCTACGAAGAAGCATCCCCAAAGTGATCAACTCATCACCGGGACTCGGACTAGGAAGAGAACCATCGAGAATCTCGGTCATATGGCGAGAACAATCGAGTCAACAATCCAAACATCTCCTTCCCATCCGATTTAACCCGGTCAATGCACACGAGAAAAGATGACTCAATCTGGGACAAAGAGACGATCTAGGAACCCAATCTCGAACCACACGACGCCTAGAGGTGCCACCACGTAAGAAAAAGATCGACTCTGGCATCTACATGATGCTCTACTCACACGACTGAAGCAACTCTAGTAGATGATCTAGGAGCCGGAACCGATTGGTCCGCCGTGGTGCAAAAACCGAACCATCCCGGTAAAAGGCTTTGCGGATCTCCTACCAAAAACACCTCACGCCACGATATCTACCTCGATGGAAAAACGAGGAATATCAAGAGGACGGCGAAAGTTCGACTACTGAACAAAGACCAGACTAAAACTCAAGAACTAGCATGAAAACCGAGTCCCGACGCCGCCCAAAAACAGCGACTCTCTAACCTCGCCTAGAAGCGGTGTGTACCTTAGGAGCACTCAAAGTCTGGGGATGACCCTGAATACCCCTAAGAACAGCAACACGCTCATGCCGAGTGATCTTGGTGCGCCTGAAGCAAAAATGTACTAGGTGACCATCCTTCTTACAGAAGGTACATGTGTACTTCGCCTTGCTAGAGGCAGAAGCAACAGGGGTAACACCCTTCTGGTCAGAAGTCCTATGGACAACCCCAGTAGACCTAAATACGGTGGTGCTCACTCTGGGAGCTACCACAATCTCACCACTCTTGGAGCCACGCACAATGGTGGGAGGATGCGCCCGAGCGTGCTCCAAGGGATCAAATCCTAGACCTTGATTGAATCTACTAATCTTGGATTGGTCTAGAATAAGATTGAGCTTCTTCTTGCCTCCAACAAACTTCTCGAGAGTGCTCATAAGATACTGGCAGTCTCGAAAGAAAGAGGCACAAGAAGAACAGGGGGAAGAAGAAGAAGAACCAGAAAGATGAGCTCTCTCAGCACGTGCATTTTTCTCCCTCAGCAGGGCTGCCTCAATCTTGAGGGCCTCACAAAAAACGCAAGACGCATTTCTAATTCTATTGGCTTGGTCTTCTAATTTCTTCCTAAGTTCGACATGGATTTTATCCATATCATCCTTAACCCCAACACACAGCAGACAACCAGTTTGTGACTTAACTAGTAAGTCCTTAGCATGTTGATCACACTTGACATTCAAATCATCATTATCAAGTTTTAGTTGCCTACAACTCTCACATGAGCTGACTAGGTCCTTAGAAGCATGCAATTCAAGTTCATTATTTCTAGCAGAAAGCTTTCTAAGGTGCGAGCTCATGGCATCAATTTCAGTAAGCAGTTTAGGGCAATTATTACAAGAAGCATTTGTGTGAGCATGAGAAAAACTAGCCTCAATAGGAATAGCATCAACTGAACTAGTGTTAGCATTCTTCAACCTAAGACCATCAAGTTCAACAAGCACACTATCATGCAAAGTCCTTAGGTTCTCCAGCTCCACAAGCAACGCGTCACAGAGTGTACAGCTATCAGAGTCTCGGGAGTAACATGATTTAAGTGAAGCTAACTCCCGAGACAAGCTATCTACCTCTTTCTCTAACTCAGAGCACCTCGACCTAGCCTTAGCATGAAACTTGCCTAATTTACAGAAGGCATCATTGAACTTGTCGTAGGTGGGTACCTCATCCGTGTCGCTGTACAGCTCGGAGTCGCTTACTTCAATGGCGCCTGCCATGAAGCACATGCCGGAGAAGTCGTCGCTTCCCTTCACCTTCTCTTGCGGATCGTCCTTGCTTGCATCGCTCCAGTTCTCCATGTCAGAGAGCTCGATGTCGTCCAGTGCGGCGAGGACCCGGTGAAAGAGCTTCTTGTTCTTAGCAAAGTTACGGTACCTCTTCTTCGCCGGCTCACGAGCTGGGGCCTTCTTGTTGCGGTTCATGTCGATGTAGTCGTTCTTGCTTGAACCGCCTTGTTTGTTTTTGCCCTTCTCCAACCAGGGACAGTTTGCTCGAACGTGGTTGGGGCCACCACACTCGAAGCAAATGATCTTGCCACCTCTCTTCCTCTCTCTCACCCTCTTGTATGCATGAGAAAACTTGCGAGCGAGAAGAGCAAGCTCATTTTCTGGAAAATTTTCCAGTTGGTCATCGCTTAGATCGCAAAGTGCAGAAAGAGAGAAACCAATAGAAGGATAAGAAGAAGAAGACCCAATGGGATCAGTGACCAAGGCCATCGACTGAGATTTCGTCTTTCGTGAGACGACATCGATCTCATGAGTCTTGAGGCGAGAACAAAGCCCATCAAGAGTCAGAGTCGACAAGTCGGTGGTGTCCTTGATGGTGGTTACCTTCATCTCCCAAACACGCAAATCGAGTGCGTCAAGAAATGTCGAGCATTATCCGAGTCAGGGTATATGCAACCAACTGCTCGAAGATCGCTCAAGATCTTGGTAAAACGACCGAAACACTCATCAAGACTCTCACCAGCGTGTTGTTCAAACTTGTTGAACTCACGCTTGAATTGGTCCTGTCGAACCGTCTTGATTTGGGTAATGCCCTCATGGTAAGCATCGAGGGTCACCCAAATCTCGTGAGCGTAATCGGAGGTGAGAAATCTTATCATACTCATCATGGCTAAGACCACAGTATGAGAATGTTCCTTGCCTTAGCGTTTGCCTCAACGTCGACCATATTGCCGGCCGTGACGCTTTTCATCGCCAGGAACCTCATACGGAGTTTCACCTTCGCCATATCAGAAGCCTCAGGCGATGATGTATGACTCCATTCGAGATTTCCAAAAAGGAAAATCAACTCCAGAGAAAATAGGAGGCTTGGTGGAATACTTGTCCATCGCCATGGCTTTTGAGACCGGTCAAGATCTATGAAAGAGCAGAACCGGCTCTGATACCAATTAAAAGACCGAGATGGCGATCAGAGGGGGGTGAATGATCCCAAATTAAAATATGTTCTCTAAGGAAGATCACAAATGCAGATTTTCACCCAAAGAAACCAAGCCAAACCTCTAGATAATCAAATGGAAGCGAAAGAGTCAATTTTCATGAAAAATCAGCCTGAGGCCAGTGCTACCGCACTCTGGGGCCGGTGCTACCAGGTTACTGTAGCGACAGTGAAACCAAGCAAATGAACAGCGTTTTCAGCACGGGATCAAATAGGAGAATTGATGTATCTTTTGATCCATTGATCCAAACTCAACCAAACTTGGTAGATAATATCCTTGGGATGTTAGGAACTTATTCCAACCTTCAATCACAAGGATTGATGTCAAAGTTCCTACCTTTATGCCCGAGAACGAAGAACATACCAAGTTTCAACAAAAACCAAAAGAACTTCGATTGAGGCTTGCTCGTGGGATTTTGATGATCAAAGTGATCTTGAATGACTTCCCACACATCCCAGCAAGCAAAAGAACACAAAGAAGTTCAAGGAAACGCACTCTATAAAATCACACATTCAAGAACGCAAAGAACAACTTCTTGCAAGAAGAACGCATAGATTTCTTAGATGATTGAGAACAAGAATTCAGAAGTAGAATCATTCATCAAACATCAACCTCAACAAAGATTCGTAAGCATGTAGAAGGAGAGGAGGCAAATCCAAATTGCGTATATGTAAATTGCAAGAAAGTAAATGTGGAATTTAACTTGCGTAATTTAAATGCGTAAAGTAAAAGCGTAAAGGAAATGAAACATGAACATAAATAAAGAACATTTAATTTCTAGAAGGAGAGGTTACAAAGCCTCACATTCATGTGGGCAAAGCTCAAAGGAGCATCAAAAACCTCAAAACCTTCACAGGGGGGAGGCTGCCCCTCCACCCCTATTTATACAATTCTTGGGCCACCTACCACCCTTGGATGAGCCTCTAAACCCTAGAGCATCCATCAAGGGCTAGGATTAACCCACTCAACCAGCCAAGCAAGGGCTAACCCAGAACCCACCACACACATGGGTTTTCTTGCACGGTTTTCAAAGCAAACTACACTTATCCACTACTCTATCTTCCAGAACTGCAACCCAACAGCTCTCCATGATCCAAGTAGTGATAAGCTAGCTTCTCACTGATCTCTTGTCTCTTGAACTGCACCGACTTCATCTTGGCCATCTTACGCGAACATCCGCCAACTTGAACCTCCCATTGTCCCATGCCTAGTTCCAGCCTCCCTTCGCCTCACCATGACCACCAAATGAAGTCCTACATCCACAAAGACAAGAAGACCCTTCTTGGTTCCACCATGAACCCAGCGCATCAATTCTATCACGAATTTGGGTTAGTACAGACCAAAACACTTCAACCAAGTGCAAGCATCCTGTTTTTAATACAGCAGTAATCTTCTCAATTTTTTTATGATTTTTTATATTGCTCAGATGATAAACTTGTCAACATGAAACAGTTGCGTTTCAAAATTCTCTACAACTTTCATGTAGAACACATAATTTTTTGAGCACGGGAAGACATTCAAAAAGGCATATTACTGCACACGGGTAAAATTGGTCCGTCATACACATGAAACTCACACGACATTTGGTACGTCATACACATGAAGCTCACTGAGATTTGGTCCGTCATACACGTGAAACTCACAAAAATTTGGTAAGGCATACACGTGAAACTCACAGAAATTTGGTCCGGCATACACGTGAAACCCACTGTGATTTGGTCCGGCATACACGTGAAACTCACAGAAATTTGGTCCGGCATAAACGTGAAACCCACTGTGATTTGGTCCAGCATACACGAGAGACTCTCAGAAATTTGGTCCGGCACACACGTGAAACCCACTGTGATTTGGTCCGACATACACGTGAGACTCTCAGAAATTTGGTCCGTCACAAATGCAACTCCAACTTGAAATCAAATTTAAATACAAACTCAAATCTAAGCTATCCTAGATCATATAAAGTCAAATACTCATCACAAACATGGATGGACCTCCACATGTTCCTTCAAATCCAAACATCTCCCTTCCCCATCCGACGAACCTGATCAAGACACAAGAAAGAAAGATGACTCAGTACTGGGATAGAGTGAAGACTTAGGAACCCAATACTGAACCATACGACACCTCAGTACCACCACGTAAGAAGACTGGACTCAAGTGTCTCTCTGACGTTTAACCCTAACAAGATCAGTAGCAACTCTAGTAGATGATCTAGAAGCTGAAACTGGGTTGGCCTGCCGTGGTGCAAAAGCCGAACCACCCCAATGAAGCTCTGCCTAAAACTCCTACCAGAAAACACCTCACGCCGCTGATATCTACCTCGATGAGAAAAACGAGAAATATCAAGAGGACGGCGGAAAGACTTACCACGGGCGGCTCCAGGACTAAAACTCGAAGAACCAGCATGAAAACCGAGTCCTGAACGCTGCCCAAAAACAGGCGACTCTCTAACCTGTCTAGAAGCAGTGTGTACCTTAGGAGCACTCAAAGTCTGGGGATGATCCTGAATACCCCTAAGAGCAGCAACACACTCATGCCGAGTGATCTTGGCGTGCCTGAAGCAAAAATGTACTAGGTGACCATCCTTCTTACAGAAGGTACATGTGTACTTCGCCTTGCTAGAGGCAGAAGCAACAGGAGTAACACCCTTCTGGTCAGAAGTCCTATGGACAACCCCAGTAGACCTAAACACGGTGGTGCTCACTCTGGGAGCTACCACAATCTCACCACTCTTGGAGCCACGCACAATGGTGGGAGGATGCGCCCGAGCGTGCTTCAAGGGATCAAATTCTAGACCTTGATTTAATCTACTAATCTTGGATTGGTCTAGAATAAGATTGAACTTCTTCTTGCCTCCTACAAACTTCTCGAGAGTGCTCATAAGATACTGGCAATCTCGAAAGAAAGAGGCACAAGAAGAGCAGGGGGAAGAAGAAGAAGAACCAGAAAGATGAGCTCTCTCAGCACGTGCATTTTTCTCCCTCAGCATGGCTGCCTCAATCTTGAGGGCCTCACAAGAAACGGAAGACGCATTTCTAATTCTATGGGCTTGGTCTTCTAATTTCTTTCTAAACTCGACATGGATTTTATCCAAGTCCCCCTCAATCATAGAACATCGCAAGCAACTTTCTTGTGACTTATCTAGTAAGTCCTTAGCAAGTTTAGCACACTTGACATTTAAGGATTCATTGTAAAGTTTTAGTTGCCTATAACCCTCACATGAGCTGACTGGGTCCTTAGAAGCATGCATTTCAATTTCATCGTTTCTAAAAGGAAGCTTCCTAAGGTGATCACTCATGGCATCAATTTCGGCAAGCAATTTAGGACAATTTGAACATGAAGGAGTAGAGTGAGCATGAAGAAAACAATCATCAGTGACTCGAGAGAGAGAAGATCTAAGAGAAGCTAACTCCCGAGTCAAGGTACCTACTTCCTTCTCTAGCTCCATATACCTAGCTCTAGCTCTAGCATGAAATTTTCCTAATTTGCAGAAAGCTTCATTGAGCTGGTCATAGGAGGGTACCTCGTCCGAGTCGCTGTAGAGCTCGGAGTCGCTGATGCCGTTGGCGTCGGCCATGAAGCACATGCCGGAGAAGTCATCGTCGCCTTTCTTCTCTTGTGGATCATCCTCGCCCTCGTCGCTCCATGTCTCCGTGTCGGAGAGGTTGATGTCGTCAAGTGCAGTGAGGACGCGGTGGAAGAGCTTCTTGTTCTTGGAGAAGTTGCGGTACTTCTTCTCACACGCCGGCTCGCGAACTGGAGGCTTCTTGTTGCTGTTATTGTCGATGTAGTCATTCTTTGCCGAACCGCTGGTGTCGTTCTTTATCTTCTCCAGTTTGGGGCAATTAGCCCGAATGTGGTTGGGGCCACCAAACTCGAAGCATGTGATCATGCCACCTCTTTTCCTCTCTCACCCTCTTGTATGCATGAGAAAACTTGCGAGCAAGAAGAGCAAGCTCATTTTCTGGAAATTTTTCCAGTTGGTCATCGCTTAGCTCGCAAAGGGCGGAAAGAGAGAAACCAGTAGAAAGATCAAGGGAAGATCCAGTGAGATCAGTGGCCAAGGCCATCGACTGTGATTTCGTCTTACGATAGACGACGTCGATCTCATGAGTCTTGAGACAGGAGTAAAGCCCATCAAGAGTAAAGGTCGACAAGTCGGTAGTGTCCTTGATGGTGGTCACTTTCATTTCCCAAACACGAAGATCGAGTGCAGTCAAGAAATATCGAGCATTATCCGAGTCAGGGTATATGCAACCGACTGCTCGGAGGTCGCTCAAAATCTTCGTAAACCGACCAAAGCACTCGTCAAGACTCTTACCAACGTGTTGTTCAAACTTGTTGAACTCACGCTTGAACTAGTCCTGCCTCACGGTCTTGATTTGAGTAGTGCCCTCATGGTAAGCATCGAGAGTCACCCAAATCTCATGAGCGGAATGGAGGTGAGAAATTCTATCATACTCACTGCGGCTAAGACCCTGTATTAGAATGTTCCTTGCCTTAGCATTCGCGTCAACGTCAGCCATATTTTCGGCCGTGACGTTTTCATCAGCACGAACCTCATACGGGAGTTTCACCTTCTGCCATATCAGGAAGCCCTGGGCAGTGATGTATGACTCCATCCGCGATTTTCAAAACAAAAAATCAACTCCAGCAAAAATAGGAGGCTTAGTGGAATACTTGTCTATCGCCATCACTCTTGAGACCAGTCAAGATCTATGGAAGAGCAAAACGGGCTCTGATACCAATTGAAAAATCGAAATGGCGATCAGAGGGGGTGAATGATCCCAAATAATATTTTCCCCTACTCAAACTACTCCAAACAATCTCGCAATAAAATTCTGAAACACCCAAAGATTTTCCTTCAAACTGGTGTTTCTCAGATTCGCACACCCTCCAAAACCCGAACAACTAGACAACTATGTGTAACCCTAGCTTGCATTGATGAGAACCATGAATCATGTGAGGGATTTTTTAATCACAATCCTGGTTGTCAAGTGTCCAAACAAAGAGGAATCAACTCAAAGACTACTTTTCTAAAAGAGATAAAGCTAAAACATCAAAGTCTCTTTCTAGAGAAGTAAAAGCAGATTTTCCAGGAATTGTACTCAATTGGAGCAGGTGGTTGGCTAGTTTATGTTGCTATAAATTTTTTGGGAATTTTGCTCCCTGTGAGAAGTTGAGGCATCAAACACTCCACCAAAACTCACCTCAAAAAGCTTTGTAGAATAAACATGAAAAATCAAGCATTACAGACAATCAGGAACTTCGACCAGAATGTTTGAGGCTCGGTTTTCACTTCATTGCGCTCAAACGGTGCAACCAGTGGATGCAAAACATTTTCTAGAGATGGATATATGATTCTTGCACCTTCTCCAACAGGAATCACTTAAAAAGGATTTTTCTAGATTTTTATAAAAATTAAAGATTGACTGCTGTGCGAAGAACAAGTTCTGGACAGATTTGCAATTTGATAAAAACTTGATCTCTAGTCTATCCTAGGGTGCAAGAAAGATGTAAAACCATATGAACACCCTCAAGACATCCAAGAAGAACAGCATTTAGAAGGAGGGGAGGCAAATCCAAATTGCGATAAAGTAAATTACGAGAATGTAATGCGGGAAAGTAAATGCTGAATTTAAATTGCATAATTTAAATGCGTAATGTAAATGTGTAAAGGAAATGAAACATGAATATAAATGAAGAACATTTCATTTCTGGAAGGAGAGGTTACAAAGCCTCACATTTTATGTGAGCAAAACTCAAAGGAGCATCAAAAACCTCAAAACCTTCAAGGGGGGAAGGCTACCCCTCCACCCCTATTTATACAACTCTTGGGCCACCTACCACCCTTGGATGAGCCTCTAAACCCTAGAGTATCCATCAAGGGCTAAGATTTACCCACTCAACCAGCCATGCAAGTGTTCACCCAAAACCCACAACACATAATGGGTTTTCTTGCACGGTTTTCAAAGCATACTAACTAGACCCGCTATCCTATCAACTAAACCGCAATCTGACGGCCCTCATCGATCCGAGCAGCATCTAGCTAGCATCACATCCATTCCTTGTCTTCATGGCTTGCACGAACTCTGTCTCCGATCATCTTCCGACGATCCCCGACCATCTGGACCTCCGACGCTCCTCGCCTAGTCCCGGCCATCCTTCGCCTCACCATGACCTTGCACCATCGTCCTGCAACCATCAAAAACAAGGAAATACCTCACATAGCAATGCCCACAATGATATGCAATAGATTCATCACAGTCCATTTATTAAAATTCATTTTTACTCGTTCTGGCCGGTAGCACTGGGAAAATAGGGAAGACCTCAAATTGCTTCCAATTGAAAATCCAATTCAAATCAAACTCAAACAAGAGCAACCCAAGCTCAAATTTAGTTAAATACTCATCACAAATCTGGATAGACCTCCACATGGTCCTTCATTGGGACTTCACGGTGTTTCGGGCAAATAAAAGCATGAAAACGAGGAACGGGTTAAGCAAGAAGAGACGGTCCTGTTGCTCACTTTAAATAGGCTCAAGAAGGCTCGAAGAGATAGAAGCCAACACGAAAACGGAGATATTCAAAACAGCAAAACTTGAATCCCATGCGTAAAAGAGGGGATTAGGTCGAGAAAATAGGTGGATTGGATGAGGAGAAGGTTGCAACGAATTGAAAACAAATTCGGAGAAGAAACCGCTTCGATATTGAGCTCCAAAATCTCTCACATGGAGGAAGAGAGAGACACACACACCCCTTGCTACTTCTGGAGCTTGAAGAAGGCCTCCGATCCCACTTGTCAGCGAGATGAAATTTTTAATTTTCGAATTAATTAATTACAGAAAAATAAAAAGGCTTTTAAACAATAGAAAATAAGGTTAGAAAATTTTAAAAAAATATCAAAAATACCATGAGACATTTTGAATTTAATAAAATTATTTTCAGTGATATTTAAATTTAAATTTGTCTAACATAAATTATTTTATAAATCTGAAATAAGAAAAACTCTTTTTATAATCCAAAAAAATTAGGAAAAATGTTTCAAAATCATAATTAAATAAGTAAACACCATTATGCAAAATTTGGGCTCACGCATCAATGAATATCCAAGAAGGAAAACACAGGAACTCTTCTCTTTGTTGCTCTTTCCCTTATGTCCCCCTCTACCTCTTGCAAAAGACATGGTGATGCCCTAGGAAAAAGAGGAAGAAGCCCTAGGAGATATGCGCCGCCCTAGTGAAAGGTGGTGACTGCCCTAGGGAAGAAAAATGCAACCCTAGGGGAAAAACGAGTCTCTCCCCTTTTTTATACCAAAGGCTCTAGTGGGCTAACCCAACGGGCCCTCCCACATCCTAATTAATCATCATCATCATCATCATTATTATTATTATCATCATCATCATTATTATTTGGAATAATCTTGGCTATCAGTTTCTAGTACCCACAACTTCTCACTCCATGCTCCAAATCAAGCAATAAATAGTCGATTTCGACCATCTCGACGGACCCCTCGCATATATAATCTCATATTATCAAACTAAGCTATGGATTTTAAACTTAAGCTTCAAACCTCATATTCAAATTAAATTTAAAATCCAGAATTACACCAAAACTTGGGGCATTATGCCACATATAGCTAACCATAACTTCTCTAGAATCTATGAAAAATTATCTAGCTTTCTTTAGTTGTGAATTTTTTTTTTAATTCGGCCAGCATCTAGACCTAATAAGTAGATTAACACAACTACGTCTAGTAGCGACTATTTTCTCGTAGCCATAACGTTTTAACCTATCATCAAAATTCAAAGTTCTTGTACTCTATAGAAATTTAAACAGTTATCTACACTTTTCATAATTTGGTCAAGCCATAAAATAGGCTGTAGATGCTCCAAAACTAAACCTGAAAGCAGAGACCAGTTTATTGAATCCCGACCACTACTAAACACCTACCCAGTGCTATTCAACTTCCTCATCTACAACAAATATTACCACAAGACCACTCTACCATAGTGCCAACATGAGGAAAATCATCCTAGGGTCTATACCTGCTCCCCAAAGATTTGACAAAAACGTCGAAAACCGCAACCCTTCGTGATCCCCACATGTTCCTTGCTCCTTCACGCTTCCCAAAATTACCACTCCCCGTCCCCCAAGATCCTTGACACCTCCTACAAATGATGACGTGAACGGATCTCAGATTAGATGCATGGTTTGGTGAGAAACACCAACAGACGAGGGGAAGGACGTCAGGACGCGTCATGGCCATGGTTGGCGCAACACGATATGGCATGGCATGGCCACAGCGCTGCACACCTTGGGCGGCGACAGCGGTGTTGGCAGTGCAGTACAAGGCAATACGAGGGGGCAGTGGCCCAAGCGTTTAGCGGCGCGCAAGGCTTGGTCGGGGATGGAACAGCGGCACAGCAGCACAGGCTATGGTTGGGCGAAGATGACACGCAACGGCGTAGGGTGACGAGCGATGGTTGCGTGCATACAGAGAAGGGTGGCGGCGCAGCTTGGGTTTGGGGCAGCCTCCCTCCGTCCTTGCTTAAGTGGGCACGGCCTGGATGCCAAGTCCGGCTCGGCCATGGCGCGCAAGTCCTTTTCCTTTTTTTGAATATTATAGGACCTACATTAGAAACTGTCAGTGTTCTCATTTTTCCTTTTCCATGTTGTAAAATGTGTTCTTCGGACAGTATCTACTGTTAGTACTTTTCCTTATCACCAGACTCGTCCAATGAACTATGGGGCCCAATAAGGTTGAAATTGTTGGAATTACATAGGCTAGGACCAAATAATTCAGAAATAATTCATGGAAAATCCCAAAGGCCCATTAGGTGGAAGAGTGGTGAAAATGCAATAGTCCCATATTGCTAGTTGAGGTAGATGAAGACCGCCTTATAAGGGAAGCTTCCTCCACCATGCTTGAGCATGAGAAGGAGAAAGGAGAGAACACACGTGTGCGCTCGCTCGCCTCGCCACGACAGGCTAGGCCAGGCCAGGCGGCGCACGTACGCGACATGTGCGTGAATGGTGCAGTGAAATCAAGTTCGATGGCTTACGCAGGCGCAGTTCTCTTTTGCAGTTTTTGCAGCGTGGGACTAAGTGGTCAACACGTTTACATTATGCGGAAATTAACTGCACGTAGAATCCGTAATTGACTCAAATCTTGGAACCGATTTGATGCAGTAACCATAACCGACTCATATCGTGCTCCATGATCCTCTCTCTGTTATATATACGTAGAACAGAGATCAGCTACCTCTCGAACCTTTTGCCTTCCTGAAGTACTACGCTGCCTCCGTCTTCCTCATCCCTTCACCGGCGTGCACCGACTATTGGGAGAGCAGGTCTCCGAAACGTCCGCCCTTGAGATCCTTCACCGGGAGAGGGCGAATCACGTTTTTGGGAAGCGTCTTCACGTGACTGCTCGCTGGTTTCTTCACCGATGATTAGCTTCGCCTACATCGCCTTCTGATCTTCATCGGCATCTACTATCGGGTTTGACCACGTCTTCGTGTCATCTCGGTAACGCAAACGAATCACATCTATGTTTTGTTTATCTAATAATATGGATGAGATAGACATTGCAATTGTCATATTGCTTCTATCTAGTTTATTTGTTTCATCTGTTCTAGCTTCAATTATTGTCATAACTTATTTTTGGAATAGATTCATCATCAACATGCCTAATTATCCAACAATCCAAAAAACGTGATAGGCTTTTCATAGTGAATATGATTAAAGCAGCTGGTTTTGCTGAGGCAATGAAACCGAATAGATTTACCGGTGTTCACTTTAAGAGATGGCAGACGCGAGCTACTCTATGGATCACAGCTATGAACGTCTACTGGGTTGCGACTGGCAAACCTGAAGGAACCCTTACTACTGAACAGGAAAAGGAGTTCAAGGATGCCACCACAATTTTTGTAGGATGTGTTCTTAGCGTTCTTTCAGACCGCCTTTGCGACGTGTATATGCACATGTCAGATTCAAAGGAGCTGTGGGAGGCACTTGAAAATAAATTCAGTGCCTCTGATGCTGGCAGTGAACTGTATGTTATGGGGCAATATCATGACTACAAAATGGTTGATGGCCGTTCTGTAGTTGAACAGGCTCACGAGATACAGTTCATTGCGAGGGAACCTGATCATCTCAAGTGCACGCTACCCAACAAGTTTGTGGCTGGTGGCATCATTGACAAATTACCTCCCTAGTGGAGGAATTTTGCCACCTCTCTAAAACACAAGAGGCAAGAAATCTCTATTGAGAGTCTGATTGTGTCTCCTTATGTTGAGGAGAAAGCTCGGGCGAAAGATGTGCACCCAAAGGTGGTTGAGGGACAAACCAGCGCTAATTTTGTACAGCGTTCTGGTTCTGGTAAGTTCAAGTGAAAGGGAAAAGCTGTTCATACTACCAACTTTAAGAAGAAACAGCAGAATGACAAGCCTTGCTTCGTTTGTGGTGAGATTGGACATTGGGCAAAGAAATGTCCAAGCCGCAAACGAGGAAAGGATCAACGATGTGAACTCCAAATCATCAATGTATCATTAGCAATGCCGAGAAGGAGACACCTGGGTATGGTAATTTACTCACTGTTCTTTCGGCTATTCAATCTACCGATTGGTGGATTGATAATGGGGCTAATATTCATGTTGTGCTGATGTATCATTGTTTTCTTCTTACCAAGTTGCTCGAGGTTCCTCCGTGTTGATGGGAAATAGGTCACATGCTTCTGTTCTTGGTGTTGGCACGGTAGATCTGAAGCTTACTTCGGGAAAGATCGTGCGGCTCAAGAACATGCAGCATGTCCCTTCAATCAACAAGAATCTCGTTAGTGGTTCCCTTCTTTGCAGAGAAGGGTATAAGTTGGTGTTTGAGTCGAATAAAGACGTCTGTAATAAATTTGTGAATCATCTTTGTGACAATGTTATTGGTAGTGAGGCAAGTGTTTGGCACTCACAACTATGTCATCTTAATTTTGGTTCTATGTCTCGGCTTTCCAGTATGAAATTAATTCCGAAATTTTCCATTGTCAAAGATTCTAAGTGCCAAAGTTGTGTGCAGTCTAAACAACCTCGCAAGCCTCACAAGGCAGCCGAGGAAAGAAACTTAGCACCATTAGAACTCATACATTCAGATCTCTATGAGATGAATGGTGTGTTGACGAAGGGTGGAAAAATATACTTCATGACTTTAATTGATGATGCGACTAGATTTTGCTATGTGTATCTCTTAAAAACAAAAGATGAGGCTTTAGACTACTTCAAAATCTAAAAGGCAGAAGTTGAGAATCAACGGGAAAGAAAAATCAAAAGAGTTAGGTCGGATCATGGTGGAGAGTATTCCTCCAATGATTTCTCCCAATACTGTGCAGAGCATGGTATCATCCATGAGAGGACGCCTCCCTATTCGCCCCAAACCAACGGGGTTGCCGAAAGGAAGAATCGCACCCTGACTAACTTGATTAATGCCATGTTGGACACTGCGGGATTATCTAAGGCATGGTGGGGGGAGGCCTTGTTGATCTCGAGTCATGTCCTAAATAGAGTTCCCACTAAGAATAGTGAGGTAACTCCATATGAGGGATGGGAAGGAAGAAAACCATCACTATCCTACTTGCGCACTTGGGGGTGCTTGGCGAAAGTCAATATGCCGATAATAAAGAAGCGCAAACTTGGACCTAAAACTGTTGATTGTGTCTTTCTGGGATATGCTCATTGCAGCATTGCCTATAGGTTTCTAGTAGTTAAATCTGAGGTATTCGACATGCACGTCAGTATGATAATGGAGTCTCGAGATGCAACGTTTTTTGAGAATATATTCCCTATGAAGGATATGCATAGCATTCCGAGTCAGGCTTGTGATACAACTCCTGAACTTGCCATACCATTTGAGCTTTTTGAACAAACACATGAACAAACTCCTGAGGAGGATGACAGTGATGCTCCTAGAAGGAGCAAGAGAGAAAGGACCGCAAAATCCTTTGGTGATGATTTCACTGTGTACCTTGTGGATGACGTTCCCAAGACCATTTCAAAAGCATATGCATCTCCTGATGCAGACTACTGGAAGGATGCGGTCCGTAGTGAAATGGATTTCATTCTCGCTAACGGAACTTGGGAAATCACAGATCGTCCTTATGGTTGTAAACTAGTTGGATGCAAATGGGTGTTCAAAAAGAAGCTTAGTCCTGATGGTACTATTGAAAAGTACAAGGCCCGGCTTGTGGCCAAGGGTTACACCCAAAAAGAAGGCGAGGATTTCTTTGATACTTATTCACCCGTTGCTAGATTGACCACAATACGTGTACTACTGTCCTTGGCTGCCTCTAATGGTCTTCTCGTTCATCAAATGGATGTTAAGACAGCTTTCCTTAATGGAGAGTTAGATGAGGAAATTTATATGGAACAACCCGATGGATTTGTAGTAAATGGTCAAGAGAACAAAGTTTGTAAGTTGCTGAAATCTTTGTATGGCCTTAAGCAAGCACCCAAGCAATGGCATGAGAAGTTCGATAGAACTTTAACATCTGAAGGCTTTGCTGTAAACGAAGCTGATAGATGTGTATACTACCGCTATGGTGGGGGTGAGGGAGTTATTCTATGCTTGTATGTGGATGATATTCTAATATTTGGAACAAATCTTGATGTGATTAATGAGGTCAAGATGTTTTTGTCCCAAAGCTTTGATATGAAGGATCTAGGAGAAGCTGATGTAATTCTAAACATCAAGTTGATCAAAGGTGGGGATGGGATTACACTTGTGCAATCCCATTATGTGGAAAAGGTCTTAAGCCATTTTGGCTATATGGACAGTAAGCCTTCTCCAATACCCTATGATGCTAGTCTAATACTTCGGAAGAATCGAAGAATTACTAGGGATCAACTGAGATACTCTCAGATTATTGGTTCACTTATGTACCTAGCTAGCGCTACAAGGCCTGATATCTCTTTTGCTGTAAGCAAATTGAGCTGGCTTGTGTCCAATCCGGGTGATGATCATTGGCGTGCTCTTGAGAGAGTAATGCATTATCTGAGAGGTACTATGAGTTATGAAATTCACTATACTGGGTATCCTGGTGTGCTTGAGGGATATAGTGATTCTAATTGGATATCTGATGCTGATGAGCTCAAGGCCACGAGTGGATATGTATTTACTCTTGGTGGTGCTGCTGTCTCATGGAGGTCTTGTAAGCAGACCATATTGACGAGGTCAACCATGGAAGCGAACTCACGAAGACTGAATCTGACAACGATTGAAGCGAGAATGGCCGTGAGCTCTTGATGGACTTACGGTAGTTGAAAAACCGATATCGGCTATCATTATGAACTGTGATAATCAAACAGTTATCGTGAAAGTGAACAGTGCGAAGGATAACATGAAGTCCTCAAGACACGTAAAAAGACGGTTGAAATCTGTCAGGAAATTGAGAAACTCCGGAGTGATAGCTTTGGATTACATCCTAACTGCTAAGAATCTGGCAGATCCGTTTACAAGGGGTCTATCACGAAATGTGTAGATAGTACATCTAGGGAGATGGGAATGAGACCTACCAAATAGTTAACTACAGTGGTAACCCAAGCTATGTGATCGGAGATCCCGTGAATTAGCACCTAGGTAAAAACAAGATGATGGATTAACTGAAGAAAAGTACATTCTACATCCTACTCCGTGAAAGATGATGTACTCTTAAGAATTGTGAGGCAGGTTGACTACGATCTTAATGTGTTATGTTGGTTTTTACACAAACAAAGATGATGTCCCGCAGAGCATTCTTGAAAGAACACACCTATATGAGTCCGACTGTTGGTCGCAGTCCATGAGACGTGGGTACTTTCTAAGAAACTCATGAAGAGGCCAAGGCGTATGACTTATATGCTCCACCCGAGGGGTAGACTGTCGGCAACCCAGTATCAGCTAGGGCCTTAAGTGAAACTTGTATGCACAAAACTTGCAATTCAAGGCATAGTCCATTGTTCAAGTTGTAGACAAATGTAGCTTGAAGTCCAGGTGCAATTGAAGGCATAAATTCTCCACATCGATGGGATAATTTATATCGAACTGAGAACGTAGAAAGAGCTCATCGGAGGTGCCCCTTTTGGAAATTTTGCAGAGAGAGAGGAGTAGCATTGCCATCTCCACACATGTGCCCAATGGAACACTATCCCCAGGATGATTGACCTAGCCGATCGGCCAAAGAAAGGTTGTCTGGGTTGATACGAGATTGTCCTAACAGAAGCTACAGAAAATCGGTTCACGAGAGAATCTCTCTGCCAAATTAGGTGCTGAACCAAGTTAAGATCTAGATAGAGTCAGATTCTGCTAATCGGGAAGATTTGGCTGACAAAATACATAAGCCAATGGAACCCAAACCAAGGTGGTGTCCGCCTGGTCTTAGCCGATCACAGCGTAGGCGATTGCAAAGACTAAGGACTCAGGAAATTAGAGAGGCTGATGAAGAGAAATAGAGGGATCGAACCTTCAATGAACTTCGGCCGATCAAAACTACCAAAAAAGAGTGGAGGAAGAAAGAGCAGGTTGAAGAAGATTTCGATTCAGCCGATGACCTGGATTCTTCCAAGATTAGGGATGATACGCCTCCAATGGATATCAACATGGTGTTCACGTTGTCGGCCGAGTTCAAAATTAAAACCTAGTCGGCCAAAGAAACCTTTGCTCAGTCATGTTTAGGTGCCCAAAATGCGATATTTGAAAAACCACGAGATGATCATCGGCATTTGAAGCCATTGTATTTAAAAGGATATATAAATGGCAAGCCGATATCAAGGATGCTGGTGGATGGAGGAGCTACCATCAATTTGATGCCATACACCACCTGCAAGAAGTTGGGTAAGTCCGATGAAGATTTGATCAAGACTAATATGGTTTTGAATGACTTTATAGGCGATCCCATAGAAGCCAAGGGCATTATGGTTACAGAGTTAACTATCGGTAGTAATACTTTGCCGACCGCATTCTTCGTCATTGACGCTAAAGGCAATTACAGTGTGCTGCTTGGCCGAGATTGGATTCGTGCCAATTGTTGCATTCCGTTGACCATGCATTAGTCGCTTGTCCAATGGAATGGAGGCGAAGTTGAAGTCGTCTCCGCTGATACATCGGCTCATATTGCTATGGCTAGTTCGGACGCAAATTGGCAACATGAGGAAGCCGAATGTATATCGGGGAAAACGCTGGATGATTGTGACTTCATTTGTGTTGGTAAGACTGGATTTATGCCGATCAGTGTCAAGCCGGGTACGTTCGATCGAGCAAATGAGGTATTACACCGACGGGGTCAAGGAAAACAGTGAAGACCCTACAAGACAAAATGCAAATCTATCGACAAATGACGAATAGCTATGAGGCCATCGAGGATTTCCAAGAAATCGAAAAGTTAGGTCAAGGGTTCACATCCAACGACCTACTTGAAGAAGTCGATATAGGTGGTGGTGATAGGAAAAGACCAACTTTTATTAGTGCAAAATTAGATGCAAAATATAAAGAGAAGTTGGTCAAAATTCTCAAAGATTATAAAGATTGTTTCGCTTAGGAGTATCACGAGATGTCTGGTTTAAGCTGACAACTGGTCAAACATCGGTTGCCTATTAAACCAGGATATCGGCCGTTTAAGCAGTATCCTAGAGCTTTAATCCAACCCTGTACAATATCATTAAAGAAGAGATAGAACGATTATTGGAAGCAAAATTCATTAGGCCTTGTCGGTATGCAGAGTGGGTTTCCAATATCGTTCTAGTCATGAAGAAAAACGGGAAGCTTAGAGTGTGTGTCGACTTTAGAGACTTGAATAAAGCCACACCAAAGGATGAATATCCGATGCCAATAGCCGATATGCTTATCGACGCCGCATCAGGAAATAAAATCATTGTGTTTTGGATGGTAACGCTGGGTATAATCAGATATTCATGGCAAAAGCCGATATACCTAAGACTGCATTCAGGTGTCCTGGTGCAATTGGGTTATTTTAGTGGACAGTTATGACGTTCGGCTTAAAAAACTCTGGGGCAACTTACCAACGAGCCATGAATCTGATTTTTCATGACCTAATCGGCCATATTGTTGAAATATACATTGATGATGTTGTAGTAAAATCTAAAGATAACCTACAGCACTTAGCCGATCTAGAAAAGGTCTTCCAGAATATAAGAGTACATGGTTTGAAAATGAATCCTTTCAAGTGTGCGTTTGGCATGTCGGTTGGGCAATTTTTGGGCTTTATAGTCCATGAAAGGGGAATCGAAGTTAATCAAGAAAGGGTCAAATCTATAGCCAAAACAAAGCCACCGACATGTAAAAATGAGTTACAAAAGCTGATTGGTAAGATTAACTATCTCCGACGATTTATTTCAAATCTTTTCGGTTGGATTCGTACGTTCACCCCTATGTTGAAGTTGAAGGATAATCAAGAGTTTGTTTGGGGAGCTGACCAGCAAAAGGTTTTTGATGATATCAAGGAATACCTGGCCAATCCTTCAGTTCTAGCCGCGCCACGAAAAGAGGTTCCTTTCAAGCTATATATATCGGCTGAAGAAGAAACTATCGGAGCCATTTTAGCGCAGGAAATCGATAGTAAGGAAAGAGTAATCTTTTATTTAAGTTGACGCCTACTAGATGCTGAGATTAGGTACCCTTTTGTCGAAAAGTTATGCCTATCTCTATATTTTTTCTGTACAAAGCTAAGGCATTATATTTTAGCATCAGCTTATAAGGTGGTTTGCAAAACCGATGTTATAAAGTATATGTTATCAGCTCCGATTTTGCGAGGTCGACTTGGTAAATGGGCTTATGCCTTAATAGAGTTTGAACTATCATGTGAATCGGCTAAGACAGTTAAAGGATAAGTTATAGCCGATTTTATCATAGGACATGGTACCACCACCGACCTAGTTTCTGTTGCTCTGTGGCAGCTGTTTTTCGATGAGTCGGTATGTCGAGAGGATGATGGTATTGGTATTGTACTCATCTCACCCAAGGGTCACAATTTTGAGTTCGCATTTCGGTTGAATAGCCGATGTTCGAACAACCAGGCAGAATACGAAGCATTGCTCAAAGGATTACAACTATTGGAAAATATCGGAGTAGATACTGTTGAGGCATATGGAGACTCTATGTTGATCGTGCAGCAAGTGAAGGGCGAGTACCAATGCCGTGATGAAGTGCTACTAAAATATTTAGAACGGTGCTTCGAAACTATCGACTCATTTACCTCATTTTCTATCAGCCATATCCCTTGAGAATTGAACGATAGAGCCAATGCACTGTCTCAGCAGGCATCAGGGTACAAGGACTTTAGCCGATATCAGATGACTGAGCTAGTGGGCAAAGCTATCATGTGTGCCGATGCTATCGTCTGGAGAATGCGGATAAGAGATTACCTAATTGACCCATCTAAGCCAACAGAACGCAAAGTTAGGCAGCAAGTATTGAAGTACGTAGTCTTAGATGAGATTTTGTACTATCGGACGTTGGAAGGTTTGCTGCTAAGATGCCTTGGAGCCGAGGAGGCGCTGGTGGCAATGGGTGAAGTGCACGAAGGTATTTGTGGATCTCATCAATCAGCTCATAAGATGAAGTGGATGCTTAGGCGAACAAGGTATTTTTGACCGACAATGTTGGAAGATTGCTTCTGATATTACAAAGGGTGTCAGACTTGTAAAAAATTTGGCAACGTACAGCTAGCACTGGCATCAGTTTTACATCTGATTATCAAGCCATGGCTGTTCAGAGGATGGGGAATAGATGTAATCGGTCAAATATTTCCTACTTCAAGTAAAGGCCATAAGTTCATTTTGGCCGCGACCGATTATTTTTATAAGTGGGTTGAGGCTATACCTCTCAAAAAGGTTACGAGTGTTGAAGCAATCGGGTTTGTTAATGAGCACGTTGTTCATCGGTTTGGAATACCACAAACAATCACGACCGATCAAGATAATGTGTTTATGTCCAATGAGTTTCAGAATTACACAAAGAGCCTGGGGATCAAGTTGTTAAATTCATCCCCAAATTATGCTCAGGCTAATGGACAAGCTGAGTCATCTAATAAAACGTTGATTAAACTAATTAAAAGGAAAATCGATGAAAAATCGAGGAATTGACACTCAACGTTATCGGAGTCACTTTGGGCATATCGGTTAGCCTATCAGGGAGTAACAAAACTGTCGCCTTATCATCTAGTGTATGGCCAAGAAGTTGTTTTACCCGTGGAGATTAACATTGATTCTATACGAGTGGCAAGACAAAATGGTTTGTCAGCTCAAAATTACAACAATCTTATGATCGATAACTTGGACGAATTAACAGAATTACGCTTTTTTCACTGGATCAGCTTAAGAAGAACAAGATAAGAATTGCGAGGGCATATAATAAAAAGGTGGTGCCTAAGTCTTTTGTTGAAGCAGATTTAGTTTGAAAAACCATACTACCTGTTGGTTCTAAAGATAACCGATTTGGGAAATGGTTGCCTACGTGGGAAGGGCCGTATAAGATTAATCAGCTAGTTGACGAAAATTCATACATACTCAAGACGTTAGAAGGAATTATTTTGCCTAAAGCGATCAATGGGAAATACTTGAAGAGGTACTATCCTAGCATCTCGGTTAGAGCCTAATCAGCTAAGAGGAGGTGTCGTTCTGAAAAGCCAAGTTAACTCACTGCGATTAACGGTTAAAAGGAAATAAATTACATGACAAGATAAGCATAAAATCGGTTAAACAACCGATTATAAAAGTTAAAGCGTTACAAGAAAAGTGTTCCAAAAGACGAGCATCCAACAAAAGTTTTTCATCATGAAAAAGATATAACATTGAAGGCCAGAGCCAGGGAGTCTTGCGCCCAAGGCCAATAGAGCACCTGCGGCTTTGGCGATCACGCCTTGCACTTCATCGATTATGCGTTCGTCTTCTTTGGCATCCCCTGGCACCGGTATCACCTTAGCCGATTGTTTTTTCACATTTACCATGGCCATAGCGGTGCCAAGTTTTTGCTCCTTGATTGCCGATGAAGTCTTCTCCATGGTTTGTTGGCTTTCTAGAAGTTGTTTTTCAGTCTTTGCCAACTCTTCCAGGAGGAATTTCGCAGTAGCCTCAAGCTTCAAGATGGATTCCTTGCTAATCTTAAGCAACTGAGCATCGGCATCAAATTTGCGTTTCTTCGCTTTGGCGTCAGCAACCAGCTTATCTAGGAGCTTCTGATCGGCCTCTTGGGCTTCACGACGGGCAATTCTTGCTTGGGCTGCCTCTACTTGTGATTTCTTTTCGTCTAGATGGCAGACGTTCAGGAGTGCTTCCATTGCCTCTGGGGGTAGATCGGCTTCGATTGCTGCCATGGCATCGCGAATCGGTTGATTATTGGTAAGAATCTCCGATTGCGGCCTCATCACCAAGTCAAAGAGTTTGTTGAGGCGTTCTTGCACTCCTGGAGCTGATGTCACCACGACTGATGCTTCTTTGGAGACTTCCAGAATTTTTTTGATGAATCATAATCGTCCGTGGCCATGATCACTAGATCATCAAGATCAGCCAACGAAAAGCCTAACAAATTCGTTGGGTCAGAAGACTCTGGGAATGTCGCAATTGTCGGGGCCGGTGGCGTCAGATGAGAAGGAGAGAGAGCTCCCAAAGAAGCCCCAGGAAGGTCAGCCAAAATTTATGCAACCTGTGCTGACGGTGTCAGCTGTGTAAGAAGACAAAAGGGTAAGCTGATGTCTTAAGAGCATACGTCATAAATCAATAAAACGGACAACTTACCCCTGGAGTAGCCGATGTATGTGGCGAACTCTCACCACTCTGCTCCTAGGGCTTCGACCCCCTTTTAGCAGGAGCTTTGGTGTACTTGGTCTTCTTCTTTTCTGAAGTTATAATCGGCTGTGAATCAGTTACCAGAAAGGATATAAAGAGATGTCAGTCGATCATGGTATACTTACTGGGTTGTTTTTTCTCCATGTCCGATAGCGACGGACTCTGGATGCCTAGGGTACTTGAAGTGTACCCCGTAAGCCCAGTCGATTGATGGGGCCTCTTGCCTTGTTGGTGGCCACTGCCCGACTGGCCAAGAGTGGGCTTCTTGCCAGCAACCTTAGTCTACGAGTAAACGAAGGTCGATCAATAAACTATTTCGGGTAAGAGTGAAGATGAACAAGAAAATGTTGATTAAAGCCGATACCTCGCCCGTTATATTTTCTAAGCTCGTGTTAGTGAATTGCGGACTCTAGCTCTGGGCTGTAGTCGATCAAGAAGTGGCAGGCTTGGAATCACTTAGCCAAAACCCAGCTGCCTCACATAAATTGACGGATGATAAAATTCATATGATGGTTGGAATGTCCGATTCCTAGTATGAAGACCGACATGTAGAACGCACGTAGAGACGAAGAGTTTGTATAAATCCAAGGTCTCTTTAGGCATCAAAGAACTATCGGCTTCCAAATACAAGAAAGAAGGCCAAGGGAAATCGGTTGTGGAACTATAACTAAAGAAGTCTTGTTGCTTGAAGTCTTCAGTATCAAGTTGTAGGAAAAATGACAAGTATTTTCTACAACCGATAGGCATGATTTTTGTCTCATTACTGGAGCACATCATGAACCTTTCACCAAAAGATCGGCATTCCCTGAACTGGAAAGGTGCGCCCTCTGGAGTATCATCTCTTGGGAATGGAGTCCCATCGGCTAGATTCAAAGTTAAAAGGGTGATTGAACAAACAGTATAACCAAATCTGCACAGACCACATCAGCCCTCCTACGTTGCCAACAGTAAAACATTCAAAACCAGTAAAAAGCAGACTTTTTATTACATATAACATTTGATATACAGCACCCAAAAAAGTTTTCCCTAAAGCCAGCCGACGGCCTTCAACAAGCTGTTTTGTTATAACTTGATAAACTTGAGTCGGCCCAAGAGATGCACCACAGAATAAGAAGCGATCCAACCAAAGGTTAAGAAAGGCAGCATGCTCTTCAACTGATACGGGCCCATTAACTCTATTATTATTTCTGATGTATTTGGCCCATCCTTCACCCTTCGATCTGATAAGTTTATATCTGGGCTTGCCGTTAAAAGCCGATATTTGCTCACCATCTGGCCTAAGGCAGCACAGTTGAGCTACGTCCAAAAGAGTTGGGCCGATAGGACCAGTGTGAAACAAGAAGGCATTGAAACAGTCTGACCAGAAATAACGGGCCATGGCCACTAGGGGTTCATTGGTTTCTGGGTCAGCTAAAGAAAGGGGATACACTTGGCTATACCTATTTTTTCCCATTCACCCCTCTTCTGGGCTGTCACTCTAATGAACCAATTTCTCCACCCTTTGAGAGCTGTCGGCCAAGCCCTGAAACTTTTATTCTACCCTTCTATATTATGACCAGAGGCCGATAATGGAAGGCGAGGGATTTCTTGATTCGTAACGGTGTTGACATCTAAATTTCCTAAGGGTCCCAAGAAGTATTGATCAGTGCTATGTGGGATCGAGATGAGTACCTGACTTGGGTCCATTGCAGCCGATCTGAAAAGGGTGATTGAGCTAAGGCACTGTTCTGAAAATTCGTCAACCAAAGGGGCTGAAGTCGATTGCAGACAACTCGAGAGCTTGTGCACGTGAAAATGACAGTGTGGGAGCCGCCTTTTATAGCGTGGTAAAAAGATGAAAAGGCGGGAAGAAGGATATCGAGGGGTGCGAACAGTTAAAACGCACTATGTGCGTGTCAGGGAATTACGGTGCAATTAAAGCGGTAGCTACCGTATGAGGGTTAGCAGTTAGCCGATGGAACAAAAGCCGATAAGAAAAATTACATTGTGTGCAAAGCCGATGATTGCGATTTTTGAAAGATAAACAAGTCATCTCTAAAAAATAGGGGGCATATGTTTGCACCAGAAAATGGCAGGTGTGGTCAAAATCGGCAATCCATGGTAAATAGAGTACGTTCAGGATCTCATCTGAATGAGATTTGGAAACCAAGGTGGTTGTTAAGGAAAATCAAGATTGTTACGGATCAGGCTTCGAAACGTGTTGTAACCAGACTCGATCGGCTAACGGGTATAAAAGGAGGACAAGGGCGAGCTGCAGAAAAAACAACACAATCAAATTCACACATTTACATTATTCTCTTTTTTCCTGTCGACTAGGAGTAGTTCCTATAATTTAGTCCTCTTGTAATTCCATCTTGATCAATAAAGTTGCGCATCGTCGATTATTGGTCTTCATCAATTACGCCCAGGTTTGATTTATTCTGATTTTGCTACGCATCGCCTTCTTCATAATCGATATACCTTTATCATCCGATTAGTCTTAGTTGGCTAGTTGGGCTTACCTTTTTATCTCGATTTAATCGGCTTTGGGCTGATTGAGTCTAAGCCGATTGATCTTCACAATCGGCTTTAGATAAAGTTCATAGTTTACTTTGTCGATTACAGGTCAAATCGACTGGCACGCTCTGAACCAGGTGTTTGTCTGGTGTGTTGTTGTCAGAGACCCACTTCAAGTTTTTAATGTCAACAGGGATAGAATAAGGTAAGGATAAATTAATCACAACTTACTAACTACCTTGGTGGAGGAATCAGTCGTTCTCCCATGCACCCTGATTAATAGATCACTGGTCTGACCAAGATCTCTGGATTCAACACATAGGAAAAGTTGATGTGCAAGAACCGGTGACGGGACGAGGATACATAACTCTATTAAAGCTGGAAGAGTCCCGGCCCTCCCAGCAATTTGAACCGACTTGAGTCGGCTCGGCTCGTGGCTCAAGCCGGCTCGAGTCGAGCCGAAAAGAAAATTTACGTTTAGGTTTTTTTTAAAAAAAATTACGTTTAGATCCTTTTATCCATTTTTACGAAAAGTATGCCCCCGAGTCGAGAAAATTACGTTTTGGTCCTTTTTCGGAAATAGGACCCCAACTAAATACCAAAAAAAATTCCGTTTAGATCGTTTTTACCGTTTTTTTCAGCGAAATCGCATATCCTTCGTGAGAGGACCCCGAATAAATGCAAAAAAAAACGCAGATACATTTATATTCTTTCAACCGTTCCACCGAATAAATGCGAAAAAAACGCAATTACGTTTGTATCATTTCAACCGTTTCGCGTGTTTCTTCGATTTGCTCGCGTAAAGAGCAGCAATCACACGTTTTCTCGATTTGCTCGCATGGGGAGCGACGATCGCGACGTGGCACGCCGCGGCCACTTATCTAGTTGATAAGAGGGGCGGTGCAAGACGGGGCCATAAGTACAGAAGCATCGAGGTTAAGTTAGGGTTACTTTATGGGCGTATGTTGGGCTTTTGGCTTTCGAGATAATGTCTCCTATGCTATCAAATCGGTTATGCTAAATAAGTAGGTTATGCCAATCACAGATGCATGCTGTACTTATTTGGTTAGATGTGTGCTTGTTCGGTTCATAGTTGTCGTAAAATCAATTTTTTAACTTAAATTTTTGGAATATATATATTAAAAATTAGATATGTTTTTATAAAATACTTATTTATTTCCACTATATTTTATGAATCAATTAAAATTTTAAACATAATAATTTTATTATTTTGATGGATTTATATATTGTTATCAAAGATAATTTTAAATATACATTATGTTTCCTGATAAATTTACGATCTCACCTTGTTACTACTAAAGTGCACTAGCGTGTGCATGTAAAGCATACTCATGAACTTTATTAAAAAATAATATAAAAATTCAAGATACTACTATATTTTGTCTTACGATTTCTACAACTAACCTCACGATACGAATTAATTAAGCTAAACTTACAAGTGGACTATCACATTTTGTACAGATCTTACCGACAGCCCTATCACACGTCCTCTTAACAACCACACTAACATATATTTTTGTGGTTCGATGTGGCACCTTGATCAATGTAATTGAAATGACTATGGGTATAGCTTCATTTTTTATGACAATGTTGTTGATGACGTTTTGCCAAAAGCCCTGTTGGCCACCTTTTGCTTCCACGTGGTCTCGGTATCTTTTTCTCCCGTGTGTGCTTTCCTTGCTAGCTTCGGTCTCATACGTCAACACACTGGCTTGCCTTGGTGCAACCACATGCCATGAGGTTGAGTTCCTTTCCGTCCTCCGCAGCCCAAGCATAGGCCTCCCCAGCCCAAGCATATGCTCGCGTGGCACAACACAACCCACACGGTACGGGCCTACGTTGTCTTCGTTTTCCTGCACCTTACATTTTCATTTTGTATTCGAAAATCGGTATCTGATCAGCATCGATTTTTCGTGAAAACCGATCGAAATTTGGTAAAAATCGATCGGTTTGCGAAAGTCAAACAGGTGATCAAACCGATTAAAAAAAACCGAAAAAAGGTCGAAAATCGACCACAAAGAAAAAATGGTGAAAATACAAGAAAAATAGCAAAACTTGCAATTGTTTTTTGAAAAAATTATGAAAAATCCCAATTAATCTATTAAACACCTCAGAAAAATTTAAACAATTTTTGAAATCATTTATTTCTTCAAAAAAAATCCAAAACATCAATTAATGAAAAGGAACAAAGACACTGTCAGATTTTTATAAATATTTAAATGATTTTTTATATTCTAAAATTTTAATGTAACCATAACTAGTGTCAAAGGATTACGTACTAAAATTTTCATAAATATTAGACTTCATTTAGTACCCATATAAAACCAAAAACACAAGAGCATATACAATGATAATAACACTTTCAGAATTTAAAAAAAATACATATATCTGATCATCACCTGAAAATTTTACAACATAATTGTAATTACGTTATAACATCACACAAAAAGTTTAAAAAATATTAAACTTCATTTTGTGCCCCTAGAAAATAAAAAACTGAAGAGCATATATTATGACAGCATCACTATCAGAATTTTTAAAAAATACACGAGTCTGATAATCATCTAAAAATTTTATAGCATCATTAGCATTGCTTCAGAACCTCACACAAAAATTTCCAAAAAAGTTAACACTTTTTGCTAAATTTCTTCAATTTTCTAAAATTTACATTTGAACTCCACGATTTACCGTTCGGTTTTTATTACCGAACCAGCTCGGAAAGGTCGGTTTTCGCAAAAACCGATCAGTTTTCATCGGCTTTGTGAACCTGCATATAGCTACCCTAGCGCCGCATGCATGCCCACGCTTTGCCATGTGCTCATGCACCGCTTACATCCATACTGTAGGGTTTCTCCTTGCTTCTCTCCTCGGCCCATTGTCATGTCCCTTGGCCGTCGACGAGAGAATCACCAAGCGTGAGACCTCAACTCTCGAAGAAGAAGAATACCCCATTGCCGCCGGCGAAGATAGCCGTGACGTGAGATGAACACTCGAGAAAGAAGAAGCAGGGAAGGAAAACTCTGGTTTCAATTCCATTCAAATGTTCAAATTCCTTGCTTCGTATGAGTGTTGGCTTTTAAGCCCTTTCTACTCCCGCTGACATCTGGGTCCCACCCAGTCATTACATTACTGCCCCCTGGAAACATTGCTTGTCCCCAAGCAATAGCGTAGTCTCTGAGATTGTATTTATAAGAACAATTCCCATAATTCCGGGGTCCCATTGCACATAAAGCCAAATTTCAAGTGGATAGAGCAACCCATCTTCATCTTTAAGTGATGATTTTACTGCATATCCGTCTAGACAACTGCGGAACGTGCTTGGCCTAGTCACTTTAGCACCAGATAGGCCGTGATGGATCTCGGAGAATACCTCATGTATTAGGCCATTGTAAGAGCCCTCCAGCCTATCCTTGTGCTTTTCAGCCAAAACATCCACTTAATGTCAGGTCCCTTTCAACTACTGCCTCTGTCTCAAACTGAATAACAATGTGAGGATATAATGTTTGTCCTTTGCGAATTGGTGGATCAAATGTAATAACCACAAAGGTATGAGGATTGTTTGACTTTGGCAAAGCAAACAGACGAAGAATACTGCTATATTGAATTTTGAAATCATTAGCTTGTCCTTGGAGTCGCAAGAATGACAGATGAAGCTCAACACTGTATCGCCCTCTTGGTGTAAGAATTGCGATTCCATCAAATGTAACAACAGCCTCCTCTGATGAGCCAACATCAGCCTTATTCAAGATCGTCTGCCATAAAATCTGAGCTGGAGGACGATGCTCATCTCCAACAAATAGAGTATTTGAAGTTGGTACATGAAAACTTCAATCCATCAGCGAATCTTTCACGTTAGTCCCAGTAGTATCATCAACATGGAACTCTAGAACATACGTTTTTCCTTGCATCTGAGTCGGTGATACATCTGCTAGAGAGACTTCAAATGCTTCCTCTGTACCAACATTAAAACTAAGCATATTGCCATCGATTTCAATTCCACCCCAATTATGGCCGCTAACAGAAAGTTGCTTCCCCTCTAGTGAGATTCCAGTGCTCTTTTGTATGAAGTTAGTAAGGTTACTAACATCCTGTTCACGGAAGCCGATGAACCTGTAAAAGAGGCCCTCTTTGGTCCCAACACCAAGCTGATAAGATCTGGGGATTCTCATCCACGTCACAGAAGTGATATCAGCTTTATCAACCTCAATGGTCTTTCCTCCTCCACCTTGCTTCTTCCATGCAAGCCCTCCTGAATAAAGTTTAAACTGGCCAGGGTTCTTACCTCCTCCCAATTGCTGACATTTGTCATGTGCCTTCAAACTTGGTGATGCCACCACATTAACTAGATCCTCTTCACTGGTATTGATGAATGTTTGGATTGCATCTCCCGTACCAAGCTCCAGGAACAGTGACAGGCCACCCACATAGGTGAGCACATCACCAGTGACCTCCTTCGCGAACGGCTCCTCCTCCTGGTCGTCCAAGCACTCATCACACCATGCTAGATGTTGTGAACCGTCATTGCGTACGTCGAGTTCATTTGTTGTCTGAGTGAGCACATCATCGATGAACGGCTCAACAATCGATTTCCTATTCCCGCCATCCAAGTGCTCTCCACACTGAGCTACCTGCTGCAATATGCCATCGTAGAGGTCGAGGTCGAGGTCGTGTGGCGTCTCCTCATCCCACACCACATCCTTGAGAGGAATTTTGTCGAACACCTCAAGGGCAGACCTAGCTACCAGAGATTGCAACAACCATGGGCTAGTATCACACTCCTTGCCCTCCTGGTCACCCCACACCGTGACCTCGCGAGGCATTCCATTGAACATCTGGTGCATGCTCCCTTCACCTACATCTCTAATGCCCCGATTGGCACACATATTTCTCACCGCTGCCGCCGTTTCTTCCATTTGCCTTTGCAGCGAACTTTCAAACTTCAGTGACATTCCATCGAACACTTGAGAGGCAGCAACCATGGGCTGTTCTGGATGTGGCAGCGTGGTGCCACCCCAATCCTTGCAGCCGCGCATCCCCTTGCATGGCGTCAGTAGCGGAAGTGGCGGCTCAAGCACACCCTCCTTGATCCCAAAAGCACGGCTACCAGAAATTTGGGTCACTGTTTCAGCCGTCAACTCCATTTGCGTCACCATCTCCACCTCGTCGCTCCAGTCACCACGGAAGTGGGCTTGCGTCTGCCGAAATACGTCAGCTGCCCCCTTGCTCTGATACCAACTATCATGTCCCTTGGCCGTCGACGAGAGAATCGCCAGGCGTGAGACCTCAACTCTCGAAGAAGAAGAATACCCCATTGCCACCGGCGAAGATAGCCATGACGTGAGATGAACACTCGAGAAAGAAGAAGCAGGGAAGGAAAACTCTGGTTTCAATTCCATTCAAATGTTCAAATTCCTTGCTTCGTATGAGTGTTGGCTTTAAGCCCTTTCTACTCCCGCTGACATCTGGGTCCACCCAGTCATTACACCCATCACCCACTCCACTTGGCCCCACTTTTCTTCTCTGATTTTTGGAATAAAACAAAACCCCAATAATGTTTAATTTTGATTGGTGCCCTTGAAACATCAACCACCGTAGTGCTGGCAATTGAGGCCTATCAAATGCATGTAGCACTGTCCCAAAAAATTCCTCCTAAATTAATAGATGCACTACATGTAATGCAATACAAAGCTGAAATATTTCAAGATCAAATTCATCCATGCATTTAGTTTCTTCAGAAAATTTCATCGTGTTCCTGAGATCAGTGCCAACAAACCAACGTTTGAAGTCTGAAAAGCTCCAAAGTTAGGTCCTCCAATAGTCAAAATTGTGTTTACAAAACGTCACTGCACTTTGTCGGAGCAGGTAAGAGACCAAGCAAACCTACACGAATCAGAATGAATGGCAAAGCATAAACAATTGAACTGAATGTTGATTCACTTTGATCTACAAAAAATGTTGATTCACTGGAGCTGTACGACCTTGTATTTTTTTGCAACCGGCAGTCTCCACCTTCTCACCAACATAGTAAACCAAATCTCGTTCGAAACAACTGGAAGCAAACATGCAACAGATTTCAGTCGACCAAGTATGCATATTTTAGACCGTCAATTCTCATTTCGTGCTAAATTGTACTGAAATCATTCTAAAACATCTTTAAAAATGGTTGGTACAATAGTTACTAATTTCCACAATATCATTGAATAACAAAATTTTACAACAACGTTCAGATTAGTACAAGGTTATAAATTCCAGACTCGCAAAAAAAAAATCATGGACTATGGTCCACCCTGATTCCTGGCAGGTTACTTGTTCTCCCGGACGGTTTTAGTTGTTGAATTTAAATCCAAATTTTAAATTTTACCTATTCCCATAAGGAAACACTGTTCATCAATTTGAATTAAAAATTTTAATTTTTAAATTTAAATATTTCTGGACAAGGATTTGTTCTTTCGGTACCCACCAGGAAAACCGGCTGGTTATTATGGCTGGGATTTGAAATCCTGAACAAGTATAAGGTCTATTTTACTACCTGACATACCTTGCAGCCTCCATAGTTGTCTCCTGTCAACTTGTGGGTTTTTGAAATTTGCCATGCACCCATACCCGTTGCATGTTCTTCCCGTTCTTTCTATTCACTGATCTGACACAGCAATATTCCAACTCCAACTGCACACGTATAAGTAAATGCAAGTCAGTGTTTCAAAATTCGTAGTCTTACTGAAAATGAAGCAAACCACCAAGGCAACTCATATATAAGGAAGCTCAACGAAATAAAACAAGATACTCCTTCCATTCCGAAATACATGTCACTCTAGTTTCCAAAATTTTGTTTCCAAATACATGTAATTCTATAATTTCAAGGCAACTTTTTACCATTTTTTCTTTGCATACTTCTCACCTTCATTATTCCCATAGTCATTTACTAGTATGTACTAGAGTAACACGCACCATCCAAGAATAATAAGTGAGCTAATAAAAAAGAGTAATATAGTCTTTTGAATACATGTCTTAGTTGTAGTGCAAAATCCTAGAATGACATCTATTGAGGAACAAATGGAGTAATAATTAACAAGATGTAGCTGAGTAATTTATTAGACTCCACATTACACTTAATAAGTAATGAATAATGTTGATGTACAATCATGATGCTTTAGCTAACACAAAACACTAAAGGAACATAGAAAACAATCAATTAATTCATACATATTTAATTCGTCAACTCTTGCATCCTTGCATCAAGGGGCATATTTAATTCGTCAACTATTGCATCTGCTTATCAAGGGACACAAAGAGGAGCAAAAAGAAAGAGGTGCAAATTCAATGTAACCTCCAATACTGAAAATATAACAAAGCAACAGAGTTACCTCTAGTAGTCCAGCAGCATGAAAGAGTTCTCTCACAGTGCCTAATGAGAAAAAGTACGAAAAGGTGCCATCAGAGCGCATATATTCCCGAAATCCCACTCTTTGGTGAGGTAAAAACCGAAGCATTGTCATGTCATACAGGCCTAATATAAAAGAGTTGTCAGCAAAGAATTGTTGATAAATTATATGAATTAATACTCCGTCCACAATATAAGGCCTCATTTGGAACGTGGGACTTGTGGGAATTGAACTGTTTCATGTCAAATTCCTGCAAAATTCCCTTGAAATCCCTGCGTTCCAAATGGGGCCTAAGCCCCCATTCTTGGGAAGCGTTGTTCCACAATATAAGTCCATTGAGGAGATCAAAGATGTAATTATTGCAATATTTCCCCTCCTTTAATGCTAAAAAAATGGGTGAGTAGTTGTAGTATGCCATTTAATAGAGGTATATATGGTCCAATGACATTAACTTTTTCTTAGATTATGTGCGCATTGTAGGCTTTGGACTTATATTGCGGGACGGAGGGAGTACCATAGTATGTCTGGGACATTACCATAATCCCTGAACAAGACAAGACCACCTGGTTTCAAAACAGAAACACAGCGCTCCAGAGTAGTTGACATTATGCCAAATGGTATGGCTGACAATGTGAATATCTGCCAATGAGAATAAAAACAAGTGGGTCTTAGGGAAAAAAAAGGTCAACCATATCTATTAACTGAGTACAAACGCGAGCATGAACAGTCCAGATTTGGTTTTCCTTAAAATACATTCAGAATTATGATATTTTAACACAACTTTTCAAAATTACCAAGATGACAAATACAAAAGGATAAAAATATTAAACTTCTAATGCTGCCTGATGCAGATGCTCTGACTAAGTCGAGGGAGAATGGTAGAACCAACTAATTAGCACGAGAATGAATTCACCTACCATAGTAATAAAATCTATGCCGTGAACACAACATTGATTTTCTCTAAGCGAGGCAGGGTGTTCTTTTCTTATACTATGATGATTTGAATCTGGAAGGAGCAATAATATATGATGAGTTCAATAATATGTGAAAAAAATAAAATAAAGGAATATTTAAAACAAACCAGTTAACCTAGTAAATGGTCAACAGCCTTTCCATGTGAACTTTGACAGGATTTGCAGAACAACCAATCTGGAAAAGTTTCTTTAGAAACATCCAGTAAAAAAGGGTTGAACCTATCCTTGACATCAACTCCTTTTGTATTGCACACAATCTCATTTGCCTTCTCTAGTGTCTCTTTACTACAATCACAAGCATAGACAATGATGCTTGGACTAGAGCTGCAGAAAGCATTCATTATGACAGTGCCATCATTTAGTATACTTTAGGTAAGAAGTGATAGAAGGTAGAAACAGTATCAGAGCGAATAATCCCACTTTGAGAAAGATGACAAAAAAATTTAGTATTGCATGAAGAACTGTAACTCTGGAAAGCAAAGATTCAGCTCATATGATCATTAGAGGGTGTAAGAGACATAAGCAAACTCAATCACTCACAAATTCACCATAATTACAAGAACACAAGGGGAAAAAATCATTTCATCTGTTATCTTTTCGTATTTATATTACTCCTACTGTGAATTGATTATTGAATCTAATGATTAACCTTACGGTGGACAGGGACTGTGCCCAACTCACATACTGCCATTGCTCTCTACTTTGAACTTTACACGAATCATGTTCCTACAATGCATCCACTAGACGCTCTTCTACCTCCTTCCTACAAGCAAATCAATTAAACCATGGACTGCCAACTGTTGGTTTAACCGCCGCCCCACTGTCACCAACTTTGCAACTTCCCCTCCATGTATCTACTTCTAAATCATCGAGTATTGTGGTGGCGCTGTTCCTTTCAACCTCACCCAACTAGAAATACAAAATTACACCATTATCACATAAGCCTCCAGCTATAAAGTGCATGAGGTAGACGTTACTCACTACACGTAGTTGATCAACTATGAATCACTTCCATGCAGGAACAGGAGCTACAACAACTGCTCACAGCGTTATTCACCCTTTGCAGTTTGTCATATAATGCCTTAAAATACATCAGTACTGATTATTGAAGCACAATGGCATACAAAAGTGTTACGAAGGTGGAAAAACCAAAAATAAAGATTCACATTGCACGGAATAAATTTTGAAAAAAATATGTAATTTCCCAGGTTTGCCGAGTTACTCATGGATATAAATAATGAGCGACAATGAAAGCACCACATGTGTTGTGCAAACCAAGAAACAAAAGACAGAAAATGGTATACCTCAGGATCATATATGATGGATGAAACTTCAGCAGCAGATGACATTGGCAAGAAAAATTTTAAATGTCCATATGCAAGAGTATCTTTTTTATTCAACTCCACATCAACATCCAAAAGTTGAAACTATGTCCTCAGTCAGAAAGAAAGAACCCATCCATTTTTTTTATCTTCTCTGAATTATGTACCTCGATGAATGTTCATAATCAAAGCTAGCTGCGGCTATAAGCGTACAGCAATGTTTAATTATGCATTTATGATGCAATCAAAATTCTGTAATCAACATTGAAAGACCCTAGTACTAATATACTAATTGTCTAAAATAGCGCGTTAGTTGGAGGACATTACCACAGAATGGGGACAGCAGTGCTTCCATTCCCACACCCTACCTCTAGAATTTTTGTACAATCTTTGCTGTTAAGCAGTTCAGGAAATTCCTTCAGCAAATACCTCCTTTCCTAGCAAAGTGAGATAAGCATGTTAATTGATTTGCAAGAGAACATCTAATGGAATGAACTCTTCATTTCTTCTTACTCAAAGTGCAAAACAAAACAATGCAAGAGAACAAATCATAAGATCATCTAATACACAAGGAGCAAGATAATATCCACAGTTAAACAATTTGTAGTTGAATGATCATAAGTTCAGTCTGGCATAGATAGCAACCCTGTTAGTGTGAAACAGTAGTCCTGATGTACACTAACAAGATGCCACAAATAGGTCACAAGGTCTCTAATCTCCATATGGAGATTAACAGATCATCATATGTTGCTACCTAATAAAGGTTTTTGTTCCATTAGAACTATCTTGTGCTATTTGAGAATCTTGTGGCAATGGTACAGAACAACAAATATTGCTGTCAAGGAAAGGTTCTATTTCCATTTTGTAATTCATGAAATGCCACTCCAAAGATTGGCAACCCTCGGAACACCACTCCAAATATTGTCATTCATACTAGAACACAAATGATATTTAGATGTGCAAAATACCATTTCGGCCCCTTAAGCACAGTTACCAGAAATGCGGTTCGTCCGAATAGCTATACGAGATTCGGGTTCGCAGTTCACCACCTTTTCTTCCAATTTCCACTGCGAATATGAACACCGTACCCTAAACCGGTTCAGATTTGACGAATCCGGTTCGCAATTCGCGGGGGTTAACAGCGAATCCGGTAACTATGCCCTTTATTGCCTTTTCATTTTTCCGAGCCACATGAAAAGACCTCCCACGTCCAACCCGCACCCTGTGTTGGACCAGACTTGGTGATTGATTATTAGACCTCACCAGCTCTGGAATAAAGTAATGTAGCATTTTGATTTTTCTATTTAATTGCCTGTACAATGGAATGTTACTATTGACGTAGCATTTTGGTTGCACCATCCATCTGTAATTCAGCAGAATGTTAAAAGAAGCATGGCAAAGTCTAATTTTGAAGAAATACTTGAAGAAATACACACTAGTGCAAATAAGTTCATTACTCTAGTGCAGTCCAACGTAGGGCAAGTAGGCCATTTCGCGTGCTTCCTAACGCTTCATAAAAACAAAAAAGCAATAAAGGGCCTGAAATGGTATTTTGTGCATCTAAATGCCATTAGAGTGGTATAGCATGAAGGGCAATCATTGAATGGTGTTCAAAGGGTCACCAATCTTTGTGGCGGTATTTCAGGAATTTCCCCTTGTTCATTCGACGCTCCAATTTTCCCCACTAAAAAAGTCTAGCCTAACCCCTTCTCTTGCCTTGAAGAACACACAGGCACTCTTACTTTATTGATCTTCTTAGCTGCAAGGCAGATCTCCAAGAAGTGCAATCGTTTCACCGATCAAGAACTGCAATCTTGCACTAATCACACGAATCCGAATATATTCTACCAACGTTTCCTAATTACTACTCCTACTGATTGAATAAGCATTTGCAGAGTTATAAAAAGAAAAAGAAACAAAAGGAATTTGCGAAAGGGGACGAGGAGAAAAGGCAGAAGAGGAACCTTGAAGAACTTGCCGGAGGCGTGGCGGCGGTGGAAGCTCCTCCAGGCCTCCGAGGACGGCTGCGGCGAGGTGGTAGTCGTGGGGAAAGGGACGAGGTGGTAGGAGAAGGAAGAGTTGGCTTCCACCTCCGCCCGGAGGTCCTCCCACTCGAAATCGTGGCAGTGGTACTCCGTGTCCGCCTCGTGCTTGGTGCCCTCCACTTCGCCTCCTCCTTCCATAGCAAGCACGGTATTTCTTCGCTGCCTAATTTGTGTACTGCCTTCACTGCACCCACCTCAGCCAACGCCGTCAAAGCGCCGGAGAGGTTCCGATGAGAAGTCGGCGCCGGCCAGGCGAGGAGCAAGGAGCCAAGGAAGAGGCGGAGGCGTTGGTTCGGCAAGGAAGCGAGGAGACCGGCGGCGCTGGCCCTGGACCTGGCCGTGGCCCGGTGCGAAGAGAGGACCGAGGAGGCGCTGGGGTGGCCAGGCGAGGAAGTGAGTGGAGACTGCGGTTGCCGGGCAGCGAGGTGAATAGCTGAGAGAAGCGGAGGGCACTAGGTCTGAATTTTTTTTTTCTTTAATATATTTCTTTTTTTCAAAACTAGGCGTCCGGGGTGAAAATTTGTAGTTTTAGACGCGCATAACCCGTGCATACACGGGCGATAGCCTGCTGCCCAACGGTCGGCTAACGGCCAAAAAACGGCGAAATGGAGGTGGCTCCCCTGTCGCCCGAGACAGGGGCGATCGCCCACCCCAAGGGCGACAGGCAAGCTTTAAAGGAGGGGGAAAAATCGATTCGTCGTTTCTGCGAAGGTATTTTTATAAAAAAATTTATGATTGTTTAGTTATGTAGAAGTTAAATATACCATTTATTATTTACAAATTTTAGGATTTTGTAGTGTTTAGATAATTTTGTAAGACTGCGTGTTATTAGAATTTTAATGTAGCATTTAATATTTAGAAAATTTAAGATAGTGTAGCGTTTAGAATTTTTCGGATGGTGTTGTTTAGAAATTTAATATCGCAGTTCATATTTAGAACTTTAATGTAGTACTTAGTTTTTAGAAATTTCAGGATTGTATAGTATTTAGTACGTTACAAATTTATTGTAGTATTAGAAATTTATTGTAGTGTTTAGAAAATTTAGGATTGTGTAGCGTTTAGAATTTCTCGGATAGTGTTGTTTAGAAATTTAATATCGTAGTTCATATTTAGAATTTTAATGTAGTATTTAGTTTTTAGAAATTTTAGGATTGTATAGTATTTAGTACGTTACAAATTTATTGTAGTAGTAGAAATTTATTGTAGTGTTTAGAAAATTTTGGATTGTGTAGCGTTTAGAATTTCTCGGATAGTGTTGTTTAGAAATTTAATGTCGCAGTTCATATTTAGAACTTTAATGTAGTACTTAGTTTTTAGAAATTTCAGGATTGTATAATATTTAGTACGTTACAAATTTATTGTAGTATTAGAAATTTATTGTGGTGTTTAGAAAATTTAGGATTGTGTAGCGTTTAGAATTTCTCGGATAGTGTTGTTTAGAAATTTAATATCGCAGTTCATATTTAGAATTTTAATATAGTATTTAGTTTTTAGAAATTTCAGAATTGTATAGTATTTAGTACGTTACAAATTTATTGTAGTAGTAGAAATTTATTGTAGTGTTTCTAAAATTTAGGATTGTGTAGCGTTTAGAATTTCTCGAATAGTGTTGTTTAGAAATTTAATGTCGCGGTTCATATTTAGAACTTTAATGTAGTACTTAGTTTTTAGAAATTTCAGGATTGTATAGTATTTAGTACATTACAAATTTATTGTATTATTCAGTATATAGAAAGTGAATACAGTGAAAATAGTAGGCAATATTTAAAACTTTAATTTTGTAGGGTTAATGTAATGTGACACAAATATAATGTTAGGCCATATGGTAGGCAAGTCGAATTACTTATTTATAGTCGAATCACTTATTTATAGTCGTATTTTGTAGTACGATCAATGTACGTTTTGTATATTGTATTTTAGAGTAATATTTTTCCGTCGAACGTTGCAGTATGTCGGAGAAATTGTATTTTCAAATATTTTATTGAGATGGGGAGATAGCACAGGGGGCGGATGGGGTGGATTTATCATCATTTTCAAGAGTCGTACGGGGCATATGCAGACCTAGCGATAGGACATCTGAGGGTTTGTTGGAGTGGATGTCTCGCATGTTCGCTTTGGATCCCAATTGTTGGTTGCAGTGTCGAGCGAGAGTGAGCCGTGCGCAAGACTGCTTTTACGGAGAGTTGATTCCTATTAACTCGACATCAACATGGAGGAGTTATGTTGGTTTTGCCGTAAAGCGGGGTTGGCCGCTCATGTTGTTGGTACAATGCTACCCGGTAGCTCCATCGGTGTCGCAAGTTTGTGATATCGGGTGGACATTACAGGGGAGGGGACGTCAAATGTGCAAGGATGCGAAGAGGAAGGCGGCGAGGACCATGAAGACGAGGAGCACGAGACTGGCGGTAGCGAAGGGATCGGAGGCGGAGGAGAGCGGTGGAGGCGCGAGGGTGGCCGACGAGGGAAGGAGGTGGAGAACATAGTTGACTGATGGAAGAGGAGGACCGTGCGGATGAGGAAGTCCCCGATGGTGAGCACTCCGGCGAGGAGGACAACGCTCTTGAGGTGCCTATCCTCGTGCGTGGACCAATTACGATTCCAAGACCTAACAACGAATGAAGGGAACACTGATGCATGGGAGTATCGTGAGAACGAGGTGACGGAGGGGGCCATATATAAAGACAAGGAGGCTGTGATGGATGCGGTGAAGGACTGGGCAATGTCTCTCCGACGGTAATTCAGGGTAGTGAAGTCCAGCAAGAAGGAGTACGACGTGAAGTGCATAGTTGATTCGTGCCCATGGCGGGTGCATGCATACAAGGGGAAATGGAAGGACTACTGGAAATGCTCCATAGTGATGGAACACAATTGCGTGTTGGAAGAAGCAGAGCAGGTACACCGTAATCTGTCGTCCACTTCGGTGGCAAATATGTTTTATGGTCAGATCGTGGACAATCCGCACATGCAGCCTCGATCTATTATCACAGCCGTGGAGGAGAGGTTTCAGTATAAGATTAGCTACGGAAAGGCATGGAGAGCGAAAAGGACAGCTCTGGAAATGTGGTTCGGGACGTACGGCTTCCTACGAGAATATTCCCCACCTGCTGAGGGCAATAGCATGTAGGAACCCCGGTACATCCGTCGACCTTGCGGAGTTTCCTGCGGGTGGTGTGTGCACGGGTAAGTGGGTCTTGCAGCGTGTATTCTTCGCCCTGGGCGCATGCATAAATGCGTTAAACGCCGCCGCCGGCCATTTGCATGGACGGCACATTCCTCACGGGGAAGTATAAGGGCCAGATTCTAACTGCGATCGCGGTGGACGCCAACAACCAGGTTCTATCGGTTGCATTGGCCTTCGTGGAGGGGGAAAACACGGAGAGCTAGTACTGGTTCCTTGAAAGAGTGAAGCTGGCAGTTGTTCTGAACAGGCCTGATGTTTGTGTCATCCATGACTGACATGCAGGGCTGCTAAGGGCTATCGTGGATATGCAACAAGGGTCCGCCGTCGTGGGAGCAGCAAAGTGGCCGAACCTGAAGAGCAGGTGGTGCATGAGGCACATGGGTGCCAATTTTTTCCGTCAGTTTAGGAACAAGGAGCTTATGAACATGTTCAAGCGGTTGTGTAAACAGAACCAACGGAGGAAGTTCGACGCGCTTTGGAGGACGTTGGATGAACTAACGAAGAAGAAGTCAATGAATCCAAGAGATACCGCTGGTTCATCAAGGAACCCGATGGTGTACCATGAGCAAGGAGAAGACCCCACAGCTTTGTGTGCGCTCCCGACAGACGCTCCAAACATTCGGCGTAGGCCGGGGACCAGCATAAAGAGTTTCACCGACTGGATACGGCACGAGCCTTTGGAGAAAGGGTCCCTTCTGCATGACGAGGGCGGCTCGCGTTACGGAATCATGACAACGAACCTGGCGGAGATTTACAACTGGGTAATGAAAGGCACCAGATGCCTTCCGCTGGTGGGTATAGTTGAAGGTGTCTTACTAGGGACACAGAGATATTTCATTGAGCGATACAAGAGCTCCGCAGCATGTATGTCGGACAATCGACTGTCGTACTCAACGGTTGTATCTACATACACGTCCAAGAAAAAAAGAAAGGCGCAGACACATCGGGTGACACCGGAGAGTGGCGTGGAACGGAGATACCACGTGCCTTCGTGGTGGCCGAGGTCGCAGGGTGCCCATCGGAGAGGACTTCCCATCTGTGCATACTCCGAGCAGCTGACTGCAAGTGCTCCTGCCAGAAACCACGCCTGCTGCACTTGCCGTGCTCGCACATCATTGCCGCAGCCGTTGAGACGCATCAATCCTATCATCCGTTCATCTCCCCCTACTACTACAAGCAAAGTGTTCTCAACACGTGGCATCACGAGGTGTACGGATACCGAGTGGATGGATCGTTCACAACAGCCCCCCTCCGGACCATCGATGAGTACCGGACATCCGAATGTTGAAGCTGAAGGTCGGGCGTCGAAGGACACGGCTCATTCGGAACGATATGGACGAGTGCGAGGCGCGTCGCAACCGCGGATAATGTAATGTTCGATCTTCTTCGCATCTTGTAAGATTCGATCATGTACCAGTGAACTGTTGTGCCAATAATGTAATTTTCGCACTTCCAGTAAGTAGTTACTCGCGTCATGTATTTCTCGATGTACCAGTTAGTTGTTATTCACATCAGATAATTTTCGATGTACCAGTTAGTTGTGATTCGCATCATGTAATTTTTGATGTACCAGTTAGTTGTTATTCGCATCATGTATTTTTCGATTTACCATTTAGTTGTTTTTTTGCATCATGTATTTCTCGATGTACCAGTTAGTTATTTTTCGCATCATGTATTTTTCAATGTACCAATTAATTCCTACGAGGGTAATGTAATTTTCGGCGTTGTGTGCCTCAGCGAACATATCTTCATCTTTTGTATTATTTGTTGAGTATGGTACAATTCGTTATTTCGTATTTCATTTTGTGTGCACATTTCATTACTGACAAATTTGTTGTATTTGCTTTGTAACAGGCGACGATGGCGCGACCTTGCCCTGAGCTGCTCGACGTGATCGTCGATGCGACCCACCGGTCTAGGTACTCTGCAGAGCAGAACCGAGAGCTAGGGACACTCCGACCTCGGGTGCCCAACGAGCTGCTTCGCATTGACCCACGCTGGGTTCCACGGTAGGTCGCCAGCGCTTGCAATTATTTACGTACATGTATTTACACGTGAATGCAATTCTAACGACGCAATGCACTACATGCGGGTTGCGGCGGTGGCTTACTTCCTCTCGTAGGATGGTGGAGCGGATGATCGCCCGTTAGAGGCGAGGAGGTCCCGCGGTTGAATGCGACCGGTCCTGGCCGGCGCACTCGTGGACCGGTGGAGACCGGAGACGCACACGCCCACCTTCCGTGCGGAGAGATGGCTCCGGCGCCGGACGGTCGTACCTCCTAGGCCTCCCCATGCGGTCGGAAGTTGTGCCGCACGACGCCCCCGTCACGTGGCACGCGGAGTTGTCCGCACGGTTCGCCGTGGTGCAGCGGCACCCCCGGGCAGCCCCCTACCAGCCCCTCAAGCAGGGTGAGCGGCACGGACCGACGAAGGCATGGCTACTTCAGTTCACGGCGAGTACCTCTTTCTTTGCGAATTAACAGAGAAGCACTAAGTTGCTAATAATGTTTGTTGCGAACGCTGCAGGCTCAGCTTCTCCACCCGCACGCAGAGGAGGAGGATGTGGCCCGCCATCTGGAGGCATACCTCCTGTTGTTGTTCGGTTGGGTGATGTTCCCGTCCTCCCACGGGAACACGGTGGACCGGCACCTGATCGAGTACGCCCAGCACATCGCCGACACCTCGGAGGATGAGGTAACACACTAAGTTCAAATCTCGTATCAGTAGAGCACGTCTAACTTCCCCATTGTAAACAGATGATGCAGTGGTCGTGGGCCTCAGCTGTGCTTGCGGCGACGTACAGAGGTCTGTGCGACACCGTCTCTCGGGTGGAGCAGGACGCGACGATGTCTGGTTGCATCCTACTCCTTCAATTGTGGTCCTGGGAGCGCTTCTCTATCGGCAGGCCTGTTGTTGACACCGCACCGTACCCCGGGACCTTCTGGCGACGACCGGTGGGTCGCCCACCGTGGGCCCTCTTGGGTCCGGCGATGGTATGCTCCCTCGTATCTTTTTCCCACTTAGGCACTTGTATAACCTCCGTCATTTTTTATTTCCTCGCAGCGGACATTCACGCACCGACAGGTGAGGAGGTCCTACCTCGAGTTTGTTCGGGAGTTCGACCGCCTCCACGACGAGGACGTGCGATGGACGCCATACAGCGTGTACGACGTCCACACCCGAGCACCTCACGGGGTCTCCGTGCTTTGCACGCGAGATGAGGCCTTCTGGCTCACCCATAAGGTCCTCGTCTTTGACCTATGTGTCGAGGAGTACTCCCCGCACCGAGTGCTGCGGCAGTTCGGCCTATTCCAGTCCTTTCCCTTGCGCCTCGTCACGTTGTCGCACGTGGCGCTCACAGGTACTTACCCTGATCCTACTACTCCGCATCTTTGCAAAATGAATGTGGTGTGTACTTCCTGTTCTTGCATTGCGTGATGACCGGATAGGTCTTTGTAGTGGGCACTCGATTCGCGCCGTATGCAGCCATGGGCGGTGCAGTGGGACGCCGCACTCGACGAGAGAGTCACCGAGACCCGGCCGTACGACCCTGACATGTACGATGAGTACATGGGGTGGTTCGCCCCACGCACTCGCCTCAGGGTGGGGTACACACCAACACCGTATGTCGCACGGTAGGCATCGGTGACAGACACGTACCCTTCACAGATGTCCCAAAGGAACAACTCCTCGGTAAGTGTCGCAATCGAAGCTACATGGTCACATCTTTCTCATGTAAATTACGTAATAACAATCTGACGTTACATGCAGGCACATCTCGTCGGGGAGGTTGAGGCGGAGGCTATCTCCATGTTGACGCGCCTTCGGGTGGGCATACAGGTGACCACCGCCGAGGCCAAGTCAGCTTGGGATCGAGTCCTCGATAGGATGAGGCGGTTGGGTCGCTTGGCCACCTGCCGGGGCCGCGGAGACGTCGGCGGACGCAAAGACACCACGTCCCCCGCGCCCAAAGACTCGCCCTACCCGGCGGGTGCCTCGTTACGCTCCCACGCAGCTGCAGTGAGGACAGTGGGCTGAGGAGGCTCCTTCCTCGTCTCGCCCTACCCCGCCGGTTCCTCGTTACGCTCCCACGCAGCAGCAGTGGGGACAGTGGGCTGCGGAGGCTCCCTCGTCATCTCGCGCCCAGCCAGACCCAGGTGGTTTCGGCGACCTGCGGACGTCGAGTTCGACCGGAGGAGTACCTTCGACCGACTACCTCGCCCCTCTCGGCTCTCGAGCGCCGCCACGAGACACGCCCTGCGTCGCGCCACACTACTCTACGCTGCGCGCGCAGGCGGCCTAGGAGGGACGTCCGTCCGCCGTCGCCACTCACCTACCCCACGGGCCAGATCAGGAAGCGTGGCCGTGATTGACTAGTTGTACGGATGTATTTTTGTAATGACTTTACGTTCAGCAGCATATTGTATAACTTTCCGAGTTAGTAACATGACAGCCTTATCACTTTAAATTGTGCAAATCCATGTATGCATTGCTAGCCTATGCCACACGACATGACAACACACCAACGACTCGGTGCACCTATCGCCTCTAGTTGGGGCGATCGCCCTAATATGAGGCGATCGCTCCATACCATGGCGATATCTGCCCTTTATAACATTCGTTCTCACAAGCGGTCTCGCCAAAGAATAGAGGAAGAAAGAATAGAGGAGGGGGGAAAATACAGGATCAATCGAAAATGCTGAGGCGTGCAAGTGCAAAGGGAAAGGGGAAAGCAAAGGAAGAAACAAGTGCATGCCCGCGCAATTTAGCGTACCAAGATCTCTTCCTACCTCGTGGAGCTGTAGCACCCATGTGTATGTGCGAAGATCTTTGCAGGCTTGTCCGCTCTTGGGAAATTTCAACTTGGAAGAGGAGATATTGGAAGTGCCGCAACTACGCCTTCGATCCGCTGGAGAAGAGCCTGAAGGATCGCCGCATGGTAACAATCGTACGGGTTACATAACATTTGTGAATGAAGCTTTGCTAATTTACGTTTCATGCAGTCACCTCCGCCACTGTGTGAATTTGAGCATTGGTTTGATACGGAGATCAACCCCGAGGACCAACGGCTTCTTGACCAAGCCAACCGGCAGGACGAGTTCACGCGGCGGCTTCAAGAACAATGCGATGTCGCACGCGAGGAGGCATGTAGGAAGGAAGAGGAGGAGAAGGAGGCTGAGAGAGAGAGGAAACGAGAGAGGGCGCGGCGTGCCAGATAAGCCCCGCCGGAGGCATGGGCGGATGGGAAGTGGCCTCAAAGCACTCAGTAGACGTCTGGTGTTATCTTTGGTTTTCCTTGTTCATGGTACTCCTTTGAGTTTTAAGCCGTAATAAAGAGTGCGGCCTACCATTCAAGTGTATGCTCACTGTCCTCAACTAGCCTTAGAGAGGGAACCGATTCCATTTTCTGAGGGTCTGATATGTCCTCTTGCTCGATTGTGCCAAATGATGTTATTTTTGTCCATCAAGATAGGTTATAGCATTTTAAGTTCATCGATTTGGTTTCATCGAGTTTGACCCTCGTTTGCGAAAGATACTGCCATTTTGATGTTTCTGGGTTGCATGTTCGGACAACAATAAAATAGTGCAGCCTAAAGTGACATCTAAATATTTTTACATAATTGTAACCTATGCAAGCCCAAGAATGCAACAAAACTGGTTCTGTCAAATTTTGAAGGCCTTTAGACATTATTCTAACTACTTGAAACATGAATGCTATAAAGGGTTTAAATTAGCCAACTTTGATTCAAAATGCAATCATACTTAGATATTTTTGCAGAAATGAAGTACATAAGGTTTTACTAAATTATTCTATTTTATTTCATGATTTATGGATCAATACACAAAGTAATTCGTTCATAATCCATAATTACAGCGTAGCATTCGAACTCAAATAAAATTATTTTTCCGCAAAAAACACATAGATTTTTATTTTAGAATCAAACTCCTCATTCCAAAACTTAAATTTAGAAAAAAGTTTCATTTCATTTGGACACTCCTATCAAAAGTTATGGGGTTCATATTTAAAAAGCATAAAATAATTACAAAACATACTAAATAAAAAAAATAACAGTGGGCCCCGCCGTCGCCTATGCACCGGGCGATCGCTCGTGCATAGGGTGATAGGTGCGCTCCACCGTCGTTTCGCCGTCGACTGTCGTTAGACCTGGCACTAATCGTCCGTACATGGGGCGATCGCCCCATGTACGGGCGACGGGAGCCCAAACCTGCAATTTTTCACCTCGGACGCCTAGTTTTGAAAAAAAGAATAAAAATAAATATTAAAGAAAAAAAATTCCACTAGGTCTAGGGCCAGGGGGAGCCGGGTTTGCCAATAAAGGTGGGCACTTGGGCCGGGCTCTTTTGGGCCGGCCCGAGGCACGACGTTATAGCCCGGCACGAAGCCCGACCCGGCACGAAGTGGGCCGTGTCGGTCCGGCACTACACTGTAGCACGGGCTGTGCTGGGCTCGAGAATCGGGCACGATGGGCGGCTCGGCCCGGTCCAACACTGTAGAATGGGCCGTACTGGGTCCGATGACCCAGGGTATGGGGAAGAAGTTTGGTATGAAGGTCACTGACTCACAGAGCATGACCGCCATGAATGCACCCAGCAGCATTAACGCCACCTCTATCGTCGACACCTGAGAGAGACAGACAAAACAAGAGAGAGAGCTGCTTCTCGCTCGTCTGTCTCAATCTCTCTCAGCTCTCTCTCTCTCACCAGTCTCTCTCAATCTCCCTCTCAATCTCTCTCGTTTGTCTTGCTCACTCTCTTTCTCTCCCATTGCCCCCTCTCTCGCCCGTGTTGAGCACATCCCCCTCGCTCTATGTAACTGTTCAGGAATAAATAAATTTTAGTTCTTTTCTCATAATATTTGCATTCATCGCCTCAATTCTATACGTCTTCGGCTCCTTTCCTCTCGTTGCAATAGTGCAAATGGGTCGGGCCTGGGCCAGCACGGCACAAAGCAGGCACGAAGCGCAAATAGACCGTGCCTGGGCTCGCCGTAGGCGAGCCGGGCCGGCACGGCACAGCTCGGCGGGCACGATGGGCCGTCGCGGCCCGACACAAAGCATGATGGACTCGTGCCGGGCCGGCCCTGCCCGGTACGACACCTACCTCTATTTGCCAATCAGAGATCGCCCAACGGCCCACGAAGCAATTCACGCAAGCAATTCCCAGTCAAAACGCGACCCAAACATTTTTTCGTTCGCGGGTTGCTCCGTCGCTCCGCGGTCAGCGTGGCATTTTTATTTTTATTTTTTTGTCCTTTTCTTTCGTTTATGTTATGAGATAAGAGATTTCGTAACCGTATTCGGTTAGACTCTATCTCTATGTGTGGGCGAATTCGAATCTATCTCTTCCTGCCTTCTACTATATATTGGACACCCCATCTAATAAAGCGAGAGAACTATGCCCCCCTACTTTGTGTGTGCTCTAGTTATTGTTCTTATGATTTCGTTGGCGTGCTGTTGATTGATCGTGAGTAAACGACTACGTTTTACAACACGTTATCAGCACGATACTCTACCGAGGCTACCGATCGTGATCGTCTGCCTGCGACAATCTACACGGCATCAAATTTCATCCTGCTATACGCGATTATCCTACATCAAACCCTACGTAAGTGCTTCTACATAAATTTTGATCCTGCAGATCATCATATCTCTCTGCAGATTGATTATTACGATAATCGCTAACAGTAAATGAATATGTTACTGTCCACCATCAATAATAATAAAAAAACAAAAACAAACATCGGCGACGGCTGCTCCCCTGTTGGAGGCAGCATCGAACTTGCGAAGCCGGCACGACGTCGGACCCTGCGCGTCCAGTAGACGGCAACGGCACGAGTTCGCGCACAGCTGGTTGCAGCGACAGATCACTGCACCCACTCCCAGAAGCGGCAGCAACGGCACTGTACTCTGGCTTCGCGACCGTCGCGCCCGCTGGAAGTCGAGGCGCCACGCCACGCCCGTCGAAAGTCGAGGCGCCGCGCAAGCGCATGGTCGCGCCCGCCAGAAGTCGAGGCACCGCGCCCGTCGGAACCCGCCTCGCCGCGCCCATCGGAAGTCGAGGCGCCGCACCCGTCGGAACCCGCATCACCAGGCCCGCAAGAACCGAGACGGCTGTCGAATATCTAAATAAGGCATAGGTATGCGAACATAACGAAGCAGGGTATGTCTCCACCATATGAAGGAAGTTCTGGATATCTCGGGCCCAGAGATTATGGGATAAGATATTCGTCAAGGAAATGATAGCTCTGTTTCAGGAAGGACTCGATCATTTTGCCCCGTAAGGAGATCGACCCGAATATGCTCAGTGCTAACAGCAGCTTAGATATACCATGAAGATCACGTGGAAAGGGACTCCTCATCGGCTACAACTCAGCCACAGGCAGGATCGGTTCCACTATATAAGGCCTGGGGCAGGGATCCCTAGAGGAAAAAAAGCAATCCAGAGCAAGCAACAACGCACGGAAGCCAATGGAGCTCACATTAGCCAGCTCATCCCTTCAACCTCGAGCCTTCGGGAGCAAAGAGCTTAGGAAGGAGCGAACTGCGTTTCGCTATAGTTGTCCATAGCTTAAACACATCTACTTTGTACTCAGGGTTACATCCCTCGTTGTATTCCATTTTTTTTATACAGCCATCCCCTATACAGGGCATAAGGTATTACTTCGCCTGGAGGCCTAAACCTGTCTACATCTGGTGTCCATGATTCTGTGCTTGACTCCGTTACCTCGAAGGTACCCGAAACATAAGATTTGTTGTCGATTCCTAACCCTTCGATAGCTGGCGCGCTAGGTAGGGGACTTCAGCTGTTTTTGCAGATCAAGCATGTTTTCGTTGCACACCTGCAATAGATTTTCAGGAAACCGCTCTGTCATTGCCATCAACCAGATGGCCCCGATCGCATCTGATATCGCTTTCGGGACAATGTTGTATCGATGGAGCCAAGAGGAAAACATGTTGTTTGTTGGCTTCATCGAGTCTCGTTCTGGGGACCCTGGTTGAGAGGTGGGTTTCATCGACTTTGATCCAAAGGAGCCCAATGTGTTGATGTGCGTCGACACAGACAGCGATACCGAAAGCAACACCAACAGCAGCCAGAACAACAGTTGAACAGATCGGTGTGTGTTCATGATCGGCGCCAACAACGGTGCTACTGCTAAATGTTCCCCTGGAAAGAACCTAGATGCAGACACCACAAGAGGCCAGGAACCTCAGATCCCTTTGCACACGCTGTGCAACCCCATAGCCGCAGCAGCTGCGGGGCGAGCAGCATTAAACATTGTGCCGCCAATACCACGAATCATAGGCGCGACTTAGCAGCCATGGCTACGGCGAACATCTTGGCCAATGTATCAAGGCAGCTGAACCTCGAAATTCCGACGACGCCTCATCCGAGGGCACTCACACCGCAGGAACAACGAGCTCCAAGACAGCATGGTCGCGATGGGAAACATGACTTTGTGACAGCAACGGCATCCCATCAAAGCAACAATAGTGATGTTTTCAGCACTCCTGAAGCCAACATCCAATGCGCTCACATGCTATTGAAGTCTCTTCCGCCACTAAATCCAGACAATCCAATGACTCTAGTTTTCGACCAGATGAAGACGCTACTTGATGCGGCACAAGCACAGACCGCTCGAGTAGCTAACTCAAGGCCAGTACATCCCAGCCAGCAGGGACCTAGGAGCCAGCAGTCAGGACCGTCCGACCATCATCGGGTGACGGGGTCAGTGGTGGCCAATTCCAACCAGAAAGTTTCCAGACCAACACGCTCCAACCTTCATCGGGGACGTTCCGGGGACCTTCGAGATCGGATCCCTCATGATCGACGAGACCTGGGAGATGTCCTCCGAGATCGAAGGGAAGAACGTGAGCAGGAATATCGCGAACGATGGGAAAATGAGTCCCCGCCTGTTAGGGGTCGATCCCTCGTGTGCTGTGCCCAACGGGGTGACTCCCCATTACTGAGAACCCGGTCTCTCGCCCGACGAAGGCCCTCTCCTCAACGAGGTCAGCGATATACGACCCCCGAGGACAATCTTGAAGGATGTAAAGCCTTCTCGCCCGAGTTACGAGCCGTCAGGTGGCCAGACAAGTTCAAACCAGGGCTGATCGAGAAGTCCTCGGGTAAGATTAATCCGGTCGAATGGCAGCAGATTTATACTACGGTCATGAGGGCAGCAGGTGGTAACGAGAAGGTAATGGCGAATTATTTGCTCACCACTCTGGATGGTGCTGCCAGGTCTTGGTTGCTCAACCTTTCGCCCCACTCTATATCCTCATGGTCGGAGTTGCGGGCCCAGTTCATCACTAATTTCCAGGGTACTTACGAACACCCCAGGACTCACGGCGATTTGCATAGGGTGGTTCAGAAGCCGAGAGCGTCATTACGAGAGTTCATCCGATGCTTCAGCGATAAACGCAACTCGATCCCCGATGTCTCAGACGAGGCCATCATTGTAGCCTTTGAGAATGGTGTTAGGGACAGAGAGTTGAAGGGAAAGCTAGCCACTCGAAAGATCTGTACTCCCATGGAACTTTTCGAGTTGGTAGACAAGTACTTCGACGAGTGTCAGGTGATCAACAAGAAAGTTCAGGAAAAGCTCAAGGCTGCGCTCGCCGAGCGCGGGGTTGAGCAAACCAAGGAAAAATCACAAGACGATGAACTCGAGTACCACGGGGCTAACCACAAACTGGCACACATCTTTGGAGGGTCCGCTATGTATGAGTCCAAGAGGCAATACAAGTCAGTCGAAAGGGAGGTTAACATGACCATGCCAACACTCCCTAGGTTCCTCAAATGGTCAGAGGTGTCGATCACCTTCGATCAGTCATATCACCTTGCCATAATCCCACATCCTGGTCGATATCCAGTGGTGGTCGAGCCTACCATCCTCAATATTAAGGTCGCTCGAACCTTGATTAACGGAGGTAGATCGCTAAACCTTATCTTCGCCATGACCCTAGACAACATGGGAGTACCTCATGCAAAGATCAAAGACGGGGCAGAGTCATTTCATGGCATAACACCGTGATCTTCGTCTGTGCCGCTTGGTCAGATCGAGCTTCCAGTCACGTTCGGCACACCGAAAAAATTTCGCACCGAAAAAATCCTTTTCGATGTGGTGAACTTCGAGACTGCCTACAATGTGATCTTGGACCGCCCTATGCTAGCCAAATCCATGGCTGTTGTGCACTACACATACGAGACTGTCAAGATCCCGGCACCAAAAGGAGTTCTCATCGTCAAGGGGGATCATCGTGCTGCGGTCAAGTGCAACAAGAAGAGCCTGGAAATGGCTGAACACCTCTGCGGATCGACCGTCAGCGCTAGTTCTGGGGAAGGAAAGCGTTAGAGGTTGAAGGACATCAACGAGGCATCTGTGTCCAACGGAGCTGCGAAGGACTCGGCCAGCGACAACAAGAAGGACGAGAAGATTGCCGAAGGAGTCAAAACAGTACCCATCGACCCGACAGAGCCCTCCAAGACGGTAAAAGTAGGGACCAACCTTAACCCCAAATAGGAACTCGTGCTCATCACTTTTTTAGGCAAATCGCGATGTGTTTGCATGTCAACCATCCGATATGCCCGGAGTCCCTAGAGAGGTGATCGAGCATCGACTCGTCGTGGAGCCTGGTGCCAAACCCGTGGTGTAGAAACAGCGAAGATTTGCAAAAGATAGGAAGCAAGCCATACAAGAGGAGGTCGGCAAACTCCTTAAGGCTGGCTTCATTCGAGAAGTTCGCCACCTGACGTGGCTAGCCAATCTGTTCCTCGTCAAGAAGCCCAATGGCAAGTGGAGGATGTGTGTCGACTACACCGATCTGAACAAGGCTTGTCCTAAAGACCCTTTTCCTCTCCCCCGCATTGATCAAATTGTAGATTCTATGACGGGGTGTGAATTGTTAAGCTTTCTAAATGCCTATTCGGGGTATCACCAGATTAGCATGTCAGCAGAGGATGAGGAAAAAACAGCCTTCACTACTACCATTGGTGTATTCTGCTATGTAAAAATGCCTTTTGGCTTGAAATGTGCTGGTACTACTTATCAGCGTTGCATCCAAAATTGTTTGAAGTCCCAAATCGGACGCAATGTGGAAGCTTATATTGACGATATCGTAGTCAAGTCCAAAACAGGGAACGCTTTGATCAGCAACCTCGAAGAGACATTCGACAACCTCAGGAAATATCGGATGATGCTTAACCCCGAGAAGTGCACGTTTGGCGTCCCGTCCGGCAAGCTTCTCGGGTTCCTGGTGTCTAGTTGAGGCATTGAAGCCAATCTGCGTAAAATAAAGGCCATCGATCAGATGCGCTCTCCGCGGACATTGAGGGAGGTGCAGAAGCTCATAGGCTGCATCGTCGCTCTTAGCCGATTTATTTCCCAGATGGGTGAACGAGGACTTCCTTTCTTCAAATTGCTCAAGAAGCAGGACAGTTTCGAGTGGACCAAGGAGGCAGAGGACACTTTTCAAGATCTAAAACGGTACATCGCATCTCCATCGGTACTAACCTCACTTAATGCCCAAGAGGAGCATTGCAACTATCCCCCAGGTCGTGAGCACGGTCTTGGTGGCAGAACGAGATTGCCCCGATAAAAGGACTAAGATTCAGAAGCCTACCTACTATGTGAGTGAAGTTTTGCACGACGCGAAGCTATGATATCCGCAAATACCGAAGATGTTGTACACTGTCGGGACCCGAATTTGCAAATCCGGACCCTCTGTGTATACCGCACTAGTCCAAGATCACGCTAGTGCACACAGGCTCAACATAGATGCTATCATAGTCATACACAGCGGAATATAATATAACTTTAATAATTAACAGTAACTATTGTCTTACATGATTATTGCCACACCGGGCTTATAAAAGAAATAGAAAATAAGCAGCAGCGAAAAATAAATAAGCGTAGCAACTCCCTAGTTCACCGCATGCAACTGACGAGGCTCGGACCCTAAGCATTCGCATCCATATAATCAACCTCCACGAAAGGCGTAGATTCTTCCTCTTCTGAAGTTGTTGTTGTTAGGGTGAGTACATAAAGCACTCAACAAGTTGTGCACAACAAAGCAAGTCTAATATTCTATATACTTGGCTTAATCCAAAGGAATGGCTAATATGGCTATTTTGCAGTAGAGCGGTATTTAACAAAAATACAGTAAATAGATTGAAAACAGTAAAATAAATAATAGTAATTAATAGATTCAGTATTTCTGAAGTAAACCAAGTTTCCAATCCTAAATCAATTTCCATTCTCCATGGCACCCTGCCATCCCAATAGGTTTTTGTTTAACAAAAGTCTAACCCTTAACTGTAATTCCCGAGCATTGCCCAATACCGTGAGCACGGCTATTCGAATAGATTTTACACTCTGCAGAGGTTATGCATTTTACCCACACGATACAACCAAACACCACCAAGGCGAGTGATCATAACAAAGCCTTTACAATGCTACACCTAGACCCAGTACTGCTCGCTAAGGTTTCAACACTGAAGGGTTAAACCACCATAACAGGGCCCCCTCTCTTGCGCCATGGGAGTAAAACCGTAAACCCGAGACTCACTATTCACCACGACAGCATTGAAATCTAGGCATCACAAATTATTCAGCTAGGCTGTCCCATTCCAGACATGTGGTTGCAAGAAAGACTCAGGTCAAAGGCTTGCAAGGTTAAGTCCTTAAAGTGATTAAGGCAAGACTTCCACATACCCCTGCTAATCCTGGCCCACCTTGGCACATGCCCCTTGCCACTTGCCCCAATCTAAAACATTACCACCCCAGTTGATTACCAAGCACCACGTGCCACCAACATTTCAATATAGTTGTGTGACCTCCTCGCCACGACAACTTGATATCACTGTGTGACAACACATGACACACCAATTCTTAAACATTGTTCCATATTCCATTAGTCAAGATTAAGTATCAACATTCAGACACATGTGATGACGTGGCATGGCTAAGCAATCTATGACGGTCTAACTAGCCCGTGTTGATTATCAATATTAACCAACTATTAATTAACCATCTTAGGGTGACAATGAGATCATGGCATATAATTGACAAGGTATGATTTAATTCAAATAGGCATATTATCTAATTCTCAGATTAATTGAAATCATTTATACACATAAAGTATCATGCATAAATTTTAAGAGACAAAATAGCAATTTTGTGAAATCAGGTGCAACATGGTCAAAGCACAACTTGCCTTTGAGTAGGTGCTGGTCTTGCTCTGAGCTTGGGTCTTGAAGCGACGAATCTTCCTCCGGATCACCGAGCAGTTCAACGTCTACGCGAAACGATGCCAAAATAGCAATAAACACCAAAATAGAGAGCAACCAAATTCCAAAAATAAAATAAAATTCACCAATAAATAGATCTTGATTTTACAAATTTTTAGAAATTTGAATCACTCAAATCCGAGTTAAAATGTAAAAGATATAGCCTTTTGAAGTTTGAATAAATACTGAAAATACAGAAAATATAATTTCCGATTTTCCCGAATTATTTTTCTATTGGAAAACATTTTTATTGCCCAACGCTGACGTCAGCCCTGGCTCAGACCAATCGGGTGGCGACACATTAGCCCTGGTCCATGGACTTGGTCCACGGAACCGCCTTTGGTCCACCGTGGACGCGGCCCACAGCGCCCTGCGCCATACGCTGACACGCGGCGCACATCCGTGAGGGAATCCGACGGCTACCGTTCTATACTTAAGCGGTTCAATCTCGAACGCTCATTGCACATCTAACGGCCAAGGCTTACCCGAGCGAAACACTGTTGAATGCGGAGACGTGGCCCGATCTGGACGGTCCGGCGAAGATCCAACGGCTGCGCGAATCTCCGAAGCACGGCGGCAGGCTTGCACCGGAGCGGAGGAAGACGATCACCCGAACGGCGTTTCGGTGCGACTCTGGCTAGATGAAGTGGCGACCTCGACGCAGCTTGACGTGACGAGTCTGGATTTGGAACCCGAGCGGCGGATGGATGCTTGACGGTGACAGAACGGCGAGAAAACGATCGACGGCGCTACGAAAAACTACGGCGAGCTCTTGGGGCTAAACGACGGCGACTCGACTGCGAAGACTTGAACGACGGAAAGCGCAAGGCGGTGAGGAACCTCGGGGTTCGGCTACGGCTTTTATAGCCTCAGCATGTGCCCATAAATGGCAACCCTACCACTCCGCGGCGGAGACGGCGTGCGGCGGCGGGTTTGGAAAACCGAATCGGAGACGAAGACGCCCAGCCGTCCGATTCGCGGTAAATGGCCACGATTAGATCTCGACCGATCCGATCCAATCCGCACTTTCCAAAATCAACGGATCCGATCAATTCCTTCCAAAACAACGCCGCATGATCTCAATCGAACGATCTCGATCCAACGACCGATCGCATTAGGGTTTCGCGAAAGAAACAGCCGTCCGATCTGGATCCAACGGTCCACACGCAGCAACCGCGAAGCGGTGACGGACGCCGCCTGGGCGGGCGTCACACAATCAAGGTTGGGCTTGACCAAGATCGCTCATTCGATTTTCAAAAGCTTTTTGATTTAAAAATAATTCTCGAAATTAGATTAATTTATTTAAGGCAATTAAAATATCAGGAAAAATCCAGGAAAATTCTCTTAAATACTTTGAGACATTTTGAGTTCAAATAAAATATTTTTGGCAAAACTTTATTTTGACTATGCAGATATTTAATTGGTTTTCTCAATGAGGCTAATTACTTAATTTTCAAAATAAATTCCAATAAATCTAGAAAAATCCCAATAAATCTCAAATTGCATAAATGACAATAAAATAACACTTAAAGTAAAAATTGTGGTGTTACAAACCTCCCCCCTTAACAGAATCTCGACCCCGAGATTCAAGGCTGACTAAGGAATAGGTTTGGAAATTCTAACTTCAGGTCCTCTTCACGCTCTCAGGTTGCCTCATTCTCAGAATGGTTGCTCCACTGAACTCTGCAAAAATGAACTGACTTGTTCCTGGTTCTGCGATCCATGACATCCAAAATTTTCATCGGCTGCTCCTTGTAGGTCAAATCTTTCTACAACTCAATCTCTTCCAAAGGCGTCTGCTCCGCTGGCACCCGAAGACACTTCTTGAGCTATGACACATGGAACACATCTTGCACACCTGCCAGTGACTGCGGCAATTCCAACTGATAAGCAACCTCCCCTCGACGGCTCAAAATTTTGAACGGCCCAACATATCTTGGGGCAAGCTTTCCTTTAGCGTGGAACCTTTTAACTCCTTTCAGAGGGGTAACTCTAAGATACACAAAATCGTCTGGCTCAAAACTCAAATCACGGCGTCGATTATCTGCGTAACTCTTTTGTCTTGACTGCGCGATTTTCAACCTCTCTCTTATCATGGCAACTTGCTCTTCAGCTTCCTTGAGAATATTAGGGCCAAATATCATACGCTCTCCTGTCTCATTCCAATTCAGCGGGGTACGACAGGCACGACCATATAAAGCTTCAAATAGTGACATATGCAAACTAGCTTGGTAACTGTTGTTATAGCTGAACTCTGCATATGGTAAATATTTGTCCCATGAAGTAGTGTAGGCTAAAGCGCAAGCTCTCAACATATCTTCCAAAATCTAATTTACTCTTTCTGTCTGACCATCGGTCTGTGGGTGATATGCTGTACTGAAGTTCAATCGCGTTCCCATAGCTTCATGCAATTTATCCCAGAATCTCCAGGTGAACTGAGTACCTCTGTCTGACACTATTTTCTTAGGCACACCATGCAAACACACAATTTGGACATGTATAATTCTGCTAACCGGTCTCCTGAGTAAGTTGTCTTAACCAGAATGAAGTGAGCAACTTTGGTCAATCGATCCACAATGACCCATATAGAATCATACCCACTTTGAGTTCTTGGCAACCCAGTGATGAAATCCATACCGATTTCTTCCCATTTCCATTCTAGAACCCTTAACGGCTGTAGTAATCCTGCTGGTCTCTGGTGTATTGCCTTAACTCTCTGGCATATATCACAAAAGGCCACATGCTCAGTGACTTCACGCTTCATATTTGGCCACCAAAACCTCTCCCTTAAGTCCTGGTACATGTTGGCGCTTCCTGGATGGATTGAATACTTGGAATCGTGAGCCTCTTCCAAAATCAACTGCTAAGCTCGTGCATGTGGCACATGATTCGACCCTTGAACCACATGGTACCCTGGTCATCCATAATAAAATCTACCGCTAATCCTTCATCCTTTTTAGCTTTGATTCGGTTGATTTTCTCATCATCCTTCTGCCCTTCCCGAATCTGATCCTCAAGCGTCGTTTTACTTCCAATGCAGCTATGAATCCTTCTGGAATCATTTCCAATTTTAACTTCTGAAACTCCTTACACAACTCCGATTGATCTTCTTGTACCATCATATTTGCAACGTGGCTTTTACGACTCAAGGCATCAGCCACTACATTAGCCTTTCCTGGATGGTAGTGGATTCCCATATTATAATCCTTGATCAGTTCCAACCACCTCCTTTGTGTCATGTTAAGATCTGACTGAGTAAAAATATATTTCAAACTTTTGTGGTCCGTATATATCTCACATTTATTTCCAATGAGATAATGACGCCATAATTTCAAGGCAAGCACCATGGCAGCCAATTTCAAATCATGCGTAGGATAATTTCCTTCATGCGGTCTTAACTGCCTTGACGCATATGCGACCACTTTACCGTCTTGCATCAATACGCATCCAAGACCCTGTCTTGACGCATCACAGTATATATCAAAACCATTCTGAACATCAGGCAATACCAACACTGGGGCTGTCGTCAGACGCTTCTTTAACTCCTCAAAGCTCTTCTCACACTTCGGCGTCCATACAAACTTCTTTTCCTTTTTCAGCAATTGCGTGAGAGGTCTTGTGATTGTTGAGAATCCTTCTATAAACCGTCGGTAGTAACCTGCCATTCCCAGAAAACTACACACTGCATGTAATGCACTTCAAATGCTCCCAAGCGGGGTGTCTCCACCTTGCTCGGGTCTACTGCCACTCCTTTCGCAGTCATCACATGACCAAGAAAGTCAACCCTCTCCTTCCAAAAATCACACTTGCTGAACTTAGCGTACAATTGTTGTTCTCACAACCTTTCTAAAACCAACCTCAAAAGTTCAGCATGCTCTTCTTCTGTCTTCGAGTAAACCAGGATATCATCTATAAAGACAACAACAAACTTATCCAGATACTCCATGAAAACCTTATTCATCATATTCATGAAATATGCTGGCGCATTGGTCAATCCGAACGACATAACTGTAAACTCGTAATGTCCGTATCTCGTCGAGAATGTCGTCTTCGGAACATCTTCTGCTCGAATCTTCAGTTGATGGTATCCTGAACGAAGGTCTATCTCGGAAAAGACTCCTGCTCCCCTGAACTGATCAAATAAGTCGTCGATTCTTGGCAACGGGTACTTGTTCTTAATTGTTACTTCATTAAGTGCTCGATAATCGATACACATCCTTAGACTTCCATCCTTTTTCCTTACAAACAGAACTGGCGCTCCCCATGGCGATGAGCTTGGTCTTACGAAGCCTTTCTCCAATAGCTCTTCAATCTACTTCTTCATTTCTACTAGTTTATCAGTAGGCATCCGATAGGGTCTTTTTGCTATCGGTGCTGTTCCAGGCGCTAACTCAATGACAAACTTGATGTCACGGTCTAGCGGCATCCCTGGCAGATCCTCTGGAAATACATCTGGGTATTCCCTGACCACTGGCACTTCTTTTATGCTGACGGCTTTTACGCTATTAACCATTAGTTGACCATCACGAACTGCTGTGTCTTGGAATTCCACTTTCTCTCCTCCCGGGCTCTCAATGGATACAACCCTTCGACAACAATCCAATACTGTCTTATGCTTGGTCAACCAGTCCATACCGAGGATAACATCTAAAACTTGGGTATCTAACATGATCAAGTTCGCTAGGAACTCTACCCCATTAATTAGCAGCTTAACTCCCATACACCCAAGGCTAGATCTTAACTCAGATCCCGGGGCTTGGACTAACATCACACATTTAAGATTTTTCATAATCAAATCATTTTCAGATGCAAAAGTCCGAGAGACAAATGAATGCGAAGCTCCCGAATCAAATAAAACTGTTGCAAGTACTGAGTTTACCAAAAACTTACCCAGCACGACGTCTGACGCTTCCTGAGCTCCATCTACGGTGATGTGGTTGACCCTGCCCCGAATAGTAGCTTGAGGCGTCGCTCCTGCCTGTCCAGATCCTCGGCTCGTTCCCGTCATTGGCGCCTTAGCAGGTGTCGTTCCAAGGTTGAAACGCACTGGCGTGATACCTCCTTTCTGGGGACATCTGTTGGCATAATGCCCCAGCTCATTGCAACTGTAGCACCTTCTGGCGGGTGACTGCTGCACTCCTCCTTGAGCATTGTTACCCTGAATCGGCGTCTGATAACTCTGTCCCGGTGGTCGCGGCGCAGGTGTTGCTGGTTTATTGACAGCTTGCGGTTGGAACCTAGCAAACTGTTGCGGTGTCATCCTCATTCGCAGGTGGTTAGGGCGTCCACCTGGTTTGGTCATCAAGCGCTTGCGATTCTCCCCCGGTTCTTTGTGCTTATTCTCCAGAATCAAAGCCTTGTTTACCAATTCTTGAAAATCCGAAAAAGTGTGGGTAATTATCCCCACCTGCAGCCTTGAGTTTAGTCCCTTCATGAAGCAGGATTGCCTGGCCTTGTCCGTCGCTACGTCTTCAGGAGCATAGCGAGCTAACTGCATGAATTTATTCAAGTAATCAGCCACCGGTTGGCCTCCTTGCTTAAGCGCCCTGAACTCTTCCTTTTTCAGGTCCATCATCCCTTCCGGTACATGATACTGGCGGAAGGCGGTTGCAAACTCTTCCCATGTGATTTCCATGGGTGCCTCATGAGCGGCACAATAGTTCTCCCACCATTCTGCAGCTGTTCCCTCTAGCTGATGGGATGCGTAAAGAACCTTCTCATGGCCTTCACATTGAGTGATGTACAACTTCCTCTCAATGGTTCTCAGCCAATCATCTGCTTCCAAGGGGTTGACATTGCCTGAGAATGTTGGCGGTTGGGTCTTCATAAAATCTGACAACTTGGAGTAAGGACGAGGCCCGCCATTGTTGTTCTGGACAGCAGGGTTGTTGACTGCAGCCATATTGGTCATCTGCTGCTTCATTGTCTGCATCAACTAAGTTTGCGTAGCGAGAAAAGCTCCCAAGTTCTGCATATCCACTAGCGGTGCTTGCTGCGGTGGTGCTCCTTCATTGGGATTGTTGCCTAGGCGCAGACCACTTCCTGAAGCTCCGTTGTTACTGCGGGTGTTCACCATCTGCTTGATTGCTTCTTGGGTTAGGAAAGATAGATGTAGCATACATAAGATGCAAGAATTTTTAAGGTGGGGAAACAGGTTAAACCCAACTTAAATAATCTTAATTAATACTTGGTATGGATGCTTACAATGCCTATGGGCTTTGCAACATATACTGCACACTCAGCAGACAATTAAGAACCAAACTAAACATGCAACCTTAACGTCTACTAAAAGATAAAGACTAACTTAAAGACGCGACTCAACACTCGAGTCTCAACACAACTCTAAGACCAACTTTCACTCATCCAGCCACCCTGGCTGAGACTGATCCGGCGCATACACCGGTGGGTGGGCTGGCATGGGTGCGAACCCATCCTGGTGACCCTCTGCTGGCTCCTCTGGCTCCCACTCACGCTCCTCGGGGTCTTCTTCTTCTTCTTCGGCGACCCCATCTGGCTCCTGAACGACCTGGTCCGCCACCTCCTCGGCTACCTGCAAGGCCTCCTCCAGCTCGCTGATGACTCTGGCTGCTGCGTCACGGGTCTTCTGAAGCTCTCGCTCGGTCACTCTCAGCGTCTCGTACACTGTTTCTAGCTCCTGAGTAGTGTCCCTTAGGTGATCCTCCTGGGCAGTGGCAAACTCAGCAAGGTGTACTGCAGTAGCACACTCCCCCTCCACGATCCGTCGACGCTGGCACGCTCGCACTGTTGGGTGAAGCCGGAACATGGTGTCGCGAAGCTCGTACGCGTAGTCGTGGCAGATCCGTTGTAGAGCAAGTCTGGCAGCCTCCTGAATTCCTGCCTTGTACGTGAACCTCCGGGTAGTGATGTGGATCGGTCTGGTGGTCTCGTCGCACTCTCGAGCGAAGATGGTCAGTTTGCAGAAGAACCCCCGATGCACACCGTTGATGTTCCAGTTGCTTCCTCGGTAGAGCGAACGATCGAAGCCTCCAATCACTTGAAAAACTCTCCACACCTTCATGGCATATCCACCTTGCCTCGACTCGAAGGACTGGAAGATTGGCATCTATTCAAAACAAATTTTGAATAAGATCTTCACTCGAAACGGCAACGAAAAGAAGGAAATTTTAGCAAGGATGAGAGTAGAAGAATGAGATAAGCCAAGAGTTTCTAATTAGTCAATTTTACTTTTTCTTTAGAAAATAATTTTGGACACTAAGAGATACCAACTACCTAGGGTCAAGACCTATAGTCAGTATGGCTCTGATACCACCTCTGTCGGGACCCGAATTTGCAAATCTGGACCCTCTGTGTATACCGCACTAGTCCAGGATCGCGCTAGTGCACACAGGCTCAACAGAGATGCTATCATAGTCATACACAGTGGAATATAATATAACTTTAATAATTAACAGTAACTGTTGTCTTACATGATTATTGCCACACCGGGCTTATAAAAGAAATAGCAAATAAGCAGCAGTGGAAAATAAATAAGCGTAGCAGCTCCCCAGTTCACCGCAGGCAACTGACGAGGCTCGGACCCTAAGCATTCGCATCCATATAATCAACCTCCACGAAAGGCGTAGATTCTTCCTCTTCTGAAGTTGTTGTTGTTGGGGTGAGTACATAAAGCACTGAACAAGTTGTGCACAACAATGCAAGTCTAATATTCTATATGCTTGGCTTAATCCATAGGAATGGCTAATATGGCTATTTTGCAGTAGAGTGGCATTTAACAAGAATACAGTAAATAGATTGAAAACAGTAAAACAAATAATAGTAATTATTAGATTCAGCATTTCTGAAGTAAACCAAGTTTCCAATCCTAAATCAATTTCCATTCTCCATGGCACCCTGCCATCCCAATAGGTTTTTGTTTAACAAAAGTCTAACCCTTAGCTGTAATTCCCGAGCATTGCCCAATACCGTGAGCACGGCTATTCGAATAGATTTTACACTCTGCAGAGGTTATGCATTTTACCCACACGATACAACCAAACACCACCAAGGCGAGTGATCATAACAAAGCCTTTACAATGCTACACCTAGACCCAAGATCTTTGCTCGCTAAGGTTTCAACATCAAGGGTTAAACCACCATAACAGCCCCCTCTCTTGCGCCATGTGAGTTAAACCGTAAACCGGGACTCACTATTCACCACGACAAAGACCAAATCTAGGTTTACAAATTATTCACTAAGTTGTCCCATTCCAGACATGTGGTTGCAAGAAAGACTCAGGTCAAAGGCTTACAAGGTTAAGTCCTTAAAGTGATTAAGGCAAAACTTCCACATACCCCTGCCAATCCTGGCCCACCTTAGCACATGCCCCTTGCCCCTTGCCCCAATCTAAAATATTACCACCCCAGTTGATTACCAAGCACCACGTGTCACCAACATTTCAATCTAGTTGTGTGACCTCCTCGCCACGACAACTTGATATCACTGTGTGACAACACATGACACACCAATTCTTAAACATTGTTCCATATTCCATTAGTCAAGATTAAGTATCAACATTCGGACACATGTGATGACGTGGCATGGCTAAGCAATCTATGACGGTTTAACTAGCCCATGTTGATTATCAATATTAACCAACTATTAATTAACCATCTTAGGTTGACAATGAGATCATGGCATATAATTGACAAGGTATGATTTAATTCAAATAGGCATATTATCTAATTCCCAGATTAATTGAAATCATTTATACACATAAAGTATCATGCATAAAGTTTAAGAGAAAAAATAGCAATTTTGTGAAATCAGGTGCAACATGGTACACATAAAGTTAATTGAAATCATTTATACGCATAAATTTTGAAGTTTGAATAAATACTGAAAATACAGAAAATATAATTTCCAATTTTCCCGAATTATTTTTCTATTGGAAAAGATTTTTATTGCCCAACGCTGACGTCAGCCCTGGCCCAGACCAATCGGGTGGTGACACGTTAGCCCTGGTCCATGGACTTGGTCCACGGAACCGCCTTTGGTCCACCGTGGACGCGGCCCACGGTGCCCAGCGCCACACGCTGACATGCGGCGCACATCCGCGAGGGAATCCAATGGCTACCGTTCTATACTTACGTGGCTCAATCTCAAACGCTCATCGCACATCTAACGGCCAAGGCTTACCCGAGCGGAATACTGTTGAATGCGGAGACGTGGCCCGATCTGGACGATCCGGCGAAGATCCAACAGCTGTGTGAAGCTCCGAAGCACGGCGGCGGGCTTGCACCGGAGTGGACGAAGATGACCACCCGAACGGCGTTTCGGTGCGACTCCGGCTAGATGAAGTGGCGACCTCGATGCGGCTTGACGCGACGAGTCTAGATCTGGAACCCGAGCGGCGGATGGATGCTTGACGGTGACAGAACGGCGAGAAAACGATCGGCGGCGCTACGAAAAACTACGGCGAGCTCTTGGGGCTAAACGACGGCGACTCGACGGCGAAGACTTGAATGACGGAAAGCGCAAGGCGGTGAGGAACCTCGGGGTGCGGCTACAGCTTTTATAGCCTCGGCATGCGCCCATAAATGGTAACCCTAGCACTCCGCGGCGGAGACGGCGTGCGGCGGCGGGTTTGGAAACCCGAATCGGAGACGAAGACGCCCAGCCGTCCGATTCGCGGTCAATGGCAACGATTAGATCTCGGCCAATCCGATCCAATCCGCACTTTCAAAAATCAACGGATGCTATCAATTCCTTCCAAAACAACGCCGCACGATCTCAACCGAACGATCTCGATCTAACGGCCGATCGCATTAGGGTTTCGCGAAAGAAACGGCCGTCCGATCTGGATCCAACGATCCATTACGCGGCGGCGCAGCGGTGACCGACGGCCGCGACAATATTGGGCATACAAGACAAAGGATCGTGCTTCGCCCAAGATCGTTTCACCGATTTTTCAAAAGCTTTTTGATTTAAAAATAATTCTCGAAATTAGATTAATTTATTTAAGGTAATTAAATTATCAGGAAAAATCCAAGAAAATTCTCATATATACTTTGAGACATTTTGAGTTCAAATAAAATATTTTTGGAAAAACTTTATTTTGACTATGCAGATATTTAATTGGTTTTCTCAAGGAGGCTAATTACTTAATTTTCAAAATAAATTCCAATAAATCCAGAAAAATCCCAATAAATCTCAAATTGCATAAATGACAATAAAATAACACTTAAAGCAAAAATTGGGGTGTTACATACGCTGTCCTGATGACCTCTCGAAAGCTACGACATTACTTCCAAGCGCATAAAATCATGGTCATGACAACATACCCGCTAAAGGAGGTGCTGCATAACCGAGAAGCAACGGGCCTAATTGCGCAATGGGCGGTTGAACTCAATGAGTTTATAATTGACTTCGCATCGTGAACCAGTGTCAAGTCAGGTGTCTTGGCAGACTTCATCGCGAAATGGACTCACGTCGAAGAAAGGGAGCGTGGGGTGGCCAATGACTGCTGGACCATGTTCTTTGATGGGTCGCTCACACTCTAGGGCTCGGGGCTGGTGTCGTGCTCAAATCCCCAACAGGCGAAGATCTTAGGTACGCCATTCAACTCAACTTTCAAGCTTTGAACAATGTTGCAAAGTACGAAGGGCTGGTCAACGGACTCCGCATGGTCGTGTCACTTGGCATCAGACGACTACTCGTGAAAGGGGACTCTCAGCTAGTCGTAAACTAGGTGCAAAATGAGTACCAGTGCTCAGAAGACAACATGGCGGCATATTCGAATGAGGTTCGCAAGCTAGAACACAAGTTCGAAGGATTCGAGGTGAGACACATCAGGCGATGTGACAACGCCATTGTCGACGAACTTGCCGGCTCGCTTCGTCCCGTTTGTTCGCACCCACCGAAGTCTTCGTTGAGAAACTCCACAAACCATCTGCTGCCCAACTCGATCAGCAGTCTGGCCGAGTTAGCGAGGCAAAAACCGCAGACACGGAAGCTGCACTACTCGAACGCGATCCGACTTGGATGACTCCATTCCAAGCCTATCTCGAAGGTCGAGAGCCCCCTGACGATGATGCCACAGCCGAGAAGATTGCACATAAATCCAAGCTATACGCTTTGGTAGACGGCAAGCTCTACCGAAAGGGGAGTAACGAAATCCTGATGAAGTGCATCACTCAGGAAGAGGGCAATAATATATTGCTCGATGTCCATGGAGGCATCTGCGGCAACCACGCGCCTTATCACATCTTGGTCGGAAAGATCTTTCGATAAGGGTTCTATTGGCCGATTGCCCTCTAGGACGCTTGCGAGCTGGTGAAAAAGTGCGAAAGCTGCCAATTCTACGGCAAGAAAATCACCCGACCAGCCCAAGCACTGCAAACTATTCCTCTAACTTGTCCATTTTCCATCTGGGGCCTAGACATCTTGGGACCCTTCCCGAGAGCCCTAGGAGTTTATAAGTTTCTGTTCGTAGCTATCGACACATTCACTAAGTGGATCGAGGCCGAACCCATCAGAAACATCACCTCGGAAGCAGCTAAGAAGTTCATGAGGAACATTGTTACTCGGTTTGGCATCCCTAATCGAGTGATCACAGATAATGGTAGCCAGTTCACAAGCAGTGCCTTTACGGTCTTCTATGTGGAGCTGGGAATTAAACTATGCTTCGCCTCTGTGGCTCATCCCCAAAGCAACGGTCAAGTCGAACGTACCAATGGCTTAATACTGCAGGGGATCAAGACCCGTGTATTCGATAGGCTCACTACAAGAAAAGTGATTATCTGTGACGAAAACGTGGTGACGTTCTCAACTTTTGTCATGAAAAATCTATTTTCTGTGACGACTTGTTTATGTTCGTCATTAATTGTATCATACGCCGTCGCCCCATGTACTTTTGTGACGAAACATAAAATTTCGTCATGAAACTAAAATACAAATCGTCATAGAAAATGAGTCGCGTTTTTTTCAGGTTGGGAAGCGATCGTTGCTAGAACCTCCTGGCGGCTGGAAGGCCCTAATCTATGTTTTCCTCCCACATAATCCCCTCCTCTCTCTCCCTTTTCCCACTCGCTTTGCTACCCTCCCCGCCGACCCCTCCTGCCTCCTCCCACCCGTGCGCCTCCCCTTGGAGCATCTCCAGCCAGCGACGCTGCCCCTCCGGCCATCCTCTGGCCAGCTCCGGCGGTGCCTCCCTCCCCATGGTAGGCGCCCTTCCTCCCTTCCCCTTGCAGTTTCTCCCTTCTGCCAAGGTGAGGAAAAAATCTAGGGTGTGTGTGTGGTTGGGTGGCTGGGTTAGGGTTCATGCCATGGAGTTTTAATGGTGGTTTGGTTGTGTATGGAATGGATTAGAGATGGAACCCTAGAAGTTGTGCAGTTCTGTTTTTCGATCAGATTCCTTCCTTCTGTTCATCGCAAATCTGGGATTAATTGGTGCGTTTACTGGATATTTGTCTATAGAGAAAGTTGTAGATCATCGAATCCCCTTTAATTTGAGTATAAGAACACTAAAATCCGATCATTCAATTGAAAGTTATGCCATTTTTGGTGTTGACTATCCAGATTAGGTTGTGGATTGCGCCCAAAATGTTCAACTGAAGATTTGATATAGCAACAGGCCGAATTAGGATTTTTGATTGCCTAGAGAAATATAGGAAATTTCCTGTAGATTTAGAAAGTGTATTTGTATTCTTGATTTGGTGTTATGAATCAAAAGTTTTGGCCTGTTGAAGTTGCTGTCCAGAACTGAAATTTCTGCTGAAAGTGCAGAGTTAGTCTGAAGTTCAGAGGGCAGTTTGAGGACTTAACTTTCAAGTGTTGAGAAAATGGCTATGGGGTAACTATAGGTTATCCTCTTGTGGTTATTTGGAGCCTAATAATGCAAATTTTTACTTAGCCAATTAAAAGTTATGTTCATTTTAGTACCTGCTGTTCAGAACTACTGTTAATGTATATAACATCTGTTCATCTCTAATCTGGGAACTAGTAATGCATCTTTTGAATAAATGGCTATAATATAGTTGTATATTATCCTCTTGTGATTAATTATAATCTGAGTTCACTCAATTTGGTTCAACCATTAAAAAGTTATGCAAGTTTTACCTTTTGCTGTCCAAAGTGTGACTAGTAGCCAGTATGGAGTGTAGTAGCCAGTATGGAGTGTAGTAACCAGTATGGAGTGCACAATGAGGGGTGTAGTAACCAGTATGAAGTGCTGAATTATCTAGACTGCAATCACTAAATTGGCAATAGAGTTTGTATCAGAAGCTAGTAGAAACATCAACAAAGCAAAATTATGGAAGAGACTCAAATAGTCTGAAGTGAATAAGTTATTGCTATTTTAATTTTTCTTTTACTCAGAACTGAATATCATATTATCCAACTAGGAGCAGCCAATGAGAACACGACGCAAAGAAAGGCAAAGGTAAGATCTGATTTATCTTTCCATATAACAATTTTACTATACTTGTGCATGAATAGGGCCCTATAGTCCTGCAATTGAAATCTTGACTATTAAAATATGCTCACCTATGTCTCAAACAATAATATCATTGTTTTCATTATATAGAACCCGAACCATGCGAATATGAGAAGTCATGCTAGCAAACACCGCAATGATTCAAACCAAATTTCAATCTCTAGGTATCAACAGATTAAAAACCTTCTCGATTCAACTTCAACCCCACTACAACCTGAAAAGGATAGCAAAAGGGTAGAAACAATGATGACTCGACACGATCCCAAGAGGATAAGGGGCCGAGGAAGAGGGCATCAACAATGGGGAAAATGCTTGACAGATGACTAGAACTATGGGCAAAAGGTTGCCATCCAATTTGCCGAGGGGATGAGAAGGCCACATAAGCCGCTGGAAGTCGCAAAGTTTGCATCGTAGTCCAGCGCTCAAATTAGGCATCATGTCCCTATCCTCACTAGTTGGAAGGAGTACAAGAACAACACAGCTCATTTGGATAATTTCATGGGAAAATTGTCTGTAAGTGATTTCATTCTTGACCACAAACAATTACTCTTCTTCCACATTAGATTGCATAATTCATTAATGTGGTTCATTCAACCTGCTAGACATGGCTGGCCTTGGACACCAGTGATAGGACAACCAAGGATGCATGTGCTGAAATTTTGAAGGGTGGGGTGCGACAATCTAGGTATTTGCTGAAGAAGTGGTTTTTCAATGGTATCCCAGTAAACGAAATTAGTACAACATCCCTAGTACCTACCATGACAGATGAGGAGTGGAGAAAACTTATCCAGAAATGGTCTGACCCGAAAAGCAAGGTACGGTCTATGAATATATGGTTCTATTCAAATTCCATTCATGAATGTGCCTAATGGAACCATCTGCTGTAGGAAATATCTGAAAAGAACAAGCAAAATCGTGCCAAAGTCAAGTTCCATCAAGCCACAGGGTCTCGCAGCTACATTGCACACTGCCATGCTCTGGTAAGTACTATTCACCATCTCATTATTCATTTTCCATCCACAACACTTGATAGGAACCTTGCTAGTAGGCAACCAAGGAAACCTTGATAACCAAAGAGATAAAATTAGATGCACTTATTTAGTTCAAGCCCTGCCTATAATAAAGCCATATGTAGTTAATAAAAACTTTTCTACTTGATACATTTTATTTTGTTTCTTCTTCCAATTGTAGAAGGAGAAAAACAAAGATCAACAATTCACTGCTGTGGACATATTCAAGGAGTGCCACAACAGCAAGAAGAAGGGACTCGCTAAACCTGTGCAACGCGCAATTGTAAGTCCCTGCAATTCCTCCTTTTTCTTCTGCCATTGTATCCTATAGAGGGTATTTCCAGATGATAGCACCCATGGTCACCTCACTGCATAAGTATATATGGACTCATCAAAATATCTGTTTCTTCTGTTATGCTTACAAAATTGCTTTATTGCATCTATACCATATAAGTAACTAGACCACATTGAATAGAGAGATTCATTGTGTCAGCATACAAAAGTTAATCCATTTCTTCATGTGCTTTTTATGAAATTTTCTGAAGGCAAATTTAGTGATTTTTCAAGTAATCGCTAGAGGTTACCTTTGTTGTGTACTGTTCTATTTGGATGAAAGTTTTCTTTGTATAAGCCTTTTATTCCTGTTATCACTATTGATTCTGTTATGTTTTATGTCTTAGGCTGAGATGGAAGCTATGATGGTGCCTGATGTAGAGGGTCAGCCAATAATGTCTACTACCGAGATTGTTGACAAGGTTCTGTCTCAAAGTAGCGCCACCAGCAAATTCTTGAAAAACGTTGGCTTACATTCTTCCACTCTGAACTCTGCAAAGGACTCCAAACAATAAGCTCTTGAGGAACAAATTGAGCAGAGAGACGAGGAGCAATGAACTTCGATGCACCGCTGAGCTACAACAAAGAAGAAGTAGAAGACTTGAAGCTAAAAGCACAAGCATCAGATGAAGCACTGATCAAAACCCAAAAGGAAATGGAGGATTTAAAGAAGAGGCAAGAGGAGAATGATGCAATTATTTGCCATCTCATGCGAATGGCTGGTCAAGACAACTAGTGAGTTTATGAACCTGTTCACTTATTTTGCATGGATACTTATTTTGTATATGGTTGGTAACCTGATTCACTGGTACTAGTGAGTTTAGGTAACGTGGTTCAACTTTGTGACCTATGGATTTATTTTCAATAGCTTCAAGTGTGGTACTAACTTTAAGTACTGTGATCAAAGTTTGTGTCTCTTAATGTATCTATGGTTATGTGCAATGTATTGATTGGTCTCCTGAAAATATTGTGTGCTGTGTCGAGATGTATTGTGTGTTGTGGCTATAAAAATGGATCATATGTGGGCTGATGTATGTTCAATGACAAAATATCATGGCTATTCTGCATCTATCTATGGCGAAATTATTCATCGTAGAAAATGATGCACCATTACTTCCATGACGAAACATTTGCGTAACAACACGTGCCACGTCACCTCACATCGTGGCTGCTGACGTGGCACTAGACTATTCAATGACGAAAATGCATGTCCACGTGGCACTTATCTATGATGAAACATTTGCGTCACAACACGTGCCACGCCACCTCACATCCTCGTCGCGACGCGGCATCGCACCGCTCAATGACGAAAATGCATGTCCATGTGGCAACAATCGGATTTAACAATTTCGCCATAAATAAAATGGTCAACGCCATTTTGGCCAATCGGAGTGTTCTTTTATGAAGAATTTGATATTTTTCATGATGTTTTGGGTACAATTAATGACGGATATATTCGTCATAGAAATGACCTCTTCGTTGACGAAAGTGTAATTCATCATAGAAAAGTTGATTTTTTATGACGAAAAAAAGTAATTCGTCACGGAAAACTTTCTATGACGCATTTACTATGACAAGTTGAATTTCGTCATAAATTCGTCATAAAAAACCTACAATGACGATTTTGGGACTAAAGATGACGAGTTTGGACCATCATTAAAAATCACTTTTCTTGTAGTGGCTCAAGGCTTATTCAAATCGATGGGCAAAAGAACTCCCCTCAGTGCTATGGGCCATTCGAACATCGACTACCCAGGCCACTGGTGAAACGCCGTTTTTCTTAGTCTATGGAGCAAAAGCAGTGCATGAGTGGACGACATAAACCTGCTCGAAGAGTATCGGGATCGAGCGTCCATTTGAGCGGCTAAGTACCAACAGGCCTTATGCAGATATCATAGCCAAAAGATCTAAGAATGAGCGTTAGCCGCAGGAGACTTAGTACTACGAAAGGTGCAGAAGCAAGACAATCGCAATAAGCTATCGCCTAAGTGGGAAGGTCCCTACATTGTGGTCGAAGTAACTCGACCAGGATCGGTATGGCTATCGACACCGGAAGGGGTTGACTCGAAAACTCGTGGAACATCGATCAACTCAGAAAATTTTACGCATGAACAAGAGGCATAGCAAACACGTTCAGGATTTAGGTAAGTACAATTTCATTCAATTATACTAATAATAATTTACATGTTTACATTGTAAGCTAGGGATGCTACTCCTTTGAGCCCTTGGACCTGTCCCGCCAGCGGATGGGCCTACACCCGCAGGATGGTTCGGACGAAGCGGTGAGGGCCTTGGCGGTTGTCGATGGAGAAGGCGGTGTCTCCCCTAACGAAGGCCCCAGGGCGCCGCGACGGTTTGGAGGGTGAGCAAGGGGTGGACTCCCACCAGATCGACCGGGTGATGAAAAAGGCGTAGGAAGAAAAGCCTCTCCCCTACCACCAACACCGATCGTCCCGCCTTCACCCCCTACACGTTGGTAGGGGCTGAGGTGTCGACCTCAGTGCGGGGGGCCGAGCGACACCGCCCTCTTCAATGACCTTCCTCAGCTTGCTGGTGACCTCCTCCTCTTCCCCTTCTGGCCACACTTCGTTCTCGATGGCTTCCCAGTCAATCTCATCTTCCTCGTCGGAGGAGATGATAATGCGGCCCGGGGAGACCACTGCCAGTGGTGTAGGGGGAGGGGAGTCACCGAGGATGATCACGGAGGGAGGAGACCATGGAGGAGTATCCATGAAGGAAAAAAAGACGCAGGAGCTCAGATGAGCGAGGGCTATGACGCTGGCAAAAAGAAGACAAGATGAGCCAGGCGGCTACACGTCCCGTCCATTTATATAGACCAGGGAGCAAGTCGCATAGAAACCCGTACCCAGTAAAAGGTTGCGTTGGTTCCAATCTACGAGGCGGCCGTTGCGTTTTCATATGGGTGCGGAAGCCCAAGAGAAGCCAATAAAACCCGTCGCGTGGAAGCTGGAAAGTCATGAAAACTGCACATAGAAGTTCAGTCGTCGCGACAAGGCGACAGTTTTTTATCCCTGGTGAATAACTGGGTCAATGCGCCTGAGGGCCCATGACCCCGAAGATAAAAAATGACACTTACGCTCTATGTCCTACTCGACACGGCTGTTGATGGGGAAATCAGGGGCTATGTCATGAGCTTATCAACGCATATGCTCTACCATCTACTCGATGCACTCATCGAGTAGATGGTCGGGGGCTACACCGTTCGAATCTTGCTCACAGGACTTCATCCCCAGGTCTATACGCTTATCGAGTTAAGGGACCAGAGTTGGAACAGAGGCTCTACTGTCTACTCGATGCAGTCATCGTGTAGACTGATGGGGGCTACACCGATTCCATCCTCGGGTCGATGCGACCAGGCGGGATGAGGTCCGAGTCGAATGTAAAGTCGTAATGTCGATGCTTTGTCTTTCGCTCAAAAGGATAGGAGCTACATTACAATGCTAGGCTTATGATGCTTCATTCCATACTCGATGACCTGTCATCAAGTAAGGAATCGGAGGTTACAGGTAACCTCTTACCTCTGTTTTTTCTTTAATTGATGATTGCTAGCCTTTTCGTAATTTTTCCATGCGTTTACTCGGTCAAACACTTAGCATATCAGCAAACAAAGCTAAAGTGTGGTCACGTCGAATTTGGCAACGAGCAATTCTATCCTGCGCACATACGAGCAATAGATTGTCAGACATCTAAAAGCTCAGCGGCCAGCAGGAGATGAGATCTCTAGCCAATTCTTCAGAGGCCGCGCGACAAGTTCTTGTTAGCCATAAAGTCTAAGTCACAAATTCGATAAAGGATTGCAAAGAACATGTATTATGCCGGTAGTTTAAACATGCCTCCTCGAGCATGCGCCCGGGGGCTAAGACGTTTAACAAAATTTTCTTGAGTCTTATATGCAGGCGTTCACAGGCTATGTATTAAAGGGTTAAGAATACTGGATCGGATTTGCATCTACTTGTGCCACTTCATCCCCAAAGGGATCGAAGACAGGGCGCAATAGACAGGCAAGACAGCTAAGTGTTTCTCCCATTAAAAGAACTATCAGTACAGGTATAGGGTCAACAATACATAGCTGTGGCTAGCCGGAGGGGCTCTGATCAACATCGCTAGGGTCCAGAGAGAGCTGCAACCCATCCACGAACGTCTCGGATAAACCGGCGAAGGACTCGACGTAACCCGAGGCAGTGTCCTCATCATACACGAACCCTTCGCTCAGAACGGAGAAGTCCAGGTTCGGGTGCTGGCTCTTCATCATGCCCAGCATGTGAGAGGTCGCGAGGCGAGCCATACCGGTCATGTGCTCAAGGGTCTTCGACTGCAAGGCAGCCAGCGCTGCATCCGATGCAGCCTTCTCAACCTCATGCGCCTGTTGACCAGCTCTAGCCTCGACCAGAGCGGACTCCGTAGCAGCTTTCTCCGCCATCAACTTCCTCTCTCGCTCCTTGGCCCCAGTCTCTGTAGCCTTCAACTTGGCCCGAAGAGCCTTCATCTTCAGTATTTGGTCCTGAGAGGCGGTGAGCCGCTCGACCCGTTGATGGGATTATCTGCAGAAGGACATGGCATCGGCCACAGTGCAGGCTGCACTCTATGAAAAGAGAGGCGGTAAGGTCAAGGAGTTGAGCAAAAGGAAGAAGAATGGAAGGGGAGAGCGTGACGGTTGCGTATCTCAAGTCTGGGATACAAGCTAGACCAAAATACAAGAGATTCTGGCAGAGCAAAAGGATCATGGGCCGCCACCAGGGCCAATTGTCCGGGATAGTCACTAAGACCACCTTGACTAGGGGTGGCGGAGGTGTTGGCCGCACCGCAAGATAACGATGCTACTGGGGCTGTTGAGTCGGCAGCAACACTGGGCGCACCCTTCCGACAAAAACAAGAGAGCATCTGTGCCAAGTTATTTCGCTGGTGTGAGGAAAAGAGGCGAGCCCAAAAAGGGAAAACTCACCCTCCAAGGCGAATCTTTATGGAGATTTTCTTCGATGTGGCCTGCTTAACTCCGGCGACAATTTTCCCGGGTGACACGCCCCAGGGAGGGCATGGCTCCGGTAAATCAGTGGCCGGCGGAGGATCCTGCGAATAATCAAAGATCGCGATGAGCAAAAGCATGCTTACGAAGATATGTTATTCGATAGTGGCATTACCTCTCTGGCTGGACTGCATTGTGGGGAGTCCCTTCGACGAGATACCACCAGGGAAGTTGATGTCCTTTGCATATCGGCTCCCCAGGCAGTGCGCTGTTCATCCATCAATTGTTGTATTATTGTAGGAGAAACCTCATAGCAACCAAGAGAGCGGTTGAAGATCACCTAGCTGGGTAGTCTAGAAGCTGTGGTTCGCGCCCATTTGAAGGGCCGAGGAGGATTCGGTGACATGGACCCCCTGTTTGGAGAAGGCTCGACCATCGAGTGCTCTGGGGCGTCCTCGTCTTCGCTGGGCAACTTGACTCGAGGGAAGCTCGCTTCGGTAGCAGCGACACCCGACGTGTGCTCGTCACCCTGAGTCTCTCATCGACCTCTAGGTCGATCGACCCACCGGCGGGTCTTCTCTCACTCTCAAAGGACGGCTCCTGAAAAATAGGCAAGTCAAGAAGAAGGCAGCAAGTACTCGACACGAAGTATCGTAGGCTTTGTGCAACTTACCTCCGGTCGTGGGTTGTCGAGCAAATAAGCATCGATCCCACAAGGACTCAGTTCTGAGCCATGAAACATCCAGCTCAGGCGAGAGGAGATCTCTGTGCTCGGCAGGTCTGATGCAAGAGCGAATCAGTTTATTATTTATTGACGAAACAAAAAAGCATGAATAAACAACTCAGGTGCTCACCTTCAACATTATCCCTTGTGGCATCATCAGCACCCGAGTAGTCCCACGCCAGGTGATCTTTGCACCGCAGCGGACTTGATCGATGGGTGATAAAATCACTAGCGACGTGCCACCCGGTCAGCCCTGCCTCTCTCAGGTCTTTGATCTTCTGAACAAAGAAGGCGGTTCGGACAGTTGCAGGGGGAGGCTTCGACCAGAGTTCATTGGGAACCAGAAAAATTGGCCGATAGCTGATAGGGAGGTTCACGGTGTCTGGGGAAGTGATGTAAAACCACTTCTTCTTCCAATCCGCTTGCCAAGAAGAGGCGACATGAACAAGAATATACAAATTGGAAACACTGCTACGAAGGTGGAATCCGGCACCACCAACAGCTTCATTTTTGGTCGCACGCTTCAGGCTATAGAAGTGGCGAAACAAATTGAGGCTCGGGTTAATCCCCAAGAAAGCCCCACAAAGATGAACGAAAACGGATAGCGTGGTGATAGAATTGGGGCTCAGATGAAAGAATTGAACCCCATAAAGTTCAAGAACTTGTTGAAGAAAGCAAGAAGGAGGAAAGTTGAGGCCACAACGGAAGAATGCGTCAAAAACCACTGTCTCATCTTCATTCTCGGGAGTGGGGAACATCTCACCTTGAGATGACCTCCAGCGGAAGAGCGCCTGCGGAGGAACAAAGTCGTCCTTCTCCAATTCCGCCAAATGCTTCCCCGACATGATGGACTTCTGCCATACCTTGTTGAAGACGCCAGGATCGATCGGCACATCACCACCTTGCTGGGAGGATTGGGCCACAGTGGGCTTCTTCTGCGAAACGGCCTTCAAGCTGGACGCCATTGCAGAAAAATGTGAGATCTTCGACGGCGCTAGGGTTTAAGGTGCGTAACGGAGGTTTCGAGAGCAAGATGGCAGACAATGTGGGCGTTCCGGACTTGAGAATTTATACATCACAAATATCGTCCCAAGCAACGGTTCATCCCTCTTCATCCGGCGCCTTGAATTGCAAGAAAAGCGGAATGATAACTTTGCGTCCATTTCTGACATTGTAGGCGAAATCATTAAATGTTCCACTGCCCAACGTTTAGAATTGCAAGATTTCACCAACTCTGCTCAGAGTCGAGTCTCTAAGGCGACCTCGAGTAGTCACGAACACCCCAGGGACTCGAGTTTAGCTGGCAGCAGGGCGCTCGACCCAACAGCCCCCTTACTCGATTCTTGACGAGTCCGGAGATACTCGAAGTGTTCGACCATAGATGGGCTAAGCGTTACTCGACCAGGTCCGGACTTGGCAGTAATCGACTAAGCGCTTTAGTGGACTCTCCACTAAGCAGAGTTCGAGGGCTACTGTCGAATATCTAAATAAGGCATAGGTATGCGAACGTAACGAAACAGGGTATGTCTCCACCATATGAAGGAAGTTCCAGATATCTCGGGCCCGGAGATTACGGGATAAGATATTCATCAAGGAAGGGATAGCTCCGCTTCAGGAAGGACTCGATCATTTTCCCCAGTAAGGAGATCGACCCAAATACGCTCAGCGCTAACAGTAGCTTAGATATACCATGAAGATCACGCAGAAAGGGACTCCTAATCGGCTACGACTCGGCCACAGGCAGGATCGGTTCCACTATATAAGTCCTGGGGCAGGGACCCCCAGGGAAAAAAGCAATCCAGAGAAAGCAATAACGCACGGAAGCCATTGGAGCGCACATTAGCCACCTCAGCCCTTCAACCTCGAGCCTTCAGGAGCAAATAGGTTAGGAAGGAGTGAACTGCATTTCGCTATAGTTGTCCATATCTTAGACACATCTACTTTGTACTCAGGGTTACAACCCCTCGTTGTATTCCATCTGATACATACAACCATCCCCCATACAAGACGTAAGGTATTACTCCGCCTAGAGGCCTGAACCTGTCTACATCTGGTGTCCACGATTCTGTGCTTGACTCCGCTACCTCGAAGGTACCTGAAACATAAGATTTGTTGTCGATTCCTAACCCTTCGACAATGATGTTCCCGATCGGCGGCATCAGCGGCGATTCAATCGCAAGCTACGGATATGGCGGCTAGGGCGAAACCCTAGCCGCTGACTTCCTTTGGAAGAGAGCTGTGCAGACCAGCTGTCTAGACGGGCTGTAAGGGCTAGCGATCGAATCGGTCATAATGTCGTGCGAGCAGACAGGCCATATAGGCCAAGCGGTCGAATCGGTCCTATTGTCGTGCGAGCGCTCAGGCCATATGGCCGAGCGGCCATACGGGCCAGTGAGGCCAAGTGGTCGAGTAGGCCGCATGGGCCATATGGCACGAGCGTTTGTTTTCCACAAATCTTGGAAATTGATTTATAAATTCCAAAAAAATTGATAACAATACTAGAAATTGAATTTCTAAGGATATGGGCTTCTGTAAATTTTGATAAATTAATATTTATCGCACATTAAAAGTTCCATGCTCTGGGTTATTTTTCTAGCATTATTATATGTGTTGAATTTTATTCTCTATTATTTGAGTAATTCTGAAAATTGCCTTGTAATTAACAGAAAATATGAAAAATGCTAGAAAATTATCAATAGCATTTGGGAGCTTCTTGTCTTTGCATTTAATATTCTTAGCATTATTCCATGATTAATTCATGTTGAAGGTTATTTTTCTGTTAATCGGTAATTCAGAAAATTGCTTAATGATTAGCACAAAAGTATGAAAAAATTGCTAGGAAAATTTCATAGAGCATATTGAAAGCTCCATATCTCTGGATTGATTGCCCTAGCATAATTCCATATTGATATATTTTGAAATTTGTTTTTGTGTTAAATGGTAATTCTGAAAATTGTTGAATAATTAGCAGAAAACCATGAAAATTGCTAAGAAAATTCTAGAAAATTTTAGAAAATTATCTACTGAATAGATATAGACCAAGATTTACTGATTGAAGATTGGGCATGCAATATAATGATTTTACCAGTAGTAAAAGTCATTTTGCATAAATAGAAATAGTATATGTTGGACATCGCAAAGAGGGAATTTATTAAGCTTGCCCTGAATGGCAATAATTACCTTACCCGGGCAATGAATACTAAGATTAATCTAATATCTCGATCTTTTAGAGCTGCTGTTACCCCAGCCTGAAGCTGGTACCCCTGCTCTTCCCGAAGTCGCAAGATGTACAGCTTTGCACCTTCTGAGGCGCCATCTTCATACGGTCCTGAAGGCTGAATAATTAATAGAAGATGACTAGCTGGTATTTTGAATTCCCTGAAGGAAAATATATAACCAGCAAAGATCCGTTTTGCGCCGGAAGCACTGCGCGAATGGACCATGTCGTACTTTCAGGATTCTAAAGGCTGTGGCAGCATATAATTTTTGTCATACACAAGCTTGTCATTGATCTAACATATGAAACCAGAGAGTTACTAATGCTAAAAAGATCGACAAGATATTGTGCACATTACACCCCAATATAAGGATACTTGCCGTAACAGTATCGTCGCCAAGTACTAGAAGTACTTCGAGCTTATATGCATTTTGCTAGAAGCAGAAAAGCATGATGAACTCCTGGTGAAGAATCATCATGTACTTCCTAATGGGAGTTTTGCAATACTCGAAACACATGCAAATGCTCAACAGGCTAGCAATAGCCAAAGTTACAGAAAGGGCCAATGGAATATAAGGGATAAGTAGAAGAATGATAAATCAAATAGGGGAAGAGGCAATTCATAGTGGAAAAGTAAAGGTAAAGGGCCAGGGTTTTCCAGAAGTAATGTTGCAAACCCTGAATAACCATGTTTAGGTATAGATGCACTGGCTATTGGTCATGCAACTATCGCATCCCAAAGCATGTGGTAGACCTTTACATGCAATCCATTGGAAAACTAAATAAGACCTAGGGAAATAATATTAAGTCATACTTCACCGTTCAACCTGTTGTTGATACAGATGTTGAGAAGTATGATGATATGATTCTTGAAATTATTGAGTTCGAGGAGTCCCAGGAGGGCACCTACATCTCATATGGAGATCTGGATTAGTCTCCTAAATATCCCTTCACTTTGCTAAGTCGATGTCACATATTCCTTATAAGTCTCCTTATCAGTTTAGCTCTAGTTCCTGAATGAACATTTGGTCTACGCTTCTGTTGAGCTATTATCATTAAAAAATTGAATAAATTGATATTTCCCAAATATTTGATTAATTGTGCTATGTTTGTTCTATATTCTACAATTTGTTCCTGATGCAACAATTGTTTGATTGTTAAATCATTCTTCCAATATAGAACAAAGTATAATCCGATGGCAGAGGAGAAAATCTGTCTAGAAGACAGTTGTACCACACTAAGTGAATTGAAAATATTATGACTATCGCCAGAAGCGATACCCTCATAGTTGGCACTGGAAGAAGGCCATATTATACCCTGAGTCCAATCGTACTCCCTTAAGTGTTAAAAAGACATTGGTCTGAATCGTTTCCATATGGAGGCAAGAATAAGGATGGTACAGAATACCTACTCATGACTAAGTTTAATGGGTATAATAAACGTTGTGGATAAAAAGCTTCATTCATTCTCCTCTGGATTATACTATGCACATATAAAACCTGAAGTTTGTGTTACGATGAAAACCCAGAAATATTTAAGATCTGGCAGATCGACTGGGTTACCCTAAGTTGAATATTATGAGAAGAATAATTATAATTCTGCTAGCCATAGCATAAAGACTTTCCTAGACCTGAAGTTTTCTTATGCCCGGTTATGCTAAAGCAAAGCTTATTCTGAGATCTTCTTACCTAAAAAGTTAGGGAAGAATCACTGAATTTCCTGGAGAAAATTCAAGGTGATATCTATGGACCTATTCAGTCCCTGTCGGGCTCCTTTTAAGAAATTTTATGGTACTGACAGATGCTTCTACTAGATGGTCCTATGTATGTCTCTTATCTACTAGGAACCATGCTTTTGCCAAAATTAATTGCCCAAATTATTAAATTAAGAGCCTACTTTCCAGAAGAAATGATCAAGTATATTCAAATAGACAATGCTAGCGAGTTTACCTCAAAAGCATTTAATGATTATTGTATGGCTCTCGAAATTAATGTAGAGCATCTCGTACCTAATGTCCACACTTAAAATGGCCTTGCAGAGTCATTATATTAAAAGAATAAAAACTTATTACTTGGTCGTTCTTGCAGAATAGTAGGCTTCCCACCTGTTGTTAGGGCCACGCAGTGCTGCATACTGCGGTAACAATTCAACTCAGACCAACTGCACATTATGAAATTCCCCCGTTGCACATAGTGCGTGGAAAAGAATCAAGTATTTCACATCTACGAAAAACTGGTTGTGTTGTATACATGCCAATCTCTCTACCACAACGTACCACCATAAGACCTCACCAGAAGTTGAGGATCTATGTAGGTTATGAATCTCTGTCATGTATTAAAATACCTAGAGCCTATGACAGGGGATCTGTACACGGCTCGATACACTGATTGTACTAAGGATATTTTTCATCATTAGGGGGAGATAAGTACCACATTAAATAATGCCGAGTCCTTAGATCCACGTACTATAGAGACCGAACTTGAAGTTCGGAGGATAATAAATCTGGAACAAATAAGGATAACATCTGTCAAATGCCTTCACTGATCATGAGGGAGTGAAAAGATCTCATATACCTACAGTTTATGCACCTGAAAGAGTGGAAATATCCTAGAAGGATATTGAACCCACTTTTGACCCTCATGATAAAATGATGGGGAGGCCTCCAGGTGCACGGGATTCAATTCCGCGGAGACATCTGCAGAAGTAGAGAACCAAACAAATGAGAACACTATCTGTGACAACAGAAGAAGTTCAACTTGATGTTGAGAAAATCCTTGAAGTGAGCCATCCTAGAGATGGTAACATCCCTGAAGTGATCCATCCTGAAGATGATAATCCCAGCGTATATTTGCGTGCACAATCTAACGCTGGGAAGTCAGAACACCCAGACTCCATCGTTGTGGGAAATCACGAGGAGCTGGAAGAAATTAATAAAGAGATATTCCTGAAGTGATACAGCAGAATTGTATAAAAGAAAGACTATTGTCGACATATATTTTTGCCTCTAAAATTGCTAAAAGCTGGATCCAGAACCAAAGTCCATGGCAGAGTGCCAGAAGCACTCAGATAGGGTCAAATGAAAAGAAGCAATTGAGGCAGCGCTCGCTTATTAAAAGGAAAGCTTTGGTCCCGTTGACCAAACATCTCCTAAAGTAATCCCTGTAGGATCAAATGGGTTTTTCATCCGAAAGAGAAATGAAATACCCAGGTGGTGAGATATAAAGTGAGGCTTGTAGCACAAGGGTTCACGCAAAGACCCGACATCAATTACGATGAAATATATTCTCCTGTAAAGAGTGGAATAATGTTCCAAAATTTAATATTAATGGCAGCAAGCTTAAACTTATCAATGCAGTTGATGGATGAAGTGACCACATATATATGGGTCACTAGATACGGATATTTATATAAGATTACCTGAAGGAATTACAATTACGAATCGTAATAATCGCAACATGTATAGCGTCAAACTGAAGAGATCGCTATACGGATTAAAACAGTCGGGGAGAATGTGGTATAACCGACTTTATGAGTTCCTTCTGAAGAAGGAATGTTGTCCCTGTGTGTTCATAAAGAAATCCAAGAATGGATCTTGTATCATCTCATTTTTATGTCGATGATCTCAGTTTTATCATCAGAACCACAGAGGAGACACAGGAAGCAAGTGCTTACCTCATGACGGAGTTTTGAGCTAAAAGTTTTGGGTAAACCAAATGTTGCTTAAGCCTGCAGCTAGAGCATTTCCCAGAAGGAATCCTTGTACACCAGTCTTCCTATACCAAGAATGTATTGGAGAGATTTAATATGAATAAACCACATCCTTTAAAAATCCCATCGTCGTAAGATCCATTAAAGTGGATAAAGACCCTTTTAGACCAAGGATGGAAAATGAGAAATTCTTAGGACAGACCCTTTTAGACCAAGGATGGAAAATGAGAAATTCTTAGGACTTGAAGTCCCATACTGATGTATCTTGCGAATTGCACAAGGCCTGATATTGTATTCATAGTAAATTTGCTAGCAAGACACAGTTCAGTCCTAACCAGAAGACATTGGGCTGGTGTCAAGACTTTACTCTGATATCTCCAAGGTACTCAAGATCTTGGATTGTTTTTCCAAAAGAACCAAGATTTGACCATGGTAGGATATACGGATGCTGGCTATCTGTCTGATCCCCACATTGCGAAATCACAGACTGGTTTTGTATTTCCCTGCGGTGGTACAACCGTTTATTGGCAGTCTTGTAAGCAGACCTTGGTAGCTACTTCTACCAACCACTCAGAGATTATAGCTTTGTATGAAGCCTCACGTGAATTTGTTTGGCTGAGATGTGTGATTAACCATATCCAGAAGTCATGTGGTCTTAACGCCGTCGATACCCCCATAATTATTATGAAGATAATGCTGCTTGTGTTGCACAAATGCAACTGTGTTATCTGAAAAGCAATATCACGAAGCATATTGCTCCTAAACTTTTATATCCTCACGAACTCCAGAAGAATGGTGAGGTAAAGATTTTGCAAACTAAGTCATGTGAAAATCTTGCATATTTATTCACCAAGTCCTTGCCAAAATCTACATTCCAAAGATGTGCTAATGGCATTGGAATGAGACAACATAGAGATATGCAAAGTTCAGGGGGAGTAAATCCCTGAACCATGACCCTTTCCATGATCCTGAAGGTCATATTTTAAATCCTAAAGATTATAAGTTGTACTCTTTTTTCCTTAGTGATTTTTTCTGAAGTTTTCTCACATAAAGGTTTTTAATGAGTCAACTAGTGTAATACAGAGTGCGGGTGCGATGTGCTCTTTTCTCCATCCCCTTTTTTTCACTGGGTTTTTGGGAGGAGTTTTTAACGAGATATGTGCATTACGTGGTATTCGTCCAAGGGGGAGTGTTATGAGATAAGAGATTTTGTAACCGTATTCGGTTACACTCTATCTCTATGTGTTGGCAAATCCGAATCTATCTCTTGCTACCTTCTACTATATATTGGACACTCCTTGTACAAGAGATCAATCTAATAAAGCGAGAGAGCTATGTCCCCCTACTTTGTGTATGCTCTAGTTCTTGTTCTTGTGATTTCATTGACGTGTTGTTGATTGATCGTGGGTAAACGACTATGTTTTACAACAGTTTCTTTCTTTTTGTGCACTCTGTGTAACCAAAATAAATGAACAAAAAATCTTGCCAGGCTGATTGTTCAACCGACGTATTGTTGGCGTCCGGTTATGCACTCCTGGTTGTTAGCCGCACCTACGACCACCCGGCAGCTGGGCGCAACCATACTCTGTAACCCGTAGTAGCCCGCGCTCGGTCACGCCGCATGATCGTCGCGCCCACAGCGTCGCTCGGTCGTTGTGTCCACTGTGCTACCGCTTGGCTCGGCCATCGTGCCCGATCGACACCACTTGGCCATCACGCCCAGTCGTTGTCGCTCTACCATCGTGTCTACTGTGCCACCACCTAGGGCCCAACGGCATGTGCTTGAAGCACCCACCGGGGGGCCTAGCCGCCTGCACCCGAAGTGCCGCCGCTGGGGAGCCTATCGCTACAAGACCAATGCACGTCGGCCTCTAGCTTTCCCATGCCCAGCTACGCTACCACTAACTACCAAGCTGCCTCTCTACTGGCACATCACCAGGCGGCCGGCAAGGGTTGAGAACCCCAGCCACCCCCTATTTTAGCCGGAGCTGGCAGATGTGAGCATTAATGGGCCATGCGGGCCAATAGGCCGTACGACCGGTTAACTTTTCCTCCCTAAATAAATTAAAAAATCTAAAAATAAAATTTCACATTTTAACCCCTGTATTTTCCTGGAATTGCGAAAATAATTAAATAATTTCTAAAAATTTATATTAAATCCTAGAAATTGTTTTTTCTAGCTATATGGACTTCTGTAATTTGTTGAATCTTAGACTTAGCACATTTTGGAAGCTCCATACCTCTGGGTTTATTTTTCCTAGCATTATTACATAAATAAATGTGCTGAAATTTATTTTTTGTTATTTAGTAATTCTGAAAATTGCTCGATAATTAGGAAAAAATCATGAAAAATGCTAGAGAAATTATAGATAGCATATTGTAAGATCTATACCACTGGATTTATTTTTCTTAGCATTACTTAATGACCATATATGCTGAAATTTATTTTTCTCTTAATTAGTTATTTTGGAAATTGCTTAATAATTAACAAAAAATCTTGAAAAATGCTAGGAAAATCCTAGAAAATTTTAGATAATTATTTATTGAAAATATATAGACCAAAATTTACTGATTCAATTATAATCATGCAAATAATATTTTATTAGCTGTAAAATTCCTAGTTTACTTGCATATAGGATACGTCGGACATCGCTAAGGGAGAATTTGCTGAGCTCGCCCTGAATGGCAGCAATTACCTCACCTGGGCAATGAATGCCAAGATAAATCTGACAGCTCGATCTCTTAGAGCTGCTATTTCCCAGGATGAAGCTGGTACCCCTGCTCTTCTTGAAGCCACCAAGTGTGCGGCTCTACACTTCCTGAGGCACCATCTCCATGCAGATCTGAAGGCTGAATATTTGACTGAGGACCTGCTAGCACTATAGAATTCTCTGAATGAACGATATAACCAGCAAAGATCCGTCCTGTTGCCAAAAGCACAACGTGAATGGACCCTCATGCACTTTCAGGATTTTAAGTCTGTGGCAGTATACAACTCTGCCATGCACAAGCTTGTTGCCAAACATTTTGTAACCAGAAAGTTACTGATGCTAACATGATCGACAAGACATTGTGCACCTTCAACCTCAATATGAGGATACTGTAGCAGCAGTACCGTCATGCTAAGTACTAGAAGTACTCTAAGCTTATATGCATTCTGCTAGAAGCAGAAAAGCATGATGAACTCCTGACGAATAATCATCACGTTCTTCTTAATGGGATCATACAATGTCTAAAGCACATGCAAACGCTCAGCAGAATAGTAATGGCCGAGACAGCAGAAAAGGCCAAAGACATAGAGGGAATGAATAGAAGAATGACAAAACTCAGAAGGGAAAAGGTAAATCCTAGTGGAAACTGAAGTGAAAAGAAAGGGATCAGGTAGCTTCCAGAAGCAAGGCCCAGCCAGTAAGGCTACAAACCCTCCACAGCCATACTTTAGGTGTGGATGCACTGGCCATTGGTCACACACCTACCACATCCCAAAGCATTTAGTGGAATTTTATATGCAATCCACTAGAAGATTCTAGAAGAATCAGGGAAATAAAGCTGAGGCACACTTCATTCCTCAACCTGTTGTTGAGGAGGAAACTGAAAAGAATAATGACAAAGTCCCCGATCGTATGGCAAAATTCAAAGAGGGCCTTCTTGGATATGGGGACTCTCCCATGGATGAAGATGATCTCCTTGGGATTGAGCTCAAAGAACTACAAAAGAATACCAAAGATTCCTAGGAGAACATAAATGATTTATATGGAGACTTACAGTAGTCTCCCTGTTACTCCTTTTATTTAGGAGGTCGATGTCACATTTTCCTTTCGAGTCTCTTTAAGAGTCTCATTAATCACTTTAGTATTTGTGTTCCTGAATGAACATTGGTCTACACTCCTATTGAGTGATTATCAATTAAAATTCAATAAAGTGTCATTTCCCAGGATATTTGTTTAATTATGCTATGCTTGTTCTATATTATTTAATATATTCTTGATGCAACAATTGTTTGATTGAATTTATATCTTTAATATAAAACATTCGTATAATCCAATGGCGGAGGAAATTTGTCTTGTAGACAGTTGCACCACAAATTCAATTCTTAGGGAAACTAAATATTTTTAAACTTTGACTAAGAAAACTAGGAATATTATGACCATTGCTGAAAATGATGCTCTCATAGTTGGCACTGAAAGAGCCATCATAGTTCTCCCTATGAGTACTTGTATAATAATAGAGAATGCCCTATTATACCCTGAGTCCAGTAGCACTCTCTTAAGTTTTAAAGACATCCGTCTGAATGGTTTCTATATAGAGATAGGAAATGAGGATGGTACAGAATACCTGCTAATGACTAAGTTTAATGGGTATAATAAACGTGTTGTTAAAAACTTCCTTCCTTCTCATCGGGTTACATTATACATATATAAAACCTGAATTTTATGTTGCGATGAAAACTATATCTAAAAATCCAAAAATATTTAAGATCTGGTATGATCGACTGGGTCATCTTAGGTTGAATATGATGAGAAGAATAATAAATAATTCTGTTGCCAATAGCATAAAAGCTACAGACTTTCCTAGACCTGAAGACTTCTTATGCCCTGCTTGTGCTAAAGGAAAGCTGATAATTAGACCCTCTCATCTAAAAGTTAGAGAAGAATAACTGAATTTCCTGGAGAGAATTCAAGGTGATATCCGTGGAACTATTCAACCCCTATCGGGCCCCTTCAGATACTCTATGGTACTGATAGATGCTTTTACTAGATGGTCCCACGTATGTCTCTTATCTAATAGGAACAATGATTTTACTAAATTAATTACCCAAATTATTAAAATGGAGCCTCCTTTCTAGAAGAAAGGATAAAGTCTATTTGAATGGACAATGCTCGCGAGTTTACCTTAAAAGCATTTAATGATTATTGTATGGCTCTGGGTATTAATGTAGAGCATTCCATACCTCATGTCCACACTCAAAATAGCCTTGCGGAGTCATTTTAATTAAAAGAGTAAACTTATTGCTCGGTCACTCTTGCAGAATTGTAGATTACCCACCACCTGTTGGGGGCATGTTGTGCTGAACACTGCGGTATTAATTCAACTCAGACCAACTGCATACCATGAAATTTCCCGTTTGTAGATAGTGTGTGGGAAAGAACTAAGTATTTCTGTAATATGTTAGGAAGAAAAAAATAGAAACAATGGGGATTTTTTTATCGTGGGTATGGGCCAACCAAGTTTTGGGCCAAGAGGGGAGGAAGGGACTTTGCCCCTAACCCTAGCCACCCCCTCCCCTCCCCTAACCTGGCCACACCCCTCTCCTCCCCCATCCCAGCCAGCCGCCCACCTCCATTCCCCATTGATGATAGTAGTAGCCCCTGCCTTGCACAAACCTTAGCACCCTCCCCTCCCTCACCCCTAGCCACTCCTCCCTCCATCCCTTGTGCAGCCACCCCTCCTCCCTGTGCTTGAGGCAGGCCTTCCTCATCCTCACTGATACCTCGGAGAAGGTGTCAAGGGCAGTGAAGAATCCGATGATTGGAGATCGGGTCTTGCGGGAGCGAGGAACACATGATCCGTGAGGCAACGCCGGCATCACCGCTCCAACGAGTCCTCAGGTGAAGGTAAAACCCTTAGGTTATCTCTTAGTGATGTTGGTGCTATGATATGGTGGATTAGTAGTGGTTTCCCTGGTGGTTGTGGGTTAGGGTGATTATCGGGTCGATTTTGGGGAAGATGAAGTTTCGGGCAGATTGCTGGTTTGATCTTCAGATCGAGTTTCGAGGCACCTATGGTCAGTTCCAGACGGTTTGGATGTTGTAAAAAACATATATATAACACCCCAGCACCTCATGTGCCTTGAATGTCACCACATCTTACTATATTGCTAAGTCTTAACCATTTTAAACATAAATTTCAGCAACACATTATTAAACATTTAATAGCTAAACAACCACTAAAGGATAGTTTCTAGATATAACAAGAGGCCACAAACAATATCATGTTACATAGCACTGAAATAACACTAGATATGCATTTTAGAGAATAATTTCAGCATGCTACCTAAACAAGTAATACCAATTCTAGACCATTAATAACAAAAAAAACTTGGAACCACGTGCAGAAGCACGCCCAAGCCTTCGAGCTTAGATACAAAGGACAATATTAATTAAACAACAGATTAACTAGCCATACTTCTCTATTTATCAATTACAAATGACTAGGTTCAAATATCCAGTAATACGACTAAGTGATTCCATAAACTAAATAAAGTTAAGCGCTATCTTATTCATGGGTAAACACTAAACTAAATCATGGTGAAGATGGTGTGACAAGTGACACAATGACGCTAATCCCTTCCCATGTATGTCGTCTTCAATGATCACCTAAAACATTTAAAGAAAGCAAGAGTAAGTCCATGACTCAGCAAATACATAATAAAACAATAACATAAACTTCATCGTATTTAAAATCAATAAGGGTGAGTCCACGACTCAACTGGTACATAATAAAGTAAGATCATACCGGTATGTAATAAAGTAATATCATACCAATTGTTACCTTTAACACCTTATTCATCTTTGGATGAGTCCACGACTCAATCTCATCACCATGTATCACAATCATCTAATAACATGATTCATCATTAGCAATGCAATGCAATGCAAATATGCTTGCATGCTCGTATGCACATTTCATAGCTTATACCGGTATAGCTTGAGTGCACACCCGTCGATGTCACACTCTCATTCCCTTCCATCCCAGTGGAGGGGCCTACCGAAGGAGGTCTTACTCAAGAGCACTCAGGTCAAGTCATATACCTTTGTCACCGACCTGGCCTATGCACTCCGGATTAGTTATATGACTCTTTTACCGAGCTAGCTCATATGCACTTTTAATGATATGAATGCAAGTGATGCAACACTTTTTAATAACCAATCACCATGTAGCAATAATTCCCATGTGACTATCCACATCATGTACTCAATATCATCATCTCAAGTGCACAAGCTTAAATAATGACAATGATTAACATTAATCATATAAAACAGCAAGGTGATATTTATCAATTTAAAACAACAATTCATCCCACAACCAAATTATCATTCTACCATGCACTTGCCTTAACCACGAGGAGCGAAGTGGTGCAGGGTTGAGGCCACTCCTAAAGTCACACCACCTGAAAATAAATTGCATACAACTCAACAATGCAATCACCACATAGGCAATAAATTTAGCGACATCGAACCTACGCCCTACCCCAATTTTAATAACTTTCTCGCTCGGCGAACAAAATTGCCCCTTTCCTGACCCGGTGGTCTAAAGGTTATAAGTTCCACCCTAATAACCCAAACCTCAGAGATCAAGAACTTTATGAATCTACTAAAAACTACCCACACATTTCCAGTTAACCAACTTTCTCAAATAAATCATTTAGCCCTTCATATTTATCCCTGAAACCCGATCTGCTACCACACTAGACAGCAGACTTCAAAATAGCATGACTAATTTTTTACAAATCCAAATGAAGTAAAGGATGACATTTATGAAATCTACAGGAAATTTCCTAACTTAATCTGGTCATTAAAAAATTAATTCAACATCTAGATAACCCTACTCTGCAGCTTTCCGCGACTGCTGCCAGCAGAGGCAGATTCTGGACAACAGTCAATCAAACGGCCATAACTTTTAAACCACCGAACCAAAATTCGTGTTCTTGGTCTCTAATAAAACTTAAAACTAAGATCTACAACTTTTACAATAGACAACCCCTCTGAAAATGACCAAAACTATTTTTAATCTCAGCCCTAACATAGAAGTTTGCATTGCCCGAAACCAGACCACACCCAACCTAAGATTTCCCCCACATCCAACTTACACACAGCAACAATACCAGAAATTCCAATGATCCAAACACTAAATTTTTTAGCCCAAGCTCCACCAAAATTAACCTAGGAGCATCATACCTTCTCGAAGAACAGCAGGGAGGCTCCCAGGGGAAGGCAACGTGGCAAGGGAAGGTGAGGAGGTGCAGCTATGGGGGAAGAGGAGGTGGCGGCTGGAGAGGGAGGAAGAGGAGGGGGATGGGGTGGCTGGAGGCGGAGGAAAGGGGGAAGGGCTAGGGTTAAGGATTCCCCCTCCAACCTGGGCCAAAACCTGGCCTAACGCAGCCCACGAATGGTCCAACACTGAGAATGGACCCCCAAAACAGCCCACGCTGCCCGAAAACAACCAAAAACGACCCATAAAAGAATAAATTTAAATGGGATATTACAGTATATTATTGTCTAAAGTTTCATTAGAGTACAAGAACATAAAATTTGGTTCTGCGTTTTAAAAGTTATGGCCTCTTGAAGTTCGCTGTTATGAAATATGTCGCTACTGGCAGCAATCGTGGTAATCTGCAGATTAGGGCTCTTTAGTGGCCGAATTAAATTATCTCCACAACTAGATAAATATAGAAAAATTTCTTTAGATTCCAAAAATATCATGGTTTGTTATATTTGGAGTTGTATAAAAATATTTATGAAATTGTGATGTCTGCTGTCCAGTGAGACAACAAATCGTTCTTCGGGGCTGTTTTTGAATGATTAGATTATTTAATAAAAAACGATGGATAACTAGAAAATTGTGAGTAATATTTAGTAGTTTTCAAAAAGTATATGGTTTCCATTGTTTGGACTCTTGAGCTAGGAGTTATGGTCTTTATACCACCGGGACAGCAAAAGGGGTGAACAGCCCGGTGAGTGAGAAGACCAAATCGGGGTTGCGCGTAGTTGCTACTGTAATATCTCATATCTTTTTCCTCATTTTGGAAATTCTCAGTCAGGATTTGGGTCCCTCTGGAAGACGGACTCAGGAGTTGGGTGGGCCTAATCTGTGAGCAGCAGGGTTGAAATTTTAGTTGTGTGTGTGGGAGAGAATCACTTTTTTTTTTCTTTTTCCCCCCACCAATTTTTTCCCCACCCAACCCCCTCCTTTCTCCCCACCCAACCAGCAGCCCCTCTCCTCTCCAAGGCTGCAGCAAGCCTCCATCCATGGTGCCTCCTCCTCCTCCTCCCCAAGGCTGCAGCAAGTCCCCCATGGCGCCTCCTCCCCTCGAGCTGCACCCCCATGGTTGAACTCCTCCTTCCCCTCCTGCTCAATTTGGGTAAGTGAAGGTATGGTTTGGGGTTGTGCTTGCTGCTCTATGGGGGTTCTTGGTTAGTTAAAGTGGTTCTAGGGTTCTTAGACTTGAGGTTTTTGGAGGGAAAATGGCTTTAGGTTGGAGGGAAATCCTGTGCTGTTTTCGAGCTGAGCAAACCCTGACTTTGGAGCTGCGGTTTAGGGCCTTTTGAAGCACTTTTTGGGGGGTTTGGCTGTACAGAAAGTCGTAGATCGTCGTTTCCCCTTTAATCCGAGAGAAAGAACACAAATTTTCGCTCAGCCATTTAAAAGTTATGCTTGTTTTACTGCTGGCTGTCCTGAATCTGTTTGCGTTGGCAGCTGCTACATTCATTGGCTGTTTAAGGCTAGATGGAGGCCGAATTAGAATTTGTAAATACCTGGAAAAAATTGGGACATTTCCTGTAGATTAACAAAATGTCTTTGTTTGCTTGATTTGGATTCAAGAATTAAAAGTTATGCTATTTTGAAGTATGTTGTCTTGAATTTAGAATCGGCTGAAAGTTCAGAACTTAGACTGAGATTTAGAGTGCGATTTGAGGACCATAAAACCATCTCTTGAACAAACTACTGAATTATAAGTGTAGATTATCCTCTTGTGGTCATTTAGAGCACAAGAACTCAATTTTTGGTTTAGCCATTCAAAAGTTATGCTTGCTTTAGTATTGACTGTCCAGAACAAGTGAAGATGCATGTACTCTCTGTTCATCGCAAATCTGGGAATGATTGAAGCATTTTCTGAATTGTTGACTGTAGAATAAGTTGTAGATTATTCTCTTGTGATTCATTAGAAACTGTCTTCACTCAATTTGGATCAACCATGTAAAAGTTATGCATGTTTTACTGACTGCTATCCTATGTGTCAGTAGCTGGGTTTTAGGATAAGAATTGAAATTGAGATGGATTAGTTGTGAAAGGATTAATTGGTCTACTTGAGAAAGTTTAAAGCGGGGTTAAGCATAGGAGCAAAAGTGTTATTGTTATTTATCGCTTGAACTGTGATTTACATTGTTTTGAGATGAATGCATATATGATATTGCAGGAAGTGTGATCTCAGGGGTGGCCGCAACTTCTTGCCACTCCATTCTGAGTGGGTAAAGGCAAGTGTATCACTAGTATGATGCTAGGATGTCGATTTCTTGCTAAGCATTATGAGTATGTTTATGTTGAAAGATTTTTAAATGGTTATGGTGAATGCGTGTTGCGTTATATTGGTAAAAGAGAAATGCTAAACGATTATGAATTTAAAGGTTATGTTAATGGTATTGGTTGACTTGATGATGATGGTTATATATATGCTCATGTTGACGAAGATGTAAATGTTGAAATAGAATGCATTTGCCATTTATTCATTCATTTCATTGCATTTGTGCATTCATAAGAGAAGAGGCGACCCATGCTGATGTGGGCCTCTGTGCTCACGCGTAGTGAGCACGAAAGTCCTACCTCGTAGTCCCATTCACCGAGGTGAATAGGAGCGATACAGTAAGAGTAGGCCCCTCTACGGGATGGAAGGGAATGAGAGGGTGCACACCGACGGGTGTGCACTCGGCAATACCGGTATGTGCTATGAAAGGTGCATTTATGAGCATGCATGTTGCATTGCATCTTTAATGATGATTCTTTGTGTTAAATGGAAATGTGTAGAGTTGGGGTAGAGTCGTGGAGTCATCTGAAGAGACTTAAATGAGGCTTGTATGAGTCGTAGACTCATCCAAAAAGTTTAATGAGGTATGTATGTATGTTAAATAAGTAATGAAGTGAAGGTGGTAACCGACGGTGATATCATGATTTATGGACTTGTTGATTGGTATGAGAAATGTGTTTATGCTACTGTTTGAAAATTTTAATTGGATAATTAGGTTTGATATGATACACTTTGCTGAGTTTTGAATTCACGCTTGTTTTGTGTTGTTTTATTTTAGGTACCTTCAAGAGTGGCATATGGGAAGGGACTTTAGCACTACTGTCACACTTGCTATAATTTGAATTAGTCACCCGCATGTTAAGGCAATGTAATAGGTTTTTTGCTGTTGTTGGTGGTGTTGCTTAGATTTTCTCTTCCTTATTTTTTTATGCTTGAATATTGTCTTTTGCCTACTGAGTGGATGTCCGAGTTTTAGGGAGGGTGCTGCCGAAGTTTTTAGTAAGTTCGGCCACCTACTAGTATGTTAGTTGCTTTGCATTGTTTTCTTTTAATGTTGGGTGTTGGGTCTTGTGAGGGTGTGACATCCAGGGCACGTGGGGTGCCGGGGTGTTACAGCTACGTTGTTATGTTTGATATATGTATTGTTACTACATGATTTTGAGAGGGATCATATATATTTCAAGAGACGTGACTTCGGGAGTGGTTTCAATCTCACGCCACTTCGTTCCTCGTGGGTAAAGATGCATGTATAACGTACAAACCAAAATGGGTGGAAACGAGTTGTAGTTTAATTTAACAACTTTCTATCTTTTTGTTTTCATATACGTGATTATGGTTGCTCGTTGTTATATTTATGCAACTTCTTTTATGATGATAATGTATACATGTGAGAATGGTCGTTTGATAATTTTGTTATATGGCAAAGTATATTGAAGTGAAATGTTGCATCATTCGCATTCATATCATGATAAGAGTTTTGACCTAGGTCGGTGAGAAAGTCATATAAGGTTATATGACTAATCCAGAATGCTCTTGTATAAGACCTATCAAGTAGTCCCATCCACGGGGATAGATGGGAGTGAAATCTACTTGTAGGCCCCTCCATTGGGATGAAAGGGAATGAGAGTGCGACATCGACCGGTGTGCACTCAACTATACCGGTATAAGCTATGAAAGATGCATTTTTTATCATGAAAGCATGGTGCATTGCATGTTTGAAGAAAAGAGAGTTTAAATGATGATGGTCCAATGCTTGTATGGATTGTGTAGTATGTCGTATCATACTGTTTGAGTAACTACATGTCTTATTATCCTTGTATGATATATTTTGCTGAGTTTTGGACTCACGCATGTTTACTTAATGTTTTAGGTGCTTTGAGGCCGACATGACGGGAATGGGAGCAGCACGACATGTCACATACCAATTGCTCCACTGTCATGATAACGTTTAGCATTCTGTAACATACTTAGTTAATGAATAAATAAACAAACTCAATCTTGTAATACTTTAGTATGTGCAACTTGTAAGGATTTATTTTATTTGGTTAAATTATGTTTTGTGGCTTATTTATAAAACCTAGTGCATGTGCTTCGTTATTGACTATGGTCATTCCTCGCTATACCTTGCAATTGAAATTTGGCCTAAATGTTAAAGTTGGTGTTTTCTGAAATTGTGATATATATTGGTAAAATGGTATTGTGGATGCCATGTTAAATGTCATTATTTGTTGGAAATATCTTAATGTTGTTATATAATGTCTAGTAAGCAAGTATGATGTTGATGAAATTTTTATTAATGATAGTTTAATATTAGTGCCAAGGCATGGTTAAGTGACACTCACGGCACATGGGTGCCAGGGTGTTACAATTTACCAGCTGCAAAAATTTGGATGTGTTGTATACGTGCCAATATCTCTACCACAGCGTACAACCATGGAACCTCACAGGAAGTTGGGGATCAATGTGGGTTATGAATCTTTGTTAATTATTAAATACCTAGAGCCTATGACAGGGGATCTATACATGGCTCGGTACACTGATTGTATTTTTGATGAGGACAATTTTTTGGCAGTAGGGGGAGATAAGTACCACATTAAAGAATGCCGGGAAATAGATTGGAATATTACTGGCATTCAGTCCTTAGACCCACGCACTAAAGAAATCGAACTTGAAGTTTGGAGAATAATAAGTCTGCAACATATAGCTAATAACCTGCCAGATACCTTCACTGGTCATAAGGGAGAGACAAAATCACATATACCTACAGTAAATGCACCTGAAAGAGTGGTAATACCCCAGAAGGATATTGAACTCTTACCCCTGGTGATAAGAAGAGGGGGAGGCCTCCAACTACATAGGACTCAATTTCACGAAGACATCCACAGAAACAGAGAACCGAACAAGTGAGAACACTACCTGAGACAGTTGAGAACACCTAGACTCCATCGTTGTGGGAAATCACGAGGAGCTAGAAGAAATTAATCTAGAGATATTCACTAATTATGTGAATTCAGGAGAATTGTATAAAAGAAAGACTACAATTGTCGACATATATTTCGTCTCTAAAATTGCTAAAACTCTTGATCTAGATCCATAACCAAAGTCCATAGAACAGTGCTAGAAGCACTTAGATTGGGTCAAATAGAAAGAAGCAATTGACGTAGAATTGTGCTCTCTTATTAAGAGGAAAGTACTTGGTCATGTTGACAGAACATTGTAAGGTCGAGGATGCCTAGGCAATTTTAAAAATTCTTCGCTCTATGACTAACAAATCAACGCCTATGTCAAAACCTTAATAATATGCGGAAGCGTAATTCTATGGTTTTGACAATTAAAACCTAAATCAACTAGGCTCACTATGTGCACAAACTATCTATGTCTCCAACAATAATTTGCAATCCTAAATACAAGCAATGAATAAATCAATTTTATTAATATAAATTGCTTGAATGTAAATAAAGAATAGAATGCAAATAACAAGAGACACGATACTTTTTACCGTGGTGATCAGAGACTTGCTGGTCTCCCCTAGTCCACGTTGAGGTTAGCCCAAACATATTGGACTAGCTCCACAAATTGAGCACCCACCTCGAATCCACTAGTGGTAGCTCTTTCCCCCTCCGGGTAGGTGAGCTCCGATCTTCACAACTCATCGGGCCTTCTCACAATCTCCGTTGAGAAGGTCACCGACCGCGACGCCTTTTGGCCGTCTAAGTATCGGCAAACACCAGGAGTAATAGGCTAAGCCTTCTAGCTTGAACCTCACCAAGTGCAACATATTCACAATGGTGACCACCGAGTGCAACACATGCACAAGGCTCTCCTCCAAGTGTAACACATGCACAAGGAGTGCTCAGCCCACTTCTAATTGCAACACATGCAAATTAGAATCGCTCTTAGCTCAGTAACCAAATTGGAGAGTGCAACACATGCACAACTCCTCCAAAATGCTCAATAAACAAAGAAAAACTACACCAAGAAAAAATGCCAACCCCAAGGCTCCTTTTATAGTCTACCCAAAGAAAACCAGTCATTCGGGGGGGGGGGGACAAATGGGGCAAATATCAGCAAATCCGGCACTATCGCCCATGTAGGGCTAGTAGTATCGACCTCGACTCCAATGACCAAAAACAGTACAAAAAACTAGCCGTTGCACAATGGCCCGGTACTACCGCCCATGTAGGAGCAGCACTACAGCTCGAGCGGTAGTACCGACCTCCAACGCTGGTAGCACCGGCCAGAGAATCCACGAGCAACACATGCTCTGGAAAAAACCTACCGCCCCATAGGGTCGGTACTACTGTACCTCCGGTAGTACTGCTCCCACATGTCAGTAGCTCCGGCCTCCAAAAACTCTGAGACAACAATCCTTCTGAAAAATAACTACCGAACCAGAGGGGCAGTACTACCGGCCTTAGCACAGTGGTAGCACCGGATTTTCCAAACAAATCCAGATTTCACACATAAATCTTTCCTTTTCAAATCAAGAACCACTTTAGATCAATTCACTGAGCCATGTGGTGATCAACACGTGATCACACCAATTTGCAAATTCTCAATGCATGCTCCAAGAATTGCATTAAAGTTCAACTTATTTGCAAATTATAAACCAAGAATCTATAAGGTCAACCCTTGAGCCATGTAAGGATCAACACATGATTCCAACACTTTACAAAACACATTTGCAAATGCCAACACATGCTCCAGTACTAATCTCATAAACTTTCAGTTTATTTGCAAAACACATTTGCAAATAACAAATCCATTCAATTAAAATCAAATCTTGAGCCATGAGATGATCAACACATGATTACAACACTTTCCAAAACACATTTGTAAAAACTTGTCTCATGCTCCAAGATAAGAAGCATAAACATCAATATTTTACAAAAACTCATTTTGCAAACACCAAGCAATAAACTTGATTAGCCTTATGATGATCAACACATGATCTCTAGTAATTTACAAAACACATTTGCAAACCCTACTAGTCACAAGCTAAAAAAACCAATGCACGAGCTTTCACTATTTACAACACATGCAAATACTTAGCTCCATACAAAGAACAACCGTTAAACCGAATGCATGAGCTATCTCCTTTTACAACACATGCAAATCAATAGCTCCATGCAAAACCCAAATCAATTAAGAAGCAAGCATGAGCTTTCCTTATTTGCAACACATGTAAATATGAGCATAATGCAACAACAAACTTAAGAGAGTGATGTAGAGCGAACCGGATTGAGTTCAGCAACACATGATGAAGCTCAAGCTAAATGACTCAACCCTCTTAATAGTACGGCAACCTAATTAGCAATCTGGTCTCCCATCCAAACACCGAGGCTGGTAAAAGACTAGGAACACATCCTTAGCCCTAGCTAGCTGTAGCTTTGCCTTTAGCATATCCACTTGGAGCTTTTATGATTACCATCATCTTCTCTCCTAGTCGGGATCTCGTTTCATTTATCAACACATGATGAACTCCCTTTGCTCTTTGCTTCGGGATCTCTCATTGATGCCCATCAACACATAATGGAATCCATCTAACCGATTCTTTACTTGATGGCTATCAACACATGATGCCACCCAAATCTTCATCACCGTTGGATTCAACCTACTTTCACAACTCATAGAAAAGGTTAGTCCAACAAATATGATTGTTTCAATCATCAATGCACTCCATTAACACATAATGGATACCCCAAGATCTTTCGATCTGCACTTTTGATGATTGACCACAACCCAAATCAATTTGAATGAAATATTTGATTTGTCTTGATTATATTAGTGCAACTAATGCTTCAATACTCAAGAACTATCATTTGTCCTTTAATAAACGGAGCATATCATTAACACATGATGGAGAGCCTTATGATTAGACGACAGTCAAATACAATTTAAATTGGATTTAAATTGTCATGAGTATATATCGACTACACAAGTTTCATGTACTCATTTTGATAGTTTCTATGTAATGATCCAAATTATATGTGTAATGTATGGAAAGGGATCAATACTATTGAGATCATCAAATATAGAATAAACTTCATTAAATGTATGCATATAAATGATTATCTTTGAATCAATATGCACATATTCAATTTGATAATACTTTAGAGTTTATCCTATATTGACATGAGTATACTACAACTACACAAGTTATATATACTCAAAGATTAGTTTCAAAGTAAAAATCCTTAATGTATTTTGTGTGCATACACGTATATATGGGGTTGGAAACAAAATGCACATCTTAAGGTTAAAACTATGGTGGAGTTCACCCTTTATCTTGAAACAAGGAACGTGTCTAGAAATATTAAATTTGCATTGGATACATACCTTTTGGATCTCCATTTTTCATTTTGATAAGACTAATAAAAAATATACTCAATAAACAAGTTAGTCTCATATTAGGATTTATCAATATAAGATCATGAATTTTATATCAAAGGAACACAACAATATAAATCAATGTAACATCGAATGCATACCTTTGATTTTCATCCTTTCATCCAATTGAGACTAATACAAGATAATCTCAATAATGATTAATCTCACAATAATTAGATTTGTCATTAAATAATAATTAAAACATTAATTACCAAAACCAATCACCAAAACCAAAAGGAGCTTGAGCTTACAAACACTTCCTAAAGTGTTCCCTGTAGATCAAAATGGTTTTTCATCCGGAAAAGAAATGAAAATAACCAGGTGGTGAGATATAAAGTGAGCCTTGTAGAACAAGTGTTCACACAGAGACCCGACATCAATTACGATGAAACCTATTATTCTGTAATGAGTGGAATAATGTTTCGATATTTAATATCAATGGCAGCTAGCTTAAACTTATCAATGCAGTTGATGGATGTAGTGACTACATATTTATATGAGTCACTGGATACAGCTATTTATATAAGACTCCTTGAAAGTCAAAATTCTGGATCCTAATAAAGGAAATCACATCATGTATAGCATCAAACTGCAAAGTTCGCTATGCGGATTAAAATAGTCGGGGAGAATGTGGTATAACCGACTTAGTGAGTTCCTCCTAAAGAAGGGATGCTCTAACAATAATGATTGTCCCTGTGTGTTCATAAAGAAATCCTAGAATGGATTCTGTATCATCTCAGTTTATATCGATGATCTGAATATCATCGGAACCTTACAACGGAGTTTGAGATGAAAGATTTGGGTAAAACCAAATATTGCTTAGGCCTGCAACTAGAGAATTTCCCAAAAGGAATTTTTGTACACCAGTCTACCTATACCAAGAAGGTATTGGAAAGATTTAATATGGATAAATCTCATCCTTTGAAAACCTCCATGGTAGTAAGATCCCTTGAAGTGGATAAAGACCCTTTCAGAATAAGGATAGAAAATGAGGAAGTCTTAGGACCTGAAGTCCCATACTTAAGCGTCATTGGAGTACTTATATATCTTGCGAATTGCATAAGGCTTGATATTGTATTCGTAGTAAATTTACTAGCAAGACATAGTGCAGCCCAACCAAAAGACATTAGGCTGATATCAAGACTTTATACATATACCTCCAAGGTACTCAAGATCTTGGATTGTTTTACTAAAAGAACCAAGACTTAACTATGGTGGGATATACGGATGTTGGCTATCTGTCAGATCCCCATAGCGCCAAATCTCAAACTGATTTTGAGTTTCTCTTTGGTGGTACAGCCATTCCTTGACGGTCTTTTAAGCAGACCTTGGTAGCTACTTCTACTAACCACTCAGATATTATAGCTTTATATAAAGCCTCATGTGAGTGTGTTTGGCTGAGACATGTGATTAACCATATCTAGAAGTCATGTGGTCATAATACCATCGATACCCCCACGATTATCTATGAAGATAATGCTGCTTGTGTTGCATAAATGCAAATGGGTTATGTGAAAAGAAATATTACGAAACATATTGCTCCTAAACTTTTCTATCGTCACGAACTCCAGAAGAATGCAAGGTAAAGATTTTGCAAACTAAATCATGTGAAAATCTAGCAAATTTATCCACAAAATATTTGCCAAAATTAACTTTCCAAATATGTGTTAGTGGCATTGGAATAAGATGACTTAGATATATGCAGAGTTCAAGGGGAGTAAATCCCTGAACCATGACCCTTAGCATAATCCTGAAGATTCTACTTTAAATCTAGAAGATTGTACGTTGTACTCTTTTCCCCTTAAGTGAGTTTTCCTAAAGATTTCTCACATGGAGGTTTTTAACGAGGCAATTAGTGTAACACAATGTGTGAGTGCAATGTAATCTTTTCTCCATCTCTTTTTTCTCATTGGGTTTATGAGGGGAGTTTTTGATGAGACATGTGCATTACACGATATTCGCCCAATGGGGAGTGTTAAGATATGGATGGACTTTAGTCCTAGTTAACCAAATATGGTTGGACTCTATCTCTATATGGAAAAATCCGAATCTATCTCTTGTTGGCTACTACTGTATATTTGTCAACCCCTTGTACAAGAGAATTAATCTAATAAAGAGAGAGAATAGAATTTCGCCTCCTTACATTGTGTGTGCTCCCAGTTCATGCTTGCTGTTCTTTTGGTGCATCGTGGTTGATCAAGGACCACTACTACAGAAAAGGCTAACACAAACCGTTCAAAAACACCATAACCATTTTACACATAAATTCCAGCAACATATTATTAACATTTAATCACTAAATAACCGCTAAATGATAGTTTCTAGATATAACTAGAAGCCACAAACAATCTCAAGTTACATGACACTGAAAATAACACTAGATAAGCTGTTTAGAGAATAATTTCAGCATGCTACCTAAACAAGTAATACCAAATCTAGACCATCAATAACAAACAAAAAAACAAGGAACCACGCGCACAAGCACGCCCAGCCTCTGAGTTTGGATACAAAGGACAATATTAATTAAAAAAATAGATTAACTATCCATACTTCTCTATTAATCAATTACAACCGACTAGATTCACATGTCCCATAATGCGACTAAGTGATTCCATCATCTAAATAAAGTGAAGCGCCATCTTATTCATGGTGAACACTAAACTAGATCATGGTGAAGATGGTGTGACAAGTGACACAATGACGCTGATCCCTTCCCATGTATGTCGCCTTCAATGATCACCTAAAACAATTAAAGAAAGCAAGAGTGATTCCATGATTCTGCAAGTGCATAGTAAAATAATAACATAACCTTTTATCGTATTTAAAATTAACAAGGGTGAGTCTACGACACAACCGGTATATAATAAAATAATATCATACTAGTTGTTACCTTTAACACCCTATTCATCTTTGGATGAGTCCACAACTCAATCTCATCACCATGTATCACAATCATCTCATTAAACATGATTCATCATTAGCAATGCAATGTAAATATGCTTGCATGCTCATATGAACCTTTCATAGCTTATACCGGTATAGCTTGAGTGCACACCTGTCGGTGTCGCACCCTTTCTTTCCCTACATCCTAGTGGAGGGGCCTACAAGTAGGTCTCACTCCCATCCATCTCCGTGGATGGGACTACTTGGTAGATCTTTCAATAGAGCACTCCGAATTAGTCATATGTCCACATGTGACTTTCTCACCGATCTGGCTCGAATTCTTTTCATGACATGAATGCAAATGATGCAATATAATAACTCAATTTTACATTTGCCACGAATCATCTTCACAAGTATGGAGCACAAGTAATACCAACAATTGCAATAACTCATGTAAACCATCAAGATAGCCAATTGAACAACAAACATTGCATCTCATTTTAAGCCACCTTCAATTGTACGATATACTTGCCCTCAAGGTTGCACAAGGAGGAGTGATGAGGGGAGGTGTCTCCAGGGCTGCACCAAGAAGAAGGAGACCTGAAGAAGCAAGATCCAGCGACGACTAGGAATTCCTAGGTGGAGGACGGTTGGGAGGAGGGGATGGTGTGGCTGGAAAGAGGAGGGCAGGGGTGGGCTAGGGTTAGGAAAGAATCCCCCCACATGATCCAATATAGGCCACTAGCGGCCCAAAGATAGGCCTCCAAAGACAAAAATAGCCCACACAGCCCCAAAACAACCCCAAAGCGGTTCAAAATTAAAATGGAATATTACACTATTTGTTTCACACCAATAATTGATTGACTTCCAGTCATATCTGTTAATCCCTACAAAAGCGATCATGTTGTTGTGTAAAGGGTGTCTTGATATATTATCAGTAACTACGTCGAATTAAATACTAGAGATCTTTATATTACCTCTATAAGCTTAACTTTGGCTTCTTCTCGCTCTACATTCGCCCTACTCCTTAATGATTAGCGCCTTATTAAGAGAATCAATATCTTACAATTTGTCATCTATGTCTTTCAGTTTTTGTTTTATCTCATAAATCTTTTCTATTAACTCAAACTTTTCCTTCAGTTGTTCCATCTCCACCTCAAGTTTTTGTTTAGCAACCAACAACTTTTCCATGTTGTCTATCTTGTTTGTAAGCTCTGTTTTATGTGTGCAATTTGCAGTCACTAGGACATAAATAAATATATAATAAATCACGACAGATGTAGCAATGGCCATGAAGGGCTAGGTATGGCACTTTCCAATGGTATTATAAAGATAAGGATGCATCTTAGTGGTGTTGATAAAAATGGAAACATGTTTTTTGCCTTGATGTTGTGTGTAACATCCCAAATTTTGCTTTTATTGAATTTAATATGATTTTTCTTTGTTACTGAATTTCTGAGGTTTTATTTAATTCATTTTGGAATTTTGAATAAAGCCTTTTGTTATCTTTTAATTATTCAGAGAAAAGTATTACTGATCTTTGGTTGGAAATATTTTATTTGGGTTCCAAATGTTCCAAAGTATTTTCTGGAATTTTTTGGGATTTTTCCTGATATTTTCCTATGTATTATGGCTTTATCAATTTATCTGAATTATTTTAATTTAAAAATCGGATCAACAGTGTTGGGCCGAAACCCACCCGGTCCGACCCATTTCTTCGCTCAGCCCAACCCACGCAGCCCACCCAACCGAACCCTAGACGCGCGGCCGTTGGATTTTGATCCAACGGCTGTGATCGTGCCACGCCGTCGCTTGCTGCCAGCCGTTCGATCGGATCCGTGTGGACGTCTGTGATCGCGCCACGTCGGCTCGTCTAAATCCGCCGCGCCGTCGTATCCCGTGAGACTCGGAATTCGTTTCCGTGCCCTACATAGAAACCGAGGGTCTTATTTAATGCACCGCCGCCACCCCTATGTCACGCGCGTCGAGACGCATCCGTAGCCCTAGCACGAGCATCCCGAGCCACCGCCGTTCGCCCGCAAAAGCTCGCCGTAGTTGCGCTTGGTGCCGCCGTGAGTTTTTGCCTCGTTCCGCCACCGCCGGTCCGCTTCCGCCGTCGCCATGGTCACCGGAGTGTCGCCCTCACCTAGCCGCGTCGAACCGAGGAGGAAGCGTCACCGGAGTCGCCCCAGAACGTCGTCGATCGTGTCATCGTCCTCATCTCGAGCAAGCCTTCACCGCCGCACACCATCGTCGAGCACCAAAGCCTGAGGACCGTTGGATCTGCAACCAGCGGTAAGGATCAAGCCACGTCGTCTCATCTATAGTAAACAACTCCGTCAACCTTAGTCCTAAGATTTTAATCATGTGGTTCGGATCTCACCGCTTCATCGTCTGTTTCTTCACCCGTCGTCACTGTTGGATCCACGTCGATCGGTTCAGATCGTGCCGCGTGTACCGCTGTGTCGTCAGATCTGAGCCGTCGGATTCAAACCGAACGGTTGTGATCGCACTGCGCGCCGGGCCAGTCCCGTGCTCCCGCGTGTCACGCAGAAACCGAGGCGTAACCGCCGCCGGTGTCACTGATGTCATCGCCTTTAATCTCCACTGTCCGATCTGAAATGAAAGGTCGAGATCATCGCCGCTGTGTGTTTAATCGCGTCCATTAAATCTGTGCCACGTGTCATTCATCCAAGGGTACCATGTGTGTGCTTGCGTTAGCCGATGCACGGGCACAGTGCTGTCTGTCCACCATGGACCAGCACCGGCCGTGGACCGAGTCCATACGCCGGTGACACGTGTCGCACCGTGGTTGTGCCGCGTGTTAGCACCCGATTGGGCCACGTGTCCGCTGATGTCAGCGTGACGTCATAAATCGTTTTTTAGAAAAATAATTAGCCAAAAATCATATTCGGTGCTGACCTCAGCATGACATCATAAAATGCTATTTTCCAGTGTAAAAGTAATTCGGTTAATTCGGTTTTTCTATTTTTTAGAATTATCTTTTATTCCAAACTTTGAATAGCTATATCTTTTGCATTTGAACTCCGATTGAGGCGATTCTAGTTTCTAAAATTTTTTAAAATCATGCTATATTTAATGGTGAATTTTATTTAATTTTGGAGTTGATCTTGCTCTCTGTACTTGCTATTTATTGCTTTCTCGCTTGTTACGCGTAGACGTCAAGTTACCCGGTGAGTTTGTGATTGAGGAGGCAGCACCCGAGCAAGGTCCAAAGCAGGAGTCAGAGCTGTTTGAAGGCAATTTGTGCTTTGATCATGTTGAACATATGCTTTAAATATTATTTTGATTCAAAGTATTGCATATTAATTCAAGTATCGCTGTTTCAAATATGTTGGGATTAGTTATTGTCCACTTTGAGTTACATCGACCTTGCCATGTTGTAGGTCATATTTCATTTGTTACCCTAGAATGGTTTAATACTAATTGATAGCTATAATTGCCAATATGGTTGGTTAGAACGCAAGTAGAATGCTTAGCCGCTCAACGAGTCATAATTTTATGTAAAAATGGTTAATCTTGCTTAATGATTATGGAACATATTTATTAAATTGTGTGTCCGTGTTGTCACACAATGTTGTTGTTGTTGATGGCATGTGGTGCATGGTAATCAACCGGGGTGGTAAAATGATTTAGACTGAGGCAAGTGGCATGTATTTGTGGTGGGCTAATGTGGCACTTGTGCGGTCGCATTGCTTTTCATGATAATGGTTGGATCATGGTTATGATGATTTTTAGTTAGTCTTGCCTTGGTCAATTAAGGACTTAACCTTGCAAGAATTTATACTGAGTCATTCATACAACCACATTTCTGTTATGGGACAAACCTAGTTGATTAATTTGTTGAGTCTAAACTTTTGTACTATTTATGGTGGTGTGAGGCCCGGGTAGTGGTAACCAGTCCTCGCACGAGTGTGCTCACATGGCGCAAGAGGGGGCCCTGGATGTGGTAACCAGTCCCACCAGTGTTGAAACCTTAGCGGATAGTACTGGATTTAGATAGGCATTGGAAAGGCTTTTTTATGATAATGGTTGGATCATGGTTATGATGGTTTTTGGTTAGTCTTGACTTGGTCAATTAAGGACTTAACCTTGCAAGAATTTGAACTAGTCACTCATACAACCACAAGTCTGGTATGGGATAGATCTGGCTGATTAAATTGTTGTGTCTAGGCTTGGTAATACTAGTGGTGGTGTGAGTCCCGGGTTGTGGTAACCAGTCCTCGCACGGTTAGTCTCACATGGTGCAAGAGGGCGGCCCCTAGATGTGGTAACCAGTCCCACTAGTGTTTAAACCTTAGCGAGTAGTACTGGGTTTAGACAGGCATTGGAAAGGCTTTGTTATAATCACTAGCCTTTGTGGTGTATGGTTGTATCTTGTGGGAAAAGTGTATAACCTCTGCAGAGTGTCAAACCTATTCGAATAGCCGTACTCGCGGTATTGAGCATTGCTCGATGATAACAGTCAAGGGTTAGTTTTTATTAAAACAAATGTGGTCATGGAGGTTGTATGCCTGTGGAAGTTGTAATATGGTTTAAGGTTGTGAGTTAGTTTATTTGGGAAATAACTGAGAAATTTAATATTGTTATTATTTGTTTTTATTTTCTTTTAAATCTATTTATGCTATTCTTTTATAAATGTTGTTTTATGCAAATTAACCATGTCAGCTATTCCTTTGTAATAAGCCATGTATATAATATATTAGACTTACATTCTTTGCACAACTTGTTGAGTGCCTTATGTACTCACCCCTTGCAACAAAACCTCACCAATTAGACAAGAAGCCACGCCTACTTTTGAGGAGTTTCAGGAAGGAGTGAATAACTAGGGTGCGAACCTTGTCAGTTTCCTGTGGCAAATTGAAGAGTTACTATGAATAAATTTATCTCCGCTGCAATTTATTTATTTTTCAGTGTTAGCCCTGCGTGGCGTATTCATGTAAGGTGGACCATAAGGTCATCTAACAAATTATATTTAATTGATGAAGTCTTTATTATGATATCGATGAGTATGATTGTGATATTATCTATGTTGAGCCTGTGTGCACTAGCGTGATCCTGGACTAGTTCGGAATACACAGAGGGTCTCGGATTTGCATATTCGGGTCCTGACAGTATGCACTTGTTAGATAATTAGATGTACCCACACTTGAATTATCCAGTAGTCAAGCAAACTTGTCGATATAATGATATGTGATCAAAATGATGTAATCTATGATGACAGGACATATAACTCAATTCAACATCCAAATCCAAACCAAGTATTGAGCTACCGGACAACATATGTATGGATTGAATATTTAAATGAGACAACCAAATTAATAAACAGTTTGAGATCTACATATAAAATTAGAAGTAGATAAGAGCAGTCAATTTATCTAGCTATGCCGTTGTTATCTTTAGAACTACATCTATTACGAATTGCGATCATCATACATTGCTTAATTGCTAAATTGATGGATCTTTCGTCATGTGATTAGAGCTACATCTATCTCCATTGTATATGCTGCTTATATTGTGGCAAACAACAGTAGCCAATGTGATACGCAAACACAGTCTCTCTTATGGAAGCCCAAACATCTTAATTTTGGTTTGTGTTACATCATGCATTCTTGTTTTATCATGAGAGTTGCTTTATATTTTAAGCTATTACACTGATGGCTATCACAAAATGCCATGAAGTAAGTTTCTTTTCTATTGATAGCAGTGTTAATGTGAAATCTACTAAAGTAACAACCAAAAAATTTTAAATAATTTTCCTATCATTTTTAATGCAAAAATATATTTTGATTACTCGTAAAACTTTGCATATGATTCAAACATGACCCATCAAGGAGATGTCATTATTTTCTAGTTACATCGTTATCTTTGGATCTACTCAATTCTCATGAACCATGATTTTCATGACATTATTTTAGACATACAAATTGTGAGTTGCTTCAAAGATTCATGGACAACCGCTCCAAGATGGTAATTAATTTGAACTCTTCAGATACCCTAGGGCTCGGTAGGGAAGGCGGCGGCGACGGGCTTGAGGGTGGAGGCGTCCGACGACTGGCTTAGGGATGAGGCAGCCGACGACAGGCTTGAGGAGGAGACCGATCGTCGTCTGTAAGATTTTGTTTGGGTAAATAATGTGGTGTGCACAAACCCTGGTACGATATATATAATACAGAAGTGTCATCTCAGACGGTTCTATTAACAAACTATCTATGATAGTATAATATCACAGATGGTTCATGGTTCAAACAGTCTGTGATACTTTACAGATGGTTTGAACCACAAAACATTTGTGATAAGACGGTTCTTAGCATATACTGTAATTTTGACAGTCATGCTAGCAAAACTGTCTGTGATTAGCTTTAACATAGAAAATTTTTGAAAACCATCTATGATGAGACATCTTATATAAGCCTTTCTGTAGTAGTGCTTTATATGAAGGCTCACGTGAGTGTGTTTGGCTGAGATGTGTGATTAACCATATCCAGAAGTCATGTGGTCTTAGCACCATCGATACCCCCATGATTATCCATGAAGATAATGCTACTTGTGTTGCATAAATGCAAATGGGTTATGTGCAAAGCAATATCACCAAGCATATTGCTCCTAAACTTTTCATTCCTCACGAACTCCAGAAGAATGGCGAAGTAAAGATTTTGCAAATTAAGTCATGTGAAATCTAGCAGATTTATTCACAAAATCTTTGCCAAAATCTACTTTCCAAAGATGTGTTAATAGCATTGGAATGAGACGATTTAGAGATATGCAGAGTTCAGGGGTAGTAAATCCCTGAACCATGACTCTTAGCATAATCTTGAAGATTCTACTTTAAATCCAGAAGATTATAAGTTGTACTCTTTTCTCCTTAAGCGAGTTTTCCTGAAGTTTTCTCATGTGGAGATTTTTAATGAGACAACTAGTGTAACACAGTGTGTGTGTGCAATGTACTCTTTTGTCTCTCTTTTTTCCCATTGGGTTTTTGAGGGGAGTTTTTGATGAGACATGTGCATTATGCGGTATTTGCCCAAGGGGGTTTGTTGAGATATGGATAGGCTTTAAGTCCTAGTTAACCAAATATGGTTTGACTCAATCTCTGTGTATGCGAATCCGAATCTATCTCTTGTTAGCTACTACTATATATTTGGGTACCTCTTATACAAGAGAATTAATCTAATAAATAGAGAGAACAGAATTTTGCCTCCCTACGTTGTGTATGCTCCCTGTTCATGTTTACTGTTCTTTTGGTGCATCATGGTTGATCAAGGACAGGCGACAACGTTTTACAACATACATTACTATCACAGGCATAATATTTTTTGTCCTTTCATTCTAGTTACTTTTTTTTTGCTGAATGTGGTAGCAGGCTTTAGAATAAAAGCTTGCATTGCACCCGTGTGAGCCATACCAGGCTTGCATCAAGACCTTAACTCATATGAAGTCTCAGATTCAATGTAGACCTAAGAAAAACACGATTGGAATCATGGCACGTGGTAGCAGTGGCCTTAGCCCAATAATTCCGTGGGATACTATGCTCATCAAGCATGATCCTGGTTCGATTCTTCCTCTTCATAGCCTAATTTTGTTGTTGAACGCACAGAGAAGAAAACTTTATCCATTATCACTGTGTATGGCTCTCAAGCACCTCAAAACTCCGTACTCAATCTAAGAGCCAAATATATTAAATAACCAAATGCCTCATCTTTTGAAGCAAGAAAGAAGATCTAAAAATACCATGAGAAATCATCAACAACAATCAGCACATACCACTTCTCACCCAGCGACCGCATCCAACATCCGAGATGGACAAGTTGTGACCATATGTGGAGGCTGTTCGGGCCCGTCAGTCATCACCATATTCAATGGTGGGCGAGGAGTGACAATCATCTTACCATGCCTACATGATGCAAAGTCTTTGACAACCTTGAGCTTTAGCAAACCTGTAATGAGATCAAGGTCACTTTTGTCAAATGGTCCAAACTAATATGACCCAATCGCCTATGCCAGAAAGGACCACAACACTCTGAAGCATGAAAAGGACAGGGAGATGAATTAGAAGACTTAGAGAAATCTATACGAAAAACTCTCCTATGTATTAATAAAAAAATGGAAAATGAAGTAACATAGAGATGGATTTAAAAGACCGACCACGGTCAGGAAGGGGGAACAGAAGTGAAACTAAGGCCTATACAACCAAGTTTCCATAGAAGATTATATTGTTGGAATAAATATAGTATTAGTAAATTTTTAATTACTTTAATTTCAAGCATAATAAATAACCAGAGGATAACAATCTCATACCAAAAGCATAGATACTGAAGCATGATATTATCTAATATCAAAGCATAAAAACAACTCATAATCAATTTTAGGTTTCTTTTACTTTATTCTTGCTTGTTTTTCGGTTGCTTGCGAGAATTGATCTTCGTGATCAGGTCAATTGGGCTTTGGCATGGTTGATAACAACTCGAAGTTCGGTTTAGCGATTGCTTGGCGTCGATCGTGTTTTAGTTGGTAGCTTGGATCATGAGGGTCGTCTCCACTAATCAAGGGTTATCCATCTCACTGAAAGATCGAGACCAACAACCCGCATCACAAAGTCCTCAAGACAATCAATGTCTAGCCCCTTTGCACAATGTATAGAACAAAATGACAGAGGATTGAGTATACTCACAAAACATTAACAGATTGCCAGCATAAATGTAATACCCTGGCACTCCATGTGCTCTGAATGTCACTTCATCATGTTTTTTGTTAACTTTTAATCCTTTTAAATATAAATTTCAGCAACAACATTTCCTTTCTTTTGACCACTAAACACCAACTAACCAATAATCACATGAAAATGACGATGTAACTAATGACAATGATCGAAAGAAGAACAATAATAACTTGTAACCACGTGCCCAAGAATGCCCAAGTCCACGCACTTGGGAACGCCCAAAACACCTGCGTCTGGAAAATAAACTTACCTTTTTCTTACCTTTGACAAGGCCACCGAACAAATAACGACACCAAGATATAACCAAATGCTATAATCATTATTTAACAAACCTGACTAATTTCACACAAAAATGATTCCACTAAAATTATTCCATGACTGAGCACTAAAATTATTCCATGACTGAAACTATCTAAATTATTTATTGATCCAATAATGAACAAATGGTAAATGTCATATAGGAGGATGGTGTAGAGATATGTGACGTGACTGTGCTACTCCCCTTCCCTATATATCGGCCTCATTGTACCTAAAACATTAAATAAATAAGCGTGAGTCCAAGACTTAGCAAAGTATATCATAGAATGATACCATCACATGTAAATAAACTCATCAATTTAATTTCTTTTTCTTTCATTCATGCACATGCATTCTGTCTATATGCTCATATGCACATCATATAGCTTATATCAATATAATTGAGTTCACAATCGTCAATGTTGTACTCACTTATTCCTTTCCATCTCGTAGAGGAGCCTACCGTGGTAGGTCTTTCATGCCCACACAAAGTAGGTCTTAGAAGGCCACACATATCACCTCTTTATCCACATGATGCATAAAATGCCAATGCAAGTTATCATATTCATTTTCCATCTTTCATGATCATTAACAAGATCGTAAGCATAAGCAATAACAATAACTGACAATAATCATATAAAATAGAAAGGTAATAATTATCAATTTGAGCAACCATTCATCTTAACCAAATCATCATTCTACCAAGCACTTACCTTGTTACCCATGGAGAAATGGAATGATGTGAGGTTGAAGCCAAACCCGAAGTCACACCTCCTATAGTAGGTAAATCCATCTCAAAATTATGAAATAACAATACAGGCATTAAACATAGCAATATCGCACCTACGCACAACCCAAGATTTAACTTTCTCCCTTGCCGAACAACCTTCCCCCTTGCTGTCCCGGCGGTCGGAAGACCATAACTTCTAGCTCAAAAGCCCAAATATAGAAAACCATATATTTTATGAAAACTACAGAAAATTACCTAAAATTTTCTAGTTATCCATATTTTTCAATTAATTCATTTAATTCCTCGTTCCCAGCCCTAAAGACCGATCTGTTGTCTTACTGGATAGCAGACTTCACAATTTCATAACTATTTTTATACAACTCCAAACATAGAAAATCATATCATCTCTAGAATCTACAAAATATTATCTATCTTTATCTAGTTATGGATATAATTTAATTCAGCAATTAACTAATCCTAATCAGCAGATTACCACGACAGCTCTTGGCAGCGACCAATTTCTGGACAGTAAGCTTCTACAAGCCACAACTTTTAAACCGCTTAACCAAATTTTACCTTCTTGTACTCTAATGAAAATTTAGATAGAAACCTACATTTTTCACAGCTTTCACGACCATTGAAACTGGTCTTAGGTATCACAAAACTCAATCCAAAGATAGAATCCACTATTGATCGAATACCGAAATCACCTAGAAACTAATCTGATGACCTCTAAAAGCCATATCTACCGATGAAATGACCATAGCATCACTCCACTACAGTGCTAACATAACTAAAACCAATCTAGGGTTTATAACTGAGACCCAATGATTCGCTAGAACAATTTGTGTGGGCGATCCTCTTCGATCCCCTTGTGTTCCTCGCCCCTTCGCACTTCCCAAAACTCCCACACCTCGTCGTCCAAGATCATCATCACATCCTACACATGGTGACGTGAACAGATTTCAAATCAGACATACGGATTGACGGGGAATGCGAAAATACGATAAAGACATCGGCAGAGCGCATCATGGGTTCGGTCCGTGCAGCTAGCAGCGACACGGACCACGACAGCAGCAACGATAGCCCCAGGTAGGGGTGGCAACGGGGAAAATCCCAGCGGGGAGCACCCTCACATCCCCGATCCCTAATAACTGAGGCGTCCCCCGTCCTCGTCCCCATCCCCGCACGTGGGGTTTAATTTCCCTCGTCCCTGACCACCGACAGGTTCGCGGGGCCCCGACGGGGGCTAATCCTTGAAAATGCATGTGCCTTCCATTAAACAGCTAGACTGCATGTGCCTTCCATTAACACAATCTTTCAAGCAATCAAGCTCCAACTTTTCTACTTACATTTGCCAAACGGCCAGGCTGCATTTCCTACTCTCTTTTACATTTGCTAAACGGCCAGACTACATTTCCTACTCTCTTTTACATTTGCCAAACGTCCAGACTACATATATACTCAAAATCAACTCTTTCCCAGAAGCATATAAAATCCAACCAAGCAACATCAATTCAAACTAGAGGTCTAAACATTCCGAAGTGCATGACAGTACAACACATTAAGTGTTCACAAATCACAAATAGTGCTTTGGCCTTAAGCCACAAATCCACAGCAAGAGTATGTCGAACTCTACATTATAAAGTTCATAAATAAACCACACAAGTTCATAAATACTTGAGTAGCTGAGGAGTGTACAAGTAGAAGTGTAGAACCATCTCCTCATAGTGCCATCCCCTATGTAAGATGAAAGCAAATGTTTAGTAAAACAATTGATATGTAAAGACTGATATATGTAAATTTTATTTTCTAAACCCTTAACCTGGATCTCTTCTTGAATGTCTTGAAGACAAGTCCAGAAGCTAATAACATCACCTTGTTCATTATCTGTGAGATCAAATTGTAAGCATCAATATCATTTTATTGTAAGCTAATAACAAATATTAACTGTTTCATACCATAATTTTGTATTTGTTTCGAAGCCAATCCTGTTAGCACAGCAATGCCTCCAACATCTCAGAAGTGAGACAACTGCGATGCTCTCTAAGAATTCTCCCACTTGTGCTAAAAGCAGACTCTGAAGCAACTATGGTTACTGGAATAGCAAAGATGTCCCGTGCTATCATTCTCAATGTAGGATAGCGTGTCCCACCTATCACATTCTCAGTGAGCTTGGTTGACGCTGGCTGCCACTCCCAGTCCCACTACCACTAGCTGGCGTACATATCTCAAGTGTGTAGAGAAAATCTGGTGAGTTTTAAGTTGTAGATACAGACCTTGGGGTTTTGTAGATCGTGGAGGAGGGTCACTCGGTGCCGGCATCTAGGCGGTGAGCGAGTCCCAGATCTGCTGGCGCAACTCTGGCGAAGATGGAGACACCGGCACCGGTGCCGCAGACGATGACACCACAAGCCTCAAGTTGGGCCTCGGAGGTGGAGGAGGATGGGACGTGGTGAGCGACAGCAGCGGCGGCAGAGTAGTACTTGTCAATGCCGAGGTCGACGACATCTGCGACGGCAGGGTGTGCACGGAAGTGCGAGATGACGACGTCCTTGAGCGGCTGGCCGAAGCCGTCGGCGACCATGAAGATCTTGAAGCGGCGGTCGGCGGTGGGCACGGGTGGGTGGTGGATCTTGCGGGGCTCGATCTGAGCTAGGACGCGAGCAGAGCGGAGGCGAGAGGAGCAGCTGCTCCTAGTGGCGATAGGATGGATGGATTGGGCCGACACGCTGGGAGCAGCCGGATCGCCGAAGCGGCTGCACGCTGGGAAGTGCGAACTGGGGATTGGGAACACTCGGGTAGTCGTCGGGTTGGAACATTTGGATCTAGGGTTTTCTAAACATCAGCCCACCTGTCAGAGCTAAATCGGGGATGGGGACGGGGAACGATGGAACATTCCCGGCCCCGTCATCCCCGACGGGGCAACAATTTCCCTGATAAATCTCCTGCGGGAAGGAGATTTCTCCATCCCCTTACCCTAGTAGAGGAATTCCGCACGGAAAAACAGGGATCAGGGCCCATTGCCATGTCTAACCCCAGGGGCAGCAGTGACGACAACGGCTTAGTGGCATTATTCCATGGGCCGCTGAAATCCCATGTAACAAGGGGCCATGATATTTCCAATGGGTCCATCCAACGCCATGGGTGACGGCGTGGGGTTCCCCCACAGGCACCTTGGATGCCAGTGGTGACGTCGCCACCATTGATTCAGGGAACAACTGTTGCCATCAGCGCCGGCAGTATGAGCCCCATGACGCAAGAGAACATAAGCTCTTCTGGAAAAGGGTTTTTTATTGGGAGTGGCATGGGAAAGTGCGGTGCCCAAGAGACGGAGTGTACCGAGATGATCATGGAGCACCGCCCGCGCCGCATGATCAAGAACCGTGAATCCGCCAACCGCGCCCGTGCTAGGATGCAGGTATGTATATGTCATTGTCGACTTGTTGGTTTTGTGAGACATGTAAAGTGGACACGACAGTACACACCATGTATATGATGTATTGATAAGTAACAGGCTTATGTTATGGGCCTAGAAGCTAAACTGAACCATCTGAAGGAGGAGAATGCGCGTCTAAAGGCTGAGGAGGTGCTGAAAAATTAGCCATTTACCTTTTTGCTTACCATTCCTATTTTGTTATGTTTGACCATGCATGTATTGTTCTGATGTGATGCAATGCATCTTTGTTGATTTTTGCAGAAGATGATTCTTATGGCCAAGAAGCACATGGTATTGTTCCTCGACTAACAATCCTTGGACACAATGTTCATCATTTGTTAATTATTCGTGATATGCTGTTCACAATAAAAAATGCTTTCTATCAAGCAAAAACACATAATTCTTATGACATTTTTTCAGCCAGAGGAGAAGATGATGGAGTACAATGTCAGCCCTAAGGAAGGTTGCCGTGCGCTGCGCCCTTGCGGCAGTTGCATGTGGTGAAATGGTGAAACTGGCGATTGCCATCCTGATTCAGGAGTCAAACTGGCCGGAGGACATGGCCTGCATTGTGGCACTGTAATTTGCTTGTTTTCAGACAGAGACACAATTTAGTACTACTGGTAGCGGGAGTACTATTTTATTATGTGATGCGATGGTTGTAATCCTTCTAAATACATGTCAGCATTTATCAGGGAAAGCGCGTGAATATGTCTGGACTTCTCACTACTCACAAGAAGAGGCCGGTATCGGGCCGGGCCATTTTGGATCGGCTCGAGGCACGATAGGTACGATCTAGCTCAAAGCCTAGCACGGCACGAAGCTAAATGGATCATGCAGGGCCCGAAAATCGGGCACGGTGGGCGGCACGGTACGCTTCGGGCATGGCAGCTCGAGTGGCATAGAAAGCACGGAGGTAGCACGGCAGCCCGTGCCCGGCTCGACCCTCGGCAGCGTGTGCGCATGCGGCCGAGCAAGCGGCAGAGGGGAAGGTGTAGGGGCGAGGGAGGCGTACTTGGCCGGACTGCTGGAGGGTGTAGCACCGTGGCCGCCCATGTCTCCGTTGTGGCAGCCCGCACCATGGCCACCCTAGCCATGGCTGCTCGCGCCGCCGCCATGGCATCCCTCACCCGTGCCATAGCTGTGGCAGCCCACGCCATGCCGCCTAGGACACCGTGGGGACGTGGGGACGTGGGGCGATGGGGAGGTGAGGGGGCTGCCGTGCGGTGGGGAGGTGAGGGGGAAAAAGAGAGAGAGGGGTGGAGGGGGAGGGGAGGGGTCGACCTGTGTGGGTGGTGAAGGGGTCGGGCGGCACGGGGCAGAGGGAGGTAGAGGGCCGGCGTCGGGGGGGTTGGCTGGTACAAGGAGGGATGGCCGATGCTAGGCAGAGGGGTAGGCCAGCGCAGGAGGGGAAGGGTCGAGTGGCACCGGGCGGAGGGAGGCCGAGGGCCAGTGCGGGAAGGGGTCGATCGGCATGGGGAGGGGAAGGGGAGTGTCGAGCAGCATGGGGAGGGGTGGGCGCGTTGGGCTGAGGGGAATGGGAGGGGTCGGACTGTGCGAGAGGGGAACAGGTCAGGTGGCATGGGGCGGAAGGAGGCCAAGGGCCAGACGGAAGGGGTTACTGGAGTCAGGGAGGGGAAGGGAGGGTCGGCTGGCACAGGAGGGGAAGTGGTTAGGCGGCACAGGATGAAGGGAAGCAGAGGGCCGACGCAGGGAGGGGTGGCCGGCGCCAGCGAGTGAGGAGCGGGGAGGCCGATGGTTGCCAGGTGTGGAGAGAGAGAGAGGGAAAAGGAGGGGGAGAGAGAGGGAAAAGAGGGGGAATGCGCGGGGGCTGAGGGGGAGAGCGTGGGAGCCGAGGGGAAGAGAGATAAAAAGAGCTATCTCTTGCGTGGGAAAAGAGGGGGAGAGACAGAAAAAAGGAGAGAGAAAAGAGAGCATGAGTGAGAGTCTGAGAGATTCTATCTCCCCCAATGTTTTAAAGCAACGGTTAGAATGCAACATTGGGCGAACGATAGAGAAAAAGAATGATGTGAAGCGTGATGATGTGCACCAAGGTTGTCCCGATCTTCTGATGAGAACGATACGATGATTTGGTGTAGTACAGAGTAGATGGATCGGCTAATAACCACAAGATCAGCAACCAAACAATCGCAACGTCACCACACGAGGCGATCAATCGAATCAAAGACCCGATCGATCCTTGTACCTGCTGCAACCAAGAACATGCAAGAACAAGGTGATTGCAATTTCAATCCAATAATCTCAAAGAAACAAGGGTGAGGTTCTGTTTCTCAACTCGGGTGGTCTAGTCGACACACGCAAGCTTGAGGAGGGACGCACACGGGGTCTACCAAAACACAACAAAACCTAAACCCCAAAGTATGACAGCAGGGGCATTATATAGGGTAGAGACCAGACTTGGGGCGTCCAAAATAGGGTCGGCCACCACGCAACCCTTACCATACATAGGCCATGGGCCCAAAAATACGGTGACGTAGCACTTGACAGATTTGGCCCGTGATATTGTTCTGTGTTTTCCTGTTTATCTGGAGCGAATTGGAAGGTGATGCTGGATCTATTGGAAAGCTTATCTCCTAATCTTTCCAACGGGTGGTCACACGCCGAAAACGGAGTCCGGGAACCCGAGTTACGCCCATTTGAAGTTGGCGTGCTGCTGGATGGCCGAATCGGGCGTTTTGGCATCTTGGGTTTCCATACGAGTCTTCCTTGGCACGTGGGCTGTCCTTAGCGTGTGTGTTTGAGGCTCTGATTCTTTGTCGTGGCCTTGAAAGGCTGAGATCCTAGATTAAGGCCCTTTTGCGATGAAGATGTCGCAGCATCGAGTGTAGGCGATGAAGACGGCTCAGTCGGAGAGGAAGTAGTGGCAGCGGTCGTATCCTTCGGGTTGATGTCCTCATCACGTGACAGAAATAAAGATGATTTCAAATTTCGTCTGATTCCATCCCGCGCCTGATTCAATTGTCAAAATGCAACGTTCGGCTGATCTAACTCGCTATAAAACATCACTCGGGTTTTCATTTCCTCAACACCCGAAACCTTTGCTCTCAGACTCTCAGTTTGCTCTCTATTTGTTTTCTCTTTCTTCTCTCCTGAGTTTGTTTCCTCTGTTTGCTCTCTTCTTGCTCTTTAGCTATGAAACAAAATGTTTGGCAAGAGCAAGAGCAGAAGAACACCCCCTCGCTCTCCAAGTCCCCCTCGTCGGTATCTGCACCGAGCTCTGATGCCGCTACATCGGTGCATCTGGGACGGGCATCCATATTCGGTAGTCGACGGGTATGGTGATAGCAATATATGAATAGAACAGTCGAAATTATGGACAGATGTGAGGTAGTGTATGCTATTTATAAATACTGTCAAGTTAAATTATCTGCATGTGCATATGGAGGAACATGTCATCTCAAGCGACACACAGAGACATTCTTGAAGCAAATACCAGCCGGACGAAGGTCAAGTGAGGGCGTCCAGGCACAGCTCAACTTCAACACCGACAGTTCGGTAAGTACATGGGTATACAATACCGAGGTAGCTAGAAATGAAACTGTATATTATATAGTTACTGAGGATCTTTCACTTAGAATAGGTGAGAGCTCTAATTTTGAAAGGATGATGCAACGTGATTTTTGCCAACAATACCAACACATTAGTAGGACAACAACTACATGTGACATATACATATTGTACGCAAATAAACTAGTAATGTTGAAAGAGACCTTCACAAGAGTTAGTTATTCATTTGCCTTGACCTTGGATATATGGACTTCATCCCACCAAAGAGCAGCATATCTTAGTGTTGTCACACATTACTTGGACGGCGACTACGTCCTAAACAAAAGGGTCATAGAGTTTAGGCTAATCAATGAGGTACACATCGGAGAGGCTATCGCTAATCGTGTACTTGAGGTTATTACTGACTTTAAAATATAAAGTAGAATTATTTCTATCACTCTTGATAATGCATAAGCTAACACGATGGCTATGGAGCATCACTCACCACACTTGGAGACTTATGTTGGAGGTTTCGTACTCTACTAGAGATACATATGCCGCATCATTAATCTCATTGTGCAGGCAGGTTTGCATGTAATGAAACCTAGTTTGGACAGCATACACGACGCTATCAATTTTGTTACACGTTCGACTGTAAAGTATGTCCAGTTCTTGAAGTACTGCAGGGCCAACAACGTCCCACCAAGAAGATTCAACCTTGATATGAAGGTTAGATGTATACTATATTGGAGCGATGCAAGGGCTACGAGCACATTATCACTGTCTTCGTCAGTTGTAATAATCGTAAGTTGTTGGTTCATGATGTGGATTGTGAAGTTGCCCGTCATTTTCGTTAATTTTTAGAATTTTTTTACAATGCAACTAAGATGTTATCCGGTGTGTACTACCAAACTTCTTGCTTCGTCATCGACTAGCTTCCGACTATTTCTAATTCTTTAAAAGAGACAGAGATAATTATATTTTAAAGCCCATTATAGAACCAATGGAGAAAAAAATTAAAATATTTTCAATCTATTCCATATCTCTACTTGTGGAATATATGAAACCAGGTATCTCCATGACCGGTCCAGCGTCACCTAAAAAGAAGAAAGGCCCAGAGAGGAGGCCCAAAGGTTGTACCTCGTGCCAAGCCAAGCAGCCGTACGGTAGGGGGCATATCTTATAGATAGTTGAATATGTATTTGGATATAGAAGATACGATTGTAATCTGAGTCATTTATAGGTTAGATAAAGATGTAAAACTCCATCTTGTAACCGACTAAAATCTTGTAACCGATCGGAATCTGCAAACCGATCAGGACTCTGTAAACCGCACCACCCCCGGTATAAAAGGGAGAGGGCGGGCAACAACAAGGCATCAAGCCATAGAGCATAGTTGTGGAATATAAGAACCCGGGTACCCTCATGATAGGCCCAAGAGGGAGGCCCAGAAGATACTCCCCGTGTTAGGCCCCGCTGCCGTGCGCAAGGGGACATATCCTAAAGGAAGTTGAACTTATATTTAGATATGATAGATACGGTTGTAATCCGAGTCGTTAATAGGGTAGATAAAGATGTAAACTCTATCCTATAACCGACTAGAATCTTGTAACCGATCGGAATCTCTTAACCGATCAGGACTCTGTAAACCACCCCACCCCCGCTATATAAGGGAGAGGGCGGGCAACAACATAGGGATCCGATCATCCAAGCATAGAGCAATCAAGCCATATAGCATATCACACCTCATATCGCCCAGAGTATATTGCGCTTTGAGAAATCTTAGATCCAAGAGATCTGCATAATCCCAGCACACAGGATTAGGGTTTTACCTCCATCGCTGAGGGCCTGAACCTATCTAAACCCCTTGTCTTGTGTGACCTTCGAGTTTGAGATGTAGCGCCTACCCCATAAATTTATTGCCGACTACAAAAGTCGACAGTTGGCGCGCCAGGTAGGGGCAGCGCTATAATCTTTTTCTACAGACTCGATGGCAGCGATCGGCGGAATCACCACCACCTTCATCTCTGGCCAGGCTTTTCCCTTCGGGAGCCTGGACTTCGTCGCAGATGCACGTGGAGAACTTGTCCGCCTAGACTTGAACCAGATCTAATCTGGTAAAGATCAGGCCGACTCATTTCAGGTATGTCACTTTGACTTGGCCGGCAAACCAGTCGGCGTCGTGAGGAATTGCTGCGATCTTCGTGGCATCTTCGCGATAGAAGAGCAGAAGACCGATCTCCAACGCCAACAAGAAGAACAAGAAGCTGCGGGGGAAGATCGACTTCGCAAGGGTAAGGAGGTGCAGGTGCGATCGCTTCGATCTCGTGGCCGCAATGTCCGCGACGACATCCTGTAATCCAGGTTGGGAGATCAAGCCGTCTTCCACACGCCAATGCAGAACGTCGTCGCCTCCAAGACGCTTCTCGACAAACTGGACCCGATGATTGCATCGAATAGCCCAGCGGCCCCGATCGTAGCCCAGATCAAGGCCATGGTGACGGCGATCGCAATTCAGCAAAATCAGGAAAAACCGGTAGGTGAAGCGCACTCACGCTCCCACGTGGCCACAAGCCACGCCCGCGTCCCGAGCGCCACCTTCGGCACGGCCATGAGCCTACGCCTGCGCCCCGAGCGCCACCTTCGACACGGCCACGAGCCACGCCGACACGGCCACGAGCCACGCCGCGCTCGAAGCGCCACCATCGGCACGCCACGAGCCACACCCGCGCCCGAGCGCCACTTTCGGCACAGCCCGAGCCTACGCCCGCGCTTCGAGGGCTACCTTCAGATGGCCACGAGCCACGCCGCGCCGAGCGCCACTTTCAAGACGCCACGAGCCACGCCGCGCCGAAGCGCCACCTTTCGACGGCCACGAAGCCTACGCCGTGCCCGAGCGCCACCTTCAAGACGGCTACGAGCCACGCCGTGCCCGAAGCGCCACCTTCGACGGCCACGAGCCACGCCGCGCCCGAAGCGCCAACTTCGCACGCCACGAGCCACGCCGCGCTTCGAAGCGCCACCTTTCGCATCGCCACGAGCCACGCCGCGTCTGAAGCGCCACTTCGGCATGGCCACGAGCCACGCCGCGCTTCGAAGCGCCACCTTTCAGATCGCCACGAGCCACGCCCGCGCCCGAAGCGCCACCTTCGGCACAGACCACGAGCCACGCCACGCGCCACGCGCCACCTTCGGCACGACCACGAGCCACGCCACGCTTCGAGCGCCACCTTCGGCACAGCCACGAGCCTACGCCTGCGCCCACGAGCCACGCCTGCGCCCCGAGCGCCGCCTACAGCTCATCTACAAGCCTACGCCTGCGTCACGAACAAAGACGACATGATCGTCAGCAACACATGGAGCATAAAGCAGCTAAGTCGGTTTTTACTCAATTATGTCATTATAAATAAAATTATTGACTTTCCTGACTTGCTACTTAGTTGACCCACAACTAAGCAGTAAGTCGGGGGGCTACACCTAATAGTGTGCACATGCGCACATCTTTTCCTGAGTTGTATTTTTCTTCTTTTGCTTAACGATTGCAAGTGAATCCAGGTGCGATAACTCCAAGTTGTGAAGCTCTGACCCCATGAACGGCGAACTTTAGTCACCCAAAACACGTGCCTGGGAAAAAGAGCCATGAGCCGACTCCCAACACTCGGGGGCTAGACTAGTCAGGCAGAGTGCTTAAACAAAAAGAGTCAAACCACTCGGAGGAATTCAAAATCAATAAGGAAAATGAGTAAAAAACTCTAAAATTATATATACACCAGTCGGACATCACATCCGAGTGAATTGTTTTTACATTGCCTAAGTTATGCATATACATGATTTCAGGGCTACTAAATTTGGATGCGACGTGTGTGAGCCAACACTTCAACGACGACATCAGCAACTTCGGCGACGAATGAATTTAAAGGGAGCGGCGCTGAATTTTTCCTTGAGCGGGAAAAGCGTTTTGACTTCTGCATATCGTTTGGGATACGGTATGTCCCAAGATGAGCCGACTGCCAGAATTCCAATAATGGGGCTACGAACCACTCGGAAAGTTTAACGCGTGGAGCCCTATTGAGTCCTTCACGATCTCTTTGCCTACAACAGGGCACTCGGCTGTAAAGGAAAACTAGTCGGGAAGCTGCATCAAGAACTAGAAGCACTCGGCGTGAAACATGACTCAGTTGGGCTGCAACCAGGAAGGCGGCAACTCGATCACAAAGGACTCGGGGGCTACTGTGGAATATAAGAACCCGGGTACCCTCATGACAGGCCCAAGAGGGAGACCCAGAAGATACTCCCCGCTTCAGGCCCCGTTGCCATGCGCAAGGGGACATATCCTAAAAAAGTTGAACTTATATTTAGATATGATAGATACGGTTGTAATCCGAGTCATTAATAGGGTAGATAAAGATGTAAACTCTATCCTATAACCGACTAGAATCTTGTAACCGATCGGAATCTCTTAACCGATCAGGACTCTGTAAGCCACCCCACCCCCGCTATATAAGGGAGAGGGCGGGCAACAACATAGGGATCCGATCATCCAAGCATAGAGCAATCAAACCATAGAGCATAGCACACCTCATATCGCCCAGAGCATATTGCGCTTTGAGCAATCTTAGATCCAAGAGATCAGCGTAATCCTAGCACACAGGATTATGGTATTACCTCCATCGCTGAGGGTCTGAACTTGTATAAACCCCTTGTCTTGTGTGACCTTTGAGTTTGAGATCTAGCGCCTACCCCATAAATTTATTGCCGACTACAAAAGTCGACAATATCACACCTCATATCGCCCAGAGCACATTGCGCTTTGAGCAATCTCGGATCCAAGAGATCCACATAATCCCAGCACATAGGATTAAGGTATTACCTCCATCGCTGAGGGTCTGAACCTGTCTAATCCCTTGTCTTGTGTGACCTTCGAGTTTGAGATCTAGCGCCTACCCCATAAATTTAGTGCCGACTACAAAAATCGACAGTTGGCGCGCCAGGTAGGGAAAGCTCTATAATCTTTTCCCTACAGACTCGATGGCAGCAATCGGCGGATTCATCGCCACCTTCATCTCCGGCCAGGCCTTCCGCTTCGGAAGTCTGGATTTCATTGCGGATACGCATGGAGAGCTTGTCTGCCTGGTCCAAAATCAGATCCAATCTGGTGAAGATCAGGCCAACCCATCTCAGGTATGCCGCTCTGACTCACCCAGAAAACCAGTCGGCATTGTGAAGAACTGCTGCGATTTTTGTGGCATCTTCACGATCGAGGAGCAGAGGACCGATCTCCATCAAGAAGACCAAGAAGCTGCGGAGGAAGATTGTCTTTGTAAGGGAAAGGAGGTACAGACGCGATCTCTTCGATCGCGCGGCCGCAATGTCCGGAGGACATCCTACAATCCAGGTTGGAAGACCAATCCGTCTTCCGCACGCCGATGCAGAACGTCGTCGCCTCCAAAACACTTCTCGACACGCTGGACCCGATGATTACATCGAACAGCCCGGCGGCCCCGATCGTGGCCCAGATCAAGGACATGGTGACGGCGGTAGCAATCAAGCAGAATCAGGAAAAGCCGGTAGGTGAAGCGCACTCGCGCTCCCACGCGGCTACTCGTGTCGCCAGCAGTCGGACTGCAACCAATCGGAATACCGGAAGTCGGCGCCATACGCCACCACTCGGCGATGCTCGCCAAATTATCAATCGTGACCTCCGCCAAGACATCACCGCCAGACGGCAGGAGCGAGACGAAGAAGAGCGACGCGGGCACCACGACGACTACGAGCTTTTCGGCACCGGTCGTGATCGACGAGGTGATCAGAGGTACGACGACTGCGACGACCATAGAGACTATCATTGCCAGGGTCAGAACAACGACGACTATCGAGCCATGAGCTCGCCGCGCCGAACTCCTCCCCAGCACGTTGATAACCATCGCCAAGCCAGAGGCTCGCCACGCTGGACTCCCCCTCATCATGATGAGAGATCTATTGACGGGATCCGAGCGTTTACTCCTCGGCTACGCCGAGTGGTATGGCCCGAAGGATTCAACCCCAAGGGCATCGTAAAGTTTGACGGGGAGCGAGATCCGGAAGCTTGGCTGCAGGTTTACGCCCTGGCGATTAAGGCCGCCAGGGGCAATCAGAACGTGATGGCGAATTATCTGCCGATCAATCTCACCCCCTCAACTCAAGCTTGGCTCATAGGGTTACCAGCGAACTCGATGGACTCCTGGAGCGATCTCTGCGAACAATTCATCGCGAACTTTCAGGAAACTCACGAGAGGCCTGGCACCCTGTGGGACCTCTACCAGCTTCACCAGAAGAAGGACGAGATGCTAAGGGACTTCATCCGGCGTTTCATGCAGAAGAAGAACACCATCAGGGATGTATCTGAAGCGGTGGTGGCGGCGGCCTTCCAGAAAGGGGTAAGTGATCCTGATCTAATAAAAAAGATGTCCAGGAAACCCCCGACATCCATGAAGGAGATATTCGCACTGGCCGACTGCTACGCCACAGCCTCAGACGCCCTGGCTGAGCGCCAAGAGGAGTGCCCACATCCAAAGAAAAAAGGCGATAAGACCGAGTCCTCCAAGCACAAAGACAAGAAGCGTAAGGGCGAAGAGCTAGTCGCAGTGGCCAAGCGCAGCCGGCCCCGAGCCATGTGGAGGGAGGCGCCCGACTACAGAGCCGTCATGGAAGCGATCTGTCCCTTCCACCCTAAAGGAAAGCACGCCGCCAAAGACTACTTCACCTTGAAGCGCTTTGCGCGGGAGAGCAACAAGCAGCCAGCTCCAGCAAGGGACGAGGTGGCAAAGAAGAAAGACCTCCCAGACGAGGATGATTATCAAGAGCCCGAGCCCGAGCTAAACTACATTTACGGGGGCTCCACTGGATACGAGTCCAAGCGTAAGCAAAAGCTTACCGCTTTGGAGATCAATGCGATGGAACCAACCGCCCCCCAAAATCTAAGGTGGTTCGAGATTCCAATCACCTTCAACCGATCAGATCACCCCAACCGGGTTCTACATCCGGGTAAGTTCCCTCTAGTGCTCGATCCCGTAATTCGCAATGTAAGGCTCAAGAAGGTCTTAATCGATGGAGGGAGTGGACTCAACGTCTTATTCTCCAAAACTTTCAATGACATGAACATTCCCCGCTTCGAGCTGAGGCCGAGCACCCAGCCATTCCATTGTGTAATCCCTAGAGCATCATCGCTTCCGCTCAGGCAGATTTCTTTGCCCGTCACCTTCGGCACCAAGGACAACTACCGGACCGAGTACATAAAATTCGAGGTAGCGGACTTTGAGACGACGTATCACGCTATCTTGGGAAGACCCGGATTGGCTCGGTTCATGGCCGTCCCGCACTACACCTACTTGACCATGAAGATGCCGGGACCAAGAAGCGTCATCACGGTTTGCAGCGACGTCAAGCGGTCCCTAGAGTGCGACTGACAGAACCATGAACTTGCCGAGTTGCAGGAGGCAGCCGACGAAAGAAAGGAAATCCAAGCGGAAGCGGTTACGTTGCAGGAAGAAGGCGACGTCCCGTCCAAGAAGAAGGCCACGTCAGGAATGAAGCCTGACGAAGGAACCAAGAGAATCAACCTCGACCCGTCCGACGCGTCCAAGACAACTCTGATCGGGAAAGGGATCGAAGGTAAATAGGAAATCGCGCTCGTCACCTTTCTTCAAACTAACAAAGACATCTTTACCTGGAAACCATCCGATATGCCGGGTGTTCCTAGGAAGGTGATCGAGCACTCCTTACACGTCGACGAAAAAGCAAAACCCATCAAGCAAAGGCTTCGGCGATTCGCTCCAGATCGTTGGAACGCCATGAAGCAGGAGATCACCAAGCTATTAGCTGCAGGTTTCATTAAAGAGGTGTATCACCCCGATTGGTTAGCAAATCCTGTACTAGTTCAAAAGAAGAATAAAACTTGGCGCATGTGCGTTGATTATACTGATCTCAACAAGGCATGTCCGAAGGATCCCTTTGGGCTGCCCCGAATTGATCAGGTGGTTGACTCGACCGCCGGGTGCGAAATTTTGAGTTTTCTCGATGCCTACTCAGGTTACCATCAGATTCACCTAAAGGCGGAAGATCATATCAAGACTTCGTTCATCATGCCTTTCGGAGCCTTTTGCTATACCATGATGGCGTTCGGGTTGAAAAACGCTGGTACAACGTACCAGCGCGCAATTCAGCGATGTTTTCACACCCAGCTCGGACGCAACATGGAGGCATACGTGAACGATGTTGTGGTAAAAACTTGGGAAAAGAAGGACCTTATCACCGACCTAAATGAGACATTCGAGAGTCTAAAGGGCCTTCAGCATGAAGCTTAACCCCGAGAAGTGTGTTTTCGGAATATCTTTTTGAAAATTGCTCGGGTTTATCGTATCGCAGCGAGGCATTGAGGCCAACCCGGAGAAGATCAGGGCCATATCAAATATGGAACCGCCGACTTGCCAAAAGGACGTCCAGAAACTCATAGGACGCATGGCCGCACTCAGCAGGTTTATTTCTCGGTTGGGTATGCGAGGTATGCCATTCTTTAAACTCCTTAAGAAGCAGGACAAGTTTCAGTGGACTCCAAAGGCACAACAGGCGTTTGAAGATTTGAAGACCTTCCTGACGATGCCCCCGGTCTTGGTTTCACCGATGCCAGAGGAACCTCTGCTACTTTACATCACGGCAACGACTAATGTAGTCAGCGCAACGATCATCGTAGAAAAGGAGGAGCCGAACCACGCGCAGAAGATCCAACACCTAGTCTACTTCGTCAGCGAAGTCCTGAGCGAATCCAAGGTGCGGTATCCGCAAGTTCAAAAATTATTGTATGCCGTGCTCCTGACGTCTCGCAAACTCAAGCACTACTTCCAAGAGAACGCTATTTCGGTGGTCACCTCCTTCCCAATAGGAGATATACTTCACAATCAGGAGGCCACTGGGAGAATTGCAAAGTGGGCGGTTGAGCTCGGAGCTTTCGATATCCTATTCAAGCCTCGCACTGCCATCAAGTCTCAAGCGCTCGCTGACTTCACGGCCGAGTGGACAGAGCTCCAAAGCCCGGCGATTACCAAGGAACTCGAGTATTGGACGATGTACTTCGATGGTTCCCTCATGCTCAGTGGCGCGAGGGCTGGTATTGTGCTCATATCACCAAGCGGGGAAAGGTTGAGGTACGTTCTGCAGATACTTTTTCCTGCATCCAACAACGCCGCCGAGTACGAGGCACTCATCCATGGGCTCCGCATTGCCATATCACTCGGTATCCGACGTTTGATGGTTCACGGAGATTCAATGCTCGTGGTCAATCAAGTGCAGAAAGAATGGTTCTGCATTGAAGACAACATGGCAGCCTATTGCCAGGAGGTACGCAACCTAGAAGGTAACTTTGATGGCCTGGAACTTATTCATGTGCTCCGCCGTGACAATGAAGTGGCCGACGAGCTAGCAAAAATCAGATCCTGCCGATCTACAGTCCCCATGGGAGTATTCGTCGAAGAAATTCAAAAGCCCACGATTAGCACTCAGTTGAAGACGAACGCCCCAGCCGAGAAGAGCATAGAAGCAGAAGTCCTAGTCATTACCCCCGATTGGACAGCTCCGTATCTGGACTATTTGACGAAGGACGAGTTACCCGAAGATCGCGTGCAAGCCGAACGAATAATGTGCCGAAGCAAGAGCTATGTAGTGATCAGGGCAGAACTCTATCGCAAGAGCTCCTCTGGTGTACTGCGACGGTGCATATCAGAACAAGAAGGGAGAGATCTTCTCAAGGAAATTCACTCGGGAGTTTGTGGGAACCATGCGGCGTCGTCAACACTAGTCGGCAAAGCCTATCGTCAAGGATTTTTCTGGCCGACTGCGTTCACTGATGCAGAGGACATCGTCTGGACATGCGAAGGGTGTCAGTTCTTTGCCCGTCAGATGAACAAACCGGCACAGGAACTGCAGACCATCCCCATAACATGGCCGTTTGTGGTCTGGGGGCTCGATATGGTGGGACCTTTAAAAAAAGCTCAAGGTGGTTACACCCATCTCTTTGTAGCCGTTGATAAATTCACCAAATGGGTGGAGGCCAAACCAGTCGCAACAATAACAGTAGCAAAAGCCAAAGAGTTCTTCAATGAAATCGTGGTTAGGTTCGGAGTTCCAAACCGAATCATCACGGACAACGGCACCCAATTCAGAAGCGGCGTATTTCAAAACTGGTGTGACGAACTCGGAATAAAAATCTGCTTTGCTTCAGTAGCGCACCCCCGGAGCAACGGGCAGGTCGAGTGAGCCAACGGCATGGTGTTACAAGGCCTAAAGGCAAGGATTTTCGATCGGCTAAAGCCAGACGCCACTCGGTGGATGAAAGAATTGCCTTCGGTACTCTGGAGGCTGCGAACCACCCCCAGCAGAGCAACCGGGCAGTCACCTTTCTTCCTGGTGTACGGCTCGAAGGCAATCCTCCCCACCGAGTTAGAATTCGGATCCCCGCGGGTCCGAAGCTATGAAGAAGTTGCCTCAGAAGAAAGCCGACTAGAAGACCTCGACCGACTGGAAGAAGCCAAGGACGTCGCAACAATTCAATCGGCAAAATATCTCCAAGGCCTACGGCGCTATCACGGTCGCAATGTGAGGAGCCACGCATTCTTCAAGGGAGATCTGGTCCTTAGAAAGAATCGGAAATGCGAGCATAAGCTCTCCCCAAGCTAGGAAGGCCCTTACGTCGTCGATGAAGTGGTACGCCCTGGGGCTTACAAGCTCAAGCGAGAAGACGGCATGGCAATCAGCAACACTTGGAACATAGAACAGCTACGTCGTTTCTTCACTTGAACTTTGTAATTCAAATTGTTCCTTCATGAATGAAAAAGATCGATATTAAAGTTATTTTTTACATAACCTTCTCGAGATTTATGCGTCCGAGTGCTTCACTCCTACGATTTTTTAGACTTTGAGACATGCGTCGCGAACAATGCCTCAAAGCCTGGGGGTAGAACTAGTCGGACACGATATGTCGAAACCACTCGGGCAAATATGCATGTTTGAAAAGATAATGCAAGAGCGAGGAAACGCCTTTATATACATTCAATTTACAAGTCTAAAGTTTCTACAATGGACAAAGAGGTGTCCTTGACTTTCTCCCAGAGCTCGGCGGCCTGGTCCTCATCTACGTTGCAGGCGTAGCCTTCCTTAAGGCCTCAAGATCCACTCGGGAGTAAAGCGACTTGGTGATCACCAAAGCCTGGCTAGCACCATTGGTCGTTGTCTCTTTCAAGAGACTCTTGAGCGCCTCGGGGGCTTTCTCCAGCCGAGAGATGACCTGGTCCCTGCTGAGTGGCCTCTCGCCCCCGGGATGAAGCGAACTTAGCAGCGGCTCAGAGGCCTCCTGAAGCTTGGCGCAAGATGTCTCAAGGGCTTCAACCCTCTCATTGAAGACGACATACTGCGCCCGCGTTTTGAATTTATAGTCTGCAAGTCAGAAACATCAAAAAAGGCAGCGAAGACATAGTAGGGCCAAGTCGCCGGTCATACCTTCAAGCTCCTTCTCCGATTTCGTTCTGGAAGCTTCCGCGGCTTTAAGTTGTTCTTGAAGTCTCGTGACGGCGGAATCCCAAGCTGACATGGAGATAAGAAGATCAAGAAATCAGATGATTAAATTAAAAGCATGGGGTTGCCTAGGAAATAGCTACCTCGAAGGGAGCCAACAACGTCCAGCTTCTCCTGGCGCAGAGTCTTCTGCTCCTCTCGCAACGCCTGGACCTCTGACCGAAGAGATCACAGCTCGGCCGCATGCCCGGCCTTGATACGCTCCAATTCGTCCAGATATTCCTGGCGCGTTCGGATTTCAGGGAGCATCTTCTGGAAGTATTCGGCTTTCTTTTCGGAGCGCTCCCCTATTTTCTGTAATCGTCACGGGAAAAGATTAGGTTTTCGCTGAATCGGCGGGAAAAAGATTGCGAAACGTCTCGTCTTTCCTTATGCCTCTTAAATGATTTGCAGGCCTGGCGTTCTGACTTATAGAAACAGTCGCGGTTTGACCAAGTCATATATGGGACACGTTGCTCCCCACGATGAGATGTTTAACCACTTACCATGCTAAGTGGGATGTGGGCATTCTTCAAACGGGATAAAAAATATCTTCTTGTGATATACCCCACGCTGGGTTGCTAGGTGGTTACCGCATGTCAGAATCATATATCACAGGTCGAGCCCAAACGGAAAAGCTGTGCGTCGTAATAAACGAGTATGGATACCATTCGGATAAAACCTTGATATGTCCCAAGTTGGACCAGAGATGTATCCTACACCAGTCGGATACAGGTATCACTCGGCCATGAGCCAAGAAAAATCTGGTACGCCTCACATTAGGCCTAAGCTGTATCCTACATCAGTCGGGTATAGGTATCACTCGGCCAAGAGCCACGTATGTATGGTACGCTCCAAGTTGAGCCTAAGCTATATCCTACACCAGTCAGAAATGGGTATTCACTCGGCCAAGGGCCACGTAAGCATGGTGCACTCCAAGACGAGCCTAAGCTATATCCTATAGCAATCGGATATGGGCATCATTCGGCCATGAGCCATGAAACTCCTGATATGCCTTAAGTCAGGCTTAAGCTATATCCTACAGCAGTCGGACGTGGATGTCGCTCGACCAAGAGCCACGTGTGAAGCTAATATGTCCCGAGGTTTGGACCTAAGGATGTATCCTACGACGATCGGATATGGATGTCACTCGACCGAAGAGACATGCAAGCTTCGATGTACCCCAAGTTGGGTCAGAGCTAAGACAAACGACAAAGGATACTTAGAAAAGGTAATTCTTTATTATATTATATTTACAGGGGCCCTAAACCTCGCCCCGGCGCACGCGGCCGAGCACCTACACAAGGGCTTCCCTGGCCCTGTAAAGGGTGGGAAAGATCTCCAGGAGGGTGTCGACGGCGACGCGGTCGAGGGTGGCGGCTTTGTCTTCTGCCCACTCCGCCATAGCGAGGTCGGTGCGCCCACAACTCGCGAATAAGGACCTGGTTAACCATGGAGATCTCTCCGAAAAGAGGTAGAACTCAGAGCAAGAGAATGGAGAACTAAGCGCGAAGGAATGCATTTTACAAGCGTTGGTTGGCCTTTTATAGCCGGTATAGTGAGGATGAAGTAAATGCATCAGAAGCCGAAGAGGTTTGGAGTTAATATAGTTTCAGAAGCCAAAGAGGTTTTCGGAATTTGGGTTGACACAGAAAACCAGAGCTGCCTTGAAGACTGTCCGGTGATTATCCATGAAGAGAATTAAAACTTCGGGCAGGAAAAATATCCAATCTACATTTGAAATACGAGAAAAGGTCCACGAGGCTGCTCGCAACAAGCCTGCCTAATAGAAGATTATACTTATTTGAAGCAAAAATTAAGGGTTATATTCGAGTCCTTCATAATACGCTCGCTGCAAGAAGGAGCCTTCAAACCAAACGAAGAAACCAGTCGGAAGTTTGTACAGGAAGTCCGGAACAATGATTCAAGCTGAAATCTAATTAGAAACGTAACGATCGAATCATGAAGCACTCGGGGGCTACTGTGGAATATATGAAACCATGTATCTCCATGACCGGCCCAGCGTCACCTGAAGAGAAGAAAGGCCCAGAGAGGAGGCCCAAAGGTTGTACCTCGTGCCAAGCCAAGCAATAAATGCATTGAGGGGCATATCTTATAGACAGTTGAATATGTATTTGGATATAGAAGATACGATTGTAATCTGAGTTGTTTATAGGGCAGATAAAGATGTAAAACTCTATCCTGTAACCGACTAGAATCTTGTAACCGATCGGAATCTGCAAACCGATCAGGACTCTGTAAGCCGCACCACCCTCGGTATAAAAGGGAGAGGGCGGGCAACAACAAGGCATCAAGCCATAGAGCATAGCACACCTCATATCCTCCAGAGCACATTGCGCTTTGAGCAATCTCAGATCCAAGAGATCCACATAATCCCAGCACACAGGATTAGGGTATTACCTCCATCGCTGAGGGCCTGAACCTGTCTAATCCCTTGTCTTGTGTGACTTTCGAGTCTGAGATCTAGCGCCTACGCCATAAATGTATTGCCACCTACGAAACTCGACACTACTGTTTTGTTACTATTCTGGATCCTCGAAGAAAATTATCTGATTTGTAGTGTGCCTTCGAGGGAATAGGTGAGACATTCGATCTTGATTTTTCTAAGGCTTATATTCATGTTTATAATGAGTTTTTCAGAGTTTTCGATAAATATTATGAAAAGTTTGTCACCTGAAATTAAGCAAGAAGATCTAACTCAACAACGCAACAAACACGAGGCAGTTCGACCGCTTCAAACATATGGAAAATATTGAAAAGCAAGGCGTCTGGTTCGTCTTTTGAAGCACCGAGCAAGTCGCCATAGAATCCACAAGTAGAGATCAACCACTACCTTGACACACCTTTCATGGAGACCGAACTTAACATGGATGAGAACAATCGACTCAGCTTGCTCTTGTGGTGGAAGAATCACCAACGTATTTACCCCTTATTATCGCATTTTGCACAGAACGTACTTGTAGTTCCGGTGTCCACTGTCTCATCGGAAGCCACTTTCAGTTTAGTAGGGAGGATACTTGAGCTGAGGAGGTCGTCTCTCAGACCTGAGATGGTTAAGGCAATTACATACCTCGAAGACTGGGAGCGTGCAGACGACAGGACACAACATCAGCCCGAGAATCTGGATATCACGAACACGATAGCCGAGTTTGACTATCTCGGCCTTGAGTAGTCTATATATATACATACGTAGTTACTGTACTCTTTTCCTTATTAAGGGTACCGCACACTGAGATGTAAGGTTTTTAACGAGACAGTAACTCTGTACCTATTCAAGAATAAATAAAATTTACTTCTTTTCCCCCCAATATTTATGCCCATTGTCTTAGCTCCGTGCGTCTCTAGATCCTTTCTTCTCATCGCAATAGTGCAAATGGGCCAAACCTAAACCGGCATAGTATGAAGTAGACACGAAGTGCAAATGGACATGCCTGGTCTCGCCAAAGGTGAGAGGGACACGGCAAGCACGATGAACTATCGTGGCCCGGCACAGTTCAGGCATGCCCATACCAGGCCGACCTAGCACGGCACGACGCCTGCCTCTACTCACAAGTCATGGATGATAGAAACAACAAACATCAAATAATATACTAATAATATGAGCTTTGTGTATATATCTGTGCGTATTCAGCATCAGAACATATGCAGTGCCTCATGTTGTGCGTTCGGCGTTCCGTGTTCAAGCTTTGGTACATATGTTAGTCAGCATTCGCTTTCTATTCTAGAACCAAATGAAGATAATACACACGTGTTTCGTCATAGTGTTTATGCAAGGTTTCTGTCGAGGATATAGCAATGTGCCAATGCTCTATTGTGTAGTATTTTCTTGAATTTCTAAGTGATAACGAGATCAGATACAGGAGGCCGTGCGCTTGCTCTGTTAGCTGGGGCGCGAGGAGCGTGCAAGGTTCGCTCGCGTTCGAGCGATGCTCGACGTGGACGCTCGCGAAACCGAGACGTGAGTGTGTGGGTGTGTTGTCGGGACTCGGATTTGCAAATTCGAAACCCTCTGTGTATACTGCACTAGTTTAGGATCACGCTAGTGCACACAGTGAAAACATAGATGAAATACCATTCCATACAACGAATTAATTAAGAAGAAGCAAATTATTATTGAATAAAACAAACGACCTTATGGTCAATGTTTACACCATTATGCCTTAAGGGCTTAAGAAACAAATACTATTGCAGCGGAAAAGTTAACTTAAGCCATTCGACATACCACAGGCAATCGTCTGGGGAAATGCCTTCCTAATCCACGTAGTCTTCATAGAATTACTCCTCATGATACTCATTATCTCCTTCAGCAACTGATCAACAAGGGCATAAAGCCGTGAGTACAAAAAGTACTGAGCAAGCCGTAGAAAATTGATACAATATATTCATGCACGGCTTAACAAGGATGGCTATATGGTTCTTTTGCAGAAAACAATAACTTGAATGGAAATACAATAAATAGATTGAAAGCATATTTATGAAAATGTAAATAAATAACTGGTAGATCAATGGTAGACAACATGAACAGAATGGCAAGGTATCACCCTACACCATCTAAAACAAGTATCAACCAATAAATTCAACAGTATTACTTTAGACAACAAAACAATAGTGAACTCCCCATTCACATCCCAACAATTCTACATTCCACATTTCATAAAACACTCTATAACCTGTGTGAAATTCCCGGATTTGTCCATGACCGCGGACGCGGCTATTCGAATAGTTTTACACTCTGCAGAGGTTGTACTTATTTACCCACAAGACATGATTTCTCATATTGCCACGCGATAAACATACTTCCTTTTGTGTGTCGGCGGAGAATAATGACAAAGCCTTTACAATGCACTGACTAAACTCGGTACTGTCCGCTAAGGTTTCGCCCCTTAGGGCCCCCTCTTGCGTCTTGCGAATCTACCCGTCCATCCCGGAACCCACACCACCAATTGGCAGTACTCAAGGCTAGACATTGCAAATTAATCAGCTAGGTCTGTCCCATACCAGACATGTGGTAGTACGGTTAGGCCCAGTTCAATGGCGCACAAGATTAAGTCCTTAAGTTATCTCAGGTAAGACATCCATATCCCAATGTGCTAGAAAGCACCCCTTTTACTGCACGATCACTTGTCCGAGGGAAAATAATTCGTTCAACCAAGACCAATGGCAAACCCCGCTATGGTACAACAAATTTTACAACAGTAGCTAACGGCCACGATTCAATATCTCATTAAGTCAAGATTAACATTATTCAATATGTGACATGAATCCCAACATATATCTAAGCATAACTACGTAACCCAATGTTGGTATAATGATTATGTCCAACTAGTAATGTCACAACCTAGGTTTAACAATGGATATATGGCATACAATTAATCAAGGTGGCATATGTCAACTAGGTATACATCTACTCCCATTAAATAAACATTGTTACACAAAATAGCATGCAGTTGTATAAAAGTAAATTACTTTTGCAAACATAAGATCAATATGATCAAAGGTTATGACTTGCCTTGCTGATCTAATGCCGAGTCTTGGTCTTCGAAGTCTTCGTTTGCTCCATCGAAATTAGCGTCTACCGGAAAAGAAAGCAATGAAACTAAATAAATACAAAACAGAGACTCAAACAAGCTCAAAACTGAAAATAAATGGCTCTGAAAGATAGATCTTGATTTTATAAAAATTTAGAAACTTGAATCGCCTCAATCGGAGTTCGTATGAGAGAGAACGGGCCTCCGAAAGATTAAATTCAGAGAAAATGCTGAAAATAAGAAAATCCGAATTTCCCGATTTATTTTTCTATTGGAAAATCGATTTACTACGCAATGCTGACGTCAGCAACCAATTTCCCGAATAAAAATAAATCAAAAATCCTATTGGGCTGACAGGTGGGACCCCCGGTGCATGGACCGAGTCCACGGATTTGGCTCTGGTCCACGGCGAACCGGGTCTGCAGAACAGGGTGGCTGACGCAAGCGATGACGCGGCGGCTGACGCAACATCAAGGCTGACGTGGCGGCAGAGGTGGCGGCTGACGCTGGCGCTGACGTGGAGTGCCGCGTGTCGCGCATCTGATGGCGGCACGGGATCGGACGACACGGACGCAAGGGCTCGGGCAGCGGAGACGTGGCCTGATCCGAGACGTCCGCAGCAGATCGGGCGGACACGATTCGGCGAAGGATGACGACGGCGAGCAGCGGCGCTGGGCTTACCGGAGGCGAGGAAGAAGACGCGGCGAACGGCGACGGATCGAACCTGGAACAAGGTGGATCCGGATGAGGGTCTCGCGACGCACCCGAAGAGACCGACGACAGCGGCAGAGGCGGACCGGCGGCGAAGGAAAAGGCGGCGGAAGGCGTCGGATGAAGACGCAACCCCTGCGAGCTCGCGCGAAGAAATGGCGGCGGCTTGGGCAGCGAGCGAGAGGGCAAAAGAGGCGGCGTGAGGAGGGGATCCTCGAGAGGTGGTTTGGCGGCGCTTAAATAGCCCTCGGGAGGCGTGAAGGGCATGGACTCCGAGAACGACGACGGGCGGCGCGCGGAGACCGAGCAACGCTAGGGTTTCGACTGGCGGCGGCACGTTAGGCCACCGGTCGTCGCAATGATGGGTCGGCGGCGGCCGAGGAAACGGAGCGGCCCGAGGCGACGGCTGAGGAAACGGGCCGACCGAGACGGGCTAGGCCAAAGCGGCGCGGCCGGAGAAATGGGCCGGCGGAAGAAACGACCCGACCGGGTTTTAAAAAAATTATACGTTTTCCGATTTTAAAAAAATCCAGAAATTCGTATAAATGCAAATAAATTCAAATAAATAGCAAATAAATTCAGAAAAATCTCCAAAAATACAGAAAAATTCCTTGGAGCACAATGAACCCAAAAATACAGAAAATCCTTATTTTGATGAATAGTTTAGTCAAATTAAATCCTTTCATTAATGGAAAATTCAAATTAAGCTGGAATTATTTCAAGAAAAATGCAAATGGTTTATTTTTTAATCCAAACATTCTAAAACTCAAATTTTGGGATGTTACATATGTATTTGTAACTTGGCTATTGTTCTTCTTTAATGAATGTCAACGGTGATCAATTTTTTTAAAAAAATCAGATACCGAGAGCTCTATCCCATATGGAAAGGGCATTTTTGTCTTTTCTCTTATAGAAAGAGAACCATATGATTTTGGCCACTGACATGTACTGCCACAACCATCGTGATTTCCGCTGGTCACATCTGTTAGATCTTACAGTTTATTAAAACATGAACATTAGCTAGTCTAAAGTATGATCACAAAAATAAGGAAATAAATTGTTAGATTAAATTGATCCGATGATGAAGAAGCCATTAGAGTTCGATGTTTTGAGCGTTGGTGATGCGCGATGAAGAAATCGGGGCACCGAGATTTTTCTCAATGATGGTCACGATCTTCAATAGCCTTAGCACCAAACCCTAGATCGGACGGGGTGTCGTGAAAAATGGCAAAGCTTAAGATCAAAAATCTCTAATCTTTGAGCGCCAGCTTCTCCCTTTTTAATCTAGCGCTAGCTACCGGGACCGAACCAAATTTCTGTTGGTGAGCTCCCGATCAGATCGCGATTTGGTGGGCCTAGCCCCATAATTTTCGGTCTGTTAGATCTTAACTGAAGATCACAACCAACATTCTCGCACTTGATTGAAGGCTAATTTCATAAGTCCATACTCAACAGAACAACACACTAAGATAAAATATTACAGCGATTAATTAAGCACCGCTGCAACCCCAGTATCCATAGTGCATCATTCTATCTCGATAAGATAATTACTTATTCTTAATGGGAGTTGGTTTTATACTTATAGTCCTCATTTCCAGAATCAAAGGTTTTCCAATAAACCCATGCCGGCAACATGCTCTCGAAAGAGACTGGGTGGTAAGTATTTAGTAAGTGGATCCGCAAGCATAGACTTAATACTTATATGCTTGACATCAATTGTCTGATCCTGGATTCTATCTTTCACAACATGATACTTAATGTCAATGTGTTTGGCAGCATTACTTGACTTGTTACTTGAATAGAAAACTACAGCCAAATTATCGTAGTATATAGGAAGTGGTTTAGATATGATGTCTACCACTCTTAATCTATACTCCTTTATAATGCACCTAAGCATTATTTTCTACGTCCACCCCAAATAATACACCCCACTAGAGATAGCCCAACCTTCATGCACCCAGCGAAACGTTCCCAGAAACTTGCCTTCATCAAAATTAACATCTCAGATCTTTCCTCAGCTTTACTCACCCACATCTGATGGCCATTGTTTAATGTGTCTAACTCATCCCTGTGGCCCACAACAGATCTCCCCCCACCTCCAGCATCATCTCAAGGAAAAGGAAACAAATATCCTGGAATTAAGGAAAAGGAAACAAACGTTCTAGAAAAGAAAAAGACCATATATTACGTGTTGGGAAAAGGAAACAGGAAGATAGGACACTATACTAGTCCCGGGATAAAATTCTTAAGCCATACAGCCGCCTGGTAGCCTCATAATATGCCACAAACTCAACCTCCATCGTTGATGATACAGTAAGTGATTGTTTGGAGCTTTTCCACAAAATAGCTCATCCCACAAGCGTGAAGATATAATCAGATGTGGAGGGAGCACACTTGCGTGTGTAGTGGCGTGTGTACGTATGCTTCTTTATTATAATTGCAAAAAACAAGGAATTAATTCTTGGAAACAATAAGTTGGAGAAGAACAAATGAGGAAATATATCAGTAGGACCCATACGTAAGAGAGTGGCTAATTCTCTTCTACAGGAAAGAGCGAGTTGTGGTTCTCACACGGCGTGTGCGGGCAGGAATCTCCCCCTGTGCTTAATCTCTCCACTTTGATATGGACGCAGCAGCTGATCTACTCACTCTGCTCTGAACTCAACCTAGAAAAACTTGCATCAACTTATGGGTGGTTCAATCTTGCGATGACGTAGATGATAATTTGAATTCGTGAATCTTGATGAACATACTTCAATCATTATCTACTTGACCACGCGATTGGCAATCATCTCAAAGAAGTTATAAGAACAACAATGATAATTCTAGAATTGTAACTCTCTATTTTATTGGAGCTATTTGAGCACAATCCGTAGAATCAAGAATATTTCTTTTATCTGAAAATTCATGTTTACATTTACAATAGATAGAGCATAAGTATACAGGAGAGAGGTGTGTGAACAGTAATGTGAAGTAATCATGAATAGTACCTACCATGTGCACTCAAATATCTAATTGAAAACAATCTCAAAAGAATGGAAATAAACTATTCTAATTTGGAAACAGTTTCTTCTTACCATGGCATGGTGATCTTTTACTTTATTTGAAGATCGTCGAAATCTCTCTTTCATTTCTTTCTACTCCTTTCCTTTTATCTTGATTTTTTCCTTTCCTCGTTGGCTGCATGCATGGAAAGAAAGGTGGGTGTTCTTTTAATTCTTATATGAGGCTCTCGTCCTCCCTCGTCTTTCACTAAGTTCCACCATATTTTCTCATTGCAATTCCTCTACATTTGTCATTCTTACAATCTTTATACCTTGCGACAATTAAGCACTTGCTATTAGTTAGTATATACTTTTCATGTAAATATAACGTAGATTATTTAAGAAAAAGATTCATCTGTTTATATTTGATGCGGCTTAGTAATTTTTTCAGTTAATCAATATATTTAATAAAAAGTATTAGCAGTATGTATAACCGCATCACCAACCGCAGACCTTGTTTTCTCTGCAGATCGCAGCGCAACCTCGGATCCTCTAACATAGAAGGTTCCAAAAATCCACTAGACGGCATAAGATCGTCATTTAGTGCAAGAATGAAGTCCTACTGAAGTTTCAGTCGCAGTCAAATTTTGATCCTACTGAATCAAGGAGATGGCGATATAACGTGTCTTCAGGTTTTTCCATGGATATATACTGACATTCCCCCAGGCTTAACCGGCCAGCCACGAGCGTCAAACTTTCGAAGATATCACTAGCTGTACTGCCTGCAAGGTTACAAGTTTAATCATAACTTAATCATAATTTTGACCTGAACATGTCATACAAAGAATGTCAATTAATCTGAACAAATTGGACGACATTACGAAACGAGAGAAACATCTAATTAAAATATAATTCCTTTTTTTACTGCAGGCCTTCTACTATACCAGTGTACAAGCAAGTTGTTCCATCTTGAAGAGGTCAGCAATTCAGGGAGCTGGGAGGAGAGAAGCTATAGCTAGGAGATACCAACTCATTACCTAACCACCGCCCCCATATAAAAATACTTGGTGCCGTCCGTCCTATTTCTATACACGTACACCCATTCTTCTCGCTTTGTTTGAAACCTTCGGTATGCAGACTAGCTAGGAGAGTGTGACCAGACCTTGCCAAATTATTCTTCTGTCCAATTAAGGTCAGTCATAGCTAAATCTTTCTACATAGAGTGAACCAAAAGTTTATATTTATTATATTGTACGGAAAGAATCGTAACCCCCGGCCGGCCTTGGACTTACCAGTTGATCTTTGCCGTAATCAGAAACATAAGTGGATTAGTTAATTTCTGCCAAAAAGGTTCTATGCATTTTAGGTTTGGGATATGTTTGTCGTAGAAGATTGTTCTTAAATAAAAAGATATTTTTTATATTTTCGTATTAGAATAAACTCCAATATTAAGATTAATTGACTGTATATTGCGCGGTTTAATGCTAAATATCCTTCAGTTTTTTTATTTGTCTGGCAAAAGTAACTCTATGATCTTTCAAATGTATGTTTAGCCTGGTGAAAAAAAAATACAGAAATGTTATAATGCGCTGCACTGGTATTCTCCTTTCTGAAGATTTATTTTTTTTCTCGCCTGAAAATGGCAAAACTGGTGAAAATTAGATATACCGACTAATCGGAAACCGGCTTGTTACCACCGGTTTTCTGAGCCTGGTATGGTAAGATGTACAGAGGACTTGGTGGCTGACTTAGTATTAACTGTAAGATAATTACATATGAAAAAAGTTTTGAGACAAAAGAAGAAGACAAATCAAGGCATTTGGACTGAGCCAAAGCAAAGTAGTTCCTTAAAAAATTCGTTTGCTTTGAAAAGTACTTTCTTACAAAATAATCATTCTTTTCTCAGTCCTAAGGTATTAATCGAAGATATACCCATAGCTAACTCTTTCCCTTGATGTCATGTATGCTTTGTTAATTTAACGGCTAGGGCCAAAGGTGGTCAAATTAACCCAGTTGAATTTTCACACTTGAGTACTACGTAGAAAACCCAAGATGTTAGATAGGATTCAGATCGCCGGCAGCCACTGCAGATGCAGATGCATGTCGAATAACCTTCATAGAAAATTTGACAGTCTACATCGTGATAATTTTGACAAAAATAAATGGTAATTCCTCGCATAACATAATTTATGCTTGCTACATCATGAAAGCGCTGTCGTCACATAACATGACTTATCGTGGTATGCGACAAGAGCTAGCAGTACTTGATCAAACAAGACTACGTATCAAATGTTGTATCGACGAATGAAAACATCTGAAATCCAGAGAGACTTTGGTCCGAAGAAACTAAGGTCATATTCGGTATAGCTGTAGCTTTTTAAAAAGCAGCTTTCGGCTAGGCTACATGACTAAAAGGTTACATGGTTGAGCTAAAGAGATTTGGTGTTTAGCAGTCTAGCTTTTAGATAGACCGGTTGGCTATTCTGAATTGAGAAATATCTTAAACGCCCCTAAGTCAAATGAAGACTTATTTGATGCCATTTGAAAATGTGCAGATTTCATTTAATTTGTTTACACGTGATATACAAATGTAAATCTATTTCATTCATTTTTTGATTTATTTTCATTTTTTCTTGAACAATATTCTATCAAAATTTGAACAGTGTTTGGTCACACATGTTTCCGTAGATTTATTTTAACATTCTTGTTGATCTATCCGTCGCCGGATCTAGGTGCTGCCCTCCACCCTATCGGCAACCGCCCTCTATCCCTCAGGTCCCTCTTCGATTGCGGCGGTGGCAAACAGAACGGCGACCGTTGCTAGGTGAGCTCTATTGGTGGAGATCGAGGTCAGCGAGATCGGCAGAGGCGGTCGAGATCTAAACGGGGGCGAAAGCGTCTCGGCGGCGCTGGGTTGTGGCTATGAGGTTAGCTGATATCTGAACGGGGCCGGTAGCATGGAGGCACGAGGGTGGGCGAGATCTGTGTAGGTGCAGTGGTGGTGCTGGGGTAGAGGTGGATGTGGTTCAGATTTTTGAGATGGGGTGGATGCGGGGGGGACGAGATTTGCATCAGGGCAGAGGCTGCGCAGCAGCGTGGAGGTATGTGGCAGTGGAGGTGACACGAGTATAATGGGGATAATGGTGAGTGAGAGGGATGCAGGTGAGCTTTTATACCTGATATGAGGTGGGGAAATTTTATCCAACTCTATGGGCAAAGTCAGAACCCGAACCCACCGAAGCCATAAGAAGCTACTACATAGTATTATTTTTGCTTGCTAGCATAGTTATTAAAATAGGCAATTGGATATGACTTTGCTTAGCATAATCTAAATTTGAGTAGCTTGGTATCATACTTTGTCTTTATTTTCACTTGGATAATCTTCAAAGCTCTTCTAGGATGCATCTCATGCATACATGCTTTCTTGGATGTCTATATTGCCAAAAGGAGGAGAAATATGGAATTAAAAGGCATATTTAATGTGGAGAAATATGAAAATGCATCTTGCCTCTTATGGTCATAGTGAAAAATTATTCTTTTTTTAGATACTAAGCAAAATTGAGCTGTTGTGAGATTTCTTGAGTTTTTAGAGCATTTGTGGACAACTTGTCCATTTCTATTATTTGCTCTAATCTCTTCTTGTCAACTTGGTCATGATCTTTGTCTTCTCTTGCATTTGGACTAAATGTGGCTTTGCAATCAAATTTCTTTCTTCTTTCTTTTTTAAACTCAAATTTGTGCCTTTTTGGTGTTACTCAATATACTCATCAAGAGGGAGATTGAGAGATCATACGGTGGTCTACCCATATTTGTGCTGAGTAATTGACTGTGTTTGAACCTGTGGTGCTCAAGTTTGAGTTCGTTTTGAATTCATTTTGAATTTAAAGGAATTATAGGTGTTTGTCTAGGTTAGTAGTAATTATTTTTTTAAGAGGGTGATTTTTCGGGTCTCAGGGAAATCGGCACTAGCGTCCTTGGGGCTGTAGTACCTGCTGGCAGTATTACCAGACCCTAGATGGGGTATTTATTTTCCAGACCGAGATTCTGTGAACTGGAAATTATGCTTAAGTGAATTTCATTGCATATCTATGTTGGGCAATGCTATGTAATGTTTTTCTTAACTGTGATGGTTACAGGGCTTCGGAGCTAGGCCATGGTGAGGCAGAGGAGACTGGAACTAGGCTAGTAGAGCTGAGGTTCAGACGGTTAGGGTGATGCCAAAGATGACTAAGGCCGAGGAGTTGCTGCACACCGGGAAGACAAAGAGCCGAAGCGCGAGCCACTGATGATGAACTTTGCAGGCAACGGCATGGACTGGGACTACGCTTAGGGAGGAGCCGAGGCCCAGAATGGTCAAGAAAACTAGAACTTCATGGTCAAGCGGAGAAGAACATGTGGCGTGCTAAGTGACTTGGGGCTGTTTGCAATCAAAGACGGTTCGGGGGAGTCTGGACACGTGAGAGGCTTGGCGGCAAGTCTTTGGGGCCACACGAAAGCTTCGAGGCAAAGTGTTGGGACCCGAATATGCAAATCTAGACCCTCCGTGTATATCACACTAGTCCAAGATCACCTAGTGCACATAGGCTCAACATAGATGAATATCACAATCATAGATAGCAGAAATATAATAAAAAACTTCATATATTAAATATTAATATGTTGACTGACCTTATGGTTGACCTTACATGAATATGCCACGCGGGGTTAAACTAAGAATAATAAAGAAAACTGCAGCGGAACAGAAAACATAGATAAACCCATTAGTATACCATAGGCAACTGACAAGGCTCGCACCCTAAATGTTCGTCTCTTCTGGATACTCGTCCTCCAAAGCTAGTGTAGACTCCTTCTCAACTGATGATTTTATTGTTGGCGAGGGTGAGTACTTAAAATACTTAAGAAGTTGTTCACAGAATGCAATACAATCGTAACTATATGCAAAGCTTATTCCAATGGATGGTTGACATGTCTATTTTGCAATAAGTAGCATTTATGAATAAGAACAATAAATAGATTTAAATGACAGTAAAACAAATAATAATAATAAGTAATTTGCAGATATTTCTCAAAGTGAACTGGCTTATAGCCCTAATCCATATTCCAAACTTTCCATATCATCAAGCCTCTCTTTCCAAGTTTTATTTTACAAATCTAACCCTTGACTGTAATTCTTGAGCATTGCCCAATACCGCGGACATGGCTATTCGAATAGATTTTACACTCTGCAGAGGTTATACACTTTACCCACACGACATGACCAATCTCTTTTTGCCTCTAATTTCACGCTTCCTTTGGTGATCAGCCAAGAGGTCATGACAAAACCTTTTAGAAATCTTTATCCTAACATTGACCCTCTCGGTAAGCCATACACTATCCCTTCCCTCAGCGGAGGTGAAGTATAGGACCGACATACCATTGGACCGACTTGAGACCGAAGTACACCACATCCTCCCCCATAACCACACTCGATGTGATTATCTACCTAAGGTATCACATGTCAAGATATCAGTAATCTTACTTGGTTAGGTCTGTCCTATTCCAAATATGTGGTTGCATGTTTGACTCAGTTCAAAGGCTTGTATGGTTAAGTCCTTAACTGATCGAAGCAAAACTTCCACAATTAAATTGCTAAATTGGTCCACCCTAGCACACGACCACTTGCCACTTGCCCCAATCTAAATCATTTACCACCCCAGTTGATTACCATGCACCATGTGCCATCAACAAGTCAACATCATTGTGAGACATAGCATGTCAACACAACTCAACATCATCATGTGAAAACACCTGTCACACCTTTTCGTAAACATGTTCCATATTCCATTAGTTAAGATTAATTTGATATTCCAAAAAAAAGTTATACATGGCATGGCTAAGCAGACTATACATGGTCTAACCATCCTATGTTGGTATCTATTAACATCCAACTATTAATGAACCATCCTAGAGTGACAAATAATCATGGAATAAAAATAACAAGGTAAGGTATAATCCAATCAGGTTGAATAACTAAATTCCAATCTAATTTGGAAACAGTTCTACACATAAAATATCATGCAGTAATTTAAATCAACATAGCAACTTTTGTAAACTGGATTCAATGTGATCAAAACACAACTTGCCTTGGAAAAGGTCTTGTTCCTACTCTGGACCGTGCTATTGAGTCAACGATTCACCCTCAATCGCTCCGAGCACTTCGACATCTACGCGTATCAAGAGAAAACACAAAATAAATATCGAAATAGATAGCAAACAAACTCTAAAAATCAAATAGAAATTCACCATGAAATAGATCTCAATTTTACAAATTTTTAGAAATTTTAATCTCCTCAATTGGAGCTCATATGAGGAAGAACAAGATCTCAAAATATCTGAATAAAAGAAAAATCAGAAAAATAGAAAATCACTATCTTCTTGAATTATTTTTATATTAAAAACTAGATTAATGATGCAATGATGATGTCATAAACTGAATTTCTTAAATTAAATAAATCTAGACAAATCCTATAGAGGCTGACATGTGGGCCCCTCGATCCATGAACCAAGTCCATGCAACAAAGCGAGTCCATGGTGGACTCGATCCACGGAGCAGTTGATCAGCGGTCAAAGCTAACGCAATCGCTGACGTCACTCAGTGATGCAAGCGATGACGCAGCTGCTGGCTTACATGTGGCGACACTAAGGTGTTGATGCGGCGCCAACGTGGCGCAAATAGGCAGCAAGACACGGGCTCGATACGCAACGCTCATCTAGCGGGTCTCATCGGATCGAACGACTAAGGTTACAGCAATTGACAGCAGTGAACTCGACGGCGAGGTTCTCACTGGTGCTCAGAAAGACAATGTACGACGCGTCATTCTGGCCATGAAACAGCGGCTTGGTCTTGCACATCTGGGATGACTCGACGCGGCAATCTCAGCTTTGGCCTTCGCGACAACGAAGAGGCATTGGTGGTGGCGAAATCAGGTGAAAACTGATAGTGACGCAAGTTTCAACTTCAGTGAGATCTCCTGGGCAGCTGACGGCGACTCGGGCGATGGCGACTAGGGCAAAAAGGGTGGCGCGAGACGGGGAACACAGCACGAGGTCTCGTACTTTAAATAGGGGCCTTGGCTTCCATGGGGGTATGGAATCTAGGGTAGAAATAGCGGTGGAGTCTGGCTTGGACATGGCGGTGGCAACATGGCCAGATTATGGGCGTTCATATGGCACACATCGTGCGGCTCGAAGTAGGGAAAATACGCGGCGCAATCACGATCGTTAGATCAAGATCCAATAGTCAATGCGCTAGGGTTTGCGACGCGGCTGGGTGCAGTGGTTTGGGCCGACGTGGGGATAAGATGGGCTAGGGCAGACACTGTTCAAAGGATTTTTCAAAGCTTTTCTATTTAAAATAATTCTAAAAATAGAATAATTCAGATAAGGTAGTAAAAATATTAGAAAAATTCCCAAAAATATTTTGAGACATTTGGAATTCAAATAAAATATTTTTGGCAAAAGTTCATTTAAACTTTTTACAGAACTAAATAATATCTATAATAAGCATAATTCAAAATAAAAAATAAATTCTAAAAAATTCATAAAATGCACAAATAACCATATTAAATCCAAACGAGCCAAAAATTGGGATGTTGCGCAAAGGAAACGCGAAAAGACCGTTTATGGGGCAAATTGGTAATTTGCCCATTACCGGAGATAGAGGTGGTTTGAAAAATCGTGATGGTGGCTTAAGTGGTTTAGGTCAAACCAAAGTGAAGATGGATGCGAATTTTGGCTCGTAGAGCGAATTAGAGCGTCATGTGAAGGCCGCATTGAAAAGCGTGTGTGTAAAACCATTGTGTGTTGGGTTAGTGGGTTAGCCAATGTGAATGTGGATGATATCCACTTGTGTAACTAGGTTTTAGGGTTTCTAAGGTTGCCTCCTCTATATAAGGGCTTGAGAGGTGTAGAGGGAGGCAAGAACTAGATATTAGGGTTTGCAAAAGATTTTGGCTTCCTTATGTGTGTGGGTACTCCTTGGGAGATTTTCCCTCCTTGGAGAGGCTTTGTAATCATCTCTCTTGATTTGAAATGAAAATCAAATTCGTGCTCAAGATTTGTCTCTTGTTTTGATCATCCCCTTCTCTCTTGATTTTTGATCTTTCTTGGTTTCTATTTCTCTTGATCTTGTATTGCCAAGAATGAATGATTGATAGATGAAATCCTTTGTAGATCATATCCCAATCATCTAGGGAAGCTCGCATGTGATCATCAAGAGATTTCCCAAGAAACCAGTTTTTGACTTGAGAAGGAATGATTTGTGGTAGATTGTGTTCTTGAGCTTTTGAGGGTTGGTTCTTTGGTGTTCTTTCTTGCTGTGATACATGGGAGATCCTCTAAGATCATCTCAATCATGAAATCCCCACAAGCAATCTCAGGGTGAAGTTTTTGTATTTGATTTAGTTTTGGTGCAACCTTCGCTAAACTTGAAAAAGGTCATAACTTTGAGGTCAATATTTGCGATTGAAAATTGGAATAGGCTCCTAACATCCATACGAAGGTGCATGCAAAGTTTCAAGAGTTTTGGATCATCCAATCAAAAGTTACATTAATTATTGGATTTGAACTTGAGTTGATTTTACTGTTCATCCGGTACTAGCACCCTCTGCACAGTGGAAGTGCCGTCCCAGGCAAAGTTTTTCAGAAAGTTTATTCTTCCACTCAATCTGTGATCAAGTGAGATTTTGGTTAGTACCTTTGGGGAAAATTATCTATTGATCTTTCACCGCCTCATCTGATCGCCATTTTCGGTCCTCCAATTGGTATCAGAGCCCAGTTTTGCTCTTCCTAAATCTTGACCGGTCTCAAGAGCCATATCAATAGACAAGTATTCCACCAAGCCTCCAATGTTCTTTAGGGTGAATTAACTTTTTTGGAAATCCAAGATGGAGTCATATATCACTGCCTAGAGATTTTCAATCTGGCAGAAGGTCAAGCTCCCGTATGAGGTTCCTGCCGATGAGAACGTCAATACCACAAATATGACTGACGTTGAGGCAAATGCTAAGGCAAAGAATATTCTCATACATTGTCTTATCTGTAGGTTCTACAGAAGAAGCCAGCTGTTTTGGACAACTTTCGACTTCCGGTGGGGAGAAGCCACTACTACAAAATATCCCTTTCTTGCCGGCCTATCACTGCCGTTTCATAAGCTAGACCAGAACAAATGCTCGATCGAAGAAGAACCAGCAGTGATAGCAACTTATCACTGCCAGTTCTTAAGAAGAACCGATAGTGATAATGGAGGAAGTATCACTGTCGGTTCGGCTTACGAACCGGCAGTGATAATATTTTTGAAAAATCATAACTTTTTCATACGGATTCGGATGGAGACAAAATTTATATAAAAATTGTAGCTCTCGATGAGATCTACAACTTTTTATTTTAAGTCATTTAGATATCCAAATAATTATTGAAACTTTCAGATACGAAGGGATAAAAGGAAAGTATATCTTATAGTAGTTGAGAAGTGTATGTTAGGTGAGATGGTAAGGGGAGTTTGTGCGGAGCAGCAGGTCACAGATTCGACTCCTAACAACCGCACGTGCGCGTATTTCGCGTGAAAATCGCGTGAATTGTAACTTGCGACCATGCATATACAGGGTGGTCCAGGTGCAAATGATTTTTTTAACGAGTGATTTTTAAATTTACGAACCGAGACTATTACTGCCGATTCGCATACAAAACCGGTAGTGATAATTGGACTATCACTGCCGACCAATCACTGCCGGTTCCATATCCGACAGTAATGAGGATTTGGAACCGACAGTGATTACGTTTTCTATAGTAGTGAGCCGAAGCCATTCCAAACAGATTCTAACACTACTACAGAAAACATCATCTCAGACGGTTCAAAATCGTCATCTCACACGATTTTATGAACCGTCACTAACAATGTGTCAGTGATGTAAGGGCATATCATAGACGATTTTCGAACTGTCTGTGAAAATTCTCATCATAGGCAGTTCTACATTATAACCGTCTGTGATGAGTACTCATCACATAAGGTTTTCAAGTAGAACCGCCTGTGATACATAAACATCATAGACGGTTTATGAATAGAATCGTGTGGGATACAACATCACAGACGGTTTATGAATAGAACCATCTGTGATCCTCTAGCAGAACTTCCATCATTAGTATCTATTGTTCGAAATTTTCTTCTGCTTAGGTATTTCTGCAACGAAATTTACAAGGCACAACCAAGTTATAGATTTAGTAATTGAATATCTAAACTTCCTAGATGCATTGAGGTAACAGCTTGTCTGATCAGGTTCGTCTTAAAATATGAAATTTTGTAGCACTTTCATCTCTTTCTTATTATAATATTGATGGATTCTAACGTAAAATCCATTTCATTCCACAGTTCGTCATGAACGCTGTCAAGCTCTGATTTATCGATTCCACTTTATCCTCATCCCCGAATGAGAATATCATTGGCAGCCATGCTTCTTGAACTATAGAGTTGATTAAGTCATCATATAGAGTTGATTAAGTCATCATATACTCGTCAGGGGAGGGCGGCATCGGCGGGGTGGCGGCGTCGGGAGGCGGCGTCGGGGCGGCGTCGGGCGTGAGCACGGGGCATCGGGGCAGCGACCGTGGCGGCGTCGGCGAAGCGGCGTCGGCGGGAGGGCAGCGTCGGCGAAGGCGACGTCGAACCACGCGGCGTCGGGAGCGGCGGCGAATGTGGCGTCGGCATCGGCGGGAGTTTAGGGGTTTAGGGCGCGTCAGAAGCAGCGGGAGTTTAGGGTTTAGGGCACTCGGTGAGAAGAGTGACTGTATCCATTTTATATACGGAGCATATTATCAGTGGCGGTTCTTCACAAGAACCGCCACTGATACAGTTATCTGTGGCGGTTCTTCACAAGAACCACCACTGATACGTTTATCTGTGGCGGTTCGTATAAAAAACTATCACTAATACATATATTATCTGTGGCGGTTCTTTATACGAACCGCCATAGATAATTTTATCAGTGGCGGTTCTTGTGAAGAACCGCCACTGATATAATTATTCTAATATATTAATTACCATATATAATCCTAATATAGTAATATACCCTATATAATACTAATTTACATAGAAATGCATATTGTTTACATCATATACAAATGCATATTGTTTACATCCATTACTCCATACAAATGCATATTGTTTACATCACATTGCCATTACTCGTATATAGCTAATTATTTTCTTTCACAATTTGCCCTTCTTCATGATCGTCGCGATGATAGGTAGCTTCCTGAGTGGTTTCTTCCTCGAGCATGATGTTGCCATCTACGAAAGGAGGCAACTCATCAAGCTGGTTGTACTCTTCCTCATCCACGACATTCTCAACTCCGACGATCCTTCTTTTTTCCTGAAAAACTACATGGCGCTTCTTATCTGTTGGGTCGATTACATAGAAGACTTGTGCTACTTGCTTCGCAAGTACGAATGGTTCGTCTCTGTATCCGACATGTTCGATGTCCACAGTAGTGAAGCCGTACTTGTCCACCTTGACACCCTTTGGGAGTTGTACCCAACGACACCGAAACATCGGGATCTTAAAAATACAATAGTCGAGCTCCCAAATCTCTTCTATGAACCATAGAAGCTAGTCTTCTTACTGCCTGTGTTGTCATAGGCATCTATGCGGACACCACTATTTTGGTAAGTGCTTTTGCTATCCTGAGATCTCGTGTAAAAGGTATATCCATTTATGTCGTATCCTTGCCATGTCAAGATTGTACCTGATGGCCCTTTTGCCAACCATCTCAATATAACACTCGTTTCTTTCCCGGTCATATGCTCCTTGAACCAATGATTGAACAAACGGTTATGCTCTTTTGTTACCCAAACCTCTGATCGTCCACGATTTTCCTCTCGTAGCTTATCCTTGTGCATGTCCATATACATGGACACCTCAACTGACTGTTGCAAGACTATGAAATGAGCTTTTTCGAACAATCCATGATCGTAAGAATTTGTTGATTTCCTTCCAATCGTCCCTTTCCCAGCTAGCCTACCCTCATGGCGAGATACAGGCACTCCTACCTGTTCCACCCCCTCCATGTAATCCACGCAAAACTCGATAACCTCCTCAGTTGCATAACTTTCCACAATGCAGCCCTCCGGCCGAGATCGATTGCGTACATACTTCTTCAGGATACCCATGTACCTTTCAAACGGGTACATCTGATGCAGGAATACGGGGCCACATACATTTATCTCATTCACAAGATGAACAATGAGATGAACCATTATATCGAAAAATGATGGAGGGAAATACATCTCTAGCTGGCATAGTGTCTTGACCACATCATTCTGCAGTTCAGAAAGTCCGATGGGATCGATGATCTTTTGTGAAATCGTTGATGAGGACATCACTATGTCGGATACACCCATGACCTCACCACCACCACCTCCTATGCAAGGTCCTATCACAAGGGCACGCGCACAGCAGCTAAATCAACAGGTGAACTCGTTTCTCGGGTGGTATAATTATATTTTTGAGGATATACCACTGCATAATAATGTGCTTGTGCTTACGAATCATGGCTTAGAGCTGCAAGGACGTCATTCCTCATCACTACAAGCTATAGTACAAGTTATTCCCGAGAAGGAAGCCAAAACGTCCACCCAGGAGCAGTCCACCTTCCACTGGCCATAACTATTGCATACGGAGTCCGTTCGGGATGAGTGAGTACTTGATTAAAAGATAGATTCGTGCTCTTTCCAACGGATCTGGCCTCATCATCAAATTCCACTCAAGCTAGCCACAGCAGTCAAAATAGTGCGACGGTCTCTGTCTTTTAGGGTGCTGTGCCACCATAATTTTGGGCTGAGTTCCCATGTAATTAAAGTGGCGTGAGACCAACTCCTAGCAGCCATCCTTGGCTATATATATTGGACAAGCCCTATCTATCTCCTTAGGTTTTGATTTGAGAATAGTTACCCATGTGTGGAACTTTATCCTTGTTCTCCGACTCGGCTAGAGCAGCGATAAACAAGTTTCAAACCTCAACTTGAGTGTGTGCTTCATCCTTGTTCTTGCTAGTTCTTCGATTGCTTGCAAGAATAGACCTTCGTGGTCAGGTCATCCGTGTTCTTGCACGGTTGATAACGACGAGGAGTGTGGTTTAGCGATTGCGCGCTTATCCTTGTGTGGTTCGAGGCGGATCGTCAAAGTCATCCTCCGCCAAATCGAAGTTATCCCCTCACCGGAAGATCGGGCCGTCTTGTGCGCATCATTTGGTATCGAGCAACGGTTGACCGTGAGTTCTTGTATCTAGTTTAGTTGTTTCATTTCGTTTCTCCTAGAGTCCGAAAAATTTGCCCCACAAAAATTTGTTCTCCATTGTCCAAACCCTTTTGTGCCTTTCAATTAGTTAATTTTGTTTTTGCTAAATTGAGTTTGCGTCCGTTCTAGTATTGTCTTGTTGCTGTTCATCTTGTTCATCTCCCACATCAAAATCCATTCCTAAAGTCCAAAAAAATTTCCATCTCGGCAGAATCTGTCCATCTTTGCAACCACCACCAAAAACACCATAAATCACACTTCCCTTATCCTTTTGAGTGAAACCAAAAGGAGCCGATCCGTGACTTAGTATGCTATGTTGATGCCAATTTTCACATCCATACTTACAAGCACGAGAAATCTGTGAATGTTTCAATAAGACCTAATTGCTGTCCTGAAATCTGCATCTGTGTGCAATTGAAAATTCGTGCAAAATTCTCAGTTGAATTTCAGAACGTTTGTCCAAAAGAAAAGTTGTTGCAAAAGCCGTCAGGAGGAAAACCAAAAAAATCATTGAAAAAAGGCACTGACTAAAAGATACGGCCAAAATACCGACCTGCTGTCGGTGGACAGAAATCAACAAAATACAAAGTTGGATCCATCTTGTGCTCCCAAGTTGCAAATTGCATATGCTTGAATTTTGTTGTGTTTACCACTTGTATCCACTGCCATATCTTTTGTTTTAGCCTAATATCCATCTTTGTTTGATCAGCAACATAGGCTAATTGCTAGTTTGAACACTTATTCAATTCTATGCAAATTCTGAGATTGGTGATTGTTTTCCGTTGCTACTCATTATAAAGCCTTTCCGAGCTCCACTTTTACTAACCATACAGGTGATAAGTCTTGCAATCGCTTTACTCACACTTGAGATCAGTTTATCACAAACCAGCCACCGGATTGCACCCTTGCTGCACTTGTAAGAATTGGTAAGAGCTTGGTGAGAGCAAGAGAAAGAGACACTTGATCTTTTCACAAAGTAGTAGTGATAGGAACTATATACTTTTGTGTGTTTCCTTGTTTATTGCTAACCATGGCAGATGACAATGGAAGCTATGAAGAAAACCAAGCTGAAATTCTCACACCCGCACGAGAGGAATCATACAACACTTTACACGCTTGCTCAATGTGCATGCCGAGAACCATGACAATGCTATGGCTGAGATCAACAACAACCTTGCGACACTTCGTGAACGTGTTGATCATCTTGATAGACGACAACCACCACATGCCGCCAATCAGTCAATCATGAACCAAGACAAAATGGTGCACCAGACATCGAACACCGCTTGCTGCCCGCTCTTGGGCAAATGGGGTAGAAGAAGAAGAAAACAACTACGTTCTTGTACAGAGGACGATGATGGTTTCAACTCACACAATGATCATGATCATTGGCGCCTTGACACAATCGACAAGGTATGGGTAGAAATCAGCGTGAACAACGGGAGGTACGTGATGATCCATTAGGAAAGATTAAATTTACAATGCCTCCATTTGCTGAAAAGTATGCCCTGGATGCTTATCTTGATTGGGAATTAGCAGTAGAACAAAAATTTGCTTGCTATGAATTTCCTGAAAATAGAAGAGTTAGGGCTGCTACTAGTGAATTTACTGATTTTGCTTCCATTTGGTGGAATGATACATGTAGAAATCATAACAACATACCTAGAACATGGAATGCTTTGAAAAGAATGATGAGGGCCGATTTGTTCCTTCTTACTATGCTCGTGACTTGCTCAATAAATTACAACGTTTAAATCAAGGAAATAAATCAGAGGAGTATTATCAAGAAATGCAAATTTGTGAGTTGCGGTGTGGTTTGGAAGATAATGAAGATGCTAAGATGGCTAGATTTCTAGGTGGACTTAACTGTGAAATTCGGGACATACTTGATTATAAAGAATACAACTCACACTGCGTTTATTTCATCTTGCTTGCAAAGTCGAAAGGGAAGTCAGGACGACATTCCAAGATGAGAGGGAACTTTGGAGGCTCTTCTTCGTCACGACCAAGCCAAGTGCAAGTAAAGGCTCCATCCACTACTTGGGACGAGCACTTCCACCCTCCAACCGTAGGCGTCCTGCTGCCTCTACTTCCACTCCATCACATATCTCCGACACAAAGAATTCTTCTTCAATTGCATCCACAGTCGTACACGCGACGTGCAATGCCATCGATGCAAAGGATTTGGACACATGATGCGAGATTGTCCAAGTCGCGTGCTTTAATTATTCGGGAAGATGGTGAGTACACTTCTGCTAGTGACGTTGAAGAAGATTTTGCTTTAGTTGTTACTGACCTCGCAGGTGAAGATCAAGGGGTGAACATGAGGAGGAGCATTTGGGTGTTGAAATTTCGAGAAAGATACATGAGCATCATTGTGAAGCGTGTCCTTAGTGTGCAAATAGAGAGTCTTTGAATGTAACCAACGTCATAACTTGTTCCAAACAAAATTTGTCATCAATGAGCGTTCAGTGCTAGTTATCATTGATGGAGGGAGTTGCAATAATCTTGCAAGCATGGAGATGGTTGAGAAGCTTGGCTTGACCACAACACAACACCCACATCCCTACCACATTCAATGATTCAACTCAAGTGGAAAATTGAAGGTAACAAGAATGGTGAGATTGCATTTTTCTCTTGGTTCATATCATGATCATGCTGATTGCGATGTTGTACCTATGCAAGCATGCTCTTTGCTCTTAGGTAGACCTTGGCAATATGATAAAAATGCTTCTCATGATGGTAGAACTAACCAATACACTTTTATGCATAAAGGAAAGAAAATTGTTTTGCTTCCCATGTCCCCATGCAATTTTGAAAGATGACTTAGAGAAAGTGAAAGAGAGAAGGAGAGTGCTAAAAGTGAAAATCAGATTAGAACCAAAGAATTAGCACAATCAAAGAAGAAAGAATCCAATTCTAAGAGAGCTGAAATCAAGTTAAAGGGTGCTGTCATGCTAGCTACAAAATCTGATTTAATTGACATGATAGAATGTAATGTTGGATGCTATGCTTTGATTTGCAAAGAGACTTTATTTTCATTCAAAATATACCTGCTTCTTTGCCTTCTGCTATTGTTAACCTTTGCGGAGTATGAGGATGTGTTTCAAATGAGGTACCCCGGGCTGCCACCTTTGAGGGAATTGAACATCAAATTGACTTGATTCCAGAGCAACATTACCAAACCGAGCAGCATATAGGACCAATCCAGAGGAGACTAAGGAGATACAACGTCAAGTGCAAGACTTGCTCGACAAAGGTGCGTTCGAGAAAGCCTTAGTCCTTGTCTTGTTCTGTGCTTTTAGTACCTAAGAAAGATGGATCATGGCGAATGTGTGTGGATTGTAGAGCTATCAATAATATAAGCTGCTGTATCGCCACCCTATTCCTAGGTTGGATGATATGCTAGACGAACCGAGTGGCTCTATTGTGTTTTGAAAGTTGACTTAAGAAGTGGATATCACCAGATTAGAATGAAACTTGGGGATGAATGGAAAACAGCGTTCAAAACTAAATTTGGCTTGTATGAGTGGTTAGTTATGCCTTTCGGTTTGACTAATGCACCTAGCACGTTTATGCGATTGATGAATGAAATTTTACGTGCATTTATTGGAAAATTTGTGGTGGTCTACTTTGATGACATTTTGATCTATAGCAAGTCTCTTTCTGAACATATTGAACACTTACATGATGTTTTTAACGCTTTGAGAGATGCACATTTGTTTGGTAACCTTGAGAAGTGCTCCTTTTGCACCGATCGAGTCTCGTTTCTTGGCTATGTTGTGACACCGCAGGGAATTGAGGTTGATGAAGCCAAGATTGAAGCAATCAAGAGTTGGCCGACTCCAAGCACGGTCACACAAATGCGGAGCTTTCACGGACTTGCTGGATTCTATCGACGCTTTGTGAAGGATTTCAGCACCATCGCTGCACCATTGAATGAATTGACAAAGAAAGGTGTTTCCTTCCATTGGGGCAAGCGCAAGAAGCTGCCTTTAATCTTTTAAAAGAAAAGCTCACAAATGCACCATTACTTCAACTTCCAGATTTTGGTAAGACCTTTGAACTTGAATGTGATGCAAGCGGTATTGGAATTGGTGGTGTATTGATACAAGAAGGTAAACTGTTGCTTATTTCAAAGTGAAAAATTAAGTGGGCCTGTTCGAATTATTCTACGATGATAAAGAATTGTATGCTCTTGTGCGATCTTTAGAAACGTGGCAACATTACTTATGGCCTAAAGAATTTGTCATACATTCTGATCATGAGGCACTTAAGCATATTCGTAGTCAAAGCAAACTGAACCGTAGACATGCTAAGTGGGTAGAATTCATTGAATCATTTCCTTATGTCATCAAATACAAGAAAGGGAAGGATAATGTGATTGCTGATGCATTGTCTAGAAGATATGCAATGATGTCTCAACTTGATTGTAAAATTTTTGGCTTGGAAACCATAAAAGATCTCTATGCTCAGGATAATGATTTCAAAGAAGTCTTGCTAAATTGTAAAAAATGGAAAAAGTTGGCACAAATTTGTTAACAATGATGGATTCTTGTTTAGAGCTAACAAGCTATGCATTCCAGCTAGCTCCGTTCGTCTTTTGTTGTTACAGGAGGCGCATGGAGGAGGATTGATGGGACACTTTGGAGCTAAAAGACGGGAGGATGTACTGGCTGAACATTTCTTTTGGCCAAAGCTGAGACGTGATGTCAGTCGCTTTGTTGCACGCTGCACTACATGCCAAAAAGCTAAGTCTCATCTAAACCCACATGGTTTGTACATGCCGCTCCCTGTTCCTAGTGTTCCTTGGGAAGATATATCTATGGACTTTGTTTTAGGATTGCCTAGAACAAAGAAGGGAAGGATAGTATTTTTGTTGTTGTGGACCGATTCTCTAAAATGGCACATTTCATTCCATGCCACAAGAGCGATGATGCCACTCATATTGCTGATTTATTCTTCAAAGAAATTGTTCGCTTGCATGGTATGCCTTGTACTATTGTTTCAGATCGTGATGCCAAGTTCTTGAGCCATTTTGGAGAACTTTATGGAGCAAATTAGGGACAAAGCTAGTGTTCTCTACCACATGTCACCCTCAAACCGATGGCCAAACTGAAGTGGTGAATCGAACCTTGTCAACCATGTTGAGGGCTGTTCTAAAGAAGAATTCAAGATATGGGAAGAATGCCTACCTCATGTGGAGTTTGCCTATAATCGTACATTGCACTCTATGACAAAAATGACTCCATTTCAGGTTGTGTATGGCTTTAACCTCGTGCTCCAATTGATCTATTGCTTTTACCATCTTCGGAGAAGGTAAACTTTGATGCAAAGAGACGTCTGAATTTGTTCTTAAATTGCATAAGACCACAAAAGAAAATATAGAGCGCATGACCGAGAAATATAGGGTTGCTTTGTAACCATGGTAGAAAGGAATTGACATTTGAACCTGGTGATCTTGTTTGGTTGCATTTATGAAAGAAAGATTTCCTAACTTACGAAAGTCTAAATTAATGCCTAGAGCTGATGGTCCTTTCAAAGTGCTTGAACGAATTAATGATAATGCTTATAAACTTGAGTTACCCGCAGATTTTGGGGTTAGTCCCACTTTTAACATTTCAGATTTGAAGCCATATTTTGGAGAGAACGATGAGCTTGAGTCGAGGACGACTCAAATGCAAGAAGGGAGGATGATGAGGACATCACTATGTCGGATACACCCATGACCTCACCACCACCACCTCCTATGCAAGGTCCTATCACAAGGGCACGCGCACAGCCTAAATCAACAGTGAACTCGTTTCTCGGGTGGTATAATTATATTTTGAGGATATACCACTGCATAATAATGTGCTTGTGCTACGAATCATGGCTTAGAGCTGCAAGGACGTCATTCCTCATCACTACAAGCTATAGTACAAGTTATTCCCGAGAAGGAAGCCAAAACGTCCACCCAGGAGCAGTCCACCTTCCACTGGCCATAACTATTGCATACGGAGTCCGTTCGGGATGAGTGAGTACTTGATTAAAAGATAAATTCGTGCTCTTTCCAACGGATCTGGCCTCATCATCAAATTCCACTCGAGCTAGCCACAGCAGTCAAAATAGTGCGACGGTCTCTGTCTTTTAGGGTGCTGTGCCACCATAATTTTGGGCTGAGTTCCCATGTAATTAAAGTGGCGTGAGACCAACTCCTAGCAGCCATCCTTGGCTATATATATTGGACAAGCCCCTATCTATCTCCTTAGGTTTTGATTTGAGAATAGTTACCCATGTGTGGAACTTTATCCTTGTTCTCCTGACTCGGCTAGAGCAGCAGTAAACAAGTTTCGAAACCTCAACTTGAGTGTGTGCTTCATCCTTGTTCTTGCTAGTTCTTCGATTGCTTGCAAGAATAGACCTTCGTGGTCAGGTCATCCGTGTTCTTGGCACGGTTGATAACGACGAGGAGTGTGGTTTAGCGATTGTAGGCGCTTATCCTTGTGTGGTTCGTAGCCGGATCGTCAAAGTCATCCTCCGCCAAATCGAAGTTATCCCCTCACCGGAAGATCGGGCCGTCTTGTGCGCATCAATCGTGTTGAAGAGGAAACACAACCTCATGATTGCCTCTCGGACCTTTTCAGGAAAAATACATCAAATTGCAATAGGAAGCATTTCTGTCATCATTACATGACAATCATGAGACTTCATGCCAGTTAACTTCAAATCTTTCATCGAGACCAATCTCTTGATACATGCGGAGTAACCGGACGGAACTTTCACACCATGCAAGCATTTGCAGAGGTCTGTTCTCTCTTTCTTGGATAGAGTGTAGCAAGCTAGGAGAAGGTAAAGTCGCCCTTTCCCGGTGTCTTGAGGATGTAGCTCAGCTCTGATTTTCATATCTTCCAGTCCCTTCGTGCTTTCAGTTCATCCTTAGTTTTGCTAGGAATATTCAGCAAAAGACCAATCAAGTTGTCATATACATTTTGCTCTACGTGCATAAAGTCTATGCAGTGTCGAACTTCTAAGTCCTTCCAATAGGGCAAGTTCCAAAATATCGATCTCTTCTTCCACGTGGTCTTCTCAGTACGAGACCTCGATTTATTATTACTATCTCCCTTTCCAAGTACGACATTAATATCCTTAACCATATCATATACCTCTTCCCCACGACGAGGCCTTGGAGCTATATCATCCTCTTTTGTCCCGTCGAATTGTTTCTTCATATTGCGGTAGGGGTGATTCCTGCGAAGGAACCTACGGTGATGCATGTACACAGTTTTCCTCTAGTTATTGAGCCACACACTAGCAGTTTCATCCATGCACTGGGGGCATACTTTAGCCCCTTTTACAGTACGACCGGATAGGTTACCAAGGGCAAGGAAATCATTGATGGTGCAAAACAACAATGCGCGTAGGATGAAGTACTCTCGCTTGTACTCATCCCATACCTGTACACCTTCGTTCCACAGTACCACAAGATCTTCCACCAATGGTTGTAGGTATACATCAATATCATTGCCAGGTTGTCTCGGCCCTTGGATAAGCAGCGACATCATAAAGTACTTTCGTTTCATACACAACCAAGGAGGAAGGTTGTAGATACAGAGAGTCACGGGCCAAGTGTTATGAATACTAGTCATGTTACCGAAAGGATTCATTCCATCCGTACTCAACCCAAACCTAATATTCCTCGGTTCATTCCCGAAGTCCTTCCTAAAGAGCCTATCGATGGTTCCCCACTGGGCAGAATCAGCAGGGTGTCTCAGCTTTCCATCCTTTTTACGCTCTTCTAAGTGCCATCGCATCAATTGGCATGCTTTTTGTTTCCAAATAAACTCTTCAACCGAGGTATTACTGGTAAATACCACACCACTTTAGTGGGAGCTCCTTTCTTCACCACGGTGCCCTCGCTGTCATGGCCTTTACGCTTGTATCGCAATGATTTGCACACCGGACATACATGCATGTCTGTATACTCTTTGCGACAGAGTATACAATCGTTTGGACATGCATGTATTCTTTCTACTTCCAATCCCAATGGACATACAACCTTGTTAGCTAAATAAGTGGTTATCGGCAATACGTTTCCATCTGGAAGTATGTCCGCTAAGAGATGTAATAGCGCCGTGAAACTCTTATTGGACCAACCATTGCTTGCCTTCAATTTCAGAAGTGAAAGCACGGTGTGCAACTTTGTGTATTCCTCCTTGCAACCCGAGAACAAAGGTGTGTCCGAGTCGTCCAACAAACCCTTGAATTGATTAAACTCTCTCTGACTAGTATAGTTCCCTTCTGCATCGCGCAACATCTGAGCAAGATTATTATCGTCATCAATGTCCAACCTATCCTCATCAGATCCATAACCGATGTCAGCTGCCATAATGCCTTCTCCATCATCCAATACGTTATCACCTTCACGTATGTTTTCCTCTTCACCGTGACTTGTCCAACGTGTATAGCCAAGTACAAAACCCTTGAATCAAGTGCAAGTGGATGTGCTCTTTGTCGAAAATATTTTCTCATTCTTGCAATCAATGCATGGACAATGTATGTACTCCGTCTTCTTGTGCAACTTGTTCTCCTCAGTGCTCTTAAGCGCAGATACCCGTCGATGTAATCTCGGTACATGCAGTTCGCATTGTACATCCATCTCCGGTCCATCTAAAATTAATTAACATATAAAAATTGATTAAAAATCTAATCTAATTACTTATCATCTAAAGGAGCTAGATAATAAATTCATCATCTAAAAATTATAAGCACCTACCAAATTAACTAAAATTTCATGTATATTAATATCCACTAATCTTAAATAAATAAATTTAATATATGCAAGATGTATATTATATGTCCACACTAATGGAACAAAATTAATAGTAATTAAAAAACTAATCTAATTAATTATCATCTAAAGGAGCTAGATAATAAATTTAGCATCTAAAAGTGATGAGCACCCACCTACTAAATTAACTAAAATTTCATGTATATTCATATCCAATAATCTTAATTAAATAAATTTAATATATGCAAGATGTATATTATATGTCCACACTAATGGAACCAAATTAATAGTAATTAAAAAACTAATCTAATTACTTATCATCTAAAGGAGCTAGGTAATAAATTCATCATTTAAAAATGATGAGCACCTACCTACCAAATTAACTAAAATTTCATGTATATTCATATCCAATAATCTTAAATAAATAAATTTAATATATGCAAGATGTATATGTCCGTTCACTAATGGAACCAAATTAATAGTAATTAAAAACTAATCTAATTACTTATTCATCTAAAGAAGATAGATAATAAATTCATCATCTACCAAATTAACTTAAAATGCAATTTATATTAAATATATGCTTCATCATAATTCATCATCTATAAAAAGAACACAACATCATCTAATAAACCTAGCTAGGAAATAAGTTCATCAACTACAAAATGGTAGGTAAATAAAAATAAACAAAATCTAAACTTTTCATCTCATCTACATATAAACCTTAATTAAACTAGGTTTAAAAATTAAATTGTAACAAGATTAACACAAATCAAGAGAGGAGAAAAAATAACTCACCAAGGAACAACTAGAGGAAGTACAAGCACAAGAATTGGAGAAAACGAAATCTGAAAATTAGAAGTTTTGATTTGCTTTCGGGAGGAAGAAGACCAGTGCTGCTACTGACCACATATTTATAGGCAATATTATCAGTGTAGGTTGTTAACTAGAACCGCCACTGATAAAATTATCCGTGGCGGTTCGAGGATAGAACCGTCACGGATAATCCAATAGTATCAGTGGCGGTTCGAGGATAGCACCGCCAATGCTAACCTAGTTATCAGTGGCGGTTCTATCCTCCAACCGCCACTAATGATGTATTTGTTATCAGTGGCGGTTCTATACTCAAACCGCTACTGATAATGCATTATCAGTGGCGGTTCGAGGATAGAACCGCCACTGATATTCTTCTCGCCATTTTCAATATAGAATCGTCACTGATAATTATATTTGTGGCGGTTCGAAAAAAACCGTCACAAATAGACTGTCACCTATTGTAGGTTTTGGCGTAGTGTTTCTTCGAATAATTTATGGATTCATCCATAATGTGTTGGTATGGCCGCATAAATTAATTTGTACACGATGCTTCTGAAGTTGGCATTTCCATTCTGCTTCCCTTTTGTTTCGGAAATGGATTAGAATCCGTTTTCACGTATGGCATGTGGTCCTGTGTGATAGATACTCAAACATGCATGTTAACATCGATCTTTTCTAAGACTATTGTAATAATCATTAGCAAAGCTAAATGAAGATGCATACACAAAACACTACGCCGAAACCTGCAATAGGTGACGGTCTATTTGTGGCGATTTTTTTCGAACCGCCACAAAGATAATTATCAGTGACGGTTCTATTTTAAAAATAGCGGGAAAAATATCAGTGGCGGTTCTATCCTCGAACCGCCACTAATAATGAATTATCGATGGCGGTTCGAGATAGAACCGCCACTGATAACAAATACATTATCAGTGGCGGTTGGAGGCTAGAACCGTCACTCAGTGGCGGTGCTATCCTCCAACCGCCACTGATTCTATTGGATTATCCGTGACGATTCTATCCTCGAACCTCCACTGATAATGAATTATCAGTGACGGTTCGAGGATAGAACCGCCATACGAGATAATATTATCGATGGCGGTTCTAGTTAAAACCGCCATCGATAATATTGCCTATAAATAGGTGGTCGATAGCAAAGACTGGTCTTCTTCCTCCCGAGAGCAAACCAAAACTTCTAAATTTGATTTCGTTTTTCCAATTCTTGTGCTTGTACTTCCTCTAGTTGTTCCTTGGTGAGTTATTTTTTCTCCTCTCTTGATTTGTGTTAATCTTGTTGCAATTTAATTTTTAAACCAAGTTTAATTAGGGTTTATATGTAGATGAGATAAAAAGTTTAGATTTTGTTTATTTTTATTTAGCTACCATTTTGTAGTTGATGAATTTATTTCCTAGCTAGGTTCATTAGATGATGTTGTGTTCCTTTTATAGATGATGAATTATGATTAAGCATATATTTAATATTAATTGCATTTTAAGTTAATTTGATACATGATGAATTTATTATCTAGCTCCTTTAGATGATAAGTAATTAGATTGGTTTTTTAATTACTATTAATTGGGTTCCATTAGTGTACGGACATATACATCTTGCATATATATCAATTATCTAGATCCTTTAAATGATAAGTAATTAGATTAGTTTTTTAATTACTATTAATTTGGTTCCATTAGTGTACGGACATATACATCTTGCATATAATAAATTTATTTAATTAAGATTATTGGGTATTAATATAAATAAAATTTTAGTTAATTTGGTAGGTGGGTGCTCATCATTTTTAGATAATGAATTTATTATCTAGCTTCTTTACAGGAAAAGTATTTAGATTAGTTTTTTAATTACTATTAATTTGGTTCCATTAGTGTGGACATATATTAAATTTATTTAATTAAGATTATTGGATATTAATATACATGAAATTTTAGCTAATTTGGTAGGTGGATGCTCATCATTTTTAGATGATGAATTTATTATCTAGCTCATTTAGATGATAAGTAATTAGATTAGTGTTTAATCAATTTTTATATGTTAATTGATTTTAGATGGACCTGAGATGGATGTACAATGCGAACTGCTGTACCGAGATTACATCGATGGGGTATCTGCTTAAGAGTCACGAGGAGAACAAGTTGCACATGAAGACGGAGTACATACATTGTCCATGCATTGATTGCAAGAATGAGAAAATATTTTGCACAAAGAGCACATCCACTTGCACTTGATTCAAGGGGTTTTGTACTTGGCTATACACGTTGGACAAGTCACGGGAAGAGGAAAACATACATGAAGGTGATAACGTATTGGATGATGGAGAAGGCATTATGGCAAATGACATCGCTATGGATCCGATGAGGATAGGTTGGACATTGATGACGATAATAATCTTGCTCGATGTTGCGCGATGCGTATGGAACTACACTAGTCGAGAGAGTTTAATCAATTCAAGGGTTTGTTGGACGACTCGGACACACCTTTGTTCCCGGTTGCAAGGAGGAATACACAAAGTTGCACACCATGCTTTCACTTCAAAATTGAAGGCAAGCAATGGTTGGTCCGATAAGAGTCTCACGGCGCTATTACATCTCTTAGCGGACATACTTCCAGATGGAAACGTATTGCCGATAACCACTTATTTAGCTAAGAAGGTTGTATGTCCATTAGGATTGGAAGCAGAAAGAATACATGCATGTCCAAACGATTGTATACTCTATCGCAAAGAGTATACAAACATGCATGTATGTCCGTGTGCAAATCATCGCGATACAAAGCGTAAAGGCCATGACAATGAGGGCACCGGTGAAGAAAGGAGCTCCCGCTAAAGTGGTGTGGTATTTACCGGTAATACCTTGGTTGAAGCGTTTATTTAGAAACAAAAAGCATGCCCAATTGATGCGATGGCACTCAGAAGAGCGTAAAAGGGATGGAAAGCTGAGACACCCTGCTGATTCTGCCCAGTGGAGAACCATCGATAGGCTCTTTAGGAAGGACTTCGGGAATGAACTGAGGAATATAAGGTTTGGATTGAGTACGGATGGAATGAATCCTTTCAGAAACATGAGTAGTATTCATAGCACTTGGCCCGTGACTCTCTGTATCTACAACCTTCCTCCTTGGTTGTGTATGAAACGAAAGTACATTATGATGTCGTTGCTTATCCAAGGGCCGAGACAACTCGCAATGATATTGATGTATACCTACAACCATTGGTGGAAGATCTTGTGATACTGTGGAACGAAGGTGTACAGTATGGGATGAGTATGCGAGTACTTCACCCTACGCGCATTGTTGTTTTGCACCATCAATGATTTCCGCCCTTGGTAACCTATCCGTCAGATTGTAAAGGGGCCAAAGCATGCCCCCATTGCATGGATGAAACCGCAAGTGTGTGGCTCAATAACTCGAGGAAAACTGTGTACATGCATCACCGCAGGTTTCTTCGCAGGAATCACCCCTATCGCAATATGAAGAAACAATTCGACGGGACAAAAGAGGATGGTATAGCTCCAAGGCCTCCTCGTGGGGAAGAGGTATATGATATGGTTAAGGATATTAATGTTGTACTTGGAAAGGGAGAGAGTAATAATAAATCGAGGTCTCGTACTGAGAAGATCACGCATGTAGAGAAAAATGTATGTGACAGGGTCTCGTACTGAGAAGGTCTCGTGGGGAAGAGGTATATGATATGGTTAAGGATATTAATGTTGTACGTGGAAGAAGAGATCGATATTTTGGAACTTGCCCTATTGGAAGGACTTAGAAGTTCGACATTGCATAGACGTCATGCATGTAGAGAAAAATGTATGTGACAGCTTGATTGGTATTTTGCTGAATATTCCTAGCAAAACTAAGGACGGACTGAAGGCACGAAGGGACCAGGAAGATATGAAAATCAGAGCTGAGCTACATCCTCGAGACAACGGGAAATGCCGACTTTACCTTCCCCCATCTTGCTACACTCTATCTAAGAAAGAGAGAATAGACCTCTGCAAATGCTTGCATGGTGTGAAAGTTCCATCCGGTTACTCCGCAAGCATCAAGAAACTGGTGTCGATGAAAGATTTGAAGTAAACTGGCATGAAGTCTCATGATTGTCATATGATGATGACACAAATGCTTCCTATTGCAATTAGAGGTATTTTTCCTGAAAAGGTCCGAGAGGCAATCATAAGGTTGTGTTTCTTCTTCAACACGATTTCACAGAAGGTCATCGATCCCATCGGACTTTCTGAACTGCAGAATGATGTGAAGACACTATAGCAGCTAGAGATGTATTTCCCTCCATCATTTTTCGATATAATGGTTCATCTCATTGTTCACCTTGTGAATGAGATAAATGTATGTGGCCCCGTATTCCTGCATCAGATGTACCCGTTCGAAAGATACATGGGTATCCTGAAGAAGTATGTACGCAATCGATCTCGTAGGAGGGTGCATTGTGGAAGGTTATGCAACCGAGGAGGTTATCGAGTTTTGCGTGGATTACATGGAGGTGGTGGAACCGGTAGGAGTGCCTGTATCTCGCCATGAGGGTAGGCTAGCTGGGAAAGGGACGATTGGAAGGAAATCAACAAATTCTTACGATCATGGATTGTTCGAAAAAGCTCATTTCACAGTCTTGCAACAGTTAGTTGAGGTGTCCTCGTATATGGACATGCACAAGGATAAGCTACGAGAGGAAAATCGTGGACGATCAGAGGCTTGGGTAACAAAAGAGCATAACCGTTTGTTCAATAATTGGTTCAAAGAGCATATGGTGGGAAAGAAACGAGTGTTATGTTGAGGTGGTTGGCAAAGGGTCATCGGTACAATCTTGACATGGCAAGGATCGACATAAATGGATATACCTTTTACGAGATCTCGGGATAGCAAAAGCACTTACCAAAATAGTGGTGTCGCATAGATGCCTATGACAACACAGCAAAGAAGAAGACTAGCTTCTATGGTTCATAGAAGAGATTTGGGAGCTCGACTATTGTATTTTTAAGATCCCGATGTTTCTGTCGTTGGGTACAACTCCCAAAGGGTGTCAAGGTGGACAAATGCGGCTTCACTACTTTGGACATCGAACATGTCGGATCTGAGAGATGAACCATTCGTGCTTGCGAAGCAAGTAGCACAAATCTTCTATGTAATCGACCCAGCAGATAAGAAGCGCCATGTAGTTCTTCAGGGAAAAAGAAGGATCGTCGGAGTTGAGAATGTCGTGGATGAGGATGAGTACAATCAGTTTGACGAGTTGCCTCCTTTCGTAGATGGCAACATCAGGCTCGAGGAAGAAACCACTCAGGAAGCTACCTATCATCGCGACGATCATGAAGAAGGGCAAATTGTGAAAGAAAATAATTAGCTATATACGAGTAATGACAATGTGATGTAAACAATATGCATTTGTATGGAGTAATGAAAATATGGTGTTATGCATTTGTGTGGAGTAATGGAAATGTGGGTCATTAATATATTTGGATTACATAGGGTATAGTACTATATTAGAATTATATATGGTCATTACTGTATTAGGATTATAGGGTCATTAATATATTAGGATTATAAAAGGTCATTAATATATTAGGATTATATAGGGTATATTACTATATTAGGATTATAAATGGTAATTACTATATTAGGATTATATAGGGTATGTAATATTTATTAGGATTATGTAAGGTCATTACTATATTAGGATTATATAGGGTTATTAATATATTAGTATTATATAGGGTATATTACTATATTAGGATTATGTATGGATTAATATATTAGGATAATTATATCGATGGCGGTTTTCACAAGAACCGCCATCGATACTACTATCTGTGGCGGTTCGTATAAATAACATAACTAATACAAATTATCTGTGGTGGTTCTTTATACGAACCGCCACAGATAAATATATCGATGGCGGTTCTTGTGAAGAACCGCCATCGATAAAAATATCTGTGGCGGTTCTTTATACGAACGCCATTAGATAACTTTATCGCGGCGTTCTTCACAAGAACCGCCATCGATAAAGATATCTCGTGGCGGTTCGTATAAAGAACCGCCATCGATAATATGCTTCATATATATGTAAAATGGATACACTTCTTCTGAGTGCCCTAAACCTTTAAACTCCCGCCGCTTCTGACGCGCATAAACTCCTAAACCCTCGCGCCCGCGCCGCCACGGTCGTTGCCCCCGCGCCCGACGCTACCCCCGACGACGCCGCCCTCCCGACAGACGCCGTCCCGACGCCGCCGCCGCGCTCGCCGCCGCCGCCGCCGACGCCGCCCTCCCACGACGCCGCCCAGCGCCCGCGCCGTCGCCGCCGCGCCGACGCCCTCGACCAACGCGCCACGCGCCGCCACGCTGCGACGCCGCGTGAGCTCTGTTCTACATATGCTTTTTTAGGTTGATCTTGTAGCTAGGGCCAAACTTTTGGATAATATCTAGTATAATCATTGATGTTTTCTATAGGAAAAATGGTTCTATTAGATAATCAGTCCCAGAGCCACCTTTTTAAGTTACTTAATCATGCACATTAATAACACAGGAACCCATAATAAGCATACCAGAGGTCAAGAGGTGAGATATTGCAGGAAAAAGGGAATGATATATGATGCTTTTGTAGAAACAAACGAATGCTAAATATTGCGTCACTCAAAGTATCCCTGGAAGCAACAAAATGGAACAGTAGGCAAAAAAGGTTAGCTGCAGGGCATGAAGGAGAAGGACAATGATAATATATATGCACATATTTGCTTTACTCTGTAAACGGAACATAAATCTCTACAAAATTGCGAAGTACAAAAAGTGGTATTTGAGCTTGCATTAACTAATTAGAGATCAAAGCAATCACATGTGTCTCCATTGGCATCAGTCTAAGTATTAGAGGACATGTGAGCTAAGAAACGAACCAAAGCATATCTAACTTCAAGTATATAGTAGATTCTAACTTAGTTGAGCTCTACAAATATTTGAGGCAAGATCGTTAAAACATGAAGTTGAGCAACTATTAGTGGAATCTATAAATGCTTAAAATATTTGAAGCACTCATGTTCTCCTCAATTCCATCTAAATGTGATCGAACTCTGAGCCTCATCTGATGGCTCATTTGGAGAGTTAGTATGTTAGCAACCACAGATGAGTTTTGATTAGATACATCCCTTCGAGCAGTTGCAATGTTTTCAAGCTTTGCAAGGTACATAGGCAGACCTGGTTTTGTATAGCTTTGTTTGCCATTTGCCTTTCTTCCGCATTGCTCTGGTACCTCTCAACTAAGCTTTGCATATTTCTTGCATTTTGTGAATAAAAGGAAAGCATCACACAATTGTTGCGGTCGCACTTACAAATTTTCTGATACTCTGATCAATAGTCCTGGCGTACATAGTAGTACACATTGTGTTCATCACAAAATGCATATAAGATGGATATGTAGGAAACAATTGGTTGATTTAAAACATGTTACCGTTTGTATATACGAGGATGTAGCAAAGAAGTCCCCGCTAATTTTCTCGCACACGTGGCAAACAATCTCCTCCCATTTCCATCCTAAGCAAAACTAAAAATTTGGGAATATTTCTTTACAAGGAAGAAAAAGAAAACAAACTAGGAGATATATTCTAGACTCTAGCACGGATGAACGATGGAATGATGCAAACTTCATTTCTAGTTTTCAAAGTTAAACTTCCGCACTTAACCCAAATGACCGCCAAATTCTAATGGTTCCATACTTTACCTCTTTCGATTCGCACATCCAAGGTGATATGGAGGAGCAATCCACCCCGAGCCTAGCCCTAGCCCTAGCGAGGTTCCTCAACCTCCACCCAACTACGGTGTTGTGCGCCGATGATGACATACCGTGGCAAGACCTCGTGGCCGAGGAAGAAATAAGAAGCCCGGGCGGTATACCATCTCGGAGGTCTCGTAAGTGGGGCCCTATTGCACCGCCAAAGTTCGTAGCAAAGTCACGAACAACTGCGGGTATATCGCAAGGGAGAGAGTGCCAATCACCTTTTTGGATTGGCACAAAGTGCCCGATACCATCAAAACGGATCTATGGACGGAGCTCAAACAAACCTTCGAATTCCCCGAAGAAGATGAATACCGCGTGCGTCGGGATGCGTTGATGACCATGGATGCGGCATGGAGGAACTTCAAGGCCAGGCTAAATACTACTTATGTGAAGAAAAACGGATCGGCCATCGGGGAATACCCAAACTTAGAACCATATTGGGATGATTTCGTGTCGATGAAGCAAAGTGAAGCAGCAAAGAAGTCCAGCGAGGACCACATAAACATCGGAAGAAGGAACATCCATCCACACAGACTTGGTACGGGTTTGTACGCTGGTAAAATCCTTCAATGGGAGAGGCAGAAGCGTAATCACTACAATGATCGTGGTACAAGTCAATTGGCGGACTACCGGACCGAGTCAAGCACTACGTGCTAGCGAGGGCAAGTGTCACGTCCGGTGGGGCTTATCCTTCGAAATAGCGATGACGAAGCAATGTCGCAAAGGGTCCGGGAGTCATGCGTCGAGTCTTCCCAAGGAACATTCCAACCGGATAGGAGAACGACGAACTAACACGTGCCTCGGGAAACAAGGAGCATCACGGGCGGACACGAGGTGTCGGGGTTAAGGTTCCGTGGAAGACAGATTCCCGAGCACCTTCACACTTACAAGAGTCGAAAGAGAGCTAGAGAAGCGTTTGCGAAATAGAAATGATGAAGGAAAAGATGCTTGAGAATTACAAGGCACAATAGAACAACAAGTACAACAAGCCATGAGCGATCATGGCCGAGAATATTGTTACGACCAGCCCTCCGAATCGTCGCGGCGGATCGCATCCGCCCACTTGTAGAACAGGACATAGGTCATTATCCCGTGGATGACATACATGACCCCACACCGCGGCTCACTTTGCCGTCATGAACATATTCATTCAGTGATACGGGCATAGCATACCCATGCCAAGAAGGAGGTGTATTGCACAACTCTGCGATAAGCGTCGGGATATGCAAAGGTCCAGGTGGACACGGTTAATCCCCAGTTTGCCAACCTCGGGCTAGAAATGCCCCCGAACGACGAGGTTACAACTCTAGGAAGTGCCGTCCACTCATTCATCCAGTGGCGCAAACGTGACATCACCTTGGACCATCATGAAGTGCCTGTTCCTCCTGAGGTGAACTCGCCACCCCTCCCGAGGTGACCACGCCGGCCTCTCTGCAGCGCCTGTCTCTGCGTTGAACCTCGCACGATCGTCACCAACACATCAACAGACAAAAGTTAGTGCGACAACTTCGGTTGACCGACTTAAAACCCTCCTCTCAAGGTATGATGTAATAGACAAGCCATATCAGTAGGTCGGCGGCGAGCAGTATGTATGATGTGTGCGAGAAAAGTAAGGGTAAAGCGGTCTCCAAAGGACAAGCTGCTGAAGAAAGACTGAAATACGAATTGGGAAGCCGTTTGTCACCCCTTCGAAGCTTGATAGTCTAACAGTGCAGCTAAGGCGATTACATGAATGGTATATGGAGCGATCGAACCAACATGTACTCTGAAGGTGATCACCGCCATTTTCGAGAGGAACATTTCCACCATGAGGGATGGTTGCTTCATGATAGAATTCAATGAGTTGCACAACATGTACTATCAAGATGCCCTCGACGTGTCTCTTATGAGATCTTTGGTCACCGTAAGTGTCAATATAAAAATCATTGTCTACATTCATGTAATACCGATAAATATGATGTCTAAATCATTTGTTATGTAGATACGAGTTGATCGAACTAAAAAGAACCAAAGGGCCAGTGGCGTTCCTCGATCCGGGAACGGTTTGCCAGCCGGAAATCAAAAGAGTACCAAAGGAGGTCGAGGACTACGTATATAACGCTCTCATCAAACTCCAAGACAAGGAGTTCATACTTTTACCATACAATTTCAAGTAAGTGGCTCACTAGCTAGTTCAACTACTTGTTGATCTCGTTCTTTGCTCAGGTTAGGACTAATGACTACGGCATCATACATGTGTATGTAGTTTCCACTGGATTCTCGTAGTAATTACTCCAGATAAAAGCAAGATGCTGATCTTGGACCCACGGGACAAAGATCCAAAAGACTACAAAGATATGACAAGTCTAGTGAATAGGGCCTTCAAAGCATATTGTAAAAAGTGCTCGAGACACCGTCCTTTCCATAAATCACTAACAATCCGTACTAAATTTCCGGTACGCACAAAAACAATTTTCATATATCGCACCTCGTAGTCAATAACTCCTTCAATGTCGTATAAGTTTATTCAATTTTTTGCAATGCCACAAGCAGCCACCAGGAACAAATTTATGTGGGTACTTCGTGTGTCAATACATGCGCGAAATCTTAGGCTCTACAATAGTAAACAATGACATAGAGGTTTGTCACGCTAACATCACACATTGATTTGCACATCTCATTCTCTATATAAGCTCTTAAGACAAACTTTTTCTATCTATAGCGTTTGAAGTTGCCTACGGGAGGACTGGTTCCAAATAAAATCCAAGGCATTTAGGGACAGCTCGCCTACTTCATCATGAAGGAAGTACTCAACAAGAACGGCGAGTTTCATGACCCAGATAATAACGATGAAGTCTTCCATACTCATCTGCCACCTCCTGAGGCCCCTACCAACAGTGAAGACTCGTAGGCTTATACTTCACAAAACTAGTTAATTTTTTTCTTACGGTGGTGTAAATTGATATTTCATTGAATGTCAAGTTTAGTATTGGATGGCATGGCTTGCACATGTTCTAATTTCTGTCATTTGATTTAAGAAGTTGTGATTGATCTGCGCTTGTGTTGTTGCCCTTCTCCCGTGCGTGTGTGTGTGTTGATGGGTGGTGTGTGTGTGTGCGTGCGCTCTAGGCGAGGCGCTCCCTCTATTGCTTTTCTCCGTGCCCTTTCATGATGGCTAGTAGAGTTTTTATAGGCGTGGGTGATGGATGAATACGGAAAGAGCTCATTTCAAAACTGCACCATTCTGAGGTTTATTTGATTGCTTGATTTAGTTGCGAAGTTTCCTTTTGCATCTTTACCGTCCATTCATAAGAGATTTGATTACATGGTCCTTATATTTTTAGATGGTGTGTTTTACTCTAATATATGATAGTAAATGCCATTAAAAATAGCTAAATGGAAATTATAGAAGGAAAAATAGTAAAAAGTAGGATCAAAATTGTAGAATGATATGTATTTAGGAATAAAAATTGAAAAATAGAATGTCACATATTCAAAAATAGAGGGAGTATAAACTAGCTAATGCATGTACAACATCTGGAGGATGCCACGGCATTCACATGGAATAAGACGGCAATGGATCGGCTAGATTTGTGATACAACAAAAGTGATCTATTTAGCTTTCCATAGTATGATATATAATGACTTCATTTACATACTTTGAGAAATATTGATGCAAAGATGACTGAACTGGAGAAGGGAGCAGGTCCAGCGGGAGGCATGCCCTACACCATCACTATGATCGAGCGCCTCATGCATGAGACACTTTAATTGTACATTGTAATTGTGTATATGCAAAATCTGTGATTGTAATTGTGATTGATGTATTATATGTAATTGTGATTGATGTATTATATTGTAGTTGTGTATATGCAAAATCTGTGATTGTTGTATATTATAATTGTGTATATGCAAAATTGCAATTGTGATTGATGTATTATATTGTAGTTGTGTATATGCGAAATCTGTGATTGTTGTACATTGTAACTGTGTATATGCAAAATATGTGATTGATGTATTATATGTTTCAGAGGGTATGGCTAGCAGAACCTGAGGCTAGCCCAAAATGCGATTTTTTATTTTTTGGTCGTACTATCTGTGGCGGTTGGTGGATAGAACCGCCACAGATAATATAGTTATCTGTGGCGGTTGGTGTATAGAACCGCCACAGATAATATAGTTATCTGTGGCGGTTGGTGTATAGAACCGCCACAAATAATATAGTTATCTGTGGCGGTTGGTGGGAAGAACCGCCACAGATAATATTGTTATCTGTGGCGGTTGTAGGAAAGAACCGTAACAGATAGTGTAGTTATCTGTGGCGGTTGGTGGATAGAACCGCCGCAGATAGTATTGTTATCTGTGGCGGTTAGTGTGTAGAACCGTCACAGATAACACTTATCTGTGGCGGTTAGAAAACCGCCACTGATAATCCTCGATTATCAGTGGCACTATATCTGTGGCGGTTCAATAACCGCCACTGATGGCAGTTATGAACCACCACTGATGACCTTTTCCAGTGTAGTGAAAGATCGGTCATAAGATGGCACCCCATCTTACGAAATTCACACCAATCGACGTGACATGTAGTTAGTGGAAAATTTTCTCCTCTCCGAGGTGCACATGTATTTCCTAAATATATAAAAGATATATTTTTTACAATTTTTAAGAGATACTAAATAATTTATTAAGCTAGCACTAAAAGATACCAAAAATTTAAAACGTGAAAGCGGTACCAAGAGTTTAAAAGTTACCTCCCGTGCTTCCCAAAGATACTCTAAAAAAACAATGCCCGAACCGGGCTTGTAGCGTGAGGGAACTGAAAATTCATTTCATGTACGGTGTGATCGAATTCAGTTGGCCGGTTGGCCCATAACCGCGTAACTAACCCTTTCGTATCGCCAGTTCACCACACGCATCTAATTACAGAAATTTTACTATAGATAATATAGGTAGTAAATAGTGGTATTAAAAGTCAAATCTAATCATCTATTCTTTAAGGGTATTTTAGATTTTTCCTATCCATTCATCAAAAGTATTTTAGACTTTTTCTAATTCGTTCACAGTTAATTTTGGATCCACCGAATACCCAGTGATCTTCAGAGACATCTTATCCATTCATCCGTCATTTATCAGGATCACATGACGTGTTTAACCATAGATGACAAGTAGTATGACGGAATTTTTTATCCTTTTACCCATCTTTGAATTTTACTACAAATATTACAGATGATAATATAAATAGATCTAAATTAATTTTAACTATTAGATTCAAAGGAATAGACGGTTTATATTGATTTTAATCCAGGGAGTTCCTCCCAACCTACGGCAGCGTACACACACAAATGTTTTAGCTGTACTACCGCACGCCGGGTTACTTGAGGAGGAGAAGATCTTGCTATGTTTGCCAACGAGGGCGGCAGGCTACAATGGGAAGGTCGGCCGGCCGAGTAGTTTACCCGTTGGGTCTCCATCCAAATGCCAAAACTACACGTCAAAGCCGTGTCCATCACTCACTCCCCTAAGCTAGCAACAGCAACCTGTAGCTGCAAATGTCACTATATAGCACACCTACCCTTGTTGTGTTCCAAACCTCCAGCCACAGCACATTTCTCCTAGCTCTCCAAAACCCTAAAAATCCCCCAAACACACTCTGGCTACAGCTTTTGATGGAGGGAAGTGGTTTCAACAAGGCCGGCTCGCCGGAGGCGTCTGGCAAGGGGGCGATGCGAACGCCGGCGTACTACGAGTGCAGCTTCTGCAAGATGGGCTTCACCAACGCGCAGGCGCTCGGCGGCCACATGAACGTCCACCGGAAGGACCGCGGAGGAGGCAAGTCGCGAGGTGGTGCCGCCACCGCGCCACCGGCGGCTCCGGGGTGGCAGCAGGACGGTGCCGGTGGCTCTCAGCAGTACGGTGGTGATCAGGTGCACCTGGGGCTCACCTTGTGGAGGAACGAGAACAGCAGGGAAGGTGTGGACCTGGAGCTCAGGCTTGGCCACTACCCTTATAATTAACTAGCGATGCATAGCCATCGATTTGGTTAACTAATGAAGGGATTAGCTATATATGATACTGATTACCGGGTAAGTAGGTCGTTGCAAACTTGTTTTGTTGTTTGATTTGATAGTTTGGTTAATGTCCTGCTTGTTAATTACAAAGCATAAGAAAAGGTAACGGATCGATCATATAATCAAGGTGCTAATTGTTTGATTCTTCGTGTAAATATGTGTGTGGAATGTGATCAAAATTAAGGAATTTGTACATATATATACTTTCTTCATCTCGTCTCCAATATGAATGTAATTAAACCGTTAAAATTTAGTTCGAGAATTTCTTAAGAAGAATACTACGGATGCTTCGACAGTTAAATTGATCGGTAAAATTTATACTTAACTAAACAAAAAAAAGAGTGTACTACTTAACAAAGACGTTGTATCTGTGCAAATCTGAACAAGAGTCAAACTATTATACTCCGTGGATGATCCTCCGCTGTATCGACAATTTAACACCGATACATTTTTCTTAATTTCTCTGTTGATTATACACGAAACAAGGCTTGTGCTTTTTTTTTGTACTATAATTTCTACACCGTGCTGTTTTTTTTGTTGGCACTATAATTTCTGCTGCCAAAGGACACTAAACTGACCATTTTAGAGCCCTGCGCCAATTAGTCCAACCTCTTCGTATAACAAATTTCATTGATATCATGATTCATCTGTTTGATATATATATCCTCCAGGCTGTAATAACTTAATCGTTATTGAAAGTAGAAACTTTGTCAGTAATTTTTCTATTTATGTTGGGAAGCTTGTTAAAATGCTTGTAGGTAATGATCATTACCCCAAGTTACAGTATGTAATTTATTTTGTACAGTACAAATAACGTTGCAATTATATAATAATGTGAATATAGTTTGAAATATTTGTGAATGGTTTCCTTCTATATATTAGGTTCATCAAGTCAATGAATTTATTTTTTTAATTAGAAAAACTCTTCTTCCTATTTTACCTCTCCTAGAGTCACTAATCCCCAGCACTTTTTTCTTTCGTAGAAAAATTTCCCTTTTTATCTTTTCATGGGCTCACTAACCGCATTGTTGTTGTTATTGTTATGGTTGTTGTTGTTTGCCTTCATTTGAAAATATTTCTAATCTAGAGAAAACTTAGTTTGATATAGGGTTAAAATAGTACAGGCTATGTTTAGTTTTTTTTCTTTTAGCAGACTAGCTACGCTTAGTGGATCCCAAAAAATAAATGTTGATCCATTCAAGTTTCATGGGCCTCTGAACTAGTGGTCAGTTGGTTCACGCAACCCACAAATGTGCCTAAAACATGCTTTTGATTCAGCCAAAAAAAATAAAAAAAAAATGGCCCGCTCATAGGCAGCACAAAAACAAGCCCGTTAAGGAATTGTGAGGCCGTGAAAGCGTTTGTGAGGCTATTCTGAACTTCGAAACGTGTCAGCGATATAAGAGATGTGCCTTAGAACAAAAGTAACTAGCATACGGACCGTGCGTCGCACGGTGGCAGGTAGGCAATGTAGTTGGTGCACCGACAGAATTGTTAAGAAACCTTAATAGCCCATTGGAAGGCCCATGTGGTCCCTTAGCCAAAACCCTGGATGAGCGCTATAAAAGGAGGAGGGGTCCCCCCTAATGTACATGCAATCAAAAAGCAATAAAGAGTTCCGTCGTCGCTCCCCATATACCTGTGTCTCTCTCTCTTTCTGTTCTCCAATTCAGATCTGTTCGGGAACCCCGGACTATTCGATAGCGAGGTTCCTTAACACGTTATCAGCACGAAGCTCTACCGGAGATCAGATTGAAAAGGTAAGAAAAGGTGGGAATTCGACGATTGAATCTAATCGCTGTCGTTTCTATGCATGCATCTAACCTCGCATCTAGTCTTGTCTGTCACGTGGCAAGAAGCTACGACATAATGCTACGGTACAAGAACCTCTGTTCATCCGAAAAAGGAGAAACAATAGAATGGCGCTCGAGCGCCGCCACCTCGATTTCGCACCAAAGCGAGCGAGTCGTCTCATCGGCAGCATGCACGGCCGCCGCCGTCGCCTCGGTGTTACGGCTCGCGACCACGCCGACCGCCCATCGCTACTTGTTGGCACACTCGCGGCGCCCTCGTATCACACCACCGCGCGACGCATGAAGTCGCGCCGCCCTCGCCACGCCTCGCCGGCGCGTATGAAGCCGCAGTGTGTCGCCGCCGGCCGCTGGCGAGCGCCGCCTCGCCAGGACACGCCGCCGCCGGTTCGGCCGTCGGCCCAGCGCCGACGGCGCAGCCGCAACCCGCCGCCGCCGCGCCGCTTGCAACCGCGAAGACGGCCGCCTCGGCCATCACCCGCGCGCCTCCGACCCTCGGCCGCCACGCTTCAAGTCCGTAGACGGCCCCGCCTGAAGTCGCTGCCAAGCCGCCAAACACAAGCCCGGCCGGTCGGTTCGGCGCTGCGTCGCCGCCAAGGCCACGCCCGATCGCCGTGTTTTGGCCCACGCGCGTCACCTTGACCCTCGCGCCCGCCTGCTACGATCGCCGCGCCGCCGCTCGCGGCCGCCTCGGCGCTCCGACTCGCCGCCGTCGCCGCCGCCACGCACGCCACGCCCGGCTTGCAACCGTCCGGCCTCGGCGTTCGGCAAGAAGTCGCTTTCAGCCTCGGCCAGCCAGCGCGATCGCCGACCCGCCTGCGGCCGCGCCCTAGCCACGTGCCCGGCTCCCGGCGTGCGCGCGGCCGCCCGCGTCGTTGCGCCATGCCCGTCGCTGAAGTGGCGTCGCGCGAGCCACCGCCCTTGCTCCGCCCGCAGCCACAACGCCCGGTGGCCCGGCACCGCGCGCTCGTCGCCGCACCAGTGCGCGCCGACGCCCGGCCGCCATCGTCGCACCCGGCCTCGCAGCGTCGGCGTCGGCTTTCGGTCGCAGAGCCGTCGTCGGCTTCCGGTCGCGGCCAGTGAGGCGACGCAGAGGGCGCGCAAGCAAGCGACGCGAGAAAAAGGAGCGGCGTGTGGAAGCAGAGGCACCAAGAAAAATGTGGAAAGCGGCGGCGTAGAAGGGCAAGGGTGTGCCCTAGCTGCACGCATCTTTATGGGCCTAAAGGCCCATCCGCCGTTTAGTAGAAAAAAAAAAAAAGAAAAGAAAGGAGAAAAAAAGAAGAAAGAAAAGAGAAAAAAATTGCGAGAAATTTTGAAAAATTGCGGAAAATAAAGAAGATTTATTTGGCTCTGTTTTAATTTTTCTTGCTCTATTTCTCTGTTTATGAATTTTCTTTATGAATTTGAATCCGTTGCTTTATTTAATATATTGCAATGCATATGAATTTATTTTCAGTACTTTATGCTTATTGCAACCATTTTCTATTAGATTACACGCATAATCTAATGTCGAATTTTGAAATCATGAAGATGTCCGGCATCGTGAATCGTGAGTTTGAAGAACGGCCCCGCAGTCGAACTACCTCACTTGGGCATCGGACGTGAAGATCGTTCTTGGGGCAAGAAGCTCCGTCTCGCGATTGGTCTAGGGTCCTTGCGGGACGCGAAACCTACCGTCGAGCGAGCGATCAAAGCCTTGCACGTAATTTGTACTAATCTCTCCTATGTGGCAAGAAGATCACCGATGAGGAGAAGATTGAGAAAACTCTCTCTACCTTCCACCTAAATGCTATCCAGAGTGCACGCACTATCGTCGGGGCGCATACAAGGAGTATAGCGAATCGATTGATGTAATGCAAGTTCGCGAATCGCGAGACGATGTTCTACGCAAGAACCATGTCTCACGACCACTGGAAGGGGCACCGCACGTTAATGCCAATAGCTATAAGGTGAAAAGCCCATTCATAGAAAGAAGGGCGAGCAGGTGAAAAAGAAATTTGGTGCCAAGGAAAGTCCAAAGCCCGCTAATGCATGAATCGCATTATTTTTTTTAGATTATGGTTGTTAGCATTTTCTTTGAATAATGAATAGTAAGCTCTAGAAGAGCATACTTCTCTCATGAATATATATGCAATTTATTCTTTATCCCAGTATTCTTTCATTTACAAGCAATATTTGAATTATAATGCCTCTGTTTGATTAGAATTATATTTCTTTTATCTAAAAATCGTGTAGCGCCCAAATATGCATTGTTGATAGTGGCACAACAAATACCATCTTAAGAGAGTCTAAGTATTTCCGATCGATCACGAAGAACGGAAAGATTACTACGATCGCAGAAGCGACTCATATGTAATCGGCTCGGAAGAGCCACAATTATATTGCCTATGGGTACAACTTTGGTAATTGAAGAAGCCCTTTGTACCACGAATCAACACGCACTCTCTTAAGTTTCAAAGACATCCGCACCAATGGTTTTCACGTAGAAACCAATGAAGAAAATGGCAAAGAATACTTGTGCATTGTGAAGCACGCGGTATGTGGAAAAATGGTATTAGAAAAATGTCCCTCATATGAATCAGGTTTGCACTACGAATATCCATGCACCAAGTGTATACTTCCTTGAAGACTGTTTTTAGAAGCTCTGTATTATTTTCTTTATGGCATGGTAGATTAGGTCATCCTGGTCTTAGAATGATGAGAAATATAGTGAACAACTCACAGGGTCATGGCATTAATGTTAAAAATTTTCCGAATCATGAAGATTTTGTGTGCCCTGCATGTGCCACCGGGAAATTAATAACTATACCCTCTGTCATGAAAGTGCAAAGTGAAATCCCTGTATTCCTGGAACGCATTCAGGGGGATATTTGCGGTCGATTCAGCCTGTCGTAGGCCGTTTGATACTTTATGGTGCTCATCGATGCTTCCTCGAAATGGTCGCATATATGCTTGTTGTCAACAAGAAACCATGCTTTTGCAAAACTGATCTCGCAGATCATAAGAATTAAGAATGCTTTCCCTGATCATCGCGTGAAGTCCATTAGAATGGACAATTCCGGAGAATTTACTTCAAAGGCATTTGATGATTATTGCACTGCAACAGGGATAGCAGTTGAGCACTCCGTACCGCACGTCCATACGCAGAATGGACTAGCAGAAGCACTAATAAAGAGAATTAAGTTCATTGCCAGACCGCTTTTGCAGAGTTGTAACTTGCCCAACACTTGTTGGGGACACGCGATCTGCACGCAGCAAAGACTTATCAATTTCAGACCATCGGCCTACAACATCCATTCTCCTATGCAGCTTGTGCACGGGATCATCCCGAAGATCTCCCATCTTAGAAAATTTGGGTGTATGGTATATGTACCTATACCACCCCCTCAGCGGACTGCAATGGGCCCTCTCCGCAAGTCTGGGATATACGTTGGTTATGTGAGTGCATCCATAATCAGGTATTTGGAACCCATGATCGAGACTTGCATCTGACCGATTCGGCGATTGCATCTTTGACGAGGATCGTTTCCGTCATTAGGGAGAAATCAACCTTTGGATGAAAAATGCCGGAAATCATATGGCATTCCAATGGGATCCCGCACATGACCCCGCACTAATGAAGCAAATCAGAAGTCCGAAGATAATTGATTTGCGAATTTAGCAAATGAACGCTCGATCATTTTGTGATCGAAGGGCGTGGTTAAGTCGCATGTACCAGCAAGAAATGCACCGAGAGGTGGAAATACCAAAGAAAATAGAAGGTATCCCTCGGCTGTTCAGAGGCCTCAAAGAAAAGAACAGAAACCTGGCTCCTCAAACCCAAAGTACCGGAGGCGTCTGGAAAAGCGGGCGAGAGGACTTACCACAACCAATCACGAAAATGCCCCAAGGAAAGAAGGGGAGCAGTTGAGACACAGCGGAAAGAAGCCAACGGAAAAGGCAATTCCTGACTTGAATCTTCCATCAAGGAAGCCACGGAAATAATGTGTGCGCACACATAGGCGATGAAAAGCTAAAGGAACTTGCTCTGCGATAGGGAAAAGCAAATAAGAGCAAGTAGAAGTGCATGAAGCACCCCATGAAGAAATGGCCATAAACTTTGTAATAACAGGAGAATCCTGAATAGAGCAACGATCAACATTGATGCATACTTTGCAAAGAAGATTGCCTCGATCATTGATCATGATCCCGAGCCTGCATCTCGCAGAGTGCAAGAAAAGGCTAGATTGGGAAGAATGGAAAAGGCAATCAACTGCGAGTTAGTCTCTCCGAACAAGAGAGAGGTGTTTGAGCCGTATGCCGCACACCTCCCCATATAAACCCGTGAGGTCACAAATGGGTCTTTGTTGGAAGAGAAATGAAAACAACGAAGTTGTAAGGTACAAAGCAAGGCTTGTAGCTCAAGGTTTCACTCAACGTCCAGGAGTTGATTATGAAGAAACCTATTCTCCACCATGGGAGGAATTACCTTTAGATATTTGATCTCAATGGCGATCAACTTGAAGTTGAGAATGAAGCTAATGGATGTCGTCACAGATATTTGTATGGAAACTTGGATTCGGAGATATACATGAAAGTACCTAAGGAATTCCTATCCCAACCAAGATGGAGCAAATAGAAACACATGCTGATGTGAAATTGGAGAAATCACCGTATGGGTGAAGCGATCGGGAAGAATGTGGTACAATCGCTGAGTGACTTTCTCGCAAGAAAGGCTACACAAACAGCGAAGATTGTCCATGTGTGTTTATCTGGCGATCCCGAATGGATTACGTATAATCTCCGTCTATGTAGATGACTTGAACATCATTGGGACGGATGAAGAAATTGAAGAGGCATGCTCATACTTGAAGTCGAGTTTGAAATGAAAGATTTGGGTAAAATCAAGTTTTGTTTAGGCTTGCGGCTTGAACATGTCAAGGAGGAATCTTGGTACATCAATCAACCTACACACGAAAGTGTTGGAAAGGTTTGGTTTTGAAAAGTCATATCCTGCAAAGACTCCAATGGTCAAGGTCATTCCAAGTAGACCTAGACCCATACTGCACCTAGAGAAGAGGGGAGGAAGTCACGGGAGCAGAATTCCCGTGTCGAGTGCAATTGGAGCGCTCATGTACCTTGCGAATAGCACTAGGCCGGACATTGCATTCGCCGTGAATTTGCTAGCTCGATGCGATCTGAGAACCCACCAAAAGGCATTGGAAAGGGATCAAGGACATCTTCCGCTACCTCCAAGGAAGCAAAGACCTCGATGCATTCTTTAGAAGAAATAATGAATTGAATTTGGTTGGCTATGCCGATCTTTGGGTATTTATCGGACCAGATCTTGGCAAGTCCCAAACCGGCTATGTTTTCCTATGTGGAGGAACAGCAATTTCTTGGAAGTCGTCTAAGCAGACTCTTGTCTCGACGTCGACAAACCACTCGGAAATCATCGCTTTGTATGAAGCATCTCGTGAATGTGCATGGCTCAGAAGAATGGTTCACCACATCTAGAAGTCATGTGGTTTGAACATTGAGCAAACTCCCACGATAATCTATGAAGATAATGCAGCTTGTGTTGCCCAAGCACAAATGGGTTATGTGAAGAGCAATCTCACGAAGCATATCAACCCCAAGTTCTTCTATGCTCACGAATTGCATAAGATAAACGAGATCAAGATATTGCATACTAAGTCATGTGAAAATCTTGCATTTGTTCACTAAATCACTCCCAAAGATCTACCTTTGAAAGGTGCGTGAAAGGAATTGGGATGATGAGACTTAGAGAAGTGCAGATTTCAGGGGGAGATATGTCACATACTCCCACATGAATCCTGAGCATGAATTATGAATACCCAACATAAATCTTGAAGATTAGCAATTGAAGTTGGGTGAATTGTACTCTTTTTCCTTAGCAAGTTTTTCATGAAGTTTTCTTGCATAAGGTTTTTAACGAGGCAATTCGTGCAACATAGTGAAGCGTATGCTATGTACTCTTTCTCCAAGTATTTTTCCCACTGGGTTTTTCTGGAGTTTTAATGAGGCATATGCATCTCGCGGCAAAGGGCCCAAGGGGGAGTGTTAAGAAACCCTAATAGCCCATTGGAAGGCCCATGTGGTCCCTTAGCCAAAACCCTGGATGAGCGCTATAAAAGGAGGAGGGGTCCCCCCTAATGTACATGCAATCAAAAAGCAATAAAGAGTTCCGTCGTCGCTCCCCATATACCTGTGTCTCTCTCTCTTTCTGTTCTCCAATTCAGATCTGTTCGGGAACCCCGGACTATTCGATAGCGAGGTTCCTTAACAAGAATGACAGTAGATATTTTTTTAAGGCCGAATGAAACTCAAAATAGAACACGAAAACAAAAGGACAAACAATATATACAGTGAATAATAGAAAAGACCGAAAAATATTGTAGTAAAACATGTAGGCGCGGGAATCAAACACCAACCCTGTCGCATGAGAAGCGAGCGCTTTCCATATGAGCTAGCACAACTCTATGTTTACTCTTTCTAATAGATGGAACCGTAGTTTCTACGGTGCCTAGTGAAGGACTATGTGAAGATCCATCCATATTTGTGATGAGTATTTGATTTTATTTGAGTAAGGTGTGCTCAAGTTTGAGTTTGATTAGGTTTGATTTTCAAACAAGAGCTATTTGAATTGTTGTGTCGACCTCGAGTGGTTGAGACTCCGAGTGGTTGAGGCTCCGAGTGGTTGAGGATTAGGCTGGTCGGAGACCAGTCGTCTGACTCCGAGTGGTCAGGTCTTTGGCTGGTCGGATACCAGTCGTCCGACCCCGAGTGGTCGGGGCTTTGACTGGTTGCAGACCAGTCGTTCGACCCTGAGTGGTCGGGGCTTTGGTTGGTCGGAGACCAGTGGTCAGACCTCGAGTGGTCGGGATAGAATCCAGTGGTCAGACCTCGAGTGGTCGGTATGGAGACCAGTGGTCAGACCTCGAGTGGTCGGGATGGTTTATTGCATATCATTGTGGGCATTGCTATGTGATGTGTTTCCTTCTCTTTGATGGTTGCAGGGCGACGATGCTAAGGTCATGGTGAGGCGGAGGATGATCGGGACTAGGCGAGGAGCGTCGGAGGTCCAGACGGTTGGGAGATCACCGGAAGATGATCGGAGATGGAGTCCGGGCAAGTCAAGAAGACAAGGAAAGGAGATGATGCTAGCTAGATACCGCGTGGATCAATGAGGGCCGTCGGATTGCGGTCTAGTTGATAGATTAGTGGGTCTAGGTAGTGTGCTTTGAAAACCGTGCAAGAAAACCCGGTATGTGTGTGGGTTTTGGGTTAGCCCTTGCATGGCTGTGTGTGTGGCTTAATCCTAGCCCTTAGATGAGTGCTCTAGGGTTGAGGGACTCATCCAAGGATGATAGGTGGCCCAAGAGTAGTATAAATAGGGGTGGAGGGGTAGCCTCCTCCCTTTGAAGGTTTTTGATGTTTTTGATGCTCCTTTGAGCTTTGCCCACATGAATGTGAGGCTTTGTAACCTCTCCTTCCAGAAATGAAATGTTTCCTCGTATCATTTCTTTTTATTTGTGCATTTACATTACACATTTAAATTACACAATTTACATTATGCACTTAAATTCCGCACTTAAATTCCGCAATTAAATTCAGCACTTACATTCTTGCAATTTACATTTATGCAATTTGGATTTGCCTCCCCTCCTTCTAAATGCTGATCTTCTAGGATGTCTTGAGGGTGTTCATTTGGTTTTACATCTTTCTTACACCCTTGGATAGACCAGAGATCAAGTTTTTTTATTAAATTGCAAATCTGTTCAGAACTTGTTCTTCGTGCAGCAGTCAGTGTTTGATTTGTATAAAAATATAGAAAAATCATTTTTAAGTTATTATTTTTGGAGAAGGTGAAGAACTCATATATACATATGTATAAAATTTCTTGAGTCCACTGGTTGCACCGTTTGAGAGCTATGAAGTGAAAACCGAGCCTCAAACTTTCTTGTCGAAGTTCCTGACTGTCTGTATTGCTTGATTTTTCATTCTTATTCTACAAAGAATTATGAGGTGATTTTTGGTGGAGTGGTTCAAGTCTCAACTTCTCACTGGGACAACAATTCCCAAAAATTTTAAAGCAACATAAACTCACCAACCACCTGTTCCACCTGAGGACAATTTCTGAAAATCTGCTTTAAACTTTTCTGAAAAGAGACTTTGGTGTTTTAGCTTTATCTCTTTTAGAAAAGAAGTCTTTTGAATTAATTCCTCTTTTGTTTGGACTTTTGACAACCAGGATTGTGATTAAATACCCTTCACATGATTCATGGTTCTTATCCATGCAAGCTAGGGGTACACATAGTTGTCTAATTGTTCTGGATTTTTGGAGGCTGTGCGAATCTGAGAAGCATCAGTTCGGACGAAAATCTTTGGGTGCTTTAGATTTTTATTGCAAGAGTGTTTGGAGTACTTTGAGTGGGGGAAATTTTATTTGGGATCATTCACCCCCCCTCTGATCGCCATTTCGATCTTTCAATTGGTATTAGAGCCGGTTTTGCTCTTCCATAGATCTTGACCGGTCTCAAGAGCCATGGCGATGGACAAGTATTCCACCAAGCCTCCTATTTTTGCTGGAGTTGATTTTCCGTTTTGGAAATCGCGGATGGAGTCATACATCACTGCCCAGTGCTTCCTAATATGGCAGAAAGTGAAACTCCCGTATGAGGTTCCTGGTGATGAAAACGTCACGGCCGGAAATATGGCTGACGTTGAGGTGAACGCTAAGGCAAGGAACATCCTCATACAGGGTCTTAGCCGCAGTGAGTATGATAGGATTTCTCACCTTCGTTCTGCTCATGAGATTTGGGTAACCCTCGATGCTTACGAAGAGGGCACTACCCAAATCAAGACGGTTCGACAGGACCAATTCAAGCGTGAGTTCAACAAGTTTGAACAGCACGCTGGTGAGAGTCTTGACGAGTGTTTTGGTCGATTTACGAAGATTTTGAGCGACCTCCGAGCAGTCGGCTGCATATACCCTGACTCGAATAATGCTCGACATTTCTTGACCGCACTCGATCTTCGTGTTTGGGAAATGAAAGTGACCACCATCAAGGACACCACCGACCTGTCGACCTTGACTCTTGACGGGCTTTATTCCCGCCTCAAGACTCATGAGATCGACGTCGTCTCGCGGAAGACGAAGTCTTAGTCGATGTCTTTGGTCACCGATCCCATTGGATCCTCTCTTTACGATTCTTACATTGGTTTCTCTCTCTACCCTTTGCGAGCTAGCGATGACCAAGCGAAAAATTTCGAGAAAATGAGCTTGCTCTTCTTGCTCGCAAATTTTCATATGCATACAAGAGAGTGAGAGAGAGGAAGAGAGGTGGGATGATCACCTGTTTCGAGTGTGGTGGCCCCAACCACATTCGAGCAAACTGTCCCAAGCTGGAGAAGGGCAAAAACGAACAAGGCGGTTCGGGTAAGAACGACTACATCGACAAGAACCGCAACAAGAAGCCTCCAGTTCGCGAGCCGGCGCGTGAGAAGAAATACCGCAACTTCTCCAAGAACAAGAAGCTCTTTCACCGCGTCCTCGCCGCGCTTGACGACATCAATCTCTCTGACACGGAGACATGGAGCGACGAGGGCGAGGATGATCCGCAAGAGAAGAAGGGCGGCGATGACTTTTCCGGCATGTGCTTCATGGCCGACGCCAACGGCATCAGCGACTCGAGCTCTCTGATGACTCGGACGAGGTACCCTCCTATGACCAGCTCAATGAAGCTTTCTGCAAATTAGGAAAATTTCATGCTAGAGCTAGAGCTAGGTGTACGGAGCTTGAGAAGGAAGTAGGTACCTTGACTCGGGAGTTAGTTTCACTTAGATCTTCTCCTTCCCGAGTCACTGATGACTGTACTTTGTGTGATGCTTTGCTTGTGGAGTTAGAGAACCTAAGGACTATGCATGATAGTGTGTTGTCTGAACTAGATAGTCTTAGGTTGAAGAATGCTAGCAATGAATCTGTTGATACTCATTCTGTAGATGCTAGTTTTCTTCATGCTTACTCTACTCCTTCATGTTCAAATTGCCCTAAATTGCTTGCCGAAATTGATGCCATGAGCGATCACCTTAGGAAGCTTTCTTCTAGAAACGATGAACTTGAAATGCATGCTTCTAAGGAACCAATACTCATGTGAGGGTCAGAGGCAACTAAAACTTGACAATGAATCCTTAAATGTCAAGTGTGCTAAACTTGCTAAGGACTTACTAGATAAGTCACAAGAAAGTTGCTTGCGATGTTCTGTGATTGAGGGGGACTTGGATAAAATCCATGTCGAGCTTAGGAAGAAATTAGAAGACCAAGCCCATAGAATTAGAAATGCATCTTGCGTTTCTTGTGAGGCCCTCAAGATTGAGGTAGCCGTGTTGAGGGAGAAAAATGCACATGCTGAGAGAGCTCATCTTTCTGGTTCTTCTTCCTCTCCTTCCCCGTGTTCTTCTTGTGCTTCTTTCTTTCGAGATTGCCAGTATCTTATGAGCACTCTCGAGAAGTTTGTTGGAGGCAAGAAGAAGCTCAATCTTATTCTAGACCAATCCAAGATTAGTAGATTCAATCAAGGTCTAGGATTTGATCCCTTGGAGCATGCTCGGGCGCATCCTCCCACCATTGTGCGCGGCTCCAAGAGTGATGAGATTGTGGTAGCTCTCAGAGTGAGCACCACCGTGTTTAGGTCTGCTGGGGTTGTCCATAGGACTTCTGACCAGAAGGGTGTTACTCCTGTTGCTTCTATCTCTAGCAAGGCGAAGTACACATGCACCTTCTGTAAGAAGGATGGTCACCTAGTAGATTTCTGCTTCAGGCGCGCCAAGATCACTTGGCGTGAGCGTGTTGCTGCTCTTAGGGGTATTCAGTGTCATCCCCAGACCTTGAGTGCTCCTAAGGTACACACTGCTTCTAGACAGGTTAGAGAGTCGCCTGTTTTTGGGCAGCGTCCAGGACTCGGTTTTCATGTTGGTTCTTCGAGTTTTAGTCTTGGAGCTGTTCGTAGTCAGTCTTTCCGCCGTCCTCTTGATATTCCTCGTTTTTCTCATCAAGGCAGATATTAGCGGTGCGAGGCATTTTCTGGTAGGAGTTTTAGGCAGCTTCACTGGGGTGGTTCGGCTTTTGCACTACGGCAGGCCAACCCAGTTTCAGCTCCTAGATCATCTACTAGAGTTGCTACTAACCTTGTTAGGGTTAAACGTCAGAGAGACACTCGAGTCCAGTCTTCTTCAGTGGCTGGTACTCTGAGGCGTCGAGTGGTTCAGTATTGGGTCCCCAAGTCTTCACTCTATCCCAGTACTGAGTCATCTTTCCCTCTTGTGTCAATTCCTTGTGTCATGTCTATGCGATGATGCTTTTAATTGCCTTTTGCCTTTCTCATGGCATGAGTCGCTTGAGGCTAGCTTGAGGATGTGATCACTGCCTAGTGGAGTGGATTTGGGTCATCTTGTGGACTTGTCATTTCTTAGTTCAATTCTTAGTCCATGAGTTGTCTTGAGGCATCATCTTCGCCGTGCATAAGTAGTGGACCTCGTTTTTCCTCGAGGTACCTACTCACGGCAAGAGTTGCAGGTAAGTATGTTGGTCATGTTGATCTTTACTAATCTCATCTAGGATCAGTTTGTCGCTTTTCAATGTTGGCACTCGATGTGAATTCCGAGTTGGCCTTTGCGGCTTGTCTCTAGAGGATTGGATCTTCCTGCATGACCATCATGAACATCATGCTAACCTGCATGTAGTTTCATCTTTGTCTGCCTCGTGTTTCGCTCCACAAGTGTTGAGCTTCATGATAACAGCTTTGGGGACTTCCACTTCCATGGTTAGCTATCTCATACCCTCATGTCGGTTATACTTGTGATCATCATTTCCATGACATGTTGTGATTGCTCTTGCTCCCATGTGTATTATATGTACTTTGCTAGGTCTTGTTAGTTTTTGTCTGTCTTGTTTTGTGCCATAGCATGTTTTCCCCAACCATCTTTGTACTTCATGTATTATATCCTAAATTCATTAGCTCTTTCCCAGCATGTGATTTTCTTGTTTTTATCCTGTCCATGATATTGTTTATTTGGTATGAGCATTTGTGTTAACTATGGGCACGTGCTATATATCATTTACTTTATTTTGTCATAAGTAGTATCTAGATTATATGACCCTGATTTTCTATTACATCCATGATTAGCTTTGTTTAGACTTTGTTTGTCAGACTTTGTGCTACATGTGAATGCCTTTCATGAGATTAGGGTCATATGATCTAGCTGCCGCTGTATGACTTATATTGTTCATGATCACCTTTTATTGTCCTTCATGCTTATATGCTTCATACCTATTTTTGCATGAGCTTGTATTCTTCATTCATGGCATGTATTCATCATCATGCATAGAGTGTTGCCATAAGTAGCTTCTCATCTTTGTGTCCATTGTCACCATTTACTTTCATGCTGTCTGTGTCCTCATGACCTTTTGTTTGGTCTTCTTTTGACGGGCCTTTTCGCAAAGATGTAAATATTGTTATTGAGATTATGGATAAATGGATCTTGATGTTGCTAATTGGTTTGTTTTATGCATGATCCTCTTTGGTTGTCTTCATTCATCTTGCTCATGTTATATCTAGTAGCATGTTGTTGTGCTTCTTTGTGGTATTTCTTCATTTACATGCTCATTGCCATGTTTAGGGTAGTATCTTGATCCATGTATTTCTAGGCTTGCACATGATCCCTGCTAGAATTTTGTTGCTGTGATGCACCTTGCTTAGCTTCTTCTCACAACATGACGGTGCTATGATGCACCTTCTTTGTTGTTTATCATGTGGATATGTTTTCACTGTTGTCTATAGATATATGGATCTTGATGCTATCTTTAGCTTGGTTGTGATCATGATCTTATATTACCTTCTCGCATCATGTTCATGCTCTAGATGATCATTTGCCACACTTTTTCTCAGATCTTGTCCATTCGTGCCTAGGAACTGGATCCGCTAACCCCGCTTTGAAAGCATAGATTTGTTGGATGCATGTGTGTAGGCTTTGTTGGAGACCATCATCCTAGGAATATCTCTAAGTCTTCTTCCTCTGCTTTTTGGATCCTCTTCAGGTCATTTGCCACTATTTGCACTACACTGCAGTAGGTAAGTACCTTTGAAAATGTTGATGATAGTGATGGGTCTCTTAGGAGGTTGTGATTCTTTTGTAGGTAGAGCTTGTGTCCTGTTTATCTAGAGTATTTTGGTTGGACTTCTAGCATAGTTAGGTTGCTTCTTACCTTGAGCCACCTTGCTCCTTAGAGACCATGTGGTTTTAGATCTTATCTCTTCTCCTCTAGCTTTCTACCTATCTCTTGTGAGGTGAGAGTTTTAGAGTGTGCCTCAAGGGGAGTAGAGTGTGTTCAGGGGGATTTGAGCTTGGGTTTATGAGCTTGGCATTTCTTGAGGGGGAGTTGATCTGTATTTTATGTACTATATATTTTCTTCCAGCATTTCCTTTCTTCTTCTGGGTGACTTTGGGCTTATTTTCTTGAGTTGAGTTCACTCACTTAGAATTCTAGCATGCCTTGCATGGTCCTCTTATCTTGTGCTTTAGGTTGCTATCATGCGTGATTAGTCTCTCTCTCTTCTCTCTAGGTTGAGTTCCCTCACAGTCTTATAAGTCTAGCGTGTTTTGGGGCCTCCCAGCGCAGCAGAGTGTCATGTGCACTCCTTAGTTGGGATCTAGAGTCGACTTCCTATGTCGTCTCTGGGAAGATAAGAACGAGTCCGAGCCGTAGTGAGTCTCTTCTATCTTATCTATGCTCAATAGCCATCCAGCTTTGCGGTTTCTCGACTTCTTCTCCTCATTACGTATTTACGGTTTCATTGAGTTCATTTGGGTCTTTCTTGAACTTAATTCTGCTAATAACTCAACTTGAACTAGATTTGTGCTTAAATTGACTCATATACTGAGGGGGAGTTTGGGAATCTGTTCATGCATTGCATATAGACTGCATTTCCTGTTTAATGAGCTTTGTCTAGTATGCAATTGACTCAATCTTCATGCTATACACCATGCTACATCATGTGGAGGAAATCACTAGCTTAGATATGTCCAAGTTCATTTAACTTGCTAAGCTTAAAAATGAAATAAGCATTAAATGAAGAACTTGATGAAACTTGTTGCTTTTACTTGCTAGGTTTCTTTTCTAGAGGTTTGTGCCATAATTTGAGAAATTTTGGAGTTCTCTAGAGTCCCTATAGCAACTTGGGTGAAACTAGTTTGATTCATGCTAGAGTCCTTCAATTGCTCATAAATCATTGTGCTAAAAATGAAAATTAAACAAAATTGACTCTTCTTGTGCACATACGACTCAACACCTTGCATTCACAAGACCGCTTCCCATTGTACTTGGGATGAACTTGGAATACATCGTGTTTGACCTAGACCATCCTCTTAAGAGTTCATCTTGAGATGGTCGCATACGGCTTGAGTCAATTGGTTGTTAAAAGAAAATGCAAATAAATTAAAAACAAAGATATATGTGGGTAAAGAATGCAAATAATGTCAAACATTTGCACCCCGCTATGTCTTGTATGATGATAAATCAAAAATTTGCATTAAGTGATAAATGAGCCCGAAGGACCTTGTATGCTCTTCTAGATTCCCCAAAGTGTTGAGTAGGTTGAACTCTTGGTTTTCCTTTTGATCCTTAGAGTGGCTATTCTTCTATTTTTGAAACTAAAGCTAAGTGTTGCACTTGTCAAATCTTGCTAAAAATGAAATATTCAAATCTAAGCTTGTATTTGCACTTAGACATGTCTTAGACTAGTCTAATCTAAAAAATGACTAGCTTGGTGTCATATCTTGCCATTGCGTTCAATTGGATAATCTTCAAAGCTCCCTTAGGTTGTATTTCATGCATACATAAAAAGAGGGAGAAAATTCCATTTTGATGCCTATATTGCCAAAAGGGGGAGAAAATGTAGAAAAGGCATCATTAAAAAAAAAGAGATAAAAATGTGAAAGCTTTTTGGTTCTTATGATCTTTGTAAATCTTTGCTATTTCTTATGGATCATAATCACATTTGGCACTTATGATTGGTGTATAGAGCTTTTGTGGAAAACTTGCTCTCTTTTTTCCATGGTCTTGCTCTAAATTCTTTCTGCCAACTTGATCATGATTTTATATCTTTCTCTCTTGACCAAGTTTGGCTTTGCAATCAAATTGCTTTCTTCTTCTGTTATTCAAACTCAAATTTATGCCTTTTGTGTGGTTTGTCAATATACTCATCAAGGGTGAGATTGAAGGACCATGTGGAGGTCCATCCATGTTTGTGATGAGTATTTGACTTTATTTGAGCAAGGTGTGCTCAAGTTTGAGTTTGATTTGGTTTGATTTTCAAACAAGAGCTATTTGAATTGTTGTGTCGACCCCGAGTGGTTGAGACTCCGAGTGGTTGAGGCCCCGAGTGGTTAAGGATTAGGCTGGTCGGAGACCAGTCGTCTGACCCCGAGTGGTCAGGTCTTTGGCTGGTCGGATACCAGTCGTCCGACCCCGAGTGGTCGGGGCTTTGGCTGGTTGCAGACCGGTCGTTCGACCCAGTGGTCGGGCTTTGGTGGTTGCGCATCGGTCGTCCGACCCCGAGTGGTCGGGGCCTTGGCTGGTCGGAGACTAGTGGTCAGACCTCGAGTGGTTGGGATGGAGTCCAGTAGTCAGACCTCGAGTGGTCGGGATGGAGACCAGTGTTCAGACCTCGAGAGGTCGGGATGGTTTGTTGCATATCATTGTGGGCATTGCTATGTGATGTGTTTCCTTGTCTTTGATGGTTGCAGGGCGACGATGCTAGGTCATGGTGAGGCGGAGGATGACCGGGACTAGGCGAGGAGCGTCGGAGGTCCAGACGGTTGGGAGATCGCCGGAAGATGATCAGAGACGGAGTCCGGGCAAGTCAAGAAGACAAGGAAAGGAGATGATGCTAGCTAGATGCCGCGTGGATCAATGAGGGCCGTCGGATTGTGGTCTAGTTGATAGGTTAGTGGGTCTAGGTAGTATGCTTTGAAAACCGTGCAAGAAAACCCGGTATGTGTGTGGGTTTTGGGTTAGCCCTTGCATGGCTGTGTGTGTGGGTTAATCCTAGCCCTTAGATGAGTGCTCTAGGGTTGAGGGACTCATCCAAGGGTGGTAGGTGGCCCAAGAGTAGTATAAATAGGGGTGGAGTGGTAGCCTCCTCCCCTTGAAGGTTTTTGAGGTTTTTGATGCTCCTTTGAGCTTTGCCCACATGAATGTGAGGCTTTGTAACCTCTCCTTCCAGAAATGAAATGTTTCCTCATATCATTTCTTTTCTTTGTGCATTTACATTACACATTTAAATTACGCAATTTACATTATGCACTTAAATTCCGCACTTAAATTCCGCAATTAAATTCAGCACTTACATTCTTGCAATTTACATTTATGCAATTTGGATTTGCCTCCCCTCCTTCTAAATGCTGTTCTTCTAGGATGTCTTGAGGGTGTTCATTTGGTTTTACATCTTTCTTACACCATTGGATAGACTAGAGATCAAGTTTTTTTATCAAATTGCAAATCTGTCCAGAACTTGTTCTTCGTGCAGCAGTCAGTGTTTGATTTGTATAAAAATATAGAAAAATCATTTTTAAGTGATTCTTTTTGGATAAGGTGCAGAAGTCATATATACATCTGTATAAACTTTATTGAGTCCACTGGTTGCACCATTTGAGAGCTATGAAGTGAAAACCGAGCCTCCAACTTTCTTGTCGAAGTTCCTGACTGTCTGTATTGCTTGATTTCTCATTCTTATTCTACAAAGCATTATGAGGTTATTTTTGGTGGAGTGGTTCCCGTCTCAACCTTTCACAGGGACAAAAATTCCCAAGAATTTTAGAGCAACAGAAACTCACCAACCACCTGTTCCAACTGAGGACAATTTCTGAAAATCTGGTTTAAACTTTTCTGAAAAGAGACTTTGGTGTTTTAGCTTTATCTCTTTTAGAAAAGAAGTCTTTTGAATTGATTACTCTTTTGTTTGGACACTTGACAACCAGGATTGTGATTAAAAACCCCTCACATGATTCATGGTTCTTATCCATGCAAGCTAGGGGTACACATAGTTGTCTAATTGTTCTGGATTTTTGGAGGGTGTGCGAATCTGAGAAGCACCAGTTTGAACGAAAATCTTTGGGTGTTTTAGATTTTTATTGCAAGAGTGTTTGGAGTACTTTGAGTGGAGGAAATTTTATTTGGGATCATTCACCCCCCCCCTCTGATCGCCATTTCGATCTTTCACCTAGCACCAGCCGGCAAACTCACCCCTATATCTCAACATTAGTATGTTATATAGATTAGGACCTATTAAAATATTTGAGTCAAATTTGAATTTTAATGTTTGAAGGTAAGATTAAAAGAACCGAATTGATTGGTATCGTAAGTCTGTTCATATTGTATCGGACGCTGGCTCGAATTAAAAACCCACAACCTCAATGTAAGTAGTTTGCTCGACCCACCTACCATAAATACTTATCCACACGTCCACACTAACTCGTCCAAACTACTCATTCCGCCTCTCCCTAACTGCTCCATCCACCGGTTTCTTCCTATTTCATCTTCCTCTTCACTTCGCCACCACGGCACAACCACATTAACTCATATGACTCCATGAGCTCTCTCTCTCTCTGAGCTCTCTCCTCCCATTGCCCAGTATAGATAATCCACTCAACCCAGCATGACTACTTTCTCCATCCCCCTCTCTTAGAGCTGGTGAGGAGGGGGTGTCGTGGCGACGCACCAAACATCAATTGGATGAGTTGGAGGACAGCAGATATGTGTGAGAGGTAGTTGGTGGTGGTGTATGGCAAGCGGATTTGAGCCTATCGCCGCTAGCCATGACACCACGGGCTCGCTATACCTCGCATGCTTTGTGGCTGGGTTGACAAAGCTTGTAGTTATGCACTTCCACATCCTCTGATCTAGGCTCGTCATTGCCCCTACTCCCCTCATACAGATTGGGTTGTTGCGAGCGTTTCCACAATTTGTTGCGACCTTTTTTTAATTGTTGCATGCATTGGTTATTTTGTTGTAATATGTTTTTTGAAATGTTGTAGCTAGAGATTTTTGTTGCAATTGTGGATTTGATTTCTTGCACAAGATTTTTTTTCCATGTGGATTGTTAGTTAGTCGCACCCATTCTGCACGAGAGGTTGTTGGCTTGTTGAAAATAGAGATTTTGTTGCACATTCATTGGGATCTTGTTGCGCCACCATGTAAAATTGTTGCAACTATTTTTCTTAGTTTTGTATTTTGTTACACATATTAGTTTGTAACATCCCAAAAATTTGAGTTTTGGAATGTTTGATTTCAAAATTGAACCAATTGTATTTTACTTGAATTAATTCTAGCTTAATTTGAATTTCTAAATAAAGAAAGGATTTAATTTGACTAAACTATTCATCAAACTAAAGAATTTCAGTTTTAGTTGGGTTCCTTGTGCTCCAAGGAATTTTTCTGTATTTTTGGGGATTTTTATGAATTTATTTGCATTTAATTGATTTTCTGGATTTTTCTTAATTGGAAAAGGATTTTATTTCCAAAAGCCTCTCGGGTCGAATCTCCGCCGGCCCGTTTCTCTCGGCCCACCTCGCCAGCCCGCTTTGCGCAGCCGCCAGCCCAGCCAGCCCACGCGCCACCGCCGTCGGATGGACGACACGTGGACGGTTGAGATGCGGCCACGTCGCCGCCGCGCGTGCCCTAACCCTAGCCGCCGCCGCGTCTAAACCGCGTCCGCCGTCGCCCTTGGAGTCCGGGTCGGACACGGCCTCCGAGGCTGCTATTTAAGCCGTCACACCCCCTCCGAGGTTCGCCGTTTTCCGCCGCCCCGTTTGCCCTCCTTCTCACCGCCCGAGGCCTCTCCGTCACGTCGTGCGACCTCGCCGAAGTTCGCCGCTGTGCCGAACCTTTCCACCGCCCAATCTCCACCGCCGGTGTGTCTCCGCCGCCGCCGTTTGCTTTTCCGCCTTGGCCGCGTCGCCCCCTCCCTGGTCTGCCTTGTCCCCAGCCTGATCCATCGCCGTGCACCGTTCGCCGCGCCTTCTTCCTCACCTTCGGTAAGCCCCGCGCCGCCGCTCCGCCGTCGCTCCTCGCTGCGAGCCTCGGCCGTTCGATCGTTGGTTTGCGGCTCGATCGCGCCACGCCCTTCGCCGCCAGCCCGCTCCTTGGCGTCCCGATCGCCCTCTCGCCAGATCTGCGGCGATGTGGCGCTGCGTCGGCCAATGGCGTGGCAACCGCATCATCACCAGCTGCGTCGGTAGCGAGCCGCCAGCGTCGTGATGACGTCGGCCGTCTTGCCGGGTGCACGGTGAACCGTCGCGATGCCATGGACCCAGTCCACCGTGAACCCGATGACGTCAGCGTTGCGCAATAAATCCTTTTTCCGTATAAAAATAAATCCAGAAATTATGATTTTCTGTATTTTTCTCTGAATTTAATCTTTCGGAGGCCCGTTCTCGCTCATACGAACTCCGATTGAGGCAATTCGAGTTTCTAAATTTTTCTAAAATCAAGATCTATCTTCCAGAGCCATTTATTTTTAGTTTTGAGCTTGTTTGAGTCTCTATTTTGTATTTATTTGGTTTCGTTGCTTCTTTTCCGGTAGACGCTAATTCGAGGGAGCAAACGAAGACTTTGAAGACCAAGACTCAGCACCAGATCAGCAAGGCAAGTCGTAACCTTTGATCATATTGATCCAATGTTTGCAAAGTAATTTTTTTTATACACTTGCATGCTATTTACATATCAATGTTTATTTAATGGGAGTAGATGTATACCTAGTTGACATTATGCCACCTTGATTAGTTGTATGCCATGTATCCATTGTCAAACCTAGGTTGGGACATTACTAGTTGGACATGATCATTATACCAACCCTGGGTTATCGTAGTTATGCTTAGACATGCTTATATATATGTTGGGATTCATATCACATGTTGAATAATATTAATCTTGACTTAATGAGATATTGAATCGTAGCCGGTAGCCACTGTTGTAAAATTTGTTGTACCATGGTGGGGTTTGCAATTGGTCTTGGTTGAACGAATTGTTTTCCCTCGAGCAAGTGATCGTGCAGTAAAGGGGGTGCTTTCTAGCACATTGGGATGTGGATGTCTTGCCTGAGACAACTTAAGGACTTAATCTTGTGCGCCACTGAACTGGGCCTAACCGTACTACCACATGTCTGGAATGGGACATATCTAGCTGATTAATTTGCAATGTCTAGCCTTGAGTACTGCCAGTTGGTGGTGTGGGTTCTGGGATGGATGGGTAGATTCGCAAGGCGCAAGAGGGGGCCCTAAGGGGCGAAACCTTAGCGAAGCGATCACCGAGTTTAGACAGTGCATTGTAAAGGCTTTGTCATGATATCTCTGTGACACACCAAAGGAAGTGTGTTAAGATCGATTGCACAAAGAGATGATCAAGTCTTGTGGGTAAAGTTGTACAACCTCTGCAGAGTCTAAAACTATTCGAATAGCCGCGTTCGCGGTCATGGACAAAGCCCGGGAATTTCACACGGGGTATAGAGTGTTTCATAAAATGTGGAATGTGGAATTATTGGGATGTGAACGGGGAGTTCACTGTTGTTTTGTTGTCTATCATTGATTTATCAATCATTTGTTTACCTTTTTACAAATATGCTTTCAATTTATTTATTGTATTTCAATTCAAGTTACTGCTTTCTGCAAATGAAACATATAGCCATCCTTGTCAAGCCGTGCATGAATATATTGCATCAATTCCCTACGGCTTGATGAATACCTTTGTACTCACGGCTTTATGCCCTTGTTGATCAGTTGCTGAAGGAGATAATGAATATCATGAGGAGGAATTCTATGAAGACTACGTGGATTAGGAAGGCGTTCCCCAGACGATTGCCTGTGGCATGTCGAATAGCTCAAGTTATCTTTTCCGCTGCAATAGTATTTGTTTCTTAAGCCTTAATGCATAATGGTGTAAACATTTACCATAAGATCGTTTGCTTTATTCAATAATAATTTGCTTCTTCTTAGTTAATTCGTTGTATGGGATGATATTTCATCTATGTTTCCACTGTGTGCACTAGCGTGATCCTGGACTAGTGCAGTATACACAGAGGGTTTCAGATTTGTAAATCCGGGTCCCGACATAATTACAATTATTACATGTATTATTTAGTGATATTGCACTAACACGAATAATCATACGGCCAATTCCTAGTCCTTGCGTGTGTCTATTCCAACAGATTAATCATTAATGGCATTGGCCTGGTTGCAAAAGGCTTCCTAGGGGCGAGGCAGGTCTAGGGTTGTATTTTGTGATCCTTATTTAGGAAGTCTTAATTTGTGAGACCCACGTGTCGAAGAAATAAATTGTGGGACCTACGTTTCACAGAAATAAATTCATGGAAAAATTAAATGCAGAGATGGGATTAGAACACAGGACGTTAGGCACACAAGGCTAGATTTGCGCATTGGGCTGAGCTTTTTTGGTTGGCCCGTAACACGGTAGACACGACACGACTGAAGCATGATATGACACAGTATGTGCATGGGTCGAGCCAGCACGGTATGAATGATATGGTTGTACCGGGCCTTACGATCAGGCACGGCACAACACGTCAGCATGGGTCGTGTTTGGGCCAACACGACACAAAACAGGCTCGATGGGTCCGATTTAGGCACAACATGCGGTAGGGTGCTTCGTCGTGATACTACGTCATGTTGTGGCTCGCTCTACGGTCGACGGCTTTTGCGGTCCTCACATGCGGAGAAAGGGAAGACAACAAAGATGCTAAAAGGTGAAGAATGGGGATTGGAGAGTATATGCTTACTGACATTGAGCATACGCACCGAGCCGCTTCACATTGGGTAACCTATATTAGGTGTAAGGTTTTTAACGAGATAGTAACTCTGTACCTGTTCAAGAATGAATAAAATTTAGTACTTTTTTCCAGTATTTGTTTCCACTTCCTCAGCTCGGTACGTCTCCAACTCCTTTCATCTCGTCGCAATAGTGCAAATGGGACAAACCTGGACCGACACGGCACGAATCACAAATAGGCTATGCCTGAACTCGCCGAAGGTAAACTGGGCTGACACGGCATGGCACTGTAGGCCGGCCGGGCTGTAGCTGCATGACACGGTTTAGACACGCTGCCTGATGAGCCTATGCCGTGCTGACCCAACACGACACGATGCCCACCTCTACACAAGGCTAGCAAACGGTGCGGATTGTTATATTTTTTGATCCTTTAATTTGTGCACCCACATTTCAGAGTGGATTCGAACCGAGGACGTTAGGCATGCAAGGCTAGCAAACGTTGGCGTGCTAGGTTTAAGGATTGTTTTAACCCTCTAAAATTCAAATTGAAACGTAATCTTTTGACTGGTACGCAAATTTTGGTTGGTGTTTGCACCAGAATTTGGAAAGTCTAATCAAAATCGGCAAGAAAGTCAAATGTACAGAAACTAACAGACGATTTGGAAAGATTTGAAGATATTTGGCAAACGGCGAGAACTTTGAGGGAAAGCTATCCGAAATAAGGCCGATACGGATCAGGTTTTGTAACGTGTTGTAATAGGACACGATCGGCCAATGGGTATAAAAGAAGGGCCAAAGCAAACTGCAAAAGGAGACAACACAATCAAACACCAATCTACATTACTTTTTCCTGTCGACTAGGAGTAGTTCTTGTAATTTAGTATTTGTAATTCAATCTTGATCAATAAAATTGCGCATCGCCGATTGTTGGTCTTCTTCAAATTATGCCCCAGGTTCGATTTGTTCTGATTTTGTTGCGCATCGCCTTCTTCAGAATCGATCTGCCTTTATCCTCTGATTAGCCTTAATCGGCTAATTATACTTACCTTGTTACCCTTTTATTTCGATTTAATCGGCTTCAAGCTGATTGAGTCTAAGCCGATTGATCTTGACGATCGGCTTTGTGTGAATTTTATATTTTTACCTTGTCGATTACAGGTCAAATCGACTGGCACGCTCTGAACCAGGTGTTCGTCTGGTGTGTTGTTGTCAGAAACCCTACTTCATATTTTTGACGCCAACACACTCTTGGCACGCCCGGTGGGACCAATGTCTTCGTGAGGGAAGTCGATTCCGCTGTCCGATCTCAGCGCAGAAGCTATAATCATCCCAACAATGGATGATTTGACACCAGAGCAACGTAGAGAAATTGAAGATCGGAAAACTGCGCTAGAAGAGATGATGCTAAATTGCTATCAGAAAACTAGACGTGGCGTCACTCAAAAAACCGCCCTGCTGACGGTCAATGCCCTGGGGGATGTAGGTGTCACAGAACCGGTAAGCCGATATCTACCTGCTCAAGCCGAATTATCGGCTATGATTAATCAATCTATGCACCACGCTTTAATAAACTAATCATCGGCTCTTGTCACCACGCTTAAGCCGATGATAGCAAATAGTGTTAAAACTATCGCCCAGGAATTGACCTCGTCCAGTAGTCTGCTTGACCCATTACAAACTCTGCCAAATTACCCTGTTCTTTCAGTAGCGCAAAACACGCAGAGCACACTAGCCGATCCTAAACCATCAGCTATAACCTCACCCCTTACCATGATGCCTACTCAACCCACCATCATATTGCCTAGAGACCCTCGGCCAAGTGGGGTGAGCCATTACCAGGCTTACACCGACGCCGCCAAATTACAAACCTGCCACTGTCGGTTGGGTCTGAGAGATACCCACATGATTCTACCATGCCTAGAAATCCAGGTCCGCATAGGGTAATGACTTATTCAGAACCTTTTGTCCCAGTACCAGAGCCCCAAGTTAGACATAATAGGTACGATCAGTACACTCATCTGCCATCAGCTCAACCTAATTGGCAACTCGAGTTTGCACTCGGGGGGCAGAATGCCAACTATGACCAACATTATTAAGGGCCTACTATTCTAGTGGCCGATAATGCAAACTGGGCCGATCAAATCTCTGCCGTATTGAGGGATCAATTCGGCATACAGCCAAAAGGAAAGGTTATCGGCTATAGAAAGCCGTATCCTGATTACATAGATCGCATGCCTTACCCTCACAATTTCAAAGTCCCAGATTTTGCAAAATTCTCTGGTGACGACTCGATTACTACCCTGGAGCATATCGGACGCTTTATCGCGCAATGCGGTGAAGCAGCTCAGTCCGATAGACTGAAAATAAGACTGTTCCCATTGTCATTGTCCAGGGCAGCTTTTACTTGGTTCACTTGTTTGCCTCCAAATTCGGTCCATTTATGGAACGATTTGGAAAGCCGATTTCACGAATACTTTTTCCCAGGCAGTTTAGAACTCAGGATCTCCGACCTAAGCTCTGTTTGCCAGAAATTTGGAGAATCGGTGACTGATTATATTAAAAGATTTAGAGAAATCAGAAATTGATGTTTTAGTGTCACATTACCCGATAACCAACTCGCTGATTTGGCTTTTCAAGGGTTAATTCCACCACTTAGAGAGAAGTTTGGAGGACAAGAGTTCACCGATCTAAGTCATTTGGTTCATCGCGTGTCGGCTCAAGAAAGCCGATTCCCAGATAATAAAGTGTTTAAAGATAGATTTAAAAATAGTAGTAATAAAGAAAAAAGATAAAGCCAAAATTAATATGGTCGACTATTGTCCGAGCGATTCTTCAGAAGACGATGAAGCAGAGATAAACATAGCCGAATGGATAAAAGGGTCCAAAAAATCCTTAGTCTGTTCTTGGCTCAAGCCGACTAGGTATAAGTCGGAAGTCAAGTACTCCTTTGACGTCTCCAAGTGTGATCGTATTTTTGATTTGTTTTTGCAAGAAAAAATAATATGGTTGCCCGAAGGACTTGTCATACCATCGGCTGACAAGATCAAGAAATGCAGGTATTGCAAGTGGCACCATTCTTTTTCTCACAATACTAATGATTACAAAATTTTCCGTCAACAGATCCAGTCGGCTATCGAGGATGGTCGGTTAAAATTCGCTGATGAGCCGACTATGCAAGTTGATGCTGATCCATTCCCTATTAACATGGTACAATGTTCGGGCAAAGGAAAAAAGCCAATGCATGATGAGCCAAAAAGGGATCGGCAAGTTGATATTCAGTCAAATTCAAATGGCAGTCAGACATTGAAGATTACAATTGGTTCGTTACAAATAGAAGCCGATCATGAAGGGAAGAATTCAAGAACCATTAAACCCAAAGGAAATCCTCAGGTGGTAGATGGTATAAAGCCGAAAAGTCACCATCAAGACAGCCAACAAAAAAGCCGGGACCAATGTTTTCTCAGTTAATGGAGAAATATGAAAGGAGGAATAGTCGACCACGATATCCTACTCGTCGGTCGGATAATTTGATCACACTGAAAACATGGAGAGAGCGCATAGAAGGTGTCCTTTTTGGCAGTTTTGTTGGGAAAGGGGGGTAGCATTGCCATCTCCGTATACATGCCCGATGGTGCATTATCCCTAAGACGATTGTCCTAAACAATCGGCTAGAGATAGGTTGTTTGGGTCGATTCGAGACCATAACAAAAGTTACAGAAGGCCTGTTCGCGAAAGAATATCTGAACCAGATCAGGCATCAGACCAGGTTGTAACACAAAGGCCTGGTTCAGATCGGGAAAATTTGGCTGGCCAAATATGAAAGCCAGTAGAGCCCAAACCTAGGTGGTGCCCACCTGGCCTTAGCCGATCACAGCGCAGACGGCTTCAGAGACTAAGAACTCAAGAGATCAGAGAAGCCGATGCAGAAAAACAGAGGGATGAGACTTTTAATGAGCTTCGTCTGATCAAGGTTATCAAGAAGGAATGGAGGGAAAAAGAACAGGTCGAGGAAGATTTTGAGTCGGCAGATGACCTGGATTCTCCTATGATTAGGGACGATACACCTCCGATGGATATCAATATGGTGTTCACATTGCCAGTCGAATTCAAAATCAAAACCGAATCGGCTAAAGAGACTTTTGCTCAGTCATGTTCAGGCGTCCAAAATGCAATCTTCGAGAAATCGAGAGATGATCATCGGAATCTAAAACCATTGTATCTGAAAGGGTATATAAATGGCAAGCCGATATCAAGGATGCTGGTAGACGGTGGAGCTACAGTAAATCTAATGCCGTATACCTGCAAGAAATTGGGTAAGTCCGATGAAGACTTGATTAAAACTAATATGGTTTTAAACAACTTCACAAGCGATCCCACAGAGGCGGCGTTATGGTTACAGAATTGACTGTCGGCAGTAAAACTTTGCCGACCGCATTCTTTGTCATTGACGCTAAGGGAAATTACAGTGTTCTGCTTGGTCGAGATTGGATTCACGCCAACTGCTGCATCACGTCAACTATGCTTCAAGCGCTTGTTCAATGGAATGGAGGGGAAGTTGAAGTTGTCACAGCTGACAGATCGGCTCACATCGCCATGGCCAGTTCTGATGCGAATTGGCAACACGAAGAAGCTGGATGTATATCGGGAAAAATGCTGGATGACTGTGACTTCATTTGCGTGAGTAAGTCAGGACTTATGCCGATCAGTGTCAAGCCAGGCACATTTGATCGAACAAATGAAGTATTGCGCCGATGGGGACAAGAAAAACAATGAATGCATTACAAGATAAAATGCAAAGCTATCGGCAAATAACAGATAGCTATGAGGCTATAGAAGATTTTCAAGAGATTGAAAAGTTGGGTCAAGGCTTCACATCCACTGATCTGCTTGAAGAAGTCGATATAGGTAGTGGTGATAGGAAAAGACCAACTTTTATTAGCGCAAAATTAGATGTAAAATACAAAGAAAGGTAGATCAAAATCCTTAGAAATTATAAAGATTGTTTTGCTTGGGAGTATCACGAGATGCCTGGTTTAAGCCGACAGTTGGTAGAACATCAGCTACCTATTAAACCAGGATATCGGCCGTTTAAACAGTACCCGAGACATTTTAATCCAGCACTGTATAATGTTATAAAAGAGGAAATAGAACGATTGTTGGAAGCAAAATTTATTAGGCCTTGCCGATAGGCGCAATGGGTTTCCAACATTGTTCCAGTCATGAAGAAAAACGAAAAACTTCGGGTGTTTGTCGACTTTAGAGATTTGAATAAGGCGACGCCAAAAGATGAATACCTGATGCCCATAGCCGATATGCTTATCGATGCTGCATCAGGGAATAAAATCATAAGTTTTCTGGACGAAAATGCCGGATACAATCAGATATTCATGGCATAAGCCGATATACCAAAAACAGCTTTTAGATGTCCTGGTGCCATAGGTTTATTCGAGTGGACGATTATGACTTTCGGTTTGAAGAACGCTGGGGCAACATACCAGCGAGCTATGAATCTGATTTTTCATAACTTAATTGGTCACATTATCGAAATATATATCGATGATGTCGTAGTAAAATCTGCAGATAACTTGCAACATTTGGCCGATTTAGAAAAGGTTTTCCAGAATATAAGATCGCATGGCTTGAAGATGAATCCTTTCAAATGTGCATTTGGCATGTCAGCTGGGCAGTTTTTGGGCTTCATGGTACATGAAAGAGGTATTGAACTCAATCAAGCAAGGGTGAAAGCCATAGTTGAAACAATGCCGCCAACATGCAAAAACGAATTACAAAAGTTGATCGGCAAGATTAACTATCTCCGAAGGTTTATCTCAAACCTTTCTGGTCGGATTCGTGCTTTTACCCTACTGTTGAAATTAAAGGATAATCAAGAATTCGTGTGGGGAATCGATTAGCAAAAGGCTTTTGATGACGTCAAAGAATATCTACCTAATCCTCCGGTTTTGGCCGCACCACGAAAAGGGATTCCTTTCAGGTTATATATATCGGCTGAGGAAGAAACTATCGGAGCTGTTTTAGCACAAGAAGTCGATGGTAAGGAAAGGGTTATCTTTTATTTAAGCCGACGCCTACTTGATGCTGAAGTCAGGTACCCTTTCATTGAGAAATTGTGTTTGTCTTTATATTTCTCATGTACAAAGCTAAGACATTATATTTTAGCACGGCTTGTAAGGTGGTCTGTAAAACCGATGTTATAAAATATATATTATCAGCTCCAATTTTATGAGGTCAACTTGGCAAATGGGCTTATGCCTTAATAGAGTTCGACCTGATTTACGAATCGACTAAAGTAGTTAAGGGACAAGTTCTGGCCGATTTTATAACAGGGCATGATACTGCTGCCGATTGGTATCTATAGCCCCTTGGCAATTGTTTATTGACGGGTCGGTGTGCAGAGAAGGTGATAGAATCGATATTGTACTCATATCACCCAAAGGGTATAATTTCGAATTTGCATTTTGGTTAAATAATCGATGCTCAAACAACCAGGCAGAGTATGAAGCATTGCTCAAAGGCTTGCAATTGTTAGAAAATATCGGAGTAAGTGCTGTTAAGGCTTACGGGGATTCCATGTTGATTATACAGCAAATAAAAGGAGAATACCAATGTCGAGACGAAATACTGCTAAAATATTTAGAATAGTGCTTCAAGATTATCTGCTCGTTTACATCATTTTCTATCGGTCATATCCCTCGAGAATCGAACGATAGAGCAAACGCGTTAGCTCAACAGGCGTCAGGGTACAAAGATTTTGGCCGATATTAGGTAACCGAACTAGTAGACAAAGCCGTCATGTGCATAGACATTGTTGATTGGAGAACGCAAATAAAGAATTATCTGATCGACCCATCTAAGCCGACAGAACGCAAGATTAAGCAACAAGCTTTAAAGTACGTAGTTATGGACGACATGTACTATCGGACGATAGAAGGCTTGCTATTGAAATGTCTTGGAACCGAAGAAGCACAGGTAGCAATGGGTGAAGTACATGAAGGTATTTGCGGATCTCATCAATCGACTCATAAGATGAAATGGATGCTTAGACGAACGGGTTATTTTTGGCCGACAATGCTAGAGGATTATTTCAAATATTATAAAGGATGTCAGACTTGTCAAAAGTTTGGCAATATACAACTAGCGCCGGCATCTGCTTTGCACCCAATTATCAGCCATGGCCATTCAGAGGTTGGGGGGTAGATGTAATCGGCCAAATATTTCCTGCTTCGAGTAAAGGCCACAAGTTTATTTTGGCCGCGACTGATTATTTCTCTAAATGGGTTGAAACTATACCGCTTAAGAAGGTGACCAGTATTGAAGCAATCGGTTTTGTTACTGAACATATTGTCCATCGGTTTGGAATATCGCAAACAATCACGACCGATCAAGGTACGTTGTTCATGTCTAATGAATTTTGAAGTTACGCGAAAAGTCTGGGGATTAAGTTGTTGAACTCATCCCCATATTACGCTCAGGCTAACGGATAAGCCGAGTCATCTAACAAAACGTTAATTAAGTTGATCAAAAGGAAAATTGATGAAAGACCAAGGAATTGGCATGCAACCCTATCGGAGTCACTTTGGGCGTATCGGCTGGCTTATCACGGAGCAACGAAGCTTTCACCTTATCAATTAGTATATGGTCAAGAAGCCGTTTTACTCGTAGAGATTAACATTGAGTCTATACGAGTGGCCAGGCAAAACGGTTTGTCGGCTCAGGAATATAACAATTTGATGATCGATAACTTGGATGAGTTGGCAGAGTTACGTTTGTCTACGCTTGATCGGCTTAAAAGGAATAAAGTCAGAGTTGCAAAAGCATATAATAAAAAGGTCGTGCCTAAATCTTTCGATCAAGCCGATTTAGTGTGGAAAACGATACTGCCTGTTGGTTCGAAAGATAGCCGATTTGGAAAATGGTCACCTATGTGGGAAGGGCCATACAAGGTTAATCGGCTAGCAGGTGGAAATTCATACATAATGGAAACGTTAGAAGGGCATGTTTTGCCTAAGGCAATTTACGGGAAATACTTAAAGAGATACTATCCTAGCGTTTGGATTGGAGCCTAGCCGACTGCGAATTGCGTTGAAGGCCAAGTTAACACGGTGCCGTTAATCGGCTAAAAAGATTGCAGACTCGTAAAGGAAAAATAAAATTACAGAAAGGTAAACTTAAATCGGTTAAACAGTCGATCATAAAGAGTTACAAAATATTCGGATAAGTATTTCCAAAACAGCCGATAAAGTTTTACATCTCAGATTAATATTGGATGCTTGAGTCCGAAAGAGTTGCACCCAAAACTGACAGAGCACATGCGGCCTTTGCAATCACACATTGAACTTCATCAATGATGCGATCGTCTTCTTTTGCGCTTCTTGGCACTGGCACCACCTTGGCCATCTGTTTTTTCACGCTGATCATGGCCATTGCAAGGCCTAGCTTCTGGTCCTTCATGCCCGACGAAGTCTTTTCAAGGGTTTGTTGGCCTTCTATGATTAGCTTCTCTGTCTTGGCCAACTCTTACATGATAAATTTCTTGGTCGATTCGAGCTTACCGATGGAGTTCTTCGTAGATTTTATCAGCTCTGTGTCAGCATCAAATTTCTGCTTCTTGGCCTTGGCGTCAGCGACGAGCTCGTTCAGGATTTTCTGATCGGCTTCTTGAGCCTCACGCTGCGCTATCCTTGCCCGAGCTACCTCCACTTCAGACCTCCTCTCGTCTAAGTGACAGACATTGAGGAGAGCTTCCATGGCTTCTGGAGGCAGATCGGCTTCTACTGCAGCCATGGCATCTCTGATCCGCTGGTTGTTGGCCAAAATCTTCCACTGAGGCTTCATCACCAAATCGAAGAGTTTGTTAAGCCGTTCTTGCATCCCAGGAGCAGAGGTGACAGCAGCTGACGCTTCCTTAGAGACTTCAAGAATCTTCCTGATCTCTACGTCATAATCGTCGGTGGCCATGATCTCAGGATCGTCAAGATCGGCCAAGGAAAAGTCCAACAAATTTGTCGGGTCAGAAGGCTCGGGCACATCAGCGATCGGAGTTGTTGGCGTCGACCGTGGGGGAGAGAGTGGCGTGGATGAAATCTTGGGAAGATCGGCCAAGATCTTCGCAACTTGAGCTGATTGCGTCGGCTAAAAGAAGTAAAATGAAGGGTAAGCCGACGTATTGAGAGATGTAAGTCACTAACTAAAAGTACGATTACTTACCTCTGGAGTAGCCGACGCATGTGGGGAACTCTCGCCGCTCTGCTCCTGGGGCTTAGATCCCCCCTTCGCCGGAGCCTTGGTGTATTTTGTTTTCTTCTTTTTTGAAAATATAATCGGCTAATGGTCAGTTGGATCAAGAGGAAAAGAAATAATGGCCGATTGTATTATGCTTACTTGGTTGTTTTTTCTTGATGTCCGACAAGGAAGGAGTTTTTTCTCGATGTTCGACAAGGACGGACTCTGAATACCTAGGGTACCCGAGGTGTACCCAGTGAGGCCAGTCGACTGGAGTGGCCTTTTGACTTGGCCACTGCCTGATTGGCCAGAGGCAGGCTTCTTGCCGGCAGCCTTAGTCTGGCAAAAGAATTGACGTATAAGGAAAAATTATTCAAGCCGATACCTTCTCAATATCTACAAGACTTGTGTTAGTGTAACCCGATGAACTAGCTTCACTGCTAGAATCGCTGTTAGACACTAAAGATGGCTCTGGCAGATCGGGAAAGAATTCCTTGATTATGAGCGACAGAGTCTTATCCATATATATACACTCCACGATAGCCGACCACCATGATGTAAAGCCTCCTGCCCGGCGAGCATTCAGGAAGAAGTGAGGAAGGCTGCGTAGTTGAAACTCATCGGCTAACTCCAGAACTAGCCCACTTGAAGTGGCATTGCGAACCCTGGCTCTAGGTTGAAGCCGATCAAGAAGTGGCAAGCTTGGAATCACCTAACCAAAGCCAAGCTACCTTGCATAGACTGAGGGGTGGTAGAACTCGTACGAAGGCTGGAATGTCCGATTTCTAGTGTGGAGGCCAACATAGAAGATACATGGAGAAATGAAGATTCTATACAAGTCCAGGGTCTCCTGAGGCATCAAAGAACTATCGGCTTCCAAATGCAGAAATGAAGGCCAAGGAAAATCGGCTGTGGCGCCATAACTAAAAAAGTCTTGCTGTTTGAAGTCCTCCGTATCTAATTGCAAGAAGAAGGATAAGAATTTTCTGCAGCCGATGGGTAAAATCCTTGTCTCGTTACTGGAGCACATTATGAACCTTTCGCCAAAGGATCGGCATTCTCTGAACTGGATAGGTGCTCCCTCTGGTGTGTCTTCCCTCGAAAAAGGAGTCCTGTCGGCTAAGTCCAAATTGAAAGAACGACTGAATAAGCAATACAACCATATTTGCACAAACCACATCAGACCGCCTATGTTACCAACGGTAAAATTCTCAAAACCAGTAAAAAGCCGACTCCTTATCACATAAAGCATCTGATACACAGCGCCAAGAAAGATTTTTCCTAGTGCTAGCCGACGTCCTTCGACAAGCTGTTATGCTATTACTTGATAAACTTGAGTCGGCCCAAGGGACGCCCCGCAAAACAAAAATCGATCTAGCCAAAGGTTCAGAAAAGCAACGTGTTCTTCGTCCGATACCAGGCCATTAACCTTATTATTATTTCTGATATATTTGGCCCAACCTTCACCCTTAGATCGGATAAGTTTATACTTTGGTTTACCACTAAAAGCCGACACTTGTTCACCGTCTGGCCGAAGGCAGCACAACTGAGCAACATCCAAAAGAGTTGGGCCGATGGGACCGGTGCGGAACAAAAAAGTGTTAAAACAGTCCGACCAAAAATAACAGGCCGTGGCCACCAAGGGCTCATTGGCTTCTGGGTCGGCTAGAGAAAGAGGAATACACTCGGCTATACCCATTTTCTCCCATTCACCCCTCTTTTGGGCTGCCACTCTGATAAACCAATTTCTCCACCCCTTGAGAGCTGTCGGCCAGGCTCTAAAACTTTTATTCCAGCCTTCTATGTTATGACCAGAAGCCGATAAAGGTAAACCAGGGATTTCTTGGTTTGTGACGGTATGGACATCTAGATTTCCCAAAGGACCCAAAAAATATTGGTCGTTGCTATGCGGGATCGGAATGAGTACCTGGCTTGGGTCCATTGCAGCCGATCAAGGAGGATGATTGAGCTAAGGATTGCTTCGGAGATCCGTCAAACAGAAAGCTTAAGCCGATTGCGGACAGTGCGACAGCTCGAGCGTGTGAAGAATGACCGAGTGGGGGCCGCATTATATAGCATGGTGAGAATTTGAAGCGACGGGAAATGAATCTCAAAAGACGCAAGCAGTTAAAACGCACTACACGCATGTCAAAAAATTACGGCGCAATTAAAGCAGCAGTTACTGGGCGAAGGTTACCAACTAGCCGATGAAGAAGAAGCCGACAGTTGTAATTTTTGAAAGATGACAAGTCATCTCTAAAAAATGGGGGGCATATGTTTGCACCAGAATTTTGAAAGTCTAGTCAAAATCGACAAGAAAGTCAAACGTTACGGAAACTAACAGACGATTTGAAAAGATTTGAAGATATTTGGCAAACGGCGAGAACTTTGATGGAAAGCAATCCGAAATAAGGCCGATACGGATCAGGTTTTGTAACGTGTTGTAATAGGACACGATCGGCCGCGGGTATAAAAGAAGGGCCAAAGCAAACTGCAAAAGGAGACAACACAATCAAACACCAATCTACATTACTTTTTCCTGTCGACTTGGAGTAGTTCTTGTAATTTAATCTTTGTAATTCAATCTTGATTAATAAAGTTGCGCATCGCCGATTGTTGGTCTTCTTCAAATTACGCCCCAGGTTCGATTTGTTCTGATTTTGTTGCGCATCGCCTTCTTCAGAATCGATCTGCCTTTATCCTCTGATTAGCATTAATCTGCTAATTAGACTTACCTTGTTACCCTTTTATTTCGATTTAATCGGCTTCAAGCTGATTGAGTCTAAGCCGATTGATCTTGACGATTGGCTTTGAGTGAATTTTATATTTTTACCTTGTCGATTACAGGTCAAATCGACTAGCACGCTCTGAACCAGGTGTTCGTCTAGTGTGCTGTTGTCAGAAACCCTACTTCAATTTTTTGACGCCAATAGTTGGTTTGCGAAAGGAATGAAATTGTGAAACCTGGGCATAGGGCCAAGCAAACAACAACCACATAAGAAATGTAACTCCAAAAGGAAAATTTCTGTGTACTATTACTTAGAAGTGTTATTCCTTTTAGGGTGCGTTTGGTACGTATAATAATATTCCTTTGTAATATAATATTCCTCTCAATCTGATTACCGGTAAATATATTACTAGTAATCTAAGATTCCATTGTTTGGTTAATTTAAGGAAACTATAAAATAGTCTTAATAATAGTTCAAACATTTCATAACTCGAACCAACAAGTCCACAAATTTGAATTTCTATATTTGAAATTTTAAACCATGAAGGTTCATATTTATAAACTCTAAATTAAAAAATAAAATTTCAAAATTTAAAATTTCAACCTTCAATTTTTCAATTTTTATTATTCAAAATCTCATTTTGGGATCTTTGAAATTTGAAACATTAAAATTTGAGTTTTGGACTTTAAATTCTTAGAATTTGAAAGTCCAAAATTCAAATTCCAAGAATTGGAATATATAAAATCTAGAATTGAAAATTCCAAAATTTAAGATTCAAAATATCATAAAATAGAATTTCAAAATTAAAAAAATTTAAATTGACTAAATTTAAGATTCTAAAATTCAGGATTCAAATTTTGATATTTGGGGTTTGAAATTCATATTTTGGAAAAATATTAATTCTATAACTCTGATATTCGAATATTAAAATAAAACATAATTTGGATTTTGATTGTTGAAAGTTTAAAATTGGACTGCAACAAATTAAAGAAAATGATAAAAAAACGCAACAACAAAGATTCCTGTCCTATGGTAATCTAGGATAGATACCATTTTTTACGGGAAACACATTCCTTGAATTGATGGTAATATAATTCCTAAGATAATCTTGGATTCCTATTTCAGATTCCTATGTAGTTTACCAAACAAGATAATTTTATAGGATTACTAAATGATTCCTGGTAATCCTGAGAGATTCCTCCAACCAAACGCACCCTTAGAGCAAATTCATTTTAGACACTGATCAAAAGCCAATGCAATGCAAGCTTATGACTTCAATGTAACTCGAATCAGTCCAAAAAAAATGTAACCCCATCCGAGTGTTGTATCAATTCATTGCTAAAACATTGTCCACAACAAAACTTAACTTTGCATTGAAACTGCAAGCCCAAGATTGGATTTTTCCCCTTCCACGGAAGAACAACTCCAGCTCACCTTGAACCAGATCGATGTGTCTTTAGCGACAGTAGCATCCCCGTCTTGGAGCTCACCCACCTCGCTGCGACGGCGGATTACATGACCATAAGATTCCTGCCGACAACCTTGAAGACGATCCATTGTATTCCCCGTAGCTCCATCGTGACTCCAAAATATGGATCAACTAGCGAGAATTGTTAATTAATGTGTGAGATGTTAGATCTTTTATGGCACCATACTCGATAACGTGCAAACCAATCTAAAAAGATATAATTGCAAAGGCTTCCTTCGACACAGTCTGAAAATAATGAATCTTTAACTTGCGCAATCAATTCTTTCACTCTCAACTCAAGACAATAAACTCAACTCATGCACAAATCTCAATCATGGCTGCCAAACACTATAGTTCATTTTCTTCAATTTTATTCAATGCATCAACTCTAATCCCTACAATAGGGTATGCCCCTAGGTTTTATATTGATGCACAATGTACTGCCAAAACACATGTAAATTGACTCAAATTCACCTCTAAATGTATACAACTTGGACTCCATATACAAAGTTATTACAACTTTAAAACTTAAATTCGGCTAACCAGCATGCTAAAACTTGTTGGCCAGATTAAAAATAGAAAGAAGAAAAATTAGAAGATCTCGCTATGGAGAGATATGAAGATAACATTCCAGGCTTTCAAGAAAGTCCAAGAATGTCAAAAGCCGAGCTCGGACGTGAGAGTTATGGACTTTTTAATTCAATATGTGTTGTCAATCAGAGTTGATTTTTTCTTTCTCTCCAAACCGAGTTGGACTTTTTCATTGCTTCTCTCCCACAACTTAGGTTCTCGTTTTCTCTTCTGAAATCATGTGCAAGCCTACATACCCTCCATCTATACAGCCCATACGCCCTTGGCCCATGCGGCCATGCCCTTAGTTGGCCCATGCAGCCACAACACCTTGGCCCATATGGCCATGCCCTTGGCTGGCTCATGTAGCCATAACTTGCACATGTATTGCCTCTATATGATTTATGCATTGTCGACACAATATATTTCTCATGCTTTAGGATTTCAGTCATCCTCTATTGGCTTTCCTCCCTCACCTCCCCCTTGGCCACATGCTTGAACTTCATTTCTTTGCTCAAAACAGCACCACTTTGATCATTTATCTTGACATGATCCAAAGTAGTCTTGGTAATTGGGGCCGTATTATACCCTCTCCCTTCAAGCAAAACCGTCCTTGGTTTCAGGGTATTCTTTAAAACTTTCTTTTTTGATGATGATCTCCTCAACATAAATTGTACTCTCTAGTATAGGACATAACATATAAGATTGTTCCCTCATGCACCAAAGAGTACTTATCGAACCTCCCGTAATGTGTAGCATTGTGATAAAATTTCCATGGTCATCCCAACAACAAGTGACATACATGCGTTGGTACAACATCCACTCCACCTTGTCTTGATAATTACCCACTGAAAAAGATATTCTGACACGGTGAGTAAGTTTCAGCTTTCCAACATTGTGCATCCATTGAGCATAATATGGTTCAAATCTTTGCTAATGAGGTTATTGTAGCTTCTACCATCAACAATAAGCTTTCAAACTTTGCCTTAAACTTTACATGCTGATTTGAACACATTGGTTTGTCCACCCAATTAAATAATTGTAATGTGGTCAACAAAAACTTTATTGGTCATCATTCATATACCTTCTAGCGGTGTCTCAATGTCGATATTGTCATCATGAGTAGATAAATTTCCTTGCTATTCATGACATGAAATAACGGCCTCCTTTTCAGCTTTCTTCTTTGCTTCTTCAACCAACTTTTCTTCTTCCCACTTCTGAGCTTCTTCTTGTGCTTTCTTCTTTTATTCTTACTATCGTGCTTCAAATCTAGCTTTAATATCATCACGCCGTTGACAATTCTCTAAGTATTGTTGATCTGTCCATGCTCCAATCTCCCGACGTGTATTCTTCCAAGGAAAAGAATACCGAACGGTGGGCAAGGAAGAATTCTGAATTACTGAATATCCTGCTTCTTCATCCAAGTATATCTAAGCACCAACGAACATACTCGCATATGTATAGGAATGACATCACAAGTAACAATAGTGGCATATCCATCAAAAGAAAATTTTACCTTCACTTGTTTCGTAATTAGGATATGACGATACAAGCACGACAACTTATATGGCTTCAGATGTGGTGTCATCGCCAATCCTAATATGTCCACAAGCGTCTTGCTCGTTGTGTTAATGAAACTCTCATGGTCCATCATCATGGCACAATCGGTGTTCTCGACTTGGCATCATCGAAAGAACATATCTATTTTATCTAGCTTTAGTAATGGATCCTCCTCACATGCAGCTAATTGAAAACCAAGTTAGATGATCACCTCCGTGTTCTCCATCGATGACCTTCGCAATAATAAGTCAATGGCACCGTGAGCAACGAAAGCTTTTATTCTAAATGATATGGATCAACTAGCGGGAATTGCTAATTGATGCGTGAGATGCCTGATCTTTCACGATACCACACACGATAACTTGCAAATTAATATGAAAGGATAGAATTGCAATGGTTTTCTTCCACAATCTAAAGCTATGAGTCTTCAACTTGTGCAATAAACTCTCTCTCTCTCTCTCTTAACCTACGACAATCAACTTAACTCAAGCACACACCTCAATCATGGCAGCCACCATGGCAATTTTCTTGAATTTTATTCAATGCATCAACTCTAATCCCTACAATGGGGTATGCCCATAGGCCTTATATTGGTGCACAATTCATAGTCAAAACACATCTAAACCAAAAACAAACTCACCTCTTAAACGTATACAACTTGGACTCTAAGGGATAGAAAGAGATTACAACTTTAAAACTTGAATTGGGCCAACTAGCAGGCTAAAACTTGTCGGCTAGATTAAAAATAGAAGGAAGCAAAATTAGAAGGTCCCGCTATGGAGAGATATGAACACAATATTCTAAGCTTTCAGGAAAGTCCAAGAACATCAAAATCCGAGCTTGGACATGAGAGTTATGGACTTCTTGTCAACTCCTGTCAATCCGAGTTGATTTCTTTCTTTCTTTCCAAACCGAGTTGGGCTCTTTCCTTGCTTCTCTCCCAAGACATGGGTTCTCATTTTCTCTTCTCAAATCATGTGTAAGCCCACATACCCTCTATCCATGTAGCCTTGGCCCATACATCCATGCAGCCATAGCTAGCGTATGTATTGCCTCTACATGATTTACGTATTACTGGCACTATATACTTCTTGTACTTTATGGTTCCAACAATCCTCCATTGGCCTTTCTCTCTCACCTCTCCCTCGGCCACATGCTTGAACTTCATTTCTTTGCTCAAAACAACACCACTTTAATTATTTATCTTGATGTGCACCTTTGAAACACGATCCAATGTAGTCTTGGTAATTAGGGCCGTATCACCCCTCCTCCTCTATCTCCCTCTCCAGTCAATCTACGAGACAACCAATCACATCAAAACGTGTGCCACTACCTCCTCCTTCAATCCTTGAGTTTATCGCCCTATAGTGCTTACAGTGTGCTGGATTTGCCCTTTTTATTCTTCCTTGCCTCTGTCAAGCTTCACTGCGGTCTATCATCATTGCGAGACATTCTTGCCTTGCATACGAGCTTCAACTCAACGCTGCCTATGTTTTGACACCCTAGGTTCGGATTCCCTTCCACCTTGTCACTGTTGGCACCTCTAACCAAATGGCAGCCACCGTGCAACTTGCCGCCAGCCTAGCTCCGGTGAGTTTTCGCCACAACCACCGCCTCCAATGTTTTTTCCATGCTAGCGCCTAGAGATAGGGGAGTCAAGAGCACAGGAGAAGAGGGGAAAGATTTCAAAGATTTGATAAGTTTCTAGGTTCTACAGGTTGATTCCCCTAATAGAGCTAATAGAAGTGGCATGAAAGGGATGCGTAATATTATCTAGTCGCAACCATGGAGAGATAAGGTTTTTTAATGGTAGATCTGAGAAGAGGCAAACTTCTAGTGGCTAACTAGGAATTTCTTTCTTTTTTTCATGTTGCATAGAGTCCTATTAGTTTATTTCTTCTTTGCACCCCATCAATACAGAGGTAGGGCTAGTGATGGCCAAACGGGCCGACATGCGGCACGGCATTGTGCGCCCGACCGAGCACTCCGCCACGGCCCGGCAGAAATGGGTCGTGGCTGCAAGACACCCTGACCACCGCGTGCTTGGGCCGGCGGTGCGGCACGGTGGGCCGGCACGGCACGGCCCGTTTACATCCAAGCCCGGCACGACATGGCAAGGCCCGGCATGGCAATTGCCCGGCCCGGCACAGGCATGGCCCGTTTAGCCCGTTTTTTAAAAATAGCCGTTTTATAGCAGTTGGAGTCTTAAAAAATTAAAAAACCCAAAAATACTAAAAAAAAATCCCGAATTTTTTTCCTATAAATAGGTGGTTGCCCCCCCATTTCCACACCAGCAATCTTGCATTCCCTTCTACTCATTCTCTTGTGGAAATTCTTTTGCTCGTAGTGGTAATTTGGCAAAATTCAAAATAGTTTTGTCAAAAATCCAAAAATCCGAAATTCGACTTTCGGCTTCTGTCAAGAAATCAAGGTGATAATTGTGATTTATTTTTTCATTTTGTTAGTATTTTAAATCATATTTTAGTATTAATAGCGTCATTATTTCTTGTATTTTGCTTTATGGAGCCCGGGGATTTTCCGTCATTCCCAGCTTCTGATTTCGGTATTTCACCCGAGGAGCTTCTTGCATCATATGCCCAAGAAGCTGCAGGAGCTGTGCCATCCTCAGGCTCTACAGGTGCTACTGCGTCGGCAAGCACCGGGGCGAAAAGAACAAGACGCAGTACATCGAGAGTCTAAGAAGATTTCGACCAGATTTTTGAGACATCAAACGACGTCTAGATCAGGTATGCTGTTTGTAAATATTGCAAGCATAAATTAACTACAAAATCTTCAGGTGGAACGGGCACTTGAAGAGGCATGTTGAGAGCTATAGAAAAAAAGCGGGGATGGCTTTGAGACAGACGCAGCTGCAGTTCAACCCCGACGGTATGGTACGTAACTGGGACTACAATCCTGAGGTAGCTCGTGAATCTGTTTGTCGTTTAATCGCTTCTCAAGATCTTCCTTTAAACTTTGGTGAGTCAGCTGCGTTTGAAAGCTATATTAGGACCGCTCATAATCCTAGGTTTTCTGCAGTTTCTAGACAGACAACAACTAAAGATTTGATTAAATATTATAATAATTGTCGCAATAACCTAAAAGAAAATTTTAGTACCTGTACTTTTTCTGTGTCTTTGACATCTGATATATGGAGTGGTAGAGCTAAAGAGGATTACCTTAGTGTAGTTGCTCATTATGTAAACGATGATTGGCAACTAGAAAAGAGAATTATAGGATTCAAATTAATTGATGTAGCACACACTGGTGAAAATATTGCTGATTGTATTGTAAAAGTTGTGGAAGATTTTGGTCTTAGTGATAAGATTTTTGCAATAGCATTAGATAATACTTCTGCAAATACTTCTGCCATGAACATTCTTACTCCGCTTTTCAATTCCTATGCTGAATCTTTCTTATTACATCAGCGTTGTGCTTGCCATATTATTAATCTTATAGTTAAATCTAGTTTTAAGAGGTTAGATAAGTATCTTGAACCTTTTCGCATTGCAATATCTTACTTAAATTATTCTAATCAACAAGTAGCAGCATTTAAGACTTATTGTATTGAAATGAATGTGCGTCCGCGTATGTTTGGTTTGGATATGCCTGTTAGATGGAACTCTACTTACTTGATGCTTAAGAATCTCGTACCATATGAGAGAACATTTTCTGTTTTTATTAACACGCACTGTCGTACACGGGATGGTCAGCCGCTACTCACACAGCAACATTGGTATATTGCTAAATACATGCTGTCATTTTTAGAACTTTTTTTTGAATCTACTGTTGCTTTATCTGGAGTTTATTACGCATCCTCTCCTTTAATTGTGCATCATATTTTAGAAATTGCTACCCACTTAAAGAGCCACGAAAATGATAATGTCTTGCGTGAAGTTGTTTATGCTATGAAAACTAAAATTTTAAAATATTGGCAAGAAATTCCTCTGTTATATGCATTTGCATTTATTTTAGATCCTAGAGCTAAAATTTGGGGATTCTCTAATGTTCTCTCACTTCTAAGTGATGTGGAAGGTACTGATTATTCTAGTTATTTTTCAATTGTTTGTGCTAACTTATATCAAGTTTATGATAAGTACGATCGGAAGTTTGCTGGAGTTCGCATGCAACGACCTCCACCAGCACCCACAATAGGTAAGAAGAAAAACCGCGTGGGGAAAGATATGGAGTGCAGGTGGCTCTTCCTCAAGGAGTTCGACTACATCAACGACAAGTGCGGACACATCAAGTGGTGGGGAGCTAACTGTCTATCTCAACAGTGACACTATCAACTACCAAGAGCAGCAAGAGGACTTCAGCATTTTGCAGTGGTGGCACGAGCACAAGATAACATATCCGATGCTTTCCATATTAGCACGGGATGTGTTAACAGTTCCTGTCTCCACAATTTCTTTGGAGTCTGCTTTCAGTCTATCCGGAAGAATAATCGAGGAGAGAAGAACAAATTTGACAAGAGAGATGGTGAAAATACTTCTCACTATGAAAGATTGGGAACAAGCTGATCAACAAGCTCAACATACTGCAGAAAATGCTGAGCTGGCGGAAATGTTCAAAAATCTTTATCTAGATAATCAGGAAGAATAATTGTAATCTTCACATTTTTCTTGTATCACTGAGCTATAGGCCGTACTCTTTTTTCTTTGCCAAGGTTTTCTCGTGTTGAGTTTTTACTTGGGAAAGTTTTTAACGAGGCAGCCAAACATCAATAAAGCTCATTATTTAATTCAAATTATTTGTCTCATTTTAGAATTTATCTCATATTTTAGCTTTTTCTTAATTTATATATATTTAAAAAGTTTTTCTACATCCTTCGATTTTTCTAATTATTCTAAATTTCTCCCATTTTTTTGAATTTTTTCATATTTTTTTTGCCATACTTTGTCTATTTTTCTAATTTTTTTCTGATTTGTTTCAATTTTTCTGGTGCTAACGGGCTACCGGGCTGACCCGGCCCATTTGGCCCGAGAAGAACCGGGCCAGCATGGCACGACCCGAGAGACCAACAGGCTGTGCCTAGGCCGCCACCCCGGCATGGCCTGTTTACAAGACGGGCTGTGCCTAAACGGGCCGTGCTGATTTTTAATCGGGTCGTGCCGTGTCGGGCGGCCCGTTTGGCCCTCTCTAGGTAGGGCTATGCCCATTTTATACACATACACATCTGATCCTCGACAAGTTTGTGTGAAGCAGGTCAAGTGGGGCATCTATCTCTACGGTCTCCACTCTAGGAAGATTTTTTTTTGGTTTTAAGTTAGACCATGAGAATTGTCCGTCTGCAATTTTATCGAATGGCTAGCATTAGACTAAATGTGTATTTGGTATTCATTTCTTTTAAGTGTAATTCATGCAGTTTTGCACCTCTTATGGATTATCTTCTCGTTCGCATTCGAAGTAAGGATTTGCGATATTTGGAATTTGGAATCCATACCCTGACACCATACTAGGAATTTAGGAATCAATCGAGCATTCGATCTTTCGAGGTCATTTTGTGTATGTTTCCGAAATTTGTTAGGTGTTTAACTTGCCTTGCCATTCGATCTCGATAGTTTTTGTCCCCTTGTTTCGTTCTTCACAAGTCAGCATTTTTTGGGTTGTCAACAACTATATACTAACAGCAAATATGATATGCCCAACCTTTCAACACCACTTTGGATTATTTTTCTTATGTGCAAATCAAGATAAAAGAACACGATGGTGCTGTTTTGAGCAAGAAAGAACAAATCAAGCATGTGTCCAAGGGGAGGTGAAGGAGGAAGGTCAAGGGAGGATGGTTGAAACCCTAAAGCATGAGAAGTATATTGTACCAGCAATGCGTAAATCACATGGGGCAACACATGTTCTAGCTATGGCTGCATGGGACAGCCAAGGGCATGACTGCATAGGCCAAGACCCTATGGCCACATGGGCCAACCAAGGGCATGGCCACATGGGCCAAGGCCATATGGGCAACATAGATAGAGGGTGTGGGCTTGCAAGTGATTTGGGAAGAGAATAGGAAAGCCCAAGTCATCGGAGAGAAGCAAAGAAATAGTCTAACTCGGTTTGGAAAGAAAGAATCAAGTTGAATTGGCAGCACATGTCGAATTAAAAATTCCACAATTCTCACATCTGAGCTCGGCTTTTGAAGTTCTTGTACTTTCTTGAAAGCTTAGGATATTATCTTCATATATCTCCATAGCGAGCTGTTCTAATTCTACTTTCTTCTATTTTTAATCTGGCTGGAAAGTTTTAGCCTGCTGGTTGGCTGAAATTAGTTTTGAAGTTGTAATCTTTTTATCATTAGAGATAGAGTCCAAATTGAGTTCTTTAGTTGAGATAGAGTCGGTTTGTGTGAGTTTTTGGCCGTGCGTTGTGCACCAATATAAGATCAAGGGGCATACCCCATTGTTGGTTAGATTATTATGCATGAGAAATAAGAAAATACCATGGTTGGTTTGTAGCGCCATTGACCTTTTGTGCATGAGAGTTTCCTATCTAGGGTTTGCTATTGTGGTGCAAAGCATGGATACACTGTCCTTGGGATTACACCATTGAATCTACATGGTTCTACTTCTTCAATTCATGACAATCATGTTCACGGTTTGAGAAGGCCTTACCGATTGCTTCTTGTTAGCATTGCTAGGTTAGTGCTGATTAGCCTATTGTTCCTGTTCACTTGGTGCAAGGAGAAAAACAGGAAGTACAGCTGCTGCTAGGGATTTAGTTTCACAAATGAGGCCCTAGTTCGTCACTTGTTCTATGCGCACTGTAGGAGAAAAAGAGAGAAAAGTGCTGATGAAACTGAGTACCATGAAGATTAGGCCACTCCTACACGCCAACCCCTTAGTTGGACTATATCATAGTGGTATCAGAGTGTGGTTGATCACAGTACTCACACTTTGATTTTGCTAATTTTCAAGTTACTACAATCATGTCAGGCATGAACCATCGTAGTTCCAATGGACATGAACGTGGAGCATTGGATACTACTCACTGTGGTGATTCGATATTGCCGAGGGTACACACTCAATTTAATGCTATCACTAGATTTTTTGATGGTCGGGAGCGTGATCTTTGTGATGAGTATGATCATCATTTCGATGACTTGACGGCATGTTTTGATGGCATGGATGCCAAATTTGCTGCCATGAATGTCACTCTACGTCTCTTGGAGGACAGAAGTAACATCTCAATTTTTGCTTATTTGGATTTAATATGTATTTTGTCAATTTTTTGAATTTATTGGATTTTTCTTGATTTTATTTGATTTTATTTAATATTCTTAAATTTGGTCTTTTGTGAAAAGTATTTAAATATTGAGAAAATTTAAATAAAATTTTGCCAAAAATATTTTATTTAAGCTCCAAATGTCTTAAAAATATTTTCTAGAATTTTTCTAATATTTTTGCTATTTATTTGGCTTTATTTATTTTCTGGAATTATTTTAAATAAAAAACAATTGAAAAATCAAAGAACAATGTTGGGCTGGAACACTATTTGGTCCCAGCCCATTTCGGTTGCATTGGCCCGACCCGATCCGGTAAGGCCCTATAGCCATAAAACCCTGCATTAGAGCCGTTCGTTCCGATCAACGGCTGAGATCGTGTTGGCTAACCCTAAAGCATCGAGGCCGTTGGATTGAGCTAGCGGGGATGGGTAGGATTGCGCCGCATCTTGCGTGTTACTGGTCGTTAGATGTTGCTACATGGATGCCTCCGATTGGCCCTCAGCGCCGCCGTCTCCGGCATGGACATGGAGATCGTGCCGAAGCTGCCATGGATTCCGACTCATGCGCGGTGCTTGAGGGCTTTATAAGGCACTTGGTCCCCACCCTGAGGTATACCGGAACCCGCCGCCTCTTTTGCCCTAGTTAGTGTCGCCCAAGCCGTTGTGGTTGAGCTACAAGTCGTCGCCAAAATTTGTTTTGAGCGTCGCCGCCTTGAAGTCCGTTGATCTTCTCTGCCAAATCTCGATCGCCGTTGAGATCATCAGCGAGTTCACTGAAGTCTTCTTGTTTGAATCCCCAAAGACCAGGAGCTGATCTGCTTGGGTTTCCATATCGGTGCCATTGTTTCCAACTCTGGTGGGTTGCCGCCGTTTCGGCCATGGCGGAACCTCGCTAACGAAAGTCTTAGCATCAGATCCGATGTGGCAGTCACGTTGGTGACATGTGGAGCTATGTCAGTGCCATGTCGACAGGGTTTGTCGCATGTTGGCCACATCAGCCGACACGTCAGCTTAGTGTAGGCCCCGCATGTTAGTTGGTCTTCCCCGTGGACCGTGTCTAAGGTGGACCAGATTCGGTTCATGGACCCAGTCCACAGTAAACGGGGCCCACATGTCAGTGGGAGAAGGTTTTTTGATTTGTTTTTATTCGTTGAAAATTGATATTGCGTTATTAATCTATTTTCTAGTATAAAAATAATTCAAGTAATTCGGTATTTTCTAATTTTCTGATTTTGTAATTTTTCGAGAGTTCGTTCTCTATCATACAAGCTCTGATTGAGGTGATTCAAATTTCTAAAAATTTGTAAAATTGAGATATATTTAATGGTGAATTTTATTTTATTTTTATAATTTTTTTACTCTCTGTTTTGGTGTTCTCTCTCGTTACACGTAGACGTTGAAGTGCTCGGAGCGTCCGAGGAGGATTCGTTGACTCAAAACCAAGGTTCAGAGCAAGAAAAAGGGCTTTTCTAAGGCAAGTTGTGCTTTAATCATTTTGAACACAGTTTACAAAACTGCTATATTATTTTACATTATGCATGATATTTTATGTGTACAACTGTTTCAAAATAGTTCAGGATTTGGTTAATCTATCGAGTAGAACTATACCCTACCTTGTCATTTGTATGCCATGATTAATTATCACCCTAGAATGGTTCAATACTAGTTGGTTAAGAATAATAATCAACATAGGTTGGTTAGATCGTGATTAGTTTGCTTAGCCATGCCACGTTCTACCATGTCATCTCAGATATCAAAAGTTAATCTTGATTAATGGAATATGGAACATGTTTATGAATTGGTGTGTCAGCTGTTGTCACACAATGATGTTGAGTTGTACTGACGAGGAGGTCACGCCACGGTTTTGACTTTTTGATGGCACGTGGTGCTTTGTAATGTAACGACCCCCATTTTTACATAAATGCAAAAATGAAAATCTAATGCGCATACAGTACTAGTCCCATGATCAGTGGCTAGTACGCACATTTTCAACAATTAGAATCACAACCATACATCATTTTATTAAAGCGAAAGCTATTTGTACAATATATTCTTACAACTCAGAGTATATATATACAACACAGAGGAAGCAAGGTCTTGTAGTGTGCCCATCCAACCCTCAGGCAACTGACAAGGCATAAATCCCTAGAAGCGAGAATAAATCTTCGGAGCTTCGCTTTCTTAACAACCTAAAATAATAGATTAAGCAAGGTTGAGTACTTTTGTACTCGCAAGACTTAAGTGGTATTTGCAAATGCAATAATGCAGGCTATATCAAAGGAAGCTACTACAGTTAATTTGCATAAAGCGATATTGAATTTTTAAATCAAGTTGTCATTTGCAAACGGAATTTGTAAGAGCAAATTTGACTGATAAGAAATAAGTAAAGCATAAGTAATACTCACAGCCCTTCGCGAGCATTGAATAATTCAATGATCCAATAATCCAATAACCATTCCTTTGCCAACACATAACCATTCATCTAATATTCCAATCCTGTCATCATCATTCCTTGCCAACACGTGGCAAAACAAATGAAACCAAGCCCTTTTGAAAATAACAAAACATTTAACTAGTGCCAGTTCACCAAGTTTCTCATGACCGAGGGGATGGCTAATCGATTAGATTTACACTCTGCAGAGGTGTACAGCTTTACCCACAAGTCATGACCTTTTCTTTTTGCCGCATGCACCATTAGCATGAGGCCAGAATGTTCATGACGAAAACCTTTACATTACCTAGGTTAACTTTGCACCAGCACGGTGATGTAAAACTCATACTATGCAGCAGAAGATGTGTGTACCTAGTACGACAAAAGGGTGACACACCATTGTCCCACTTCTCCCCATGACGGCAGCAGAAGATATGTGTATTAATACGACAAATGGTGGTACACCAAATTGTCCCACTTCTCCCCCATAGCATGGCGTACACACCGCTCTGGCCTACCAATGTGCAAAATTAAACTAGATAACTTAATTGGTTTAAGGCTGCCCCATCCCAGCACCTGTGGTTGTACGGATTTTTCTTGGATCATATAACACTCCTTCGGTCCTTAATCCGATACGGGCTATACTTCACCCTATACCACGTGCATTTCCATCTGCACAACTGGCTATTGCCAATAATCACCCGCATCAAAACCATAGTTTATTTTTGGTTTTTAAGAAATTACCATTGATCCCATTAACCATCATCATGTCTCAATAATTCCAATGATCAGTTTATCCAATTTGTTCGTCCCAAATCTAAAGCATGGCTAAGCATTATTATTGAATCGTATATACCCGTGTTGACATTATGTATTGTCTAACCTTATTCTAGGGTTATCAAGGTTCATATGTCAATACTTATCAAGGAAGTTTCATGAGACAACAGGTATATCTACCCGTACCACAATATAGCGAATTACAGAAAATACGCACATGCATAAATTGATTTGGTAAAACAAAGTAAAAATTAAATATTGGGATCAATATGATCAAAGGGGGTGCTTGCCTTGCTTATTTGCTGTTTATAACGAAGTCATGGTCGTAGCTGACAGTGTCGATGGCGAAGTTAAGGACGTCGAGTTCTACACGTTGTTCCAACGAAAATATAGCAAATAACCAACTTTAATAAGGGCAAAAAGAAGACAGACAGAAAATCAAATAAAATTTTCTATCACAAACAGATGCATATTCTTTTATAGATTATTTATGCTAAAATTATTTGAATTAATGAGAGTAATCATTAGTTAAAGGTTACATAAACTCAATTATTTATATAATGTGTTCTTGGTGACCTTAACACTTAAGGTTATTGTACTAGCAGGATTTAGATGGAATGCAAGTTGAAATATGAATATTTTTCCAGATTATGGTAGTCCATATCCTAAAGATCATTTCTGGGCTATTCTTTACAACATTTGCCTTTAGACGAGATGTTTTACAAACTGCCAAAAAGGCTTAAGCGTTTCTGAAAACATAATACTTAAGGTTATTTTTTATCAAGATTTATATGCAAAGAATGATGAAATGAGATTCTTCCTTCAAAATATTATAGTATTTACTTTGGATAGCATTTCTGTGCTGATTTTATAAATTTTAGTGTCTAGACGAGTTATTTTATTTGCTGATGAAGTAGCATAAATGATCATAAAATTAATGTTATAATGAGTCAAATTTCAATTTAAGTTTATGACTACACTATACATGATTATTTACTCATTTTTCTGGTATTAGCAGGGGATGTCTCTAAGAGTGTTTTAAAACCAATTTTACATTACTTTGAATTTAGCCGTGATAATTTATAAGCATACAAAGAATAAAGTCCTTTATAAACTTAATTCAAATTAGTTCTTTATGCCGGTTATCATGATCTTATCTTTAAGATTATACTAAGATTATCCTTGTCTAGTCGGATACTTAGTTTATGAGGTTATACATACATTTTAACTTCTCAAATATATGTATATATTCTTTCATATGGATAAAGCATATATTCTTTATTCAGATTACATTTGCACATATGTAACATTTTATTGATTTATTAAAAAGCAATTCAATATTAATGCATGAGTTACATACTACATTCTGAACTATATGCACATATATAGATGTATGTATACTACTGCTAGTTACTTATTATATGCATGTGCATATACATGCATTCTTTACTATAGGAGCTTATTTTATTCATGAAACATTTCAAGTTAAATTCATTAGTTATCATTCTGCCATATTCTGGAATCCCACTGATATACTAATATATATAAACACCACTTTTACTCATTTGAAATTTCTTTTACACAAATTATCTCTTTTTGAATATTTATAGTATTGCAATTAACCTTTAATAGAGAATGATTCAAACAAAGTTGAAGTTCAAATATTTTTATATATTTGGGTCTCTGGTAGTATAAGGATATCAGCAAAATTAGTTTCATTTCATTCTAAGGTCATTTGTGAAATTTTTATATGCATCATATCTTTAGGCCTTTTCTTCAATTTGAATTCCAAATTCACCTAGTGCTCTGATACAAAATATTTTTACATATTCTGAAAGAACATGAATTTAGATGAATTTATAATTTTGTTTCATATTATTTGGATTAAAAAAATGCTAAAGATATAAGCATTTGATTAATGATTGGTTAGGAAATGAACTGTAAAAAAAATGAAATACGTTTTCTGGTATAGAGGTAGCGCCTTTACCCCTTTGAACTGGCTTCCTTCCGAGCAGCTGACAGTGGGTCCGAGATGCAGTGAGACAGAGCAGAGGGGAAACCAGGGCATGACGGCGCCGGTGAAGGGCTGCCAGAGTCAGCCGGCGAGCGGGAAGGGAAGCACCAGAAGAGTGTCACACACTCAAGGGAGGCTCTTATTTCTGTCGGTGATGGCCGGAGCGGGGCTCCCACCGAAGCAGAGCAGCGGAAGAGATGGGGTTCGTCCATGGTTGAAGACGACATGCTCCTAGCTCAAATGGGTAACGAAATCAGCATTAGAGGGTAGCAAGGGTTCCATTTTACCTGTTATTCGAAGTGGAGATGAACGGAGGAGCTGTGCCACTGGTGGCCGGCCGTGAGGAAGGAGCTCCTCGGTGGCGGCGGGTTTTTGCACAAAGAACTCCAAATGTTTTTGAGAGATTTTCATCCTAGAGGCTTGTTGATGCTTCGACGCAAAGAAATTGAGATTTGATTGAATGGTTCGGCCGAATTTCGGATTTTCCCCGAGTTCAAGGTTTTCGGCAGTGGCGGAATAGAAGGCGAAATTAGAGTGTTTTGGTTGAGAATAGCGAGAGGAAGGTTAGGGGTTTTGATGTGCGGCTTCTTGCGATCTCAGAGGTAGTATTTATAGGCGAAGAGAAGACCAAATGAGCCGACCCCGGGTGTGAGCTTCACTGGGTTTTTGCGGCTCGGCACAGGAAAGGGATGGCCGGGGAGATGAACTCATGGTCGAGCACCCACGTGGCGGTGAAGAATTGGCTTGGAAGGCTCGCGAATGCATTGCTGGCAAGAAGCTACAACGAGGATGATGCGAGAACAGAGAACGGCAGTTGCTACAGGCGGTGCGGTTTGGCTTAGGGCACCAACGGCTATAGGAAGAAGATGAATGGGAGAGGAGGCTGCCGGGTGGTCCCAAACAGAGATTTGACCCCACATGTAAGTCAAAGAGAAGGTGCAGCAAGCCAAAACTGGAACCGACTAAAAACAGAACGATGTTGAATGCATTGCATCGGTTATCAGTCTTATCAGAAAGTTTTTGATAATTTTTCTGGGATATTTTTGGATAATGATCAATGTACTGTAGAAATTTCAGGCAAAAATATGCTGAACAGAATTTATAAAAACTCTTACAAGGTACTGTGCTCAAAATTGGGTTTTCTTTTTTAATTTATAACAGGACTTATATCTTACCAAAACTTCTTGAAACTTTTTATAGGAGTTCCTCTTTACCATATAAGTCTTCAGTAAACATTTTACTTTGATATCTTTTGTATTTTATTTATAAAAATTTTGACATTATGATTCTCAGATTTTTAGGAATTCTGTTTTTAAATTTTTAAATATCTTAAAACTGATTATTTATTTTTAACATTTTTTTACTGTAGATGTATTTATATATAAATAATATAAAATTAAATTTTTAGCTTGAGATAAGGTAGAATTAGTTTTATTTAAATCTGACAAGCTTACTGTTGCTAGTCAAGAAACATTAATTAGGCATTTATTGCACATTATGATTACTTGGATTTTAAAATTCAGAAGTAGGATTCTAGAGATCTCTCAATATTATGCTGGGATTTTTATACATTTTATTAATGTAAGCTTTTATTATTGTTATTCACCTATTACTTATAAAGATTTTCCATTAGAGCAAAAATCAAGGAAAATTCAGAAAATACAGAAAAAGCATTAATAAATATAAAAAAATTATAAAATTTAATTTCTTACTTTATTTTAATTTTGGGATGTTACATGTAATTAATTGGGGTAGTAATCATTTAGATTGGGGAGAGTGACAAGGGGTAGTGTGCTAGGGTGAGCCGAAGGGCAGAGGGTATGTGAAAGTCTTTCCCTAGTCATCTTAAGGACTTAACCTTGCAAGCCTTTGACCCGAGTCAAACATGCAACCACATGTCTGGAATGGGATGGACCTAGCTGATTAATTTGCAATGTCTTAGCTTTGGTACTGCCGGTGGTGGTGTGAGTCCCGGGTTGTGGTAACCAATCCCTTCAAGGATCAACTCACATGGCGCAAGAGGGGGGCCCTGACTGTGGTAACCAGTCCCTTCAGTGTTGAAACCTCAGCGATTAGTACTGGGTTAAGAAAGAGTATTGTAAAGTCTTTGTCATGGTTTCTCTACTAACACACCAAAGGAAGCGCGTTAATAGCTTAGCAACAAGAGATGATCATGTCGTGTGGGTAAAGCATGTAACCTCTGCAGAGTGTAAAATCTATTCGGATAGCCGTGCTCACGGTATTGAGCAATGCTCGGGGATTACAGTCAAGGGTTAGATTTTATAAAATAAAAACTTAAATGGGATGGCAGGATGCCATTGGAAAGCTTGGAATTTGACATAGAGCTGGATGCTATGTTTACTTGGAAATGCTGAAAGTTATTATTTACTGTTATTTGTTTTACTATCATTTCAATCTACTTATTGTATTAATTTATAAATGATATTTTACTGCAAAATAACCATGTTAACCATTCCATTGGAATAAGCCTTGCATATAGTTATGTTAGAATTGCATTATGTGCATAACTTGTTGAGTGCTTAAGTACTCACCCTTGCCAACAACAACATCACCAGTTGAGGAGTCTACACCAGCTCTGGAGGAGTACCAGGAGGACATGAATGTTTAGGGTGCAAGCCTTGTCAGTTGCCTGTGGTATACTGAAGGGTCATTTACGTCTTCAATTTCGTTGCAATGTCTTAACTTAATGTTCTTAGTTTAGCCCTGCGTGGTTTAATCATGTAAGTTGACCATAAGGTCAATCAACAAGTTATATTTAATATATGAAGTCTTTTATTATGTTTCTGTTGTGTATGATTGTGATATTCATCTATGTTGAGCCTGTGTGTACTAGCGTGATCATGGACTAGTGCGATATACATAGAGGGTCCGGATTTGCATATTCTGGTCCCAACAGTAGACTACTGCCTTTGGGAGGTGATGGTGTGGGTGGGCAGCAAGCACATGTGGTGGGATGGCGTGCTAACCCATATGACGATGACCACTACTATAGAGGCGACATCAACGATGAGGTGTCCAGCAGGCATGGAGGCCATCCTCATCCTTTGAGAAAGGATGATCATGCTAGACGAGGTGCTGGACATGGTGGCTACCATGGATGGAATGATGGAGGAAATTGTTGGAAATATGCCCTAGAGGCAATCACAGAGATGATTATATTTCCATAAATGTTCATGAACTATGAGATTGTTCTTTGAATAACATCATGGATATTGATTAATAAAGTGCGTGACTTGTTTGTGAAACTCTGTATTCATCTTTATAATGTTCATTCTAAAAGGGGGTCCCTAGTCGGTAATCACATGAGGACACATATGAGTAGTCTAGCATATGTATTGGTCGATGACCATGTTTCACGGGTCATAGATATGGAGATATCAAACCAATAATATGGACACATGTTAGAGAACATGGTGTTGGACATCGACCCAGTATGAGACATTGTGAGAACATTGTTTTATTTCATGTCATTTGTTCTTCTCATATATGATGTATATGATACATCCTTCGACTTGAGATTGTCGCATGTTCTCAAGATGTGTAATGGCTTACTTAGGGGTCGTCAAACGCTACTCCGTAATTGGGTAGTTATAAAGATGGCTTTCGGGTTTGTCATGAAACATGCTACGAGGCGTGGTCAATCGAGATAGGATTTGCCCTTCCATACAACGGGAGAGATATCTCTTGGCCTCTCGGGTGGTCGGATTCCAAAAATGCATGGCCATGCTACTCGAGTTAAGAGTTACTCGAGTCATCGAGTTAAAAAGTTAACTCGATGTATTCGGGGAATCCGAGTCACGGCATCGAGAAAGAGTAGTCGAGCCATCCAAATAAGGATGACAACAACTCGCCTTGGGTTTGACCAATATCGTGAGGCAAAAGGAAGTGCATATAGCACATTATTGAGGTTCGTCCGATCTTTACATGTACTCGGGAGTCGGTAAGTCCTGCTAGGGACCGCTATCGAGTATTGGTCGAATGCTCGATAATCGAGTAGGTGTACCCGATGGTCGAGTAGGAGTACTCAACGATCGATAGGGTACTCTAGCCATGTCCGAGTGCACGTGAACCTATAGGGTCGCACGCTTAAGGGGCTGTAACCAATTCGGATAGGGATCCGAGTTGTAATGGGATTAGAGTTCGTATGGGCTTCAAGGGTTGAAACCCGTTATGGGACGTCTATATAAAGGGAGGAGGTGGTAGCTTTGCAACGAGAGAGAGAGATACATGAAGAGACATATCAGGAATTTAAAATTCTCGAAACCCTAGCTGCCACCCCTCCTCCGTCCAGAACCGCGCAGCTGGCGCTAGCACTCCGGCGTGTGGTGTTCCTGCCCCGTACGTGTGGATACCTTGGAGGCGTTGCTGTGAAGCTTCAACGCTAGGATGATCTGCAACCTGCGTCAGTCACAAGGAGCTGTTGGAGAGGCACGAGGTTAGTACGTCTACATCTGCACCACTGCACTATATTGACTCTACTTCCGCTACGGGTCTGCACGTTTAGTGGTAATTCTGTGATCTATAACTTGTAGTGGTTCCTTGGTACGCGGTAGAAAATTTTGATTTTTCGCTATAGTAGTCTACCTGTTCCCCAGCAGACATGACAGTGATAACGATCATATTGGTCATATTAAACTTACCATATCAGAGTTCGAAGGGCGTGCTGATTTAGAGGTATATTTGAATTGGGAGATGCGTGTCAATCAGATTTTTTACAACCATCACTATTTTGACAACAAGAAGCGGCATCTTGCTTCAATTGAGTTCACATAATATGCTATCATTTGGTGGGATCAATGGAACCATGCAAGTGATTGTCCATGAGATTGGTATAACATGAAGCGCATGATGAGAACACACTTTGTGCGAGAGTACTACACAAGAACGTTACGCACCAAGTTGAGAAGGCTCATTCAAGGTTCTACAATCGTGGATGAGTACCATTAAGAGATGCAAATTCTTATGATTCGTACAGGTGTTCGTGAGTTTGCTGATGCTACCATGAGAAGGTTCTTTGAATGGCTTAATAACGTCCGCAATCGTGTTTATTTGATACAATACAACACTGTGTAAGAGGTTCTTTACCAAGTGGAGCATGCTGAAATATAGGTGAATGACATGAAGATCAGTGAGGTGGCCAAATCTTTTCATCCTCATGGAGGCACCCAACTCATGATGGTGAAGGAGGTCCAAGTTCTAAACCGATTGCATCAACTAAGGTGGTTGGAACTCTATTGAAGGAAGCATCAAAGATTACAAGTATAGCAAGCAAGAAGGCTTTAATAGTATATTCTAGTGCATTATCTACCACTAGACACGCAATATCAAGCATTTCAAGTGCAAGGGTAGAGGTCATTTTACGAGAGAATGTCCTAACTTGAAGAAAGTCTTGCTCACTCAAGATCACTACTACACAAATATACATCACAATCGGTTCTTTTTTATCATCACAATCGGTTCTGGTGGCGACACAAAGTCATGAGACAGAGATGAGGCGACATTATTACAGTCGGTTCTCGCCCGATAGAGATATGACGGTCATCTCTATCGGTTCTTTGTAAGAAGCGATAGAGATGATTCGATCATCTCTATCGGTTCTTTTTAAGAAGCGATAGAGATATGACGTTCTTCATCTCTATCGCTTCTTAAAAGAACCGATAGAGATGATCGAATCATCTCTATCGCTTCTTACAAAGAACCGATAGAGATGATCGTCATATCTCTATCGCTTCTTAAAAGAACCGATAGAGATGATAGAATCATCTCTATAAACTTCGACAAAGAACCGATAGAGATGAATACCATCATCTCTATCGCTTCTTATATAGAATCGATAAAGATGAGTCTATCATCCCTATCGCTTCTTACAAAGAACCGTCTGAGATGAGCATCACATCTCTATCATTTTCTTGTGAGAACCGAGAGATGAAGGGATGTCTTGTGCTATTTTCTAATTCACCTTCCAATCGGCACATATTCCACACAATATGCACATATCACATTCACACGAAATTACGGACAACATATCACATTCAAAGAACATGAACACTATGTTACAACAAACACATATCACATTCGTTAACAAAATAGAACGTAAACATGCTTAACAAATGCGCATGCAATCGCATTCGGATATGTAATATTGTTCACATCTAGTCTAGTAGGAGCTTTGGGATCTCTAAACCGTCCGTCCTCCGACAAGCATTCTATTCAGTACCACTGGCATAAGTGGTCTCGTATCTTGTTGAGTGAAGTGTTGTCTATACTCTTCTGGGGGATATTGGTATGCTGCAAAATAGAAATGGGTGCTCTAATTTAAGTTTTCAAATTGCTATGTGAAAGACTAATTGTATAATAATGCATATACTACCTTAGGAAGCGGTGCGAGTGGCAATCAAGATCACCATGTGTTGCATGACATACAAACCACAGCGGTCATCGCTGCCCTGTTGATGACACTGTGAAGAAAGAAAAATAAATTACGAGACGAAGAAAATATGTCAGAAAATCTAAATCTTATATATGATAGCCACTTGTACCATGAAGCGGACATACTCCAGCTTGGAGCCCTTTTTGTCGTCGTGTGTCCCTCCTGCTTGATGTATTCCTTGAAACCCTATATACATTGGAGAGCGCCGTTGAGTAAAAAATAATGAGCGTAGTTAAATCGAGAAAATGTTAGATAAGAGTGGTGCACTTCTTGCTCCAAAGGAGGCTTGATCGCGTAGGCCATCGATCTCTTATCAACCGAATTAAAAGTGTACACTTTGTTGTCACTCGGACGGAGCACGAGTAGAACCCAGTGGTTGCTTATTAAATGGTATGTAGCGAAGAAAATAAGTTCACATACGGTTTCAGCGCGTAGAAGTAATTGAACGGTGAAGTAGCACTTATTCCTCGTGGTACGGGAGTAGAATGAAGTCCTTCTTAGACTCAGCTTGCAATGCTCTCTTGATGTAGGAGGCAACCCATTCCGGTTGAAGCCTAGCCATCGTCGTGGACACAAGCTCAGGGTCGACGAACCCAACTAGATGTCGATTCATCACGACTCGCTGCCTCATCGCCCTGCAACTCGCATTGAATGTTAAAAAGCGTAATGCAAAATCCTATGGAAGTCATAAGATCGTGCAACGTGGTGCGATACTCACAGCGTCCAGGATCGTACAGTAGAAATATCGATGGCTATCGGTTGAGTGCAGACGGAGCAGATCCTCAAAACTAGCGGAATGTCCCATCCTCCTCGCGGTGGAAATGTCCCTTTACGTATCTAACATTGAAGTCGATCGCTCGCTCTCTTTCGCTTTGTCAACGTACCATCCATGGAGCTTTGAGTCCATATGCCTAGAGCATTCAATTTCTTTGGGAGGCGAAGGGCTTTCCATGTCGTAGGCCTTAAATTCATAAGGCTTCTCGTGGCGGCGATGGGCTTTTCATGTACCGAGGCGGCGCCTGTGGCCTTTGTGAGCCTAGCCTTTTAGCGAGAGGCCTCGGTGGTTACGTGGTTGTCGTGCTAGTCCTTTTATGCACCACTCAGTACTTTGTGCGGGGCTCGTCACGATCGTGGGAGCGGCGCAGTGCGGTAGGAACCTACAAAGCACGCGCACAATTAAGTAACTTGTTGCAATACTATTGGAATGGTACGAAAGGCGTGAGGATGTTTACCTTGACCAAGACGCTGTCGTGGGCCACTTGATGAGCGACATCCGCGCTGGCCCGAGAGTGGTGATGTCTTCATTGGGGGAACTCGAGCACATGTGATAAGAAGGCCGTGGGCGTAGTCCACACGGACCCTCATGTAGCCCTTCCCAAAAGCTGACCATGCACCGTGTCGGTCTCCTTGCATGGAAATGCAACCCGCGTGTAGCCTCAACGAAATCCGTCTTCCGTCGGGTGGTGGCACTTGGTAGGCGCCGCAAAAGTGCGCAACTTGAGAGAAAACATATGAAGAGTTACTCTCGCACCATTAAGTTAGGCAAAATTAATTATTACCTTCACTGGGACTGGACTTATCATTTTGGAACCGCACTACTTGGTGGGGCACAGATTCTCTCAAGATGGCGGGGCATCGGCTCGACTGCAGGAGATCATCGCCATCATCTCGGCCCTTAGGCGCTCCTCACGTGCCATCATCTCCACCCTCATATCCTCCTCACGTGCCATCATCTGCACCCTCATCTCCTCCGAGATCTCCTCCCTCAGCTGCTCCCTAAGCATGTCCTTCAGGCGCTCCGCACATGCCTCCCATGTTCTTGATCTGGTACTCGCAGCAACATCTTGGAAGTAGGACTTCTTCGTATGCCCCGACCCTGCGGCAAGCACCCGGCCCTTATGGTCGGGCTTCCCGATCGCAGAGGATAGGATGTCATTTGACCCTTGGCTAAGAAAGGTCCCCTGCTCTTTCCTCTGGCTTACCTCCTCCTGCAAGAAGCTAGTACGAATTAGATCTGAAATACAGTAGGAATGGTCTACTGCAATGTAGTAAGTTTGATATCTTACGATGGTGGAGACGACTTGCGCGGTAGTGGGGTTTGGTACTACCAGCTGCCCGTCCGCGGTTTTCTTTGTCCTCGCTAATACCCAGTCACGTGCCCGCTCCTCACATATGTGCGAGTAAGGCATCGCTGTCCCGGAGTTGGCGCACTCCTCGGCTAGTCGTGCCCATTCTGCTTTCTTCCCTTCGTAGCCGCCTGAACCGAGGTGGTGCGCATGCGTGTTCAGCCTCTGGGTAGCAACGTTCTTCTGTCTCAGCTCCTCCGCCTCGGGCGTACTCTTGATCCTCGTGAACTCCTCCCAAACATCGAGAGTCACGAACGGATACCTCTCGAATGGTGTCGGCCTTTCAAAGCGTACTCACTGTGCATGTAGACCCTGAAGTGCCTCAGAGCCACACCCATCCTCTTCAAGGCGTACCGCCTGGCATTGTTTTCATCCTCCTCTTCTATAATCCATTTTCCCTTAACCTCGTCCCACAGCCGGTTCTTCTGCTCGACGCTGACCTCCTTTCTCCAATCCGTAACCGTTATGGGAACTCTCTCCCTCACAAGTTGTCCGAGGAATGAGCGGTATCGCCCCTTACACTTGGGAGGACCCGTGCAAACGCCCGTCGCATTGAAGTGGAGAATTTGCGGCGTTCTCGCTATGGCCCCTTTGCTCGGTCCTCGGGCCTTCCTCACCTTACTCGGCCCCTCAACATTTCGAACTTGGCTCGGCTCGACACTTGGAAGTTGGCTGCGCCCATCAGGAGCACCTTCTACTCTTTCTGGCGATGAGCCGATGCTCTCTAATTGCGACATTTTGAGTTTTCCTATCTAACATGGACAAATATTTGACATGAGAGAAAGCAATTCGTAGCTATTATGTGAACTTCACAATAAATCATCCGAAGCAACAGGTCAATGGATAATTCATAGCATGTCATTGTTCTAGCATATTGCAGTAGAGTAACAGATGAGCGAATGATCTTCAAGAAAAGTCTATATGTTGACCAACTAAATCGTCTGACGATAACTCCTAATCTCTAAATAGGTTTGGTCTAATCCCATTCGAGGATATGTGGTTCGGACAAGTTCTGAGCCGTTGTACAACTCAGGAGAAAATTTGGCGAGATCTCTCATTGTTCTCCGGATACACGTCTCGACAACACAGCCGAGAGGGTGTGTATCCGAGAACACCGGGAGACACTACGAAACCTACTCGTGAGTTGTACAACAGTCGAACTTGCTCAACCACATATCCTCGAACTATCAAAAATCGTGGACAATTCGAGATCGCTTGCTTATAAATATGTCATTAGGCATATTTATAAATAAGCACTCTCGAGCGGGAGACGTAGGTTACACAACCTAAACTCTAACATATCTTTGAGATGAAAAGGAAAATAATATGCAATTATAATTGAAATAGCTATCTCAATTAATGAGTCTAAAGTTGCATAATAGTATGGCGAGTACATAAGCACATATGACAAAATATTGAAAAGGCATCAAAACATACTTTGGGATATTACAGGTGCTACTTTGGGATATCAAAGTGCATTGATTGCTACTTTGACATAAATGAAACATGTAAATTATATCATAACATGTCTTGCTACAAGCGAAATTTCAACTATAGAGTACATTAATGCATATCTAAATCCCGCCAAAATCTTTGCACGCAAATTTTGCCCCTACTTGTTCATAAAATCTAGCTTGTAAAACTAAGGTTTTGTAATTTACTTGGTGCTTACATTATCGCATATGTTCACCTTATTTTGTAGAATAAAGTGATTGCTATAATAAAGTTAGATATAGTAGAGAAAAATGAGATTGCAAAAAATGCTTGCATCTTTCGAAATGATCCTAAATTATTCCCTCTGTCTCATGAACCATATCAAAATTGCTAACAAGGTTTTTCTGGTTGCATATATTATAGGCGTATAGCCTTTAACTAGTTGATTCTATCTTGAAAATTGAACCTACTCTTGATATGTTAAAAATTAAATCTGTTAAACTCCTGTGGAGCAGTAAATTGTTATCAAGTTGTCATACATTATTGCATATTTATTCACTAATTGTGCTTAGGGCTAGTGCTTATGAAGAAATTGATGACGAAAGCATAGAAAATTTCATAAACATCATCAGAAATACATTTTACCTTTCAAGTTAAATAGATAAACTAAATGTGGAGATTTTGCAATTGAAAACATCATTCCTGTAATTTTACAGTTCTTAGGCAAATTGTTGTTTGAGTTAACTATCTAAATATACAAATTTGGATGTCCTATTAATTGCTGTACCTTCGAGCCGCCGTGGGAGGGAGGCGCCGCGAGGGGGGGCTTGGCGGCCGTGGGAGGAAGGCGTCGCGGGGGGCTCAGTCGCCGGCGGGGCGTCGCCGTGGGAGGAGGTGCAGCGCTGGGGGTGGGGTGGGGGCTCTGAGCCGTGTGGGAGGGAGGCGTCGCGGGGGCTCGAGCCGCGGGCGAGCGTCTTGCGGTGGGAGGAGGCGCCCGCGGGGGTGGGGGCTCAGGCAGCTGTGGGAGGGAGGCGTCGCGGGGGGGCTCGAGCACGGTGAGCGTCGCGCCGTGGGAGGGAGGGCGCCGCGAGGTGGGGGCTCAGAGCCGTCGGCGGGGCGTCTTGCCCGTGGGAGGAGGTCGCCGCGGGGGGGGCTCGAGCCGCCGGCGTGGGAGGGAGAGGGCGCCGTGGGAGGGAGTCTTGCGCCACGCGCCCGTGGGAGGAGAGGCGTCGCGCGGGAGGGAGGGCGTGGGAGCTAGCTAGCTACGGCAAAATGAGACAATGCGCAACTTGTCCAAAAATTCAGATTTAAGAGTAAGGGAAATATTAATTGTGTTGGTTCCATACACAAAACCGACACAAATATCAATCCAATACTATCGGTTGGAAAAAAACCGACACGAATATTTCTCTACTACTATCGGTTTTTCACAGAAAACCAACACAAATATGAACTTTTAAAATACTATCAGTTTTTAAGAGAAAATCGACACAAATATGTAGATCTCTAATACTATCGGTTTTCACTAAAAAAACCGACACAAATATTAATTCAATATTATCGGTTTTAAATTAACAATCGACACAAATTATAAATAATTACTATCGGTTTTTCATTCAAAAACCGACACAAATATGAACTTTTACAATACTATCGGTATTTAAGAGAAAACCGACACAAATATGTAGATCTCTAATACTATCGGTTTTCAATAAAAAAACCGACACAAATATTAATTCTATACTATCGGTTTTGTAGGAAAAACCGACACGAATAGTACTATAACAGGTTTTGAAGGAAAAATTGACACAAACTATTACTATCAGTTTTCCTGTAAAAACCGAGACAAAAAGTTCTCTCTTACTATCGGTTTTAATTTAAAAACCGACACAAATGTAAACTTGTATAATACTATCGGTTTTCAAGAGAAAACCGACACAAATATGTAGATCTCTAATACTATCGGTTTTCAATAAAAAAACCGACACAAATATTAATTCAATACTATCGGTTTTGTAGAAAAAACCGACACTAATAGTACTATAACAGGTTTTGAAGAAAAATTGGCACAAACTAGTACTATCGGTTTACAAGAAAAACCGAGACAAAAAGGCCTCTATTACTATCGGTTTTTATTTAAAAACCGACACAAATATGAACTTTTAAAATACTATCGGTTTTTAAGAGAAAACCGACACAAATATGTAGATCTCTAATACTATCGGTTTTCAATAAAAAACCGACACAAATATTAGTTCAATACTATCGGTTTTGAAGAAAAAACCGATACTAATAGTATTATAACAGGTTTTGAAGAAAAATTGGCACAAACTAGTACTATCGGTTTACAAGAAAAAACCGAGACAAAAAGTGCTATATTACTATCGGTTTTCATTTAAAAACCGACACAACTATAAACTTTTACAATACTATGGGTATTTATGAGAAAACCGACACAAATATGTAGATCTCTAATACTATCGGTTTTCAATAAAAAAACCGACACAAATATTAATTCTATACTATCGGCTTTGTAGGAAAAACCGACACGAATAGTACTATAACGGGTTTTGAAGGAAAAATTGACACAAACTATTACTATCAGTTTTCCTGTAAAAACCGAGACAAAAAGTTCTCTCTTACTATCAGTTTTAATTTAAAAACCGACACAAATGTAAACTTATATAATACTATCGGTTTTCAAGAGAAAACCGACACAAATATGTAGATCTCTAATACTATCGGTTTTCAATAAAAAAACCGACACAAATATTAAATAAATACTATCGGTTTTGAAGAAAAAACCGACACAAATATCAATCACTATTGGATTTCCACACAAAGCATGATGAAGTCTGATTTCGTAGAATTCATTGATGAAAGAGTAAAAAGGCCACAGCTTTTACAGATATAGTTGGAATTATTTCAAATTTTGCGGAAACATATTTTGGGATATTACAGGTCTTTTCGAAAAAGAATTTTCGAAAAAAGAGTTAGCACTAAAAACAGATGCAAGAATTCACTTTGTAAGCATGATTCTAGCTAGCTTAAAGACTGCAAAAGTCAAAACTTATGCAAATAAAGTCCAGGTTTTTCCAAGTTTTCCGTAAATAAACTTTGGACTAGTTAGAAGCTTTCCCAAAAAAAAATATGTAAACAAATTTTCTGATATGTAAACGAATGACCAACTAGTAAGTAGATTTCAAATATGTCACAATGTTCCATGAGAGATTATAACCGTACAACTTTACCCAAACAAAAGGCACGATAAAACATATGTCTTAAACACTAATGGCTTAAAGCAAATGAACACGACATGATAAAATGAACAAACAATACAATAGTTCCTTTAGTTACTGATAACCCTTCTTGATGATCTACGCGCACGTAATTTCTTGATGTGTGTCGTCATCCCGCTAAGATAGGCCCCATCGCAAATGGAGGTATTTCATCGAATTGATTGTATTCTTCTTCATCTCGACATTTTCGACACCAACGATCCGCCGCTTCTTTGTGAAGGACAACGTGCAACCTCGGATTGGCGGATCACGCACATAGAAGACTTGATTTGCTTGCTTCGCAAGTACGCAGGTCATCTTTATAGGCGAGTCTGCTTAGATCCACAAGAGTAAAACCTCTCTTGTCGACCTTCACTCCATGTGTTAGTCCAACCCACTTACATCGGAATAATGGAATTTGGTATATTCCGTAATCGAGCTCCCAAATTTCTTCGATCATCCCATAATACGAGTACATTGCCGTTGAGGATCCTCCTTTCGAGTGATGTACATCAGAAAGAGCATCTATGCTTACACCACTGTTTTGAACAGTACTCTTCGCATTTTGACTTTCAGTGTAAAAGGTGTACCCATTAATATTGTACCCCTGCCATGTTTGTACATTAAATCTAGGTCCGTCAGCCAACCATTTAACATTCTCACTAACAGAGAACTCTACCGTTTGTTTGAACCATGTAACAAATCTATCGTTGTGTTCTCGTATGATGGAAAGCTCATCCATATGTGGATTCTCTTCCCGTAATATCAACTTATCTTTCGATGTACCTCGCAACCACGTGCTCTGCTTGCAAGATCCAAATGCGCTTTGCAATACATATCAAACCGTGGCCTCGTTAGTTTCGACCCCACAGTTCCTTTGCCAGCAAGTCTACCCTCGTGGCGAGATACAGGAACACCGATTGCTTGTCTTTTCCCGAGATAGTCCACACAAAACTCAATAACCTCTTCAGTCCCATAACCTTCCACAATACTACCCTCAGGCTTCAACCGATTCCTCACATAGGACTTTAATATACCCATGTACCTCTCGAACGGATACATGTAACGTAAGAAAGCGGGTCCACATATCTTAATCTCTCTAACAAGGTGAACAACAAGGTGGCCCATGACGTCGAAGAACGACGGTGGGAAATGCATCTCAAGCTGACATAAAGTCTGCACCACCTCCCTCTGTAAGTTGTCTAGCATGTCGGGGTCAATAATTTTGCAGGAGATCGCATTGAAGAAGTAACACAGCTTCGTGATTGCAAACCTGACATCCTCTGGCAGAATATTTCGGATTGCAAATGGGAGCATTTGGGTCATCAAGACATGGCAGTCGTGGGACTTCATGCCCAATAACTTCAAATCATCCAAGGACACAAGCTTCTTAATGTTCATGAGTAGCGGATGGAACTTTAATACCATGGAGACATTTGCAAAGGTCCTCTTTCTCCTTCTTGGGCAGGTGTAGCATGCGGTGAGGATATACTGGACCTTTTCCATCCTCCTCTATCACTTTGCAAGCCCGGCCTGATTCCCATGTAGGCATGTCGCGACGAGCATTCACACCATCCTTTGTCTTTCCAGGTATGTTCAGCAGGATACCAACCAAATTGTCGCAGACATTCTTCTCAACGTGCATGACATCAATACAATACGAACATATCAAAATGGTCCTAGAACGAACAGATTTACGGCTCTTTCCATACTGAACATCGATATCCTCTACACGTGAATATACTTGCCTTCCACTCATAGGCTCTGATGGTGCGAGCGGACTTCCTCTTCCCATCAAATTTGTCATCCATCTTACGGTATCGATGACTTCGAGGTAGAAACCTACGGTGACCCATATACACAGTTTTCTTGGAATTCGGTAGCCATAAGCTCTCGGTCTCCTCTTCACAAATAGGACACGCTTTTGCTCCTTTCATACTGTAGCCCGCCAAATTACCAAGAGCCGGGAAATCATTTATGGTGCAAAATACCATAGCCCGTAGGGTGAATGCTCTCTTCTGTACACATCCCACACAATGACCCCGTCATTCCACAATTTTACCAAATCCTCGATCAATGGAGCGAGGTACACATCAATATCATTTTCCGGCTGTTTGGGTCCCGAGATTAGTAACGACATCATGATATACTTCCGCTTCATGCACAACCAAGGAGGGAGGTTGTAGATACACAACAGAACTGGCCACGTGCTGTGACGACTGCTCATGTTACCAAACGGATTCATTCCATCGGTACTCAATCCAAATCTTATGTTCCTCATTTCGGCACCAAACTCCTCATGTTTCCAATCGATGTTTCTCCATTGAGCCGAATCAGCAGGGTGTCTCAGCTTGCATATTCCTTTCGAGACTCATAATGCCAACGCAACAATTTTGCTTCTCTAGGATTTGCAAACAACCTCTCCAGACGGGGAATGATGGGCAAGTACCACAATACCTTGGCCGGTGCACCTTTAATGACCTCTTCACCCTCGTTGCCCCGGCTCTTACGCTTCTTGTCGTTACGCTTCTCCTTTTGTTTGTACCGAGGCACACCGCAAACTGGACAAATGTGCAGCTCCTGATGTGCGTTACGGTACAAGATGCAATCATTTGGACATGCATGTATCCTTTCTATTTCCATTCCCATGGGACATAGTAGCTTCTTCGCTTCATAAATGCTTGTTGGCAACTCGTTTCCCTCGGAGCGGATCCGATAGAAGAACTAGAAGTGCATTGAAACTTGTATCATCCAGCGGTGTTTTGCCTTGATTCGAACAACGCAAGGACCGAACCCAACTTGGTGTATTCTCGCTTTGCAACTTTGTGAATAGTGGTTTCGCATCGTCTTCCATTAAGCTTTTAAACTTTCCAAACTCTCTTTACGTAATTACCCTCCACATCCCGCAACATTTGCTCCAAATTCTCCTCCTCAAACATATCAAATCGCAACTCATCATCCGGTTCCACCGTATCTTCATTGCATACCGGCAGGTACTACTGTCTCCCGTGATGGATCCAACACGTGTAATTCCTCACGAAGCCACGTCAAATCGGTGGTCCTCAATTTGGTGAGTTGTTAAATCTTCTCAGATTGGTGCAATCAATGCAAGGACAATATATGAAGTTTACACCCTCCTCACCATGTCCTCTTGGCAATTTTTTGAACTCCTTAACACCCTCTCAAATTCAAGACTCACACGACTTTTGCATACATCCATTCCTTACGGTTCATCCGCAATTAAACTTCACACAATAAATTAAGCACAAAGCGGAGCGACAACAAGCTAGCTATTTGAAATATTGAGACATCATTTGATTAATATTACCTTTGCAAAATAGATGACAATTTCTGCAACATATATGAAATATGTACTCCGATCGATACCTAGATTCTTCCTGGTTTAGAGCTTCCAATTTCCTAGATAAGAGACATACATTTTTAACATGAACAATGATATCAAACAATCTAATTATATAGTGCAGTAGCCTACAGATCTTTTGACTACAACGAAACAAAACAAGGGTACCAACGATGACTCCTAATCTCTACATAGGTTTGGTCCTAATCCCATTCAAGGATATGTGGTTCCGACAAGTTCCTAAGCCGTTGTACAACCCCAGAGAAAATTTCGGTAGCATCTCCCCGCTATTCTCCATATACAAGTCTCGACAACAGGTCAAGAGGGGTGTGTATCTGGAGAATATCAGGGAGACGCTACCGAAATCTCTACTCTGCAGTTGTACAACACAGCTCAGGAACTTGCCCGAAGCACATATCCTCGAACTGTCCAAAAAACATGAACAATTCGAGACTGCTCGCTTATAAATATGCCATTTCGTTCGATATATTTATAAACAAGCATCCTCGAACGGGAGACGTAGGTTCTGCACCCTAAACTCTAGCATTCATTAGGTGACAGCAATAATAATTCCATATTAACATCAAAGCACTACAAATTAAGATAATTAAATACATGTGTACATGCTTGTGAAATAAAGGGTGTGAAATCTGATAGGACATACACAATACCAATGCAATCTAAACTTTCTTCGCGACATATCAAAATTACATAGTGCAAAATTAAAGGGGTTTGAAGGAATGCTCACATTTTGAAGAAAACCACAAATTATGCAAAATGAGGGGAAATCTCCTCAAGTTAGGGCTTCAAATTTACCTTCTTAACACCCACCCTTGAGGATTTCAAATTTTCTCACCCAAGTATTGCTTCCAACCACGAATATGAGCTATTTTTTCGGTGGCGGCGGAGAAACCTCCTCCGGAACAATAACAGAGAAGAGTTCACTCGAGTGGTATAAATAACCTAACGAGGTACATCACTATCGGTTCTCATATAAAAAGCGATAGTGATGTGATCATGCACATCACAGTCGGTTCTTATAAGACAAGCGATAGTGATTATCATAGTCATCACAATTGGTTCCCACATAAGAAGCGATAGTGATGAGCACGTACACATCACTATCGGTTCTTATTTAAGAAGCGATAGTGATGATAATGCACATCACTATCGCTTCTCACAAAAGAACCGATAGTGATGAGAACTTCTCATCACTATCGGTTCTTTTGTGAGAAGCGATAGTGATGTGCATTATCATCACTATCGCTTCTTAAATAAGAACCGATAGTGATGTGTACGTGCTCATCACTATCGCTTTTTATATGAAAACCGATAGTGATGATAATGCACATCACTATCACTTCTCGCATAAGAACCGATTGTAATGTTCCCAGTGCTACATCACTATCACTTCTAACTTGAGAACCGATAGTGATTATGATTAATGCCTCTCCTAAGTCATCTATCACAATCGTTTCTTCCTAAAAACTTAAGAACCGACACAGATGAAGCGATAGTGATGTACCATTCTGTAGTAGTGGATGGTGCATATATTTCCAAAAGTGAAGATGAAGAGTAGGGTACAAAATCAGATAATCAAGTTGATGAGCTCATATATGAGACATGAACTACTCTTATTTGCTATTCTAATTTGGATGGTTCTAATTTGATGGCTCATAAGATGAAAGTTAACAATGCTATAATTTTTTTAAAGGGACAATAGCGTAATGTGTTCCAAACAGAGTGTACGATCAAAGACAAGAAGTACAAACTTATGATTGATAGTGAAAGCTACAACAATGTGATCAGCAAGGATGTGATTGATGCTTTCAAATTGAGTATATGGCGACATCCTATTCCATACTACAATAGTGGCTTTATAATATTGGTAATCTTAAGGTTGTGCATAAAGTTCATATGCCTTTTTCTACTGATGATTATGTCAACAAGGTGGAATGCGACGTTGTGCTTATGCATATTTCTCATCTACTATTGTGATGTCCATGGAAATTTGATAGGAATGTGATACATCGAGGAAGAGCGAACAAATTTACATTCATGCATAAGTGTATGTTCCATTCACTTCTGCCAAAAAAAAAGATGACGAGATTACTTCTAAAATTATGGTGAAGCCTAAAGAAGTCTTGAAGAATACAAAAAAATTGAGGACGATTTTGTTTAAAGGGGGATAGGATGATACGACCCCACTTGCCAACACCACTTTGGATTGTTTTCCTTGTGCACAAATCAAGATCAAAGAACACGATGGTACTATTTTGAGCACGAAAGAACAAATCGAGCATGTGGACGAGGGAGAGGTGAGGGAGGAAGGCCAAGGGAGGATGTTTAGAACCCTAAAGCATAAGAAGTATATTATAACAGCAATGTGTAAATCATATGGATGAGAAGATTTTTTTTAAAAAAAATACATATTTTAAATAATTTTACAAAAAAATATACCGAATTTTTTTACCAAAAATACACCTCTGTCGCCAAATGAATTAGCGACAAATCTTCTATTGCTAAATAAATTGGCAACAGGGTTCTGTCGTGAATTCATTTGGCGACAGAAGCATCAGCTTGTCGAACAAATGCATATGCGACAAAATAATCTATCGGCCAATTCAATTAGCTATAAAACAGATATCTGTCCCAATTAAATTGGCGACCGATCTTCTGTCGCTATTTCATTTGAGATAGAACTTATATCGTCAATTGAATTGGCGACAAAGGTATATTTTTGTAAAAAAAATTGAGGTATTATTTTTATAAAATTATTTAAACAAATCCTTGAGAAGACCATAGCCATGACCACAAGAGCCATCAAGTACAGAAATCCGAGTATTGTCCTACTTGACAAGCGCTATGAGGAGGTCGAGGGCTCGAGGCTAGCTATCATTTGATTTTTCTTCCTTGAGTTTCTAGTTCTTCTGTTTCGATGTGTGGCTGCAATGCTCTTTCGGCCTTGCTTACATGGAGGCAGAACTCACCTGTTCGAGAATTAATTAATTATCTCCATTCACTGGTATCTTTGCTTGACTGTAGCAGATACTAGGAAACTAAATAAAAAATATTCTCTCCTGCATTAATGATTTATTAATCTGCTCGATTGGCACAGGTACAAGAAACCAAATGAAGCCAAATATTAATTCCTTTAATGAACCATATCTTTGGAAATTGAAAGTCATTTACTTACTGCTATTTTCTTAGTAAAAATATTGCCTAAACTATTGGCTCATTTTTTAAAAAATAATATTTGCTGCTAATTAATATATGATGGATTGGACCACACATATATTGCATACATACACGACTTACTCTTGATACGTTGGTGGTGGTGGTGTTAGGTTGTGCCCTCCTTGCTAGGATGACAATTGATCGAATAAGGATGAACAATGGTTTTACCATATTTGCCTTCTCCTCGAGGCATCTGAAAGCTTCCTTGCTCGGCACGCACATCTCCACTTGTCTAAGGCATCATTGGTTTTATTCCGGTAATCATTCTTGCAGTTGATTCCATGTAGAGATAGGGCCTCATTGTCTTCTTCACCTCTGGCGAGCATGCCAGTTCCAAGGCACCGTGTTCCCTCTATGTCGGTAATATAAGTTTGGCACCAAACCTCTTCCGGCATTTTATGCCGTATCATGTCCTGAGAAAAACCCCTAGTTTATTCCCATCCCTTGCAGGACAGTGTCGAAACCGCACTGTCTTCTTCATCTCCGAGCTGGATCGCCACCATGTGCCATAGCTCTCTATATATACGGTGAGCTTCTCGTCGATCCTTTCATTTTTTACAATCTTCGTCGTCCACCTGAGCACATGCACCCTTCTTTTCCAACCGAGGATCGCTGTGGAGTGCTGTCGCCGTAGACCCCGTCGCCACGCCCCCTGTTCACCATCGTCCAGCTATCTCAGACCTTCTCCGTCGCCGCCACCCCTACCATAATAAGTTGATTAGGTCTAATTTTGTATCTGTATATGGAAGGTAGTACGTAGTTATGCAGGCAATAATTTTCTATGTATAGGGTCAATCCTCTGACACAACAATGTAGTTCCCTACCACGGTAAAGGTCCTTCATGTGTGAGGGGGTTTAAACTCATCGCTCGGAGCAAGGTTAGGGTTAAGCAATGTAAAGATCTTATTATGATTACTCTTATCGGGAACTTTTGTATTGTGAATCATACTAACATGAGGAGTCGATTGTGTCTTATGGGTGAAGTGTACAAATTGTACATTGTGTGTGTGATCTATTAAAATAGCCATACTCCTGGTAACAGGCAAAGCTTAGTAATATTAGTGGGGTTAGTGTTTGGTTTTCAAAACTTGTATGCAAAATGGAGGTATCCAGACAATGAAATTTTGTTGGTTTCGCTCGCTATTTCTTACGGTTAGGAAGAGCCATTCGCTGCTTACACTTATATTTATATACTCGTTACTTTCAATGAAATGCCAAGTACTCTTACACTTATCGATTGGTAGTATATTCTCTGTATTGCAAATGGAAACCCAATCCACTACCCTTCCCTTCGACCTCGCCCCCACTGCCCACCCCTTGGATCTTGCCCCTGGTGCCTATGGCCCACCTGTCGCACCACCCTTTTATCTTCTTCCCTTATCCTCCCTCCCCGTCTCAAACCCTAAACAGCTGCCACCCCCTCCAGGACTCCACAATGGTCCACCTCCCCCCTTACCAGCCGCTGGACACCGTCTCTCACGATCGTGTTGCCATCGTCCCTCCGCTTCCCTCCTTCCTCGTCGCCCGCCGGTCGCCATAACTCCCCTTGCTGCCGCCTGGCAGCAGTAGGCCATCCCCGGTGGCCGCAACCTCAACCAGGCCATCCCGACGTAGGCATCCTTGATATGGGATTCTGCGACCCTGCTACAACTCACGCCATCTCTCCCGCACCTCCTCTCCGCCCCATAGGAACCACACTGACGCCAAATGAAAGCTATTGGAGATATGCCCTAAAGGAAATCATAGAGATGATTATATTTCCTTATGCTCATGATTAATTATCTTGTCCCTTGAATAATATCATTATTATTTATAGCAAGTATGTGACTTTTTTGTGAAACTTTATATATGCTTTGTGATTATTATTCTAAAGTGATCCCTAGTCAATAAACATATGATGATACATATAAATAGACTAGCATATGTATTGCTTGATGACCATGTTTCACGGGTTATGGATATGGAGATATCAAACCAATAATATAGACATATATTAGAGAACATGGAGTTTTATTGACCCAGCTTGAGGCACTTCGAGATCGTTGTAATCTTACTTGTCATCAGTTGATCTCATATACAATGTGTATGCTATATCCTTAGACTTGAGGTTGACACTTGTACTCGAGATGTGTAATGACTTACTTAGGGGTTGCCAAATGCTACTCCGTAATTGGTGAAGAGAAACACGGTATGCTACGCTAGCACAAAAAAATCTACCGCATAACCAAAAAGCTACTCGCAAGAAGGGGATCATAGATTAGATTACCACTAGACACGCAGTTGCGGAATCCTTCGCGCGTCGATATAGTGGATCGTCCTCGCCGCAGTCGTTGCGTCGATGGAGTGGATCGTCCTCGCCTCACCGTGGATCGTCCTCCCACGCCGCAGTCACAGTAGAGTCACCGCAGTAGTCCACATGTCCAGGGATGGAACGCAGCGTGCGTGTGCAAGCACACAGTCGCTCGGCGAGCGGCGAGAAGAGGAGGCTAGGGTTTCGGGTGAAACACTTCTAAACCGTGGAAAGCATACCCTGCGCCCACCCTCTTCCACTCCTTATATAGCCACAAGATGAAACCCTAAACCAGGGCCCATTAGTGTGCTAAGCCCACGAGGTCCATTAATTACGGATCCAATCCAAATTAATGCGTCCCAGCCCATTAAGTGTGTGACCCTGTAGGTTCACGTACGTTTGACGTGGATTCGGAAAACTCCTTTTCAATCCAATAGTTGGTAGCGGCTCCTTGCAAAGAATGCCAACTCCCAAACATACTATGATCAAATCGGACAGAACCTATCAAAAGTACTCATGTAATAAACCCTTTGCCAAGTATATGAACATTGAACTCAAGGAGAGAAGCATGTCATCCTTTGATGATTCTATCCATCTTTTGTATCCGTGATATATTAATAAGTTGTGATTGACTCCTCAATCACGGCATGGCCATGCACTTCCTTAATCATATCACACGAGTGGCCTTGTCATATATCTCTGTTTCATTGGAGTGGCAAATTCCATCTTGACTGCTCACTTCCCTCTGCACGTTTCATAGTAAACATGAAAGCTACCTTTATAACTATCCGATTAGGAAGTAGTGTTTGATAGCCCCAAGGAAAACTATTACACATGTAGGGAATATAACAATCTCAGGTCTAAAGATCATACATCTACTATGTATGAGATACACTGATGACACATAAGAATGTAACATTCTCGCAGTGTCCCATGGCGGGTCTATCTAACCCATGTTCTTCAACATGCGTCCACAATGTATAGATGATATCTCCATATCCCATGATCTATGAAGCATGATCATTGATCACTACATGTGCTGATCTATCCATCGTTGTCCTATACGATGATATCCGATCAGAGATATTTATCGAATTATATCAATAAGTAAAGAGCTTCATAAGCAAGTCACATACTTGTTGATCAATACAATGATATACATTCATTGGACCAATAATCATATTATTATTCATAAACATAGTCATGTTACAATCATCTAAATGATTGCCTCAAGGGCATAACACTAACAATCTCCCACTTGCACTTGAGTCAATCAATTAAGTATCTAATACCAATAGACCTCGTGTGCACCTCATGCTTAGGCTGTGGCAGTGGCTTCCGTATGTACTTTGCATATTCTTACGTCACCTCTATCCACAATCTCGCGAATAAGGTGAAAGTGTCAGAGTTTGTGTTTAGACTTCTGATGAGATCTAGGCTCTTTAGCTTGTGCAATGGCACCACTATTATCACAATAGATGTCCATTGGACTAGAGGCACTAGCGACCACACCAAGCTTTGTGATAAACTTCTTAATCCACACAGCTTCTTTTGCGGCCTCTGAAGCTGCAATGCACTCCGCTTCTGTCGTAGAGTCGGCCACCGTGTTTTGCTTGGAACTCTTCCAGCTTACTACTCCATTTAGTGTAAACACAAACCCGGATTGCGATCGAAAATCATCTTTATCAGTTTGGAAGCTTGCATCGGTGTAACCCTTTGCAACTGTAACGACTCCCATTTTCACATAAATGCAAAAATGGAAATCTAATGCGCATACAGTACTAGTCCCATGATCAGTGGCTAGTACGCACATTTTTAACAATTGGAATCACATCCATATATCATTTTATTCAAGCGAAAGCTATTTGTACAATATATTCTTACAACTCAGAGTATATAAATATAGCAACAGAAACAGCAAAGTCTTGTAGTGTGCCCATCCAATCCCTCAGGCAACTAACAAGGCATAATCCCCAGAAAGGTTGCTTTATTGAAAATCCCGCATCCTGCAACGAAAAGAGATCTTTCGAAGCTTCGCTATCTTTTTCCACCTAAAACAACATAATAAGCAAGGGTGAGTACTTTACGTACTCCGCAAGACTTTAGCAAACCTATAATATATGCAGGCCATTTCAAAGAAAAGCCTTCTACGGTTAATTTGCATAAAGTGAAATTGAATTTATAAATCAAGTTGTCATTTGCAAACGGAATTTAATAAAGCAAGTTTGACTGATAAGAAATAAGTAAAGCATAAGTAATACTCACAGCCCTTCGCGAGCATTGGATAATTCAATGATCCAATAATCCAATTCTGACATGTCCATTCCTTGCCAACACGTGGTGTAACCATAATCTTTGCCAAAACAAGGCACATCAAGTGAAAATCATCCCATTTTGAAAATAGTAAAACTGCTAATCATGTGATGACGTTACCAAGTGCCTTTGACCGTAGGCGCGGCTAATTAATTAGATTTACACTCTGCAGGGGCATACAGCTTTACCCACAAGACATGACTGACTCTTTGTGCAATCGATAATTAGCACACTTCCTTTGGTGTGCCGTAGAGAGTCATGACATAACCGTTACATTACATAGACCTAGCTTTGCACCAGCCCGATGACGTTAAATCCTTGTTATGGAGAAGAAACATGACAGTGATTCCCTGTCATTTTAAAGTGGTAATACAAGCAGTAATTCCCTGCGATAAGGGTTTCTTCCCATACCAAGGCGTACACCGTTATACCGATATGCATTTACCCACAACAAAGTGTGGAAGCCCCTCATAAGCAAACCTAGAAAGGATTTGCTCATACTATCTCCCGCCTACCAATGTGCAAAGCCAAACCTAAGCAACTTAATAGGTTAAGGTTGCCTCATCCCAGCACTTGTGGTTGCACGGAATTCTTGGCTTGAAAACAACCCATAGCTCGGTCCTTAATCCGACACGGGCAATAATCTCCCCCTACACTACGTACAAGTCCATCTCTTGCACAATCGGCTATTGCCAATAATTGCCCGCATCTAAACCATAGTTTTATTTTGGGATTTTTAGTTAAAATACCAACAATTGACATTATGTCATAACCAACCATTTTCAATTCTCAAGAATCAATTTTGATCTAATCATATTCAACGTTGGTTCTAAAGCATGGCTAAGCATGGTTAATAATCGCATATACCCAAGTTGACATTATGTATTGTCTAACCCATTTATATGGTTATCAAGGTTCACATGTCCATACTTATCAAGGAAGTTTCATGAGACAATAGGTATATCTACCAGTACCACAAAATAGCGTATTTACAGAAAATAAACGCATGCATGAAACATTTTGATAAATACAATGAAAATTAAATACTGGGATCAATATGATCAAAGGGGGTGCTTGCCTTGCTTAATTGTTGTTTATGATGAAGTCGCGGTCGAAGCCTGTGTTGTCGACGACAGAATTAATGATGTCGGGTTCTACACGTCGTTCAATGGAAATATAGCGAAACAACAATTTCAATAAGGGCAAAAAGAAGACAGACAGTAAATCAAATAAAACATGCTATAAGAAACAGACGCATATTCTTTTATAGATTATTTATTCTTGTTTTACGAATTCAAGAGGCTAAAATTATGTATTCTTGTATTTATAACTTCGAATTATAGATGCTAAAATTATTTGGATTAATAGGATTGAAACATTAGTTAAAGTATTATATGAGAATAGCTTTTAGCCTTAAGCATTTTTGTATGAAAACGATTTATATAAGTTAGATCTGCAGGATTAGGCCACTAGCATCATTTTCATGATCTTGGAGAAGGTCCTGGTGTTATAACTATCATAATCATTGATTTCTTATTTATTATTAATGCTCTTTTACACATATTAAGGATTTCAACAATCATAACACTTAAGGTTATTTTGCTATCAAGATTTATATCCAAAGCATGATGAAATGAGATTATTTCTTTAGAATATGGTGCTATGTATTTTGGAGAGTATTTCTAAACTAATTTTATAAATTTTAGAGTTTAGACAAGATATTTTATTTGCTGTTGAAACAACATATATGATCATAAAGTTAACGTTGTAACTAGACGGATTTCGCTTTTCGTTTGTGGCTAAACTACACATGATTATTCATTCATTTTTCTGACATTAGTAGATGATGATCTTAGAAATGTTTTAGAACTGGTTTGGCATTATTTTGATTTTGGCCGAAATGTTTTATATACACATGAAGGATGAAGTCTATTATGCAAGCAATCTAGATTAGTTCTTTTTGCCAATTATCATGAGCTTATCTAAAATTATATGCTGATATTAGCACTACCTAGTCTGGTACTTCATTTTGTGAGGTCTATCCATTTCAAATTTTCAAACATGCATATACTATATGAACACATGTTTCAGCAGAACTAAATCAATCTCATGGTCATGCACATCTATGCTACTGTTAGTTATTATATATGCACATATATGTATTTTACATACATCTTTCTCATTTGGGTTACACTCCATTTATAAGGCTTATTCCAAATAAAGATCACTTCTTTAACATTTTGTTGTTGTAAGGTAAATTAGCTCTATGGTCCCTCCTACATATGCATACATGTATACCACTACTACTAGTTTACTCAACACATGCATAACTGCAAATCTCCTTCTTAAGCTAAGGTCTTGATGTATGAATGTAACTGATCAAGGTTATCGAAATTAAATCCCTAATATCTTTGACTGGGAGATTTATTTGAACAAATCTTTACCATCTGTTTTAGATCCTAACAAGATAGGTACATATGAACTAAATTGATTTTGAACTGGAGGTCTTTAACCAGAGTACTCTACCTTCTTTAGCTTACCTTAATCCTAGACCAACCAACAACAGAGCTTAAACATTTGGTCCCACTAGTCATACCTGCTATTTACTTATTATGCAAAACTCATATGAGGATTTATACATGTACAGATCACAGAACTTATAATTGTTAGTTGTTGGAACCTTGAGTTGCCATCTGCCAATATATGGACATTGATAACCTTAGTAGCATACTAGATTTTTACTGCCTACCTTAATCAAGTTTTTCCATATAACCAAGATGACTAATTAAAATTACTAACTCCAGTTACCTTGGATGGGGCCATTGGACAGTACGAATAGAGGAGGCACAGACAGGTGCCATGGCAATCATGGCCGAAGGCTTATCCGAGGCTAGTCTCATATGACATGGGATTAAGAGGCACTAGTGAGTCATTAGTGAAGGAAATGAATACAGGAAAAGAAGAAAACAGAGAGCAGTCTCACAGAACAGGGGTATGGCGCCATGGAGAACTCCTCTGGTGGTTTCGACTGGGTGCTTATGCTTGCGGCAAATGAAGCCTGGGCAGAGAGGAGAGGCATGAGAGGAGATGCAAGAAAGTGGTGTGATCTCAAGGCAAGTCCCAGGTGAGATGAAGCTGCCAGGTGAGGTTCGGCCGGGTGTGGGAAACAGATATCCAGGGAATTGATGGCCGTGGTAGCGAGGTTTGTAGGGAGATGATCCTGACGTCTTGCCGCGGCAGGGAAAAAGGAAGGGCAGGTTTCTTGGTTGCAAGGCGCGAGATTGAAGTCGCAGAATGGAGGAAAGACAGCGGCATTTGAGGCTTGGTTTGCATGCTCAGGGAAAAGGGCCATTTGAGGGGAGCTCACTGGCTTTTATATCCAAGCAAGGCTGCGAATGGGAAGCTGGCTGTGCTGAGGAAGCTTCAAAGAAGGTGGGAGGAGGGAATTCATCTCCCCTTGTGCTGACGGCAGATGAAGATGACCTTGGGTTCAATGAATCAGTTAGCAATCATGATGGTTATTTAATGAGGAATTTATGGAGTGTACTACAGATAGCCTTGAAGGTACTAACAAATTTTCCGAATTATATCATGCTTGTAGAATTTATAAAAATTTGAATAGTGCACTGTGCACAGATTTTAGTTTTTTGTATTTAATTTATCTGGGGTACATAACTTATGAAATATCTTTGAAATTTTTTTTGTAGGTTCCTAGCTATATTAATCTTCTGTAAAAATTTTCGATTCAAATTATTTATATTTTATTTACTAAAATTCTGACATTGGAATTACCACATTTTCATCTTTTCAGTTTTCGAATTTTTAAAATTATCAAATATAATTATTATTTCCTGATAATTTTACTGTTCATAGGCTGATCCAGAATGAAGATAATATAAAACATTCAGATCTAATTAATGCAGCATTAGTTTTATTTAAATCTGACAAATTCACTGTTTCTAGTCAAGGATTCATTAATTGCACTCTTAATTGCTTTGATGTGACATGTAACTTCCTAAAATATCTCCATATGACCCTTAACTGCCAAAATTAATTTATGAATAATTTTATATGTTTAAATAATTTTTTTTATTTTTTTGTTGTAAACTTTTTACTCTTTTCTTTATCAATTATCATGATTATATGAAAAGATTTTTCCTTTCGAACAAAAATCAAGGAAATTCAATAAAATTAGAATAAATTCAGAAATATCCATAAAAATCATCAATAAATATATTTTAATGTTAAACTTTATTTGCTTGTTGTACTTTAAGTTTTGTATTGTAGAGAAAATAAAATTAGTACAATTAAAGATTCTCTTAAGAACCAAAATTCAATAAAATTTTAGATTAGTTGGAATTTCAATGTAAATTTTTATTTACAACTTATTTTCATATTTTCTTTAATTTGAAGTTTTATTTTGCAACTCATACTTTTATTATGGTTGATTTCAAGATATTGAATAGAAGATAATATTTTAGTTCAGTCTTAACATTCTAATTAAAAATTCTATTCCATTACATTTTCTAATTTTTATATTTCTATTTTTATTATTTAGAATTTTTGGGATGTTACAGCAACCAGATCTTCCTTACCTCCAAAAACAAGGAACATACCCTTAGTTCTTCTCAAGTACTTCAGGATATTTTTTACGGCTATCCAATAACTATCACCAGGATCCGCTTGGTATCTGCTCGTGACACTTAGAGCATATAAGACATCTGGATGCGTGCAGATCATGGCATACATAATAGACCCAATAGCTGAAGCATATGGAATCTTGTTCATCCTGTCTCGCTCATCAGATGTCGAAGGACACTGATTCTTGCAGAGACTGATGCCATGTGACATTGGCATAAAACCTCTCTTGGATTCATGCATATTTAACCTTTTCAATATCTTGTCAATGTGCGTTTCCTGACTTAATCCAATTAACCATTTTGATCTATCTCTATAGATTTTTATGCCCAAGATATAGCATGCTTCTCCCAAGTCCTTCATTGAGAAACTCCTTTTTAATGAAGTCTTAACATCTTCAAGCATAGGAATATCATTCCCGATCAATAATATGTCATCCATATACAAAATCAGAAACACAAGTGCGCTCCCACTAGCCTTCTTGTAAACGCAAGGCTCTTCTTCGTTTTTGATAAAGTCAAACCCTTTGACTACTTCATCAAAACGAATGTTCCAACTCCGAATGCTTGCTTTAACCCATAAATGGATCTTTAAAGCTTGCATACCCTTTTAGCATATTTAGGATCAACAAAGCCTTCAGGTTGTATCATGTATACATCCTCAGATAGATTCCCATTAAGGAAGGCTGTTTTGACATCCATCTGCCATATTTCATAATCAAAATATGCAGCAATAGCTAAAATGATCCGGACAGACTTGAGCATTGATACCGGTGAGAAGGTTTCATCATAGTCAACTCCTTGAATTTGTTTGAAACCCTTTGCCACCAACCGTGCCTTATAGATCTGAACATTTCCATCTACGTCTATCTTCTTCTTGAAAATCCATTTGCATTCAATGGTTTTTACACCATCAGGAGAGTCGACCAAGTTCCAAACTTGATTGTTATGCATGGATTGAATTTCGGATCTCATGGCTTCAAGCCATTTTTCGGAGTTTGGGTCCATCATTGCTTCTTCATAAGTCGTGGGCTCATCATTGTCCAACAATAATATGTCATTACCATATCTTATAGGTACATGACGCGGCCTCCTCGACCTACATGGGGCTGGTGTCTCTTCCATAGGTTGTACAACACTTTGTACATCTTGTAAAGGTTCAGTGGTAGCTTGAACATATTCATGTGATTCTCAAACTTCATCGAGATACACATCACTCCCACTGATTTCTTTTAAAAGAAACTCTTTCTCCAAGAAGACACCATTTCGAGCAACAAAAACTTTGTTCTCGTTTCTTTTGTAAAGTAATATCCTTTTGTTTCTTTAGGATACCCCACAAAAAAGCATTTTTCTTATTTAGGTGCGAGTTTACTTCCCTGATGAAGACATGGTTATCCCACTGGGCGTGCCAAGAGTGTGTTGACGTCAAAAACTTGAAGTAGGGTTTCTGACAACAGCACATGAGACGAACACCTGGTTCAGAGCATTCCAGTCGATTTGACCTGAAATCGACAAGGTAAAAATATAAAATTTACTAAAAGCCGATCGTGAAGATCAATCGGCTTAAACTCAATCAGCTCAAAGCCGATTAAATCAAGATAAAAAAGATAAGTCTAACTAGCTGATTAAGGCTAATTAGAGGATAAAGGTATATCGATTCTGAAGAAGGCGATGCGCAACAAAATCAGAATAAATCGAACCTGGGGCGTAATTTGAAGAAGATCAACAATCGACGATGCACAACTTTATTGATCAAAGTCGAATTACAAAGACTAAAATACAAGAATTACTCCTAGTCGACAGAAAAAAGTAATGTAAATTGATGTGTTTGATTGTGTTGGATATCTCTTTGCAGCTCACTCTTGCCCTTCTTTTATACCTGTCGGTCGACCGTGTCCTATTATAACACGTTACAAAACCTGATCCGTATCGATCTTAATTCGGATAGTTTCTCCCTTAAAAGATCTTTACCGTTACCAAATATCTCCAAATCTTTTCAAATCGCCTGTTAGTTACCGCATGTTGACTTTCTTGCCGATTTTGACCATACTTGCCAATTTTTTGTGCAAACAGCGCTACATCGACTCTACTTCTGCTATGGATCTACTTGTCTAGTGGTAATTCCGTGAACTATAAGACTATAACTTATAATGATTTCTTAGTTATACGGTAGAAAATTTTAAATTTATATTCCGGTACTCTTCATAAACATAGATTCCGTCCCTTGCAGCTAGCCTCGAGGGTCACTGCCAACTCGCAAACAACAGCTGCGATGTGACAGCTTGTTGGTAACCAGACTGCCGGTCTGACGGACATATTCTTCGTCCTACCGAATCTGGAGTGCATGACGATGCAAACATTTGATTCTTGTCAGCATTGTCCCCTGCCATCAAAAGTCGACAATAACTGTTGCCTGGTATTCATTATCTTAATTCTAGCTTTTTCTTACAACTATGATAAATATATAAGATAGCTTTGTGTAGTCGGTAGCAAGGATTGAAATCTCATTTTCGATTCAAATCTCGTGCGTGGTTGGAGAACAAAATCTCGGCGAGATTTAGAAATTTCGGACAAATTCTGGATGAAATACAAAAACAAAAATTCAAATCAATATTTTTTTTGTACCGAGAAAACCGCAATTTCTGTCGGTTTTGCCGAGATCATGGCAAAATTGCACCGAGCGAAAAATAGTTCAAAAGATGTCGAACAATTTTGAAATTGTTTGTGTGGGTTCCTGACACATCAGTGATATTCCCATAAAAATTTCAGATGATTATCAAATCTGATGAATTTTTAAAAATTCGAACATTGCTACTGTCCTAATAAAACGCTGACCGGTAAGTTTGAACCAATGAAAAATAAAACAAATCACGTTAGAAAATTTTTAACTTTTTTTCATGTTTATGATGCATCACTAATGTTCTCGTAAAATTTTCAGATAATTATCAAGCTTCATGAATTTTCAAAAATTCGGACAGTGCTACTGTCCTAATAAAAGCTTTACCGGCAAATTTCAACCAAATGAAAAATAGTACAAACCACGTTCGAAAATTTTGAAATTTTTTTTGGATAGTCCTGATGTATCATTAATGTTTATATAAAATTTCCATATGATGATCAATCTTCAAGAAGTTTCAAAAATTCTGATAGTGCTACGTCCGGATAAAAATCTAATGATCAATACATAGATTTGTTTTAGCAATCAAAAAAGGTTTAAAATTTTTGAACATTTTTCATAAGGGTTATAAGGACATTCTTAAGATGTCATAAAAAAATTTGAATCATGATCACACTTCAGTGAATTTATAAAATTCTTACAATTGCACTGTACCATTTATATTCTTTCTGTTTTTGATTTTTGAAATATAACAAATGAAGTTCAATGCATACATAGATTTGATTGAGCAAACAAAAAAAAATTAAAATTTTCAACATTTTATATAATGGTAATGAGAAAATTCTTAAGCTCTCGTAAAAATTTTGGATCATGAACACACTCGAGAAAATTTAAATAATTCTCACAATGTTACTGTCCCGATTATATTCATTCTGTTTTTGGTCTTTTAAAGATAACAAATGAAGTTCAATTATTTTGAAAAAATTTCTGTATGATCCTACACTTCTTAGGATGATACCATAAATTTTTCATCATGATAAAGCATGTACAATTTTATAAAAATCCGACAGTGTTTCTGCAGTTTTAAAAAATTATCTCAATAATTCAGTTTTTCAACAAATTTTCATAAGAGATGACTTTCTTAAGGGTTATTGGACCAAGTCCGGTAAAAAAAAAGTCAAAAACTGGTCAAAGAACTCGAGATCTCGCCGAGATTTCCGAGATTACTGTATCAATTTAATTTTTTTTTGAATTTTTTTACTCCAACCGGTACTTCAAAAATCGTTCACGTCTGGAAACCGACGTATCAGCGAGATCTCACGAAATTTCGGGAATATTTTAATCCTTGATCAGTACTATCATTTCTTTTTGGTTTTGTGATGGCCTGATGGGAACCTTGATTGTCGATTTCTGATAGCAAGTGATCTAGATGGAGGCCATTTACTCATGCTGGCATTTCGACATGTTTCTTGACAGCAGTATTGATGATTATTAGCAGTTGTGTCAGTTTGTTAACATCCTCTCATGACAATACTACATGCCATGTTCTTCGATCTGTTGGCGGTTTGATTTTACAAGATTGCATATCTTGTTGTACACGTAGCACAGTAAGGCTCCATCACATCCTCTGACAGGATCAACGTTAATCCCAAAGGTGAGTTTCGACAAGAAACTGCATTGTACATGCAATTTCATAGTTGCATATCGATGCGATTTCTTGCAAAGATCAACTTCTGGGTTTACGTAGTATAGGGTGTCCAATCTCTATGACGTAGGATTAAGAATGACTTTGGATCCGTGAATCTTGACAAATGCGATGGTGCCAACCATTGTCTCAATATAACAACCTATGACAAATGAATTCGTCCAAGAATACGCTCTTAATCCACGTCTACTCGATCGCACAAAAATAGACCCATGGTTCCTGCAATCACACGAAGAAGTCATAAGAACAACAGAGGTATTCCCAAGAAAATCGCCCAATTCTCAAAAGGTTGCGCGTAACATATACCAAAGAATAAGCAATATTAGCAATCTTGAAAATAATGTAGTCTCAATTGACAATAGAGAACAACACTAATATACAAAAGACGCTAAAGGGGCATGCAACTTGGCCTAGGGTTTTCAAGGTGGGTCCCACCCTTTTTAGATTATATCTCTAACTCAAATTCCTAATCTAACTGGTCAATCTGGAAGCTGATACTTTTTGGCCAATTTAAATATAGAAGAAAGCCGATTATGGACGTCTCATAATAGAGTGAAATAGAGATGACGTTTCAAACTTTCGAACAAGTATAAAAATACGGCAATCCGAGTCCGTATTTAAGAATTATGTCCTTTTTAAATTCGACTAGTCAGGTATTCCGAATTGTGCTCTTTTGCTCTCTAAATCAAATTCAGCATTTTCTCTTTCTTTTCTTGTCTGAATTGGGTTTAGGCCTTGCCTCCTTCCACCTTGATAAAGTGGTCTTGCTTCCCACTTGGATCCATGCGTCTCCCCTCTTGGGGTAGCTGCATGAAATGGGCCTTATGGCCACATGGACCACTCTCCCCCTTGCTTAGCCACATGGGCTCGGTGCCCTAATTGCATGAGGTGGCCTATGTGGTCCTGGTTGCCTTCGGATCCTCCACATGGCCCTCATACTCCCTCATCTTCCGCCAGGTTCCACCATGGTTCATCAACTCAATTCAGGCCCATTTGAAATTTGTCCATTCTTTGTACCTAGCAACAATAAATGACTCGCTATTATGTAGTATACTATTCTCATATAATAAATAAAATGAACTAAAAAATAAATTCACCTGTTGATATTTGATGTGGCTTAATAATTTTTTTAATTAATTAAGATATTAAATTAGAAAGTACTTAACGAATGTATATCTGCATCAGATAGTATTGTGGTTCATTGCATATAGAAGAAGGATATAGTACTATTGTACTTTTATTAGTTTCTTTCTCATAGCTCGTTATACAGAGGAACTAAAAAATAAATTCATCTGTTGATATTTGATGTGGCTTAATAATTTTTTTAATTAATTAAGATATTAAATTGGAAAGTACTTAACGAATGTATATCCGCATCAGATAGTATCGTGGTTCATTGCATATAGTACTATTGTAGTTTTATTAGTTTCTTTCTCATAGATCGTTATACAGAGGAAACATACGACGACCTTGGGAAGGTGCGTTGTGGCAACCTGTTTGCACCAGAATTTGGCAAGTCTAGTCAAAATCGGCAAGAAAGTCAAACATACGGAAACTAACAGACAATTTGGAAAGATTTGAAAATATTTGGCAACGGCAAGATCTTTGAGGAAAAGCTATCCGAAATAAGGCCGATACGGATCAGGTTTTGAAACGTGTTGTAATAGGACACGATCGGCCGACGAGTATAAAAGAAGGGCCAAAGCAAGCTACGAGACATCCAACACAACCAAACACACCAATCTACGTTACTTTTTCCTATCGACTAGGAGTAGTTCTTGTAATTTAGTCTTTGTAATTCGATCTTGATCAATAAAGTTGCGCATCGTCGATTATTGATCTTCTTCAAATTACGCCTCAGGTTTGATTTATTCTGATTTTGTTATGCATAACCTTCTTCAGAATCGATCTACCTTTATCCTCTGATTAGCCTTAATCGGCTAGTTAGACTTACCCTTTTATTTCGATTTAATCGGCTTCAAGCTAATTGAATCTAAGCCGATTGATCGTTACGATCGGCTTTGAGTAAATTTTATTTTTTTACCTTGTCGATTCCAGGTCAAATCGACTGGCACGCTCTGAACTAGGTGTTCGTCTGGTGTCCTGTTGTCAGAAACCCTACTTCAAGTTTTTGATGACAACACACTCTTGGCACACCCAGTGGGGCGGATGTCTTCATCAGGAAAGTTGATTCCACTGTCCGATCTCAACACAGAAGCTATAATCATCCCAACAATAGACGATTTGATGCCAGAACAATGTAGAGAGATCGAAGATCGAAAAACCGCGCTAGAAGAGATGATGCTAAACTATTATCAGAAGACTAGACGTGGCGTCACTCAAAAAACCGCCATACCAACGGTCAATACCCTGGGGGATGCGGGTGTCACAGAACCGGTAAGCCGATATCTACCTGCTCAAGCCGAGTTATCGGCTATGATTAATCAGTCTGTACACCATGCTCTAATAAACCAACCATCGGCTCTTGTTACCACGCTTAAGCCGATGATAGCAAATAGTGTTAAAACTATCGCCCAGGAATTGGCCTCGTCCGGTAGTTTGCTTGACCCATTACAAGCTCTGCCAAATTACCCTGTTTTTTCAGTAGCTCAAAACACGCAGAGCACACTAGCCGATCCTAAAGCGTCGGCTATAACCTCACCCCCTACCATGATGCCTACTCAACCCACTATTATATTACCTAGAGACCCTCGATCAAGTGGGATAAACCATTACCAGGCTTACACCGATGCTGCTAAATTAGATGCATCAACAAACCTGCCACCATCGGCCCCGTTCTATGCTTTTCCACAATCAGTTTCACAACCGATTGAGTCTGAGAGATACCCACCGCGTCATGAGTCTACCCTGCCTAAAAATCCAGGTCCGCATCGGGTAGTAACCTATTCAGAACCTTTTGTTCCAATACCGGAGCCCCAAGTTAGACATAATAGGTATGATCAGTACACCCGTTTGCCATGGGCTCAGCTTAATTGGCAGCCCGAGTTTGCACTCGGGGGGCAGAATGCCAACTATGATCAGCATTATCAAGGGCCTATTATTCCAGTGGCCGATAGTGCGAATTGGGCCGATCAAATCTCAGCCGTCTTAAGGGATCAATTCGGCATACAGCCAAAAGGAAAGATTATCGGCTATAGAAAGCCGTATCCCGATTACATAGATCGCATGCCTTATCCTCACAATTTCAAAGTCCCAGATTTTGCAAAATTTTCTGGGGATGACTCGATTACTACCCTAGAGCATATCAGACGCTTTATCGCGCAATGCGGCGAAGCGGCCCAGTCCGATGGATTGAAAATCAGACTATTCCCGTTATCGTTATTTGGAGCAGCTTTTACTTGGTTCACTTGTCTACCTCCAAATTCGGTCCGTTTATGGAACGATTTGGAAAGCCGATTTCATAAATACTTTTTCTTAGGCAGTTTAGAACTCAGGATCTCCGACCTAAGCTCTGTTCGCCAGAAATTTGGAGAATCGGTGATTGATTATATTAAAAGATTTAGAGAAATAAGAAATCGATGTTTTAGTGTCACATTACCCGATAACCAACTCGCTGATTTGGCTTTTCAAGGGTTAATTCCACCACTTAGAGAGAAGTTTGGAGGACAGGAGTTCACCAATCTGAGTCATCTGCTTCATCGCGTGTCGGCTCAGGAAAGCTGATTCCCAGATAATAAAGTGTTTAAAGATAGATTTAAAAATAGTAATAATAAAGAGAAGGATAAAGCCAAAGTTAATATTGTCGACTATTGTCCGAGCGATTCTTCAGAAGACGATGAAGCAAAAATAAACATAGCCGAATGGATAAAAGGGTCTAAAAAGTCTTTAGTCTGTTCTTGGCTCAAGCCGACTAGGAATAATTCGGAAGTTAAGTATGCTTTTGACGTCTCCAAGTGTGATCGTATTTTTGATTTGTTGTTGCAAGAAAAGATAATACGGTTGCCCGAAGGACACGTCATACCATCGGCTGACGAGATCAAGAAACGCAAGTATTGCAAGTGGCATCATTCTTTTTTTCACAACACTAATGATTGCAGTATTTTCCGTCAACAGATCCAGTCAGCTATTGAGGATGGTCGGTTAAAATTCGCTGATGAGCCGACCATGCAAGTTGATGCTGATCCATTCCCTATTAACATGGTCCAATGTTCGAGCAAAGGGAAAGAGTCGATGCATGATGAGCCAAAAAGGGATTGGCAAGTTGACATTCAGTCGACCTCAGGTGGTGGTCAGACGTTGAAGATTACGATCGGATCGTTACAAATAGAAGCCGATCATGAAGGGAAAAATTCAAGGACCATTAAACCCAAGGGAAATCCTCAGGTGGGTAAATGGTATAGAGCCGAGAAATCGCCATCAAGACAACCAGCAAAAAGGCTGGGACCGACGTTTTTCCAGTTAATGGAGAAATACGAAAGAATGAATAATCGACCGCGATATTCTACTCGACGGTCGGATAATTTGTATCACACTGAAAACGTGGAGAGAGCGCATAGAAGGTGTCCTTTTTGGCAGTTTTGCTGGGAAAGGGGAGTAGCATTGCCATCTCTGTATACATGCCCGATGGAGCATTATCCCCAAGACGATTGGTCTAAACAATCGGCTAGAGACAGGCTGTCTGGGCCAATTCGAGATCATAACAAAAGTTACAGAAGACCTATTCGCGAAAGAATATCTGAAGCAAATCAGGCATCGGACCAGGTCGTAACACAAAAGCCTAGTTCAGATCGGGAAAATTTGGCTGGCCAAATACGTAAGCTAGTAGAGCTCAAACCTAGGTGGTGCCCGCCTGGCCTTAGTCGATCATAGCGTAGACGGCTTCAGAGACTAAGGACTCAAGATATCAGAGAAGCCGATGCAGAAAAACAGAGGGGTGAAACTTTTAATGAGCTTCGTCCGATCAAGGTTATCAAGAAGGAATGGAGGAGAAAAGAACAGGTTGAGAAAGATTTTGAGTCGGCAGATGACCTGGATTCTCCTATGATTAGGGACGATACACCTCCGATGGATATCAATATGGTGTTCACATTGCCGGCCGAATTCAAAATCAAAACCGAATCGGCTAAAGAAACTTTTGCTCAGTCGTGTTCAGGTGTCCAAAATGCAATCTTCGAAAAACCGAGAGATGACCATCGGCATCTGAAAGGGTATATAAATGGCAAGCCGAAATCAAGGATGCTAGTGGATGGTGGAGCTATAGTAAATCTGATGCCATACACCACCTGCAAGAAATTGGGTAAGTCCGACGAAGACTTGATTAAGACTAATATGGTTTTAAACGACTTCACGGGCGATCCCACAAAGGCCAAAGGCGTCATGGTTACAGAATTGACTGCCGACAGTAAAACTTTGCCGACCGCATTCTTTGTCATCGACGCCAAGGGAAATTACAGTGTTCTGCTTAGTCGAGATTGGATTCACGCCAACTACTGCATTCCGTCGACTATGCACCAAGCGTATGTTCAATGGAATGGAGAGGAAGTTGAAGTTGTCACAGCCGACACATCGGCTCATATCGCCATGGCCAGTTCTGATGCCAATTGGCAACACGAAGAAGCTGGATGTATATCGGGAAAAACGCTGGATGACTTGACTTCATTTGCGTGAGTAAGATAGGACTCATGCCGATCAGTGTCAAGCTGGGCACGTTTGATCGGACAAATGAAGTATTGCGCCGATGGGGACAAGAAAAACAATGAAGGCGTTACAAGATAAAATGCAAAGCTATCGGCAAATAACAGATAGCTATGAGGCTATAGAGGATTTTCAAGAGATTGAAAAGTTGGATCAAGGCTCCACGTCGACTGATCTACTTGAAGAAGTCGATATAGGTAGTGGTGATAGAAAAGACCAACTTTTATTAGCGCAAAATTAGATGTAAAATATAAAGAAAGGTTGATCAAAATCCTTAGAAATTATAAAGATTGTTTTGCTTGGGAGTATCACGAGATGCCTGGTTTAAGCTGACAGTTGGTAGAACATCGGCTACCTATTAAACCTGGATATCGGCCGTTTAAATAGTACCCTAGATGTTTTAATCCGATCCTATATAACGTTATAAAAGAGGAGATAGAACGATTATTGGAGGTAAAATTCATTAGACCTTGCCGATATGTAGAATGGGTTTCCAACATCGTTCCAGTCATGAAAAAAAATGGAAAACTTCGGGTGTGTGTCGACTTTAGATATTTGAATAAGGCAACACCAAAAGATGAATACCCGATGCCCATAGCCGATATGCTTATCGATGCTGCATTAGGGAATAAAATCATAAGTTTTCTAGACGAAAATGCCGGATACAATCAGATATTCATGGCAGAAGCCGATATACCAAAAACAGCTTTTAGATGTCTGTTGGCGTCAAAAACTTGATGTAGGGTTTCTGACAGCAGCACACCAGACGAACACCGGGTTCAGAGCGTGCCAATCGATTTGACCTGTAATCGACAAGGTAAAAAACAATAAAATTCAAACAAAGCCGATCGTTAAGATCAATCGGCTTAAACTCGATCAGCTTGAAGCCGATCAAGATCAAGGTATCAAGATAAATCTAACTAGCCGATTAAGGCTAATCAGAGGATAAAGGCAGATCAATTACGAAGAAGGCGATCGCAACAAAATCGTAATAAACCAAACACAGGGTAATCGAGGATGATCAACAATCGGCGATGCGCAACTTTATTGATCAAAATCGATTACAAAGGCTAAATTACAAGAACTACTCCTAGTCGACAGGAAAAGTAGATGAAAAGTAAAAGCTAGTTGATTGTATTGTGTTGATGTCCTTTGCAGCTTGCTTTGGCTCTTCTTTTATACCCTTAGGCCGATCGTGTCCTACTACAACACGTTTTGAGTCCGTATCAGTATCGGCCTTATCTTGGGCGATTTTTTCCTTAAGAATCTTGCGATTACCAAATATCTCGGATTCTTTCTAATCCTTCGTTAGTTCCGTATCTTTGATTTTATTGCCTGATTTGGATAAACTTGCCGAATTTTAGTGCAAACATATGCCCCCAATTTTTGAGAGATGACTTTGTCATCTGTCAAAAATCACGATTATCGGCTTATTCAATCGGCTAACGTTTGATCTTCACCCATTAATCTTCTTTGCTTTATTCGCGCAAAATTTACGACATCTTTGGTAGTGCGTTTTAATCGCCACGCCTTTTGAAATTCATCTCCGCCTCTTCAAATTTTCACCGTGCTATAAAATGCGGACCCCATCTCTGTCATTCTTCACACGCACAAGCTCTCGCTATACTCATAATCGGCTTTTGTTCTTTTTGCCCTCTGTTAGCACAACTATCCTGCTTCAATCGGCTTGTGACTCAAGATCGGCTGAATGGATCCCTCACAGGTACTTATTCCTATTCCGCACAGCGTCGATCAGTTTTTCCTCGGACCATTAGGGAATTTAAATGCAGCCACAATTGTTGATCAAGAAGTAACTCATCTCCCCTTATCGGCTAGAGGGTATAATATTGAGGGTTGGAGTAAGAGTTTTAGAGCTTGGCCGACTGCACTCAAAGGATGGAAGAGTTGGTATAGACGAGTAGCAGCCCAAAAAAGGGAGTCTTGGGAGAGGATGGGAATAGCGGAATGCATCCCCTTAAGTTTAGCCGATCCAGAGGCCAATGAGCCCTTAGTGGCCACGGCTTGTTATTTCTGGTCGGATTCTTTTAACGCCTTCATGTTTCGTATTGGCATGGTTGGTCCGACTTTGTTAGATGTTGCTCAGATTTGCAGTTTGAGGCGAGATAGGGAACAAGTATCGGCCTTCAGTGCCAAACCCAAGTACAAATTGATTCGGGCTAAGGGTGAGGATGGTCTAAATATATAGCCAATAATAACAAGATAAATGGTCTAGTATCGGATGAAGAGCATGTCGCTTTTCTTAATCTTTGGCTAGACCGATTTCTATTCTGCGGTGCTTCACTAGGGCCAACCAAGTATATCAAACAATCATTGAAGGATGGTGGAAGGCCGTCGGTGGCTTTAGGAAAACTTTTCTAGGAGCGGTGTATCAAATGATGCATGTCATCGAGTCGATTATACAGCGCTTCGCGATTTTCTTGTGGGGAATGTAGGCGGGCGTTGTGGTTTATACAAGTCCGGCTATATTGCTTTTTAGCCGACCATTTGATTTGGAGCCTCACCAAGACACACGACCTTCCCAAGAGAGGACAACGAAGAAAATGTCATTCCTCGATATCGAGCAGCCGATCGTTTGTGAGCGATTCATCATGTGCTCGAGCAATGAAACCAAAATCACAGCAGCCGATTCAAGGAAATACTTGTCCTTTTTCTAAATTTGAGTGATCTGGATGTGAGACAAAGAGACTTTTTAGCTACTGAAGGTGTGGTGATTTTCCATGGCCTTCATTTCTTCAACTAGAAGCCGCGATTCTGCTATGTCCTCGGAGACTCTTGACCTATATAAAATCTTTATTTCCCTTGTGTTCTTCATGCTGGTCTTCATACAAGGAATCGGACTTTCCGACCATCTTACGAGTTTTATCATCCATCAATTTATGCGAGGCAACTTGGTTTTGGTCAAATAATTCCAAGTCTCCAACTCCTTGATCGGCTTGAGCCGAGAGCGAGTTCGCATATCACTTCCGCGAAATTGTTCTTGAGGTAGCCGATGACCTCTGATTCAAACTCTGCGCACTTCTTTCTAAATACCAGACGAGCGGGAGGTTATACACAGTGGTGGTCTGTTATTGCAAATGCTTTATATCGGTCAAAGTCTCCGTCTAATATCATTGCTGAGTTTTTCCCGAATCTCCCGGAGCCGACGCTAGTATCTAATGTCAACTCTAGCAATGATACCTCATCATCAGGCTATACTAACACGAATATAGGTGTTCCTAGTGAGGTATCGGCTTAGAATCCAAATTTTCCATAACTTCAATTCTGATTTCTGTCCGAAATTTAATTTCGTATCTAACTTGGTTTTTACCTTTTGTAGAAGACAAGCACTTTGGCTCCATCGGGTGATAAGCAACCCAAAAGACAATCACAAGCTGCTGCTGTTACCGGTTATGCGTCAGGATCCTTGGGCAAACAAAGCCCATCTTTGTCGGTTGGAGAAGCAAAAACAACCCGATAAGTTTCTTTATTGTCGACTTTTATATAGAATTATTCCTTAGTTAACCAAGTCATTTGCACGACAAATTTTGGAGAAGAAATGAAAGTATACTAAGGCGGCGCCAAAAGGCCCTAAACCTCTTGAGCGAGTGGGGAGAGTTATCCGACAACATCGGCTACGGGCGGTAGGTGATCGCACTTTTCGTAATGAGCAAATCTTTGAAAGTTTTAAGCGTGTTGGCTCACTCCATATTTTTCTTTTAGCCAACGCATCGCTTAAGTCGCGAAGATCCTAGCCGATCTTCCAAACATATCAAGCTGCGTCGACCCTGCATCACAACCGACCCCAATTGCTCCAGCTGCAGATCTACGAGTCATCGGATCCAACAAATTTGCTAGGATTTTCTTTAGCGATCTCGATGACCCGAGATCATGGCTCTTGATGACTACGATGCGAGATCGGAAAGATTACGCAAGTTTCGAAAGAAGCATCGGTGTGGTGACTTCGAGCTGGTATGAAAGAAAAACTCAACAAGCTTTTTGATGCGGTTACAAGGCCACAATCGAGATCGACCAATAGCCAACCCATCCGTGATGCCATGGCGGTATCGAAGCCGACCTACCTCCGAGCGATGGTCGCTCTCTTAATCGTGTGCCATTTGGACGAAAGGAAGTCCGATGTGGAGGCGGCTCAAGCAAGGATTCGCGTCGTCAAGCCCAAGAAGCCGATCGAAACTTACGAATGAATTGGTTCTTGATGCTAGAGCCAAAAGCGTAAGTTCGATACGATGCTCGCAACTTAAGTCGACGAAAGAGTCCTCTCCAAGTTAGAAAAAGCGAAGAAACTTCTCCGGAAGAAGCGGCCAAATTGGAAAAACAAATCGGAGAAGGTCAACAAAGCTTGGAAATAACTGCGTCAGAGCTGAAGGAGCAAAAACTGAGCATTGCAGAAGCCGTCGACAATGTGACGAAGCAATCTGCCAAAGTCAAGCCAGTGCCCGGAAATGCAAAAGATGATGATCGCCTGCTTGATGAAATCCAAGAAATTATTGCAAAGGCAGCAGGTGCTTTGTCGGCTCTAGGCGCAACTCTTCCTGATTCTGGCATCCGATATTAAGTCTCGAAATGTAATTTTTACTGGTTGTTTTGAAAACATTTGCTTTGAATGTTTATTCTGAATGCTTTGTAACTTGTTATGTTTGTAATCGGCTGTTTAACCAATTCATATTTTATGTTTAGAGTTTGCAATCCTTTCAACCGATTAACAGCATCGTGTTAATCTCGGCTTTGAACAAAACCTTTAATCGGCTAGGCTCCGACCCAAACACTAGGGTAGTATTTCTTCAAATACTTGCCATTAATAGCTTTTGCAGCACAGACCCTCGAGTGTTTCCGGCAAATCACAATTTCCACCGACTAGCCGATTAATTTTGTATGGCCCTTCCCACGTGGCGACCATTTTCCAAATCGGTTATCTTCGAGCCAATGGGCGTATTGTTTTCCATACCAAATCGGCTAGATCAAAAGATTTAGGCACGGCTTTTTATTATATGCTCTTGCAACTCGATCTTATTATTCTTAAGCCGATCAAGCGTTGCCAAGCGTAACTCCGCTAACTCATCCAAGTATCGACCATTAAATCATTGTAATCTTGAGCCGACAAACCATTTTGTCGGCTATTCGTATCGACTCAATATTGATCTCCACGGTAGAACGGCTTCTTGTCCATACACCAATTGGTATGGTGAAAGTTTTGTCGCCCGTGATAAGATAGCCGATAAGCCCAAAGTGACTCGATAGAGTCGAATGCCAATTCCTCGGCTTCTCATCAATTTTTCTTTTGATTAATTTGATTAACGTTTTATTAGATGACTCGGCCCGTCCGTTGCTTTGGCGTAATATGGCGAAGAGTTTAACAATTTGATACCTAGACTCATTGCGTAACCTTGAAATTCGTTAGACATAAATATCGTACCTTGATCGGTCGTAATTGTTTGCGGTATTCCAAACCGATGGGCGATATGTTCATTCACAAAACTAATCGCTTCAACACTGGTTACTTTCTTAAGTGGTATAGCTTGACCCACTTTGAGAAATAATCGATTCTTGACAAAATAAATTTATGGCCTTTACTCAAGCGAAATATCGGCGATTATATCTATCCCCCAACCCCTGAACGGCCAAGGTTTGATAATTGGATGTAAAGCCGATGCTGATGCTAATTGTATGTTGCCGAACTTTTGACACGTTTGACATCCTTTATAATACTTCAAACAATCTTCTAGCATCGTCGGCCAAAAATAACCTGTTCGTTTGAGCATCCATTTCATCTTATGTGCCGATTGATGAGAACCACAGATGCCTTCATGCACTTCACCCATCGCCACTCGAGCTTCTTCAGCTTCGAGATATCTTAACAACAAGCCCTCCATAGTCCGATAATACAAGATATCATCCATAACAACATACTTCAATGCTTGTTGCCGTATCCTTCGTTAAAATCGGCTTAGATGGGTCGAATAGATAATCTTTAATCTGCGTTCTCCGATCGGCAATATCCGTGCACATTATTGCTTTATCTACGATTCGGTTTCGACTTGGCCAACATCTTTATACCACGATGCTTGTTGGGCCAAAGCATTAGCTCTATCGTTCAATTCTCGAGGAACATGACCGATAGAAAATGATGTAAAAAAGCCGATGATTTCTAAGCAACGTTCTAAGTAATTCACTAACACTTCATCTCGACATTGGTATTCTCCTTTTATTTCTTGTACTACTAATAGTGAATCACCATATGCCTCAATAGCACTCACTCCAATATTTTCCAACAACTGTAAGCCTTTGAGTAATGCTTCGTACTCGGCCTGGTTGTTTGAGCATCGGCTATTTAGCCGGAATGCAAATTCAAAGCTATGTCCTCTAGGTGAAGTGAGTACAATACCGATACCATATCCTTCCTCGCATACCGATCCATCAAAGAACAATTGCCATGGCGCGACCAAGACTAAATTTGCCGCCGTGTCATGTCCTGTTATAAAATCGGCTAGGACTTGTCCTTTGACTGCTTTGGCCGATTCATATGATAAGTCGAACTCGACCAAGGCGTAAGCCCATTTGCCAAGTCGACCTCGCAAAATTGGGGCTGACAATATATATTTTATAACATCGGTTTCTGAGATGACTTTACAAGCCGATGCGATATGTAGTGCCTTAGCTTTGTGCATGAGAAGTATAATGATAAACATAATTTTTGACAAAAGGATACGACCTGCGTCTAGCAACCGTCGGCTTAAATAAAGATAACCCTCTCTTTACCATGTACCTCTTGTGCCAAAACAGCTCAATGGTATCTTCTTGGTAGACGCGTACAATCGAAAGTAATCCTTTTGAGGTGCAGCCAGGACTGGAGGGTTGGATAAATACCTTTTTACTTCGTCAAATGCTTTCTGCTGATCGGTTCCCCATATAAATTCTTCATCGTCTTTTAACTTCAGTAATGGAGTAAAAGCACGAATCCTACCAGAGAGGTTCGAGATGAACCGACGGAGGTAGTTAATTTTGCCGATCAACTTTTGTAATTCGTTTTTGCATGTTGGCGGCTTAGTATTGGCTATGGCCTTGACCCTTGTTTGGCTAACTTCGATCCCTCTTCCATGTACCATAAAGCCTAAGAATTGCCCAGCCGACACACCAAACGCGCACTTGTAAGGTTTCATCTTCAAACCGTGCGATCTTATGTTTTTAAATGCCCTCTCTAAATCGGCCAGATGTTGGAAATCTTCTGCAGATTTTACCACTACATCATCTATATAAATTTCAACAATGTGGCGATTAAATCGTGGAAGATCGATTCATTGCTCATTGGTAGGTTGCTCGGCGTTTTTCAAGCCGAAAGTCATTCATATCCACTCGAATAGCCCTATTGCGGGATATCGAAGGTCGTCTTTGGTATATCGGCTTACGCCATGAGTATCTGGTTATACCGGCATTACCATCGAAAGCTTATGATCTTGTTTCTGATTCAACATCGATAAGCATATCGGCTATTGGCATGGGGTATTAAATCTTTTAGGCGTCGCCTTGTTCAAATCTCGAAGTCGGCGCACACTCGAAGTTTTCCATTTTCTTCATTACGGAACGATGTTGGAACCCATTCAACAGATCGGCAAGGCACGATAAACTTTGCTTCCAACAATCGTTCTATCTCCTCTTTTATGACTTGGTACAAGGTGGATTAAAACGCTCGATCTTGTTTAAATGGCGGTAGCCCGATTTTATAGGTAGCCGATGTTCCACCAGTTGACGGCTTAATCCGGGCATTTCATGATACTCCCAAGCGAAACAATCTTTATAATTTCTAAGTATTTTCATTAGCTTTTCTTTGTATTTCATATCTAGATTTGCACTAACAAAAGTTGGTCTTTTTCTATCACCACTTCCTATATCGACTTCTTCAAGCAAATCGGTGGATGTGAACCCTTGACCTAACTTTTGATTTCTTGAAGTCTTCTATGGCCGTGGCTATCCGTTGTTTGCCGATAGCTTTGCATTTTGTCTGTAAGCGCCTTCAATGTTTTCTTGTCCCCATCTGCGCAACACTTCATTTGCCCGATCAAAGGTGCGGGCTTGACAACGATCGGCATAAGTCGATTTGCTTACGCATATGAAATCGCGATCGTCCAACACCTTGCCCGATATCTGACCGACTTCTTCGTGTTGCCAATTCGCGCCGGAGCTAGCCATGGCAATATGGGCGATGTATCGGTGTGATGACTTCAACTTCTTCTCCGTTCCATTGAACAAGTGATTGATGCATGGTCGATGGGATACGACAATTTGCATGAATCAATCTCGTCCGAAAGCGACCTGCTGTAGTTTCCTTTGGCATCAATTACAAAAAACGCCGTCGGCAAGGTCTTACTACCGGCGATTAGTTACGTGACCATGACACCTTTGCTACGTAGGGTCGCTGTGAAGTCATTGAGAACCATGTTAGTTTTGATTAAGTCTTCATCGGACTTACCCGATTTTTACATGTGGTGTATGGCATTAGATTCACTGTGGCGCCTCGTCTACCGGCATCCTTGATATCGGCTTGCCATTTATATATCCTTTCAGTCTGAGGTTTGAGATGCGGTGATCGTCTTTGGGTTTCTCAAAGATGGCGCTCTGCACTCGGAGCATAAGCGAGCAAGCTGTCTCTTTGGCGATTCGATTCGACTTTGAACTTCGTGGCAATGTGAACACCATGTTGACATCCATGGGAGGTGTGTCATCGAATCATGGGAGAATCAAGTCGTCGGCCGATTCAAATCTTCTTGACTTGCTCTTTTCTTCTCCACTCTTTCTTGGCGCATCTCATTGGGCGAAGTTCATTAAACGCCGTCTCTCTTTCTCGTCATCGGCTTCACGAATTTCTTGCGTCCTTAGCCTCTGAAGCCGTCGTCGTTGTGATTTGCTCAGGCCTGATGGGCACCACCTGGGTTTAGGTTCCACCGGCTTTCGTATCTGGCCAGCCAAGTCTCCTTGATTAGAACTGGTCTTGTGTGTCTTGGCTTGGCTTTGTTCTTGATTCGGTTTAGATAATCTTTCATGGACCGGCCTTCTGTGACTTCTGTCTTGCTCTCTAATCGGCCCAGATAGCCTATGTTTGGCGATTCGTTGTGTCGTCTCGAGGATAATGTTCCATCGGCGGTATCACGGTGATGGCAACGCTACTCTCCTCTCCAACAAAATTGCCAAAGGGACACTTTCTATGTGCCTCTCCACGTTCTCTGTGCGGTACAAATTATCCGACCGTGGGTATGATCCGTGGTGGTGGTGTTCATCCTTTCATACTTCTCCATTAATTGTGAGCGTTGGACCAAACCTTTTAGTGGGCCGTCTAGATGGAGATTTCTCGCTTTGTACCATTTACCCACAGGGATTCCCCTTGGGTTTGATGGTCCTTGAATTTTTCCTTCTCGATCGGCTTCTATTTGTAAGGAACCGATGGTAATTTTCGATGTCGGCGCCGTCAGAGCTTGATTGTCGTCGACTTGTCGATCTTTTTACGTCTTGCATCGGCTCTTTTCCTTTAGCCGAGCAATGTACCATATTGATAGGAAACGGATCGACATCCACCTGCATGGTCGGCTCATCGGCAAACTTCAACCGACCATCTTCAATAGCAGACTGGATCTGTTGACGGAAGATATTGCAGTCATTAGTGTTATGTGAATAAGAATGATGCCACTTGCAATACCTGCGTTTTTTGATCTCATCGGGCGACGGTATCACATGTCCCTCAGGCAATCGTATTGTCTTTTCTTGCAGAAGTAAATCAAAAATACGATCGCACTTGGAAACATCGAAAGAGTATTTGACCTCCGACTTGTTCCTAGTCGGTTTAAGCCAAGAACAGACTAAGGATTTCTTGGATCCTTTTGCCCATTCGGCTATGTTTATTTCTGCTTCCTCGTCTTTCGACGAATCACTAGGACAATATTCAACCATATTGACCTTAGCCTTATCCTTTTCTTTGTTGTTACTATTTTTAAATCTATCATTAAACACCTTATTGTCAGTGAATCGGCTTTCTTGAGCCGATCGCGATGCAATAAGTGGCTAAAATCGGTGAATTCTGCCACGAATTTCTCCCTAAGAGGAGGATCAAACCTTGAAATGCTAAATCGGCGAGTTGATTGTCGAGTAACGTAACACTAAAACACGATTCTGATTTCTCTAAACCTTTTGATGTAATCATTACCGATTCTCCAAAATTTTGGCGAATGAACTCGGATCTGAAATTCTTAACTCTAAACCGCCGAAAAGAAGTATTCATGGAATCGGCTTTCCAAATCATTCCATAAATGGACCGAATTCGGAGGCAAACAAGTGAACCAAGTAAATCTTGCCCGAGATAAAGATAACGGAAATAACCTAATTTTTAACCCGTCGGATGGGCGCTTCACGCATTGTGCGATAAAGCGTCTAACATGCTCGGGGTAGTGATAGAATCATCCCGGAGAATTTGGCAAAGTCAGGACTCGAAATTATGAGGTAAGGCATGTGATCTATGTAATCGAGTGCGGCTTTCTATAGCGATCACTTTTCCTTTTGGTTGTATGCCAAACCGATCCCTCAAGGCGGTATAGATCGGATCGGTCCAATTGGCATTATCGGCCACCGCACAAAGAGCCCTTGATAATGTCGATCATAATCGCATCCCGCCCCGAGTGCAAGCTCGGGTTGCCAATATCTTGCGCGTCGTCGGCATTCGATTATCTTGATCGTGCGATTATGCCTAATTTGTGGTTCCGACCGGATAAGCGGTTCGATGCGTTACTACCTGTGTGGACCGGGTTTCTAAGCGGGGTAGGTTCTTGGGGATATCTCTCGAGCCAATCGGTGTGAAACCGATTGGGAAAAGCGTAAAAGGAGCAGCGGTGGTAGATTGATGGATGGATCATACTTAGCGGCGTCGGTATAGGCGTGGTAATGGCTCACCCCACTTGACCGAGGATCCTAGGCAATATGACCGTAGGTTGTGTGGGCATCATCGTGGGAGGTGAGGTCATAGCCGATGGTTTAGGATCGGTTGGTGTGCTCTGCGTGTTTTGTGATCTTGAAAAAGCAGGATAATTTGGCGAGCTTGTAGTGGGTCATGCGGGCTTCTGGCGAGGCCAACTCTGGGCTATAGATTTAACGCTATTTGCTATCATCGGCTTAAGAGTCGTTACGAGCCGATGATTGGTTTATTAAAGCATGGTGCCTGATTGGTTAATCATAGCCGATAATTCGGCTGGCGGTAGGTATCGACTTACCGTTTCTGCGCACTGTGTCTCCCGAGTATTGACCGTCGGCAGGCGGATTTACGTATACGCCACGTCTAGTCTTTTGGTAGCAATTTAGCATCATCTCTTCTAACGTGGCTTTCCGATCTTCAATCTCTTGGCGTTGTTCTGCGTTAAATCGTCCATTGTTGGGACGATTATAGCTTCGTGTTGAGATCGGGCGGCGGAATCGACTTCCCAGCGTAGACATTGTCCCACCAGCGTGCCAAGAGTGTGTTGGCGTCAAAAACTTGATGTAGGGTTTACGGCAAAGACACACCGCATTTAACACCGGGTTTAGAGCATGCGGTCGATTTGACTCAGAATCGACAAGGTAAAAACAATAAAATTCAAACAAAGCCGATCGTTAAGATCAATCGGCTTAAACTTCGATCGACTTGAAGCGATCAAGATCAAGGTATCGGGATAAATCTAACTAGCGATTAAGGCTAATCGGAGGATAAAGCGGATCAATTACGAAGAAGGCGATCGCAACAAAATCGAGAATAAACCAAACACGGGTGTATGGCGAGGATGATCAACAATCGGCGATGCGCAACTTTATTGATCAAAATCGATTACAAAGGCTAAATTACAAGAACTACTCTAGTCGACGGAAAAGTAGATGAAAAGTAAAAGCTAGTTGATTGTATTGTGTTGATGTCCTTTGCAGCTTGCTTTGGCTCTTCTTTTATACCCTTAGGCCGATCGTGTCCTACTACAACACGTTTTGAGTCCGTATCTGTATCGGCCTTATCTTGGACGATTTCTTCCTTAAGAATCTTGCAGTTACCAAATATCTCGGATTCTTTCTAATCCTTCGTTAGTTCCCGTATCTTTGATTTTATTGCCTGATTTGGATAAACTTGCCGAATTTTAGTGCAACAATGTCCTGGTGCGATAGGTTTATTCGAGTGGACAGTTATGACTTTCGGTTTGAAGAACGCTGGGGCAACTTACCAGGGAGCCATGAATCTTATTTTTCATGACTTAATCGGTCATATTATCAAAATATATATCGATGATGTCGTAGTAAAATATGCAGATGACTTGCAACATTTGGCTGATTTAGAAAAAGTTTTCCAGAACATAAGATTGCTTGGCTTGAAGATGAATCCTTTCAAATGTGCGTTTGGCGTGTCGGCTGGGCAATTTTTGGGCTTTATGGTACATGAAAGAGGTATTGAAGTCAATCAAGCAAGGGTGAAAGCCATAGTTGAAACAATGCCACTAACATGTAAAAACGAATTACAAAAGCTGATCTGCAAGATTAACTATCTCCAAAGGTTTATCTCAAACCTTTCCAGTCGGATTCGTGCTTTTACCCCACTGTTGAAATTAAAAGATAATCAAGAATTCGTGTGGGGAATCGATCAGCAAAAGGCTTTTGACGACGTCAAAGAATATTTAACTAATCCTCCGATTTTGGCCGCACAACGAAAAGGGATTCTTTTCAGGTTATATATATCGGCTGAGGAGGAAACTATCGGAGCTGTTTTAGCACAAGAAGTCGATGGTAAGGAAAGGGTTATCTTTTATTTAAGCCGACGCCTACTTGATGCTGAAGTCAGGTACCCTTTCATTGAAAAATTATGCTTGTCTTTATATTTCTCATTTACAAAGCTAAGACATTATATTTTAGCATCGGCTTGTAAGGTGGTCTGTAAAACCGATGTTATAAAATATATATTATCAGCTCCGATTTTACGAGGTCGACTTGGAAAGTGGGCTTATGCCTTGATAGAGTTCGACCTGATTTACGAATCGGCTAAAGCAGTTAAGGGACAAATACTGGCCGATTTTATAACGGGGCATGATACTGCTGCCGGTTTGGTGTTTGCAGCCCCTTGGCAATTGTTTTTTGACAGATCGGTGTGCAGAGAAGGTGATGGAATGGTATTGTACTCATATCACCCAAAGGGTATAATTTTGAATTTGCATTTCGGTTAGATAGTCGATGCTCAAACAACCAGGCAGAGTATGAAGCATTGCTCAAAGGCTTGCAATTGTTAGAGAATATCGGAGTAAGTGCTGTTGAGGCATATGGGGATTCCATATTGATTGTACAGCAAATAAAAGGAGGATACCAATGTCGAGACGAAATACTGCTGAAATATTTAGAATAGTGCTTCGAGATTATCGGCTCGTTTACATCATTTTGTATCGGTCATATCCCTCGAGAATTGAATGATAGAGCTAACGCCTTAGCTCAACAGGCGTCAGGGTACAAAGACTTTGGCCGATATCAGGTAACCGAATTTGTAGATAAAGCCATCATGTGCATAGACATTGTTGATTGGAGAACGCAAATAAAGAATTACTTGATCGACCCATCTAAGCCGACAGAATGCAAGATTAGGCAACAAGCTTTAAAGTACATTGTTATGGACGACACATTGTATTATCGGACGATGGAAGGCTTGCTGTTGAGATGTCTTGGAACCGAAGAAGCACAGGTGGCAATGGGCAAAGTACATGAAGGTATTTGCGGGTCTCATCAATCGGCTTATAAGATGAAATGGATGTTTAGACGAACGGGGTATTTTTGGCAGACAATGCTAGAGGATTGTTTCAAATATTATAAAGGATGTCAGACTTGTCAGAAGTTTGGCAATATACAACTAGCACCGGCATCGGCTTTGCACCCAATTATCAAGCCATGGCCGTTCAGAGGTTGGGGGATAGATGTAATCGGCCAAATATTTCCTGCTTCAAGTAAAAACCACAAGTTTATTTTGGCCGCGACTGATTATTTCTCTAAATGGGTTGAAGCTATACCGCTTAAGAAAGTAACTAGTATTGAAGCAATCGGTTTTGTTAATGAACATATTGTCCATCGGTTTGGAATACCGCAAACAATCACGACCGATCAAGGTACGGTGTTCATGTCTAATGAATTTCAGAGTTACGCGAAAAGTCTAGGGATCAAGTTGTTAAACTCATCCCCATATTACGCTCAGGCTAATGGACAAGCCGAGTCATCTAACAAAACGTTAATTAAGTTGATCAAAAGGAAAATCGATGAAAGACCAAGGAATTGGCATTCAACCCTATCGGAGTCACTTTGGGCGTATCGGCTAGCTTATCATGGAGCAACGAAGCTTTCACCTTACCAATTAGTATATGGTCAAGACGCCGTTTTACCCGTGGAGATTAACATTGAGTCTATACGAGTAGCCAGGCAAAATGGTTTGTCGGCTCAGGAATATAACAATTTGATGATCGATAACTTGGATGAATTAGTAGAGTTACGTTTGTCTACGCTTGATCGGCTTAAAAAGAATAAAGTCAGAATTGCAAAAGCGTACAATAAAAAGGTCGTGCCTAAGTCTTTCGATCAAGCCGATTTAGTGTCGAAAACGATACTGCTTGTTGGTTCGAAAGATAGCCGATTCGGAAAATGGTCACCTACGTGGGAAGGGCCATACAAGGTTAATCGGCTAGTCGGTGAAAATTCGTACATACTGGAAACGTTAGAAGGGCATGTTTTGCCCAAGGCAATTAACGGGAAATACTTAAAGAGATACTATCCTAGCGTTTGGATTGGAGCCCAACTGACTGGGAATTACGTTGAAGGCCAAATTAACACGGTGCTGTTAATCGGCTAAAAAGATTGCAGATTTGTAAATGAAAAATGGAATTACACAAAGATAGACTTAAATCCGTTAAACAACAGATTATAAACGGTAAAGAGTTGCAAAATATCAGGACAAGTATTTTCAAGACATCCGACAAAGTTTTACATCTCAGAAACTAATATTGGATGCCTGAGCCCAGAAGAGTTGCACCCAAAGCCGACAGAGCACCTGCGGCCTTTGCAATCACACATTGAACTTCGTCAATGATGCGATCATCTTCTTTTGCGCTTCCTGGCACTGACACCACCTTGGCCATTTGTTTTTTCACGCCGACCATGGCCATCGCAATGCCTAGCTTTTGGTCCTTGATAGCCGACGAAGTCTTCTCAAGGGTTTGCTGGCCTTCTATGATTAGCTTCTCTGTCTTGGCCAACTCCTCCATGAGAGACTTCTCGGTCAATTCAAGCTTGCCGATGGAGTTCTTCGTGGTTTTATCGATTCGATGTCGACGATCAATTTACGCTTCTTGGCCTTGGCATCAGCGACGAGCTTGTCCAGAATTTTCTGATCGGCTTCTTGGGCCTCGCGCTGTGCTATGCGTGCTTGAGCTGCGTCCACTTCAGATTTCCTCTCGTCTAAGTGGCAGACGTTGAGAGCTTCCATTGCCTCTGGGGGCAGATCAGCTTCAACCGCTGCCATGGCATCTCTAATCCGATGATTGTTGTTCAAGATCTCCGATTGGGGCTTCATCACCAGATCGAAGAGCTTGTTGAGCCTCTCTTTCATGCCTGGAGCAGAGGTGACGACAGTCGATGCTTCTTTCGACACTTCAAGGATCTTCCTGATCTCTGCGTCGTAGTCGTCGGTGGCCAGGATCTCTAGATCGTCAAGATCGGCTAAGGAAAAGCCCAACAAATTTGTCGGGGCAGAGAGCTCCGGCAGATCGGCGATAGGAGCTGTTGGCGTCGGTCGTGGTGGAGAAAGGGGCGCTGATGAAATCTTGGGAAGATCGGCCAAGATCTTCGCAACTTGAGCTGATTGCGTCGGCTAAAGGAAGTAAATGAAAGGTAAGCCGATGTATTGGGAGATAAGTCATTGAACTAAAGGTACGATTACTTACCTCTACAGTAGCCGACGTATGTGGCGAACTCTCACCGCTCTGCTCCTGGGGCTTAGATCCCCTTTTCGCAGGAGCCTTGGTATATTTTGTTTTCTTCCTTTCTGAAAATATAATCGGCTAACAGTCAGTTGGGCAAAGAGAAAAAAATAACAACCGATTGTGTTATACTTACTTGGTTGTTTTTTCTCAATGTCCGACAAAGACGGACTATGAATCCCTAGGGTACCCGAGGTGTACCCAGTGAGGCCAATCGACTGGAGTGGCCTTTTGACTTGGCCACTGCCCGATTGGCCAGAGGCAGGCTTCTTGCCGGCAGCCTTGGTCTGCAGAGCGAAAATAAAAGGATATTAGAAAATGTATTTGACGAGACCAATGTGTAAAATAAAAATTATTCGAGCCGATACCTTATCGATATCTACAAGACTTGTATTAGTATACCCCGCAGAATTAGTCTCATCGCTTGAATCGTTGTTAGTGTCTACTGTCGGCTCGGGAAGATTTGGGAAAAACTCATTGATAATAGCCGACATTGACTTGTCAGAGTAAAGCGCTTCTGCGATAGATAACCACCAGGAAGAAAAGCGTTCTAACCGACGAGTATTCAGTATAAAATGCGGCAAGTCTTTGATCTGAAGTTCATCAGCTATTTCAAGGACAAGGTTGGCTGCGACTACATTACGGACTCTGGGTCTTGGTTGAAGCCGATCGAGTAGTGGCATTGCTCTGCTATGGTTTGATATACTTGAGTTGGTCCCAAGGAAGCGCCGCAGAACAGAAATCGGTCTAACCAAAGATTCAAAAAAACAGCATGTTCTTCGTCTGATACCAGCCCATTAACCTTATTATTGTTTCTGATGTACTTAGCCCATCCTTCACCTTTGGACTTGATAAGTTTGTACTTAGGCTTGGCACTGTAAGCCGATACTTGATCCCCATCGGGTCTTAAGCAGCACAGTTGGACTACATCCAGGAGAGTTGGGCTGACAAGACCGGTGCGGAATACAAAAGCATTGAAGGTGTCCGACCAGAAATAGAAAGCCGTGGCCACTAAGGGCTCATTGGCCTCTGGATCGGCTAAGGAAAGGGGGAGACATTCAGCTATACCCATCTTTTCCCATTCACCCCTCTTTTGGGCGGCTACGCGAATGTACCACGATCTCCATCCCTTAAGCGTCATCGACCAAGCTCTGAAGCTCTTAATCCAACCCTCTATGTTATATCCCGCAGCCGATAGAGGTAGACGAGGAATCTCTTCATTTATTACTGAATCGGCTTCTAGATTTCCTACTGGACCTAGATAGAATTGGTCATTGCTGTTTGGGATTGGGATGAATACCTGAGAAGGATCCATTAGGACGATCTTGACAAGCAGCCGATTGGAAGCAACGAGCGCTGGAAGGCTTGAAGACCAGAAGCCGATTGCAAACAACTAGAGAGCTTGTGCGCGTGAGGAATGAATCTGTGGGGGCCGCATATTTGTAGCACGGTGAAAATTTGAAGCGGCGGGAAACGAATCTCAAAAGACACAAGCGGTTAAAACGCACTACCTGTATGTCAAAAAATTACGGCGCAATTAAAGCAGCAGTTACTGGGTGAAGGTTAACAGTTAGCCGATGGAGAAGAAGCTGACAGTTGTAATTTTGAAAGATGACAAGTCATCTCTCAAAAATGGGGGGCATATGTTTGCACCAGAATTTGGCAAGTCTAGTCAAAATCGGCAAGAAAGTCAAATATACGGAAACTAACAGACAATTTGGAAAGATTTAAAGATATTTGGCAACGGCAAGATCTTTGAGGAAAAGCTATCCGAAATAAGGCCGATACGGATCAGGTTTTGAAACGTGTTGTAATAGGACACGATCGGTCGACGGGTATAAAAGAAGGGCCAAAGCAAGCTACAAGACATCCAACACAACCAAACACACCAATCTACATTACTTTTTCTTGTCGACTAGGAGTAGTTCTTGTAATTTAGTCTTTGTAATTCGATCTTGATCAATAAAGTTGCACATTGCCGATTGTTGATCTTCTTCAAATTACGCCTCAGGTTTGATTTATTCTGATTTTATTGTGCATCGCCTTCTTCAGAATCGATCTACCTTTATCCTCTGATTAGCCTTAATCGGCTAGTTAGACTTACCCTTTTATTTCGATTTAATCGGCTTCAAGCTGATTGAATCTAAGCCGATTGATCGTTACGATCGGTTTTGAGTAAATTTTATATTTTTACCTTGTCGATTCCAAGTCAAATCGATTGGCACACTCTGAACCAGGTGTTTGTCTGGTGTGCTGTTGTCAGAAACCCTACTTCAAGTTTTTGACGCCAACACAACCTCAAGAAATGCTCTCGGAGATGAAGTGGTACCACCTGCTCAGCTTCTGTCTTGGGAGGTCAGCATTTTTCCTTTTAGATATCTTATGCTTCTTCTCTACTAATAAATAATAAGAATCTTCGATGTTCGATCGGCTGTGCAAATTTGATGACTTGCATGTTTCATAATGGATAAAAATTGGAGTTCCTAGGAGCTGGAAGCAAGCATGTAGCTTACTTTGTTAGTAATGATTTCGGAAAGAATTTTTATAGTGATTAATCTGGCCTAAATTCTGGAGATTAATTTGGCAGCTGAACCAAAACCATCTGTGCTGGATATTGTAATATACAATTTTTTGTGTTTAACATTACCACACGTGAGATCTGCATTACATCGATTCTTAGGAGAGTTATTGCTTATGTAGGTAGACTGTCCATATCATGTACTGATCAGGCAACAGATATTAGTTTTTTTAAGATTCAACTATACCATGTAGTGTAATTGTTAGGATTGATCTTAATCTGTTGTACCAAGAATATTATTGTTTCAGATAAACAAGGATCAAGATTATCCGAGTAAACGCTATCGCTGAGCTGCATTTCTGTGAGTGGCTACAAAGAGCAACATTATCCTTGTGTCGTTTCAAAAATCTGAGCAGTATTTCCCCGGGGGTCTTGTGAGAAATGAGGTGATGGTGGCTGTCAGTGTACTATTGTATCTATGAACTAATATCTTGGGTTAGCATTAATAGGATGTTGATTTTATATTTTGAAGATGGATAGTGACAAAGTCACAGGACAAATTTTGAATATTTAAAAATTTTGGTTTCCGTTGCAACAGACACATACTTGACTAGTCACTAACAATAAGATCCGATTCTTCTCATGCCGTTCTCATTTGTCTAGAATCGAAGCCTCCACACCGTCGCTCGGCTCCAACCAGTCGTCGCTGCCCCTCTCAGCTCTAGATGTTTACACCCAGATCAGGGTTCGTCCACACATACTCTGAGGCATAGTGAGTTGGTGACCGTGCCCGGCCTAGGCTCAGAGGCGACGGTGGTCCAGCAGCATGTTCTGTGTGCTTGGAAACGTGAGGGAACCTCGCGGCGGATTGGTAGAAGATGAAGGCCCCAATGGGTAGAATTGCATGGTTGTCTGATGTTGATTTCTTTATGCAAAACCTTTCAAGTTAAAATGACATCCAAACACAAAGTTTCAATTGAAATTGGCCGGAATCAAATTGTAATTCAAATAAATTTGGAATTGGAATCCCATTACGAAAAATCAATTCCAAGTCATGAGAGCCAAACAGGGTGTAATTCAGAAGAGAACTTATTTGTTTGCAAATAAGCCCAAATATCACAGGCCTTTTCTGCATTAACACAAATGAAGTAGTTTTCTATAGTTGTGAAAATTAAGCCCATATAGCCGGCGTCTCTTGACGAAGGATTGTGAAGAAGAAAATTACTTTTTTATTGATTTGTCCAAATTATGATATGGTTGTAACAGAAACCCATAATTTTTTTCCCCCTGCGAACTGACATCGCTCCAACGTAGCAAAGGTTATTCAATTTATCTGAACACAATGTGCAACTTTACAACAGATCATCTGTGGTTTGAATTTGTGCATCGTGTTATCCACCTCAATAATATTTTGTTATTCTGAGAAAATAAGAGAGTAGAAATGACAGTAAATTGCATGCAAACTTCATGTACCACCATAAAAGAGTGTACGCACCTGAACAGGACCAGCATGGCAGCGTGAATGGATAGAATAGGAGAAAGCCTCAGCTTAGCAAGGCCGCGCCATGCGGCGGCCATGGCAGAAAGCAAGACAGCAGGTGGAAGACAAGGCAGAGGGTCTTAGGGGATAATATACAAAATCACATACCAGTTTGTCAAAAATCATAGAGAAGTTTGAGTATCTGAGAAAAGAATGGATTACAGAAATCAAACCACCATGGCAAATTCCTGTTTTCACAAATACAGGGAGCGAGAGCGAATGTTCAGATGATGGAAGGCATATGTGTGAATAAAGTATTTAATCAAAAATCAAGTATTTGCGCATTTTAAGTACATCAAGTCAAAACGGGATCACAAGAAAAGTAAAATACAGTTCAGAAGATCTGCATCATTTTCCAGCTATTTGAGCTTTTTGCTGAAGTCAGGGAGATCAATGACCTGGATCCTTGATATGCCTTCTGCCTCCTCCCTCTCTGTGTGTGTGTTGTATCCCCAATTCACTGTCCCAAATGGCATCCAGAACATCAGCTAAACAACAAAGTAGTTTTGATGATTAATCAACAAAGGGGTTGGATAACTAGAGACATGACTTACCCAGGTAGAGGTTCCATTGGTCCAGTGCTGGCTCTTTGATGACATTCTTCAACGTTGCAAGGCGGTCCTCAACGAAACTGGTTAAGATGCAACAGAAAGAAAAGACTTGTAATGTCTGCGTTTTAGTTTATTACTTAACAGTTCAGAATTATACCAAAGAGATGGAAAACTTCAGGAATAAGTCATTTTTTTACTTTTTGAGTTTTATGGTAATAATATTATCACTGCATGGTGTAACTTGTAACTTGAAAAATCAGATCGCATACTTATTCATGTTATAGATTACAAATTTACAATATTTGAAAAGAATAAAAAACCAGATAAGTGATTATCATCTGATAAATGTACATAATCCTTTCATTTGATTGCCATGCTTAATGTATAGATAGCTCATCAATTTAAGCTGCAAAAACAAACAGGAAACATTTTTTGGCCAACTCCAAACATTAGATTACGTCCCACCTAATTGACAAGGGAGTCAATAAGCTATACACTGTTGATCAGAATTAGTTCAAGAGAGAGAACAGTATCTGGTATTAAGATTTAAGCGGGCAAATAATAGGAACTTACTGAAATGTCAACCCTTGATGCTGCGGCATTTTCTGCAGTTGCTGGAGAACTTTTACCTTTGGACTGAAGCATGAGTAACTCACAGATTCAGTAATATATTCTTTAATAGGTGAAGAGGAGAAAATAAGTACTGCACTAACCCGGTGCCAAGGCCATATATCCTTTCAGAGGGAAATTCTATTCCAGCCAATTCTTTCAATAGAGCTTCAGCAAATCTACCCTGAAAAGGCAACCAAGAGTTGATTAGTAGAGCATCAGTATTATGCACTGCCTACACAGAACAGACAACCATGAAAATAAATATGAAATGTGAAAACACTGGAGCAGTCCTCCGCGTCATTTCCCTTGTCAAAAATTTAAATAAAATAGTTATGCCTGAAAGATGATAGTTAGCATCAGTACAGACTGCTCTGTTGTTCATTAACATGTATTTCGAAAAAAAAAATTGTAACCATGACATAGAAAACCAAAAGAATGTAAATAGAGTTAGTTGCTAAATGTAGAATATACAAGATACCTGTTTTGTAGTGACTATGTAAACTTCTGAGCTTGAAAATTTTAATGCATCAGCTGTTCCCGGATAAAACCTGCAGTTCCATAGAATTATCGATAATTAGTTCCACATGATGCTTTGTTCAATATGTGTAATGAAATTCAGACACACAGTCATCGAAATAAACATCTGAATAATTTCATCAATGCTTGAACAGGTTCAGGCCTTCGGTATCACTGATCGCTTATACTTTTTCAGAGATGTATTAGTAGTAACAGTGGCAAAATTGTGGATATAACATTCCACAAAAGGCATTATAAAATTCAGAAGGCACAACTATTACTTGCACAATAGCGAACTTATCAAGTTACATTGTAATACGCAAACAAGCAATAAAACAAACAAAAGCACACATGCGTGTGCACATACAGCCGGAGCTAGGGGCTGCAGATGTGGAGCCATAATCGAGATCAACGGTCAATTTTCCTTTGAAGTGTATATTTGATACTCCATATTATTCTTCCCAAAAGGCTATATCATACAAAGTTAATACAAAATAGAAAGTCATTTAGTTATTTCCACCTGGATCCATGATACTACCGCTGGTACTTTCTTAAACTATCTTTGCATGGCACTCTCTTCGTAAGGGAACTATGATAAAAATATATCGTGCATATTGGATCCATGTGATTATGGCCTTACAGCTTTTTCCTAATGTTTTGAATGTTCCTCTCAAGTCTCAACTCAGGACAGAACCCTAACAGATCCAGAGATAACTGGTTCTCCCAATAGAGCATACCTTCCAAGTTCAAACACTGGATTGGAAAGTATTTGGTTAAATTTATCTTAGTTTATCTGAAACTGTATCAGTTATAGCGAAAAGAAAACAAAAACTAATTATTTCGTGGATCAGTCACCTGTTAGCGCCTATCCAGCCTGACAAATCATTTTCAATCCAGTCATCCCTTATACGGCCAAAGAGATCAACTAGAGAGTCCCTATCTTCATTCCATTCAGACATAATGGTGGGCTTCAATTTTAACCAGTTCTCCAGTATTTCTTGTATGCTAAGCCCATCTGCAACCTTGCACATATAGCGTTGATATAAATATTTCATCAAGCTAGAACCTAATGCCTGTTCCAGTACCACTAAAACATTAGTATCATTTCATCCAGTACTGATATATTGTCAATCCTCTATGTATGAAGTATTAAGGAACTTACCGATGATTTCCGAGCAGAGGGTATCCTGATCTCAACAAGCAACCTAACAAGCAACAGATTCTCATATCCTGTTTCCACCACTGGACGAAGCTGTAGCAGTGGCAAAGATTCTAAATCAGTATTGAACTGTGGTCAAATAAAATTATGAAGAGGAATCTGTGCTCCTTGTTGCAGCACCAACATGAGGATATGAAGCTGTCTTATGATGATGAGCAGCACACATAATCTATAGCATTAAATCTATGGAGGGAGCCACTAATTCTTGGGATTTTTACTATTTTTGAATTGGTAACAGATATTCTATATGTATCATGTTGATCACTTAGGTATTTGAGACAAGTATGGACCAGAGAAGTTCCCACCACTACAAAACTTGTCCCTGGATAGCACGAAGTGCATCATGAAAAGCGCTTTTCACTGTGTTTGCTTGGTTAAAAACTTAAAGCAAATTCTTTACTATTTACTAGATCTAATGCACTGTCACAGATATTGACTTGAAGGATTAGTAGTTCGGAACAGCACATCGAAAGACAGGACAAAGTGAAGTACATAAGCAAGCTGAGATCCCTTCCATTTTGTAAAGTTAGTAGAAGAGGATAGATCCGGTACATTGTACATTTGAATGCACTTTGTTCCAACTCTCGTGGGTATTATGCAACACTAAAATGTCATACTATCCGTAGTTTACATTCTTTTAGTTTTCCTGTTCTATAACAAGCTACAGTAAGAAAATGACATTGTTTTCCTTTTCTTTCTGTTTTTTACACGACTTTGCCTGCTAAAAGTAAGCAAATAATTCAAATGACAAATTACTTAAGAGTACTAACACCACATTGAAACTATTACGATACCAGCCCAAGCATTTTGTTTTCCCTTTCCCCACGTCAAGCTCACTTACACAAACAACCCGGCGGCAAAATTAGAATGCTAGTACATGCTAATCAGTCTCTACAGCCCTATCATGAAACTAAACTGTACAGCCGGCATACCCATCCGGGTATTGATTGAAAAAAAAAATCAGTGTCGCTGTGTGGGACCAAGTGGGCTCACGGTGTACATTTGCTCCACGATCCACTCCACCATGGAGGCGTCAACCTGCCCGAACACCCACGGCCACCTCACCTTCGCAGCCTGCCAAACCAAACCAAACCAAATCGCTCACGAACATGAAATATCATATTAGTGAAAAAAAAAATTAATGAATGCATGGATACAAGTGTACACCCAAGAAACAAGAAGTAGGAGGAGGAGGATACCTTAACGGCGGAGAGGGAGCTCTCGCCGCAGCTGTCGCAGAGGACGCCGTCGAAGTCGAGCGCGTACAGGTCCCCGCCCATCGCGCCGCGCGCCAGCCTTCCGTCCCGTCTCTCTGCACAACCAAATGGGGATGGAGTTTTGATTTTTCTTGGGATGGTGAGATTTGGACTTTGGAGGTTTGGATTAGGATTTAGGAGGATCTGGGAAATTGACAAGGGGAGAGCTCCCCTCCGCATAAGAGTAACACGAGAGTTGGATGCCTCTTTATGTCCCGAAAGAATTTTCCGTAGTTTATGCGAAAACTGAACTATATTTCTTAAGAGATTTATGATTCAAGCGGGTGCTTAAATTGGGAAAATCTCCAAAACCTAGGTGGCAAATTTGAAATAGAAAGCTCTACAACTTAGCAAAATTTCATATATACCACTCTCAAACATGCCACTTCAAGATATACCACTTACTTTCATGAAATTAGGTGCATGCCACTCCAATTTTTTGCTCCTTTAAAATATATCATTTTCTCTAATTTCCCCCTATTTCGTATTACTTTCTCTTCTTTTCCATTTTTTCTCCTATTAACTTCCCTTTTTACCCTTGCCCGGGCGTGGAGCTTGATGAGGTCGACATTATCTGCAGCGGCGCCGTCATCATCCTTGCCAATTGATTTGTATGGGTGGTTCCATCCGTATCTCAGCCGTCCAACCCCTCCAACCTGCATGGTCTGGCAGATCGGGACATCGCTCGGGCCGACATTGTTGCCAGTGAACATCGTGGACTGCTCCAAGATCCTCGGTGCGGAGTATGGCAAGAATAGCACCGCGCGCAGGGCGATGGCTGTCGGACGAACGCGGGACATGCACCTAGACGGTGATGAGGACACCTGCTGCTTGTTGGGTGCTCCCACACGAGTTGCTGCTATGCTAAGAGTGCGCCACCGCGTCTTCTTCGTGTGCTCAAGGTCCCATCTTCGTGTCCCCATCTATATTTGGTTGAAGAGGGTCTGCCCGGTGAGGACTTGGAATTTAGGATGGATCTGGTGAATCTGATTTAAGATGTGGCAAAGATAGAGAGAATAGGCAGAGGTTAAAAAGGAAACTTTACTTGAGGAAAAAAGGAAAAGAAGATAAATGAATAGGAAGTAGGTAAAACCAAGAGAAAATGGCACATTTCAAATTTCATGAAACTGAGTGGCATCTCGAAATGGCATGTGTTTAGATTGCCGTATATCCAATTTTGCCCTACAACTTTTGGTTTATTTGTTGAACCTGTACTAATCTCGGCTCAAGCAATATTTGCTTAGGTAGTGTGATATTCCAAAAATTAAAGGAAAAAGGAAAAGGGGAGGACTTCGTGGACAGGGCTGGCCAACTGATTTGGCCTCGACATGTGTAACATTCCAATTTTTGGTTTTATTTGAGTTTAATATGCATTTTATGAACTTTCTAAATTTATTGGGTTTTTCTGGATTTTATTTGAATTTATTAATTATTGTTAAATAAGGCCTATTGTGAATACTATTTAATTAATGAGAAAGTTAAAATAAATTTTTGCTAAAAATATTTTATTTGAGTTCCAATGTCTTAAAATATTTATGAGAATTTTTCTGGTATTTTTATTGACTTAACCAAATTAATCTAATTTCGAGAATTATTTTAATTAAGAAAACCCGAGAAATCCTAAAAAGTACATGGGCCGAAAGCCCATTACTGTGCTATTTAGCCTAATCCTGTGCGGCCCGTTTTATAGAAGCTCAATCGTTAGTCGTCGGATTGAAATCGAGCGGCCATTTTCATCCGGGAAGTCTTAAAGATCGTCAACCGTCAGATCTATGATGGACGTTCAAGATTCACCCATGTCGGTTTGGGTCATCCAATCGTGGCCGTTGGATTCCGAGTGAGGTCAGGATTGCGTTTTGTTCGAGATATCTTGGCCGTCCATTGCGAAAAGTGTGCGGATTGGATCGGAGCCGCGTAGCCAAGCCGTAACGGCAATAGGATTTCGACGCGTGTACAGTTAAGATTTCGTCGTCTCCAGCTGGTCGCCGCCGTGTCAGACATGGAGTTCCGTCGAGATTGTTCAACTCCTCGTGTTGTACGAAGACGCCAAGGCTATAAAGGTTGCATTATCACCCCTCCGAGAATCGTCGAATCGAAACGCGTCGTTTGCCCAAAGATTTGACGGTTGAGTTCCACTGTGCGTGGAGAACTAGCTCACTGGAATCTAGAAGGTTGTTCCGCCGTTCGTTTTGTGTGGATCTACACCGTCGTCGTCCTTCTGCAGTCGTTATGACCACCAACAAGTTCGCCGTCGTCTGCTCTTTCGGATCCGTCACTTGGAGACGCTCGAGAGCAGCCGAAATGTCTACGAGGGCTTCATCTTTCGCAAGACCGGTAACTACCGCGCCACGCCATGGCTGGACCTCCTTCGCCAAGTTCTTGACCGTTTGATCCAAGGAGCAGTGTTGGATAAGTGCCGCGTGTTTCGATTCGCCACACGCCGCATGTTTTCTTCGGCATGTCTGATCTTGACCATTCGATTTGAACGAGCGATCCAGATCGAGCCTTGCGCCGGGGCAATTGAGTCTCGATGCGTGGCGTGTGGGATTCCAAGCGACGTGGACTGGGTCCATGGATCGGTGCCACGTGGCGACCAGTGATTGGTTCGATGATGCTGACGTCAGTGACGACGCAATAAATCAAATTTTCAGTATAAAAATAATTCGGTTAAATGTTGAATTTCTGATTTTGGTATTTTCTTTATTTTTAAATCTTCCGAGAGCCCGTTCTCCCTCATACGAGCTCCGATTGAGTCGATTCAAGTTTCTAAAAATTTCTAAAATTGAGATATATTTAATGATGAATTTTATTTGATTTTTGGGATTTTCTTGCTCTCTATTTTGGTATTTATTTGATATGTTATATGTATAACTGTTTCAAATTAAATTGGGATCTAGTTAATCTGTCCAATTGAACTATACCCTACCTTGTCATTTGTATGCCATGATTAATTATTATTCTAGATTGGTTAATTATTAGTTCGTTAATATAAGTAATCAACATAGTTGATTAGACCGTGTTAGTATACTTAGCCATGCCACGTACATCACATGACTTTGGAATATCAAAAATTAATCTTGATTAATGGAATATGGAACATGAATATGAATTGGTGAGTCAGGTATTGTCACATAATGATGTTGAATTGTAGTGACGAGGATGTCACACAACGATATTGACTTGTTGATAGCACGTGGTGCTTGATAATCAACTGAGGTGATAATCATTTAGATTGGGGAAAGTGGCAAGGGGCAGTGTCCCAAGGTGGGCCGAAGGGCAAAGGGTATGTGGAAGTCTTACCCTAGTCATCTTAAGGACTTAACCTTGCAAGCATTTGACCTGAGTCAAACATGCAATCATATGTCTAGAATGGGACGAACCTAGCTGATTAATTTGTAAAGTCTTAGCTTCGGTACTACCAGTGGCGGTGTGAGGTTCGCCTTTTTATGAACTCACATGTCTCAAGGGGGCCCTGAGTGTGGTAACCAGTCCTTTCAGTGTTGAAACCTTAGCGGGTAGTACTGGGTTAAGTCAGAGCATTGTAAAGGCTTTGTTATGACCTCTTGGCCGATCACCAAGGAAAGCGTGAAATTAGAGGCTAAAAGGATCATATCATGTGTGTAAAGCGCATAACCTCTGCAGAGTGTAGAATCTATTCGGATAGCCGTGCTCGCGGTATTGAGCAATGCTCGAGAATTACAGTTAAGGGTTAGACTTTATAAAATGAAAACATGGTTGGGATGGCAGGTTGTCATTGGAAGGTTTGGAACTTGACTTAGGGTTGGATGCCATGTTTATTTGAAAAATGCTGGAAATTATTATTTACTGTTATTTGTTTTACTGTTTTTTCAATCTACTTATTGTATTCAATTACAAATGTTGCTTTACTACAAAATAGCCATGTTAGCCATTCCTTTCGAATAAGCTTTGCATATAGTAATGTTAGAATTGCATTATGTGCACAACTTGTTAAGTGCTTTAACTACTCACCCTTGCCAACAACAACATCACCAGTTGAGGAGTCAACACCTGTTCTGGAGGAGTACCAAGAGGGTGCGAATGTTTAGGGTGCGAACCTTGTCAGTTGCTTATGGTAAACTGAAGGGTCATTTACGTTTTCTATTCCGCTACCATGTCTTAGTTTAATATTCTTAATCTAGCCCTACGTGGCTTAATCGTGTAAGTTGACCACAAGTTCATACAATCACTTATATTTAATATATGGAGTCTTTTATTATGTTTTTGCTGTGTATGATTGTGATATTTACCTATTTTGAGTCTGTGAGCACTAGCGTGATCCTGGAATAGTGCGATTTTTCACAAAGTGTCAGGATTTGCATATTTGGGTCCCGACAGAGGTGGTATTAGAGCCATACTGATTGTAGGTCTTGGCCCTAGATAGTGTGGTTGTCTCCTAGTTGTGTCCAAAATTATTTTCTAAAAAAAAAATTTGACTAATAAGAAACTCTTTACTCTTCTTATTCTTCTACTCTTGCCCTTTGTTGAATTTTTCATTTTCTTGCTGCCATTTCGAGTGGAGGACTCATCTAAATTTCTTTTAATAGATGAGGATAGCGCATACCTATGGAGAGCACGAGGGAGGCTATGCTGCAAAGCTATGGAGAGTTTTGAAGGTTTGGGGAAGCTTTGTTTGACCACTTTACCGAGGGAGCTGTTGGGTGGTCAATGGTGTGGAGCGAGGATTCATTTGCAAGATTCTGATCTATGCTCGAGAGGATGAGAAGGCCAGCAAGTCAATCAACATCTCCATGAGGAGAGCTACCTTCGAGATTGGGATCCAAGAGTTTTCATGTCTTGCCTTACGATGGATTTGCCAGGACTACACTCATGAGTTAGAGGACTTGGTTTTCAGGTTGCATCCCACTAGACGTGCTTCTCTGCGCCAGCAGATTGACGAAGAAAAAGATGCTACGGTGGTGCATTTGGTCCAGTTTTGCTGCTGCTCAGGATGCTCACATGAAGGATACAGTCCAAGAGTTGAAGCAAGTGTATGAAGCTTTGAGGGTTGCCGAGGAGGAGCTTCATGAGACTCACATTGCAGCGACCGAGAGGATCATGGATCTTGAGGAGGACTTGTATTGTGGTGATCAGGCTGTTCAGGAGCTGGGCGAGGAAGAAGACCTCAAGGAGCTTGTGATGGAGCCTGAGGAGCGCGATATCTATGTGGACATGGAGGTGCCAGTCGCTGGTCATCAGGATAGCTTTGCACCCATGCCAGCCCACCCATCGGTGTATGCACCGGGAGAACCCCAGCCTAGGTGGTTGGATGAGTGATAAGAGTTAGCTAGTAGTTGAGACTCTTGTTGAGTTGCGTCTGTTTAAGTTGTCAATACCACCCTAGTAGGCGTTAGTTGGTGTGTTTAGGTTGGTTTGGATCTTTTATGATTGCTGAGTGTGCAGTATGTGTTGCATAGCCTTTAGGATTTTGTAAGCAACCATACCAAGTTATTAATAAAGTTTGCTTAAGTTGTTGGGTTAAACCTGTTTCCCCTATATAGGATTCTTGTATCTTATCTATGCTATTTCTCCTTTTCCCTAACCTTGTGAAGCAACCAACATATGGTTAATGCTCGTGGAAACAATGGAGCTTCTGGTAGTGGAAACTGAGCTAATGATAATCCCAATGATGGAGCAGTACCTCAACCTTCTCCATTGGTCAATATGTAGAACTTGGGGGCTTTTCTAGCTGCTCAGACTCAGGTTATGCAGACTATGATGTAGCATATGCAGAGTATGACAACACAAGCTGCAACTAACAACAACAATGCTCAACTTAACAACAATGGATCATGCCCTTTTTCAAAGCTGTCTGATTTTATGAGAACTCATCCACTAACATTCTCTGGGAATGTCAATCCATTGGAGGCTGATAATTGGCTTAGAACTATAGAGAGGAAGCTGCACATAACTCAATATGAAGGCAATGAGAAGGTTCTGTATGCTTCTCATCAGCTTGAAAGAACTACAGCTGAATGGTGGAAGAACTACCGTGCTGCTCATGAAGCCCCACTAGAGATCACTTGGGAGGAGTTTACGGTTGCATTCCAACAGTATCATGTACCCGAAGGAATGATGGACTTAAAGAAGGAATAATTCAGGGCGCTTAAGCAAGGAGGCCAGTCAGTGACCGATTACTTTAATAAGTTTACTCAGCTTGCACGCTACGACCCTGAAGATGTTGCAACCGATAAAGCTAGATAATCTCATTTCATGAAGGGACTAAACTCTGAGTCGCAGGTTGGGTTGATTACCCATAACTTCCCTGATTTCTAAGAGTTAATCAATAAGGCTTTGATCTTGGAGGATAAGCGCAAGGAGTTGGGTGAAGATCACAAGCGCAAAATGGCTAATCAAGGAAGGCGTTCAAATTAGTTTAAATTAAGAATGACACTGCCAGTTTGCAAGGTTTCAATTGCAGGCTGTAAACAAGACGTCAACACTTGCACCACGTTTGTTTGGTCAGAGTTTTTAGATGCCTGTTCAAGGGAACAATGCGCCAGGAGTGAATCAACAGTCTACTGCTAAACACTATTATTCTTGCAATGAGCCAGGACACTTTACCAATAAATGTCCCCAGAAGGGAGGTATCACACCCGTTCGCTTCAACCTCAGAACTACACCTGCTAAGGCACCTGCATTGGGAGTGAACCGTGGAACTAGTCAAGCTGGAGCTACACCTCAAGCAACAGTGCGAGGTCGACTCAACCATATTACTGCAGATGGAGCTTATGATGCATCGGACGTCGTACTGGGTAAGTTTCTAGTTAACTCAGTACCTGCAACAGTTTTATTTGATTTTGAAGCTTCGCATTCGTTCGTTTCTCGAGTTTTTGAGATTGAAAATGGATTGGATGTTATGAATCTTAAGTTTGTGCTATTAGTCCAAACCTCAGGATCTGAACTTCGGTGTCTAGCCTTGGGTGTTTGGGAGTTAAGTTAATCATGGAGAGGATAGAGTTCCTAGAGAACCTTATCATATTGGATACCTAGACCTTAGATGTTATCTTTGGAATGGATTGGTTGTCCAAAAATAAAGCTATTTTGGATTGTGGCCGAAGGGTTGTGTCAGTTGAAAATCCTAATAGAGAGAAAGTGGAATTTCAAGCGACCGCAGTTTGTGATGGTCAGTTGATGGTTAACAGTGTAAAAGTTGCCAGCATAGAGGATGTGCCAGTCATTAGAGAATTTTCGGATGTTTTTCCTAAGGATTTTCCTAGTATGCCATCAGAACGGGATATTGAGTTTATTATTGAGTTAGTGCCTGGTACAGCACCAATAACAAAGAGACCATATCAGATGCCTACTGATGAGTTGCTAGAAATAAAGAAGCAGATCTAGGAGTTGCCAGAGAAGGGTTTCATTAGACCCAGTTCGTCAGGAAGAAAGATGGAGGCTTAAAGATGTGCATCCATTATCGTGCTCTTAACGAGGTGACGATCAAGAATAAGTATCCGTTACTCAGGATCGATGATTTGTTTGATCAACTAAGAGGAGTTGGAGTTTTCTCCAAGATAGATCTTCGATCAGGATATCATCAATTGAAGATTCGTGCGAAGGATGTTCCTAAGACTACGCTTTCTACGTGATATGGACATTATGATTTCACGGTCATGTCTTTTGGATTTACCAATGCTCCTGCATATTTCATGGACATGATGAATAAGGTTTTTATGGAATACTTGGATAAGTTTGTTTTTGTATTCATTGATGACATTCTTGTTTACTCCAAGTCGAGAGAAGAGCATGCAAAACACTTAGATTAGTTCTTAAAAAGCTGCAAGAACAACAACTGTATGCTAAGTTTAGCAAGTGTGACTTTTGGAAGGAGAAGGTCGAATTCCTTGGACATGTGATGATTGCTAAAGGAGTTGTCGTGGACCCAAGCAAAGTAGAAGCAATGCTGCATTGGGAACAACCAAAGCCAGTTATCTAGATTCGTAGTTTTCTAGGGATGGCGGGATATTACCGTTGATTTATTGAAGGATTTTTGACGATTGCTAGGCCACTTACGCAGTTGTTGAAGAAAGAGAAGAAGTTTGCATGGACACCGGAGAGCGAAAAGAGTTTTTAGGAATTAAAGAAGTATCTGATGATAGCACCAATGTTAGTGTTGCCAGTATACTGTGATGCTTCCAAACAAGGTCTTGGATGCGTATTGATGCAGAATGGCAAAGTTGTTGTATATGCTCAAGGCAATTGAGGCCACATGAAGATAATTACTCTACGCTTGATTTGGAATTGGCTGCCGTAGTGAATGCTTTGAATTTGTGGCATCATTATCTCATTGGAAATATATGTGAAATATATACTGACCACAAGAGTCTAAAATATATATTCACACAGTCGGATCTCAATATGAGACAGAGGAGATAGTTGGAGTTGATAAAGGATTATAATATTGGAATCCACTATCATCCTGGGAAGGCTAATGTGGTAGCCGATGCCTCGAGTCGAAAGAGCCACAATGCTAATATGCTGGTGTTAAACGAATGCAAGGAGCTTCAAAAATTGAAGCTGGAAGTTGTTCTACAAGGATTTCTACATAAGGATTTCTAGCTACTTTGGAAGTGAAGCCAACTCTAGAAGATCAAATTAGAGAAGGTTAGAAAGATGACGAAAAGATCAACACAATCAAGTCCAAGAAGGATGAAGGCTTAGCCGAAGATTTTACTCTGGATGACCAGGGTACTATGTGGTTTAAAGGTCGAATCTATGTACCGAACAAAAAGGAGCTTAAGCAGTTGATTCTTGAGGAAGCTCATGATTCAAAGTATTCGATTCATTCAGGAAGTGCCAAGATGTATCAAGATCTTAAAGAAAGGTTTTGGTGGCCTAATATGAAACGTGAAGTTGCTGAGCACGTTGCTCTATGTGATGTGTGTCAGAGAGTAAAGGTAATGCATCAAAGACCCGCATATTTGTTACAGCTACTAAAGGTACCTGAGTGGAAGTAGGAAAAAATCGGTATGGATTTTATCACTGGTTTGCCTAGAACTTAGAAGTGTTATGATTCCATATGGGTCATCGTTGATCATTTGACCAAGGTCGCTCATTTCATACCAGTAAAGACTACTTATTCAGGAGATCGTTTAGCAGAGTTATATATGTCATGGATTGTGTGTTTACATGGAGTGCCAAAGAACATAGTGTTAGATAGAGGTACCCAATTTACCTTGAGATTTTGGGGTAAGTTGCATGAAGCTATGGGGACTCGTTTGAATTTCAGTACAGTGTATCATCTGCAGACAGGTGGTCAGACTGAGAGGGTTAATCATATTTTAGAGGATATGTTGAAAGCTTGTGCATTAGCTTATGCTACTTCGTAGGATAAAAGTTTGCCATATGCGGAATTCAGTTAAATATATGTTGATGGCAAAGCTATTCTCCTCTCCCAACAGAATTGCCAGAATGGGCATCTTTGGTGAGCCCTCTCCAAATTCTCTGGCCAATAGAGGTTATCTGGCTGACGCACAGGATAGTGTGGCATGTTGTTTCTCCTTTCATATTTCTCAAGTAGCTAAGAGAAAGTTGGCTTGGGTTTGTTTATCGGCCGTCGTGGTGGCGATTTCTCTGCCTTGTACCACTTGCAGATTTGCAGATCTCCCTTAGGCCTAACAGTCCTGAAATTTTTACCCTCATGGTCGGTTTCTATTTGCAATGAACTGACCGTAATCTTTAGGGTCTCTTTACCGCTGTAAGTTGATTGGATATCAACATGTCGAGCCCTTTTTGGTCGCTCATCTTGCATCGTCTCTTTCCCTTCCCCAAGCATTGCACCATGTTTATTGGGAACAGGTTGACATCCACCTGCATCGTCGGCTCTTCTGCAAATTTAAACCGACCATCTTTTATATCCGATTGTATTTGCTACCGAAAAATATTGCAATTATTAATATTATGAGAAAAAATGGTGCCATTTGCAATATCTTCGCTTTTTTACTTCGTCGGCTGACGGAATAACATGCCCCTCAGGTAACCGTATAATCTTTTCTTGTAATAATAGATCAAACATACGATCACATTTTGAAACATCAAATGCATATTTTACTTCCGACTTACTCTTTGTCGGCTTTAACCAAGAATAGACTAAGGACTTTTTAGATCCTTTCACCTATTCGGCTATGTTTATCTCTGCCTCCTCGTCTTCAGAGGATTCACTTGAATAATAATAAACAAGGTTAACCTTTGCTTTATCCTTTTCCTTGTTAATCTTAAACTTATCCTTGAATCCTGTGTTATCAGTAAATCGGCTTTCTTGTGCCGACACCCTACGAAGCAGATAACTTAAATCGTTGAACTCTTGCACGCTAAACTTTTCCCTAAGCGGGGGAATTAATCCCTGAAAGGCTAAATTAGCTAACTGATTATCGGGTAAAGTAACACTAAAGCATCGATTTCTTACTTCCGTAAACCTTTTAATGTAATCTGTTACCGATTCCTCAAATTTCTAGCGAACGGAGCTCAGATCGAAAATCCTGAGTTCCAGACTGCTAGAGAAAAAGTACTCATGGAATCGGCTTTCCAAATCATTCCAAAAGTGAACCAAATTTAGAGGTAAACTAGTGAACCAGGTAAAAGCAGCTCCTGATAACGACAATGAAAATAATCTAATTTTGAGCTCGTTGGACTAAGCGGCTTTGCCACATTGCGCGATAAAAACGTCCGACGTGTTCTAATGTGGTAACAGAGTTATCCCTAGAAAACTTAGCGAAATCAAGAACTTTTAAATTATTAGGGTATGCTGTACGATCTATATAATCAGGATAGGCTTTCTATAGCCGATAACTTTACCCTTTGGCTGTATGCCGAATTGATCCCTTGATACGGCAGAAATTTGATCAGCCCAATTAACATTATTAGTCGACATAATGTTAGGGTTCTGCCAACTATGATCGTAATTGGCATTCTGCCCCCCGAGCATAAGCTCAGGTTGACGATTATGCTGAGCCGACGAATATTGAGGAAATTGCTCATATCCATTGTTCCTCCTAGCGATCGGCTCTGGTACTGGAACAAAAGGCTCTGAGTATGTTACAACTTTATATGAGGCCTGATTCCTTGGTGCAATCGGCTCGGCGTATTGTGAATATGTATTAGTTTCAACTGGCTGTGGAACTGATTGTGGAAACGCGTAAAACGGAGCCGATGGTGACAAATTAGCCGATGCATCTAACTTGGCGGCACGGTACACGCTTGGTAATGCGTAACCCCACTCGAGCGATGATCCCTTGATAATATGACAGTAGGTTGGGTTGGCATCATGGATATAGATTGAATTGCAGCCGACGGCTTTGGGTCGGCTAGTGTGTTTTGAGTATTTTGCGCCACCGAATAAACAAGATAATTCGACAGAGATTGCATTGGGTCAAGTAGGCTCCCAGTTAATTCCAACTCTTGAGCTATACTCTTTACGCTATTAGTTATCACCGGCTTAAGCATTGTGACTAAAGCCGACGACTGATTGACCAAAGCGTGATGTATAGATTGATTAATCATATCCGCTAATTTGACTTGTGCAGGCATATATCGGCTTACCGAGGTGTCAGTAACTCCCGCATCGCCGAGGGCATTAACCGTCAGTAATGCAGCCTTTTGTGTGACGCCGCGTTGAGTCTTCTGATAGCATCCCACCATCATCTCCTCTAGAGCAGCTTTCAGATCTTCAATTTCTTTACGCTGCTCCGACGTTAAATTGTCCAATGTAGGGCTGATTATGGTGTCGGCGTTGAGGTCGGACAGCGGAATCGACTTGCCGGATGAAGACATCTTCCCTTGTCCCACCGGGCGTGCCAAGAGTGTGTTGGCGCCAAAAAACGTCAAGATGGTTAATCGGCTGCAATACACCTGACGAACATCAGGTTCACTTGATCAAAGCGTGGCAACCGATTTGATCCTGCAATCGGTAAGATGAATATATGATATGCTCAAAGCCGATCTGTCGCGAGACAATCGGCTTAGATCTAAACAGCTAAAAAGCCGATTAAATCAAAGGGTAGCGATAGGTCTAATTAACCGATTAGGGCTAATTAGATGGTAAAGGTAGATCTTCTTCGAAGAAGGTGATACGCAAAAAAATCGAAGAAAAATCAAACCTGTTGACGTAATCGATGAAGATCAACAATCGGCGATGCACAACTTTATTAATCAAGATCGAATTACAAAGATTCTAAATTACAGAAGCTACTCCTAGTCGATGGGAAAATAAAAGAGTAAATGCGATATGTTGGATTGACTGTATGTATATTCCTCTATTGCCCATAGCCATCTTTTATAGCTATCGGCCGATCATATCCATCTCCAATACGCTGGTTGACATGATTCGTGTCGGCCTTAACTCGGACAATTCTTCCTATCTTTAGATAAATATCGGTCATAATCCAAATTTAAATATTTTCTCATATATTCGATATCGGCCAAAATTCTCCTAATCCTTAACGTGACAATTTCATCATGCCTCGCCAAAATCTAGTGCGAACAGATATACAGTTTCAATGGGAGAATATCTAGTGTAACCCTCCTTGAAGTGCATCCTTTACGCATCCCACGTCTAAACTTTCAAAAATTGTAGACGTAATTATGTGGCTATGCAATATTTCAATATAAAACTTGTTCGCATTTGGAAATATGATCTACGAATCATACATATCAAATGTCGCCTGGAATCGGCAAGCGTTCGCCCATGCCACGTCGTGCGTTCTCTACAACCGGCGCCTGGACGTTCCATCCCGTCCCGTTTCTATCCGTTTTGCGCGGTCTCCGTTGCAGGTTTCTCTGGAAGCTAGCCTGTCCATCACCCGCGCCGATTGTCGGGACTCGAATATGCAAATCCGGACCCTCTGTGTGTTCCGCACTAATCCAGGATCACGCTAGTGCACACAGGCTCAACATTGATGAATATCACAATCACACTTAACAGTAACATAATAAAGACTTCATAACATTAAATATAACTGTTGAACGACCATATGGTCAACATTACATGAATACGCCTCACAGGGCTAAGACTGAAAGAAAATAAATTACAGCGGAAATAAACACAAGCGTTGAAACCCTTCAATCTGCCACAGGCAACTGAAAAGGTTCGCACCCTAGTTATTCACCTCTCCTGATACTCTTCCTCAAAAGCAGGCATTGCTTTTCTCCAACTAGTGATGTTTTGTTGCAAGGGGGTGAGTACATAAAGCACTCAACAAGTTGCGCACAGAATGCAAGTATAATATTCTATATGCATGGCTTAATACAAAGGATAAGCTGACATGGCTAATTTGCATAAACAACGTTCCTAAAAGAATAGCATTAATAGATTGAAAGATAGTAAAACAAATAATGTCCATAATACATTTTTCCATTTGTTTTCCAATAACCAACTCATTACCTTATTCCACATTTCACGTCAATACCGCATCTGTTTTTAATAAAATCTAACCCTTGACTGTAATCACCGAGAAATGCTCAATACCGCGAGCACGGCTATTCGAATAGGTTTTACACTCCGCAGAAGTTATACACTTCACCCACAAGATACAACCATACACCACAAAGTCGAGTGATTATAACATAGATTTCCAATGCCTATCTAAACCTAGTACTATCTGCTAAGGTTTCAACACTGGTGGGACTAGTTACCACATCCAGAGCCCCTCACTTGTGCCATGTGAGTCTACCCGTACACCCGGAACCCACACAGCCAAGATAGTACCGAAGCCTAGACATAACAATTTAATCAGTTAGGCCTGTCCCATAACAGATATGTGGTTGTATGAATGACTAAGTTCAAATTCTTGCAAGGTTAAGTCCTTAATTGACCAAGGCAAGACTAACTAAAAATCATCATCACCATGAACCAACCATTATCATAAAAAAAACAATGTGACCGCCCCAGTCTAAATCATTTTACCACCCCGGTTGATTACCATGCACCATGTGCTATCAACAACAACAACAACATTGTGTGACAACATCCGACACACAAGTTAATAAACATCTTCCATAATCATTAAGCAAGATTAACCATTTTAACATAAAATGATGACTCGTTGCACGGCTAAGTATTCTACTTGCGTTCTAACCAACCATATTGGCAATTATAGCTACCAATTAGTATTAAACCATTCTAGGGTGACAAATTAAATACGACATATAACATAGAAAGGTGGATGTAACTCAAAGTGGACCATAAATAATCCCAACATATTTGAAACAACGATACTTGAATTAATACGCAATACTTTGAATCAAAATAATATTTAAAGCATAGGTTCAACATGATCAAAGCACAACTTGCCTTCAAACAGCTCTAACTATTGCTCTGGACCTTGCTCGGGTGCTGCCACCTCAATCACAAACTCACTGGGCAACTCGACGTTTACGTGTAACAAGCGAGAAAGCAATAAATAGCAAGTACAGGGAGCAGGATCAACTCCAAAAATTAAATAAAATTCACCATTAAATAGATCATAGTTTTAAAAATTTTAAGAAACTAAAATCACCTCAATCGGAGTTTAAATGGAAAAGATATAGCTATTCAAAGTTTGGAATAAAAGATAATTCTGAAAAATAGAAAAACCGAATTACTTTTACACTGGAAAGTAGCATTTATGATGTCATGCTGATGTCAGCACTGAATATGATTTTTGGCTAATTATTTTTCTAAAGAAAAATGATTTATTACGCCACGCTGACGTCAGCGGACACGTGTTCCAATCAGAAGGCGACATGCGTCACTAGCGCATGGACTCGGTCCACGGTTCAGCCTCGGTCCACCGTGGACCCGACGCATGGCGCCTTGGCTACGGCACCCGACACGCGGTTGGCCATGGCGCCGGTGCGATCGTGGGCACACGATTCAAAATCGACGATCAAGATCCGGCGGATGGAGGCTGCGGCGGCGGACACACGGTGAGCTAACACCATCGCTACGCGGCTGACTCTACGTGGTCCAATCCGGATCGAACGGCTAGTGCTACACGACGCGGCTACCCCGGCGGACGACACGTGGAGAAGATCCGATGACGCTCACCAGATCTGACGGCTGATGAAGCTTGCAACGGCGATGATGGCGCGGCGGAGCAGGCTCACCAGAAATGAAGACGACGACATGGCCGACGGCATTTCGAGGCTTCTCTGACAACACGGAAGGATGGAAATAGTGCGTCTCGGCTCGGCGAAGCAGATGGCGGCCTTGACGATGGGGGGACTCGACGAACGGCGAACAAGCGGCGAAAAAGGACGACGAAGGCTTCGACGAGCTCGCACGAGCGAACGATGGCGTCTCGGTGTGCGCAACTGGGCCAAAAGATGTGGCACAGGGTGAAGATCTCAATGGCCACAGCGGTGCTTTGAATAGCGGCCTCGACTTCCGCGAATCTCGCGCGAAACGAGGTTCGCTCGGATACGGCGATGGAATCCGGTGGGGATACGGATGAGTGACGTGGCGCGATCACAGTCGTCCACACGGCGATGATCGACGGCTTGCAACATGCGGGCAACGCGGGGAAGGCACGACTGTTGGATCTCGATCCGACGGTCACGATCCAAGGGTTTCGGTGAAGCAGGTTGCTCGGGCTGGGCTGCGTAGAGAAATGGACCGGACCGAGGGGTTTTGGCCCAACACTGCTTAACTGATTTTTAAAATATTTTTGAATTAAAATAATTCTGATAAATAGATAAAGCCATAATACATAGCAAAAATATCAGGAAAAATCCCAAAAACTTACAGAAAATACTTTGGTTCATTTGGAACTCAAATAAAATATTTCCAACCAAAAATCATTAATACTTTTATCTGAATAATTAAAATATAGCAAAAGGCTTTTTTCAAAATTCCAAAATGAATTACATAAAACCTTAGAAATTCAATAACAAAGAAAAATCATATTAAATGCAATAAAAGCAAAATTTGGGATGTTACAAATCTCCCCCCTTAACGGAGTCTTGACCCCGAGATTTAGGGCTGACTAAGGAATAGGTTTGGAAATTCTAACTTCAGATCCTCCTCACACTCCCATGTAGCCTCGCTCCCGAAATGATTGCTCCACTGCACTCTGCAGAAATGTACTGACTTGCTTCGGGTTCTGCGATCTGCTACATCCAGAATCTTGATTGGCTGCTCCTTGTAGGTTAGGTCTTCTTGGAGATCAATTGACTCCAATGGCGTCTGTTCTGCGGGCACTTGAAGACACTTCTTCAACTGAGACACATGGAACACATCATGCACTCCTGCCAACGACTGCGGCATCTCCAAGTGATATGCAACCTCTCCTCTATGACTCAATATTTCAAACGGACCAACATACTTAGTGCAAGCTTCCCTTAGCATGAAACCTTTTTACTCTCTTAAGAGGGGTTACTCTGAGATACACGAAATCATCAGGTTTGAAACTCAACTCTCGACGGCGATTATTAACATAACTCTTCTGCATTAACTGAGCAGTCTTCAACCTTTCTCTAATCATGATGATTTGCTCTTCGGCCTCCATTAAAATATCTGGTCCAAAAACCATACGCTCCCCTGTCTCATTCCAATTTAGCAGAGTACGACATGATCGATCATACAAGGCTTCAAACGGTGACATTTGCAAAATGGCCTGATAACTGTTATTATAGCTAAACTCAGCATACGGCAAACATTTGTCCCAAGATGCGGCATAAGCTAAAGCACAAGCTCTCAACATATCTTCCAAAATCTAATTGGCTCTCTCAGTCTGACCATCTGTTTGACGTTGATAAGCTGTACTAAAATTCAGACGAGTTCCCATTGCTTCATGCAACATATTCTAGAATCTTGAGGTAAATTGCGTACCTCTGTCTGACACTATTTTCTTCGATACTCCATGCAAACACACAATCCTTGATATATACAATTCTACCAAATGATCTCCTGAATATGTGGTCTTTACGGGTATGAAATGGGCAACTTTGGTCAAGCTCGATTATGACCCATATTGAATCATATCCACTCTGGGTTCTAGGCAAACCGGTAATAAAATCCATACCGATTTCCTCCCACTTCCATTCAGGTACTTTCAATGGTTGCAACAACCCTTCTGGCCTCTAATGCATTGCCTTCACTCTCTGGCATATACACACAAAGCGACATGCTCGGCAACTTCACGCTTCATATTAGGCCACCAAAATCTTACCTTCAGATCCTAGTACATCTTTGCACTTCCTGGATGAATAGAGTACTTCGAGTCATGAGCTTCTTCAAGAATTAATTGCTTTAATTCCTTCTTATTTGGCACACAAATCCGACCTTTCATCCATAAGGTTCCTTGCTCATCCAAAGTAAAATTCTTCGCTTTACCTTCATCCATCTTGGCCTTAATTCTCTCAATTTTGGCATCATCTTTCTGCTCTTCTCTAATTTGATCCTCCAAGGTTGGCTTTACCTCTAGAGTAGCTAAAAACCCTTTTGGTACGATTTCCAATCTCAGTTTCTAAAAATCCTTGCATAACTCAGATTGATCCTTCTGCACTAACATGTTACCACTATAACTCTTTCTGCTTAAAGCATCGGCTACCACATTAGCCTTCCCAGGGTGATAATGAATTCCCAGGTTATAATCCTTGATTAACTCTAATCATCTTCTCTACCTCATATTCAGGTCTGACTGCGTGAAAATATACTTTAAACTCTTATGGTCTGTGTATACTTCACAGCGATTTCCAATAAGATAGTGCCGCCATATCTTTAAGGCATGCACCACTATAGCTAATTCCAAATCATGCGTCAGGTAATTCTCCTCATGTGGCCTCAACTTTCTTGATGCATAAGCAATAACCTTGCCATTCTGCATTAGCACACATCCAATTCCTTGACACGAAGCATCACAATAAATATCAAAATTGTTCTGAATATCTGGCAACACTAATACTGGTGCGGATGTTAACCTTCTCTTTAATTCTTGAAAACTCTTCTCATAATCTAGTGTCCATACAAATTTCTTCTCCTTCTTCAACAACTGCGTAAGGGGTATAGCAATTGTTGAGAATCCTTCAATGAATCGATGGTAATAGCCCGCCATTCCAAGAAAACTGCGAATATGAGTCACCAACTTCGGCTGTTCCCAATGCAATACTGCCTCAACTTTACTAGGGTCTACTGCAATACCTTTAGCAGTCATAACATGACCAAAAAATTTCACTTTCTTTTTCTAGAAATCACACATACTGAATTTTGCATATAATTGTTGCTCTCGAAGCTTTTCAAGAACCAGGCTCAGATGTGCGGCATGATCTTCTTCTGTCTTGGAGTAGACAAGAATATCATCTATGAATACGACAACAAACTTATCCAAATATTCCATGAAAAATTTATTCATCAAGTTCGTAAAATATGCAGGAGAATTTGTCAATCCAAATGACATGACTATGAACCCATAGTGTCCATATCTTGTTGAAAATGTTGTCTTGGGCACGTCCTCTAGAGAATCTTCAACTGATGATATCCTGATCGAAGATCTATCTTGGAGAAAATTCCAGCTCCTCTTAATTGATCAAACAAATCATCTATCCTGGGTAGCGGATACTTATTCTTTATTGTCACTTCATTCAGAGCTCGCTAATCAATGCATATTCTCATGCTTCCATCTTTCTTCCAAACAAACAAAACAGGTGCTCCCCATGGTGACGAACTTGGCCTTACAAAACCTTTTTCTAACAACTCCTCAATCTGTTTCTTCATTTCTACCAACTCATCTGTAGGCATTCGGTACAGTCTCTTGGCTATTGGGGCTGTACCAGGCACCAATTCAATCACGAACTCAATATCTCGATCAGGTGGCATTCCAGGTAAATCTTCAGGAAAAACATCTGAATATTCATTAACAACTAGCACTTCTTCAATGCTGACTGCTTTAGCACTATTAACCATCATCTAACCATTGCGAACGGCAGTTGCTTGGACTTCCATTCTTTCACCTTTCGGGCTTCCAATTGACACTACTCTTCTACCACAATCCAGCACAACCTTGTGCTTAGACAACCAATCCATTCCAAGGATAACATCTAATGATTGGGTATCCAAGATAATAAGGTTTGCTAGGAACTCTACTCCATTCATGAGCATCTTAACTCCCATACATCCTAGGTTAGATTGCAGTTCTGATCCAGGGTATTGGACCAAAAGCATGCACTTAAGGTTCATCACTTCTAACCCATTCCCAGCAGCAAAATCTCGAGAAATAAAGGAATGAGAAGCTCCAAAATCAAATAGAACTGTAGCAGGTACTGAATTAACTAGAAACTTACCCAATATGACATCCGATGCTTCCTGGGCTTCATTAGTCGTGATACGATTAACACGACCCCTCACCGTGGCTTGAGTCGTAGCTCCAGATTGAACAGCTCCACGGTTTCCTCTTGGTACAGGCATCTTGGCCGGCGTAGATCCAAAGTTGAAGCGAACAGGCGTAACACCTCCTCTCTTGGGACAGTTATTGGCAAAATGTCCTGGCTCATTGCAGCTAAAACAGCGCCTGACAGCTAACTGTTGATTTCCTCCCGAGGCGTTATTGATCTGAACAGGTGTCTGAAAATTCTGGCCATTGGGGCGAGATGCGGAAGAAGGCGTCTTGAAAATTGCCTTGGGCTGAAACCTGACAAACTGCTGCGGTGCAACCCTCAATTTTTGCTGGCCTTGGCGAGCTCCTTGTTGTGCTATCCTGTGCTTGCGGTTGTCATCTAACTCTTTGCGCTTGTCTTCCAGAATAAGGGCCTTGTTAAACAGTTCTTGAAAATCAGAAAAATTATGGGTGATTAACCCAACCTGCAATCCTGAATTCAGTCCTTTCATGAAACGGGACTGTCTTGCCTTATCAATCGCTACATCTTCAGGTGCATAATGAGCAAGCTGAGTAAACTGGTTCAGGTAGTCTGCCACAGACTGGCCTCCCTGCTTGATGGCTCTAAATTCTTCCTTCTTTAAGTCCATGACACCTTCAGGAACATGATACTGACGAAAAGAGAGAAAATTCTTCCCAAGTGATCTCTTGTGGGTTCTCTTGTGATACGCAGTAATTCTCCCACCATTCGGCAGCTGTGCCTTCTAGCTGATGAGAAGCATAGAGCACCTTCTCATTTCCCTCACACTGGGTGATATACAACTTTCTCTCAATTGTCCTTAGGCAATCGCCAGACTCAATTGGGTTAGCATTCTTAGAAAAAGTTGGCGGATGGGTCCTCATGAAGTCTAATAGCTTCGAGAATGGACGGTTCCCATTATTAGTAGCTTGATTTGCATTGTTGGCCACTGATTGATTGGTGAAATGCTGCATTTGCTGCATCATGGTTTGCATAAGCTGAGTTTGTGTAGCAAGAAAGGCTGCAATGTTACTCTGTCAATTGGTGGCGCTGCTTGAGGAATTGGCGACTCATTCTGGTTCTTATTCTGACGGCTTCCACTTCCACCAGCTCCGATGTTTCCGCGAGTCTGAACCATCTGCTGATTACTCCAACTCTAATGTTTCCGTGAGTCTGAACCATCTGCTGATTACTCCAAGATTTATAGAAAAGAGGGAAATAGCATAGACAAGTAATATAAGATCTTATGCGGGGAAAAGCTTTAACTCAAACTCTAGATATATTAAACTTTATTTAATACTTGGTATGGCTGCTCACAAGTGCCTAAGGGTAATGCAACGCATACTGCACACTCGAAAAGACCATAAAAACTCTCATTAAGCTAATCAAGCATCTTTAATCGACTAATGGTAACACTCTAAACTTAAACTTATGCGACTCGAACACTTGAGTCACTACGACTAAAAAAAACTCAAGACTCTACCTAGTCACTAAGCCATCCCGGATGCGGGCCTTCAGATGGACAATGCGACGGATGACGCGGCATCAGGGCGAACTTGTTCCGATGACCGGGGGTCTCTGGCACAAGCTCCTCTGGATCCTCCTCGAACTCCCCAGCTCAGCTGCCTCCTCCCTGAGGTAGAGAGCCTCCTCCAACTCGGCTATCCTCTCAGAAGTCATCCTCCTAGACTCTCGAAGATCCTTTTCGGCCTTCTCCAATGCTTCATATGCCTCTGTAAGCTCCTGGTTCGTAGTCTTCATGAGGGTCTCCTGTGCTGAAGCAAAATGTGCTAGGTGGACACGGTGGTATCTTCCTCCCTCTTGATCCTGTCCTCAGTGATGGCGCTTCCATTGGGATGATACTTGAATACGGTGGGCTCCAACTCTGAAGCGTAGTCACGGGCAAAGCGACGAAGTGCAAGACAGGCGGTCTCCTGGATCCCAGATTCAAACGTGGATCTCCTCGCTGAAATGTGGATGGGGCGGCTCCTGATGGTGTTCTCCCTCGCGTAGACCGTGATCTTGCAAATTGTCCCTCTTATTTTTCTGTTCACGATCCAATTGGTACCACGATAGATAGGACGATCAAAGCCTCCCAACAGCTACAGCATCCTCCAAAGCTCAACGACAAATCCTCCCTTACGCTCTCCATAAAGACACTCCATCTCAATCTACAGAAAGCGGCTCTCATAAAAACCACAACTCAAAACTAGAGAAAAGATAGAAAAAATCAACAAAGGTGGAAAGCAAGAAAGAAGGGATAAGTTAAGATTCTTTTAATCTTTCAAGTTAATTTTGCCTTTAAAAAATACTTTTGGACACTACTAAGACGACAAACTAGCTAGGGCTTGACTTACAGTCAGTATGGCTCTGATACCACCTCTGTCGGAACCCGAATATGCAAATTCGGACCCTCTGTGTATTCCGTACTAGTCCAGGATCACGCTAGTGCACACAAGCTCAACATTAATAAATATTACAATCATACTTAACGGTAACATAATAAAGACTTCATCAACATTAAATATAACTGTTGAACGACCTTATGGTCAACCTTACATGAATATGCCTCGCAGGGCTAAGACTGAAAGTAAAAAAATTGAAGTAGAAATAAACACAAGCGTAGAAACCCTTCAATCTGCCACAGGCAACTGACAAGGTTCGCACCCTAGTTATTCACCTCTTCCTGATACTCTTTCTCAAAAGCAGGATTGCTTCTTCTCCAACTGGTGATGTTTTGTTGCAAGGGGTGAGTACATAAAGCACTCAACAAGTTGCGCACAGAATGCAAGTCTAATATTCTATATGCATGGCTTAATACAAAAGATAAGCTGACATGGTTAATTTGCATAAACAACGTTCGTAAAAAAATAGCATTAATAGATTGAAAGATAGTAAAACAAATAATATCAATAATACATTTTTCCATTTGTTTTCCAATAACCAACTCATTACCTTATTCCACATTTCTTGTCAATACCGCATCTGTTTTTAATAAAATCTAACCCTTGACTGTAATCATCGAGTAATTCTCAATACCACGAGCACGGCTATTCGAATAGGTTTTACACTATACAGAGGTTATACACTTTACCCACAAGATACAACCATACACCACAAAGCAAGTGATTATAACATAGCATTTCCAATGCCTATCTAAACCTAGTACTATCTGCTAAGGTTTCAACACTGGTGGGACTGGTTACCACATCCAGGCCCCCTCTCTTGCGCCATGTAAGTCTACCCGTACACCCGGAACCCACACTGCCAAGATAGTACCGAAGCCTAGACATAACAATTTAATCAGTTAGATCTGTCCCATAACAGACATGTGGTTGTATGAATGACTCAGTTCAAATTCTCGCAAGGTTAAGTCCTTAATTGACCAACGCAAGACTAACTAAAAACCATCATAACCAGGAACCAACTATTATCTAAAAAAACAATGCGATCGCCCCAGTACCACATTGGCCCACCACAAATAATGCCACTTGCCCCAGTCTAAATCATTTTACCACCCCGGTTGATTACCATGCACCACGTGCCATCAACAACAACAACATTGTGTGACAACATCCGACACACAAGTTAATAAACATGTTCCATAATCATTAAGCAAGATTAACCATTTTTACATAAAATGATGACTCGTTGCACGGCTAAGCATTCTACTTGCGTTCTAACCAACCATATTGGCAATTATAGCTACCAATTAGTATTAAACCATTTTAGGGTGACAAATGAAATACATCATACAACTTGGCATGGTGGATGTAACTCAAAGTGGACCATAACTAATCCCAACATATTTGAAACAACGATACTTGAATTAATATGCAATACTTTAAATCAAAATAATATTTAAAGCATAGGCTCAATATGATCAAAGCATAACTTGCCTTCAAACAACTCTGACTGCTGCTCTAGACATTGCTCGGATGCTGCCTCCTCAATCACAAACTCACCGGGCAACTCGACGTCTACACATAACAAGCGAGAAAGCAATAAATAGCAAGTAGAGAGAGAAAAATCAAATCCAAAAATTAAATAAAATTCATAATTAAATAAAGCATGATTTTACAAATTTTTAGAAACTAGAATCACCTCAATCGAAGTTCAAATGCAAAAGATATAGCTATTCAAAGTTTGTAATAAAAGATAATTTTGAAAAATAGAAAAACCAAATTAACCGAATTTCTTTAACACTGGAAAATAGCATTTATGATGTCATGCTGACGTCAACACCGAATATGATTTTCGGCTAATTATTTTTCTAAAGAAAAATAATTTATGACGTCACGCTGACTTCAGCGGACACGTGGCCCAATCAGAAGGCGACACGCGTCACCGACGCATGGCCTCGGTCCACGGTTTGGCCTCGGTCCACCGTGGACCCGGTGCATGGCGCCTCAACTATGGCACCCGACATGCGACGACACGCGGTTGGCCGCAGCGCCGGTGCGATCGTAGCCGCACGATTCAAAATTGACGGTCAAGATCCGACGGATGGAGGCTGCGACGGCGGACACGTGGCGAGCTAACACCATCGCTACGCGGCTGACTCTATGCGGTCCGATCTGGATCGAACGGCTAGCACTACACGACATGGAATTGCGACGCGGCTACCCCAGCGGCCGACATGTGGAGAAGATCCGATGGCTAATGATGCTTGCAACAGCGACGATGGCGTGGCAGAGCGGGCTCACCGGAGATGAAGACGACGACAAGGCCGACGGCGTTTCGAGGCTTCTCCGATGACGAGGAAGGATGGAAATGGTGCGTCTCGGTGCGGTGAAGCAGATGGCGTCCTTGACGACAGCGGGGACTCAACGGACGACGAACAAGCGACGAAAAACGACGGTGGAGGCTTCGGCGAGCTCGCACGGGCGAACGATGGCGTCTTGGCGTGCGCAACTGGGCAAGAAGCTGCGGCGCTTTAAATAGCGGTCTCGACTTCCGCGAATCTCTTGCGAAACGAGGTTCGCTCAGATACGGCGATGGAATCCAGCGGGGATATGGATGAGCGACGTGTCGCGATCACAGTCGTCCATGTGGCGACGATCGACGGCTTGCAACACGCCGGCGACACGTGGAAGGCACGACCATTGGATCTCGATCCGATGGTCACGATCCTAGGGTTTCGGTGGAGCAGGATGGCGGAGAAATGGGCTGGACCGAGGGGTTTCGGCCCAACATTGCTCAACCGATTTTTAAAACATTTTTGAATTAAAATAATCCAGATAAATAGATAAAGCCATAATACATAGTAAAAATATCAGGAAAAATCCCGAAAAATTCCGGAAAATACTTTGGAACATTTGGAACTCAAATAAAATATTTCCAACCAAAGATCATTAATACTTTTCTCTGAATAATTAAAAGATAGTGTTGACGTCAAAAACTTGAAGTAGGGTTTCTGACAACAGCACACCAGACGAACACCTGGTTCAAGAGCGTGCCAGTCAATTTGTCCTGTAATCGACAAGATAAAATATAAAATTCACTCAAAGCCGATCGTAAAGATCAATCGGCTTAAACTCAATCAGCTTAAATCAAAATAAAAGTGTAAGTCTAACTAGCCGATTAAGGCTAATCAGAGGATAAAGGTAGATTGATTCTGAATAAGGCGTTGCGCAACAAAATTAGAATAAATCGAACCTGGGGTGTAATTTGAAGAAGATCAGCAATCGACAATACACAACTTTATTGATCAAGATCGAATTACAAAGACTAAATTACAAGAACTACTCCTAGTCGACAGGAAAAAGTAATGTAAATTGGTGTATTTGATTGTGATTGATTCTTCTGCAGCTCGCCCTTGTCCTCCATTTATACTCGTCGGCCAATCGTGTCCTATTACAACACGTTACAAGCAAGATCCGTATCTGCCTCAATTCGGATATCTTCAAATCTTTCCAAATCGCCCGTTGGTTACTTTATGTTGACTTGATGTTGCCGATTTTGACCATACCTGCCAAATTTTGGTGCAAACATATGCCCCCCATTTTTGAGAGATAATTTGTTATCTTTCAGAAATTTGCAAATATCAGCTTTTATCCGTCGGCTAACTGCTAACCCTCATAGAGTAACTGCCGCTTTAATTGCACCGTAATTTTCTGACATGCGTGTAGTGCGTTTTAACTGCTCGTGTCTTTTGAGGTTCATTTCCCGCCGCTTCAAATCTTCACCGTGCTACAAATACGCGGCCCCCACACATTCATTCCTCATGCGCACAAGCTCTTGAATTGTTGCAATCGGCTTCTTGTCTTCAACTCCCTCAGCGCTCACTGCTTTCAATCGGCTACTTGTCAAGATCATCTGAATGGATCCTTCTCAGGTATTCATCCCAATCCTAAACAGCAATGACCAATTTTATTTAGGCCCGGTAGGAAATCTAAGTGCCAATTCAGTTTTAAATGAAGAGATTCATCGCCTTCTGTTGGATCAAGGATAACCGACTAGAGGGGGGGTGAATAGGAGGTTTCTAAATTTTTTGACACTAATTAGAGATTACGAATGACACTAAGATATTGAGATACAAATATGAATGACACACTAAAATCTCTTGCAATCACTTAAGATACTATGTCAATTTAAGTGTAGCAAATATACTAGTGAGCACAAAGACTATCAAGAGTAAGCGATTTAATGAAATAGATTCTCAACAATCAAGAATACTAAACACAAATAAATGGGAGACAAGAAATTTAACCCGTGGTCTCGGAGACTTGCCGGTCTCCCCTACTCCACGTTGAGGTGACTTGAACCACGTCAAGCCGGCTCCACTCGCTTGAGCCTTCCTCGCTCCGGGTAGGCGAACTCCTTCCTTCACAACTTGCCGGGGCTTCTCACAATCTTCGTTGAGAAGCTCACCTTGCACGATCGCCTCCAAGCCGTCTAGGAGGCGGCAACCTCCAAGAGTAATAAACCTTGACGCTTGCTTGAGGTCAAATATCGGTGTCTAAAGGCTCAAACACTAAATGCAACACTCAATCTTGCTTCTCACACTCACAAATGGAAATTTAATGCATACAAGAGTGGAGAATAGTTGCTAGAGCTCGAATATCATCAATGAGGACCAAGAGTTACTCTAGAATGCAGGTGGGGAGGTATTTATAGCCTCCACCAAACTTTCTAGCCGTTGGAGCTCGAAATGGGCAGAATTGTTTTTCGGTGCTACCACCCATGTAGGACCCAGTAGCATCGGCTCCACTTCAACGGCTAGAACAAAGGCATTTAATGCACTTGCCGAGACCGTTACAAAAGGTCCGGTGCTACCGCCCAACTAGGACCGGTAGCACCGGGCTCCATTTCATTTTCTTTTTTTTTTCAAAAGAGATCTCTCTGGAATTTAAGCACCGGGCTGAGGGCCGGTGCTACCGCTAGTCCGGTAGCACCGGGCTACAAAACACCCAAAAACACACCCTTCTGTTATTTTCACACCGGTTTGATGTCCGGTGCTACCGATAGTTCAGTAGCACCGGCCCACCATGGGCGGTAGCACCGGGCTACCAGACACACCCAAAAACACACCCTTCTGTGATTTTCATACCGGGTTGATGTCCGGTGCTACCGATAGTCCGGTAGCACCGGGCTACCAAAACACCCAAAAACACACCCTTCTGTGATTTTCACACCGGGTTGATGTTCGGTGCTACTGCTAGTCCGGTAGCACCAGCCCACCATGGGCGTAGCACCGGCTACAAAATGCCCAGAAGGTGCTTCTCGAATTTTCACACCGCCCTCTCGGGCGGTGCTACCACAAGACCGATAGCACCGTCTTTGCCATGGGCGTAGCACCGGATTTCCAGAGACTTGATTAGTTTAAAAAGATTTTCAATATAGGAACTTATTTATCATCAAGCATTCATAGAATATGTAATTTGAGCTTTTAAACCCTAAATGACATCAAGATAAGTGTCAAGATCCATCTTTATAGTACAACTCTAATTCTAGCAAACCAATCTTTCTTCCAAACTCCAAGATCGACAAAAGACTAGAAAAAGAACCTTATAATTATACCTTTTCACGATCTTGACATATTTGATCTTCCCTTTGCACTTTCCTTCGTATTTCCATGGTCATCAATCTTGAGATTAACCTACTTTCATTATTCTCAAGGAAAGTATTAGATCATATAACAAAGTTGTCATTAATTATCAAAACCAAAACACCATGGGTGCCTAGATGCTCTCACCTTCCTCTACCGGCTGCGGGATATAATATAGAGGGTTGGAGCAAGAGCTTCAGAGCTTGGCGACAGTGCTTAAGGGATGGAGATCTTGGTATATCCGTGTAGCGGCCCAGAAGAGGGGTGAATGGGAAAAATGGGCATAGCTGAATGTCTTCCCCTCTCTTTAGCCGATCCAGAGGCCAATGAGCCCTTAGTGGCCACTTGTTTTTTCTGGTTGGACACTTTTAATGCATTTGTATTCCGTACCGGTCTCGTCGGCCCAACTCTCGTGGATGTAGCCCAACTATGTTGCTTAAGACTCGATGGAGAACAAATATCGGCTTATAGTGCCAAGCCTAGATATAATCTTATCAAGTCTAAAGGTGGAGGATGGGCTAAGTATATCAGTAATAATAATAAGGTGCATGGACTAGTATCGGATAAAGAACATGTTGCATTTCTCAACCTTTGGTTAGATCGGTTTCTGCTTTGTGGTGCCTCTTTGGGACCAACCCAAGTATATGAAACCATAGGAGAGCAATTAATAGAGGGTCGTCGGCTAGCCCTTGGAAAAATGCTGTTAGGGGCAGTCTACCAAATGATGCATATAATAAGATGTCGATTTTTTACCGGTTTTACGAAGTTCACTGTTGGCAATGTCGGAGGACCACTCTGGTTTGTTCAGATCTGGCTGTACTATTTATTTAGCCGACCATTTGAGTTGAATCCATCTGACGATACAACATTTCCTCGCGAAGACACTCCAGAGGGTGTGGTGCCGCAGTTTAGAGCCAGCCGATCTTATGGGGAGAGATTTATGATGTGCTCCGGGAATGAGACAAAAGTGACACCTATCAGCTCCGAAAAATATTTATCATTCTTCTTACAGCTTGACAGCAACAAATTCAAACAAAATGACTTCTTCAGTTACACAAGTACAACTGATTTTCCATGGCCTTGCTTTCTTCACTTAGATGTCGATAGTGCTCTAATGCCGCAAGATACCTTAGATTTGTTTAAGCTTTTTATTTCGCCAAGCATATTGCATGTTGGCCTTCACACAAGAAATCGGACTTTTCAGCCTTCATATGAGTTCTACTGTCCGTCAGTTTATGCTAGACAATTAGGCTTTGGCCAGATCGTTCCGAGTCTACCACTGCTTGATCGGCTTCAGCCAAGAGCCAGAGTTCGTAATGCAGCCGCGGCCAACATTGTCCTTGAAATAGCCAATGAGCTTTAGATCAAAGACTTGCCACATTTTATATTGAATACTCGGGCAGAACGTTTTGTTTCTTGGTGGTCATCAATTGCAAAAGCACTCTATTCTGCTAAGACAACGTCGGCTATTGTCAATGAATTCTTTCTAAACCTTCCTGAGCCGACAGTAGATACTAACAGCGATTCAAGTGACGCGACTAATTCTGCGGGGTATACTAATACAAGCCTTGTAGATATTGATGAGGTATCGGCTTGAATAATCTCCTTTATTCGTTGATTCTTGCTAGATACACTTTTCTAATCATCTTTTATTTTTTGTTTTGTAGACCAAGGCTGCTGGTAACAAGCTCGCTACTGGCCAATCGGGTAGTGGCCAAGGCAAGAGGCCACTCCAGTCGACAGGCCTCACCGGGTACACTTCAGGTACCCTGGGGATTCAGAGTCCGTCGCTATCGGACATCGAAAAAAAACAACCAAGTAAGTATACCATGATCGACTTTCATTTCTTTATCTCTTTTTGCAACTAATTCTTAGCCGATCATTACTCCAGAAAAGAAGAAAACCAAGTACACCAAGGCTCCAGTAAAAAGTGGTTCGAAACCTCAGGAGCAAAGTGGCGAGAGTTCGCCACATGCGTCGACTACTGTAGAGGTAAGCTGTCTATTTAAGCATTTTTATGATGTATGCTCAAGACATTGGTTAATCCTTTATCGTTTTAGACAGCCGACACTATCAGCACAGGTCGCGGCAATCTTGGCCGACCTTCCTGCTGCCTCCCTAGGAGCTCTCTCTCCTTTGCCGACGCCGTCAGTTAAGCAGTCCCAGAATCCTCCGACCCAACCAGCCTCTTAGGCTTCTCATTGGCCAATCTAGATGATCCAGAAATCATGGCCACAGATGACTATGATGCATAAATTGGAAAGATTCTTGAAGTGTCAAAGGAAGCATTGGCTGTGGTGACCTCAGCACCGGGGATGCAGGAGCGTCTCAACAAGTTTTTTTGACCTGGTGATGAAGCCTCAATCGAAGATTTTGGCCAACAACCAGCCGATCAGAGACGCTATGGCGGTAGTTGAAGCCGACTTGCCCCCAAAAGCAATGGAAGCTCTCCTCAACGTCTGTCATTTGGACGAGAGGAAATCTGAAGTAGAGGCAGCTCAGGCGAGGATAGCACAACGCGAAGCTCAAGAAGCCGATCAGAAACTTTTGGACGAGCTGGTCGCTGATGCTAAGGCCAAGAAGCAGAAGTTTGATGCCGACACCGAGTTGCTCAAGGCCACCAAAGAATCTGTCCATAAACTTGAATCGACCAAGAAATTCCTCATGGAAGAGTTGGCAAAGACAGAGAAGAAGATTCTAGAAGGCCAACAAGCCCTTGAGAAAACTTCATCGGCCATCAAATATCAGAAGCTTGGCATCGCTATGGCCGTGGTCAGAGTGAAGAAACAGATGACCAAAGTGGTACCGGTGCTAGGGAGTGCCAAAGAAGACGATCGCATTATTGATGAAGTTCAATGTGTGATTTCCAAGGCCGCTGGTGCTTTATCGGCTTTGGGCACAACACTCCTAGGATCTGGCATTCAATACTAATTTCTTTTTTAAGATGTAAACTTGGTTGGGAGTCTTGGTCTTTTGGAACACTTGTAATACTCTGATGTTTTATAATCAGTTGTTTAACTGATTTATATTTAGCCTTGTTTTGTAATTTACTTCCTTCCTAGCCGATTAACAACATCGAGTTAACTCGGCTTCTCAGAGCAATTTTCTTTTCTTGTCGACTAAGCTCTAACCCAGACGCTAGGATAGTATTACTTCAAGTACTTCCCATTAATTGCTTTAGGCAAAATAGATCCTTCTAACGTCTCAAGTATGTACGAATTTCCATCGACTAGTCGATTAACCTTATATGGTCCTTCCCACGTAGGCGACCATTTTCCAAATCAATTATCTTTAGAACCAACAGGCAATATTGTTTTCCAAACTAAATCGGCTTCATCAAAAGACTTAGGCACCACCTTTTTATTGTATGCCCTTGCAACTCTGACCTTATTCTTTTTAAGCCGATCTAGTGTAGACAAACGTAACTCTGCTAATTCATCCAAGTTATCGATCATTAAATTGTTGTAATCTTGAGCCGACAAACCATTTTGTCTGGCTATTCGCATAGAATCAATGTTAATGTCTATAGGTAAAACGACTTCTTGGTCATACACTAGCTGATAAGGCGAAAGCGTTATTGCTCCGTGATAAGCTAGCCGATACACCCAAAGTGACTCCGATAGCGTGGAGTGCCAATTCCTTAGTTTTTCATCAATTTTTCTTTTGATCAATTTGATCAACGATTTGTTAGATGACTTGGATTGTCCATTAGCCTGAGCGTAATATGGGAACGAATTTAACAACTTGATCCCTAGGCTTTTCGCATAATTCTGAAATTCATTAGACATAAACACAGTACCTTGATCGGTCGTGATAGTTTGTGGTATTCCAAACCGATGGACAATGTGTTCATTAACAAATCCGAACGCTTCAACACTAGTGACCATTTTAAGTGGTATAGCTTCAACCCACTTAGAGAAATAATCGGTCGCGGCCAAAATAAACTTATGGCCTTTACTTGAGGCAGGAAATATTTGACCGATTACATCTATCCCCCATCCTCTGAACGGCCATGGCTTGATAATGGGTGTAAAGCTGATGCCGGTACTAGTTGTACGTTGCCAAACTTTTGACAAGTCTGACATCCTTTGTAATATCTGAAACAATCTTCTAACATTGTCGATCAAAAATATCATGTTCGCCTACGCATCCATTTCATCTTATGAGCCGATTGATGATATCCACAAATACCTTCGTGTACCTCACCCATTGCCACCTGCGCCTCTTCGGCTCCAAGACATCTCAACAGCAAACCTTCCATCGTTCGATAATACAAAATATCATCCAGAACTACGTACTTCAAAGCTTGCTACCTAACCTTGCACTCTGTCGGTTTAGATGGGTCGATTAGGTAATTCCTTATTTGCGTCCTCCAGTCAACAATATCCGCACACATGACAGCTTTGCTCACTAGTTCAATCACGTGATATCGGCCAAAGTCCTTGTACCCCGACGCCTGCTGAGCCAGTGCGTTGGCTCTATCGTTCAATTCTTGAGGGATATGACCGATACAAAATGAAGTAAATGAGCCGATAATCTCGAAGCACTGTTCTAAATATTTAAGTAATTTTTCATCACGACATTGGTATTCACCTTTTATTTTCTATACGATTAACATGGAGTCGTCGTATGCCTCAACAGTATTTACTCCGATATTCTCCAACAGTCGTAAACCTTTGAGCAATGCCTCGTACTCCGCCTGGTTGTTTGAACATCGGTTATTAAGCCGAAATGCGAATTCAAAATTATGACCTTTGGGCGATATGAGTACGATACCAATACCATCGCCTTCTCGGCATACCGACCCATCAAAAAATAATTGCCAAGGGGCAACAGATACTAGGTCAGCAGCAGTATCATGTCCTGTCATAAAATTGGCTATAACTTGTCCTTTAACCGCCTTAGCCGATTCATATGATAGGTCAAACTCTATTAAGGCATAAGCTCATTTACCAAGTCGACCTCGTAAAATTGGGGCTAATAACATATACTTTATAACATCGGTTTTACAGACTACCTTACAAGCTGATGCTAAAATGTAATGTCTTAGCTTTGTACAAGAGAAATATAGGGATAGACATAATTTCTCAATGAAAGGGTACTTGACTTCAGTATCTAGTAGACGTCGGCTTAAATAAAAGATTACCCTTTCCTTACCATCGACTTCCTGTGCTAAAACAACTCCAATAGTTTCTTCTTCAGCCGATATATATAACTTGAAAGGAATTCCTTTTCGTAGTGCGGCCAGAACCGAAGGATTGGCCAAGTATTCCTTGATATCATCAAAAGCCTTTTGTTGATCGACTCCCCAAACAAACTCTTGATTATCCTTCAGCTTCAACAGTGGGGTAAAAATGTATGAATCCAATCGGAAAGATTTGAGATAAATCTTCGGAGATAGTTGATCTTACCAATCAGCTTCTGTAATTTGTTTTTACATGTCGGCGGATTTGTCTTGGCTATGGCTTTGACCCTTTCTTGATTAACTTCAATACCCCTTTCATCTTCAAACCATGTAATCTTATGTTCTCGAAAACCTTTTCTAAATCAACTAAATGTTGTAAGTCATCCTTGGATTTCACCACAACATCATCAATGTATATTTCAACAATGTGACCGATTAAGTCATGAAAAATCAAATTCATGGCCCGCTGATAAGTTGCTCCACATTTTTTAAACTGAAAGTCATAACCATCCACTCAAATAATTCTATTGTACCAGGACATCTAAAGGCGGTTCTGCCATGAATATCTGATTATATCCGGCATTTCCATCTAAAAAACTTATGATTCTGTTCCCTGATGCAGTATCAATAAGCATATCGGTTATCGGCATCGGATACCTATCTTTTGGTGTGGCTTTATTTAGATCTCTAAAGTCGACACACACCCTAAGTTTCCCGTTTTTCTTCATGACTGGAACGATGTTGGAAACCCATTCTGCATATTAGTAAGGCCTAATGAATTTTGCCTCCAATAACCATTCTATCTCCTCCTTTATAATATTATACAGAGCCGGATTAAAACATCTAGGATATTGCTTAAACGGCTGATATCCTGGTTTAATAGGCAACCGATGTTCTACCAACTGTCGGCTTAAACTAGGCATCTCATGATACTCCCAAGCAAAACAATCTTTATAATCTCTATGAATTTTGACCAATTTTTCTTTAATTTTACATCTAATTTTGCACTAATAAAAGTTGGTCTTTTCCTATCACTACTACCTATATCGACTTCTTCAAGCAGATCGATAGACGTGAAACCTTGGCCCAACTTCTCAATTTCTTGGAAATCTTCTATAGCCTCATAGCTATCCGTTATTTGCCGATACTTTGCATTCTGTCTTGTAAGGCCTTTATTGTTTTTCTTGTCCCCATCAGCGTAATACCTCATTTGCTCGATCAAATGTACCTGGCTTGACACTGATCGGCATGAGTCATGTCTTACTTACGCAAATGAAGTCACAATCATCCAGCGTTTTTCCTAATATACACCCAGCCTCTTCGTGTTGCCAATTCGCATCTGAATTGGCCATGGCGATATGAGCCGATGTATCGGCTGCGACAACCTCAACTTCACCTCCATTCCACTGAACAAGAGCCTGATGCATGGTCGACGGAATGCAGCAAGTGGCATGAATCCAATCCCGACCGAGCAGCACACTGTAATTACCTTTGGCGTCAATGACAAAAAATGCGGTCGGCAAAGTTTTACTGCCAACAGTCAACTCTGTGACCATGATGCCTTTGGATTCCGTGGGATCGCCTGCGAAATCATTCAAGACCATATTAGTCTTGATTAAGTCTTCATCGGACTTACCAAATTTCTTGCAGGTGGTATATGGCATCAGATTGATGGTAGCTCCCCCATCCACCAGCATTCTTGATATCGGTTTGCCATTTATATAACTTTTCAAATATAATGGCTTTAGATGCCTATGATCATCTCGAGGTTTTTCAAAGATAGAGTTTTGGGAGCCTGAACATGACTGAGCAAAAGTTTCTTTGACCGATTCAGTTTTAATTTTGAACTCGACCGGCAACGTAAATACCATGTTGATGTCTATCGGAGGTGTGTCATCCATAATCATGGGAGAATCCAAGTCATCGGCTGAATCAAAATCTTCTTCAACCTGTTATTTCTTCCCCCATTCTTTCTTGGTAACTTTGATCGGCCGAAGTTCATTGAAGGTTTGATCCCTCTGTTTCTCTGCATCGGCTTCTCTGATCTCTTGAGTCCTTAGCCTTTGCAACCGTCTACGCTGTGATCGACTAAGGCCAGGTGGACACCACCTAGGTTTGGGTTCCATTGGCTTACGTATTTTGCTAGCCAAATATTCCCGATCAAAACTGGACCCTTGTGCCTTAACTTGATTTGGCCCCTGATTTGGTTCGGAGATTCTTTTGTGAACCGGTCTTCTGTAAATTTTGCTGGGACAATCTCGTATCGACCTAGACAACCTATCTTTGGCCAATCAGCTGGGCCAATCGTCTTGGGGATAATGCTCCATTGGGCATGTGTATGGAGACGGCAATGCTATGCCCCTTTCCCAACAAAATTGCCAAAAAGGACATATCCGATGCGCGCTCTCTACGTTCTCAGTGTGATACAGATTGTCTGACCGACGAGGAGAATATCGTGGCCGATTATTCATTCTTTCATACTTCACAATTAATTGAGAAAACGTCGATCCCGGCTTTCTTGCTGGCAGTTTTGACGGTGATTTTTCTGCTTTATACCATTTGCCAACCTGCGGATTCCCCTTTGGTTTAATGGTCCTTGAATTCTTTCCTTCATGATTGGCTTCTATTTGTAATGAACCGATCGTGATTTTTAATGTTTGACCATTTGAGGTTGGCTGAACATCAACTTGCCGATCCTTTTTTGGTTCCTCGTCATGCATCGGCTTTTTCCCTTTGCTCAAACATTGAACCATATTAATAGGGAACGAATCAACATCAACTTGCATGGTCGGCTCATCAGCGAATTTTAGCCGACCGTCCTCGATAGCTGACTGGATCTGCTAACGAAAAATATTGCAATCATTAGTATTATGATAAAAAGAATGATGCCACTTGAAATACCTGTGTTTCTTGATCTCATCAGCTGATGGTATAACGTGTCCTTCGGGCAATCGTATTATTTTTTCTTGTAACAATAAATCAAAAATACGATCACACGAGACATCAAAAGCATACTTAACTGTAACATCCCAAAATTTGATTTAATATTATTTTATTGGTTATTTATGCATTTTATGATTTTCTGGAATTTATTAGATTTTTTTTGGATTTATTTGAATTAATTTTAAATTATGTATGTTGGCCTTTTATGAAAACTATTTAGATTTATGCAAAGTAAAAATAAAGTTTTGCCAAAAATATTTTATTCGAGTTCAAAATGTCTCAAAGTATTTTAGAGTATTATTTGGGATTTTTTCCTGGTATTTTTACTGCCTAAAAATATTAAAAAGAATTTCAGGAATTATTTTAAAAAGAAAACCCGAGAAAATCTTTGAACAGTGTCGGGCCGGCCTATTTACTGTGCGGCCCAATCAGCCCGTCTCACCTAACCCTAGCCGCCTCTGATCTCAGTCGTGCAATCAAGATTTGTCCGCGTCGCTGATGCTTATGATCTGTCGGATTGATGCCTTGTGGACGTGCGAGATAGAGCCGCGTCACTTCTCCGTGTTGCCGCCGGAGTCCGCCGCAGCCACGAGACCGTCTCTGACTTTCGCGCTGCGCACGCCTTCCCAAGCCCACTATTTAAGACGCAGCCCTGTGCATCATGAAGGCCAAGTCGCGCCGCCCTTTTTGCCCTATCTCACCAAGCTCGAGCCGTGTTGGTTCCAGATCCGTGACCCTCAGACTGTGTGGCATCTACCTCGCCGTTCCCTGCAGTCGGATCGTCACGAAAACGCCGTCACCAACGTCGTCTTCTCCACTGCTGGTGAGGCTACGCCGCCGCATCGCCATCTTCGAGAACGAGCATCACCAGCCGTCCGATCTAGGGTGAACGCTTCGGATTAAGCCTCGCAGTCGCCGTCATCGCCGTCATTCGGGGTCGTCTGATCTTCCGCGGGCGGTTCTAATCCTGCCACGCGTCAACGATCGGAGCGCGCATCGCATGCGGCACCGCAGCCAACCGAACGCAGCCGCGTGTTAGCACGAGTTGCGAGGCTCTGTGGACCGTGTCCACGGTGGACCAGTGGTGGTCCCGTGGATTTGGTCTATGGACCAAAGCGATGTGTCGGCGCGTGATTGGTCCGGGCGATGGTGACGTCAGCATGATGCAATAATGCTAATTTATTTTATAAAAATAATTCGGTTTATTAATTGATTTTCCAATTTTCTGATTTTCTGATTTTTGAATCTTCCACAAGCCCGTTCTCCCCTCATACGAGCTCCGATTGAGGTGATTCAAATTTCTAAAATTTTTAAAATTGAGATTTATTTAATAATGAATTTTATTTGATTTTTAGAGTTTGTTTGCTCTCTGTTTTGGTGTTTATTTGTTGTTCTCTCTCGTTTCGCGTAGACGTTGAATTTTGCAACGCATCCAAGGAAGATTCGCTGACTCAATACCAAGGTCCAGAACAAGAATAAGGGCTTCATTAAGGCAAGTTGTGCTTTGATCATGTTGAACCCATGTTTATAAAATCGATATATTGTTTTACTTTATTGCATATTTTTTCAAGTATACAATTGCTTCAACTAAATTGGGATTTAGTTATTATACCAATTTGATCTATACCCTACCTTGTCATTTGTATGCCATAATCTATTGTCACCCTAGAATGGACTACTATAGTTGGTTAGTAATGATAATCAACATGGGTTGGTTAGACCGTTGTAGATTGCTTAGCCGTGCCACGTCATCATATGTGCTTGAATCATTGATAATTAATCTTGACTAATGGAATATGGAATATTGTTATGAACTTGTGTGTCATGTGAGATCACACAATGAGATTGAGTTGCAGTGGCGAGTCATGTCACGCAACGATATTGATTTGTTGATGGCACGTGGTGCTTGGTAATCAACTTGGGTGATAATCACTTAGATTGGGGCAAGTGACAAGGGGCGAGTATGCCAAAGTGGGCCCGATGGGCAGAGGGTATGTGGATGTCTTACTCTGATCACTCTAAGGACTTGTGTGTCATGTGGATCACACGATGAGATTGAGTTGTTGTGGCGAGTCTTGTCACGCAACGATGTTGAATTGTTGATAGCACGTGGTGCTTGGTAATCAACTGGGTGATAATCATTTAGATTGGGGCAAGTGACAAGGGGCGAGTATGCCAAGGTGGGCCCGATGGGCAGAGGGTATGTGGATGTCTTGCTTTGATCACTCTAAGGACTTAACCTTGCAAGCCTTTGACCTGAGTCAATCATGCAACCACTTGTTGTAATGGGACAGCCTAGCTGATTAATTTGTAATGTCTTAACTTGGTACTATCATTGGTGGTGTGAGTTCCCGAGTTATGGAGTAATTCACATGGCGCAAGAGGGGGGCCCTGGTTGTGGTTTTCAGACCCACCAGTGTTGAAACCTTAGCGGGTAGTACTGGATTAAGCCAGAGCATTGTAAAGGCTTTGTCATGATCTCTCTGCGGCACACCAAAGGAAGTGTGTTAATGATCTTGCACCAAGAGACGATCATGTCGTGTGGGTAAAGTGCATAACCTCTGCAGAGTGTGAACATATTCGAATAGCCGTGCTTGCGGTATTGAGCAAAGCTCGGGAATTACAGTTGAGGGTTAGTTTAATTAAATGGAAAACTTGGTTGGGATGGCAGGAAGCCATATGGAAGGTTGGAATTTGATTTAGGATTGGAAACTTGGTTTACTTGAGAAATGCTGAATCTATCTATTGCTGTTATTTGTTTTACTGTCTTTACAATCTATTTACTGTATTTGTTCTCAAATGCTGCTTTACTGCAAAATAGCCATGAAAGCCATTCCTTTGGAATAAGCCTTGCATATAGCTATGTTATAATTGTATTCTGTGCACAACTTGTTCAGTGCTTTATGTACTCACCCTTGCCAACAACAACATCACCAGTTGAGTAGTCTGCATCAATACTGGAGGAGGAGTCCAGGAAGAGACGAATGTTTAGGGCGCAAGCCTTGTCAGTTGCCTGTGGTATACTGATGGTTTGTCTACGATTTCATTCAGCTGCCGTTTAATTTGTTGTTCAACCTTGTGAGGCATAGTTCGGCCGAATTTCATTTCGGTGCTGACGTCATCGTTAGGTCATACTGACGTAATAAATCGGTTTTTCTAGTGAAAAATAATTATGTTAATTCGGTTTATTCTTTTTAAAATATTTGCAAATTTTGAAAGGCTATAAATTTTGCATTTAAACTCCGATTGAGCTGATTCCAGTTTCTAAAAATTTGTAAAATGATGCTCTTTTTAATGGTGAATTTTAATTGAATTTTTGAGGTTATGTAGTCTACTGTTTTGGTTATTCATTGCATATGTCATTGTTACGCGTAGACGCAAATTTGCCGGAAAGTTTCGAAGAAGAGTTCGTCGCCCAAGATCAAGCTTCGGAAAACGACCAGCAACTCTTTGAAGGCAAGTGATGCTTTGATCATTTTGATCCCAGATTTTAAAATGTAATTTATGATTTGAAATTATGCATGCTAATTTTATTTAAAATGAATTTAAATTAAATTGGGTAATTTAGCAAATCAACCCATACTGTTAATGTCACCTTGAAATTATTATTTGTATGCCTTTAAATCATTGTTCACCCTAAGGTTTTATATCTGTTGGATATTAATATGATGCCAACACGGGAGGCTAGACCGTGAATAGATGCTTAGCCTTGCAACGAATCACGAACGATCTTTCGGAAGGACTACAATATTGACTAATGAAATATTGAATGTATTTTGAAAGTGGTGTGATGATGTCACATGATGAAATTGAGGTATAGAGACCTGTGTGGTTCTGTACCGATGTTGAGTTATTGCTGGCATGTGTTGCACAATAATCAACTGGGTGGGAAATGATTTAGACTGGGGCAAGTGGCAAGAGGCTTTGTGTCAGGTGGGCCTGTGTGGCAATGGGTTGATGAGTGAGGTGAGTCTGTGTGCCACTGTTGAGTGTTGGAAGTCTTGCCTTGGTCAGTTAAGGACTTCACCTTGCAAGCCTTTGATCTGAGTCATCCGTACAACCACATGTCTGATATGGGGCAGACCTAGTTGATTAGGGTTCTGATATCTTTCCTCTGATACCTCAGGGTGACAGTACACGGGGGTGTATCTGTGTGGGGGAGCGTACCTGTGCTACGGCTTGGTGCCCATCCAACGGTGTTGGCCTGTCCTATACTTCGGCTCTATGTGAGGGGAGTGATAGTGAAGGCAATACCGGAGAGGTTCATTGGTTAAGGTAGAGGTTCCTGAAAGGCTTTGTTATGGGCAATCACCTGTGTGGTGAGCGGCTGTATCTTGTGGGTAAAGTGTACAACCTCTGCAGAGTGTCAAAACTATTCGAATAGCTGTGCTCGCGGTATTGAGCATTGCTCGGGGATTAAAGTCAAGGGTTAGACTTTCCAAAATAAAATGTGGAATGGGTGGCTGTGTGCCTGTGTCGAAAATGAACTGTTTAAGGCTGTGTGCCAAGTTTACGGAGCAAAACTGTTTACAGAACTTAGTATTATATATACTTGTTTCACCGCTTTCAGTCTAAACAAGATGGTAGTTTAAAAATGTTGTTTGATGCAAAAGAACCAAGTAAGCCAATTCCTTGAATAAGCCTTGTTTGTAGTAATAGCACCGCATTCTATGCATTACTTGTTGAGTGCCTTGAGTACTCACCCCTCCTTGCCTATCAACCCCAACATCAGTGGAGGAGTCTACACCGGCCTGGGAGGAGGAGTTCATTGAAGATCCGGATAATTAGGGGGCAAGCCCAGTCGGTTGCCTGTGACAAGATGAAGGCTTCCACGAGGTTTTACTATTTTCCGCTGTTTCCTTTTTAATCTGATAATGTAAGCCCTGCGTGGCTGATTTATGTAAGGAGACCATAAGGTCGTACAAATCAGTTTAAATAAATGTTTGCACTATTTATTATTATATCGCTGTAATGTCTGCAATGTGCAACCCTGTAAAGGCTATGTGTGCTAGCGTGATCGTGGACTGGCTCAGAATACACAGAGGGTCTGGATTCTCATAATCGGGTCCCGACAGAGGTGGTATCATAGCAGGCTGACTGTAGGTCTTGACCCTAACTAGGTTAGTTGTGCCTAGGTGGATAAAACTATTTTCCAAGATTTAATCAACTTGAGCAAGAAAATCAATGAAATCTCGACGTATCTTTTTCCCTCTTGACCATACCTATGCTGCATTTTGTGTTATTATGTTGGGTTTTTAAATGAGGTTTGTTTTGGCAGATGAGGAGGATCCACACCTATGGAGAGCGCACTGGAGGATTCGCCGCTGAGCTATGGCGTATGATGCAACTTCTGGGAGGTTTCGACAGGCCGCTTAACCAGGGGACCACTGTAGTGCGGGCAGGACTTGATATCGCCTGAGATGTCAAGATCACTGTCTATGCTCGAGAGAGGACGAGGGCGAGCCGTCCTATCTACATCACCGTCAGGAGGACGTTTTTGAGGTCGGGATCCAGGAGACGGCACATCTCGCGATGCGACAGATTGCCCGCACCTACTCCGCAGAGTTGGATGGCACTGTTTTTCGTCATCACCCGCGCCTAGATAATCGCCACGACATGATAGAGCTCTTGGAGGAGGACGTCACGATCACTCACCTGGCGAGGTATGTCATTGCTCAGGAGGAGGCCATGGATGAGACAGTCCAGGAGCTGTAGAGAGCCCGCAACGAGGTCACGGAGGCTAGAACTCAACTGCGGGAGAACTTAGCTCACGCTATGCAGAGGATTCATGAGCTGGAGATGGCTCTGTATGGACCTGAGCCTGAGCCAGTTTTGGAGCTGCATGACCCAGATCCAGAGGAGCCGGAGCAGGCAGCCTTGGGACCAGCCAAGTCAATGGGGTCGTTTGCACCAGCCACAGTAGGTCATCAGGACCAGTTCGCCCTAATGCCAGAGCACCCGCCGGTGTATGCTCCGGGGGAGCCGCGGCCGGGTTGGCTCAATGAGTGATCGAGTCTAGTCGGGTGTAGTGTCGAGACTCGAGTGTTTGAGTCGCGTCTTTTGTTTCAGAGTCACCATTAGGTGTGAGTCGTTGTGGAGTCCTATGTTTGTTTACTTGTTTCTGTTTGCGAGTGTCTAGTATGTGTTGCATGGCCCTTAGGCACTTGTGAGCAACCATACTATTTTATTATACTAATAAAGTTGCTAAATAATTTAAGTTACACTTGTTTCCCTCGCATAAGTTCTTATACTTGTCTATGCTTTCTTGTTTTCTTAACTTTGGAAGCTTGCAACAAATGGTGAGGACTCGTGGAAACGCTGGAGCCAGTGGAAGTGGAGCCAACCAGGCAGACAACCAGAATGAGGAGCCAATTCCTCAACCACCGCAAGTTGATCTGCATAACTTGGGTGCTTTTCTGGCAGCCCAAACTCAGCTGATGAGCACCATGATGCAAACTATGCAACAAATTTCCAACCAAGCTGCTGCAAATGTTCAGCAAGGGGGTAACCATGGACCACACCCCAATTCGAGATTGTCGGAGTTGATAAGGACTCGCCCACCTACATTCTCGGGCAATGCTAATCCGTTGGAGGCGGATGATTGGCTGAGGACAATAGAAAGGAAGCTGAACATAACCCAATGTGCAGGAAATGAGAGGGTACTCTAAGCCTCTCATCAATTAGAGGGAACCGCCGCAGAATGGTGGGAAAACTTTTGTGCATCGCATGAGGACCCTCAGGGCATCACATGGGAGGAGTTCACAGCAGCCTTCCGCCAATACCATGTGCCAGAAGGTATCATGGATCTGAAGAAGGAAGAATTTCGGAATCTCAAGCAGGGAGGCCAATCGGTGGCCGACTACCTGAATAAGTTTACTCAGTTGGCACGCTACGCACCAGAGGACGTAGCTACGGACAAAGCAAGACAAACCCGCTTTATGAAGGGATTGAATGCAGGGCTGCAAGTGGGACTGATCACCCACACATTCCCTGACTTCCAAGAGCTGGCTAACAAGGCTCTTATCTTAGAAGACAAGCGCCGAGAGTTGGATGACCACAGAAAGCGCAAAATGGAGCAACAAGGAGGTCGTCAGGGCCAGCAGAGGCAGAGGACGACACCCCAACAGTTCATCCGGTTCCAGCAGGCAAGGATGCGGCACCACCGCCGACAAATCGTCCAAAGGGTCGAATGCGGACCTCACCGTAACCATAGTGCGGTCGGAGGCAATTTGCGAACAACAGAAGACATTGCTATCACTGCAACGAACTGGGGCATTTTGCCAATAACTACCCTAAGAAGGGAGGTGTCACCCCGGTACGCTTTAACCTGGGGAACACACCTGCAAGGACTCCAACGCCGAATGTGAATCGCGGAGCAACATCATCGGCAACTCCGTCTCAAGCAACTGCGCGAGGCCGAGTCAACCACATCACAGCGAAAGAAGCTCAGAATGCTACGGATGTTGTACTGGGTAAGTTCCTAGTAAATTCAATACCAGCTACTATTTTATTTGATTCTGGAGCTTCACATTCATTTATTTCCCGAGATTTTGCTGTTCAAAATGATATGGATATAGTTAATCTTAAATGTGAGCTTATAGTTCAATCCCCTGGATCAGAACTCCAATCCAAAGTAGGATGTTCTGGGGTAAGGCTAATAATTAATGGAATAGAGTTCCTAGCAAACCTAATTATCCTGAATACCCAAACCCTGGATGTTATCCTGGGAATGGATTGGCTAACTAAGCACAAGGCAGTGTTGGATTGTGGAAGAAGAGTCATATCAGTCGAGAGCTCGGAAGGACGAAGGATTGAGTTTGAAGCGACAGCAGTGCGAGATGGTCAGTTGATGGTCAACAGCGTGAAGGTCGTCAGCTTAGAAGATGTTCCAATAGTCAGAGTTTTTAGATGTTTTTTCGGAGGGTTTACCTGGAATGTCGCTGGATAGAGATATCGAGTTCGTTATAGAGCTTGTTCCAGGGACAGCTCCAATATCCAAGAGACCCTACCGGATGTCCATAGATAAATTGGTGGAGATGAAGAAACAGATTGAAGAGATGTTGGAAAAAGGGTTTATAAGACCTAGTTCATCGCCATGGGGAGCACCTGTCTTGTTCGTTAAGAAGAAGGACGGGAGTTTTAGAATGTGTATAGACTATCGTGCACTCAATGATGTGACGATAAAGAATAAGTATCCACTACCTAGGATCGATGATCTTTTTGATCAGTTGAGAGGAGCAGGAGTCTTCTCCAAGATTGATCTCTGATCGGGATACCATCAATTGAAGATCCGCTCAGAGGATATACCGAAGACTGCATTCTCATCAAAATATGGACACTACGAGTTCACAGTTATGTCCTTCGGTTCGACAAATGCACCAGCATATTTCATGAACTTGATGAATAAGGTTTTTATGGAATATTTGGATAAGTTCGTTGTCGTGTTCATAGATGATATTCTTGTCTATTCCAAGACAAGAGAGGAGCACGTCGAACATTTAAGGCTAGTCCTTGAGAAGTTGAGAGAACAACGGTTGTTTGCAAAATTTAGCAAATGTGATTTCTGGAAGAATAAGGTTGAATTTCTTGGACACTAATGACTGCGGAAGGAGTTGCGGTAGATCCAAATAAAGTGGAGGCAGTATTACATTGGGAACCACCGAAGACGGTAACCCAAATCCGTAGTTTCCTTGGAATGGCGGGATATTACCGTCGTTTTATTGAAGGATTCTCCACAATTGCGAGACCCCTTACGCAATTATTGAGAAAGGAAAAGAAATTCTTATGGACACCAGAGTGTGAGAAGAGTTTTCAGGAGTTGAAGAAACGATTAACATCAGCACCTGTATTAGTTTTACCTGACGTTCATCAAAGCTTCGACATTTATTGTCATGCATCGCGTCAGGGATTGGGATGCGTGTTGATGCAAAATAGGAAAGTAATTGCATATGCATCAAGACAATTGAGGCCACATGAGGAGAACTATCCGGCTCATGATTTAGAATTAGTTGCCGTAGTGCATGCATTAAAAATATGGCATCACCATCTCATCGGAAACAGATGTGAAGTGTATACCGATCATAAAAGTCTTAAGTATATCTTCACGCAAGCTGACCTAAATATGAGGCAAAGAAGATGGCTAGAGTTAATCAAGGATTATAATGTTGGAGTTCACTACCATCCTGGTAAAGCCAACGTGGTGGCGGATGCCTTGAGCAGAAAGAACCACAGTGTAAATATGCTGTTGGAAACAAGTCAGGCAGAATTGTGCAAGGATTTCCAGAAATTAGAATTGGAAATGGTACCAGAAGGATTCTTAGCAACCTTGGAAGTAAAACCTACCCTGGAAGATCAAATCAGGGAAGGGCAGAAAGATGACGACAAAATCAAAAGAATTAAGTCCAAAATGGATGCAGGCAAGGCAAAGGATTTCAAACTGGATGAGCAAGGTACTATATGGTTTAAAGGGCGTATTTGTGTGCCGAACAAAAAGGATTTGAAGCAGTTAATTTTGGAGGAAGCTCATGACTCCAAGTATTCAATTCATCCAGGAAGTGCAAAAATATATCAAGATTTAAAAGAAAGATTTTGGTGGCCAAGCATGAAGCGGGAAGTTGCAGAGTATGTCGCACTGTGTGACATATGTCAAAAAGTCAAAGCTATGCACCAGAGACCGGCAGGACTTTTGCAACCTTTAAAGATACCTGAATGGAAATGGGAAGAAATTGGAATGGATTTCATCATCTGTTTACCCAGAACTCAAGGTGGATACGATTCCATATGGGTCATAGTAGATCGTTTAACTAAAGTGGCACATTTCATACTGGTAAAGACCACTTATTCCGGAGACCGGTTAGCAGAGCTATATATGGCAAGAATTGTTTGTTTGCATGGAGTACCTAAGAAGATATTATCGGACAGAGAAACTCAGTTTACTTCAAGATTTTGGGGTAGGTTGCATGAGGCAATGGGAACTCGGTTAAACTTTAGTACAGCATACCATCCGCAAACAGATGGTCAAACTGAGAGAGTCAACCAAATATTGGAAGATATGCTGAGGGCCTGTGCTTTAGCATAGTCTACTTCCTGGGACAAGTGTTTGCCTTATGCCGAGTTCAGCTACAATAATAGTTATCAGGCGAGTTTACAGATGTCTCCATTTGAAGCTTTGTATGGTCGATCCTGTCGAACACTATTAAACTGGAATGAGACTAGCGAACGACATGTCTTTGGCCCGGATGTACTTCAAAAAGCGGAAGAACATATCGCCATGATCAGAGAAAGGTTGAAGATTGCTCAATCAAGACATAAGAGTTATGCCGACAATCGTCGCAGGGAATTGAGCTTCGAACCTGAAGATTATGTGTATCTCAGAGTTACGCCACTCAAAGGAGTCAGAAGATTCCACGCAAAAGGGAAACTCGCACCCAGATATGTCGGACCATTCAAAATCTTGAGCCGCAGAGGTGAAGTTGCATATCAATTGGAGTTGCCACAGTCCTTGGCAGGAGTGCATGATGTATTCCATGTGTCCCAATTGAAGAAGTGTCTTCGAGTACCGGAAGAGCAAACACCTTTGGAAGCAATCGAGCTGCAAGAAGATCTAACTTATAAAGAGCATCCGGTGAAGATTCTGGACATAATGGACAGAGAGACAAGGAAGAAGTCAACGCGTTTTTGCAGAGTTCAGTGGAGCAACCACTCGGGAAAGTGAAGCAACATGGGAACGCGAAGATCTAAAGAAGAAGTTTCCTGACCTATTTCTGTAGTCAGCCCTAAATCTCGGGGATGAGATTCTGTTAAGGGGGAGGTTTATAACACCCAGAATTTTGATCTAATTTAAATTTTGGAGCCTTTTTTATTTTTGAGAATTTCTGAGAATTTATTAGAATTTCAATTGGATTTATTCATTTTTGACCTTTCTTGAATTTAATTAAATTCATGCAAAAGCTTGTGCAAAGTTTTGTTGCAAATATTTTATTTGAGTTCTAAATGTTCCAAAATATTTTCAAGAATTTTTCTGGATTTTTCCGGGCATTTTTGCTATTTATTTTGGCTTTGTTCATTTATCTGAATTATTTTAATTCGAAAACGTTTTAAAAATCGCTGGAATAGTATTGGCCCGAAACTTCGATCGGTCCGGCCCATTTTCGCCCATTGGCCCAGCTCAGCCCACGCCGCGGAAACCCTAGCCGCCGCCGCGTTTCGCCCATTAGATCAGCATCGTGTGGTTGAGGGGTTGCTGCGCCGCTTCGTTGCCCGCCCGTTGGATCGCCGCGCGTGGACGTCCCCGATCGTGCCACGTCACCCGGTCGTTTCCTCCGTCTCTGCCGCCTCTGTCATCTTCGACGACGAGTAACGGTAGCTTTTACTCGCGTTTAAGCCCGCCTACCGAGGCCCTTTTTAACCCCCGACCGCCCCACTGAGGAAACGTTCTTTCGCCGCTCTTTCCGCCTCATTTCTCAGCGCCTGTCTCGCCGTCGTTTAGCCAGAATTGCTCACCGTAGTTGCTAGTGACCACCACTCTTTCTTTGCTTCGTTCCGCCGTCGTTGAGCCGCCTCCGTTGTTGCCAAGGGCGTCGCCGACCTCGTCGCAACGAGACGCGTTGAACGCGCCGCTCATCTTCGCTGGAGAAGCCCTGTAGCGCCGTAGTCGAAGTCGTCTTCCTCCGCGCTGGTCCAAGCCGCCGCCGTCTCGCCATCGCCGCCGCTCGAGTTCTCTCGACCGTCCGATCTCCATCCAACCGTCGCGGTAACACCACGTTTTTCCTCTCGATTAAATCCAGATCGTTTTATCCCATCTGTTAGATCTTAATCGCACGGCTGTGTTAATTCGCATAGATTATTCGTTTAGGTTTTAATTAAATCTTTTCGCTAGAATCAATCGCAACCGTCCATTTTGATTTGAACGGTAGAGATCGTGCCATCGCGCCAGCCAATCAGGAGCCGACGCATGTCGTCGGTGACCGAAGCGTCGCTTTGACCGCGCCATGCGCATGACGTCATGGGCGTGGGGCCCGCCTGTCAGCCATAGCAGTCTGGTGGACCGAGTCCACCGTAGATCGAGCCGGTGAGCCAGCCCACCATACGCCCAGCCAACCAGAGCGTGCCACGTGTCGGGTGACGTCACCAGTGGTGGGTCCCACATGTCAGTCAGTGTCTAAAAATAATATTTTTCGAGTATTTAATAAATGCCGACGTCAGCGATGGCATCATAAATATTTTATATATAAAAATAATTCGGCCGAATTTCATTTCGGTGCTGACATCATCGTTAGGTCATACTGACGCAATAAATCGGTTTTCTATTGAAAAATAATTATGTTAATTCGGTTTATTCTTTTTAAAATATTTGTAAACTTTGAAAGGCAATAACTTTTGCATTTGAACTCCGATTGAGCTGATTCCAGTTTCTAAAAATTTGTAAAATTATGCTATTTTTAATGGTGAATTTTAATTGAATTTTTGAGGTTATATAGTCTACTGTTTTGGTTATTCATTGCATATGTCATTGTTACGCGTAGACGCAAATTTGCCGGAAAGTTTCGAAGAAGAGTTCGTCGCCCAAGATCAAGCTTCGGAAAACGACCAGCAACTCTTTGAAGGCAAGTGATGCTTTGATCATTTTGATCCCAGATTTTAAAATGTAATTTATGATTTGAAATTATGCATGCTAATTTTATTTAAAATGAATTTAAATTAAATTGGGTAATTTAGCAAATCAACCCATACTGTTAATGTCACCTTGAAATTATTATTTGTATGCCTTTAAATCATTGTTCACCCTAAGGTTTTATATCTGTTGGATATTAATATGATGCCAACACGGGAGGCTAGACCGTGAATAGATGCTTAGCCTTGCAACGAATCACGAACGATCTTTCGGAAGGACTACAATATTGACTAATGAAATATTGAATGTATTTTGAAAGTGGTGTGATGATGTCACATGATGAAATTGAGGTATAGAGACTGTGTGTTTACAGATCGATGTTGAGTTATTCTTGGCATGTGTTGCACAATAATCAACTGGGTGGGAAATGATTTAGACTGGGGCAAGTGGCAAGAGGCTTTGTGTCAGGTGGGCCTGTGTGGCAATGGGTTGATGAGTGAGGTGAGTCTGTGTGCCACTGTTGAGTGTTGGAAGTCTTGCCTTGGTCAGTTAAGGACTTCACCTTGCAAGCCTTTGATCTGAGTCATCCGTACAACCACATGTCTGATATGGGGCAGACCTAGTTGATTAGGGTTCTGATATCTTTCCTCTGATACCTCGGGTGACAAGACACGGGGTGTATCTGTGGGGAGCGTACACGTGCTACGGCTTGGTGCCCATCCAACGGTGTTGGCACATCCTATACTTGGCTCTATGTGAGGGGAGTGATAGTGAAGGCAATACCGGAGAGGTTCATTGGTTAAGGTAGAGGTTCCTGAAAGGCTTTGTTATGGGCAATCACCTGTGTGGTGAGCGGCTGTATCTTGTGGGTAAAGTGTACAACCTCTGCAGAGTGTCAAAACTATTCGAATAGCTGTGCTCGCGGTATTGAGCATTGCTCGGGGATTAAAGTCAAGGGTTAGACTTTCCAAAATAAAATGTGGAATGGGTGGCTGTGTGCCTGTGTCGAAAATGAACTGTTTAAGGCTGTGTGCCAAGTTTACGGAGCAAAACTGTTTACAGAACTTAGTATTATATATACTTGTTTCACCGCTTTCAGTCTAAACAAGATGGTAGTTTAAAAATGTTGTTTGATGCAAAAGAACCAAGTAAGCCAATTCCTTGGAATAAGCCTTGCTGTAGTAATAGCACCGCATTCTATGCATTACTTGTTGAGTGCCTTGAGTACTCACCCCTCCTTGCCTATCAACCCCAACATCAGTGGAGGAGTCTACACCGGCCTGGGAGGAGGAGTTCATTGAAGATCCGGATAATTAGGGGGCAAACCCAGTCGGTTGCCTGTGACAAGATGAAGGCTTCCACGAGGTTTTACTGTTTTTCACTGATTCCTTTTTAATCTGATAACGTAAGCCCTGCGTGGCTAATTTATGTAAGGAGACCATAAGGTCGTACAAATCAGTTTAAATAAATGTTTGCACTATTTATTATTATATCGCTGTAATGTCTGAATGTGCAACCCTGTAAAGGCTGTGTGTGCTAGCGTGATCCTGGACTGGCACAGAATACACAGAGGGTCCGGATTCTCATAATCGGGTCCCGACAACGATATACGACACCATAGGAGAAAGCATCAAGCGCTTGATGTCAACCCTGAAGATCATGAAGGAAGGAATCGTCGAGCTCAAGGAAGGAATGGGTTGATGAAGTGTTCCAGAAGCTAGAAGACCTATGCTTCGAGTCGCCAGTTGAGACTCATGTGTGGGAGTCGCGTCTACTTAAGATAGAAGTGTACCCCTGTAGGAGGTAGTTTTGTGTGTATAGGTTGAATTGGTTCTTCCTTGATTGCTGAGTGTGCATTATGTGTTGCAGAGCCTTTAAGCTTATATAAGCAACCATACCAAGTTATTAATATTGTTTGCTTAAGTTATTGGGTTAAACCTATCTCCCCTGCTTTAGGATCCCTGCTTCTTACCTATGCTATTTCCCTCTTCCCTAACCCAGTGGAGCAATCAAGCAGATCGTTCAGATTAGTGGTAACAACGGAGCCAGTGGAAGTGGTAATCAACTCAGTGAGAATCTCAATGATGGATCAGCTTCTCAACCGCCACTACAGATGGATGTGCAGAGTTTTGGAGTGTTTCTGACTGTTCAAACTCAGTTGATGCATGCAATGATGAAGCAAATGCAGAATTTGACCGACCAAGCCAATGTCAACAGAGTGTCTCAAGGTGCTACCAATGATTCCTGTTCTTACTCAAGGTTGTCAGAATTCATAAGGACTCGTCCGCCAACATTTTCTGAAAATGTTTCACCTTCGAAAGTGGATGATTGGCTTAAAACCATCGAGAGTAAGTTATACCTTGCTAAATGTAAGGATGACGAGATGGTCCTGTACGCCTCCTACGATTGGAAGGAATCGCTGCTGAATGGTGGAGGAAATATTGTGCTGTTCATGAAGCCCCACAGAATATCTCTTGGAGTGAGTTTGTTGCTGTTTTTCGTTATCTCGTTGTTTCACCAGAGGACAGTATGGTCACAATGAATTCAGATAAGAATGATAACCCCGTACCTTGTTCGATATCTAGACGATGTTCTTTGAAGTGCTGTCAACCAAACAAGACAGAAGATCGTGCGTGCATTCGTTGTGGACAAATAGGACATACCTCTGATGAGCATGCGATCAATTGCTCCAGTTGTGAAGGAAGTCATCCTCTGAGAGAGTGTCCTATGAGCAACGTCGCATGTTACCTTTGCGAAGGTAGAAATCACTGCCCAGCTCAATGTCCCTTGGATCCGATACTAATCGTTGTAACCCAGTATCAGCAAAAGAATTTTCGAGCCGCAGTCGCTCAAGAGATGTCAAAATGAGACGGAATGCCAACTGTACAGGTGATGCCGTTTGAAGAACCAAAGACGCAACACTCTGATCTTGTCAGCCCTCTTCAAGAAAGAAGTAATTGGCAATCACCAACAGCATGTTTCCTGTGTGATGAAGGTCATTGGGCTAGAGAATGCCCTACGAAGCAATCAACTCCGATGCAACAGGAAGACAACAATGTACATGTAGCTGCACAACAGCGAACACGTGTCTGCTACAACTGTCACAAGGAAGGCCATTATGCTAATCGATGCCCACAGAGAAGGCAATCATTGTCTGTGACCATGGATGTTCCAGAAGTTACCTCAGTCAAGCTCATAACGCCAATTGAGAGTAGTAAGGTTGCAAGAGAAGTTGGTGCAGAGGATCAATTGAAGAAGAGGCGTCTGAATGAGGATACTGCCCTGGTTGACGAATGCTCAAGGAAGAGAGGTGGCCCTAAGCTTTGTTATACCTGCTGCAAGCCCGGACATCTTGCCCGCAATTGCCCTCAGAAGAAAGCAACCATGCCAGTTCAAGTCAATCTCGACTCTATTCCAGTCAAAACTTCAGCGCCAACGTCAATCGAGGAAGTTTAGATCGATGATCTTATCCTATGCAAGTGTCATACCTTCGTTTGTAAAGGAAAAGCGACTAGTGATGAATTCTATGTAAAAAAATTTCTTGCCTAAATAAATAAAGCAAAGATGGTTGAGATATTGGTATGTGAAGAGTTGGAATAAAAGCATTCATGGTAAATGAAGAGTCCGATGTTTCTGAGTATTCACCTGTGTTGATGGTTCATCTGAAGATGTTGCGCATGCAATAATGGTCAGTTCAGTGGTGTTTGTAAAGCTTGTCAGCCCGGAGGAATTGTTGTGGTCTGAAAGTACGGTATTGCTTGATGTAACCTAGAATGCTATGGGTTAAGTTGCTTGTTGTTGGGGAAAAGTTTCTAGAGAACCATATTGGATACCAGAACCGAGATGCTACTCCTGAAATGAAATTTCAGTCGATTGCGGTTCATGTTGGTCAGCTAAAGGTCAATAGTGTGGAAGTTGTCAGCTTTGAAGATGTGCCAGTTGTTAGAGAGTATCAAGATGTGTTTCCTAAGAATCCCACCAGATCGAGTGATCAAGTTTGTTATTGAGTTAGTGCCTGGTACAACGCCAAAAGTAAAGAGACCTCATCGAATGCCTACTGATGAGCTAGTTGAGATGAAGAAGAAGATCAAAGAGTTGTTAGGAAAATGTTTCGCCAGAATCAGTTTGTCACCATAGGAAGCGCCTATTCTGGTTGAAGATGGGAGCTTGAGAATGTGTATCAACCGTTGAGCATTTAATGAAGTGATGATTAAAGAGTAAGTACTCGTTGCCCAAGATCGATAATTGGTTTGATTAGTCAAAAGGAGCTAGAGTTTTCTCAAGGATATATTTTCGATTGAGATATCATCAGTTAAGAATTCGTGCAGAGAATGTTCCTAGGTCAGAGTTTTCTATGCGATATGGACAAATATGAGTTTACAGTTGTGTCTGCTAGAATGATCAATGCCATTGCATAATTTATGAACCTGATGAATGAAGTTTCATGGGATAATTGGACAAGATATTGTCGCGCACATAGAGGGCATTCTTGTTACTCCAAGACAAGGGAAGGACATGCCGAGTAATTGAGAATGGTTCTGGAAAAGCTGCAAGAGCGACAGTTGTGTGCTAAGTGTGACTGTTGGAAGGAGAAAGTTGAGTTTCTTGGTCATGTGATGACTTCGAAAGGGGTTGTTGTTGATCCGAGCAAAGTGGAAGTAATGTTGTATTGCGAGCAACCGAAGTCTGTTAATCAGATTCGTAATTTCCTAGGAATGATAGGATGCTACCATTGATTTACTAAAGGATTATTGATGATTGTGAGACCTCTTACACAGTTGTTACAAAGGAGAAGAAGTTTGCATGGATGCCTAGATGCCAGTGTGAGGAGAGTTTTCACGAGTCAAAGGAGTGTCAGACGACAGCACCTGTGTTAGTGTCGCCAGATGTGCAGAACAGTTTTGATATATATTGTGATGCCTCAAGACAAGATCTTGGATGTGTTGCAGAAAGGCAGAGTTGTTGCCTATGCGTAAGGACAATTGAGGCCACATAAAGAGAACTGTGCTACGCATGAATTGGATTTTGCTTTCGTAGTACATGCTTTGAAAATATGGCGCCATTATCCCATTGGAAATAGATATGACATATGCACAGACCATAAGAGTTCAAAGTGCAGACCTTAGTATGGAATGAAGAGGATGGTTGGAGTTGATTAAGTATTATAATGCTGGGATCCATTATCATCCTGGTAAGGCTAATGTGGTATCCGATGTCTTAAGTCGTAAAGGCTATAGTGCTAGTACACGGATATCAAGTGATCAATCGGAATTGTACAAAGAATTTCAAAAGTTAAAGTTGGAAGTTGTCCCACAAGGATTTGTAGCTGCTCTGGAAGTTAAGCCAATGCTTGAAGATCAAAGCAAGGTGGGTCAGAAGGATGGAAGCATAGCTGAGGATTTTTCCGTGGATGAGCAAGGTACCACGCGGGTTAAAGGTCAAATCTATGTATCGAACGAGTCAGAGCTTAAGCAGTTGATTTTGGAAGAAGCTTATGATTCTAAGTATTCAATTCATCCAGAAAAGTGCTAAGATATATCAAGGTCTTAAGGAAAGGTTTTGGTAGCCTAAGATGAAGCGTAAAGTTGATATCACTTTGTGTGATGTGTGTTAGAGAATAAAAGCAATGCAACAGAGATCAGCAAGTTTGTTACAGCCGGTGCAGATCTCCGAGTGGAAGAAAGAGGCAAATCAGTAATAAGATACCTAGCATTGAGAATTGTCGAGAAATCCAGAAGGGATATGATTCTATTTGGGTCATTGTGGATCGTTTGACCGAGGTCGCTCACTTCATACCAGTGAAGACAACTTATTCAGGAGATCGTTTAGCAGAGCTATATATGACAAGGATAATGTGTTTGCATGGTCTATCTAGAAAGATTATGTCGAATAGAGGTACCCAATTCGTCTCAAGATTCTGGAAGAAGTTGCGTGAAGCGAGGGGAACTCGCCTGAAATTCAATACAATGTATTATCTGCAGACAGATGGTTAGAATGAGGGAGTCAATCAGATTCTTGAGGATATGCTGAGAGTTTATGCTTTAGCCTGTGCTATTTCGTGGGATAAGTATTTGTCGTATGCAGAGTTCAGCTATAATAACGGTTATCAGGCTAGTTTGCAAATGTCACCGTTTGAGGCTCTATTTAGTCGAGCCTATCGTACCCGTTGAATTGGAATGAGATAAGAGAGCATTTGGTGTTTTGGCATGAAATTCTTAAGTAAGCCGAAGAGTAAATTGCTATGATAAAAGAGAGGTTGAAGATAGCTTAGTTGAGACAGAAGAGTTGCATTCATAATCGTCGTCGTGAATTGAGCTTTAAGTCAGATGATTTCCTGTAGCTCAGAGTTACCCCTCTCAAAGGTGTCAAAAGGTTTCACGCTTAAGGGAAGCTTGTGCCAAGATATATTGGTCCATTCGGGATTTTGAGTCGTCGAGAGGAAGTTGCCTATCAGTTGGAGTTGCCGAAGCCGTTGGCAGGAGTGCATGATGTGTTCCACGTGTCTCAGTTGAAGAAGTGTCTTCGAGTACCAACAGAACAAACCCCATTAGAAGCAATAGAGTTGCAAGAAGATTTGACCTATAAAGAGCAGTCAATCAAAATTCTGGATGTTATGGATCGCAAGACCAGGAATAAGTCTATTCACCTTTACAGAGTTCAATGGAGCAACCATTCTGAGAATGAAGCATCTTGGAAGCGTGAGGAGGATCTGAAGTTAGAATTCCCTAACCTATTCTCTAGTTAACCCTGAATCTCGGGGTCGAGATTCTGTTAAGGGAGGGAGGTTTGTAACATCCCAAAATTTGCTTTAATATTATTTTATTGGTTATTTGTGCATGTTATGATTTTCTGGAATTTATTGGATTTTTTCTGGATTTATTTGAATTAATTTTAAATTATGTATGTTGGCCTTTTATGAAAACTATTTAGATTTATGCAAAGTTAAAATAAAGTTTTGCCAAAAATATTTTATTCGAGTTCAAAATGTCTCAAAGTATTTTTGAGAATTTTTTGGGATTTTTTCTTGGTATTTTTACTGCCTAAAAATATTAAAAAGAATTTCTGGAATTATTTTAAAAAGAAAACCCAAGAAAATCTTTGAACAGTGTCGGGCCGGCCTATTTACTGTGCGGCCCAATCAGCCCGTCTCATCTAACCCTAGCCACCTCTGATCTCAGCCGTTGAATCTTGATCGTGCGATCAAGATTTGTCTGCGTCACTGATGCTTATGATCCGTCGGATTGATGACTCGTGGACACGCGGGATAGAGCCGCGTCGCTTCTCCGTGTTGCCGCCGGAGTCCGCTGCCGCCACGAGACCGTCTCTGACTTCCGCGCTGTGCACGCCTTCCCAAGCCCACTATTTAAGGCGCAGCCCTGTGCATCGTGAAGGCCGAGTCGCGCCACCCTTTTTGCCCTAGCTCACCAATCCCGAGTCGCCGCCTTTTCCCCGTGCGAACTTGTCGGAGTTGTGAAGGAAGCCGTCGTGGGTTTGGCCGTTTTTCACCGTCGTCGCGCCGTCCCGAGCCGTGTTGGTTCCAGATCCGTGACCCTCAGACCGTGTCGCATCTACCTCGTCGTTCACTACAGCCGAATCGTCACGGAAATGCCATCGCCAACGTCGTCTTCTCCGCTTCCGGTGAGGCTGCGCAGCCGCATCGCCATCTTCGAGATTGACCGTCGCCAGCCGTCCGATATAGGGTGAACGCTTCGGATTAAGCCTCGCAGTCGCCGTCATCGCCATCATTCGGGGTCGTCTGATCTTCCGCGGGCGGTTCTAATCCTGCCACGCGTCGACGATCGGAGCGCGCGTCGCATATGGCGCCGTAACCAACCGAACGCAGCCACGTGTCAGCACGAGTCACGAGGCTCTGTGGACCGTGTCCACGGTGGACCAAAGGTGGTCCCACGGATTTGGTCTATGGACCAAAGCGACGTGTCAGCGTGTGATTGGTCTGGGCGATGGTGACGTCAGCATGACGCAATAATGTGAATTTCTTTTATAAAAATAATTCGGTTTATTAATTGATTCTCCAATTTTCTGATTTTCATATTTTTGAATCTTCCACGAGCCCGTTCTCCCTCATACGAGCTCCGATTGAGGTGATTCAAATTTCTAAAAAAAATAAAATTGAGATATATTTAATAATGAATTTTATTTGATTTTTAGAGTTTTTTTCTCTCTGTTTTGGTATTTATTTGTTGTTCTGTCTCGTTTCGCGTAGACGTTGAATTTTGCAACGCATCCAAGGAAGATTCGCCGACTCAATACCAAGGTCCAAAACAAGAATAAGGGCTTCTTTAAGGCAAGTTATGCTTTGATCATGTTGAACCCATGTTTATAAAATCGCTATATTGTTTTACTTTATTGCATATTATTTCAAGTATACAATTGCTTCAACTAAATTGGGATTTAGTTATTATACCAATTTGATCTATACCCTGCCTTGTCATTTGTATGCCATAATCTATTGTCACCCTAGAATGGACTACTATAGTTGGTTAGTAATGATAATCAACATGGGCTGGTTAGACCATCGTAGATTGCTTAGCCGTGCCACGTCATCATATGTGCTTGAATCATTGATAATTAATCTTGACTAATGGAATATGGAATATTGTTATGAACTTGTGTGTCATGTGAGATCACACAATGAGATTGAGTTGTAGTCGCGAGTCATGTCACGCAACGATATTGATTTGTTGATGGCATGTGGTGCTTGGTAATCAACTTGGGTGATAATCTATACCCCTTTATAATGCACCTAAGCATTCTTTTCTACGTCCACCCCAAATAATGCACCTCACTAGAGATGGCCTAACCTTCATGCACCCAGCGAAACGTCCCCAGAAACTTGCCTCCATCAAAATTAACCTCTCAGATCTTTCCTCAGCTTTACTCACCCACATCCGATGGCCATTGTTTAATGTGTCTAACTCATCCCTGTGGCCCACAACAGATCTCCCCCCACCTCCAGCATCATCTCAAGGAAAAGGAAACAAATATCCTGGAATTAAGGAAAAGAAAACAAACGTTCTAGAAAAGGAAAAGATCATATATTACGTGCTAGGAAAAGGAAACCGGAAGACATGGCACTATACTAGTCACTTAGATTGGGGCAAGTGACAAGGGGCGAGTATGCCAAGGTGGGCCCGATGGGCAGAGGGTATGTGGATGTCTTGCTTTGATCACTCTAAGGACTTAACCTTGCAAGCCTTTGAACTGAGTCAATCATGCAACCACATGTTGTAATGGGACAGCCTAGCTGATTAATTTGTAATGTCTTAACTTGGTACTATCATTGGTGGTGTGAGTTCCCGAGTTATGGAGTAATTCACATGGCGCAAGAGGGGGGCCCTGGTTGTGGTTTTCAGACCCACCAGTGTTGAAACCTTAGCGGGTAGTATTGGATTTAGCCAGGGCATTGTAAAGGCTTTGTCATGATCTCTCTGCGGCACACCAATGGAAGTGTGTTAATGATCTTTCACCAAGAGACGATCATGTCGTGTGGGTAAAGTGCATAACCTCTGCAAAGTGTGAACCTATTCGAATAGCCGTGCTCGCGGTATTGAGCAAAGCTCGGGAATTATAGTTAAGGGTTAGTTTAATTAAATAGAAAACTTGGTTGGGATGGCAGGAAGCCATATGGAAGGTTGGAATTTGATTTAGGATTGGAAACTTGGTTTACTTGAGAAATGCTGAATCTATCTATGTTGTTATTTGTTTTACTATCTTTACAATGTATTTACTGTATTTGTTCTCAAATGCTGCTTTACTGCAAAATAGCCATGAAAGCCATTCCTTTGGAATAAGCCTTGCATATAGCTATGTTAGAATTGCATTATGTGCACAACTTGTTGAGTGCTTTCTGTACTGTAACACCCTAATTTTTGCTCTAACTTAAATTTTGGAGTATTTTTATTTTTGTGAATTTTTTTGGGAATTTATTTAAATTTATTTGGATTTATTCAAATAGGGCTTTTCTTGAAAACAATTGAATAATGGAAAAGTTTTTGCAAAGTTTTATTGCAAATATTTTAATTGAGTTCCAAATATCTCAAAGTAATTTCTGGAATTTTTCTAGAATTTTTCTGCTATTTTAAAAGCTCAAAATGATTTAATTGAATATCTAGAATTATTTTAAATGTGAAATGATTTTAAAATCAGTTGAATAATAATGGGCCGAGCCCATTCTTGTAAGCGTCTGCCCGCCTCACTGAAACCCTAGCGCCGCCCGCCTAAGCCGTCCGATCCGGATCGCGCGCTTTGTCGTGTGCGCCGCCGCGGCGCGCGTGAGCCTTGGATCATCGCCGACGAACGCGACAGATCGCGCCACGTCACTTCGTCCCGCGAGATCGCCGGAGAGCGTGGGCTTTGATGGCCGTGATTTCCGCGGCGATTTCGCGCCGCCGAGGCGATCCTTAAGTCCCGTTGAAGTCGTCGTGCGAGGCCTTCGCGCGCGTCTTCGACTCCTCGACGCACGCCGAGACCCTCTCTAGCGCTGGCGAGCTCGCCGTGAGTTGCGTCTTTGTGCCGCGGCGGTTTTTCGTTTTCTTCGCCGCGGTTTCTCTCCACCGTCGCCAAGGTCACCGGAGTAATCCTTCCGCCAAGCCGCGTCGAACGAGCCACTTCATCATGCCGGAGAAGCCCCGTAGCGTCGTGGGCTGCGTCATCTTCCTCAACTCCGGCAGCCTTTTCTTCTGCGTCGTCGTCGCCTTCACCGAGCTTCGTCGTCCGTCCGATCTTCATCGCACGCTTCTGGTTCGTCCACGTCTCTTGTCTTTGTGTTCTTCTAGAGTAGATCTGTACCGTTAGATCTGGTTTGAACGGTAGGGATTAGATCTAGATTCTGCGGCTAGATTTAATGCGAACCCTTGGATCTTTTTTGGACGCGTAGGATTGAGCCACGTCGCGCCTTGAGCGAGAAACCGCTCGGTACCGTGGGCGTTAGATTAGATCTAAGCGGTAGAGATTGGATCTGGTTTTGCCCTAAGGATCCGCGCTGTTCAGATTTGAACGCGGCGGCGGAGATGGCACCGTACCCTCGCCAAATCGCGTCTTGGCGTGGGCGTTTGACCGGCGGAGACCGATCCGGCCGTCGATTTCGTGCACCGTCGCGATTGCGCCGCGTGTCGTCGCATGAACCGAGACGTCGCGATGGCAATGTCGGGTTGTTGGATCTGAGCGCCGTTGGATGTGCGACGCGTGGAGGCGTGGAGCCGAGGCGTCGCCGCGTTGGATGCGTGGTGATCATTGGATGCGCGACGCGTGTCGCACGCATCTCGGCGCGCGGTGCGCGCGTGAGGAGATCTGTCCGTTGATTCAACGAACGGCTCGGATCTTGCCGCGTTGCGATCGTTACAGTGAACCGAGTCCACGGTAGACCGAGCCGAGCCGTGAACCAGTTCATAGACCAGAGCGACGTGGCGACCTGCGGGCGTGCCGCGTCGTCGTCTTGGCGTCATCACGACGTCACAAATATGTTATATATAAAAATATTTTGGCGAAATTCTTTTATGTGCTGACGTCATCATGATGCAATGCTGACGTCATAAATGCGATTTTTTTCAGTATAAAAATAATTGGGAAAAATCGGATTTCTTAATTTCAGTATTTTCAGATTTTATTCAAATTTCAAATGACTATAACTTTTGCATTTTAACTCGGATTTGGGTGATTCAAATTTCTAAAAATTCATAGAATTATGATCTATATAATGATGAATTTTATTTGAATTTTTGAGGCCATTTAGTCCTCTGTATTAGATTTTTATTGTATATTTTGTTTGTTCGCGTAGACGCAAATTTGCCGGAAAGTTTCGAGGAAGAATTCGTCGCTCAAGACCAAGCTTCGGAACACGACCAGCAACTCTTTGAAGGCAAGTGATGCTTTGATCATTTTGATCCCAGGTTTTTAAAATGTAGTTTATGCTTTGAATCTATGCATGCTTATTTATTTAAAATAAATTTAAATTGATTTGGGATAATGTAGTTAATCAACCCATTTTGTTATGCCACCTTGAATTATTAATTGTATGCCCTAAATCATTGTCACCCTAAGTTTGATTATATTAGTTGGATGCTAATATTGTGCCAACACGGGAGGCTAGACCGTGAGTAGATGCTTAGCCTTGCATCGAGTCATGAATGATCTTTCAGAAAAATGCTACAAAATTGACTAATGGAATATTGAATGTATTTTGAAAAGTGGTGTGATGATGCCACATGATGAGATTGAGGTACAGTTGACTGTGTGGTTCCGTACCGATGTTGAGTTATTGCTGGCATGTGTTGCACGATAATCAACTGGGTGGGAAATGATTTAGACTGGGGCAAGTGGCAAGAGGCTGTGTGCCTGGTGGGCCTGTGTGGCGGTGGGTTGATGAGTGTTGTGAGTCTGTGTGCCACAATGGGCTGTGTGCCACTGTTGAGTGTTGGAAGTCTTGCCTTGGTCAGTTAAGGACTTCACCTTGCAAGCCTTTGATCTGAGTCACCCGTACAACCACATGTCTGATATGGGATGACCTAGTTGACTAGGGTTCAGATATCTTTCCTCCGATACCTCGGGGTGACAGATTACGTGGTTGTATCTCAGTATGGGGAGCGTACACTGCTACGGCTTGGTACCCATCCAACGGTGGTTGGCGGTCCTATACTTGGCTCTGTGTGAGGAAGTGATAGTGAAGGCAATCGGAGAGGTTCTTTGGTTAAGGTAGAGGTTCCCAAAAGCTTTGTTGCGGACAATCACCCGTGTGGTGGCGGTCAGATCTTGTGGGTAAAGTGTACAACCTCTGCAGAGTGTCAAAACTATTCGAATAGCCGTGCTCACGGTATTGAGCATTGCTCGGGGATTACAGTCAAGGGGTAGATTTTCTTAAACAAAACGTGGAAGGGGTGGCTGTGTGCCAAGTGTTAAAAATGAACTCATATTAAGGTACGTGTGCGAGAATCTTCGATGAAAAACCATTTGAAGAAATTAGTATTACTTATAACTATTCCATTGCTTAAAATTAAATAAGGTACTGGTTTAAAAATGCTGTTGATGCAAAAGAACCATTTAAGCCCAACCTTTGGAATAAGCTTTGCATATAGTAATAGCGTTGCATCCTGTGCATTACTTGTTGAGTGCCTTGTGTACTCATCCCACCTTGCTTATCAACCCCAACATCAGTGGAGGAGACTACACCAGTTTGGGAGGAGGAGTACATTGAGGACCCGAGCAACTAGGGGGCAAGCCCAGTCGGTTGCCTGTGGCAAGATCTTCGCTTCCACAACAGTTGTTTATGTTCCGCTGCTATTTCTTTTTCTCTGAATAATGTAAGCCCTGTGTGGCTTTCTTATCTGTAAGGAGACCATAAGGTCGTACAACTCGGTTTATATACATGTTTGCACTAATTATTCTTATATCTTCGTGAATGTCTGTGATGTGCAACCCTGTATGACTGTGTGTGCTAGCGTGATCCTGGACTGGCACAGAATACACAGAGGGTCCGAATCTGCAGGTTCGGGTCCCGACATGTACTCACCCTTGCCAACAACATCACCAGTAGGAGTCTGCATCAATGCTGGAGGAGGAGTCCAGGAAGAGATGAATGTTTAGGGCGCAAGCCTTGTCAGTTGCCTGTGGTATACTGAGGGGTTGTCTACGTTTTCATTCTGCTGCCGTTTAATTTGTTGTTCAGCCTTGTGAGGCATAGTCATGTAAGTTGACCATAAGGTCATTCAACTAGTAGTATATAATATATGATGTCTTTCATAATATTTCCGCTGTGTATGATTGTGATATTCACCGATGTTGAGCCTGTGTACACTAGTGTGATCCTGGACTAGTGCAGTTTACACAGAGGGTCCGAGTTTGCATATTCGGGTCCCGACATTAACTTCCGACTTATTCCTAGTCGACTTAAGCCAGGAGCAGACTAAGGATTTTTTAGACCCTTTTATCCATTCGGCTATGTTTATCTCTGCTTCATCATCTTCTAAAGATTCGCTGGGACAATAGTCGACCATGTTAACTTTAGCATTATCCTTTTCCGCGTTATTAACATTTGTTTTAAATCTATCTTTGAACGCCCTATTATCTGGGAATCAGCTCTCTTGAGCCGACACACGATGAAGCAGATGACTCAAATCGGTGAATTCCTATCCTCCAAACTTCTCTCTAAGTGGTGGAATTAACCCTTGGAAAGCCAAATCAGCGAGTTGGTTATCGGGTAACGTGACACTGAAACAACGATTTCTAATCTCTCTAAATCTCTTAATATAATCAGTTACCGATTCTCCAAATTTCTGGAGAACAGATCTTAAATCGGAGATCCTGAGTTCTAAACTGCCCGAGAAAAAGTATTCATGAAATCGACTTTCCAAACCGTTCCATAAGTGAACCGAATTTGGAGGCAGACAAGGAAACCAAGTAAAAGCTGCTCCCGATAATGATAACGGGAACAGTCTGATTTTTAGCCCATCGGACTGAGCTGCTTCGCCGCATTATGCGATAAAGCATTCGACGTGTTCTAATGTCGTAATTGACTCGTCGCCAGAGAAGTTTGCAAAATCTGGGACTTTGAAATTGTGAGGATAAGGCATACGATCTATGTAATCAGGATACGGCTTTCTATAGCCAATAACCTTCCCTTAACGGAAATTTGATCGGCCCAATTCACATTATCAGCCACTGGAGCAGTATGTCCTTGATAATGTTGGTCATAATTGGCATTCTACCCCCTGAGTGCAAACTCAGGTTGCCAATTAGGTTGAGCCGATGGCAGATGAGTGTATTGGTCGTACCTATTGTTTCTAGTTAATGGTTCTGGTACTAGGACAAAAGGTTCTGAATAGGTCACTACCCTGTGCGGACCTGGATTTCTGGGTAGGACATGTTCATGATGCTGTGGGTGTCTGTCAGATTCAATCGGCTGTGAAACCGATTGTGGAAAAGCGTAAAAAGGAGCATACGGCGATAGATTCGTCGATGCATCTAGCTTAGCATCATCGGTGTAAGCCTGGTAATGGGTTACTCCACTCGATCGAGGATCTCTAGGCAGTATAATGGTGGGCTGAGTGGGCATCATAGTTGGGGGTGAGGTTATAGCCGATGGTTTAGGATCGGCTAGTGTGCTTTGCGTGTTTTGTGCTATTGAAAAGACAGGGTAACTTGGCAGAGCTTGCATTGGGTCGAGCAGGCTTCTAGACGAGGCCTACTCCTGGGCGATAGTTTTAACGCTATTTGCAATCATCGGCTTAAGTGTTGTGACAAGAGCCAATGACTGGTTTATCAGAGCATGGTGTATTAGATTGATTAATCATAGCCGATAGCTCAGCTTGAGCGGGCAGATATTGACTTACCAGTCCTTCTGTAATGCCTGCATCCCCCAGGACATTGACCGTCGGCAAAACGGTCTTTTGAGTGACGCCACGTTAAGTTTTCTGATAACAATTTAGCATCATCTCTTCAAGAGTTGTTTTCCGATCTTCGATTTCTCTACTTTGTTCTGGCATTAAATCGTCCATCGTCGGGACGATTATAACTTCAGCGTTGAGATCGGATGGTGGAATCGACTTCCCTGATGAAGACATAGTGGTCCCACTGGGCGTGCCAACAGTGTGTTGACGTCAAAAATTTGAAGTAGGGTTTCTGACAACAGCACACCAAACGAACATCTGGTTCAAGAGCGTGCCAGTCGATTTGACCTGTAATCGACAAGGTAAAATATAAAATTCACTCAAAGCCAATCGTAAAGATCAATCGGCTTAAACTCAATCAGCTCAGAGCCGATTAAATCAAGATAAAAGTGTAAGTCTAACTAGCCAATTAAGGCTAATCAGAGAATAAAGGTAGATCGATTCTGAAGAAGGCGATGCGCAACAAAATCAGAATAAATCGAACTTGGGGTGTAATTTGAAGAAGATCAATAATCGGCGATGCACAACTTTATTGATCAAGATCGAATTACAAAGACCAAATTACAAGAACTACTCCTAGTCGACAGGAAAAAGTAATGTAAATTGGTGTATTTGATTGTGATTGATTCTTCTGCAGCTCGCCCTTGTCCTCCTTTTATGCCCGTTGGCCGATCGTGTCCTATTACAACACGTTACAAGCATGATCCTTATCGGCCTCAATTCGGATATTTTTAAATCTTTCCAAATCGCCCGTTGGTTACTGTATGTTGACTTTCTGTTGTCGATTTTGACCATACCTGCCAAATTTTGGTGCAAACAGATAGCCAAAGGCTTTATTCAAAATTCCAAAATGAATTAAATAAAACCTTAGAAATTCAATAACAAAGAAAAATCGTATTAAATTCAATAAAAGAAAAATTTAGGATGTTACACCGATGGATCTTTGCTGCCCATGGATTCGCGCCACGGGTGTTTTCATCGCACGCCCACCCAATTCACCTTCTCTTCTTGCGCTCCTCGACCTCAGTCAGGGCCCCGGTGCGTTGCTTCTTCGCCTCACTCGCTCCATCCGTCGACCCTCCAGAGCTCCGTCCGTCGGTCGCGCCTCCACTGTTGTTTCTCTAGATCGGCGGCGTCGCCGTGTCCCCTCATCTTTTTGCGGTCCTCGCCAAATTGTCTCGATCGGGGCTTCACCGGTTCGGCGCTTCTTTTCCTCGCCCACTCCATCCCTCCTCACTCGAGAGCTCCGCCGACTCCCGACGTCTGACGGTCGCGCCCTCGCGTTCGTTTCCCTGGATCACCCGCGCCGCCTGCCCCCCCGACTTCTCGTGCCGCGCCGCCTGCCGTTTCTCTTCTCTTTCTGGGACGCGCATTCTGCCTCTTGTCCCACCCCTTTCATTCCGCATCGCTCGTCGTTTGTCCCCTCGATCCTTACCCATTTTTGTTGTTTCGCTGCAAGTTGGAGTTCATCGCTTGTTCGAGCTTCACCCTGTGTCAGGGGATCGCTTTTTGTGCTAGCCGATTGGAGGCTGCTCTTTTGTTTTGTGACTCAGGTAAGCGCTTTTTTATTGTCCCGCCACCTTTCATTCCACGCCCCCACCGTTTGTCCCCTCAATTCTTACCCGTTTTTGTTGTTTCGCTGTCGTTGTAATTCGTCGCTTGTTCGGGCTTCGCTGTGTGTCGGGGGATCGCCTTCCGTGCTAACCGATTGGAGGCTGCTCTTTCGTTTCGTGGCATAGGTAAGCGCCTCTTGTGTTACTTACGTCGCTACCTAATCGTCGCTTGCACGCAATGCTCATAGCGGTATTGCTTAGAGGCATTAAATTACCAGATAAGCAGTTGTTCGCTAGCTGTTGGAGTACATGTGATCTTTTGCTGAAGCCACGAACATATGCCTTCAACAAGTCATCCATTCAAATTTACCTTCTCTTATTCCCCCCTATGTATCAATTAGACAATTACAATTTTGTAAATTGTACTGGAATTGCAAACATAGCTACTGTTAGTTTATGTATAGTTGATATTGATCCAATTGTATCTTTATATCCTTTATACTATTTCTTTTAGGCTGGGCTTAGTGATCAAATTGTTTGCATAGTCTTAAGGCTTTGTGATTATTAAGACTGCTATCTGCAACAATAAGCTTTCTAAGTGAAGTTGCCGCTTCCCAGCAAAGCGCCTTTTAAACTGTCTACTGTTATTGCCTCCATGGTGAGTATTGGAAGTCTTCAACTTTTTAGTAGTTGTTGAGTAACCAAGAGAACATAAATACAAAACAGTTTTATGCTGCCTTCCATGATTCTAATGGCTTTTTTCGTGTGATTGAAGGCAACCAACAAGAACCTCCCACCAGATGTCCTCAGGCAATTGGCTAAAGAACTGAAGAATCTTGATGGGTCACCTCTAGAAGGGATTAAAGTTATTGTTAACGATGATGACTTCACCAATATTTTTACTGATATTGAGGGCCATGGTAAGATTCTATCAAGATATGTTGCTTTATACTTCCCATTACTTTTGGGATTTGCAATAATAAATTTCATGCTAATGTTGATCATGCTTTGTTACAGCTTAATGGTTTTCCTTCATCATTCTTTGTCTTTCTTACAGATTTTTTGGTCAGAGTTAAGAATTGATGAAGCCCTTTCCTTCGGGCTATTACAGAACATTAATTGTTTACAGCTTTTCCTGTTGCACTATGTTCAAATATTGTGTTCTTTAAATCCTAATCTAGACATGGTGCAGCTGGAACTCTATGTGAGACTGAAGTATTTTAGATGAGGCTATTATTATCTCACAGCTTTCCTCAATCTCCTCTAAAAGGTATCTCTTGAATTTTTCTACAGATTTTCACACTTCAGTATAGTTCTTAAAGTTAAGCTTTTTGTTGAGTCTCTGTGCTTATTTGATTGGTAGGGTATTTCTTGACTAGGATTATCCCCAACCAAACATAGCAACTCAACATTGATCATGACTAGTCTTTGAAACTTTAAACAATTGGAATAAAAGATGTCCACAAAGGACGCACAAGTAATGCTATTGTGTTGAAGTCCCCTCCTAGCATTGACTTCTTATAAACAATTGAAGATGGAGACATTTCTTTCTATAGCAGTTTTAGAAAAAAAAAGAAATGTAGCGGTTATGGTTTAGTAAAATGGATGGGAACTTGATCTCAGGGAATTTGGGTGCAGGGGGAGCAGCTGACGTTGCCCATGAGGTGTTGGTCATGGTGTGCCCTGATCCAAAAAATGAATTGATACCAACCTAAAACTTGAGAGGTGACGAGAAACGTTTGCTGGATCTCATGAAGAAATTGAAAACTGCTAAGGTCATTCACCAAGAATTTGTTGCCGGCTATTGTGAGTAAGAAGCTGTCTGTTTGTTCGGCATATATGAATGAGTTCCCTTACAATATTAAACCGCATCCATCCCCCTCATGGTTAGTTTTTTTAGCATCTGTATGCAATTTTTTTAGTACAGTACACTCTTGCCTGTCTAATTACTGTTTTGCAAGTTTGCTACCATCTCTCTAGCAACTGACATGATATCTTCAGTAATATTCGCTTTTGTTATCTTACATGTCAATGGGACGATGTAACTTCGTCCATCGCCAGATTTCTAATAAAATTCGAAGACATTTTTCCCTTTCCATATGAGAGAATATGGATAGGTCCTTACTGTCAATTCAGTGTCTAAAACATCCATTTTTATTTTCGCTACTCTTGTTGTCACACCATTGCCAGACTGTCTACAGATCATAACCACAGCCACGTAAAACTGCTCATATATCTGCATGCGGGCTTTTACTATTATGGTTTCAGTTGGTTTGTTCTTTATTTCAGGTGCCGCAGTGAGAATATTCAGATAGATTGAAGGCATGGAACAGGGAGCAGAATGAAACCTTTCATTGCCATCTTTTGTTCCTTCCTCGCTCATCAATTTGTTCTCAGTGGTATAGTGCCTTCTCTTTTTACTTCTCTCAGACTTTTATGGAATATTTGGTTTTGGTTGCTGGTTTTGTATATGAAGTTAAAGCCCTGGGATCTTCGAGTGTTACACAAGTTTCTTTGTTTGTCGTGGTGACTAGGCTCCAAGATGTTCCTTTTGATTATGTCTATTGTCCTAAACTATCTACTGCTGGCTTCCTAATTACTGCAGAATACTATTGCTTAGAGTATGGAGTTAGCTAGGTGCTGGTCTTTCAGTGGATTTACATCTTTTCTTTGTAAATACAACTTGCAAATGATTTATTTTGGTAGCTTAGTATGATATTTGATAGGTTTATGTTTTTGTGTCTACAACAGCATGGCTTAGTAGTTCTGAGATTTCGACATCCTCTGGGTGTTCCATTCGCTGGTGTCAACTATTTCCCTTTACGGCTGGTAAATTAATTATCTACTAACGTGCATCCATCTGGTGATTTATTTACTTGATTTTCCATTTTCTACGTGTACTTGTTGGTTAGTGCTGCATCAAAGGTAGCTTCCTACTGAATATACCATATAGTTTTCAGTGGAGTAATACTGCATGAATCGGTGTATAATTTGGGGGTAGCAGATGTGCATTCTGTATTTACTGATTGTAAGATGGACTAGATACTATAGATAACAGATTTCTTCATGCTTCCAACTATGCTTGACCTTACCATTATATAGTTAGAATTCTGGTCACAAATTATTTGTGCAAAATTTTGCTTTGTTAATCTTTCTTACTCATTGCTATGATCTATATTCTAATAATTAATTATCTGCTGAATAAGATAGCTAGTGACACCTCACATATTCAGAGTTCAAAACTGCATATGCATTAACTATGCTTATGCTTTGCTTTCGCATATTCATGGCAGTTTCATGCTAGCTAAGGATTTGTAGTCTATTCACTATTGGTTTCTTCCTTACGAGCTTTCTCCTCTTACTGCCTTCCATGTGGTGGGTGTTGATTTCTAGATCGTGGACTGCCGAGAGGCGAGTGTATAAGGTTGAGGATGCCGACTAGAGGGGGTGAATAGGCGGCTTTTAAAAAGTACTTGTACAAATTTTTACAGAGCAATTCACCCTTAATTACCCTAATGCCAAAACCTTAACAATTATTAATGCAGAAGCGATAAACTAAGGTTTTGACAAATAAGGGCCTAAAACAACTAGGCTCACTAAGTGCACTAACTAATTATGTCTCTAACAAGAATATGCAATCCTAAAGACAAGCAAGCAATTTAATTCTAGGAATGTAAATTGCAACCATGTAAATAAGGAATTGCAAACATACACAAGGCAAAATACTTTTTACCGTGGTGTTCGGAGACTTGTCGGTCTACCCTAATCCACGTTGAGGTTAGCCCAAACACATTGGACCGGCTCCACGAATTGAGCACCCATCTCAAATTCACTAGTGGTTGCTCTTTCCCCCTCTAGGTAGGCAAGCACCGACCTTCACAACTTTACCGGGGCTTCTCACAACCTCTGCTGAGAAGCTCACCGCCCACGACGCCGCTACACCTTCTAGGTGTCGGCAAACACCAAGAGTAACAAGCTAAGCATTTAGCTTGAACTTCACCTAGTGCAACACATGCACTACGGTGACCTTATAAGTGCAACACATGCACTACGGTGACCTTATAAGTGCAACACATGCACTAGGATCCTCCTCAAGTGCAACACATGCACAAAATGCTCTCAATTCACTTTCTAATTAAAACACATGCAATTAGGGCTCACTCTTAGCTCAAGAGACAAAATGGAGAAGGCAACACATGCACTTCACTCCCACAAACACCCAAATGAACCAACAACAACAAATGCCAGCCCTTGGCATCATTTTATAGCCCCCACACGATATCTAGCCGTTTGGGGGCAAGATGGGCAAAATCAGCATTTTTCGGTACTACCGCCCTTCCAGGGCCGGTAGTACCAGCCTCCAAGCCAACGACTAGAAAACTAGCCATTGCGCAAGAAACCCGGTACAACCGCAGACAAAAGTCCGGTAGTACCGCTCGAACGGAAGTACCGGCCTCCACGGGCGGTACTGCCGGCCTCAAGTCACCTCCAGAGCAGCCTCTCTGGAAAATAGCTACCGACGGTCAGGCGCCGGTACTACCGCAACTCCGGTAGTACCGCCAATCGACCCCGGTAGCTCCGGCCTTCAAAAACCGAGAAAATGCGCTCTTCTGGAAAATAACTACCGGCTTCACACACGGTACTACCAACCTCTGGTAGTACCGGCTTCCAAACAGCGGTACTACCAAACCAGCGGTAGTACCGGCTTTATACCTGTGGTGTTGCCGGATTTTCCAGATAAAATAGATTTTACACAGAAATTTTTTCTTATTAAATCAAACATCAATAATAATTGATTCTTTGAGCCATGTGATGATCAACACATGATCAAGTCAATTTGCAAAACACATTTGCAAACCCTATTCACATGCTCCAAAGAATCGTATTAAACTCCAACTTATTTGCAAAACACATTTACAAATAAACCACGAACCTATGAGATCAACCCTCTAGCTATGTAAGGATCAACACATGATCCCGACACTTTGCAAAACACATTTGTAAATGCCAACACATGCTCTAGGATCGAAACTTATAACTTCCAGCTCATTTGCAAAACACATTTGCAAATAACAAATCCAACCACTTAAAAGCACATCTTGAGCCATGAGATGATCAACACATGATCCTAACATATTGCAAAACACATTTGCAAATGCTTATCTCATGCTCCAAGATAAGAAGCATAAACATCAATATTTTGCAAAACCACATTTTGCAAACTCAAAGCACAAATCAAACTTAGCCTTATGATGATCAACACATGATCCAATCACAAGCTAAAACACCAAAGCATGAGCTCTCTATTTGCAACACATGCAAATCTCTAGCACCATGCAAACAACCACTCAAACTCAAGTGCATGAACTCTCTATTTGCAACACATGCAAATCTCTAGCTCCAAGCAAACCACAACTCAAACTCAAGTGCATGAGCTCTCTATTTGCAACACATGCAAATCTCTAGCTCCGTGCAACCACTTTAAACCAAATTGCTTGAGCTGTCTCCTTTTGCAACACATGCAAAACTTAGCTCCAAGAAATAACCACATAAACATCATTGTATAAGCTATCTCTCTTTTTGCAACACATGCAAATCCATAGCTTCATGCAAAAACCAAGTCAATTAAGATTCAATAAGATGCAAGCACGAGCACCCTTATTTGCAACACATGAAAATACTTAGCTCATGCAAAATCCAATGCACGAGCTTCACTCATTCGCAACACATGCCAAATGGTTAGCTCTATGCGAAAACCGATCAAGAGAGTGAGCTAGAGTGAACCGAATTGAGTTCATCAACCCATGATGAAGCTCAAGCTAAAAGACTCAACCCCTCTTAATAGTACGGCACCTAACTAGCAACCCAGTCTCCCATCCAAACACCAAGACCGGTAAAAGATTAGGAACACATCCTTAGCCCTAGCTAGCCATACCTTTGCCTCTAGCGATACATATGGAGCTTTTATGATATCCAATCATCTTCTCTCCAGGATCGAGTCTCCTTCTTCTTGTTCATCAACACATGATGAACCTTCTCTAGCCCTTCTCTTCACTTCGAGATCTCCTCTTGAAGCTCATCAACATGTGATGACTTCTTGTTCCCGATTCTTTATTTTCTTGGACTCAACCTACTTCACAACTCATGAAAAATTGTTAGTCCAACAAATACGGTTGTCTCAATCACCATTTGCACTCCATTAACACGTAATGGATGCCTCTAAGATCGATTGAGCATAACCCAAATTAATTTGAATGATTAATTGTGTCTTGAGTACTTTGATGCAACTAATGCTTCATTATACTCAAGAACTTTCCGCTTGTGCTTAATCAATGAAGAAACACCATCAACACATGATAAAGCGTTCTTTGATTGATTGAAAGACAACCGAACTCAATTTAAACTTCATTTAAATTGATATGAGTATATATAACTACACAAGTTTCATATACTCAATTTAATGGAAAGTAATGATCCAAATATGTTTGAGTAATGGAAAGGGATCAATACATTTAGACCATCAACTATAGAACAAACTCCATTAAGCATGTGTATATAACTAATTGAATATGGAATCAATATGCACATAATCAATCTTAGATTGCATATGAGTTTATCCTATATTAGCATGGGTATATTACAACTACACAAGTTATATATACTCAAAAGATTGTTTCAAGGTCATGATCCTTTATATTATATGACAAGAGGATATGGATCAATACAATTGAAACATCAAGTTAAATTATCAACTCCCCTAGATGTATGCATTAATGTATATATAGATTTAGAAACATAATGCATATATTTAGAGTAAGGCAATGGAAGAGTTCATCTTTTAACTTGAATCCTAAGTATGCATTAAGACAATAGAATGAATATAAGTGCATACCTTGGGTTTTCCATTTTCCATCCAAATTTGAGAATAATAAGAATAAATCTCAATAGACATATTAGTCTCACAACGATTAGATTTATCATTAAACAAAGATTAAGTATTAATCTAAAACCAATCACCAAAACTAATGGAGCTTGAACTTACAGAGTGTCCTTTAAAAAGATAGTTCACGCTATCATGGTACTACTACCTGCGCTTCAGTTGGGAGCACAGATGTAGGCCTCATACTTACAAAGAAAATTACAAATGGTTTACATAGATTTCCATCATATTATTCAGGGTTTTGGGTTGGTATGTTATATAGGAACCATGTATATATTATGATGACAAAACCTTGCTTTATTGCATAATAGCCGTGCTACATTTCCATTCATAAAAAGTACATGTTGCATAGCTTTCTAGCAGCGGAAAGTTATTTTAATTTTTACCTAATGGTTTAGCCAGAGATATATCTTTTCACAATATTTGCCTTTCTAGCAGAAGGTAGTTATTTTTATTTTACGTAATGTTTGCTAAAATACCTTGATTTTTTTTCTTAGTAACATGTCAAGATACTTTCTATACTCGTGGTTATTTTAGATTGCTCTGTAGCCTACAGCTGTGGTTCCTTGGGCCTGCTAAATTTTATGCTTCATATTCTTACCAGCTTAGGGATTATGTCCTTAACATTTCCCTATTCCATGGCATGGGAGAGAGCTTGGCGTGTTAATTATTCCATTTCCACTGTATTCGATGTTCCATTTCTTCTCTTTCCATTGATATCTTCTTTTAGCGCCAAACATCATCAATGATTTGGTTAATGCAAACTATTATGATCTTTTTAGGAAAAAAATAAATTTAAATTCTCTTGTTTCTTCTATTTGAAAAATATTTAAAGGTGTTCGATTATAGAGAATGGTGTTAAGAAGATTTCAACATAAATGTCATCGTGGTATCTACGCTGCTTCTGTTACCGCTAAAAGCATCATACATGAATTCATAAGAATTGTTGTAGCATCCTTATGTCTTGTAGTCCAATATTGTAATGACTTTTTTCTACAGATACTTATGCAAGATATTTTTTGTAATTACAGGGTTACAATGCTGTTATGTTGTCTCCATCATAAACAGATTAAGCGACTATTGTTGTTCGAGAGCCGTGATCCGTGGATTGGTAAAAATGAAGGCATTTAGTTTCTTCAATATGCTTTATCAGGTTACATGTTAACCATTATGCTTTCTCACATATAAGGATCCTACTTCATTATTTCTCGGATATTTCTTTGTGTTGAAAAACACAAACTTTGCTACCCCCATTTAAGATTACCAGTGATCGAATGCAAAGCTTATAATCTGTATTTAACTTGATATTACCTCTGTATTAATTGTACTATTGTGTCTCTATGGTTCTTTCATTCAATTGTAGATTTGTTGCCAATTAGTTGTTACATGTGAACTGTGATTCCTGAACCTTTGTATGCCATAGTTATTCACAAAAACGGCGGTTCTTATAATCAGCATAACGTAGTGCGTACTCTATCTAGTATTTTGTAAAGTGGAAAAGAGGGATGCACCAGATATGTTCTCCAATTGGGATTTAAAAACCGGTATAGTTAAAAGATTAATTATTTCCTTCTCTCCTCGCAGCCACGCATCCCATTGAGCTGTTTTATCCCTGAGGGAACACATTTCTTAGCTCAATCATGTGCGGTTTCCTTTTCACACGTGGGAATTAATCGATCAGGAGAATTAATTAATCCAGATATAGTCAATTAGATCCAAAGGCTATAACATCCTAAACGGTAGCAATCGCATGGTCATAGATTTTTGATGACGTGACACCACCGGAAGGCTAGTTTTGTAATCAATAATATAAGGAAGGTTAATATTGCAACATGCCTCGCCCCTGCTTTATTAGTGACGTAAGTTGCGAACAGTCGCAGTCATTACATAGCATGTTACTGAGTAGCGAGGTTTCGGCAGATGGAGCTTCCTCCAAATGATGTTTTGCAAGTTGCAAGTTTCAAGCAATGATACGGGCAAGGCACCAAGAAATTAGTTTTGGTGCACGACGGTAGACACAGTAGTCCGCGAAACAAGATCCACCCCGAAACATCCTCCAAAGTCCATAGTAGCATAGCTATTTCCGCTCCGGGCAGGATTTAGCTTGTTTGTCTCACCTCATACTGGTGGCAAATTCTCAACGGGGTGTCCTTCGAAACTGGCCTTTCCTCCGACCAAAGCTCCATGTTCAAATCACCGGTTCCCCAGTGCACCAAACATTTGCTAACCTGACTGGGATCAAAACGATTTACCAAACTCAGCCCAGCACACTTGTCCACTAGCATCCATTCCCCTGAGAGTTTGCCAGAAGATGGAAAATAAAGTAAAAGAATTAATTAATAGAAATTTACAGAAGGCTAAGACAAAAAAAAATGTTGATCAGGCAAAAAAAACCTCAAAACGTTGCACAAATTAATTTACCATTGGGCCGGAGGTCTCCTTCTAATGTTACTTCTCCAGAGACTGGGGAGATCTCTTGCTTTGAACCATTGATGGCCGTAAAAGCAACCACCACCTCAGTTGGGTGTAGAAGAGTGAAAGTTGGATGAACTCGCAAACAAACCAACCTTCAGAGGAAAAGGATACTTAAATGTGTTAGTATATTCTTGTGCTTCAAATGATCAATTATGATCGACAATTAGAAATTAGCTTAAAAATAATATCGAACTCCTTTAGCTTAAATTGCTTAATAGAAAAATCCAAAATGGGCAATCTAAGATATAATAAAATATTAACAAATTTACTTTCCTGGCATCAGTACAGCGTGGGAGCATTCAAGCAAAGTGCCTTTCGAGTCGCACAATTCCTGATTAATTTACCAAAGTAATTTTCTAAATAAAACTTAGCACACACCTTGAAAACCCACCAGAACCAGCTCCGACACTTCTTGCTTGAATGCTAGAGTCAATAAGGACAATCTTTGGGTTGTCTTTCAAAATGGATATGTGGCGCTGAAGAACCAGACCACCCCCAATATCTCCTTCCAAACAAATAGATTCCTCCTCTCCTGATTGCTCAAGATACCTCCTGTACTTTTTTAGAAACAGTTATTTTGTGGCCAAAACTGGAACTAGGCGACAAACTATTCACGGATAGTCCAAAGAACATCAAGCAAAAATGAAAAATCAGTCTTGTGGAATATAAGAACCCGGATACCCTCATGACAAGCCCAAAAGGGAGGCCCAGAAAATACTCCCCGCGTCAGGCCCCGCTGCCGTGCGCAAGAGGACATATCCTAAAGGAAGTTGAACTTATATTTAGATATGATAGATACGGTTGTAATCCGAGTCGTTAATAGGGTAGATAAAGATGTAAACTCTATCCTATTAACTGACTAGAATCTTGTAACCGATCGAAATCTCCAAACCGATCAGGACTCTGTAAGCCGCCCCACCCCCGCTATATAAGGGAGAGGGCGGGCAACAACATAGGGATCCGATCATCCAAGCATAGAGCGATCAAGCCATAGAGCATAGCACACCTCATATCGCCCAGAGCATATTGCGCTTTGAGCAATCTTAGATCCAAGAGATCTGCATAATCCCAGCACACAGGACTAGGGTATTATCTCCTCCGCGAGAGCCTGAACCTGTCTAAACCCCTTGTCTTGTGTGACCTTCGAGTTTGAGATCTAGCGCCTACCCCATAAATTTATTGCCGACTACAAAAGTCGACAAGTCTGCAATGATAATTCGTCTTACCTAATGACTTTGTACTCTTCTGTGCAGCCAGCAGACCTATATTCAGTCCCACTGTATTCTTCATAACCATTGATTTCAATTCTGCTATGAAGCCACTGGGAATCTGCAGAGATCAAGTATAAATGATACTTACGATAATAAGGAAATAATTGTTGGATCCATTTACAATTCATTCACAATCATCAAGGATATACACGCAGTGCAACCACATACTCAAACTTTAAAGTATCTCAGAACAACTTCAATTTTACCTTTTTTTTCACTCATTCGTACCAGCAGATCAACAACAATTCAAGGCAATCTCTATTTCTCACAACTTCAATTTTACCTTTTTTTTCACTCATTCGTACCAGCAGATCAACAACAATTCAAGGCAATCTCTATTTCTCAAATAGCATATCTTACACAGATTACTAAACTAATGGGAGTCCATTAATCATATAACACAGATGAAGCATACCAGAAGGAAGATGTGTCATCGAGATGATACGACCGCCAATCCATGGTACAACCTTAAGCAACCAGTCCCCACTCTTCAAATCGACAGGTATTTTTGAGAGTTCAGCACCTTCCTGTCCTGATTGCTCATCTATATCAGGTATAGGCCGAATCATCTCTGTACAAACATCACAAGATACCAATGTAAGCCGAGGTCAGACAATTAAAAACTAACATAAACAGTACGCACTTGCAGATCTAGAATATTAAAACTATATCAAAGCGGTAGGATAGATACCCAAACGTTTCTTGTGCTCAAGTTCACTTGTTGCTACTAAGCTGGACACTTCAGACTCAGAAGGCATTGTAAGATGTACTTCTTCACCATCAACACCATGTGAACTTATCTGAATTCACAAAAATAATAATTAAAACACTTACAATCAAGACCTGTTTATGTCTTGGTGTGACAAGAACGTAGGAAATCAATAGACATACCATAGCACCTCCACCAAGCAATAGACTTATGTTTAAGTTACGTTTTGGTCTCTTCCAAGATCCTTCTGTTTTCAGAACCTTCACAGAAACCACAGATGTGTGGAGTTCAGCAACATAATAAGTCAAAAGATAGTTCCCCTGCGTGAACCCATATCCATCCCCAGCATCTTCGAATAGGATACCTTCAGCTTTACCTGTAAAACAAGTCATGGTGCAGAACAGAACATATGCACACATAATTACATAATGTTTTAAGTCAGTAGCTTGAACACAGAAAATAACGCTAACTAATGCAGCAAAACATGAGATGTAATGATAACTACAGATTAATTTGTTAGAGTGAATTATCTTATCCGTTCAAACACATATGAGCGTTTACAGATCACTAAAAGTAACTAGATCTGATCTTCACAATGGGGAAAAGGAGGTTTGGTTGTGAATAGCATTTGAACATAACCAACCTCCCAATATACCACAAATCACAAAGCCAAGTTATTCAAGGCAGAAGTTAAAGGTACCATTTTCACCCAGTGCGATAATTAGTGACAAATCATCCTCCCAACTTGCTTCACAAACATGTTTAATGGGAAGGCCCACAGGAAGTATTGATCCGCCTCGTAAATACAGCACTGGCAAATCCTATATGATTATTCATTCATAAATAAAACTTGGTTCTAGAATAGTATTCAAGACAGCATAATAAAAGTTTATCAACAAACTTACAGGGTGTGAATCTCCAAAATCGAAAGGCAGCCAAATGCTCTTTGGCAGCTTATATGCACATTCATGAGCTCCTTTATTAGGTAAAGTGCTGCCAATAGACCAGAATGATTGAAGTCACACCAAAGCATAGATAATAATGCCAAAAAAAGAAAATGGTTATTTGGCTACTTATTTCTTTATATATAATACTCCCTCCGTTGAGAAATATAAGGCATATTTTGACTTTGCACGAGGATTAGGGTGGCAGTGAAATTGAGAAAGGCATGAGAGAAAATGACTTAGATACCCCTCGTAATTGCGTTGGAATGATGAGAGAGAATACTTTGTGTGGGTGGTAATGAATAAATGCATATGATTGAGAGAGAATAGATAGAGGTATATGAGGAAAAGCCTCATTAAATCTACATGCAAGCTTTATATTTCTCAACAACGCCATTCAAACTATATTTCTTAACGGAGGGAGAAGATGGCAGAAAATTGAGCATTGTTCAGTCAAGGATGCAAAATTAGCTCATACAGATGCTTGCACACACAAGCCCACTGACACACAACAGCATGCAAACACAAACGACAAAAGCAAACCATGAGCAGATAACATGGTTTCCAAAAGAACAAAGCAAAAATATTAAGTTGTAAGGCCATTGATGAGAAACCATTACCTTGCACAGACTAAAAGTGGTCCCAGCAGAAAGGAAGTCTCAATTTTCCTCAATTCTGGATCTTGTGGGTCTATGAAGAAAGCAAGGAATGAGATTTTCAACCAAATAATAAAATACATCTTAAGATGACCCTCTGCTATCTACGCAACCAATGGGATAATCCCAGTAAGGAAGAATGCAAATATTTTCAATATGTACTTTTGAATCATATCTTTCAATAACTGTCATTTGTTTAGAAGGTGGTAATTTCACAAGTTTCCTATAGGAATCGCACTACTTGCAAAGTTCCTTGAAAGTCCTGCACTCTAAACATGCCTATATCGTAGCAGTGCAATAATCCATCTTTATTTTATAGATACACATCAAGAAAAGGACAAAAGAAAGAATATATTTTGCTACATTTCATTTCTTCCTGAACCTATGAACATCAGAGCCAACTTAGACTATGGGACTGTGCCGCTTTGATACATAAGTAAATGGTAAGACAACCATTATTACCAGCAAAGAAAACTGGAGCAGCAACTGGAGTACCATTCATATGCGAAAGGTAAAACAGAGTGTAGATGTGTGGCAGTAACCGATACCGTCTTAGTAATGCAAGACGACAAACTTCCTCGCACTGAAATATGCATTCACCGTTAGAAACAGCCAGTACTATCAAAATTAACAAATTCAAAATGCTAAAAGGCCTTGAAGGACCTTGGTTTATCATCCCATTCGAATACATAAAACATCAACACAATTACCAAACAAAAAAATTAATTCTATTATTACAAAATGTTCAAATTCAGTTCTGGTTCAGTTACTGTAAACAAAGACATGTTGAAACAATGGGACAGCTGGACCAAGTTTTGACCCATCATCAAAATATATAACCAGTTGTCAAAAGTTAGGAATTGTTCATAGTTGGACAGAGTTTACTTGCACCACAGACAATTAGGAGTTGGAGGAAGCCATCAGTTCACTGCGAGAGGGCTTATGTATCAATTATCTGATTTTATTAGCAACCAAGTATTGATTTATATATTATGTTTTGGTGGAAAAAATAGAATGTCTAAAAATACTATTTATTGCCTTGGCAAGTTAGGTTGGGCCCAAAACTTCTGTGGCTCAAAAGTCTGATGCGAGCCTTCCCAAACCCAGGAAAGATGAGCCATGCTCACAAGGCCAGGCTGCCCATGACTATATATACTTGTTGTAGACATGGGCCAGCCAGGCCAGCTCATAGCAGCAGCATTCCTGCATAGTGTACGGCCGGCTGGTCGTATGAGGCAGATGGTAACTCGATCAGGGAGTTGGCCAACTAGTTCAATGCAGATTCTATCTGTTAGTTGCATATCTATCTCGCTGTTTGCAGACTATGTGCATATCTTATCTAGTTAGGTGCATGCCGTTCCATTAGTCTAGATTGTTAGGGACTCTTCTATTTAAAGGAGACTTCATCTCTTGAGAAGGCTAAGCAAAGAATAACCAAAGTTGTTCCTAGTCTCCCTCTCTTCTTCAACCAAGCTTTGGTGGCTGGCGTACGAGAAGAGCTCCTAGCTGGCTGATCAAGGGCAATTGCGACTACCCTCGGTCCTTGGACCCTTTACCCAACCAAGGTTTATGACACTACTATATACTATGAGAAAAAAAATTCCTAGCACAGAAATAACCCCTTTAAGAAAACAAATGTTGAACTCATAGTGCATGTCAAATGAACCATAAATCATGATGGGTGGCCAAATGACTAACGAAGTGGAGGAAATGCTAAAGGAAATGCATGGTAATCTCAATAACGAGTAAGCTCACCTATAGATGTGACATGTATACTAAAAAAAGAAGATATTAATGGAAAAAAGAACCTTAATAGCAATCTTTGTATCATATGGCAAAGGTAAATGTAGCAAAGCAGAAATATACAAAGAGATCCAAGCTTCTTGGAGTGCAACAAAACCATATTATGTTTGTGCGCATGTGCACGCATGTGTGGGTGTTGGGCATGAGGCAGTACCTCTTCACCAAAGGACCACGGCTCATGGTCAATGCTTCCAGTTTCAGAATGTCCACGTGAAAATGGAAACAACGCTCCCACACCCATCCATCTTCCGAAAAGTTTTGGAGTAGCGTTTCCAGCAAATCCACCAATGTCAGGACCTGACAATGGCTGACCACTGAGACCCTGATCGGATAACCTCATCATTAGATTCCTAAAAAATGTACGCTCAACTTTTTTAAGATCAAACCAAGTAACAATAATTTGACCATAGTGATAGTTCTATTTTTTATTGTGTCAACATATTAAGAATGACTTGCTTAAAAGTAACACAGAAACAAGAATAACAGATTTGCAATGGAAGTACAACTAAAAAAGCTACTAAATTTTGTAACTAATACAGCAGGCAATGGACCTCATTTCTCTAACAGCAATACAATTGACAAACTGTATGTTTCTTAAAAGTAACAAGAATGTACTCACAGTACTATTAAATACCATTGTTAAATACTAAAATAACTTGCCACCACATAGGTATATGAAGCAGCTATATGCATTTTCTCTTATCAGACTGCTTGCACTGTTCTTTTTTAATTAAAACAATTGAAAACATTTTTATTTTGACATGAATAGGGAAGATATTGTCAAAAATTGAAAATGACTAGGTATTTGATACTGTTTTGAGAGGGGACTATTTTGGACACTTGGATAAATATTTCACTTACCAACTGAAGAACCATTGATAGACTCATGTGCAAATGCTCCCAATTTGACAGATTATCACCAGTCCATGTTGCAGCATAGCGCTGGCTTCCTATAAAACCAGCTCGTGTAAGAACAAATGGTCGTTTATCTGTATTGGCCATTACCATTCCTTCATAAGTAGATCTTGCCATTAGCATTCCATAGACCTGAAAATTATAAACACTAAAGCATAAAACAAATATAATGTAGCCAAACTATGTGATTGCATTCCATGTACAGTATCTTTTTATAGGCAAAGGGATAAAAATGTTACATTATGATAGTAAGAATGATTCTGGACACCACCAATATCAGCATCTCCTCTATGTATATTGCTTGCAGGCATTGTTTTGGTAGTAGTCTGCAGATTGACACCATTACTTTCAGTTACATAGGGAAAAATGAAATAAGATGATATACAATAAATGGCTCATGGTAGATCATATACTTTGAAAACAGCAGGCTCGTTCATATCATTCCATATTCCATCAACACCATTGGAGATGAAATCCCTTACCAAACTAGCCCACCAGGTTCGTGTTCTTTCACAGGTAAAATCAGGGAAAACACAATCACCAGGCCATACCTCCCCTGGATTTAGAGTATGAGGCATCTCCTACTGATAAGTTTGTGAAGATAAGAAAGGAGCTGATTTTAAGTCAGCAAAACGTACCAATGAATGGGCTCCCATCGGCCTTTTTAATCCAAACATCATTTTCTGAACCACTTTCATAGACAAAGTAACCCTTCTCTTTCTTGATTCCTGGGTCAAGCATCCAGATTGATTTACAACCGATGGAATGGAGATTATCAACCATAGATTTTGGATCAGGGAAACGATTCTGTAACATATCAGACGCCAAACTAATCAAACAGGAGCAAACAAAATCAATGGCCATCGAAGAAACTTGTCAAAAAAAAAAGCACTCATAATAACACTATCTGATTCATCTAAAGTAAATGAACTCTAGTAGACATGCAGAACCTATTTGGCATTTTGAAGCAATATACATTCTAAGCGTGCAGAGAAATCTAGTGTCGATGTGTAACAACACAAGTTTCATGTAGCAATTATGATAGAATAGGAGGTACTTACGCTATCAAATGTGAAGCATCTAAATCCATTCATATAGTCAATATCCATCCAAACCACATCGCAAGGAATGCCTTTATCTCTAAATGTTCTAACAACCTGTGGAAGCAAAGAATAGCTAAGTATCAGCATCAAAATATCATCAATAACATATTCTTAAGCGATTAAGCCTCAAAATGCATCCAGAGACTGTGGAATCAGGAGACCATTACGTAAAGCTAGCGGCAAATAGATAAATAGTCCGAGCAGTATGCTACACAAATGAACCTTTGGAAACAAATGTTTACATAACATCAATAGGCCCAAGAAATAGAAAGACAATGTTTTCAACATTATGATCCAATCTCCAACAATACAAACACTAATCAGGAAAGAATCATTAGTAACAACGTTTGCCATTTCAATATGCTTAGGAAGATTATCAGTGTTTTAAAACTACATCATACAATGATAAAACTGTAATGAGAGAGCTTGTATTGCAAAGTGGCCCAAAGGGGCTGATAAACAAGGAATGTACACCAAGGCGCTAGCGCTAGTCGGGTGGCAAGCTGGCGCGGTAGTGCCTGGCGACTAGGCCGCCTAGGCAGCCGACTTGGCCAAGGGAAGCAGGTGGCAGCAGCAAGGCAGTCATGCAAGTACTAAGTACTAGTAGTAAATAGTAAGTAGCAGCGGCAGCAGTAGCTTAAGAAATCCCAGGCATAAGCGGAGTGAGAAGCAAGCCGTAGCAAAGCACGGGCAGAGAAACAGCATAAGCAGAGTGCAGAGGCACAGAGCAACAAAGCAAAGTGAGGGGAAGGGGATAAGCATAGTAGAGGTGCCGGGCGGTACATTGTGTCCTGCTACGGCCTGCGGAGGTGGCCGGCGATGACAGAGAGGACGAATAGGCAGAGGGGAGAGGACGAATCAATGGCGGGGAAAGGGAGATCTAGCAGCGAGTGAGGCGGATTTGGCGGTGGGGGAGGCAGTTTTGACTGGCGGCGAGACAACACCAGTGGTGACGAACTCCACCTCCCAGGCTCCAAGCCTCCAACAAACCCTGAAGGCAGGTGCTAACCTCAAATCCATAACCCAACTGGCTTTTATACCCACTGCTTTTCCCCACCCTTCACCAAATCGCCCACCCAGCTCCCGCCTAGGCGCCGCCGTTTTCCGACGCGATTTTCTCCGCCTAGGCCACCAAGACCAGCTTTGACCAGCAACGCACGCAGCCTCCCCGCCAAGGGCGCCAATTTGGTCGAAATCGCCGCGGCCACTCGCCAAATACCACCTAGAGACCGATTAATCGGCTCTAGGCACCAATTTTTGGAGCAGTAAGTACACAAGTGTGGTAAATATGCAGAAATGGCCATACACAAGAGACTAATAACAAGTATATACATAGTACTCTAACATCTCCCCCAAAACTCATGGCGGATCCGAAACATCGAGTTTGGAGAGGTAGAAAACATGTTCCGCCCTGATCTACAGCTTGGTCAAGAAGTCAGCAAGTTGCAACTCCGAGGGAACATACTGTAGTGAGATAACATGCTCTTGTGCCTAAGAGCACGTGTAGGAAGCATAAACACCAATGTGTTTGGTGAGATCATGCTTCACTGGATCACGAGCAATGCTAATCGCACTATCTGACAATAGGGTAGTTAGACCCTAAACCAAAACACCAAAATTAGCAAGTAGCCACCATAAGTAGGTACCCTCAACAATCATCGAAGCCATAGCTCTCAACTTAGCCTCAGTAATCAAGTAGGAGACAACAATCCGCTTCTTGGTCTTCTAGGCAATAAGAAAGGAACCAAGGAAAACACAATAGGCAGAGAGAGACCGACGATCAATAGGGTCACTGGCCCAGGTAGCATCATAGTACACATGAAGCTGCGGTGAACTGGAGTGAGAAAAGAACAAACGGCGAAAGATGGTTCCAAGTAGATAGCGAAGAACCCGAAGAAGGTGGTTGCAGTGTATGTTGGTGGGAGCACAAACAAACTAAGTATGAATAACATGGGACATGTCAGGGCGAGTGATGCTAATGTAAACAACTCCCAACAAGGTGGCGATAACCAGTGGGATCCAAAAGAGTATCACCATCAGTAGCACGAAGCTAAAGATGAAGCTCCATGTGAGTCTCAGCAGTGCGATAGTCAGTAAGACCAGAGCAATCCATAAGGCCCTGATTCCTGAACATACTTCTGTTGGGAGAGGTAGTAGCCATCAGGCATAGAAGTGACCTCAATCCCAAGAAAATACTAAACAGGTCCTAGGTCAGACATCATGAACTACTCACTGAGATGCTTCTTCACAAAAGCAATGTACTCAGTCATCACCAGTGATATCATATCAACATAGATAAGGAGCGCCCGTCCTCGAGGAGAGGTGTGGATGGATAGAGCAGGATCATGAGTGCTAACAAAGAATCTAGCAGCAGTGAGAACAGTGGTGAAACGCTCAAACCATGCACGAAGGGCCTGTGTGAGACAATAGAGAGCACAACGAAGACGACAAATGTGCCTATCAGGGATAGAATATGCAGGGGTGGCTGCATATAAAACTCATGCATATTACCATTAAGAAAGGCATTCTCGACATCCAACTAAAAGTTGGACCATTGTCGAACAAAAGCAAAAACAATAAGAGTGCGGATAGTGGTCATGTGAGTAACAGGAGCAAAAGTCTCATCGTAATCACAAACCATTCTTCTACTGAAATCCGCGAGCTACAAGACGAGCCTTGTAGCGTTGACGGTACCATCAGACCTAGTTTTGATCTGGTACACCCACTTGCACATGATAGTAGTAACACGAGGAGGCAAAGGGGCAAGATCCTAGGTGCCGGTACACTGAAGAGCAGCAAGCTTCTCTACTATGGCCAACTGCCACTCAGGATAAGAGGTGACCTCACGATATGAACTCAACTCAGTAGCGAGAAGAGTTTGAGCAAGAGGATTGAAGCCATAGCAAGGAGGTCACTTAATCGTGGCTCGATCACGAAGATCATAAAAGGGGGCAAAAGCAAGGGAGGTGGCCGGTGGTGGAGAAGAGGTATCTAGTGATGAAGTAGGCAAAGGCAGTAAGGGCGGCTGGCCAACAGAGGAGACACAAGGAACCCTATGTCTAGAATAATGGAAAGGGTAGGGAGACAACACAGAAGACAAAGGGGATGTCTTACAAGTAGGAAGTGTGTTTGGAGGAATTTGAGAAGGAGAAGGAACGCGAGGTGGTGGCAATGTTCCCCTAGGCGCTAGGCGCTAAGCGAGTGGCACAATGGTGCCTAACACCTAATCGCGGATGAAGCGGGCTAGTTGGCCACCTAAGCGGCACCTATGCGGGATATATAAGCCAGGTGGGCTAAGCAGGAGGGTGTAGCCTAGCGCCTATGTGCCGCCTAGGCGGGTTAGGCAGCCGCCTAGGGGAACAGTGGGTGGTGGTGGTGGATGTGGAAGAGACAAGAGACTATCTCAACAAGGGGGACAGAACGAGGGGCTGATGAATGAATGAAGTAAGGTCGAGACTCATCAAAGGTGACATTTTGTGAAATATGGATCTACCGAACAAAAGGATCATAGCAACGATAACCATTATGCTTAGAACTATAACCAAGACGAACACACTCAACTGACTGGGCAGTCAATTTGGTGTCCTCACGTGATTGCAATAGAACATAGCAAGTGCACCCGAAAACACAAAGATGATAACACTAGGGAGGTCTTGAATGAAGACACTCAACCATAGTAACACCCTGAAGAGCAGTAGAAGGCTGCATATTCACAAGATAAGCGACCATAGAGATAGCTTCAGCCTAGATTTGCGGAGATACATGAGAGGCAAGGGAGAAGGGTGCGTGTAGTCTCAATCAAATGACGGTGCTTGCGCTCACAGCACCATTATGAGCATGAGCCCCTGGATATGAAGACTGAAAAGGAGTGCCTCGTTCAAAGAGGAAATGCCAAAAAGCAATGGATCAACAATCGCCAGCAAAATCATAGCAAAAAACACGAATGGGAGAATCAAACTAAGTGTGAATCACAGTGGTAAAAGTAAATGGAAAGATACCAAGTGCGATGAGACATGAAGTAAACCCATGTAAAACACGAGTAGTCATCAATAAAGATTACATAGTACTTATGACCACCTTTAGATCAAAAGGGAGCAGGACTCATACATCAGAGTGTATCAAGTCAAAAGGACGAGAAGAAATGGAGTCACTAGAACTATAGGTGAGTTCTAGCTGCTTGCCAAGCTTACAATCCTGACAGACTATGCAAGTGTCAACAGTGACACGACCAAGAACACCTTGACTCACAAGAGACGATAGACACAGCCCACATAAACGACCTAGTCAATGATGCCACTGACCAAAAGTGGTGGAGGTGGTGGTAGTGGAAGCAACGGCAGTAGGCGATAGAGGAGCAGTGAAAGTAGATGGAAGATGGAGTTGGTCAAGGATGTAGAGGCTCTGATGATCTCTACGGTGGCGGCCAGTACCAACTATCGCCCATGCCTAACGATCCTGAACAAAACAAGAGTATCAAAACCCACATGACAACCATGGTCAGTTAGTTGGCCTACAGACAGAAATCACATAGCAAGCTGAGGATCATGGGAGACATCAGGAACTGAATATTGAGTCAAGAAATGCCTTGACTAGTGACGGGCATAGGAGTGCCGTCAGCTGTCTGAACAAAAGTAGGAATAGAGGGGGGTCCTGAAGTAAGAGAAGTAGAGTCTGGTGTCAAATGAAAAGACTAGTAGAACCAGATGAGCCCAAGTAAGTGAGGTGCTGAAGCAAAGTAGTGACCAGCTGGGGCGATGCCACTCAGTGAATCCCCCATAGAGGAGCCTCCTGACCCCCCCAAAGGACCGCTCTTGCAGTTGTTCTTGTTCTTCTTCATGATGGGCACGTCTGGTAACCGTGGCTGAAGTTCTTGTAGTAGTTGCACTGAACACTAGCAATCGAAGGAGCAACAATAGGGGCAACCACTGGGATAGCTGCCAGAGCCAATGACGAGGTAATCGGTGCAGGATCAGCAAGAACCGTCGGTAAAAGATTGCTCGGTGTTTACTGTGAAGCCTGACCTCTTAGTACGAAGGGTAGTAAGGGCCTCGACCATGGGAGAAGATCGGCTCAACAAGTAAGCCCTGACAAGCTCAAACTCCAGATGAAGACAAATGACAAAATCGTAAAGATGACGCTTGTCCAAGGAGTCAAGCTGACGCTAGAGAGTAGTGAATTGGCAGTAGAAGACCTCAATAGAAGCATCATTCTGCTGAAGTGCCTGAAGTTGCTACAGCAGAGAGTAGAAGAGAGCATCACTACTTGGCTGGTAGTGCTGTTGAAGGTGCTCTCACAGCTGCTGAGCCGTTGGCAGCTCAACATGACGATGTCCATGAAGATGGAGGTGTCCACATTATGGACAAGGTAGGATATGACACGAGCGTTATCGGAACGCCAACGCTCATAGGCATCAAGGGCGCATTGACAGGCCTCAGTAGACTCATCAGCAATTGATAGGAGGAACGGTAATCGGACGATAGGGCCTCTCTGTTGAAATTATATGGGCTTAGCCCATTTAAATGAAAATCCAATAAATCTCAAAGGCCCATTCATGAAGGGAGAGGGATGGGATGTCTTTAGTACCATATTGCTTGTGGAGGTGGAGAGACCTACTTAAATATAGAGTTGGTTCTCTCCCTATTACACATGGCAATGGAGGGATGAGAAAGAACCCACACGCGCGCTCGCTCGCCTCGCCTCGCCGGGCCAGGCCGGGCCGGGCTTGGGCTTGGGCATGGGCTGCGGGCGCACAGCACCTGCGTGAATGGTCCGCCGAAATCGGACCGGATGCCTTGCGCAGACGCAACTTCCTTTTGCAGTTTTATCTTTTGCTACTCGGGATCAGTTCGAGATATAGAGATAAAATCGTGTTGGTTTCGGATCCAAACTGCGAAACGCGATTTCCGTCTCTATATATACCGCCGAGTCCATGAGCAAAACAATGATCTATACACGAGCTTTTGCCTTCTTCGATCGCGCGCCATCGTAGTCCGCCTCATCCCGCTGCGTCGGCGTGCCGCGCGAACGGAGAGCGTGTCTCCTAATCGCTCGCCTTTGCGATCCCGCACCGAGAAGGCGAATAAGGTTTTGGAAGCGCTTGGCGGATCGCCACGATCGTCATCACGGCTCGCCTACCAAGACGCTCGCGCCGTTGTTCGTCGTCGACGCTCGGTGCCAACACGTTCTCGTCATCAACAACGTACCATCTACATCGGCTATTGCTTCCTCTACAGTAGATCGGTACGTGAGAATCATGTTTAATCTGTTGTTGTTTCTACTCCTGAGTATAGTAGATCTATTCATGTGTAGCTTTGTGATATGCATGTGTAGATTATACTCTCACAATATGATCATGTTAGTCAATCTGTTCATGTTCATGTTTTATCTCGAAATTTATATAAACCTGAAAGTGCTAATTATTCCAACACTCCAAGAACCTTATATTAGGCACTTTGGTTTAACGATGGCTGGATTTGCCGATGCACTGAGGCCGGATAAATTTATCGGTGTGCACTTCAAGAGATGGCAGGTTAAAGTCAATCTGTGGCTAACTTCCTTGAACGTGTTCTGGGTGTCTAGTGGCAAACCTGAGGGGGGACCTTACTCCTGAACAGGAGAAAGCGTTCTCAGAAGCCACTACACTCTTTGTGGGATGCGTTCTGAGTGTTTTTGATGATCGTCTATGTGATGTGTATATGCACATAAGAGACGCTAAGGAATGTGGATGCATCAATGCTAAATTCGGTGCATCGATGTTGGGCAATGAATCAGATATTATGGAGCGCCCATGACTACAAGATGGTCGACAACCGCTCAGTAGTAGAACAAGCTCATGAGATACAATGCATTGTAAAGGAACTCGACCTCGTTAAGTGTTCCTTACCTGACAAGTTTGTGGTCAGGTGCATGATTGCAAAAATTACCTTCGTCATGGAGGAGTTTCACATCGTTCTCAAACACAAGAGACAGAGATCTCTGCTGAGAGTCTCATTGCGTCTCTTGATGTTGAGGAGAAAGCTCAGTTAAGGATGGACCTAACAAAGGGGCTGAGGGACATTCTAGTGCAAATATGGTGCAGAAGCATCCTCACTTCAAGAACAAAGGTAACAACAAGGCCAATGAAACCACCAATTTCAAGAAGAAGAAGATGAAGAACCCTAAGGAGGAGCCTTGCTATGTGTGCGGTGAACTTGGACATTGGGTCGCCTAGCAGCAAACCGCAAAGGCAAAAGGCTCATAAGGGGCGTAATCCAAAGTCCGCCAACATGGTCATCGCGACACCGGAGATGCATCCGGAGGGTATGGTATTGTACTGCTTTTTTTTCAGTGAGTCAATCTACCAATTGGTGGATTGATACCGAGCTAATGTGCATGTGTGTGCGATATCACGTTGTTTTCTTCTTATCGTGTCACTAGGAATTCCTCCGTCCTAATGGGAATAGGTCGCATGCTTCAGCTTCATGGAGTTGGCACGGTGGATCCAAGTTTACTTGGGCAAGATCGTGCAACTAAGGAACGTGCAAGATGTTGTTTCTATTCACAAGAACCTAGTGAGCGGCTCCTTCTCTGTAGAGATGGGTTTAGAGTGTTATTTGAGTCCAATAAAGTAGTCGTGTCTAAACGTGGATTGTTTATTGGTAAAGGCTATGAGCGCGAGGCTTGTTCCGCTTTCTCTTTCGATTTATGTGATAATACAGTTGAATCATATTTGTGGCAATTCTAATGGAGATGAGGCGGTGTGTGGCACTCACGCTTATGTCATTTAAATTTTGGTTCAATGTTTGATTATCCAAGATGAGTTTAATTCCAAAACTATCCATTGCCAAAGGTTCTAAGTGCCAAAGTTGTGTACAATCTAAGCAACCTCGAAAGCCTCACAAGGCAGCCGAGGAGAGAAATTTGGCACCTCTAGAACTCATACATTTAGATCTTTGTGAAATGAATGGTGTGTTGACAAAGGGTGGAAAGAGATATTTCATGACGTTGATTGATGATGCTTCTAGATTTTGCTATGTTTACTTGTTGAAATCTAAGGATGAGGCTCTAGAGTACTTTAAGATCTATAAGGCAGAAGTTGAAAATCAACTTGAAAGAAAGATCAAAAGACTTAGGTCAGATCGTGGTGGAGAGTATTTCTCTAATGAGTTCGACTTATTCTGTGCGGAACTTGGGATTATACATGAGAGAACGCCTCCCTATTCACCCCAATCAAACGAGGTTGCTAAAAGAAAGAACCGCACTTTGACTGACTTGGTGAATGCCATGTTAGACACTGCGGGTTTATCTAAGGCATTGTGGGGGGAGGCTTTATTGACTTCATGTCATGTTCTAAATAGAGTTCCAATAAAGAATAAGGAGAAAACCCCATATGAGAAATGGGTTGGGAGAAAACCATCACTTTCTTATTTGCGCACTTGGGGGTGCTTGGCGAAAGTCAATGTACCGATAACTAAGAAACGCAAACTTGGGCCTAAAATTGTGGATTGTGTATTTCTTGGATATGCTCATCGGAGCATAGCTTATAGATTCTTAGTAGTAAAATCAGAGGTATCCGATATGTTTGTCGATACGATTATGGAGTCTCGTGATGCAACATTCTTTGAGAATATATTTCCTATGAAGGATTTACATAGCATGTCTAGAATAAATTTTGAGATAGTTCCTGAACCTACTAAATCTCTTGAACACTTACCTGAGCAAATTCCTGAGGAGGAGGATAGTGAAGCTCCAAGGAGGAGCAAGAGACTAAGGATTGCAAAATCTTTTGGCGATGATTTCACTGTGTACCTCGTGGATGACACTCCCACGTCTATTTCAGAAGCCTATGCATCCCTAGATGCTGACTACTGGAAGGAGGTAGTTCGTAGTGAGATGGATTCCATTATCTCTAATGGAACTTGGGAAGTCACGGAACGACCTTATGGTTGCAAGCCTGTTGGCTGCAAGTGGGTATTCAAGAAGCTTAGGCTTGATGGTACGATTGAAAAGTACAAGGCTCGGCTTGTGGCTAAGGGCTACACACAAAAAGAAGGTGAAGATTTTTTCGATACCTATTCACCTGTCGCTAGAATGACCACAATTCGAGTGCTACTTTCCATGGCTGCCTCATATGGTCTTATCGTTCATCAAATGGACGTGACGACAGCTTTCCTTAATGGAGAGTTGGATGAGGAGATCTACATGGATCACCGATGGTTTTGTAGTAGAAGGTCAAGAGAGCAAGGTGTGTAAGTTGCTGAAATCTTTGTATGGCCTAAAGCAAGCTCCTAAGCAATGGCACGAGAAGTTCGATAGAACTTTGACTACCGCAGCTTTGCAGTGAATGAGTCGATAAATGTGTATATTATCCGCATGGTGGGGTGAGGAGTTATATTGTGCTTGTATGTTGACGACATACCGATATTTGGCACAAATCTTGATATGATTAACAAAGTTAAGACTTTTCTGTCTGAGAACTTTGATATGAAGGACCTTGGAGAGGCTGATGTGATTTTGAACATCAAGTTAATCAAGGGTGAGAATGGGATTACACTTTCGCAATCTCATTATGTTGAGAAGGTTTTGAGTCGGTTTGGCTATATGGATAGCAAACCCTCTTCAACTCCTTATGATCCTAGTCTGATTCTGCGAAAGAATAAGAGAATTGGTTGAGACCAATTGAGATACTCTCAGATTATTGGATCGCTCATGTACCTAGCTAGCGCTACGAGACCTGATATCTCATTTGCTGTGAGCAAGTTGAGTCGGTTCATGTCAAACCGGGTAATGATCATTGGCATGCATTGGGAAGGATAATGTGCTACTTGAGAGGAACAATGAGTTGTGGAATTCACTATTCAGGGTACCCCAGGGTACTTGAGGGATACAGTGATTCAAATTGGATATCAGATGCTGATGAGCTTTATGCCACGAGTGGATATGTCTTCATTCTAGGGGGTGGTGCTGTGTCATGGAGGTCTTGCAAACAGACCATATTGACGAGGTCAACCATGGAAGCGTAACTCACAAGATTAGATATCGCTACCGCTGAGGCGTAATGGTCGTGACCTCTTGATGGACTTACCAGTGGTTGAGAAACCGATAACGGCTATTCTCATGAACTGTGACAATCAAACGGTAATTGTCAAGGTGAACAGTTCTAAGGATAATATGAAGTCCTCAAGACATGTGAGAAGACGATTGAAGTCTGTCAAGAAAATGAGAAACTCCGGAGTTATTACATTGGATTATATCCAAACTGAGAAAAACCTGGCAAATCCCTTTACAAAGGGACTATCACGAAATGTGATAGATAATGCATCGAGGGAGATGGGTATGAGACCCACATGAGAAGTTACACCACAATGGTAACCCAACCTATGTGATCGGAGATCCCGTGAAGTAGGACCTTAATCCACTCCATGATGCAATACTCTCATATTCAGCTAATTGACTAAGGTTAGTCGGCTGATTGACTGTTAGGCAGGTTGGCTAATGCATTAATGTGTACTATTGGCTTTAATTAGCGAAGACGCTGTTCTCTGTATGCTCTTGAAAGTACATACCTATATGAGCTCGATTATTGAACGTCAGTAATCTATGAGATTGGGTGTTCTCTAGTAAGCTCATGAATAGACCAAGGAGTACGACGATATGCTCCACTCGCAGGTAGGCTACTGACGACCAAGTATCAGTTTGGTTTTAAGTGAAACTTGTCCACACAAGACTTGCAATTCAAGGCCTAGTCCATTGTTCAAGTTGTGGATCGGTGTAGCTTAATGCTTAATGTTCTAGATGGATGTTCAACTTAACAGTCTCCATCGAAACGCTGGTATATCAAATAGTATTGGAACAGGCAAATCTCTGAGAGGACCTTTGAGATTTGGTGGGGGATTGTTGAAATTATATGGGCTTAGCCCATTTAAATGAAAATCCAATAAATCTCAAAGGCCCATTCATGAAGGGAGAGGGGTGGGATGTCTTTAGTACCATATTGCTTGTGGAGGTGGAGAGACCTACTTAAATATGGAGTTGGTTCTCTCCCTATTACACATGGCAATGGAGGGATGAGAAAGAACCCACACGCGCGCTCGCTCGCCTCGCCTCGCCGGGCCGGGCTTGGGCTTGGGCATGGGCGGCGGGCGCGCGGCACCTGCGTGAATGGTCCGCCGAAATCGGACCGGATGCCTTGCGCAGACGCAACTTCCTTTTGCAGTTTTATCTTTTGCTACTCGGATCGGGCTCGAGATATAGAGATAAAATCGTGTTGGTTTCGGATCCAAATCGCAAACGCGATTTCCGTCTCTATATATACTGCCGAGTCCATGAGCAAAACAACGATCTATACACGAGCTTTTGCCTTCTTCCAGTATTGCGCTCCGCCACCGTAGTCCGCCTTATCCCGTTGCGTCGGCGTGCACCGTGAACGGAGAAGCGTGTCTCCTAATCCGCTGTCTTTGCGATCCTGCACCGGGAGAAGGCGAATAAGGTTTTTGGGAAGCGCTTCGCGCGACTGCTCACGATCGTCATCACGGCTCGTCTACCAGTACGCTCGGGCGCCGTTGTTCGTCATCGACGCGCTCGGTGCCAACACATTCTCGTCATCAACAACGTACCATCTACATTGGCTATTGCTTCCTCTAAAGTAGATCAGTACGTGAGAATCATGTTTAATCTGTTGTCGTTTTTACTCCTGAGTATAGTAGATCTATTCATGTGTAGCTTTGTGATATGCATGTGTAGATTATACTCTCACAATATGATCATATTAGTCAATCTGTTCATGTTTTATCTCGGAATTTATATAAACCTGAAAGTGCTAATTATTCCAACACTCTCACCCGTGATGATCTCCAAGAGATGCTAGCTATTGAGAGTGACTCGCGTAATCGATGCCCAGTCCCTATAGTTGGTGCCATCCAACTTGATGGCAGATATGGGGATCAAATTTGGGCCAAAGTAAGCCATTCTTGATATGTGGTCAGCAACTCGACAGCAAGACTTCAATTGCTTGGAGAAGATTGGAACAGTGTGAGTCGCTTGCAAGCAGGGCAACAAAGGCGGACTTCAAAGAAGAGGGGCGGCATCCTCCAACAGCGGTCACGACGACCTGGCATGCAGGAACGGCGGCTGTGGCCTCCAGCACAGGCAGCGTCGCAGGGGTGCCAACGGTGGCCTCCAACACAAGCAGTGGTGGCCTCTAACAGCAGGGGCGGCGGCGGCCTCCAACAGCAGGGGCAACGGCGGTAGACCGCCGAAGGCGGTGGTGGCCTGATTCAGATCGAATCTGAAAGGCAGTGGCCAAGAAGTGACTAGCGGTGATAGTGGTCCAAAAGAACGGCGACGGCGACTCAAGCAAGGGAAGAGTGATGGCTCTAGAAGAGAAGAAGCAGCGGAGGTGGAAGTTCTTACAAAGCATTGTAGTCTCGATGGCGGAGACTAGGGTTTGGATCTAGCACCATGCTATGGTACCATGTAATGAGAGAGCTTGTATTGCGAAGAGGCCCAGAGGGCCTGATATACAAGAGATACACAAGTGTGGTAAATATGCATAAAAGACCTTAGACAAGAGACTAATAGCAAGTATATACATAGTACTCAGGGGAAAAACAATAATTGCTTTACACCATATGCTTGTTTAGGTGACATAAATTGCATTATTAGTCAGCGCGGATGGATATGACAGAGTAAGGGGCATTTCCCAAATTACATCTGCAACATCACATGATAGTATAGGTTCAGAGAAAGACAATAATGCATTGTAGGGTCTCAAATTTTACAAATGATACTCAGCATGCACTACAACTATGCACTCTTTTTTACAATTCTAACTTCTCTTGCGACTTTTAGTGTATACATGTATCTTATTAGGATAGGACTAGGGTTATTGGAACATTTCTGGCGACTGTGGTGCAAGGGCTAAGCAGAGCAGCTGCAGATTGCTGGAGGAGATCACCCGCAAGTAACGGCAAGCAGCAGCACAAGTAGGTGGGGACGAGGTGGTCAGATAACTAGATAAGTAATAGGGTAAGAATTTTGGATGACCTTGCTTTGAACTTTGTTGTGCTTTGGCCTTGTGGAGAAACAAGGATGTCATTATCATACACCAATGTGGGGTCTATATATACTATAAAAGACATGGAAATGGAATAGTAAGGATAAATAACATGGTGACCCATATCCTATTTTAATATACATATACATTAACAATGATAGTATATGTTGATACTTTATATGGACTATGGAGTCCTCAGTGGAATCACTTGCTTGGTGCGCAGTCGACTCTCTTCTTAGTTCACATATGTGTGCTTCAAAAATACGGTTCTAACATTGCATCTTGGAATTATAGTACATGTAAGAGCATAAACTGAACATTACTTAAACAGGACTAACCATTTACAAACTATTCATCATAACTAAATAGTACAAATCGCAGCGCCGATATTTCCTTCAGAACAAATACACATAGAAGATCAAAATCCACTCTGATAAGAAAATACCTTGAGAACTTTCTCAGAAGAATCATAGCTCCAGCGGCATTGATGGTAGCCAAGTGACCATTTTGGAGGCATGGACACAGTTCCTGAATGAATTTTTTTTATCAAAACTTTATGCGGGCAACAAGTTAAATAGCATATTAACATCTAAATTGCATTTCTGTGTCCTGTTATGGACAATTAGATATGGATGTAAGTAGCAAAAAGAAGAAAGGATGCTGTCTTAGATACCAATTGTAAGTAGCGGAACTCTTACTCTCATCGAGAGAGGATGACACTAGGAGCTGGGGCAATTTTTTCTAGTTTATTTCTCACACAATGCCATACCAACCTAAGGGGTTGGGGTTACATATTTATAGCTGGCCAAGGAAGCCAAGCATATACCTAGGTGCTAGTCTAAGATGCTAGATGCTAGTCTAAGATGCTGTCCTAAAAGCTGTTAAGATGCTGTCCTAAAAGCTGTTAAGATGCTGTCCTAAAAGCTAAACAAAGACCAAGTACAACAAAGACCCAAGTACAAGACTTATTCCATCAAGCTCATGTCTTTTGGAACAAGCTGCAGACACACAAGGCTTATATGGCTATATATGGGTAGCAAAGATCCAGAACACACCCTACTGCTACATTAAAATCTTCCAGTAATTTCAAGTGCACTACAAAATAGCTCTCTTTGAATGTCATGAACTGTACCAACTAATAATGCCAAATCAGTTGACTAAAGAACTAAATATTTTGCTCACCAATACTTTAACACTAACATAATTCAAAAACTTTATCAAAACAGAATTAATTACTTAATATAAGAAAATCTTCTTTCATTCTAGAGCCGACATATACAGCTTCATGGTTTAAGTACAGTATGAAAATTTGACTCGTCAAAGCACTTGTCATGTAATTATTTAAGGTACATGTAACGAACATATTATAGATTTATAGAATTTCAAGTGTATGAACATTAGTAGGGGAAGAGATTGGTTATGAGAAATACCAATTGCATGGGACAAGGATGTCACAACTTCAGTTGGTGTGCTAAATGGCCCAAAAGTAATGATAGGGTAAGCAGATGAGGCAGAAAACTTTATAGTCGATTCTTGTCTTAAGTCAATCTGCCACAGTACAAGATTATTGCATAGAGACATAGATTAGTTCATTTATCAACAATCATTAGCTATAGAGAAATCCAGGGACCATACCTCGCAGCGCCGTGTGGTGTCAGCAAGGACACCCAATGCCTTCCCATCAGGGAGGACAGCCAACACCCAAGGGTGTGACTGATATAATGAAGTGGTTCCTGGCCCAAAACCCCATGCATCTGTGTTCCAAGTAAAAACCTAGTGGAAGATATACCACAGGTGGTTAAATATTTGCTAAGCAGTAATAAGAATAAAAAATAAATAATTTCTTCAAGCAGATGCCATACTCGTTTCCCAGTTCGTTCAAGTGGACCACTTGCTTCTCCAGTGCCATAGAAAGACGTCCCAGAAGGAAGCTGTTTGATTAAAAGAATATACTAGCGCAAATAGTAAATGCATCCAGTTTTTGAGCAATATTATAGTTTTCAAGGAGACAATATTAGAGGGCATATACAGATCATGAGTAAAGTTAACATAATAGTTTACCATTGTAGTACTTTGTCATCTTTCATAGATTATTTGGATGTCAACTTAGTAATATTGACATGTCTGCAACGTGAAGGTGAGCATGACAATACAATGGAAGTATGGAACATCAACAACAACTAGGATTTTGTTTTCCCTTTTTGGGAAGTACATATAGCTTTTAACTTTTACCTCAAAGGCCCAAATGTACAGATGTATCAACTTAAATGAGCTTATGGTTGAAATTTGACTTACTACATTGCAATGTATTAATATGTGGTTTCCAGGATATTCATAGTTATCAACCATTGAGCAATGGACGTCTAAAAATTAATTGGTAAACAAACAACTTCGTCTTTGCCCATACCCCTAGGATGTATACTCACTGCAGAAGTATATTAGCTTAAAATGGAAGTATTGAGAGCCCAGCGTAGCTCGGTTGGGAAAGAGTGGGCGTCATCCCCTCCCCCACCCGGGATTGAATCCTAGGATTCACCCGAGTGCTCACTCCCCTCTTCAGTGAATGACAGAGCTCCTCGTCTTATTTCAAAAAAAAAGGGAAGCATTGACCCTATGATCACATGGTATACAGCATTTCTATGAGATTGCGATCCAAATCTGGCAACGTTGAATAGACATATCATCCTATAAATATCTAAAGAAACTCTGATGCCTTGTAACCGATTTTATACCACGTGTTCACGTCAATTATAAGGCCGATCTTATTCAAATAAATTATTTTAAGGCCGATCACAACAATGCCAAGCTCTCTCTAAGCATTAACAAAGCCAAAATCAGCACCTCACATGCTTCACAACCAACAACCAGAAGAAAAAAAATCCAAACACCCCACCATACCACCCCCATTCCCACACCCAAGCCCCTCTCAAAACCCCGAGTCCGACCCAGTACCGTACCTTAATCAGAACCTTCTGCACATCCCCCACGACCTCGCACGCCGGCACGACTGCCGGCCCGTCCCCTCCCTCCCACGGAACCTCCCGCCGCCGCGGGTCGACGAACGAGAGGCTGGGCCCGGCCGCGGCGCGCGCGGCCTCCGACGAGTCGAACCGGAACACCCCCTCCTCCAGTATCGGCACCCACACCATCTCCCCCGCCGCCGCCGCCATCCTCGCTGCCTCCTCCGCCACCCTCACCCACGCCGCGGCCGCAGGCGGAGGGCTCCCGCCGTAGCACCTACAAGGCAAGCAACGACGGCCGCGCGATGAGTAGTGAGCCGATCGATCGATCGATCATCCCTCGCGGATCAAATGGATTGGGGATAGCTAGGGCTAGGAGGGATCGATTGATCGCAATTCGTACCTAAGAGGAAGGAGACGAGGGGCTCGTGTTCCTCTGCCTGGTAGCTCGCGCTGGTGGGAGAGGAAGCGGAAGTGGGAGTGGGAGACGAGTAGTGGAGGTGCGTGGGTGGACGTAGTAGCGAGCATCTCTTCTTGGCCGCTTCGTCGATGCTTGCGTGGATTCGGGTTTGTTTAGGGTGCTTTTGGTTAGACGAACGAGGATGAACGGGATGGGATGGTACAGGATAGATTTTGATACATGTGTTTGGTTGAGTGTATGGAATTATCTTGTACGGGACGAAGTGATACAGATTCTAGGAATATTCTTCAAATATGCTGTACCATCTCGTACCTCCAAATTGGTTGAACCATCATGTACCATCCCATACCACTAGTGATAATGTTTACCATACTAACCTCATCTATCTAACCAAACATCATCTCGTACCATCCCGTACCATTCCATCCAAGCAACCAAACAAAATCATATATCATTCCATTCAGATAACCAAACACTCTCCCCGTACCATCTTATCTAGGATTATCCCATCCATCCTGTATCATCCTATCCCGTTCATCCTCGTTCACCCAACCAAACGTACCCTTAATGAGGTGGGTGGGCACGTGAGACAGAAACTACGGAAATTGCAGTGTGAGAGCGAGAGATTTAGGTAGACGCGATCGGCTCCAGGTGTCCGACGGTATGGGCCATGTCGTGGAATAAAGGACCGTAATTATGTGAGAGTGAACTGCTCAGAGCGGAGACAGAAACGATCGTACAAGTGTCCTTACTTCCAAATTCTTTTTGTCCACCTTCACGGTAGGCAGGGGCAAGGGTGAATAACAAACCATCTCGGTTCGGTTCGATTCGGCTGTCAAACTCGTTAAGATAATAAGTTAGTTTAACTCGACTCGTTACTTTAACGAGCTCAAATCTCAGCTTAGCTAAAAACTCGAGTTAGTTTGTTAAGCTCGTTACATTTCTATCTTACAACTTTCAATTCAATTGATACCATACACATAATAAAGACATAAAAACTTCTCTGAGAGTGCACATCCCGAAAAGGCACTTTGATGACCGCTGAAAAGAGCACATGCAATGAACAAAAGGACTTGCTCAAGTCAACACAATACTTACTAATTAGCATCATTCTCTAACCCATAAACTTGAAAGTTCAAATAAACATGTGCAACCATGCAATGAACAAAAGGGCTTACTCAAGTACAAGCTTGTATCCGTGTTAGTAGAAGTTTCTACAAACACTCTCCAGAGCAATCTTCCATTAACACTCTCCGTTAACACACAATGACACAAAACGAAATCAAGGAATGATATCACTCTAGAATTGGCAAAAAGAAGCCATGGCACAGCGTCAAGACCACTCCATGGAAGAAGAGGTCGAACCAGTGTCGAAACCAGGTCTACCACCAAAAGCCTAGAGGGTTAATAGAGCATAAAAACATGAGAACTATACCACGATCAAATATGCACAAAATTCAAATGGCACCGATGAGAATGAGAAATAGACTAAGATACCATAACATAGTAAAGGAACACTATTTGCACATGTAAAAAAGGAACAAATTGTAAACTAGCAAGCACCATACAAGGAAGGAATAAACAACAAATTAGCAAGCAAAAGGTTATGAAAATCTTTGGGACTCCCTGCCAAGAACATGAGATAATAGTATAGTTGCTGTGTCGGAATAGTATAGTTGCTGACATTGAAAGTATGAAACATTTAGATATTTCTACATATAGTAAACTGGACGTTTCATGGTTCACTCTCAGCTATCTGGAGTATGACTAGTCATCAGACTTATGTGTGTTGAGATCACCTTAACTTCTTTCTTTCTCTTGAAAAAGGTTGAGTGTGAATGCACAGTACAGTTACAATGAGAAAGCGACTAGATTCACTGAAAGCTGAATCACATCACATGCTAAAGATGACGAGGTTCGCAGAATGAAAGGGTTGGATGTTATCATATCTACTGAGCAAGTCGAATTAAATAGACTTGCAAAATATTCCGCAAGCTCAAAGATCAGGCAAGTGACTACAAACCTTGAAGTCTCATTTCAACTGAAAGCCATGTTTATTTGCTTTTGTCACATATCAACTTCAATTCACAGAAAAATGGAAATCATACAACATTCAGAACTCTCCTGTTTGAATTATGTGTCTACATCTATCGACTTCTCTGTACTTTGTTGTAGCATTGTGTTTGCACCAAGATTTGACAAGTATGGTTAAAATCGGAAGTCCAGAGTCAACAACATACGATTAGGATAACAGATCAAGATATTTGGAAACAAGACAGATCGTTAAGGAAAATACCCACAAAATAGAGGCTGATACAGGTACTACTCCCAAAACGTGTTGTATCATGACTCTATCGGCTGGTGGGTATAAAAAGCGAACAAGGGCTAGCTAAAAAAAGAAGAACACAATCAATCAACTCGCGTCAATTTTTCATCTACTTTTCTGTCGACTAGAAGTAGTTTTGTAATCTAGATCTCCCTATAACTCGATTTGATCAATAAAGTTGTGCATCGCCAATCATTGATCATCTTTTGTTACGCCAATCAGGTTTGATTTTCTCTGATCTTGTTGCGCATCGCCTTCATCAGAGTCGATCTGGCTTTATCCTCTGATTAGCCTTCATCGACTAATTAGATTTATTGTTACCTTCAATCTAATCGGCTTGTAGCTGGTTAAATCTAAACTGATTGCCTCACGAAATCGGCTTTGAGTGAATTTTACACTTTCCTTACCGATTACAGGGTCAAATCGGTTGGCACGCTCTGAACCAGGTGTTCGTCTGGTGTGCTGCAGCCAGGTTTTTGGCGTCAACACACTCTTGGCACGCCCGGTGGAACCACAATGTCTTCATCAGGGAAGTCGATTCCACCATCTGATCTAAATACTGAAGCCATAATCGTCCCTACGCTGGGCGATTTAACGCCAGAGCAGCGTAAGGAAATCGAAGACAGAAAAGCCACTCTTGAAGAGATGATGCTGAATTGTTATCAGAAGACTCGACGTGGTGTCACTTAGAAAACCTTGTTGCCGACGGTTAACGCCCTTGGTGATGCAAGTGTTACAGATGGCCCGATAAGTCAATATCTGCCCGCTCAAGCTGAACTATCAGCTATGATTAATCAATCTGTACACCATTCTCTGATAAACCAATCATCGGCTCTTGTTACAACACTTAAGACGATGATAGCGAATAGTGTGAAAACTATCGCTTAGGAGTTGGCCTCATCTGGGAGTCTACTTACCTGGTGCAGGCTTTGCCAAGTTATCCTGTTTTCTCAATAGCACAAAATACGCAGAGTACGTCAGTCAATCCTAAACCATCGGCTATAGCCTCACCTCCAACCATGATGCCAACTCAACCCACCATCATACTTCCACGAGGTCCTCAGCCTAGTGAGGTAACGCATTACCAGGTATATACCAATGCTGCTAAGTTAGACGCATCGGCTAATCTCCCGCCATCAGCCCCGTTTTACGCTTTTCCATAGCCGATTGAATCTGATAGGTACCCACAATACCATGAGCCTATCCCGCCTAGGAGTCCGGTTCCACACAGGGTAGTAACATATTCAGAACCTTTTGTCTCATTACCGAAACCATCAACTAGGAGAAATAATGGGTATAACCAATACTCGCCACACGTCGGCTCAATCTAATCGGCAACCTGAGTATGCACTCGGGGGGCAGAGCACCAATTATGACCAACATTATCAAAGACCTACCGTCCCGTCAACCAATAATATTAATTTTGCCGATCAAACTTCCGCCGTATTAAGGGATCAATTTGGCATACAGCCAAAAGGGAAAATCATCGGTTATAGAAAGCTGTATCCTTATTACATAGATCGTATGCCGTATCCGCACAATTTCAAAGTCCTGGATTTTGCCAAGTTCTCTAGAGATGATTCAATTACGACACTAGAACATGTCGGACGCTTTATCGCTCAATGCGGCGAAGCGGCCCAGTCCGACGGGCTAAAAATCAGATTGTTCCCATTGTCATTATCAGCAGCTGCCTTCACTTGGTTTACTAGTCTACCTCCAAATTCGGTTCATTTATGGAATGACTTGGAAAGCCGATTCCACGAGTACTTTTTTTCTAGCAGTCTGGAACTAGGGATTTCCGATTTGAGCTCCGTCCGCCAAAAATTCGGAGAATCGGTAAATGATTAAATTAAAAGATTTAGAGAAGTCAGAAATCGATGTTTCAGTGTCACATTACCCGACAATCAATTGGCCGATTTGGATTTTCAAGGGCTAATTCCACCACTCCGGAAAAAGTTTAGAGGACAAGAGTTCACTGATCTAAGCCACCTGCTCCATCGTGTATCGGCTCAAGAAAGCCAGTTTTCGGATAACAAGGATTCAAAGATAGATTCAAAGCAAATGGCAATAATAAAGAGAAAGATAAAGCTAAAGTCAATATGGTCGATTATTGTCCTAGTGAATCTTCTGAAGACGATGAAGCAGAGATAAATATAGCTAAATGGGTTAAAGGGTCTAAAAAATCTTTATTCTGTTCCTGGCTTAAGCCGACTAAGAATAAGTCGGAGGTAAAATATGCGTTCGACGTGTCCAAATGCGATCGTATTTTTTATTTACTTTTGCAAGAAAAAATAATACGATTGCCTGAAAAGCACGTTATACCATCAGCCGATGAGATCAAGAAACGAAGGTACTGCAAATGGCATCATTCTTTTTCTCATAATACTAATGATTGCAATATTTTTCGTCAGCAGATCCAATTGGCTATCGAGGATGATCAACTACAATTTGCTGACGACCTGACCATGCAAGTTGACATTGATCCATTCCCTATAAATATGGTGCAATGTTCGAGCAAAGGAAAAGAGCCGATGCAAAGCGAAGAACCAAAAAGGGATCGACGAGTTGATATTCAGTCAACTTCTGGTGGTAACCAAACGTTGAAAATTATGATCGGTTCATTACAAATAGAAGCCGATCGTGAGGGCAAGAATTCAAGGACCATTAAGCCCAAGGGGACCCGCAAGTTGGCAGATGGTATAAAGCAGAAAAATCACCGCCAACGAAACTAGCAAAAAGGCCTAAGCCAACGTTTTCTCAGTTAATGGAGAAGTATGAAAGAATGAACAATCGGTCGCGATATTCTCCACTTTAGCCAGATAATTTATATCGAACTGAAAACGTGGAAAGAGCTCATCGAATGTGCCCCTTTTGGCAATTTTGCTGGGAAAGGGGAGTAGCGCTGCCATCGCCATACACGTGCCCAATGGAACACTATCCACATGACGATTGGCCTAGCCGATCGGCCAAAAAAAGGTTATCTGGGCCGATACGAGATCGTCCTAACAAAAGTTATAGGAAGCCGGTTCACGAGAGAATTTCTCTGCCGAATCAGGTTAAGATCCAGGCAAAGTCAGATTCTGCTAACCAGGAAGGTTTGGCTGGCAAAATACGTAAGCCAATCGAACCCAAATCAAGGTGGCGTCCACCTGGTCTTAGCCAGTCACAGCGTAGACGGTTGCAAAGATTAAGAACACAAGAAATTAGAGAGGTTGATGAAGAGAAACACAAGGATCGAACCTTCAATGAACTTCGGCTGATCAAAACTACCAAAAAAGAGTGGAGGAAGAAAGAGCAGGCTGAAGAAGACTTTGATTCAGCCGACGACATGGATTCTCTGATGATACGAGATGATAACCCGCTAATGGATATCAATATGGTGTTTACACTACTGACTGAATTCAAAATAAAATTGGAATCGGCTAAAGGTACCTTTGCTCAGTTATGTTTGGGGGCTCAAGATGCAGTCTTTGAAAAACCCCGTGACATTCATTGTAAGGACCCGAATCCACTGATTCGAACCCACTGTGTTTACTGCACTATTCCCAGGATCAACGCTAGTGCACACAGCTTAACATTGGTACATATCACATCATACACAACGATAATAGAATAATAGTTCATTTATTGATCTAACTAAATGTATGATCTTATGACCAACTTACATTATTAAGCCACGCAGGGCAAGACTGAAAATATAAGCTAATAATTAAGCAGCGGAAAGTAGAAACGTAGGTAGCTCATCACCACCACAGTAACCGACAAGGCTCTAACCCTAATGACTCGTGTCTTCTTGGACTTCATCTTCCAACACAGGTGTAGATTCTTCAACTGTTGATTATTGTTGTTTGGCAAGGGTGAGTACTTAAAGCACTCAACAAGTTGTGCACAGAATGCAGTTCTATTTATCTATATGTAAGGCTTATTCCAAAGGATAAGCTATCATGGCTATTTTGCAATAAGCAGCATTTATGAACGAATACAGTATATAGATTGTAAAGATGTAAAACAAATAACGATAATAAATAAATTCAAGATTTCTCAAGTAAACCAAGTTTCCAATCCTAAGTTAAATTTCCATCTTCCACATGGCATTCCGCCATCCCAACCAAGTTGTCCAATTAATTAAGCTAACCCTTAATCGTAATTCCGAGCATTGCTCAATACCATGAGCACGGCTATCCGAATAGTTTCACACTCTGCAGAGGTTATGCACTTTACCCACGTGATACAACCAAACACCACAAAGGCGAGAGATTATAACAAAGCCTTTACAATGCTCTATCTTAACCCGATACTACCCGCTAAGGTTTCAACATCATGGGTCTCAGAAACCACATCCGTGGCCCCCTCTTGCGCCATGTGAATTACACCGACCCGGAACTCACACCGACCACGATAGTATCAAAATTAAGACTTTGCAAATTACTCACTAGGTGGCCCATACCGACATGTGGTTGCATGATTGACTCAGTCAAAGGCTTGCAAGGTTAAGTCCTTAGTGTGATCAAGGCAAGACATCCACATACCATCCGCCCATCGGGCCCACCTTGGCCTCCTCGCCTTGCCACTTGCCCCAATCTAAGTTATCATCACCCGCTTGATTACCAAGCACCACGTGCCATCAACAATTCAACATCGCTATGCGTGACATGACTCGCCACAACAACTCAATCTCATCGTGTGATCCCACATGACACACAAGTTCATAACACTGTTCCATATTCCGTTAATCAAAATTAATTAACAATGATTCTGACACATGTGATGACGTGGCATGGCTAAGCAACTAATACGAACTAAACCTCCAATGTTGATTATAATTATTAACCAACTATATTAAACCAATCTAAGGTGACAATGGATCATGGCATACAATGACAAGGTAGGGTATAGATCAATCTGGTATTTTAGCTAAGCCCAAACTAATTTGAAACAGTTGTATATTTGAAATATATGCAATAGCGTAAATCAAACATAGCAATTTTATAAACATGGGTTCAACATGATCAAAGCACAACTTGCCTTGGAATAGGTCCTGATCTTGATCTGAAGATTGCTCTTGGGTTGCTTGATCTTCCTCCGAAGCGTCGCACAATTCAACGTCTACGCGTACCGAAAAAGAAAAGCAAATAAATGCCAAAACAGAGAGCAATAGATCTCCAAAAATCAAATAAAAATCACCATTAAATAGATCTCAATTTTACAAATTTTTAGAAACTGGAATCACTCAAATCCGAGTTACGATGCAAAAGATATAGCCTTTGAAGTTTGAAATAAATCTCAAATCGTAAAATCGTAAATTCGAATTTAATGATTTATTTTTATATCAAAAATCGATTTATGACGTCAGCGTGACCTCATGATGACGTCATCATCACCGAATTTCCAATCGGATTATTTTTCCAATTGAAAATATGATTATGACGCAAGCATGACGCGTCGCGACATCGCCACCGGATCGAGCCAATCGTAACTCGACACGTGGCCTCGGCGATAGACCGGTCCACGAGACCTCCTCTGGTCCACCGTGAACCCGGCGCACGACGCCTCGGTGCCTGCGCCTCCACGCGGCGGCACCCGATTGGCCGCGGCGACGGCGCCATCTGATGCATTCAGATCTCATCGGGCGGCTGCTGATCGAAGCACACGCGGCAAGATCTGAACCGCAGGATTAAAATCTAACGGACCGCGATTAACGAGGGCTTACGAATCACAGAGACCACGCGGCTGGATCGGAGACGTTGAGCGATGATCCGACGGTCCAAATCCTCTCCCGCTGCAAATGGCGCCGCCGAGACGAGATCCACCGGCGATGAAGACGACGATCCTCCACACGGCGCTCCGGCGAGCTCGACGAGACCTTGCGCTCGCTGCGGTGCGGACAAGGACCTCAATGCACCCGTCGGTTCCTTAAATAGGCGGACGGAGGAGCGTGCGGGCGACGGACACGGACTCCGAGTCCATCGGCGACACGGCGGCGCGGCGGAGGAGTTCGAAACGGAGACGACAACCAAGAACCCTCCGATTGCCAACGAACGCCCGATGCGACCCGACGCGCACGATCGATCTGTCCAACTCAAACGCACGGATGAGATCTCCTCTTACTCTAAACGCGATCGGCTTAATCGGCGCCGCTGATCTTGATCCTACGGTCCTCTGCGCTGGGTTTAGGTTTTACGCGCGATTGCTTCGATCGCCCGATTCAAGATCAACGGTTGACGCTAAGCTTCTAGAAGCTTGGCTTGGTCTGCGCGAGCGGCCGGCCTGCCACGTAGATGGGCTACGACCGACATCGCTTAATTTGATTTTAAAAGATTTCTTATTTAAAATAATTACAAAAATTCATTTTATTTGTTTTAGACAATAAAATAATCAGGAAAAATCCAAGAAAAATCTCAAAAATACTTTGAGACATTATGGACTCAAATAAAATATTTTTGGCAAAACTTTATTTTAACCTGGCACAGATTTAAATACTTTTGATTAAAAAGCAACAAACTTGAAATAACATTTAATTCCAATAAATCCAGAAAAATCCAAATAAATTCCAGAAAATCACAAATGCACATTTAAGCAATAAAATAATATTTGGAAGATTTTTGGGATGTTACAAACCTCCCCTTAATGAATCTCGACAGAGATTCGGGCTAACTAGAGAATAGGTTCTGAATTTCGACTTCAAATCTTCTTCTCGCTCCCAAGTGGCTTCACTTTCTAATGATTGCTCCATCAACTCGCAAAGCGAATAGACTTGCTTCGGTCTTGCGCTCCATAACATCCAAAATTCTGATCGGTTGCTCTTTATAAGTCAAATCTTCTTGCAGCTCTATTGCATCCAACGGGGTTTGTTCTGTTGGCACTCTGAGACACTTCTTAAGCTGCGACACATGGAATACATCATGCACTCCTGCCAAGGACTGAGGCAACTCTAATTGATAAGCTACCTCTCCTCGACGGCTCAGAATCTTGAACGGACCAACATATCTTGGTGCAAGCTTCCCTTTAACATGAAATCTTTAACGCCTTAAGAGGGTAACCCTGAGATACACATGATCTTCTGGTTCAAAACTCAAATCTCGACGACGGTTGTCTGCGTAGCTTTTCTGTCTTGACTGTGCTATCTTTAACCTCTCTCTGATCATTGCGACTTGACTTTCGGCTTCCTCGAGAATGTCTGGCCCGAACACCAAACGCTCTCCCGTTTCATTCCAATTCAACGGAGTACGACAAGCACGTCCATACAATGCCTCGAATGGTGACATCTGTAGGCTAGCTTGATAACTATTATTGTAATCGAGATTACGCATATGGCAAACATTTATCCCATGACGTGGCATACGCTAAGGCACGTGCTCTCAACATATCCTCTAAAATCGATTTACTCTTTCACCGACCATCCATCTCATGGGTGATATGTCAGATCTTGAAATTGAGACGGGTTCCCATTGCTTCATGCAACTTATTCCAAAACCTTGAGGTAAATTGGGTACCTCATCGACACAATCTTCTTTGGCACTCCATGCAAACATACAATCCTTGACATGTACAATTACGCCAAGCGATCTCGGTGTAAGTGGTCTTTCTTGGGATGAAATGAGCGACCTTGGTTAGACGATCCACGATAACCCAAATGGAATCGTAACCTTTCGAGTCTTAGGTAAACCGTGATAAAATCCATTCGATTTCTTCCCACTTCCATTCCGAATTTTTAACTACCGCAATGCACCAATGGTCTTTGGTGCATAGCCTTTACTCTCGACATCGTCACATAACGCAACATGCTCACCACTTCACGCTTCATATTCGCCACCGTAATCTCTCCTTCAAATCGATACATTTTAGCACTTCTGGATGAATTGAGTACTTTGAATCATGCGCTTCCTCAAGAATCAATTGTTTTAATTCCTTTTATCCGCACACAAATTCGCCTTTGAAGAACATGGTTCCTTGTTCGTCCAGAGTGAAATCTATGGCTAGGCCTTCTTCCTTTTAGCCTTGATTTTTGAAATTTTATCGTCATCTTGTTGACCTTCTCTAATGATCCTCTAATGTTGGTTTTACTTCTAGCGCAGCTATCATTCCTTGAACGACCTCCAATCTTAACCTCTCAAATTCCTTGCATAATTCTCGTTGATCCTCCATTGACAATGCATTTGCGCTATGGCTTTTTCGACTCGGGCATCCGCCACCACATTGGCTTTTCCAGGATGATAATGGATTCCCACATTATAATCCTTAATTAGCTCAAGCCATCTTCACGCCTCATATTCAGTCGATTGAGTGAATATGTATTTGAGACTCTTATGGTCCGTATATATCTCACATCTATTTCCTATGAGATAATGGCGCCATATCTTTAAAGCATGCACTACTGACTAACTCCAAATCATGCGTTGGGTAATTCACTTCATGCGGTCTCAATTGTCTCGACGCATAAGCAACGACTTTGCCTTCTTGCATTAACACGCATCCCAAGCCTCGCTCAAGCATCGCGATAAATGTCAAATCCATTACGCACATCCGCAACACTAATACGGGCCGTTGTTAAACGCTTTAATTCCATGAAACTTTTCTCGCACTCTGGCGTCCATGCAAACTTCTTCTCTTTCTTCAACAAGCTGCGTCGGGGTTTAGCAATTGTCGAGAATCCTTCTATGAACCGACGGTAATATCCGCCATTCCCGAAAACTACGAATCGAGTAATGGACTTGGTGGCTCCCAATGCAACATCTGCGTCCACTTTGCCGATCAATCGACTCCTTTGGTAGTCATTACATGACCGAGAAATTCAACTTTCTCCTTCCAAAATTCACACTTGCTAAACTTAGCATATAGTTGATGCTCTCACTGCTTAAAACCATTCTCGGATGTTCGCATGCTCTTCCTCTGTCTTCGAGTAAACCAAGATATCGCCTATGAAGACTACAACAAACTTGTCCAAGTAATCCATGAAGACTTTATTCATCATGTTCATGAAATATGTTGGGGCATTAGTCAATCCGAATGACATGATGTGAACTCGTAATGTCCATATCGCGTAGAAAACGCAGTCTTAGGTACATCCTCCGCCGGATCTTCAATCGATGGTATCCTCGAACGAAGATCTATCTTGAGAAAACTCCACCTCCTCTTAATCGATCAAATAAGTCGTCGATCCCGGGCAACGGATACTTATTCTTGATCCTTACTTCATTAAGTGCACGGTAGTCGATGCACATTCTAAGACTTCCATCCTTCTTGCGAACAAACAAAACCGGGCTCCCGGCGATGAACTTGGTCTAATGAAACCTTTCTCTTGCGGTTCCTCAATCGCTTCTTCATTTCTACTAACTCGTCGGTAGGCATCCGATATGGTCTCTTTGATATCGGTCTTTGCACTGGTGCTAACTCGATGACAAACTCGATATCACGATCCGTGGCAATCCCGCAAATCTTCCGAAATACATCCGGATATTCTCTCTCTTGGCACATCTTCCATGCTGATGGCTTTCACACTGTTGACCGTTAACTGCCCGTCCCGAACTGCGGTCGCTTGAAACTCCACTTTCTTGCCACTAGGGCCTTCCAAGGTCACGATCCTTCGGCCACAATCTAAAATGACCTTATGCTTGGACAGCCAATCCATTCCAAGGATGACGTTTAGGATTGCGATCTATCAAGATAAGATTCGCGAAATTCTATCCCATCCATAAGCAACTTAGCTCCCAAACACCCAAGGCTAGATCTAAGCTCAGATCCTGGGGCTTGGACTAAGAGCACACACTTAAGATTCACCACTTTAAATCCATTCTTGGTTGCAAAACTTTGAGAAACAAACGAATGCGAAGCTCCAGAATCAAACAAAGCAGAAAGTCTTCGAGTTGACCAGAACTTACCCAAGACGACGCCCGTAGCTTCCCGAGCTCCATCGTGATGTGGTTGATCCTTCCACGCACGCTTGATTGCGGGTTGCTCGGCCGACTTGGTGCACGATTTCCTCGATGTTGGTGCTTTAGCGTGTTGTTCCCGTGTTGAAACGAATCGGTGTGATGCCTCCTTCCGTGGACACCTATTTGAAAAGTGCCCTGCTCATTGCAAGTATAGCATCTCTTCACCGCAGATCACGATTTCCCCTGTGCATTGTTGCCTTGCGCTGGGTCTGAAATTCGATTGGCGGCGAGGTCAGGGTTGATGTCCTGTTCACAGCTGGCGGTTGGAATCTAGCAAATTGCTGTGGTGACATCCTCAAACGTAGATGGTTTGGGCGTCCACCCTGATTGTTCATCAAGCGCTTACGGTTTTCACCTAGCTCTTTGCGCTTATCCTCTAGGATCAAAGCCTTATTTACCAGCTCCTGAAAATCTGGGAAATTGTGGGTAATCAGTCCCACCTGTAGTCCTGAGTTCAGTCCCTTCATGAAACGAGACTGTCTGGCTTTATCTGTCGCTACGTCTTCAGGGGCATAGCGAGCTAACTGAGTAAATTTGTTCAAGTATTCGGCCACTGGTTGGCCTCCTTGCTTCAAAGCTCTGAACTCCTCCTTCTTAAGATCCATCATTCCCTCTGGGACATGATACTGGCGGAAAGCATTAGTAAACTCCTCCCAGGTTATCTCCTGTGGGGCTCCATGAGCGGCACAGTAGTTCTCCCACCACTCTGCGGCGGTCCCTTCCAGTTGATGAGAGGCGTAAAGCACCTTCTCATTTCCTTCACACTGAGTGATGTGCAGCTTCTTCTCAATTGTCCTAAGCCAGTCATCGGCTTCCAAAGGATTCACATTTCCCAAAAGTTGGTGGCCTAGTCCTCATAAAATCTGATAGCTTTGACATAGGTCGAGGTCCACCATGATTGTTCTGAGTTGCAGGGTTGTTGTGATTTCTTCACTGCATTGGTCATCTCTTGCATCTCTTTGCATCATTGTTCGTGATCGCTTGAGTCTGTGCTGCAAGGAATGCTCCCAGATTCTGCATGTCCACTGGCGGTGGTTGAGGGCTGCCTCCATCATTGGGATTGTCATTCTGACGCAGTCCACTTCCTGAAGCACCGTTGTTTCCTCGAGTATTCACCATCTGATAATTGCCTCTTAGGTTAGGAAAGGTAGATGTAGCATAGATGAGAAGTAAGAATTTCTAAAGCGGGAGATATGTTATACCCAAACTGAACAATTCTTTATTTAACTTGGTATGGTGCTTATTTAAGCCTACAAGCTTTGCAACACATAACGCACACTCAAGAATACAAAGAAGCAAACTAAACACGAACCTTAATGTCAACTAGAAAGGTAAAGGCTAACTTAAAGACGCGACTCACACTCGAGTCTCAACACACCTCAAGGTCGACACTCACTCATCCACCCACCACAGGTGAGATCGATCCGGCGATACACCGGTGGATGAGCGGGCATCGGAGCGAACCTATCCTGGTGACCTACTCTGGGTCCTCTGCAACAACGGGTCCACTCCTCTCGCTTCCACTCTCGCTCCTCTGGATCCTCCTCGGACTCCTCACCGGTGGCTCCTGAACTCTCGAGTCACGCGCCAGCTCGTCCTCAATCGCCTCGTGGCCTCTCCCACCTCGGTGATCATCCCGATGGTCAAGCACGGGTCACCTCGAGTTCTGCTTTGCTACTCAGAGTGTCTCGTATACGCCTCCAGCTCTGGGTAGTATCTCTCATGTGATCCTCCCGGCAAGGGCGAACTCGCAAGGTGCGTCGCGAGAACACACTCGCTCCCTCAATCCGTCGTCTTGGCACGCTTGAACGTCTGGGGTGAAGGCGAACATCGAGTCGTGAAGCTCGTCGGCGTAGTCGCGGCGGACACGGCGAAGAGCAAGGCGAGCGACCTCTGAATTGCAACCTCGTCGAGAATCTTACGCGGAGATGTTGATTGGCCTGCTAGCTTCCTCGTTCTCCCGAGCGTAGATGATCAACTTGCAAATAAATCCTCGGTGTACACCATTCACTGACCAGCTGCCTCCTCGGTAAAGTGGACGATAAAAACCTCCAAGCGTCTGAAGTACTCTCCACAGCTCCATGGCGTAGCCGCCAGCTGTCTCCTCAAAGGTCGGAACGATCGGCATCTGCTTCACAAGAACTTGGAATAAGTTCTCCACCCGAAACGGCAAGTAAAACGGGTAAATTTAGCAAAGGCGAGAAGTAGAGAATGAGATGAGTCGAGAGGGTTTTATTAGTCAAGCTTAGATTTTCTTTTAGAAAATAGTTTGGACACACACAAGACACCTCCAAACTATCTAGGCCAAGACCTACGGTCAAGATGCTCGATACCACCTCTGTAGGACCGAATCCACCGATTCAACCCACCGTGTTCTTGCACTATTCCTGGGATCAACGCTAGTGCACACAGCTTAACATTGGTACATATCACATCATACACAACGATAATAGAATAATAGTTCATTTATTGATCTAACTAAATGTATGATCTTATGACCAACTTACATTATTAAGCCACGCAGGCAAGACCAAAATATAAGCTAATAATTAAGCGTGGAAAGTAGAAGCGTAGGTAGCTCATCACCACCACAGCAACCGACAAGGCTCGGACCCTAATGACTCGTGTCTTCTTGGACTTCATCTTCCAACACAGTGTAGATTCTTCAACTGTTGATTATTGTTGTTTGGCAAGGGTGAGTACTTAAAGCACTCAACAAGTTGTGCATGTAATGCGCTTCTATTTATCTATATGTAAGGCTTATTCCAAAGGATAAGCTATCATGGCTATTTTGCAATAAGCGGCATTTATGAACGAATACAAGATATAGATTGTAAAGATGTAAAACAAATAACGATAATAAATAAATTCAATATTTCTCAAGTAAACCAAGTTTCCAATCCTAAGTTAAATTTCCATCTTCCACATGGCATTCCGCCATCCCAACCAAGTTGTCCAATTAATTAAGCTAACCCTTAATCAGTAATTCCGAGCATTGCTCAATACCATGAGCACGGCTATCCGAATAGTTTCACACTCTGCAGAGGTTATGCACTTTACCCACGTGATACAACCAAACACCACAAAGGCGAGAGATTATAACAAAGCCTTTACAATGCTCTATCTTAACCCGATACTACCCGCTAAGGTTTCAACATCATGGTCTCAGAAACCACATCCGGGGCCCCTCTTGCGCCATGTGAATTACACCTGACCCGAACTCACACCGACCACGATAGTATCAAAATTAAGACTTTGCAAATTACTCACCTAGGTGGCCCATACGGAACATGTGGTTGCATGATTGACTCAGTCAAAGGCTTGCAAGGTTAAGTCCTTAGTGTGATCAAGGCAAGACATCCACATACCATCGCCCATCGGGCCCACCTTGGCCTCCTCGCCCTTGCCACTTGCCCCAATCTAAGTTATCATCACCCGGTTGATTACCAAGCACCACGTGCCATCAACAATTCAACATCGTTGCGTGACATGACTCGCCACAACAACTCAATCTCATCGTGTGATCCCACATGACACACAAGTTCATAACACTGTTCCATATTCCGTTAATCAAAATTAATTAACAATGATTCTGACACATGTGATGACGTGGCATGGCTAAGCAACTAATACGAACTAAACCTCCAATGTTGATTATAATTATTAACCAACTATATTAAACCAATCTAAGGTGACAATGGATCATGGCATACAATGACAAGGTAGGGTATAGATCAATCTGTATTTTAGCTAAGCCCAAACTAATTTGAAACAATTGTATATTTGAAATATATGCAATAGCGTAAATCAAACATAGCAATTTTATAAACATGGGTTCAACATGATCAAAGCACAACTTGCCTTGGAATAGGTCCTGATCTTGATCTGAAGATTGCTCTTGGGTTGCTTGATCTTCCTCCGGCGTCGCACAATTCAACGTCTACGCTGCATCAAAAAGAAAAGCAAATAAATGCCAAAACAGAGAGCAATAGATCTCCAAAATCAAATAAAAATCACCATTAAATAGATCTCAATTTTACAAATTTTTAGAAACTGGAATCACTCAAATCCGAAGTTACGATGCAAAAGATATAGCCTTTTGAAGTTTGAAATAAATCTCAAATCGTAAAATCGTAAATTCGAATTTAACAGATTTATTTTTATATCTTGAAAAATCGATTTATGACGTCAGCGTGACCTCATGATGACGTCATCATCACGAATTTCCAATCGGATTATTTTTCCAATTGAAAATATGATTATGACGCAAGCATGACGTCGGTATGACATCGCTACCGGATCGAGCCAATCGTAACTCGACACGTGGCCTCGGCGCATAGACACAGTCCACGAGACCTCCTCTGTCCACCGTGAACCCGGCGCGACGACGCCGGTGCTCGCGCCTCCACGCGGCGGCACCCGATTGGTCGCGGCGACGGCGCCATCTGATGCATTCAGATCTCATCGGGCGGCTGCTGATCGAAGCACACGCGGCAAGATCTGAACCGCAGGATTAAAATCTAACGGACCGCGATTAACGAGGGCTTACGAATCACAGAGACCACGCGGCCGGATCGGAGACGTTGGCGATGATCCGACGGTCCAAATCCTCTCCCGCGCAAATGGCGCCGCCGAGGCGAGATCCACCGGCGATGAAGACGACGAACCTCCACACGGCGCTCGGCGAGCTCGGGACGAGACCTTGCGCCTGGCTGCGGTGCGGGACAAGGACCTCAATGCACCCGTCGGTTCCTTAAATAGGCGGACGGAGGAGCGTGCGGGCGACGGACACGGACTCCGAGTCCATCGGCGACACGGCGGCGCGGCGGAGGAGTTCGAAACGGAGACGACAACCAAGAACCCTCCGATTGCCAACGAACGGCCCAGATGCGACCCGACGCGGCACGATCAGATCTGTCCAACTCCGAAACGACGGATGAGATCTCCTCTTACTCTAAACGCATCGGCTTAACTGGCGCCGCTTGATCTTGATCCTACGGTCCTCTGCGCTAGGGTTTAGGTTTTACGCGCGATTGCTTCTGACCGCCCGATTCAAGATCAACGGTTGACGCTAAGCTTCTAGAAGTCTGGCTTAAGGGCTGGGCTGCTGAGCGGCCGGCTGCCACGAGAGATGGGCTACGACCGACATCGTTTAATTTGATTTTAAAAGATTTCTTATTTAAAATAATTACAAAAATTCATTTTATTTGTTTTAGACAATAAAATAATCAGGAAAAATCCAAGAAAAATCTCAAAAATACTTTGAGACATTATGGACTCAAATAAAATATTTTTGGCAAAACTTTATTTTAACTTGGCACAGATTTAAATACTTTTGATTAAAAAGCAACAAACTTGAAATAACATTTAATTCCAATAAATCCAGAAAAATCCAAATAAATTCCAGAAAATCACAAATGCACATTTAAGCAATAAAATAATATTTGGAAGATTTTTGGGATGTTACATTCATCGGCATCTCAAGCCGCTATACTTAAAGGGTCATATAAACGGCAAGCCGATTTCGCGAATGTTGGTAGATGGAGGAGCAACAGTTAACCTGATGCCATACACCACGTGCAAGAAGTTGGGTAAGTCTGATGAAGACTTGATCAAAACTAATATGGTTTTAAATGACTTCACAGGCGATCCCACCGAAGCTAAAGGTGTTATGGTAACAGAGTTGACTATCGGTAGCAAAACATTACCGACTGCTTTCTTTGTAATAGATGCCAAAGGAAACTATAGTGTATTGCTCGGAAGAGACTAGATACATGCAAATTGTTGCATTCCATTGACTATGAGGTCGAAGTCGTCCCAACTGATACATCGGCTCACATTGCTATGGCTAGTTCAGATGTGAATTGGCAACATGAAGAAGCTGAGTGCATATTAGGTAAAGCATTAGACGATTGTGATTTCATCTGCATCAGCAAGATAGGACTCATGCCGATCAGCATTAGACCTAATACGGTTGATCGGACAAACAAAGTTTTGCACCGATGGGGTCCGACCTGTTAGTGTTATGCCCGTGAGGCAATCATTTAGATGATTGTAACATGACTATGTTTATGAATAATAATATGATTATTGGTCCAATGAATGTATATCATTGTATTGATCAACAAGTATGTGACTTGCTTATGAAGCTCTTTACTTATTGATGTAATTCGATAAATATCTCTGATCGAATATCATCGTTTAGGACAACGATGAATAGATCAGCACATGTAGTGATCGATGATCATGCTTCATAGATAATGGGATATGAAGATATCATCTATACATTGTGGACGCATGTTGAAGAACATGGGTTAGATAGACCCGCAATGGGACACTACGAGAATGTTACATTCTTATGTGTCAAGTGTATCTCATACATAGTAGATGTATGATCCTTAGACCTGAGATTGTCATATTCCCTATATGTGTAATAGTTTTCCTTGGGGCTATCAAACACTACTTCCTAACCGGATAATTATAAAGGTAGCTTTTATGTTTACTATAAAACATGCAGAGGGAAGTGAGCAGTCAAGATAAATTTTCCACTCCAATGAAATGGAGATATATGACAAGGCCACTAGTGTGATATGATTAACGAAGTGCACGGCCATGCCGTGATTGAGGAGTCAATCAAAACTTATTAATATATCACGGATACGAGAGATGGATTGAATCATCAAAGGATGACATGCTTCTCGCCTTGAGCTCAATTTTCATATACTTGGCAAAGGGATTATTACATGAGTACTTTTGATAGGTTCTGTCCGATTTGATCATAGTACGTTTGGGAGTTGGCATGCTTTGCAAGGAGCCGCTACCAACTATTGGATTGAAAAGGAGTTTTCCGAATCCATGTCCAAACGTACGTGAATCTGCAGGGTCACACTTAATAGGCTGGGGCGCATTAATTTGGATCGGTCCATCTATGTTTGTGATGAGTATTTGACTTTATTTGAGCAAGGTGTGCTCAAGTTTGAGTTTGATTTGGATTGATTTTCAAAATGAAGCAATTTGAGTTGTCTCTGCTAGGAGTGGCAGTACCGGCCGTATGGGCGCGGTAGTGATGAGTTGGATGATTTATTGCATATCATTGTGGGCATTGCTATGTGATGTGTTTCCTTGTCTTTGATGGTTGCAGGGCGACGGTGCTAGGTCATGGTGAGGCGGAGGATGACCGGGACTAGGCGAGGAGCGTCGGAGGTCCAGACGGTTGGGAGATCGCCGGAAGATGATCGGAGACGGAGTCCGGGCAAGTCAAGAAGACAAGGAAAGGAGATGATGCTAGCTAGATGCCGCGTAGATCAATGAAGGCCGTCGAATTTAGGTCTAGTTGATAGGTTAGCAGGTCTAGGTAGTATGCTTTGAAAACCGTGCAAGAAAACCCGGTATGTGTATGGGTTTTGGGTTAGACCTTGCATGGCTGTGTGTGTGGGTTAATCCTAACCCTTAGATGAGTGCTCTAGGGTTGAGGGACTCATCCAAGGGTGGTAGGTGGCCCAAGAGTAGTATAAATAGGGGTGGAGGGGTAGCCTCCTCCCCTTAAAGGTTTTGAGGTTTGTGAATGCTCCTTTGAGCTTTGCCCACATGAAAGTGAGGCTTTTTAACCTCTCCTTCCAGAAATGAAAGTTTTATCCATCCATCTCTGAATTTATTTTGCGCATTTACATTATGTCTTTACTTTACGCAATTTAAATTCAGCATTTACTTTCCCGCAATTACATTCTCGCAATTTACTTTCACGCAATTTGGATTTGCCTCCCCTCCTTCTAAATGCTGTTGATCTTGGAGTTTTGAGTGTGTTCATATGGTTTTACATCTCTTTTGCACTCTTGGATTGTGTAGAGAACATCTTTTCTTTCAAGTTCCAACTTTGTTCAGAACTTGTTCTTTGCGCAGCATTTAGTATTTGATTTTTATAAAAATATAGAAAAATTGTTTTTACGTGATTCTTGTTGGAGGAGGTGCGGGACTCTGATATCCACTTGCATAAAAATTTTGGAGTTCACTTGTTGCACCGTTTGGGCGCCATGAGGTGAAAACCGAGCCCCAAACTTTCTGCTCGAAGTTCTTGACTGACTGTGTTCTTCGATTTTTCCTGTTTTTTTTGTAAGGCTTTTTGAGGAGAAATTTGGTGGAGTTCTTCACGACTCTGATTCTCATAGGGAGAAAAATTCTCAAAATTTTGTGAGCTGCAGAAACCCACCAACCTCCTGTTCAAATTGAGGACAAGTTCTGGAAATTCTGCTTTTGCTTTTCTAAAAGTGACTTTTGTGATTTGAATTGATGTTCTTTCTAAAAGCAAGAGTTGCATTGATTCCTCTTTATCTTGGACACTAGACAACCAGGATTGTGACTCAAAAATCCCCACATATTTTATGGTACTTATCCATGCAAGCTTGGGGTACACATAGTTGTCTAGTTTTTTCGGGTTTTTCACGATTTCCTTTGAGCGATCTTGTCGAGGTTTTTGTTGGAGTATTTTGGGGGAAAATTTATTTACGACCATTCACCCCACTTTGTTCGCCATCTCGGTCCTTCAATTGGTATCACAGTCGGTTTTGCTCTTCCATAGATCTTGACCGGTCTCAAGAGCCATGGCGATGGACTAGTATTCCACCAAGCCTCCCATTTTTTCTGGTGTCGATTTTCCATTCTGGAAGTCGCGCATGGAGTCATACATCATCGCCTGGGCTTCGATATGGCGGTGGTGAAACTCCCATATGAGGTTCTTGCTGATGAAAACGTCACGGCCGGCAATATGGCTGACGTTGAGGCGAATACTAAGGCAAGGAACATCCTCATACAGGGTCTTAGCCGCAGTGAGTATGACAGGATTTCTCATCTTCGTTCTGCTCATGAGATTTGGGTGACCCTCGATGCTTACCATGAGGGCACTACCCAAATCAAGACGGTTCGACAGGACAAATTCAAGCGTGAGTTCAACAAGTTTGAACAGCACGCTGGTGAGAGTCTTGATGAGTGCTTCGGTCGTTTTACCAAGATCTTGAGCGATCTTCGAGCAGTTGGTTGAATATACCCTGACTCGGATAATGCTCTACATTTCTTAACCGCACTCGATTTGCGTGTTTGGTAGATGAAGGTGACCACCATCAAGGACACCACTGACTTGTCGACTCTGACTCTTGACGGGCTTTATTCCCGCCTCAAGACTCATGAGATCGATGTCGTCTCACGGAAGACGAAATCTCAGTCGATGGCCTTGGTCACCGATCCCATTGGATCTTCTTCTTCTGATCCTTCTATTGGTTTCTCTCTTTTCGCCTTTTGTGAGCTAAGCGATGACCAATTGAAATTTTTTTCAGAAAATGAGCTTGCTCTTCTCGCTCCCAAGTTTTCTCATGCATACAGGAGGGTGAGAGAGGAAGAGAGGTGGCATGATCACCTGCTTCGAGTGTGGTGGCCCCAACCACATTCGGGCGAATTGTCCCAAGCTGGAGAAGGGCAAGAACGACGTTGGCGGTTCAGGCAAGAATGACTACACCGATAAGAACCGCAACAAGAAGTCTCCAGTTCGTGAGTCGACGCGTGAGAAGAAGTATCGCAACTTCTCCAAGAACAAGAAGCTCTTCCACCGCGTCCTCGCCGCGCTTGATGACATCAACCTCTCCGACACCGAGACATGGAGCGACGAGGGCGAGGATGAACCGCAAGAAAAGAAGGGCGGCGACGACTTCTCCGGCATGTGTTTCATGGCCGACACCAACGACATCACGACTCCGAGCTCTACAAATGACTTGACGACGGTACCCTCCTATGACCACTCAACGAAGCTTTCGCAAATTAGGAAAATTTCATGCTAGAGCTAGAGCTAGGTGTACTGAGCTTGAGAAGGAAGTAGGTACCTTGACTCGGGAGTTAGCTTCTCTTAGATCTTCTCCCTCCCGAGTCACTGATGATTGCTCTTTGTGTGATGCTATTCTTGTGGAGTTGGAGAACTTAAGGACTATGCATGATAGTGTGTTGACTGAATTAGAAAGTCTTAAGTTGAAGAATGCTAGAGATAATTTTGTTGATGCTATTCCACTAGATGCTAGTTTTCTTCATGCTCACTCTACTCCTTCTTGTGCTAATTGCCCTAAATTGCTTGCCGAAATTGATGCCATTAGCGATCACCTTAGGAAGCTTTCTTTTAGAAACGATGAACTTGAAATGCATGCTTCTAAGGACCCAGTCAGCTCATGTGAGGGCTGTAGGCAACTAAAACTTGACAATGAATCCTTAAATGTCAAGTGTGCTAAACTTTCTAAGGACTTACTAGATAAGTCACAAGAAAGTTGCTTGCGATGTTCTGTGATTGAGGGGGACTTGGATAAAATCCATGTCGAGCTTAGGAAGAAATTAGAAGACCAAGCTCATAGAATTAGAAATGCGTCTTGCGTTTTTTGTGAGGACCTCAAGATTGAGGCAGCCGTGCTGAGGGAGAAAAATGCACGTGTTGAGAGAGCTCATCTTTCTGGTTTTTCTTCTTCTTCCCCCTGCTCTTCTTGTGCCTCTTTCTTTCGAGATTGCCAGTATCTTATGAGCACTCTCGAGAAGTTTGTTGGAGGCAAGAAGAAGCTCAATCTTATTCTAGACCAATCCAAGATTAGTAGATTCAATCAAGGTCTAGGATTTGATCCCTTGGAGCACGCTTGGACGCATCCTCCCACCATTGTGCGCGCTCCAAGAGTGGTGAAATTGTGGTAGCTCCTGAGTGAGAACCACCGTGTTTAGGTCTGCACTGGGTTGTCCATAGGACTTGACCGTAAAAGTGTTACTCTATTGCTTCGCCTCTAGCAAGGCGAAGTACACATGCACCTTCCAGTAAGAAGGATGGTCACCTAGTAGATTTACGCTTGGTAGCGCCAAGATCAATCGGCGTGGCGTGTTGTCGCCTTAAGGGTATTCAAGGTCATCCCTAGACTTTGAGTGCTCCTAAGGCACACACCGCTTCTAGACAGTTAGAGAGTCGCCTATTTTTGGGCGCGTCCGGGACTCGGTTTTCATGCTAGTTCTTTGAGTTTTAGTCACGAGCTGTTGCGTAGTCGGTCTTTCCGCCGTCCTCTTGACATTCCTCGCTTTTTCTCATCGAGGTAGATATCGGCGTGATGTGTTTTCTGGTAGGAGTTTTAGGCGACTTCACCGGGTGGTTCGGCTTTTGCACCACGGCATGCCAACCCAGTTTCAGCTCCTAGATCATCTACTAGAGTTGCTACTGATCTTGTTAAGGTTAAACGTCAGAGAGACACTCGAGTCCAGTCTTCTTCTGTGACTGGTGGTACTCTAAGGTGTTGTATGGTTCAGTATTGAGTTCCTAAGTCTTCACTCTATCCCAGTACTGAGTCATCTTTCTCTCTTGTGACTTGATCAGGTTCGTCGGATGGGGAAGGGAGATGTTTGGATTGTCGACTCCGGTTGTTCTCGTTATATGACCGAAGATTCTCGATGGTTCTCTTCCCTAGTCCGAGCCCCCGGTGATGAGTTGATCACTTTCGGGGATGCTTCTTCAGGTAGAGTCATTGCTAAAGGTACCATCTGCATTAACCAAAATTTCATTCTTAAAGATGTTGCCTTAGTAAGTAAGCTGCAATACAATCTGCTCTCTGTTTCTCAGATTATCGATGACTCTTTCGAGGTAAGCTTCAAGAGTAATGCATATAGAATCCTTGATTCATCAGGAGGATTAGTTTGCGGGATTTCTAGATTTGGGAGAGTCTTCCGTGCTGATTCTTCTGTTTCTTCTGGAGACTCTCTTCGGTGTTTGATTGCTTCAAAGTCCCGTGATCTCTCCTTTTGGCATAGGAGACTTGGTCACATTGGATTTGATCATTTGACCCGAGTTAGTAGCCACGATCTCATTCGTAGTTTGCCCAAACTCAAAATGGTCAAAGACTTTGTTTGCTCTCCCTGCCGACATGATAAGATGGTTGCTGCTTCTCATCCCCCAATCACTGTTGTGATGACTGATGCACCAGGACAGCTTTTACATATGGACACTGTTGGTCCAACTAGAGTGCAGTCAGTGGGTGGGAAGTGGTATGTTCTTGTCATTGTTGATGACTTTTCGAGGTATTCTTGGGTGTTTTTCATGTCCTCGAAGGATGAGACTTTTACTCATTTTAGGGGTTTGGTTCATAGTTGTCTCTTGAGCTCTCTTGTGCCTTACGAGCTATACGCAGTGACAATGGCACGGAGTTCAAGAACTCCTATTTTGAGAGTTTCTGTGTGGAGTCTGGTTTGGAGCATCAATTCTCCTCTCCCTACGTCCCTCAACAAAATGGCGTAGTGGAAAGGAAGAACATGTCCCTGGTAGAAATGGCCAGGACGATGCTAGACGAGTACAGTACTCCTAGGAAGTTTTGTGCTGAGGCTATAGCTACTGCTTGCCATGTTTCTAATCGTGTATTCTTGAGAGCACATTTGCACCGCACTTCTTACGAGTTGAGGTATGGGCGAAAGCCCAGTGTTTCTCATTTTCGTGTGTTTGGTTGCAAGTGTTTTATTTTGAAGTCTGGTAACCTGGATAAGTTTTAGTCTCGTTCTTCTAATGGTATCTTTTTGGGATATTCGACTTCTTCTCGTAGCTATAGGGTCTGGAGTTGCGATGCGCATAGGATCATAGAGACCTGTGAAGTGACCTTTGATGAGGCTAGCCCAGGAGCTAGACCCGATATTTCAGGCTCTTCTTCTTCCTCTGAGACCATCTTTGTAAAGGATGAGGATGATGGAGATGATAGTGTTCCACCTGATCCAGTCTCCTCTACACCTGAGGTGCCTCCTGTTTCCATTTCTGCACCTCAGGAAGGCCGGCCCTTACCTTCTGACTCTCATTCAGCTAGTGGCTCTGCTCCTGCCTCTTCTGTGCATGAGGTAGAGGCCACTTTTGCTTCTGGACCTCCCCGTCATATTCAGCGTTCTCATCCACCTGATCAGATCATCGGCGATCTATTTGAGCGAGTCACTCGCTCAAAATCAGTTTGTCCGCCGCCTTCACTCTGCCTTTCTTGCCTCGTTTGAGCCGAAAGATGTGACTCATGCATTATCTGACGAGTCTTGGACTAATGCTTTGCATGAGGAACTTGAAAACTTCGGGAGGAACAAAGTCTGGCAGCTTGTAGCATGTCCATCTGGTCATAATGTCATTGGGACCAAGTGGGTGTTCAAAAACAAGCAGAGTGAGGATGGGGTTGTCATTCGCAACAAGGTTAGACTAGTTGCACAGGGCTTTTCTCAGGTTGAGGGTCTTGACTTTGAGGAGACCTTTGCCCCTGTAGCTAGGCTAGAGGCTATCCGAATCCTGCTTGCATTTTCTGCATCCAAAGGCTTCATGCTTTATCAAATGGATGTCAAGAGTGCATTCCTCAATTGCTATATTGAGGAAGAGATTTTTGCTCTTCCCTGATCTGATCTTCCAGGGTAGGTTTTACTTCCAAGTTAGCCAAAAATCCTTTTGGTACCACTCCCAACCTCATCTTCTGAAGTTCCTTACACATCTCATCCTAACTTGTCTGCAACAGCATATTTACACTGTGGCTCTTTCTACTCAAAGCATCAGCCACAATGTTGGCTTTACCCGGATGGTACTGGATTCCAACGTTGTAATCCTTAATTAATTCTAGCCATCTTCTTTGTCTCATATTTAAATCAGCTTGTGTGAAAATATACTTGAGACTTTTATGATCAGTATATACTTCACATCTGTTTCCGATGAGATAGTGACGCCATATTTTCAGGGCATGCACTACGGCTACCAATTCCAGATCATGAGTTGGATAATTCTCCTCATGTGGCCTCAATTGCCTTGATGCATATGCAACTACTTTCCAGTTTTGCATCAATACGCATCCCAGTCCTTGACGCAACACATCACAATAAATATCAAAGCTTTGATGAACGTCAGGTAAGACTAGTACCGGTGCTAACATTAATCGTTTTTCAACTCCAGGAAGCTCTTTTCACATTCTGGTGTCCACAAGAATTTCTTTTCTTTTTTCAATAATTGCGTAAGAGGTCTCGCAATTGTAGAAAATCCTTCGATAAAACGACGGTAATATCCCGACATTCCAAGGAAACTACGGATTTGAGTTACCGTCTTTGGTTGCTCCCAATGTAATACTGCCTCTACTTTCTTTGGATCTACCGCAACTCCTTTCGCAGTCATTATGTGTCCAAGAAATTCAACCTTATTCTTCCAGAAATCACATTTGCTAAATTTAGCAAACAACTGTTGTTCTCTCAACTTCTCAAGGACTAGCCTTAAATGTTCGACGTGTTCCTCCTTCGTCTTGGAGTAGACAAGGATATCATCTATAAACACGACAACGAATTTATCCATGTATTCCATAAAAACCTTATTCATTAGGTTCATGAAATATGCCGGTACATTTGTCAAACCAATGGACATAACTGTGAACTCGTAATGTCCATATCTTGACGAAAACGCAGTCTTCGGAATATCCTCTGATCGGATCTTCAGTTGATGGTATCCCGATCGGAGATCAATCTTGGAGAAGACTCCTGCTCCTCTCAACTGGTCAAATAGATCATCGATCCTGGGTAGCGGGTACTTATTCTTTATCGTCACATCGTTGAGTGCACGATAGTCTATACACATCCTAAAACTCCCGTCCTTCTTCTTGACGAACAAAACAGGTGCTCCCCATGGTGATGAACTACGTCTGATAAAACCTTTCTCCAACAGTTCTTCAATTTGCTTCTTCATTTCCACCAATTCGACAGTAGACATCCGATAGGGTCTCTTAGCTATTGGAGCTGTCCCTGGTACCAGTTCTATAACGAACTCGATATCCCTATCCGGTGGCATTCCAGGTAAATCCTTAGGAAAAACATCTAGATATTCATTGACTACGGAAACTTCCTCCAAGCTGACGGTCTTCATGCTGTTTACCATCAATTGTCCATCTCACACTGCTTTTGCTTCAAACTCAACTCTTCTTCCTTCTGGGCTCTCGACTGATATGACTCTTCGTCCACAGTCCAACACAGCCTTGTGCTTAGTTAGCCAATCCATTCCCAAGATAACATCTAGGGTTTGGGTATTCAGGATGATTAAGTTCGCTAGGAACTCTACTCCATTAATTATTAGTCTTACTCCTGAACATCCTACTTTAGATCGGAGTTCTGATCCAGAGGATTGGACTACAAGCACACATTTAAGATCCACAATCTCCAAATTATTTTGAATAGCAAAATCTCGGGAAACAAAGGAATGTGAAGCTCCAGAATCAAATAGAACAATAGCTGGTACTGAGTTTACTAGGAACTTACCCAGTACAACGTCCGTAGCATTCTGGACTTCATCCACAGTGATGTGGTTGACTCGGCCTCGCGCAGTTGCTTGAGACGGTGTTGCCGATGACGTTGCTCCGCGGTTCACATTTGGTTCCGGGGTTCTTGCAGGTGTGTTCCCCAGATTAAAGCGGACCGGGGTGACACCTCCTTTCTTGGGGCAGTTATTGGCAAAATGCCCCAGCTCTTTGCAGTGATAACAACATCTTCCCGCCGCTCGTGAGTTCCTCCACCGCACTAACCGCTCGCCGGAGTTTGAGTATTTTGGCCCACTGGACGGTTTGTCGGCAGTGGTGCTGTATCACTGTTTCAGGGTTGGAATCGGACGAACTGTTGAGGTGCCATCTTCTGCCTTTGCTGGCCCTGACGACCTCCTTGTTGCGCTATTCTGCGCTTCCGGTTGTCATCCAACTCTCGACGTTTATCCTCCAGGATAAGAGCCTTTTTAACCAGCTCCTAGAAGTCCAGGAATGTGTGGGTGATCAGTCCCACTTGTAGCCCAGCATTCAATCCCTTCATGAAGCGGGATTGTCTGGCCTTATCCGTCACTACATCTTCTGGTGCGTAGCGTGCCAGTTGAGTAAACTTATTTAGGTAATCGACCACTGATTGGCCACCCTGCTTGAGGTTCCGGAACTCTTCCTTCTTCAGGTCCATGATACCCTCAGGTACATGGTATTGACGGAAGGCCGTTGTGAATTCCTCCCACGTAATACCTTGTGGGTCCTCATGTTCTGCGCAGAAATTTTCCCACCATTCTGCGGCAGTTACTTCTGATTGATGAGAGGCATAGAGTACCCTCTCATGTCCTACACACTGAGTTATGTGTAGTTTCCTTTCAATCGTTCTCAGCCAATCATCCGCTTCCAACGGACTGGCGTTGCCTAAGAACGTGGGTGGGCGAGTCCTCATAAACTTTGACAATCTTGAGTAAGGATGTGGACGTTGATTACCCCTTGGTTGGGCATTTGCAGCAGCTTGATTGGATATCTACTGCATAGTCTGCATCATGGATTCATCAACTGGGTTTGGGCAGCCAGAAAAGCTCCCAAATTTTGCAGATCAACTTGCGGTGGTTGAGGAATTGGCTCCTCATTCTGGTTGTCCGCCTGATTGGCACCACTTCCACTGGCTCCAACATTTCCGCGAGTCCTCACCATCCAACGAAAACTTCCAAGTTTAAGAAAAGAAGAAAGCATAGACAAATAGAGGAACTTATACAGGGGAAAACAGGTGTAACTTAAATTATTTAGCAACTTTATTAATATAATAAAATAGTATGGTTGCTCACAAGTGCCTAAGGGCAATGCAACACATACCAGACACTCACAAACAGAAATAAGTAAACAGACATTAAGACTCCACAATGACTCACACCTACTGGCGACTCAAAAACAAAAGACACAACTCAAATAACTTGACTCAACATTCAAGTCAATTCCGAAGAACTCTCAGTCACTGAGCCACCCGGGGTGCGGTCCTCCCGGTAGGTACTGCGGCGGGTGCGGTGGCATAGGGGCAAACTGGTCCTGATGCCCTACTGCAGTCGGTACGAACGACCCTATCAACTCGGCTGGACCCAAGGCTGCCTGCTCCTGCTCCTCCGGATCTGGTCATGCGGCCGAATCGCTCTGCTCAGTCCGTGCGAGGCTATCTCTAGCTCATGGATCCTCTGGATAGAGTGAGCTAGGTACTCTCGGGTCTCCCGCAGCTGCGTTCTAACCTCCGTGACCTCGTCGCGGGCCCTCTGCAGCTCCTGGACAGTCTCGTCCATGGTCTCCTCCTGGGCGATGACATACCTCACCAGGTGAGTGATCGTGGCGTCCTCCTCCAAGAACTCCATCCTGTCGTGGCGATTATCCCGGCGCGGGTGATGACGAAATACAGTGCCCTCTAACTCTGCAGAGTAGGTACGGGCGATCTGCTGCATCGCAAGACGCGACGTCTCCTGGATCCCGGCCTTGAACGAAGTCCTCCTGATGGTGATGTGGATAGGACGGCTCACCCTCGTCCTCTCCCGAGCATATATAGTGATCTTGACATCCCAGGCGATATCAAGTCCTGCCCTCACTATAGAGGTTCCTCGATAGATCGGCCTGTCGAAGCCTCCGAGAAATTGCATCATACGCCATAGTTCAATGCGTATCCTCCAAATAAGGCCTCCATAAGTGTGGAGCATCCTCATCTGCCAAAACAGACCTCGTTTTAAAACCAAAAATAACAACAGAAAATGCAGCATAGGTATGAACAAGAGAAAAAATAAGTCGAGATTTCATTGATATTCTTGCTCAAGTTGATTAAATTTTAGAAAATAGTTTTATCCTCCTGGGCACAACTAACCTAATTAGGGTCAAGTCCTACAGTCAGCCTGCTCTGATACCACCTCTGTCGAGACCCGATTATGAGAATCCGGACCCTCTGTGTATTCCGTGCCAGTCTAGGATCACGCTAGCAAACACAGTCTTTACAGGGTTGAACATCATAGACATTCACAGCGATATAATAATAAATAGTGTAAACATTTATATAAACTGAATTGTACGACCTTATGGTCTCCTTACATAAGATCGGCCACGCAGGGCTTACATTATCAGAGTAATAAAAGATAACAGCGGAAAGCAAATAAACTTAGTGGAAGCCTTCATCTTGCCACAGGCAACCGACTGGGCTTGCTCCCTAATTGTCCGCTCTTCAATGTACTCCTCCCACGCGGCGTAGACTCCTCCAGCGATGTTGGGTTGATAGGCAAGGGGTGAGTACTGAGGCACTCAACAAGTAATGCATAGAATGCGATGCTATTACTACATGCAAGGCTTATTCCAAAGAATTTGCTTACTTGGTTCTTTTGCATCAATCAGCATTTTTAAACTTAACATTTTAATTAGATTAAAAGCAGTGAAACAGTTATAAGTAGTACTAAGTTCTGCAAATGGTTTTTCTCTATAAAAGTTTGGCACACAACCTTAACCATTTCATTTTTCCCACACTGGCACACAGCCACCCTTTTCACATTTTTATTTTTGAAGATCTAACCCTTAACTGTAATCCCCGAGCAATGTCCAATACCGCGGACACGGCTATTCGAATAGATTTGACACTCTGCAGAGGTTGTACACTTTACCCACAAGATACAGCCGCTCACCACACAGGTGATTGTCCGTAACAAAGCCTTTCAGGAACCTCTACCTTAACCAATGAACTTCTCCGGTATTGCCTTCACTATCACTCCTCAAACAGAGCCAAAGTATAGGACAGGCCAACACCATTGGATGGGCACCAAGCCGTAGCACAGGTACGCTCCCCCACACAGATACACCCCCGTGTACTGTCACCCTGAGGTATCAGAGGAAAGATATCAGAACCCTAATCAACTAGGTCCGTCCCATACCGGACATGTCGTTGTACGGGCGACTCAGATCAAAGGCTTGCAAGGTGAAGTCCTTAGCTGACCAAGGCAAGAGTTTCATCACTCAACATTGGCACACAGCCCAATGTGGCACACAGACTCACCCCACTCATCAACCCATTGCCACACAGGCCCACTTGGCACAAAGCCTCTTGCCACTTGCCTCAGTCTAAATCATTTCCCACCGCGTTGATTATTGTGCAACACATGCCAGCAATAACTCAACATCGGTACAGAACCACACAGGTCTCTGTACCTCAATCTCATCATGTGGCATCATCACACCACTTTCAAAATAAATTCAATATTTCATTAGTCAATATTGTAGTATTTCTCGAAAGATAATTCATGATTCGTTGCAAGGCTAATCATCTATTCACGGTTTAGCCTCCCGTGTTGGCATCATATTATTATCCAACAAATACAATCAATCCTAGGGTGACAAAGATTTCAGGGCATACAGATAATAATTTCATGGTGACAATAACAATATGGGTTGATTAGCTACATTACCCAATTTAATCTAAATTCATTTTAAATAAATTAGCATGCATAATTTCAAAGCATAAATTACATTTTAAAATTTGGGATCAAAATGATCAAAGCATCACTTGCCTTCAAAGAGTTGCTGGTCGTGGTCCGAAGCTTGGTCTTAAGCGACGAATTCTTGTTCGAAACTTTCCGGCAAATTTGCGTCTACGCGTAAAAATAACATATGCAATAAATACCCAAAACAGTAGACTAAATGACCTCAAAAATTCAAATAAAATTCACCATTAAAAAGATCTCAATTTTACAAATTTTTAGAGACTAGAATCACCCCAATCGGAGTTCAAATGCAAAAGTTATAGCCTTCATTGTTTGCAAATATATTAAAAAGAATAAACCGAATTAACATAATTATTTTTCAACTGAAAACCTGATTTATTGCGTCAGCAGACACGTGGCGTTCTCTGGTGCTGCCACATCGTCTCGGTCTATGGACCCGGTCCATGGTTCGGCTCTGGTCCACCGTGGACTCGGTCCACAGAACAGTACCGACACTGACAAGTGGGTCCCATTGATGATGTCAGAACTGACGTCACCACTGACATCAGCCGATTGCCTCGAGATTCGTGCACGGGCACGTGTCACCATCTCAGTCTTTCTTTATCTAACGGTCAGATCTCTGCTACGTGGCTAAATCGTGGCCGTCCAAAGATCAACGGTCAGATCTTCTGACGCACGCCGCAGCGCACCGAGATGCGCGCGACACGCGTCGTGCATCCAGAGGGGCTCTCAGATCCAACGGTGCAATCCCGCGCGAACTCGGCGACGCTTCGATTTCCGCGCTGCCACACGTCACGCATCTAACAGTGCGCACAAATCCAACGGCGGGATTTCGCGCACGCCTGGCGACGCTTCGGTTCACGAGAAGACACGCGGCGCAATCGCGACGGCACATTTGAAATCAACGAGCCAGATTGGGTCACGCCTCGGTCAACGGGGACACGCGGCCGCACGCGATTCGGCGTGGGCGCGGAGCAATCACCGCCACTTGTTCAAATTTGAACGGCGCAGATCCTTAGGGCAAACCCGGATCTAATCTCCACCGTTTAAATCTAATCCAACGGCTCCCTCTTACGGCGTTGTTTACTGAGCGCAAGGCGACGCGGCTGAATCTCGAGCGTTCAAAAACAATCGAACGGTCCAAACCGCATCTAACGTAAAACCCTAGATCTAATCTAAGCCATACATCTATAGATTTAACGGTACAGATCTAATCCCAAAAGTAAACAGAGAAGGGGCGACGTGGACTCACCAGAACCGCGCGATGCAGATCGGACGGTCGATGAGGGCTGGCGAGGTCGACGGCGGCGATGAAAAAGAGGCTGCCGGAGCTGGGGAAGACGACGCGATCGACGGCACTACGGTGGTTCTCCGGTGTGAAGAAGTGGCTCGTTCGACTCGGCAAACTCAGAGGAGTTCGGAACCGGCTTGGGCGACGGCGGAAGACGACCGACAGCGGCGAGAGGAAGCAAAAACAGCGGTGAAGCGAAAGGGCAACTATGACGAGTTTGCACGAGCGCTAGGAGGGGTCTCGGCGTGCGTGCAAAGAGTTAAAAGAAGCATCTTGAAGTTCTCTGCAGAACGTGCTAACTAACACGGCTTAAAGAGCCTCGACGTGCTTGAAAACCGCCGGCGAAACTCACGGGCATCAATGCCCACGCCTCTCCGGTGATCTCGCGAAGAAGAGAAGATGTGGCTCCATCCCAACCGTCCGCGTGGACTCGATCGGATGGTGATCATCGCATGGCGACGCGGCGCTCTCACAACCGTTCCATCGGGACCTGACGGTAGCGCGCTAGGGTTTGATGCAGGTCACGCGCGGGCCAACGGCGTGATGGGTCAACACACGCTGATTCGCCCAACACTGATTTAGGATTTTCAAAGCATTTTCGAATTAAAATAATTCTGATAAATAAACAAAGCCAGAATAAATAGCAAAAATACTCAGAAAAATTCCAAAAAACACTTTGAGCCATTTGGAACTCAAATAAAATATTTCCAGAAAAACTTTGCATAAACTTTTGCAATATTTTAATGGATTTCAAGAAAGACCATGTTTGATAAATCCAAATAAATTCCAGTAAATTCCCAAAAATTCTCAAAAATCAGAAATACTCCAAAGTTTAAATTAGATCAAATGTTTAGGGAGTTAACTTGCTATTGCCTCTTATTGAGAAGGATCGTTGCGCTTTTATTGCAAGAAATCGATCTTGTGTTCTTGAGTGATTCATTCTTGTAGATCGTGTTTGCAGATATTTTGACTTGAGTTCTTGCTTACTGTGACAATTGGGAAGTTATCCAAGATCATCTTGATCATCAAAACCTCATGAGCAAATCCAAGATCAAGTTATTGTGTTTTGTCTAAACTTGGTGTGTTTTTCCTTTCCAAGCAAAAAGGTCAGAACTTTGACGCCAATCTTTGCGATTGAAGGTTAGAATAAGTTCCTAACATCCTTAAGATTACATCTACCAAGTTTCATAAATTTTTGCCCAGCTGATCAAAAGATTCCTCAAGATTTGCTTTTGAGTCGTGCTGTTTTTCAGACTCAGTTCTTGCTGTTGTTCTTGAGTCCGTTGCTACCGGTCTCCCTGCGGTAGCACCGCCCATACAGAGCAGTTACTCCTTCCCATTTGCTCCTTTTGATTGATTTGTTTGTGGGCTTGGTTGAATCATCTTTGAGTAGGGGAAATTTCAGATTTGAGATCATTCACCCCCTCTAATCGCTATTTCGATCCCCCATGTATTGGGATCAATCAATACACAACTAGCTACATGAAAGGACAAAAATTGCTGCATCAGACACCGACTAGCTACTCAGCCGATTGACAGGTTTCATATGTTTGTGAGTTTCTAGCCTTATTCTGATTATCCAAAAGCAAATCCCTACAGGTTTGAAGTAGTACATAGGATACATCAATCAATGTACACATCCCAATATCCCATGGTCTATATGCCGGTGATTGATCATTATTATCCGGGAGCAATTGACTTGCTTTATCCTATACAGACAAGTTAAAACCCAATGCAAATTGAAGAGCTGCACTTAGGAGGGTGTATTTTGATTTTCAAAACTCACCGATGTGAGCACATATGAGGGAGCAGGGGTCAATGGACCGGATCATGGAGGCTTTCCACGGTTCACCGCCGTTGTCGATGTGGAGCGTGAAGCAAAATCGGAGCCACAAGATCGCATCAGCCTCACTGCCTTGTTCTTCGATCATGCTAGTCCAAGATCACGCTAGTGCACACAGTCTCAACATAGATGAATACTAAAATCATACACAACGAAAACATAAATAATACTTCGTCAATTTAAATATAACTTGTTGTACGACCTTAATATCAACCTTACATGAATACGCCACACAGGGCTATGACTAAGAAATAGATAAAATTACAGTAGAAATAAATTATTCGTAGCAACCCTTCAATTTGTCATAGGCAACTGACAAGGTTCGCACCCTAGTTGATCTCCTAGTAATCAGGTGTAGACTCCTCTCCAACTAGTGATCTTGTTGTTGCAAGGGGTGAGTACATAAAACACTCAACAAGTTGTACATATAATGCAAGTCTATTGTATTATATGCATGGCTTATTCCAAATGAATGGTTGAATTGGTTATTTTGCAATAAGCAGTATTTATAAAATAATAACATAAATAGATATAAATGACAGTAAAACAAATATTAACAATAATAAATTTCTCATTTGTTTCCCAAATATTACAGACTCACAACCTTAAATCAATTTACATTACTTCCATAGGCATACTGCCTCCATTCCCAAGTTCATTTTATTAAAATCTAACCCTTGACTGTAATTCTCGAGCATTGCTCAATGTCGCGAGCATGGCTATTCGAATAGGTTTGACTCTCTGCAAAGGTTATACACTTTACCCACAAGATATAATCATACACCACAAAGGCGAGTGATCATAACAAAGCCTTTACAATGCTCTGTCTAAACCCAGTACTGTCCATTGAGGTTTCAACACTGAAATGATTGGTTACCACTATTAGGGCCCTCTCTTACGCCATGTGAGTCTACCCGTGCACTCAGAACCCACACCACCACGACAGTACCAAAATCTAAACATTACAAATTAATCAGCTAAGTCTGTCCCATACCAGACATGTGGTTGTATGATTAACTCAGTTCAAATGTTTACAAGGTTAAGACCTTAATTGACTGAGGCAAGACTTACACAAAATTCACAATTACTATTATCCATACCATCAACTTTCATTTAACAAAGATAATAATGCGACCGCCCAAATGCCACACTGGCCCACCATAAAATCACGACCCTTGCCACTTGTCTCAGTCTAAATCATTTTACCACCCCAATTGATTACCATGCACCACGTGCCATCAACAACATCAACATTGTGTGACAACACCTGACACACATTTTCATAAACATGTTCCATATTCCTTTAAGTAAGATTAAATTTGCTCAAATAAAATGATATCAATAACTCATTGCATAGCTAAGCAAACTATTCGTGTTCTATTTAACCCACATTGGCAATTAATAGATACCAGCTAATAAGGAACCATACTAGGGTGACAAATGAATTATGGCATACAAATGACAAGATTGACATAACTCAAATTGATTGAATAGCTAACCCCAAATTAATTGAAACAAGTATATATTGAATTAGCATGCAAGAGTTTAAAACAATATAACTTTTAAAACATAAGCTCAACATGATCAAAGCACAATTTGCCTTTAAAAAGTTTTTGATCCTGCTCTGGACCTTGCTCTTGAGTTGGCTCCTCACTCACGAACACCTCGGGTACTTCGACGTCTACACGAAACGATAAATACATCAATAAATACCAAAAATAGAGAGCAAACTCAACTCCAAAAATTTAAAAAAATTCACCCTTAAATAGAGCTCAATTTTACAATTTTTTAGAAATTGGAATCACCTCAATTGGAGTTCATATGAGGAAGAACGAGCTCTCTAAAGATTTAAATAATTAAGAAATCAGAAAAAATAGAAAATCCGAATTAAATGAATTATTTTTCTACTGGAAATTTTAATTTTATGATGTCATGCTGACGTCAACGATGAACAACCGAATAAAAATATATCCAAAAAAATCCTTATTAGGCTGACAGGTGGGCCCGGGGTCCATAGACCTGATCCACGAAACAGGTGCCAAAGTACATGGTGGACTCGATCCATGCGACAGGCGAACCGACGGCTGACGCACGACGGGGACATGTGGCTCTACCGCTGGCGTGGCACTTGGCATCATCTCGATCGTCCACGCCAGATCGGACGGCGGTGACTGAGCACATTGGCAACGGTGGCGAGGACACGCGACACGATCACAGTCACCCAATCTAGATCTAATGGCTGAGATTACCGGTGAAGCGACGGCTCTTGGTTATTGTCGTTGCGACGCGTGGATTGATCACATCCATTCAAGACAGATCGAACAGTAAGGTGAGGCAACGGTTGACTGTGGCTGCTCGACACGCGGCAGGATCGGATTTGTCAATTCCACATCCGACGGTTAGCAACAAGCGGGGGCGGGAATAGCACGGCGGCGGACCAACACGACGGTGGCTTACCGGCACTGAGGACGAAGACCAAGGCGACGGCGTTGTAGCGAATCTCTGGCACCTGGAACTGAAGAGTCTCAATGCGGGCTTCTCAGATCCGGACTCAAACACAGCAAACGACGCTCGACGATGGCGAAAATGATGGCAAACTGCAGCGGATACCCTTTTGAAATCCGCTGAGCACTTGCGCAGCAAAGACGGCAGCTCGGGCAGCGTGCTCTATGGCGTTGGGTGCGGGGTGAGGATCACGATGCAGGTGGCAGCGCTTTAAATAGAGCTCTAGGGTGGCGTGTCGGGTGCGGAATACGCAACGGATTCGATGATGGTGGCGGAGACCAACGGTGACTCGGAGAGACGACGCGCCTCCATCGCAGGCGTTCACGTGGGCACGATCTGACAGTTCACATGAAAGCGCGATGTGGCGCTCCTGCGCGTCAGATCTGGATCTAACGGCCCGGATTCCACGTGGCTTAGGGTTAAGCGGAGCTGGCTGCGGCTTGGGCTAGCGGATGGGATTTCTGGGCTGGGCCCGCACTAGTTTGGCCCAACACTATTCTAAAGGCTTTTAAGGCTTTTTCTAATAAAAACAATTCTATAAAATAAATAAAGCCAAAATAAATAGCAAAAATACTTGAAAATACCAGAAAAAATATGGAAAATATTTTAGGGCATTTGGAACTCAATAAGATAGTTAAAACAAAACCTTATTTAAATTTTCCTGATTTTACAAATGATTTTAACAAAAGGCTTAATTCAAATAAATTCAAAATAATTTAAATAAATTCCAAAAAATTCACAAAATTGTAAAATGCATAATAAATTTAATAAATGCAAAAATTAGGATGTTACAGCCGGCCTGAGCTGAGTGAGGCAAGCAGAGAGCAGGCGGTGCAGTAGGATAGTGGTGTCGATGAATTCTGGATACAACACGTGAGGCTTGTCCGACCAGGGAGGGAGGAGGGAATCGAGACACATCGGTGGCCAGACGAGTGGAGGCCGGAGGGAGGCTGGATCCGAGAGTGGGCCGTGGAGGATGGATCTAGAGGCCAAGGTGGAGCTCGTGGCGGCGCTGCGAATGGGGCCGGAGGGGAGGAGCTCGAAGTGGAGGTGGGAGAAGCCGGATCTTGAAGGGGAGCCATCGAGGCGACGGCCAGGCGGGTGGAGGGCTGGAGAGGAGCTCGGAGCGAAGGCGGAAGAAGCCGGAGGGGAGGAGCTTGGAGCAGAGGCGGGGAGACGAGGGGAGATGAGATGAGGGGAGATTGGTCACTGGTCGAGTCGGGCTAGGGCTTAGAGTAACAAAGTATCGATAAAGTATCGAGCCAAACGAGTTAAATGAGTTACTCGTAAACTCGCTCGATAAACTCATTTTCTTAACGAGTTCATATCTCAGCTTGGCTCGACTCGTGTCCTTGAGCGTGTCCTTGAGGCGCTCTGCACGTGCCTCCCATGATCTTGATCTGGCGCTAGTAGCGTCCTCTTGGAAGAAGGACCTCTTCGTATGTCCCGCCCCTGTGGTAAGCACCCAACCCTTATGGTCAAGCTTCCCGATAGTTGAAGACAGGATGTCCTTCGACCCTTGGCTCAGAAATGTCCCCTGCTCTTTCTGCTGGCTTACCTCCTCCTGCAAGAAGTGAGTACAAATTAGATATAAAATACAACCGAAAGGGTCAACTACAATGTACTAAGTTAGATATCTTACGATTGTGGAGACAACGCGCGCGATCGCGGGGTTTGGAACTACTAGTCGCCCATCGGAGATTTTCTTCATCCTAGCTAATACCCTCTCGTGTGCCCACTCCTCACATATGTGGCAGTAAGGCATCACCGTTCCGGAGTTCACGCGCTCCTCAGCTAGTCGTGTCTACTCTGCCTTCTTCCCTTCATAGCCGGCGAAAACGAGGTGGTGCGCATGTGTATTCTACCTCTGGATAGCGATGTTCTTCTCTCTCAGCTCCTCCGCCTCGGGCGTAATTTTCATCCTTGTGAACTCCTCTGAAACATCAGGAGTCACAAATGGATACCTCTCGAATGGAGTACGGCCTTTCAGTATGTACTCACCGTGCATGAAGACCCTGAAGTGCCTCAAAGCCACACCCATTATCTTCAAGGCGTACCGCCTCGCATTGCTTTCATCTTCCTCTTGTATAATCCATTTGCCCTTAACTTCGTCCTACAGCCGATTCTTCTGCTCGGCGCAGACTTCCTTCCTCTATTCCTTAACCATGATCGGTACTCTCTTCCTCACCAATTGGCCGATAAAAGACCGGTAGCGCCCCTTGTACTTGGGAGGACCGGGCAAACCCCCGTGGCATTGAAGTGGAGAACCTGCGGCGTTCTCCCTATGACCCCTTTATTCGTTCCTCAGGCCTTGCTCACTTTACTCGGCCCCTCAACATTTGGAACCTTGCTCGGCCCATCAGCAACACCTTCTATTTTGTCTGGCGATGAGCCGATGCTCTCTACTTACGACATTTCGAATATGTATATCTGATATGGTCATATATTTCACTGAGAGAAAGCAAATCATGTAAATCATACGGATAATTCATAGCATAACAGATTGAGAGACCATGTGGAGTTTTACTCTTGATGGTGATGAGTTATTGACATCATTTAAGCATGGGTGCTTAGGTTTGAGGTTGATTTGAAGTCTATTTTGAATTTTGAAGCATTTGGAGAAGTGTCTAGAAATTGCGGTGCTACCGGCCATTAGGCCGTTGTGATTTTTCCAGATGGCTAATTTTTGGGATTTCTTGGAGGGCGGTGCTACCAGCCCTGAGGGCTGTAGCACTAGCCCTTATGAGCGAGAATGAACTAAAATTTGTGATTTTAGGAATATAATTGCATATCTTTTTGGACATTGCTATGTGATGGGTATTTCTTATCTTTGATGGTCGCAGGACGACGATGCTAGGTCATGGTGAGGCGGTCCAGACGGTCGAGAATCGCCGGAAGATGATCGAAGACGAAGTCATAACAAACCAAGAAGACAAGGAATGGATGAGATGCTAACTTGGGGCAACTCAGATCAAGGAGGGAGCTTTGAAAAGCATGCAAAAACCCAATATAGTTGTTAGGTTTCGAGTTAGCCCATGTATGGCTGTGTGAGTGAGTCAATCCTAGCCCTTGATATGTTCCTTAGGGTTGAAGGAACTCATCTAAGGGTAGAGCATGGCTCAAGAGTAGTATAAATAGAGGGGTAGGGGTAGCTCTCTCCTCTTTGAAGGTTTTAGAGGTTTTTGTGCTCCTTTAAGCTTTGTCCACTTTGTTGTGTGGCTTTGTAAACCTCCCTTCTAGAAATGTAAGTTTAATTTCCTCAAGTCTAAATTTATTTTACACATTTACATTATGCTTTAAATTCCGCAATTTACACTCTTCCAATTTACCTTCCGCACATTTGGATTTGCCTCCTCTCCTTCTAAATGCTTGTGGATTTTGTGCCGAGGATGTATGATTGATGGATGAATCTTCTTTAGACCATATCCCGATCATCTAGGTAAATCTTGTATTCTTCCTTGCAAGAAACCGATATTTTGCTCTTTAGAAGATCATTCTTGGAAGATTGGGTTTTTAGTGTTCTTGACTTGTGCTTTTGTTTGCTTTGACGTGTGGGAGGCTATCCAAGATCATCTTGATCATCAAAACCCCACGAGCAAGTACAAGATCAAGTTTTTGAGTTTTTGCTCTTACTTAGTGCATTCTTCCTTCGATTCGAAAAATGTCGGAACTTTGACGTCAATCTCTTGGATTGAAGGTTGGAATAGGTATCTGAACTCCATACGAAGGTGCATGCCAAGTTTCATGAGTTTTGTACCAACCGATCAAAAGTTTCATCGTTTTTGCTTTTGAGTGCGTGCTGATTTTTCCCTACTGTTCTTGAGGGCAGTGCTACCACCCCAAATCCGGTGCTACTCGGGCCCCAGTGGTAGCACCAGCCATACAGGGCTTGTTGCTCCCTCTATTTTCGCTCTTTTTGATTGTTTCGTGTGAGGACTTGGTCGGAGTGTTTTGAGTGGAAAAATTATAATTTGGGATCATTCACCCCCTCTGATCGTCATCTCGGTCCTTCACAGATTAACAGATTAATGGATGATCTTAAAGAAACGTCGATCTGTTGACCAGCTAAGCACGTACCAACGATAACTCCTAATCTCTAATTAGGTTAGGTCCTAATCCCATTCGAGGAGATGTGGTTTGGGCAAGTTCCTAAGCTGTTGTACAACTCCAGAGAAAATTTCGGCAACATCCCCCCGATGTTCTCCAAATACACGTCTCGACAATAGGTCACGCGGGTATGTATCCGAAGAACATTAAGAAGATGCTGCCGAAACTTTCTCTAAAGTTATACAACAGTTCAAGAACTAGCCCAAACCACATATCCTCGAACTGTCAAAACAACATAGACAATTCGAGACTGGTTGCTTATAAATATGCTATTTCAACATATTTATAAACAAGCACCCTCGAACAGGATATGTAAGTTACGCAACCTAAACTCTAACATTGATCATATTACGACAACTATTTAAAGTAAAAAACCATTGTAACGACATTGATCATATTACAGTAACAATAAAGACACCAGAGGGTCTTGGAAATAATGCAACAACTTTTGACATGGTAATAGAAACAAACATTACAAGTCAGAAACAATGAGACATGATTTACCCAAGATAACCAATTGTTTATTGTGTGAAGCTGGCATTTTGTCCCATGCCTGGTTGTACAGCTATCTCCACATGCATAAAACAGTTGCTGATTAAATCCTACATGCTTCCTGTTTCTTAAAACACGACACAGGAAACATACTCTCGGAAGGTTGTGTTTCAAATGCATGCCTACGGTGCAACATAGGTAAATAATTCATTACAAAGTAATTAAAGAGATTATCAGAGAAAAGCAAGACAGTGAGTCTATTATTGTGCAGCCTGACCACAGCTTGAATATTACATTATGACAAGATCTTTACATTACAGCCTGGCACCTAGATGTTTACCCTTTATCAAAACTTGTCGGATTGAATCATCAACAGCTCTCTTCCTGGCTTAAAGTGTAGAAGAAATTAGATTTTATTCCTTTTTCTAAAGATAAGAGTAATACAACATCATTTGATTCAATCATGTGTGAACATTTGTACTATATTGCATTGATCGGTTCCTTTCTTAATCGATGGTTTTCCCGTTCCCTGATTTGCATATCCTTTTCCTGCAATTGGTTTTTTAAAGTAAAAACATGCATGCACCTTCCAGCATTCATAAGCAAGCTACACACCCAAATTCCAGCAGGGCACATCACACTAGACAACCATCCAGCAAGGCAGCGACCAACCAAACACTCCAAAAAGATTAGATCAAAGCAAAATTCGACAAAAGCAAGCAAGCTGGAGCTGCATTTCACATCTAACAGGCAGCGATTAAATGTTGGACATCAAAGAGGTACAACGCATGTAAGCTACCGCAGAAATTTTCCACATCTATATTATCAAAACTTGTTACCACGGCCACTCAGGTTCACTGTTACAAAATGTGTAGGCACAGCAAAGAACTAATAACCAGAGCTAGGGTTTGTGGGTCGCGGGGACCAATTTATTACATACATCAAAAGAGTCCATACCTCAATTAAGTAATAAAAGACACAATAAATATGTTTGTACACTAATTAAAGACATACCTGAGCTAGGGTTTGTGGGTCGTAGGGAGTTGAGGGAAGCCGGAGGAAGCAGTTCGGGCCAGTGCGGACCAACCGGGGAGTTGAGGGAAGCCGGAGGAAGCAGTGCGGTGGGAGGCCAGAGGAGGAGGAAGAGGGAGGCCGGAGGCCGGAAGAGGAGGAGTGGAATCGGAGGCGAGGGAGCTAGTGGAGAGGAAGAGTACTGGAATCGGGCCAGGAAAAGAAATGGAAAATTTCGGCTGTCGGCTGGTTAAATGGATGTGAGTCATGTGACTGCCTTATCTCAATCGGTTTCCAACCGAACCGATAGTTCTAGAAAATCAATCACAGTCAGTTTTGTCTTGAAACTGACACAAATATGTAAACAAGCACAATCGGTTTTAAAGAAAAACTATACAAATTGAAATACTCATCACTATCGGTTTTAAATAAAACCCGACACAAATAGAAAAAAAGATTACTATCTGTTTTAAAACAAAACCGATACAAATTACAAATCTCATCACTATCGATTTTCAATCAAAACCGACACAAATAGCCAGTGTCATCACTATCGGTTTTAAATCAAAACCGACACAAATAGCCAATCAATACTATCTGTTTTAAATAAAAACCGACACAAATAAAAGTCATCACTACTGGTTTTCCATACAAACTAATAGAAAGACCATAACAATCACAAATCAGGGGAAAGCAAAGGTAAAGTCTGAATTTTCACCATTTGATCAAAGAGAAAAAATATCATAACTTTTTAAAACATAGTTGAAATTATTTAAATTTTTGCAAAAATATACTTTGCAATACTACAAAACTTTTCCAAAAAAGAATTTTTGAAAAAAGAGTCAGCATTGAAAAGATATGCCAAATTCCACTTTATAGGCATGGTTTTTGCTTAAAGAGTACAAAAGTCAAAACGTTTTCAAATAAAGTTTAAGTTTTTTGAAAAATTTTAGAAATGAACTTTGGACTATTAGAAGCTTTTGCAAAAAGAATTTCCTCAAAAAGAATTTTCTTTCAAAAGATATGACAAAATACGCTTAGTAGGCATAAAGAAATGACAAAAAATCCGATCTGAGAGGTGAAACTTACAAAATGCTAGAATATGATCTATATGGGTCAACACTAGTATTTTAGCTAGTTTCAAAAATAAATAACTTTGAATCAGTTGGTCTTTTGAAAATCTTTTAAATACGAGAATTGTTAAGAATGACCAACTCTATGTTTTTCGTTTTGGAGCTATTTTAAAAATCATTTTACAATTAATTCTAACAAAAAATCTTTTGAAACTGATTTTTTTATAGTACCAACATTCGAAGAAATTAATTCTATCATTCATCTCATGTATATCACAATGTTCCATGCCATATGGCAATCTTACAATTTTATCCAAATAAACGGCACAATAACAGTAACGGTCGTTAAACCAAATAAATGGCTTGATAAAATGAACAAACATTAAAATAGTTCCTTCATTTACAATACAGCCCTTCTTGATGATCTATGTGTATGTAATTTGTTCCATGTGTGTCGTCGTCACCGCTAAGACATGCCCCATCTGCAAACGGAGGTATTTCATCGAATTGGTTGTACTTTCTTCATCTACGATATTAACTCCAACGATCCGCCTCTTCCTTGAAGGACGACGTGCAACCTTGGATTGGCCGGATCACTCACGTAGAAGACTTGATTTGCTTTCTTTGCAAGGACGAACGGTTCATCTTTGTAGTCTAGTCTATTAGGATCCACAAGAGTAAAACCTCTCTTTCGAGTAATAATGGAAATTGGTATATTCCGTAATCGAGTTTCCAAATTTCTTATCATCCTGTTGTATGAGTTTATTGCGGTTGAGGATCCTCCTTTCGAGTGATCATCAGAAAAAAAACATCTATGCTCACATCACTATTTTGGATAGTACTGTTTGCATCTTGACTCTCAGTGTAAAAGGTGTAGCTATTAATATCGTACCCCTGCCATATTTGTACATTAAATTTTGGTCCTTTAGCCAACCATTTGACATCTTTACTCATGAAGACCTTAGCCTTTTCTTTGAACCATGTGAGAAATTGATCGTTGTGTTCTCGCGTGATGGAAAGCTCATCCATATGTGGATTCTCTTCCCATAATATCAACTTGTGCTGCTTGATGTACGGATGAACTTCTGCACTGTGCTGCAAGATTATCAAATAAGCTTTATAATACATATCAAACCATGGACTCGTTAGTTTGGACCCAATGGTTCCTTTGCTACCAAGTCTGCCCTCGTGACGAGATATAAGAACACCAATTGCTTGTCTTTTACCTAGATAGTCCATGCAGAACTCAATAACCTCTTTAGTCCCATAACCTTCAACAATACTACCCTCAGACTTCGACCGATTCCTCACGTATGACTTTAATATGCCTATGTACCTGTCGAACGGATACATATAACGTAGGAATGTGGGTTCATATATCTTAATCTCTCTAACAATGTGAATAACAAGGTGGACCATGACGTCAAAGAATGACAGGGGAAATGCATCTCAAGTTGACATAGAGTCTGCACTACCTCACTCTATAAGTTGTCTAGCACATCGCAGTCGATAACCTTGCAAGAAATTATATTGAAGAAATAACATAGCTTCGTGATTGCCAGTCTGGCATCCTCTGGCAGAATATTTCTGATTGCAACAGGGAGTATTTGGGTCATCAAGACATGGTAGTCGTGGGACTTCATACCAAGCAACTTCAAATCATCTATGGACATAAGCTTCTAAATATTTGCGGAGTAGCCTGATGGAATTTTAATACCTTGGAGACACTTGTATAGGTCTTCTTTCTCCTACTTGGACAAGGTGTAGCATGCAACGGGGATGTACGGATTTTTTCCATCCTCCTCTATCACTGCAAGCTTAGGCCTGATTCCCATATAGGCCATGTAACATCCCAAAATTCATCTAAATATTATTTTATTGTCATTTGTGCATTTTATGTTTTTCTGGAATTTAATTGGATTTTTTCTGGATTTATTTGAATTATCTTTAAGTTTGGAATATTGACCTTTTGTTAAAACTATTTAAATTTTTGCAAAGTTAAAATAAAGATTTGCCGAAAATATTTTATTGGAGTCCAGAATGTCTCAAAGTATTTTTGAGATTTTTCTTGGATTTTTCCTAATAGTTTTATTACCTAAAACAAATTAAATAAATTTCTGTAATTGTTTTTAAATAAAAAAATTCTTTTAAATCCGTGTGAACGAGAGCGGCGGCCCACTCATCGTATGCGGCCCACCCGTTTCGTGAAACCCTAACCTTAACCCGCCACCGTTGGATCGAGATCCAACGGTACGTGTTTCGCCAGCGTCGACCGCTCGCCGCAGTCGTTGGATGGGAGCCGCGTGGACGCTCCAGAGGAGGCCGCGTCACCTCTCCGTATCGCCGCCGGAGTCCGCCGCCGCCATGCAACCAACTTCGAAATCCGCGTTGCGCACGCCTCCCCGTGCGCCTATTTAAGGCGCCGCCGCGTGCGCTGAAACCCTCACCCCGCGCCGCACCCGTTGATCGATTCTCGCACGCCGAGATGCCCTCGCCTACCCGTGCGAGCTCGCCGGAGTTGCCGAAGCCCCCGCCGTGGTTTCGCTCGTTTCTTGCGATCGCCACGCCGCCCCGAGCCGTCTGCGATCCCGATCCGTGACCGCGGGACCGTGGCGCACCTTCCTCGCTGCTCCTCGCCACGGATCGTCACAAAAACGCCATCGTCAACGTCGTCTTCTCTGCTGCCGGTGAAGCTGCGCGCGCCGACGCCATTTCCGGTTCAAGCTCTCGGTAGCTCGATCTTCGTTTGACGCTCCGGATCGTGCCGCGTGGGTAAGCGTCTTGGGTACCAGTAGCCGTCGGATCCAAATCGGGCGATCGAGCCGTAGCTGCGTGTCCCTTTGCCCAGCGTCGTTCGATCGGGCCTGTGTGCGTCAGATCGCACCGGCGCCGCGACCAATCGCGTGCCGCCGTGTGTCGGGCGCAGAACCGAAGCGCCGTGGACCACGTCTGCGGTGGACCAGAGGCGTCCCGTGGACCGAGTCCATGGACCGGAGCTACGTGTCACGCGTCGGTTAGTCTAGGCCAGGGCTGACATCATGCTGACGCAGTAATCTATTTTTCAGTATAAGAATAATTCAATTAATTCTGATTTTCTAATTTTTGTAATTTCAGTATTTAGTCCAAACTTCAAAAGGCTATATCTTTTGCATCTTAACTCGGATTTGAGTGATTCAAATTTCTAAAAATTTGTAAAATTGAGATCTATTTAATGGTGAATTTTAATTGATTTTTGGAGTTCATTTGCTCTCTATTTTGGTATTTATTTGCTTTTCTCCTTCGGTACGGCGTAGACGTTGAATTGTGTGACGCTTGGAGGAAGATCCAACAACTCAAGAGCAAGCTCCAGATCAAGATCAGGACCTATTCCAAGGCAAGTTGTGCTTTGATCATGTTGAACCCATGTTTGTAAAATTGCTTTAATTGTTTTACCCTATTGCATATTATTTCAAGTATATAGTTGTTTCAAATTAAATTGGGCTTAGCTATTATACCAAATTGATCTATACCCTACCCTGTCATCGTATGCCATGATCTTTTGTCACCCTAGTTTGGTTCAATATAGTTGGTTAGTAATGATAATCAACATGGATGGTTAGACCGTATTAGTTGCTTAGCCATGCCACGTCATCACATGTGTTCGAATCATTAATAATTAATCTTGATTAATGGAATATGGAACAATGTTATGAACTTGTGTGTCATGTGGGATCACACGATGAGATTGAGTTGTTTATGGCGAGTCATGTCACGCAACGATGTTGAATTGTTGATGGCACGTGGTGCTTGGTAATCAACTTGGGTGATATTCACTTAGATTGGGGCAAGTGACAAGGGACGAGTATGCCAAGGTGAGCCCGATAGGCAGAGGGTATGTGGATGTCTTGCCCTGATCACTCTAAGGACTTAACCTTGCAAGCCTTTGACCTGAGTCAATCATGCAACCACATGTCTGGTATGGGCCAGCCTAGTTGATTAATTTGCGATGTCTTAGCTTTGGTACTATCTGAAGAGGAACGCGGTATGCTACGCTAGCAAAAAAAAAAACTACCGTGAAAACAGAAAGCTACTCGCAAGAAGGGGATCATAGATAAGATTACCACTAGACGCGCAGTTGCGGAATCCTTCGCGCGTCGATGTAGTGGATCGTCCTCGCCGCAGTCGTTGCGTCGATGTAGTGGATCGTCCTCGCCTTGCCGTGGATCGTCCTCCCACGCCGCAGTCGCAGCAGCGTCACCGCAGTAGTCCACACGTCCAGAGATGGAACACCGTGCGTCGGTGTGCAAGCACCTGGTCGCTCGGCAGGGGCAGCGAGAGGAGTAGGCTAGGGTTTCGAGTGAATCACTCCTAAACCGTGGAAAGCACACCTGCGCCTCCCTCCTCCCTCCTTATATAGCCACGAGATGAAACCTAAACTAGGGCCCATCGTGCTAAGCCCACGAGGTTCATTAATTACGGATCCAATCCAAATCAATGCGTCTCAGCCCATTAAGTGTGTGACCCTGCAGGTTCACGTACGTTTGGACGTGGATTCGGAAAACTCCTTTTCAATCCAATAGTTGGTAGTGGCTTCTTGCAAAGTATGCCAACTCCCAAATATACTATGATCAAATCGGACAGAACCTATCAAAAGTACTCATGTAATAATCCCTTTGCCAAGTATATGAAGATTGATCTCAAGGCGAGAAGCATGTCATCCTTTGATGATTCAATCCATCTCTCGATCCGTGATATATTAATAAGTTGTGATTGACTCCTCAATCACGGCATGGCCATGCACTTCCTTAATCATATCACACGAGTGGCCTTGTCATATATCTCCGTTTCATTGGAGTGGCAAATTCCATCTTGACTGCTCACTTCCCTCTGCACGTTTCATAGTAAACATGAAAGTTACCTTTATAACTATCCGGTTAGGAAGTAGTGTTTGATAGCCCCAAGGAAAACTATTACACATGTAGGGAATATGACAATCTCAGGTCTAAGGATCATACATCTACTAGGTATGAGATACACTGATGACACATAAGAATGAAACATTCTCGTAGTGTCCATTGCGGGTCTATCTAACCATCCACAATGTATAGATGATATCTCCATATCCCATGATCTATGAAGCATGATCATCGATCACTACATGTGCTGATCTATTCATCGTTGTCCTATACGATGATATCCGATCAGAGATATTTATCGAATTACATCATTAAGTAAAGAGCTTCATAAGCAAGTCACATACTTGTTGATCAATATAATGATATACATTCATTGGACCAATAATCATATTATTATTCATAAAACATAGTCATGTTACAATCATCTAAATGATTGCCTCAAGGGCATAACACTAACAATCTCCCACTTGCACTTGAGTCAATCAATTAAGTATCTAATACCAATAGACCTTGTGTGCGCCTCATGCTTAGGCTGTGGCAGTGGCTTTGTCAACGGATCGGCCACATTGGCTTTCGTATGTACTTTGCATATTCTCACGCACCTCTATCCACAATCTCGCGAATAAGGTGAAAGCGACGGAATATGTGTTTAGACTTCTGATGTGATCTAGGCTCTTTTGCTTGTGCAATGGCACCACTATTATCACAATAGATGTCCATTGGACTAGAGGCACTAGCGACCACACCAAGCTCTGTGATAAACTTCTTAATCCACACGCTTCCTTTGCGGCCTCCGGCCGCAATGTACTCCGCTTCATCGTAGAGTCGGCCACCGTGTTTTGCTTGGAACTCTTTCACCATCGCTCCTCCATTAAGTGTAAACACAAACCCGGATTGTGATCGAAAATCATCTTTGTCAGTTTGGAAGCTTGCATCGGTGTAACCCTTTGCAACCAGATCTTCCTCACCTCCAAAACAAGGAACATACCTTTAGTTCTTCTCAAGTACTTGAGGATATTTTTACGGCTATCCAATGACCATCACCAGATCCGCTTGGTATCCGCCGTGACACTTAGAGCATATGAGACATCGGCGTACAGATCATGGCATACATAATAGACCCAATAGTGAAGCATATGGAATCTTGCTCATCTGTCTCGCTCATCGATGTCGAAGGACACCGATTCTTGCGAGATCGATGCCATGTGACATTGGCATGAAACCTCTCTTGGATTCATGCATATTGAACCTTTTCAATATCTTGTCAATGTACGTTTCTGACTTAATCCAATTAACCTTTTGATCTATCTCTATAGATTTTATGCCCAAGATATAGCATGCTTCTCCCAAGTCCTTCATTGAGAAACTCCTTTTCAATGAAGTCTTAACATCTTCAAGCATAGGAATGTCACTCCCGATCAATAATATGTCATCCACATACAAAATCAGAAATACAAGTGAGCTCCCACTAGCCTTCTTGTAAACACAAGGCTCTTCTTCATTTTTGATAAAGTCAAAACCTTTGACTACTTCATCAAAACGAATGTTCCAACTCCGAGATGCTTGCTTTAACCCATAAATGGATCTTTGAAGCTTGCATACCCTTTTAGCATATTTAGGATCAACAAAACCTTCAGTTGTATCATGTATACATCCTCGTAAAGATTCCCATTAAGGAATCTTGTTTTGACATCCATCGCCATATTTCATAATCAAAATATGCAAAGAATAGCTAAAATGATCCGACAGACTTGAGCATGGCTACGGTGAGAAAGTTTCATCATAGTCAACTCCTTGAACTTGTTTGAAACCCTTTGCCACCAACCGTGCCTTATAGATCTGAACATTTCCATCTACGTCTATCTTTTCTTGAAAATCCATTGCACTCAATGGTTTTACACCATCGAGAGTCGACCAAGTTCCAAACTTGATTGTCATGCATGGATTGAATTTGGATCTCATGGCTTCAAGCCATTTTTGGAGTTTGGGTCCATCATTGCTTCTTCATAAGTCGTGGGCTCATCATTGTCCAACAATAATATGTCACTCCCATATCTTATAGGTACATGACGTGGCCTCCCGACCTCACGTAATGGAGTCTCTTCCACAAAGTTGTACAACACTTTGTACATCTTGTGAAGGTTCGATGGTAGCTTGAACATATTCATGTGATTCTCGAACTTCATCAAGATACACATCACTCCTACTGATTTCTTTTGAAAGAAACTCTTTCTCCAAAAGACACCATTTCGAGCAACAAAACTTTGTTCTCGTTTCTTTTGTAAAAGTAATATCCTTTTGTTTCTTTAGGATACCCCACAAAAAGCATTTTTCCGATTTAGGTGCGAGTTTATCGATTGTAAACGTTTTACATAAGTCTCACATCCCCATATCTTGAGAAATGACAACATGGGTCTTCTCGATCCATATCTCATATGGCATCTTCTCAACGGATTTTGATAGGACCCTATTCAAAGTGAACGCAATTGTCTCTAGAGCGAAACCCCGGAAGGATAATGGCGGATCTGTTTGGTGATCATTGACCGAACCATATCTAATAAAGTTCGACGCGTCGTTCGGACACGCCATTCCATTGAGGCGTTCCTGGCGGAGTAAGTTGCGGAACGATTCCACATTGCTTTAGATGATCACCAAACTCTTGGCTCAAGTATTCGCCACCACGATCGGATCGTAAGTGTTTTATTGTTTTGCCAAGTTGATTTTGTACTTCGTTCTGAAACTCTTTGAACCTTTCAAAAGTTTCAGATTTATGCCACATTAAATAGATATATCCATATCTACTGAAGTCATCGGTAAAAGTTACAAAATCTTCAAACCCACCCCTAGCGATCGAGCTCATTGGTCCACATACATCCAGTATGTACTAGGGCCAATAATTCACTTGCTCTCTCAATAAAACTGTGAAAGGGCTTTTGTCATCTTGCCAAGTAAACAAGATTCACATGTTTCAAATGATTCAAAATCAAATGAGGTTAGAAGTCCATCACCATGGAGCTTCTTCATGCGCTTCTCATTTATATGACCTAAGCGACAATGCCACAAAAAGGTAGGGTTCAAATCATTAGGCCGATGCCTTTTTACATTAATATTATAGACAGGTTTTTCTTTGAGTTCAAGGACGTACAACCCATCCACCATGGGGCAACGACCATAATACATATCATTCAAAAATATCGAACAAACAAAGTTCTTTATTCTGAAATCATAACCTTCATGTTCCAAACAAGAAGATGAAATAATGTTTCTACTCAAAGATGGAACAAAATAACAATTATTAAGTTCTAAAACTAATCCTGAAGGCAAATGCAATGGGTATGTGCCAACGGCAAGACCAAAGAACTCTTGCTTTATTCCCACGCCAAGATCCACTTCTCCTTTTGCCAAGTCTCTACTCTTTATCACCGCAACGAATTGCAAATGTGAGCAACCGAACCGGTATCATATACCCATGAGTGAGTGAAGAAGTAGCAAGATTAATTTCTATAACATTAATACGAAGTGGAAACCACATTTCCATTCTTCTTATCTGCCAGTACTTTTCGCGATTCGTTTCCAATGCCCCGATTTCTTGCAATAGAAGCATTGGGTATCGAGTTGAGGGCCAACTTTAAGCTTCGAAGCTTAGTTTTGAGGCTTGCGATCTCATCTTGAGCCTTGCCCTTGCCCTTGCTCTTTCCGTTCCCCACCTTTAGCCTTCCTCTTTTGAAAGCGGTTGTTTTCGAACCATCATCACATGATTGGGTTTTTCTTAATGCTTTCCTCGCAGCCTTGAGCATCCCATGTAGCTCGGTTAGGCTCTTCTCCATGCTATTCATATGAAAATTCATAATGAATGGCTCAAAGCTCTGAGGCGTAGACGGAGAATAACATCTGTGGCCAAACCGAGGCTAAGGGAAACTCAAGTTTTCCAATCTCCCAATGTAACCAATCATCTTGATCACATGAGGATCGACCGATGCCTTGACCAACTTACAAGCAAATAAAAGCTTTGAGATACCATACCTCTCAGCTCTTGCTTGATTCCCAAACATGCCCTTCAAGCCCACAATCATATTGTAAGCATCCTGGTCCTCATATTGCTTTTGGAGCTCGAGTCCATGGTGACTAGCATGAGACAGTGACCTCTGAAGCATTAACATGCTTTTCATATTCAACCTTCAAATTATGAGCGGATTTTCTACGGGTTCATCAGAATTGGATTCTCTAGAACATAGTCCTTTTCATGTTTGAGAACAATTCTCGGTTGCGATACCAATCAACAAAATTAGTTCCATTCAGTTTTTCCTTTCCAAAACCGATCTCAAAGCAAAACCAGTGTAGCAGGAGTAGGAGAAGGTGCCATTGAACTACAACAAAAACATGCAAAGATTCTAAGCACTATGTTTATGTAAAACTTTTATTAAACTTTTAATTAAAGACACTTCTATTTTATGTCCTTTTATAGACACATAGTGAGTATTCAAGATCCATATTCATCAAACACTAGTGAGCTTTGGCATCACTACTAGAAATTTAATGACATAGGTAAGCAACACCTTTGCTAATTACATCATATGTAACTCTTGTTTGTTGAGTATGAAAACAAGTAATGAATGCCTCCATCAACTTGACTCATGGCCAGTCAACCTGCCCCAAGGGCTCACATGAGGGAGGAGCACTTCCGTATTCGGGTGCCAATTAAGAAACCCGCCTCATGTGTGTTTTCCTAGACACCACTTGTCTTGTATAGGTTCCTTCATTCTCAAATCAAATCCCAACCACTTATGTCCTCAAGCCCAAAACCGTTTTGATAGCTTGATTAAATCTACCATTGTTATGCGTGATGTGTCCAACACATCCCAATCATCTATTGAGATAGCCATTGATATACTACTTTGGCAAATCATATCAATAACGATCTAAATTCTTGATAGGTGCAACAATTGGATGGACAATTTGATTTAAAATTTTTAACTATAGGGATGAACAAAGATTACTATGAACATGGCATCACATGCAATGAGCATAAAGAAAATAGCAAGGATTAAACACACATCCACAGAAAATCAAAATAAGCTGTGAAATAGCATGGCCCTTAGCATTAAGATCTCCATTATCATGCTTGTTTGTTCACCTAGCCACCTTGCTTGATTTGTTCATCTAGCCATCTTGCTTGATACCATCGTCTTCATCATTATGGATGCAACTCCTTACAACTTTTGATAATGAATTTTACATGAGGGTTTGAAGCATCACAAGTCGATACGCAGGTCGTTATACAATTTAAATAGCCTTATGGCTTGACACGGCACGCAGGCCATGTGGAAATTACATGCATCACATACACATAGGCCATACCATTTTACATAATTCCTGCAAAAGCGAGTTAAACAAAAGCAACCCTACGACTCAAGGTCCGAGGGCGGCGCCCGCTGCAGGTCCAAGGCGGCGCTCCAGGGTCCAGGCGAGCCCACGCGTGATCTTCGACATTGGAAAACACCTCAAAATTTCCACGGATCAACCAGATTGACCCAATCCGATCTAACATGATTGGCTTGGTCCCATATGGATACGTTTGAAACCACGATGGCGGTAACCCGACCGTAAGGATAACGTCGTACCATGAACGGACTCACCCAAATCAATATTGAATCATTTGCGCTACCATAGATCAACAGATTGACCCAATCCAACTCAATCGATTGGCTTGGTCCCATATGGATACGTTTGAAACCACGATGGCGGTAACCCGACCGGTAAGGGTAACGTCGTACCATGAACGGACTCACCCAAATCAAGATTGAGTCGGTTTGCACTTTCCTCAAACCGTAAACCGATCGATCTCATCGATGGCTGCCGTCACCAATTCATCACATGAACTGGCTGAACATGTAATAGATCCAATCTACTAACCTTATACACCATATGTGCACCATCCAGATCACAAAACTATACGAGATGGCTCTGATACCACTGAAGAGGAACGCGGTATGCTACGCTAGCAAAAAAAAACTACCGCGAAACCAGAAAGCTACTCGCAAGAAGGGGATCATAGATAAGATTACCACTAGACGCGCAGTTGCGGAATCCTTCGCGCGTCGATGTAGTGGATCGTCCTCGCCGCAGTCGTTGCGTCGATGTAGTGGATCGTCCTCGCCTTGCCGTGGATCGTCCTCCCACGCCGCAGTCGCAGCAGAGTCACCTCAGTAGTCCACACGTCTAGAGATGGAACACCGTGTGTCGGTGTGCAAGCACCTGGTCGCTCGGCAGGGGCAGCGAGAGGAGTAGGCTAGGGTTTCGAGTGAATCACTCCTAAACCGTGGGAAAGCACACCCTGCGCCCTCCCTCCTCCCCTCCTTATATAGCCACGAGATGAAACCCTAAACAAGGGCTCATCAGCGTGCTAAGCCCACGAGGTTCATTAATTACGGATCCAATCCAAATTAATGCGTCCCAGCCCATTAAGTGTGTGACCCTGCAGGTTCACGTACGTTTGGACGTGGATTCGGAAAACTCCTTTTCAATCCAATAGTTGGTAGTGGCTTTTTGCAAAGTATGCCAACTCCCAAACATACTATGATCAAATCGGACAGAACCTATCAAAAGTACTCATGTAATAATCCCTTTGCCAAGTATATGAAGATTGATCTCAAGGCGAGAAGCATGTCATCCTTTGATGATTCAATCCATCTCTCGTATCCGTGATATATTAATAAGTTGTGATTGACTCCTCAATCACGGCATGGCCAAGCACTTCCTTAATCATATCACACGAGTGGCCTTGTCATATATCTCCGTTTCATTGGAGTGGCAAATTCCATCTTGACTGCTCACTTCCCTCTGCACGTTTCATAGTAAACATGAAAGCTACCTTTATAACTATCCGGTTAGGAAGTAGTGTTTGATAGCCCCAAGGAAAACTATTACACATGTAGGGAATATGACAATCTCAGGTCTAAGGATCATACATCTACTAGGTATGAGATACATCGATGACACATAAGAATGAAACATTCTCGCAGATGTCCCATTGCGGGTCTATCTAACCCATGTTCTTCAACATGCGTCCACAATGTATAGATGATATCTCCATATCCCATGATCTATGAAGCATGATCATCGATCACTACATGTGCTGATCTATTCATCGTTGTCCTATACGATGATATCCGATCAGAGATATTTATCGAATTACATCATTAAGTAAAGAGCTTCATAAGCAAGTCACATACTTGTTGATCAATACAATGATATACATTCATTGGACCAATAATCATATTATTATTCATAAACATAGTCATGTTACAATCATCTAAATGATTGCCTCAAGGGCATAGCACTAACACTATTTTGGTCGGTGTGAGTTCCCGAGTTATGGAGTAATTCACATGGCGCAAGAGGGGGGCCCTGGATGTGGTAACCAGTCCCACCGGTGTTGAAACCTTAGCGGGTGGTACGGGGTTAAGCCAGCGCATTGTAAAGGCTTTGTTATAATCACTCGCCTTTGTGGTGTATGGTTGTATCGCGTGGGTAAAGTGCAAAACCTCTGCAGAGTGTGAAACTATTCGGATAGCGTGCTCGCGGTACTGAGCAATGCTCGGGAATTACAGTTAAGGGTTAGCTTAATTAAATGGACAACTTGGTTGGGATGGCAGAATGCCATGTGGAAGATGGAATTTGATTTAGGATTAGAAACTGGTTTACTTCAGAACTGCTGAATCTATGTACTATTGTTATTTGTTTTATAGTCTTTACAATCTATTTATTGTATTTGTTCATAAATGCTGCTTATTGCAAAATAGCCATGATAGCCTATCCATTGGAATAAGCCTTGCATATAGTTACATAGAATTGCATTCTGTGCACAACTTATTGAGTGCTTTAAGTACTCACTCTTGCCAACAACGAAAATCAACAGTTGAAGAATCTACACCTGTGTTGGAGGAGGAATTCCAGGAGGACGCGAGTCATTAGGGTCCGAGCCTTGTCGGTTGCTTGTGGTGGACTGATGAGCTATCTACGTTTTCTACTTTTCGCTGCTTAATTATTAGTTTATATTTCCAGTCTTGCCCTGCATGGCTTAATAATGTAAGTCGGTCATAAGATCATACACTTAGCTATATCAATAAATGAACTACTATTCCATTATCGTTGAGTATGATGCGATATGTACCGATGTTGAGCTGTGTGCACTAGCGTTGATCCTGGGACTAGTGCGGTAAACACAGTGGGTTCGAATCAGTGGATTCGGGTCCTTACAGGCCATGTCACGGCGAGCATTCACACCATCCTTTGTCTTTCCAGGTATGTTCAGGAGGATGCCAACCAAATTATCGCAAACATTCTTCTCAGCGTGCATGACATCAATAAATGCCGGATATCTAACTCCTTCCAGTATTGTAATTCCCAAAATATCGACCTCTTCTTTCAAATGGTCCTTGGACGAACAGATTTATGGTTCTTTCCATACTGAATATCGATATCATCCACGCATGAATATACTTGCCTTCCACACATAGGCTGCGGGGCCGAACGAACTTCCCTCTTTCCATCAAATTTGTCCTTATCTTACGGTATCGATGACTTCGAGGTAGAAACCTACGGTGACCCATGTACACAGTTTTCTTGGAATTCGGCAGCCACGAGTTCTCAGTCTTCTCTTCACAAATAGGACACTCTTTGGCTCCCTTCATATTGTAGCCCGCCAAATTACCAAAGGCCAAGAAATCATTTATGGTGCAAAATATCATAGCCCGTAGGGTGAAGTGTTCTCTTTTATATGCATCCCACACCGCGACCCCCTCGTTCCACAATTTTACTAAATCCTCGATCAGTGGTGCAAGGTACACATCAATATCATTTGTCGGGCTGTTTGGATCCTGAGATTAGCAATGACATCATGATATACTTCCGCTTCATGCACAACTAAGGAGGAAGATTGTAGATACACAACAGAACTAGCCAAGTGTTGTGACGACTGCTCATATTACCAAACGGATTCATTCCATCGGTACTCAATCCAAATCTTATGTTCCTCATCTCAGCACCAAACTCCTAATGTTTCCACTTGATGTTTTTCCATTGAGCTACATCAGTGGGGTGTCTCAGCTTGCCATCTTCCTTTCGAGATTCATAATGCTAACGCAACAATTTGGGATTTGCAAACAACCGCTCCAAACGGGGAATGATGGGCAAGTACCACAATACCTTGGCTGGTGCCCCTTTAATGACCTCTTCATCGTTGTCGTCCCGGCTCTTACGCTTCTTCTTTTGTTTATACAAGGGTAAATCACAAACTGGACAAACGTGCAGTTCCTTATGAGCGTTACGGTACAAGATGCAATCATTCGGATATATATATGTATCCTTTCTATTTCCATTCCTATGGGACATAGTAGCTTCTTTGCTTCATAAATGCTTGTTGGCAACTCGTTTCTCTCCTGAAGTACATCCGATAGAACTAAAAGTGCATTGAAAGTTGTATCTGTCCAACGGTGTTTTACCTTCAGTTCGAACAATGTAAGGACCGAACCCTACTTGGTATATTCCGCTTTGCTACCCGAGAACAACGGTTTGGCATAGTCTTCCATCAAGCTTTTAAACTTTTCAAACTCTCTTTCCGTGTAATTTCCCTCCACATCCCGCAACATTTGCTCTAAATTATCCTCCTCAAATATATCACGCTGCAAATCATCATCGGGTTCTAACATGTCTTCGTTCCGTACCGAAAGGGTACCTACTTGTCTCCCCGTGATGGATCCAACACGTGTAATTTCTCATGAAGCCACGTCAAATCAGGTGGTCTTCAATTTGAGCTGAGTTGTAAATCTTCTGAGATTGGTGCAATCAAAGCAAGAACAATATATGAAGTTTACACCCCTCTTCACCATGTCTTCTTCTGCAATTTTTTTGAACTCCTTAACAGCTCTCTAAAATTCAGTACTCACACGGTTTTTCTGATACATCCATTCTTCACGGTCCATATGTAATTAAACTACGCACAATAAATTAAAGAAAAAATGGAGCGACAGCTAGCTAGCTATTTCAAATATTGAGACATCATTTCATTACCTTTGCAAAATAGTGGATGGGTTCCAAGATATATAATTTTACTCTCGATGCCTTCTTCCCTAGTTAAGAGCTTCCAATTCCCTAGTTTGGAGACATACATTTAAAACATCAACAATGATATCAAATTACCTAATTAATGCAGTAGCTTGCAAATCTTTTGACTTCAATGAAACAAAATAAAGGTGCAAACATTAACAAAGTTGACGAATTGAATGATCTTAACGAAACATCTATCTGTTGACTAACTAAGTACGTACCAACGATGACTCCTAATCTCTAAATAGGTTAGGTCCTAATCCCATTCGAGGAAATGTGTTTCAGGCAAGCTCCTAAACTGTTGTACAACTCCAAATAAAATTTTGGTAGCATCTCTCCACTGTTCTCCAAATACATGTCTCAACAACAAGTCAAGGAGGTGTGTATCCGGAGAACACCAGGGAGATGGTACCGAAACTTTCTCTGGAGTTGTACAACAACTTAGAAATTTGTCCGAACCACATTTCCTCGAACTGTCCAAAAAAATGTGGACAATTCGATAGTGCTTGCTTATAAACATGCTATTTCAGCATATTTACAGACAAGCACCCTCGAACGGGAGTCGTAGGTTACGCAACCTAAACTCTAACATTCATCATATTATAGCAACAATAATTCTAGATTAACATCAGAGTACTACAAAAATAATTAAATGGATATGTGCTTGTCAAATAAAGGGTGTGAAATCTGATAGGATACACACAATTCCAGTGCAACCTATACTCTATTTGCGACATATTGAAATTACCTAGTGCAAATTGAAGGGGTTTGAAAGAATCCTCACATTTTGAATAAAACCACAAATGAGGAAAAATTGAGGGGAAATCTCCTTAAGCTAGGGCTTCAACTTTACCCTCTTAATACCCAACCTCGAGGATTTCAAAATTTCTCACTCAAGTATTGCTTCCAACCAGAATATATGGTGTTTTTTCAGATGACGGCTGGTTTTTTAGCCTCTGGAACAACAACAGAAGAGAGTTCAGCCCGAGGGTATAAATAACCTAGCAAGGCACATCACAATGGGTTCTCTAGAACCGATTGTGATGTGTTATGCACCGATTGTGATGCGCACATGCACATCACAATCGGTTCTTATATACATAACAATCGGTTCTAACCTGAGAACCAATTGTGATTATTATTAACACCCTCTCCTAAATCATCTATCACAATCGATTTTTCCTAAAAAGTTAAGAACCAATCCAGATGAAGCGATAGTGTTGTACCATTCTGTAGTAGTGTATCTTGATTTCCTTATTTTCTGGGATGCCCTTGTTTTTCTTGCTCTCCCCCTTTCTCTCGAAGTTGGATAGATTTCTTCTGAATAGCTTGTTCCTTTGGTTTAACTATGTTCTTCTTACGTTCTGATATCTTCACTTTTCTTTACTGATTTAGGGTTAGAATCGAAGACATTGAGCTTTGTAGAACTTCCCACATCTCAAGTTCATTCTTGGAATAATTGATGATTTGCCCTCATTTATTTGTGCCATTGATCATTTGCTCCGTGATGTCTCACTGACATGAAGGTCCTAGGGCCACATGTCAGTGAGACAAACAGGTGTAAGGACCCGAATCCACTGATTCGAACCCACTGTGTTTACCGCACTAGTCCCAGGATCAACGCTAGTGCACACAGCTTGACATTGGTACATATCACATCATACACAACGATAATAGAATAATAGTTCATTTATTGATATAGCTAAATGTATGATCTTATGACCAACTTACATTATTAAGCCACGCAGGGCAAGACTGAAAATATAACTAATGATTAAGCAGCGGAAAATAGAAAACGTAGATAGCTCATCGCTTCACCACAGTAACCGACAAGGCTCGGACCCTAATGACTCGTGTCTTCCTGGACTTCATCTTCCAACACAGGTGTAGATTCCTCAACTGTTGATTATTGTTGTTTGGCAAGGGTGAGTACTTAAAGCACTCAACAAGTTGTGCACAGAATGCAATTCTATGTATCTATATGTAAGGCTTATTCCAATGGATAGGCTATCATGGCTATTTTGCAATAAGCAGATTTATGAACAAATACAATAAATAGATTGTAAAGAATGTAAAACAAATAGCAATAATAAATAACTTCAAGATTTCTCAAGTAAACCAAGTTTCCAATCCTAAGTCAAATTTCATCTTCCATATGGCATTCCGCCATCCCAACCATGTTGTCCAATTAATTAAGCTAACCCTTAATCAGTAATTCCGAGCATTGCTCAATACCATGAGCACGGCTATCCGAATAGTTTCACACTCTGCAGAGGTTATGCACTTTACCCACGTGATACAACCAAACACCACCAAGGCGAGTGATTATAACAAAGCCTTTACAATGCTCCGCTTAACCCGATACTACCCGCTGAAGGTTTCAACACCGTGGGGATGGTTACTACATCCGGGCCCCTCTTGCGCCATGTGAATTACACCATAACTCGGAACTCACACCGACCACGATAGTACCAAAATTAAGACATTGCAAATTACTCAGCTAGGCTGGCCCATACCAGACATGTGGTTGCATGATTGACTCAGGTCAAAGGCTTGCAAGGTTAAGTCCTTAGTGTGATCAAGGCAAGACATCCACATACCCTCTGCCCATCGGGCCCACCTTGGCCTCCTCGCCCCTTGTCACTTGCCCCAATTTAAATTATCATCACCTCGTTGATTACCAAGCACCACGTGCCATCAACAATTCAACATCGTTGCGTGACATGACTCGCCACAACAACTCAATCTCATCGTGTGATCCCACATGACACACAAGTTCATAACATTGTTCCATATTCCATTAATCAAGATTAATTATCAATGATTCTGACACATGTGATGACGTGGCAAGGCTAAGCAACTAATACGGTCTAAACCTCCAATGTTGATTATAATTATTAACCAACTATATTTAACCAATCTAGGGTGACAATGGATCATGGCATACAATGACAAGGTAGGGTATAGATCAATCTGGTATATTAGCTAAGCCCAATCTAATTTGAAACAATTGTATATTTGAAACATATGCAATAGGGTAAAACAAATATAGCAATTTTATAAACATGGGTTCAACATGATCAAAGCACAACTTGCTTTGGAATAGGTCCTGATCTGGTTCTGGAACTTGCTCTTGAGTTGCTGGATCTTCCTCCGAGCGTCGCACAATTCAACGTCTACGCTGCATCAAGGAGAAAAGCAAATAAATACCAAAACAGAGAGCAAATGAACTCCAAAAATCAATTAAAATTCACCATTAAATAGATCTCAATTTTACAAATTTTTAGAAACTGGAATCACTCAAATCGAAGTTACGATGCAAAAGATATAAGCCTTTTGAAGTTTGAAATAAATATCAAATCGTAAAATCGAAATTCGAATTTAACAGATTTATTTTTATATCGAAAAATCGATTTATGACGCAAGCATGACGTCCTGCCGACGCCACCGCCCGAACGCCGGTGTCGACACATGTCCTCGGTCCATGGACTCACCACGAACCTCATCGGTCCACGCACCCGGCCCACGTGGTTTTGGGCCATCGACACGCGGGCCCCGACGGTGCCGACTTCGGCACCAAAGACGCTGCTACCCGACGTGCCACGCCCGGCGCCACGTCGCGCCCGGTCGACCGGCATCCACGTGGGTGACACACGGCGACGAATCGGCAATCCACGCCGACGGCCGGCACGAGCCCTAGGGTCGCTCGTCGGCGAGGTCGGTGGGTACTCACAGATGCGTCTTGCCGGCGGATCGATGACGCGGTCGCTTTCTTCCGAGGAGCTGAAACGATGGCGTATCGTTCTTTTCTTCGCCGGCGACGGCCTCCCGCGTTCCTCCTCCGGCGATGCTCCATCCAAACTAGCGCGCGCAGATGCTCAACAACCACGGCGGATCGCGCCAAGGCGCAGCCGCGATGGCTTGACAGCGGCGAATCGACGGTTCTTCGACGCGGCGGTGCTCGGCAAACTTCCACGAAATCACGACGAATCGACGGCGCTCTCACGGGCTAAACCTAGGGTTTGATTATTTAGGTATTGCGCACTGTGCTCGCTTTTATAGCGCTAGGACCGGCCGCCTTGCCCGATTGTTCATGAGTCCATGGCGGACACGGAGCAGTCCGACACGGACACGCGAAGACGATGACCGGATCGGCGACACGTGGCAAATCGGACGGCAACGATAGAACAGAAATCCCCAACCGGTACGCGTTGCGCTCAACCCTTCGATCTGGATCCAACGGCCGGGATAAAACTTCTAGAAAAAGGGCCGAACAGGCCACGCCGCTCCGGGCCGCTTTCGCATGGAAAATGGGCCAAGCCCACTACTGTTCATCCCGATTTTAAAGGTTTTCCAATTAAAATAATTGCTGAAGTTCATTTAATTTGTTTTAGGCAATTAAAGTATCAGGAAAAATCCCAGAAAAATCTCAAAAATACTTTGAGACATTCTGAACTCAAATAAAATATTTTTGGCAAAACTTTATTTTAACTTTGCACAGATTTAAATAGATTTGAATAAAAAGCAATAAACTCAATTTAAAATTAATTCAAATAAATCCAGAAAAATCCAAATAAATTTCAGAAAATCATAAATGCACTTTTAAGCAATAAAAACTTAATTAAGCCAAATTTTTGGGATGTTACAACAGGGTAAATGATCAATTGCATCAACTAAAATAGGGCAAATGATCAATTCTCCCCCTCTGAGCATTAGTAGGATTTGCGCCCTTAGTAATGGCATATCCGAGTCCAAGGAAGTCAAGGTATCCCATGATGTCTTCTTGCCATGTTGGATCATTGCTGCTATCTGGCTCCAACAAGTCAAAAAGTTTCTTGGTCATCTTGCCTACACTTGTAAAGCAACCAAGAATTAATTACTGAAGATAATCAGTTGGCTTATCACAAGTCTCATGAGTCAAAACATGTGTAACAACAAAAGAACAATTTACTTAAATAGTAAATTTGAGTCTATGAATTTCTAGGAATTCTCTAAAATTTTCTGCTAATGTTTCCTATCATAGATGAAATTTCTATGAATTAAAATAGCATACTAAAAATTTATGCTAATTATGTAAAGTCTACAAGACTAAACCATAAAAACCAAAAAAGTTCCAAGGTTAAATCTGAATATTTTCGTATAGTGGAAGCACTCACACTTAAATCCGAAATTTTGAGGGTGTGCAATTTCCCACCAAAATGACATTAATTCAATGAAATAAGGACCTCTTTGTAATTTCTGCAAAGCCGAGGACTAAAATGCAAAACTACATGTGGACCGATCGGATCCCACCTGATCGGCCTGCCTTGGGTCATCTTTGGCCTATTGGGCCTTCACCCGATTAGGTTCATGTGGGGTGCCAGGCCCACGCTGCTCGTTTGGCTGGCAACTAGTGCTTGCAAATTTTTCGACCTCCCTACCCCAAGGTGAGGCGACGGTGGCAGCGATGAGTTCGAGTAGTGCCACAATGGGTTCTCCCATCCTGTCCTCCTCCTCGAGGTTGGTGGTGGTGGCAAGGTTAGGCGGTGGGTGGCACCTTCCTATCCCGGTGACTCCCTGGAAACATGGTGGCGACAATGTTAGACAATCTTGTCTTGATTCTCGGTGGGCTCAACTGCGGCAATGGTGTGGTGTTCGTCCCTCCTTTGGCCTGAGCGAATGGTGGCAATAGAGATGCATGCAGCAATGGCGATGGTGTGCTCGCCGTTGGTGAATGTGACCCAAACACAGTCAATACATAGGCCGATCGGTCCGACAGCCTGCCGTGGGTAGAGATGACGCAACGGGTCATGTAAGCACGAATGATGTGTAGCACGCGGTGCGACAGCGGGCTCACCTTTGGCAAGGCCTGACAAGGCTACAACATGATAGAGCCCACCTTGGGTGAGTTGGCACATTGTTCGCGAAATCGATGTGACAACAGTGGAGGCGAGAGCTATCCATTAAGGAGGTTGCGACGGCGATGACGACAGGACAACCATAGGCGATCATGACAAAATGATGATATGGCCGATCGTTGTGTCTCGTGTGGCACAGGATTTTTCACTGTTGGCAAATAGGGATACGGGGGTGGCATGTAGGCAGGGAGAAGTCGTTGGCGGTGTTTTGATGATTTGGCACATGCACCACACAATTGGGATAGGGTATCAATGTAGATGATTGCTGGGAAAGAATAGTACAAATCTACTGCTAATATATCGAAATAGATTGTTCAGGGCAATATACCAGGATGCCCTAGCGAGAGTGGTTTTTCGTGATAACATGTTAAAGTTAGTTTTAGGGTCATGTAGCCAATTATCATACCTACAAAAGGAGATGAACACAAGATGTAACTATTGATTGTTGGGATGTGATGTAAAGAAGACAGCCCTGGCCCTCTGTAACATCCCAAAATTTGGGTTTTAAAAAATCTTTTGTTTAATTCATCTTTCCAAAAATTCTCGCTGATTTTCTCGCTTTAATAAAGCTTAATCTGGAATTTTCTAATGCTAAAACAATTTAATTTGACTAATATAAACTTAAATTAAAAAAAAATATTTTATTTGAGTTCATTGTGCTTCAAAGAATGTTTTGTAATTTTTTGATATTTTTCGGAGTTCGTTTGCTATTCATTTGGAAATTAATTTAAATTAAACCTTTTGTTAAATTTAATTAAATACTGCAAAATTTTAAATAAAGTTTGGTTAAAAATATTTTATTTGAGCTCCAAATGTCTTAAAATATTTTCTAGAATTTTTTAAGAAATTTTCTGGTATTTCTTTTGCTCTAAACAAATTATTTTAATTTCTGGAATTATTTTAATTCGGAAATTGGATTGAATCCACGTGGCAGCTCCAGAGCCGGCCACGTCATCGCCCAGCTGCAACCCTCCGATTCCCATCCGACGCACCACAATGCGCCACATCATCGTTTACTGTTTATTGCGCGCCAGGTGTTCGATCCGATCCGTTTTCAATCCAAATCCGGTTTTTCTTCGTGTTTCCTTGTATGGCATGAATCCCTAGCCTATATAAGTGTCCTAAGACCCCTCCCACGCACCCCTAATCCCTAGAGCTCCTCCCAAACCCTAAAAACAGCAGCCGTCCTCTTCCGGTGCGCCGCCCTCGTCGACCGATATTGGCGTCGCGTTCCCCATCGTTCCGGTGAGTTTTTCTGAAATATGCTCACATCATCTCGTGCCTTATGGTCTAATCTAGCTCTCCGCCAAATTTGGTGCAGTTTCATCCGCAAAATCAAAAGTTATGGCCGTTCCAATCTTCAATCTTGCCGTCGTCCGTTCTCCTTCGTTTTTGCAAATTTGACCGTGAAATTTTTATTGTAGACTCATATTGATGTCCTCTACGCGGTGCTCACCCTAACTCAAAAGTCCACGGGATATCTGCAGAAAATTCAATCTTCCCCGATCAGACTGCGTACGTACAGCTGAAAACTTCCTCATGAGTTCCCTGTTGATCCAAAAGGTAAAACTCCGATCCTTTCACGTCATATTGTGCCTTAGGGTCCCAGATAGCTCTCTGTAAAATTTGGTTAGGTTTCATCCATTATTGTAATAGTTATGGCCGTTTGATCTATTAGCTTTAGCAGCCGTTCATCGGTAGTTTGTGATCTGTCCATTGTGGTACCGCCAAATCCGCTTATACCGTTGAGCTCGTCTCACCGCGTTCTACGTGATGCTCACTTCCCCTTTGCTGTTCCATCCACCGAAATTTTAATATTCGTTAGTCGCCGCCTTCCATCAGTGCCGCGCGCCGTCTTTTGCCGCCAACCATTTTAGTTCGCCTTGGTCGTGTCTTCATGTCTAGTAGGCCATCATTCTCTGATTTGCCCATCTTTAGAGTTCATTTAGTCTTCGGTTGCCATCAATGCCATATTCTAGAATCTACCCGTCGTCTTCGATCTAGTCCCTTTCATTATTGGATCTTGTTTCGGTTAACCACCCTTGGTAATCTTTTATCGCAGAGCCAACCCTACCTATCCTATCCCTATGCCAAGTGGATCTATCCGCGAGTCATTCCTCTCAAACCCTAACTTAACCTTGGGTCCAATCCGTCGTTGATGATGCATCATGTCATATAAACCTCGCAACTCGCAGATCAATCTTGAGCCATATCATAACCTTGCTACCATATCATTGTGCCTTCAATCGATATCTTATCTTTGCATGAGTGTCCTGTCGTCGCTTCGCTATCATCGCATGTGTGCATGCTCGCAAAAACCCTAGTGCAATATCATCATCCTCTCTATCGCCTTATTGTAATCTAACCCCATCACCTATGAGTTTAGCCTTGTCTTCATTTCCTCGCCGCCTTGTCATCATCAAGCCTCTTGATTGACGTGTGACTGATCTCAGATCGAATCGCATGAATGTCAACCCCTTGTCCATGTCCTATTCTTGAAAATCTAATCTGCCATTGACCTAGAAGCCATTCGTGGACTTGGTCGATAGACCATTGGCCATATGTCATATCCTTGTGCCATATCTAATCTATTAGTCTATCTTTCTTTTGTTTGACTGTGTATCTGTTTAGTCAACAAAAGTCAGCATTGAGCATCAGTTTAGTTCATTGCGAGCTAACGTATCTTTATGGACCCGGTTTATAGATCGAGAGCCCATATGTCATTGTCTATCCAATCAAGATAATAACTTTAGAAGAAATATTCTTTGGAATATTATTCTTTCTTTCTCGCTATCGATCTTTTCCTTTTGATTGTACTCAAAGCTCGTTCTCTTTTGTCTAATCTCTGATCTAATCCATTCAAGTTCCTAAATTCATCTAATCCTTTGTGATCTAATACTATCTGTTCTCAATTTGGATTTTATTTTATTTATCTTTTGAGTTGGTTTGTATTTGCTTCTTCTTTAATCGTTAGACGCATCGTCCAGAAGTTGTTCTAAGGAGCTGAAGATCAAGAAGGTAAAGATTGAAGATCGAAGATCAAGAATCAAAGATAAAGAGTAAAGAACAGTAAAAATCGCAAGGGCCAGGCAAGTTGTGCTTTGATCATGTTGAACCCATGTTTATAAAGATGCTATATTGTTTTACCTATTGCATATTATTTCAAGTATATACTGTTTCACATTAAATTGGGATCTAGTTAATCTACCAAATTGATCTATACCCTACCTTGCCGTTGTATGCCATGATCTAATTGTCACCCTAGGATGGTTAATTAATAGTTGGTTAATATTGATAATCAATATGGGTTGGTTAGACCGTCGTAGATTGCTTAGCCATGCCATATCATCACATGTGTTGAATCATCACTGATTAATCTTGACTAATGGAATATGGAACAATGTTATGAACTTGTGTGTCATGTGTGGTCACACAATGAGAATGCGTTGTGGTGACGAGTGGATGTCACGCAATGAGGTTGACTTGTTGATAGCATGTGGTGCTTGGTAATCAACTGGGGTGGTAATGATTTAGATTAGGGCAAGTGGCGAGGGGCAGTGTGCCAAGGTGGGCCAGATTTGGCAGAGGGTATGTAGAAGTCTTGCCCTAGTCACCCTAAGGACTTAACCTTGCAAGCCTTTGACCTGAGTCTTACTTGCAACCACACGTCTGGAATGGGACAGCCTAGCCGACTAATTTGTGATGTCTAGATTTCGTTACTGCTTTAGTGTATAGTGAGTTCCGGGTGTACGGGTAGACTCACATGGCGCAAGAGGGGGGCCTGGAGTGTGGTAACCAGTCCCTTCCGTGTTGAAACCTCAGCGAGCAGTATAGGGTCTAGACAAAGCATTGTAAAGGCTTTATCATGATTACCCTGCCGGCACACCAAAGGAAGTGTGCTAATAGCTTGGCAACAAGGGACGATCATGTCGTGTGAGTAAAGTGCATAACCTCTGCAGAGTGTAAAATCTATTCGAATAGCCGTGCTCGCGGTATTGAGCAATGCTCGGGAATTACAGTCAAGGGTTAAACTTTTGTTAAACAAAACTTATTGGGATGGCAGGATACCATAGAAAGTGGAAATTGACTTAGGATTGGAAACTTGGTTTACTTGTCAAATGTTGAATCTACCTATTATTATTATTTGTTTTACTGCAATTTCAATCTATTTATTGTATTCTTTTATAAATGCTGCTTTACTGCAAAATAGCCATGATAGCCATACCTTTGTACTAAGCCATGCATATAGGATACTAGACTTGCATTCTGTGCACAACTTGTTGAGTGCTATATGTACTCACCGCTTGCAACACACAAAATCATCAGTTGAAGAGAAGACTACAACTTCGAAGGAGGAGAAGTTCCACGAGGAGGCGAATATCTAGGAGTTGAACCTTGTCAGTTGCCTGTGGCATATTGATGGGATTCGTCGACGTTCTTCATTCCGCTGCTGTTCATTTATTTTGAGTTGAAGCCACCAAGGCCTCAGAAGTGTAAGTTTGACCTTAAGGTCGTTCAATAGTTCTATATTAACAGATGAGGTCTTTATTTATTATTCCGTTGTGTATGATTGTGATATTTCATCTATGTTGAGACTGTGTGCACGCGTGATCCTGGACTAGTGCTGAATACACAGAGGGTCCGGATTTGCATATTCGAGTCCCGACACCCCCCTATTTGTAGGCTAGGGAGGTATGCCATCATGAAAAAATAAGCAATATGGAACTAAACTAGCTAACAGGCCTTCACATGCCAAAGCCCCTAATAAACCAATTGGGTTAAAGTGTCCATAAATGAATTTTGTCTCAATAGGTAGAATATAATTGCGCACTGGACCCCCAATTTGTGTTTTTTTAAAGGCACTCATAGTTCAAGTAGGGTTTAGGACAAAATTGCATAAATTAGCGGAACCACCTCTTGTGAGGTAGTGAAGTTATGAGTATATGATTCCAATCAGTAGGTTCAAATCCTGGTGCTTTAGTAGGAATCTTGTGAGGCAGATTTATCCCAGCCTCCGTCTTTCTAGGTATATGGTCAGGAGAGCACACTTGTGTGCATGTGCATCTTTTCTGCAATAAAAAAAGAAGAGTAAATTTCATAAAACTATATATTTCTTATACAAACTATCATAAAACTACAGATTCTAGCTTCTATTTCACAAAACTATAGATTTTAGAAGAACTTGTTTCACAAAACTACATGTTTTTTACAAACTATTAGAGAAGTACAGATTTTAATTTTTATTTCACAAAACTACAAATTTTAGGAGAACTTGTATCACAAAACTACAAGTTTTAAAAGAATTTGTTTCACAAAACTACAGGTTTTAGAATTGTTCATTTCTTGTAACGGCTCTGACAATGTTTGCCCACATGGTGGTCTCACATGCCCTCATTTCCCGTTTCACTCACACGTGAGGCTATCATATGGGCCCAGACTGTCAGACCCGTTATAAGAAACGGCTAATTCTAAAACATGTAGTTTTGTGATACAAGTCCTCTTAAAATCTGTAGTTTTGTGAAATAGAAGTTAAAATATGTAGTATCTGATAATTTGTAAAGAAACCTGTAGTTTTATGAAATAAGTTCTTCTAAAATCTATAGTTTTGTGAAATAAAAGCTAAAGTCTGTAGTTTCTAATAGTTTGTACAAGAAACCAGTAGTTTTATGAAATTTGCTCAAGAAAGAAATTGCATTAAATCAATTTGGCTATTTAGAACTGAGATCATGCACAACAACAATAAACCAGACCAATCCTCCGGTTCTAGAAGGTAATTATACCTTTTAAGTCCAGTATTAGTATGATCAGAAAGAATTATCGTCTAAAACGAGGTGAGATGTGCATTGTAACTCTAGTAATTAACAGTTTGGGCATTGCCCACCCTGTCCGGCAGGTTGATGGTTTTGATTAAGCACCCTTGTGAGGTTTCAAATTACTCGGATGTTGAAAAAACAACTAAACATGGTAGAGAAGTCTAACTTTATGTACGAGACTATCATGGGACCACATTGACCATATATACGTCTATCTTTTGTCCCAAAGAGCAAACCCGTATGTTGGTAAAAACTGTAAATATGGTGGAGGGGAGAGCAGCTACACACTTTTCACTCTCAATTAAGCCGGCATAGGGATTTGTGGTCGGCAAGGCGAGCCCAACTCAAGCATAGAGAATGAGGAAAATGCTTGCCTATTGGGATGGCACATCAACATAGACTTGCTTACTAGGATACCGTGTCATTAGAATTAGAGTAAATTACAGTTTTCACAAAATATTATGTATATACGTAGTTTTATTTTGCACCATGTTTTTACAATAGTTTCACTTTCCACCACCATGGGCACCATAATGTTCCACTTTGCACCACCCTAGGATCTATGGGGCAATCTTACCTTGACTAGATATGTCTTACTCGAAGAGTAGTGTGAAATTGACCAAAACAAACATGAATGATTAATGATTAAGCCTAAGAGTAGTGTGAAGTCTTTGCTTGCCTACTTCTCAGTAGACTTAACACAAAAAATATGTTTCTCAGAAGACACTATCACACCGGAGATGATTTGTATTGTGTTTTATGTCCACGTAGGACCAAAGAGACCTTACTTCATTTGATTTTTCAATGCCCTTTTAGTAATTCTTGCTGGAGGATACTAGGGATAGATTGGCTACAAAACTCGGATATTTTCAGCATGATTCAGCATGCTAAGCACAGCTTTGGACAGCCTTTCTTCATGGAAATCTTCATCATTGCTTATTGGCAGATTTGGAAACAAAGAAATGGGAGAATTTTTAAGCAATTACACCTTTGGTTACTGCTTGGAAGAGAAGTTTCATTGAGGAAGTTACTGTGCATTTGCAGAGTAAAAGAGGAGCTTAAACCTTCAATCATTTCCTGGCTAGATTCTATTTGATCTTCTCATAGTTTTTGGTTTTCTTTTGCTGTAAATTTCTCTATTGTATTGCTGTCAATTATTTAATCAATATATTAACACACCAGAAGCCTCTCCTACTGTATTTGCCTAAAAAAAGAACGAAAGTATCCTAATTAACTCAGTGAAGATTTCCAATTGCCGCTACTTTTTTGAACCTTGCTAGTTGATACCTCTAACCGAAAGTAGATAATATGTCAGCAAGTTGGTTTTGGTTCGAAATTATGTGTTGTTTCGGTCCTTCGAGGCAATTTGTTTCTAACAAATCCCCTATTAATTGTTTATTTACGGTGATGCTATGGATATATGGGGCATATTGCACTTGGAGTTGTGAAAAGTGCAACATTAGAGTGCTTACTGTGGTGTAAAGTGAAACTATTGAAAAACTTACTGCAAAGTGAAACTCGATCCATACATAATACCTGGTGCAAACTGCATTTTTATCTTAGATAATTACGATGTAGTTCAAGCCTTCAGGGCAAAGAGGTGATATATACTAGTTTGATAATCTAGATGTAAATCAGATGGGTCCTAAGTTGAGAGTGAAAAGTGGGCTTTCATTGTAGTTGAAGGGGGTAATTTAGACTTATCCCATAATTTTCCAACTATAATAAACAAAATAGGACATAAACCAAAGTTCGAAGGTGAAAGTTGGACACTGGAAATATTTAGGTCCCAAAATGGACTAGATTTGAAGAACCAAACGATTTTCCTCGCGGAAGATCAAACACACGTCTCTTTTCATAATCGGATTAATCTAAAGCTAGTTTCTGCAAATGCACAATATGGATGTTACTCAGCCAAAATTACCAGATCTCCAGATTGTTCATACACCAAACAATTGCGACTTCTAGTCTCTTTCATCTGCACTTTATATTCTGAGCCAGGACAGAAGCAATTGTTGACATGCCAGTTTGTAAACCACAGAGACATGCGTGCAGCATAGTTGCGAGCACTGCCGGTGCATGCATAGCTACCTCGCCCGTGTGTTCTTTTCATCTGCGTGCACCTGATTGCTGCGACCTTCTGATCGATATCTGGGACGAGCTAGCTACTCACTACGCCAAAACCTGTAAAAGGTGACGGTCTATTTGTGACGGTTTTTTTCGAACCGCCACAAATATAATTATCAGTGGCGGTTCTATATTAAAAATGACGGGAAGAATATCAGTAGCGGTTCTATCGTCGAACCGTCACTGATAATGCATTATCAGTGGCGGTTTGAGGATAAAGTAGAACCGCCACTGATAATACATTATCAGTGGCGGTTCGAGGATAGAACCGTCACTGATAACAAATACATTATTATTGACGGTTGGAGGATAGAATCGTCACTAATAACTAGGTTATTAGTGACGGTACTATCCTCCAACCACCACTGATACTATTGGATTATCCGTAGCGTTTCAATCCTAGAACCGCCACAGATAATGTATTATCAGTGGCGGTTCGAGGATAGAACCGTCACAGATAATATTATCAGTGGCGGTTCTAGTTAACAACTGCCACGGATAATATTGCTTATAAATAGGTGGTCAGTAGCAGCACTGGTCTTCTTCCTCCCGAGAGTAAACCAAAACTTCTAATTTTCATATTTCGTTTTCTTCAATTCTTGTGCTTGTACTTCCTCTAGTTGTTCCTTGGTGAGTTATTTTTTCTCTTCTCTTGATTTGTGTTAATCTTGTTGCAATTTAATTTTTAAACCTAGTTTAATCAAGGTTTATATGTAGATGAGATGAAAAGTTTAGATTTTGTTTTTTTTTATTTACCTACCATTTTGTAGTTGATGAATTTATTTCCTAGCTAGTTTCATTAGATGATGTTGTGTTCCTTTTATAGATGATGAATTATGATCAAGCATATATTTAATATAAATTGCATTATAAGTTAATTTGGTAGATTATGAATTTATTATGTAGCTTCTTTAGATGATAAGTAATTAGATTAGCTTTTTAATTACTATTAATTTGGTTCCATTAGTGTGGACATATACATCTTGCATATATTAAATTTATTTAATTATGATTATTGGATATTAATATAAATGAAATTTTAGTTAATTTGGTAGGTGGGTGCTCATCATTTTTAGATGATGAATTTATTATCTTTTAGAGGATAAGTATTTAGATTAGTTTTTTAATTACTATTAATTTGGTTCCATTAGTGTACGGACATATACATCTTGCATATATTAAATTTATTTATTTAAGATTATTGGATATTAATTGTCGGCGTTTCGAGCACCGGCAAGTAAATTTGTAAGTCTAAGGGGCCGCGCGTTCCACTCCCTGAATGGTTAGACTCAGAAGTCCAAGATGTATACTGGTTCGGGCCGAAGGTCCCTACTCCAGTTCGTGTGGTGGCGTTGCATTCCCTTCAGTACAGATGACTACACAAAGTTTACAAGCGAGAGTGCTAATGGCTTAGCGAGATAGGCTCGATCCCCCTCCTACGGGGGTTCCTGCCTCCTTTTATACGGAAGGAAGGGGCAGGTTATATCGAGAATTGGGAGATGACGAGATGACCTACACTAGGAGCTTCGGTCCTTCGTTCTGCTGACTGATCACCACCCGTCTTGCCCATGCTGGGTCGGTAGCCTAGTTGGCCAGGGCGGTTAGGTATTTCCCCGAGAAACGGCGTACCTGCCCTCTGCGAACCTTACGAGTGTTGATGTTGCTGCGCATGACGTGGGTGTTGCCTCGGGAGAGAGCGTGTCTTCGTACTGTATGTGACCGGCTGATGGGACTGGAAGCATGACTTCGGCAGTCATTAAACCCTCTTGGGAAGGGACCACCTGCCTTTGTATAGTCACTTTGATTGATCCCCTCCGTGGGGTACGTGGCTGTTGGCTGGTAGAGGCTTCGACACGCGGCCCTTGGCAGGGGTTGTCTTGGCACGATCGGAGTCAGGGGATCCCGACCCGCTGCGGGGGTCAGGAGCTCAGCTTGGTCGGAGCCGGGGGACCCCGTCCCGCTGCGGAGGTCGGGAGCCCTGCTTGGTCGGAGACACTTCCCTCGATCGGTCGGGAAGGGATGTCTCGTGTGGCCTTGCAGTGCTTCTTGGTCAGAGTGGCCGGGAGCGGCTGTTGGGCTTGAGCTGTGCTTGAGGCCGCCGCCTCGCCGCCGGGCCGCTAGGGTACCCTCGTTATAAGTATTCGCCAAGAGCCCCAACCCCGAACGATTTCGGCAGATTCGGTTGGGGGTTGAGCTTGGATGAGAATGGTGACTGGGTCCGAGTGGTCGGTCCGACTGATTGGGCCAAACGATTTCTGCCAGGTGTACCCCGACGCATCCGAAGGCCGCCCTGGAAATTGGCCTGGGGCATTCGAACCGCCGGGGGCTTTTTATCACCTCGCTGTGCACGCCGCGCACGGCTTTGGCGCGCCTCGCCCGCTCGTCTTCTGGACTGCTTCGGGTTCTGGTGAAGGGCGCTTCATTTTCCGTCGCTTGCATTTATTCTGGAGACGTTAAATCTCCCTCCGTCCGGGTATATAAGGACGCTACGGCTTGCTTGAGTGGCAGACCTTTAGACGAGAATCCTTTCTTTTGCTCCTTGAAATGGCTTCGGGGCACCTTCTAGTCTTCAGCTTTGGTGATGATGTCGCGGTAGAAGAAGATCCTTTGGCCGAGCTTTGGGCTGAGTACGACCAGGCGATGGCCGAACTCTGGGAGGAAGAAGTCAGAGTCTGTGATGCCGCCGCTGCCGATGCGCCGCTCGAGATCGCCCCGAGGCTCGAGGTAGTAAGGGGGGCCCTTCTAGAGGCGATGGCGCGAGGGCGCCGATCGTAGTCGCGCGCAAGGCCGATGTCGCTGAGCGCAGAAGCGCGTCGGCGTCTGATTCCGCGGCATGCGCGCTGTCCCGTCGACCAGGCAAGGGCCTACCAGCATGCCGTCGGTGCCACCGGTGCCGCACGGATGTTTAAGAGGCTTTGGCGCGGATAAAGTCCTGCCGTAGTGTAGCGTAGCTATTCTTGTGTCTGTTGGGGACTGTATGTAGAGTTGTGTAAAGTTTGAGCCTGTTGGCCTATAATGAAATCTCCTTTTTTTTATGAATGTCTTCGTGATGAGTTTGCTTCGATTGAGTTTGTCCGAGTTGCTCGTTTAACGTCGTGGCAAGACCGTGCCTTGGTCGACAGGGACGACCAGATGCCTCTGCGCGAGGTTCGGGTGTCCGAGTGCTCGTTTAACGTCGTAGCTGGACCGTGCCTTGGTCGGCGGGGACGACGCGATGCCTCGTGCGGCGAGGTTCGGGTGTCCGAGTGCTCGCTTAACGCCGTAGCCGGGATCGTGCCTTGGTCGCAGGGACGACCGCGATGCCTCGCGCGAGGTTCGTGTCCGAGCGCCGCTTAACGCCGTAGCCGGACCGCGCCTTGGTCGGCAGGGACGATCGCGATGCCTCTCGCGCGAGGTTCGGTGTCCGAGTGCTCGCTTAACGTCGTGGCCGGACCGTGCCTTGTCGGCAGGATGACCGCGATGCCTCTCGCGAGGTTCGGTGTCCGAAAGTGCCGCGCCTTGGTCGGCGAGGACGTGTCCGAGTCGCCGTGTCTTGGTCGGCAGGACGTGTCCGGTGCCGTGCCTTGGTCGGCGAGGGACGACCGCGATGCTTCTGCGTGAGGTTTGGGTGTCCGAGTGCTTGTTTAACGCTAGCCGGACCGCGCCTTGGTGGCGGGGGACGACGCGATGCCTCTGCACGAGGTTCGGTGTCCGAAAGTGCTCGCTTAACGTCGTGAGCCGGACTGCGTGCCTTGGTCGGCAGGACGACCGCGATGCCTCTACGCGAGGTTCGGTGTCCGAGTGCTCGCTTAATGTCGTAGCCGGACCGCGCCTTGGTCGGTAGGGACGACCGCGATGCCTCTCGCGAGGTTCGGTGTCCGAGTGCTCGCTTAACGTCGTGGCCGACCGTGCCTTGGTCGGCGGTGGACGACCGCGATGCCTCTGCGCGAGGTTTGGGTGTCCGAGTGCTCGTTTAACGTCGTAGCTGGACGTGGGCTCGTTTTACGTCGTAGTTGGACGTGGGCTCGTTTACGTCGAGCCGGACGTGGGGCATCCATCCCGAGTCCTCGCCCGCGCGGGTAGCTGCGAGAGGAGTGGCCGCCGCCTATCCCACACGATACCCCATCCGCAGTGTGGGACCCGGAGGGTGAGCGACGCTGCTACCGCGTTGGTTTGAACGCCGTGCTCGTGGAGCTTATAACAGTAGTCCGAGTGGGTCCTGGGAGGTCCGCGCCAAGGGGACCTTCCGAGCGGACGGTCCCGAGTAGGGTGTCCTGCCCCCGTGGGGCGACCCATAAGAAACCTTTCTTTACTCAATCCAGATGGGCCCCGGGTCGTCCGCCGACCCAGTAGCACACTGGCCGTCGCCATCGATGAGCTCCCTGGAGAGTGTGAAGTATGGTCTCGGATGCGAGTAGAGGTGATTGGGTCATCAGCCGACCTAACCGAGGGCCCACCGTGGGGCTCACCTCATACTTGCCCCTCGCTCAAGTTTCGCTGGGGCGGCCTTATGCCCATCCGGTGGGGTAGGCCTTTTGAACCCACAGCCTTTTAGTGGGCCCCGGCGCAAGAAGCGTAGCTTTTGCCGTTTGGGCCGCAGCGCCCGCTGGGCCTCGCAGACGCGCCCTGAGCAGCAACCGCCCCGGCCTCAAGGCGGAGACCGAGAGGTTACAGGACGACCGCTCGGGGCGGCGTCTTTATATTCCCGCCGCTTTGTCGATTAAATGCTTGAGTGGAATTGGAAACCGGAGTTACCAGTCGGGCGTGATGCACGAGGGTGGACGCGACGCTCGCCGAGGGGTGCTCGTCGGCCGGCGCCGCCGTCTTCTATATACGTTCTTTGGGCGCTTTGAGTAGTCACGCTTGCTTGCCTTCCTCGCCTCCGCCCCTAAGACAAAAAGGAACAACAAAGAGCCAAGCAAAAGAAAACTCACCTTCTCTTCTCCTCGCCTTCCGCTTTTTGCAAGGATGTCGTGGCCGAGTGCTCGCCCGGCCGGTCAGCTCGGCTTGGTGAAGAAGGGCTTCCTCCCTGCGCAAGATCTCTCCGGTTGGAGGGTGCCGACGGGAGCTGCTGCCCCCTCGCCGGGGGACGACGAGGTCGTGGTGCTAGCCTCGTTCTTCGAGCGCTGCTTCGGCTTGCCGCTGCACCCGTTCGTCCGGGGGCTGCTCTTCCACTACAAGGCGAAGGCGCACCATCTTAACCCCAACGGGGTCCTCCACATCGCCATATTCATCACGCTCTGCGAGGCTTTCCTAGGAATTGAGCCGTATTGGGCGCTGTGGAGGCATTTCTTCCAAGCAAGGCTTTGGAAGGACAAGCCAACGGACGCCGCGGCGCCCATTGGTGGCCTGACCCTCCAGCTTCGGTCCGGCCGGAGCACGGAGTATCTCGAGGTCAAGCTGCCATCGTCCAACAAGGGATGGCGCTCTGAGTGGTTCTATGCTCAGAACGTCGGAGACAGCGCCCCGCCCTTCACCGGCAAACTTCCCGTGGCGGGGGAGAAGTGGAACTGGGGCGCCGAGAAGCGAGAGAAGAATAAGGTGGCCCTGATCGTAGAGCAGGTCAGGGCCCTAAGGAGGCAAGGGCTCACCGGGGACGTGGTCGTGCGTGCCTTCATGAGGATGCGCGTGCAACCTCTTGCGCACAGACCCCGCCCCCTGTTCCAGTATGAGGGGGCATCCGACCGGATGAGGATGGCGGAGCCCGAGCTGGCCGCGACGGAGGTCGAAGCCCGGTGGCCGCCGTCATGGGAGGAAGCGCTACGGAGGCGGCGGGCGGCCACCCGGAGCCATTCTCGGCGGCCCACCCTCCAAATCTGTAGGTCGGCCGACTTCTTCCCGCCTCTTTTCTTTGCTTTTAACGCTGGTCCGACCAGTGTTTTTATCTTCTAGGGCTCTTGGGCATGTCCTCCCGCGCGCTCCCCGAGATAAGGAGGCGAGGGCGGCAAATGAGCGAAACGCAGAGCTCGACTCCTTCCGCAAGAAGTGGAAGGAGGAGAGGAGGAAGAAGAAGGAAAGGAGCGCAGGCAAGGGCAGCGGTGAGGATTTGTCGGAGGCCATCTGCTGCGGGTGTAACCTCCACCGACAGCAGCGGAAGCACCCCGGTCACTCATACCTGGGTTCCTTCGACCGTGGCCGACCGGTGGCGGTCCGGCGTGGACTGCCGGAGGGCGACACCACAGAGCTCCACGGTAGGGGCCTCGGGCGAGGGTGACCAGCGATCGCCCGTCATCGCCGCGCCGATGGAGGCGGCCGAGGAAGCGGCGGCAGATCTGCCCCTCGGAGGGGGACCGGCGAAGAGGGCGCGCCTGCCGCGCACCCGCTCGGCTCAGTAAGTACTCTTTTTCTTTTGTTCAAACATTTTTTGCAGCAAAGCCGCCCGAACCGCTTTTAAGTGTTTGTGATGTGCAGCGCCTATACGGGTGTGACCGTGGCGCGTCCGTGGTAGGTTCCGCAGGGACAGCGAGGAGTCGCCTAGCGGGGGACGCCGCAGAGGTTCGAGAGACGCCGATCGGTCGGCGCCGATCGTGGTCTTTGGCGCCGAGGCACGCCGCCCTCGGCCGAGGTGGCGAGGAGCCTCAAGCGCCTCAATTGGGGACACCGCCGTCGACATGATCATCCTCATGGAGGAAGAGAGGCGTGACTGCGGCGATCGTCTTGGTGAGGCAGCGCTGGTGCAGTGTCAGACCCCTCGCCCGAGGGAGGTGCCGACCGAGGTCCCGCAGCGCGGTCGCCGAGGATCCCGGGACGGTTCCACCATCGTTGCGATGGTGCTGCGGGCGGTAGCGTCCCGCCCGAAACGACGACTGGGGCCGCTGCCGGAGTGGCCCTTGAGTAAAGTCGGTGGAAACGGAAGAGAGCGAGTGGGTCGCTCTTGACAAGGGCGCTCTGGGCCGAAAGCAGAGATGGAGCGGTCCGAAAGGGTCGACTCTTGCTCTAGAATCTTCGGTAAGCGTTGGGCGCGATGGCCGGAAGTCCGGCGATCGGCTCGGTAAGTTGATGAAAAACCCAACTTGTAAAATTCGGCGCGCTCGCCGTGAGACTAACGGATAGTCGCATCTTGCGGCATCTGCGGGCTTGCTCGGAGGGCAAAGCCAAGCTTCTACGGTGCTCGGACAGCCAGCGGGTGGCTGCCGTGGAAGAGTGCAACCGGCTACGCCTTGAGCTGTGCTTAGCTCAAGAGGCGCTGAGTGTGAGGCGGTCGGAGGCGGCGAAGGTCCGCCAAGAGCTGGAGGGGGCCACTAAGGCTCTCTTCGATGGCGCTGAGGGCCCAGTCCATGAGGCGAAGGTGGCGAGCTCGAGTCCTCCACAGGCGAAAGGCCACCAGCGCCGAGGACGCGCCACCATCGAGAGGCAGCGCAGCGCAGAGCAACCGTCGTGGACCGAGCGAGACCAGGCTCGGGGGGCGCCGGCGAAGTCCGCCCAGCGGAGGCCGCTCGGAAGGACTGACCTCCTTGAGGACCTCCTCTGGAGGTCGGGCAAGAAGTCGGCAACTGGCGAACTCTTGGCCGTAAGGGTCTCAACTTCTTATTTGATTACGTGGGCGCTATTAAGTAAGTCGCGATCATCCGGCGCCGTTGCCATCTGAGGTGCGTAAGAACTTGGGCCTCGCCGTTGAGGAGGAAGGACGCCCTGCAGGCCCGTGACAAGGCGGTCACGGCGCGGGACGCGGCTCTGGTGGCGCTGAAGGTTGCCGAAGATGGTCGGGCCGAGCTGGCCACAGAACTGGAGGCCCTTCGCAAGGCCGGCCAGACGCGTCTGCGCCGGGTCCTGGAGCGATGGTGGGCCCGAAGCTCTGGCGCCCTCGCTAGCCCGAGTGCCGGAGCGCGTCGAGAGGGCGGTGATCGTTGGCGCGGCGCTTGGAGCTCCCTCGGCGCTGGTCACCATCTTGCACTACGATGGAATTGACCTCGCGGTGGTGAGCAGCGGCGTCGCCAGGAATCGGACCGACGGCGAGATCGACAGGTTCGAGCTCTTGGTCGAGCCGCACGCTCGGGAGATTGCCCGACCATGTCTCGCCGCGCCAGTGCGCCTCGAGGAAGAATAAAGCGATTAGATTTATCCTCCTTTTTAATTGTAAAGATTATTATGCTTGTAAACAATCTTAAGGTTAACAAGTTCCAGTACGCCTCTTGCCCCTTTTGTGTTTTTGGTGAACGTTTGACCGGCCATAGCCTTAAGGACCGCAAGGGTCACTTATGCGTAGGTCGGGTTGCTTCGGGAGGGGCTAAGAGGATAGGAATCTTGGTTACTCAAAGCGATTATCGCGACTTGTGAGGATAGGAGTGTTCCCGACCGACAAAAGATCGCTCCACTTGGGCATTTCCTTCTTCCGCGAAGTGCCAGAACCATAGCCGCTGGGGCGTAGGCCATAGCACTTGGGTCGAGAGGATTACCGCTCGGGGAGGACCTCGTGACCAGTCGGGTCACCGACCCGCGCGAGCGCGTGAGTTAGCCGAGTTTGCGCGGGAGGAGTGTTCCCAATCGACCAAAAGGTCACTCCACTCGGCACTTCCTTCTTCCGCAGCGCTACTTAGCAACCATAGCCCGGGCGAGGCCGTAACGCTTGGGTCGAGAGGGTTACCACTCGGGATGGACCTTGTGATCAGTCGGGTCACCGACCCGCATAAGCGCCGACTGAAGCGGCTGAGCGGGGTGCCATAGGCAGCCCCGGCGTCGCATGGCAACCGTGTGCTCGGAAGGGTAAAGGTAAAGACCATGCCGGGGAAAAGAAAAGAGTTTAGGATAGAATCGCCTTAACTTTTCTATGTTCCAAGCGTTCGGAAGGATGCGATCGGCGTCCTTAAGTCGAAAGGTGCGGTGCGGAGAACCTCTGACGGCGAAGGGGCCTTCCTGCATGACGATAGCTTGTGCTTGTCTTTGCCGGTTTGGACCCGCGCAGACTAGGTCGCCCGTGTGACCAAGGATCGCCCTCGAACTCGGGCGATCGCGGTAGCGCCGCGAGCTTGTTGATACTTGGCGATCGCAGGATGGCCACGTCATGCGCCTCGTCGGCCGGGTCGATGGCGTCTTGTTGCGGGCGAGCCCCGAGCCTCATCGAAGGCTTGTAGTCTTGGGCGCCATACTCCGTGTCCAGTGGCAAGGCGGCTTGGCGCCAACACCATGAAGAACGGTGTAAACCCGGTCGCTCGGGTGGGCGTGGTCCGCAGGCTCTAGAGGACGGAGGGCAGCTCGGCCACCCACCGCCCCACGAAGTGCTTGAGCCGACTGAAGATCCGTGGCTTGAGTCCTTGAAGGATCATGCCGTTCGCACGTTCGACCTGGCCGTTAGTTCGCGGATGGGCCACGGCTGCCCAATAGACACGGATGTTGAAGTCGTCGCAGAACTCGAGGAACTCCTTCCCTGTGAACTACGTTCCGTTGTGAGTGATGATAGAGTTGGGGACTCCGAACCGAAAAACGATGTCGCGGAAGAAGATGGCCGCTTGTGCCGACGTGACGCTCACAACCGGCTTGGCCTTTATCCACTTGGTGAATTTATCCACCGCGACTAGGAGATGAGTAAAGCCCCCGGGCGCTTTCTTGAAGGGCCCGACCAGATCGAGTCCCCAAACTGCAAACGGCCATGTGATGGGGATCGCCTGCAAGGCCCGAGCCGCGGATGTGTCGCGGGCAAAGAATTGGCACCTTCGCAGTGCGCACGATCCGCTCGGCGTCGGACGGGCGGTCGGCCAATAAAACCTTGTCGAAAGGCCTTTCCAATGAGGATCGAGTGCGATGGTGGCCGCAGACCCGCCATGACCGAGGGACGTATGTTATGCCGTGGCGCCGAGCTCGAGCGCCCACTTGGCTATCCTTCCGAGTCCGCGATTGTGGGCGATCTCGCCGAAGCGGGACGCCGGTCACCACGGTGATGGCGTGGCCGGGTCGAGTAATGGACGAGCTTTCTCTTGGCGATGAGCACCGCGTAGAGTAGCTTCGCGCACCTACGGTACCGAGCCTTGACTCGAAAGAACTCGCGATGAAGTAGACCGCCGTTGTACCTTGAGTTCACGGCCTTCCTCCGCTCGTTCCACCACAAGGGCCGCACTAACGACTTGAGCAGTGGCGGTGATGTAGAGGAGCAGCGGTTCGCCTGGCGCCGGGGCGACTAGGACCGGAGGTGAGGATAGGAAGGTCTTCAGGCAGGTGAGGGCTTCCTGAGCCTCCTGGGTCCAGCTGAAGCGGTCGGATTTCTTGAGCAGCCTGTAGAGCGGCATTCCGCGCTCGCCAAGGCGAGACACGAAACGACTCAAGGCGGCAAGGCACCCTGTTAGCCTCTGGACCCCTTTGAGATTAGGAACCGGGCCCATCCTTGCGATCGCCGAGATCTTCTCCTGATTGGCCTCGATACCTCGCTCGGAGACGATGAAGCCGAGCAGCTTCCCTTTGGGGACCCCGAAGACGCATTTCTCGGGGTTGAGCTTTATACGGAACCGTCGAAGATTCACGAAAGTTTCTTCCAGGTCGACAATAAGGTCGTGCGCATTCTTGGTCTTCACGACGATGTCGTCAACGTACGCCTCAACGTTACGACCGATCTGGTTGTTGAAGCACGTTTGCATACATCGCTGGTATGTAGCGCCTGCGTTCTTTAGGCCGAACGGCATTGTAACGTAGCAGAATGAGCCAAACGGCGTGATGAAGGAGGTCGCGAGCTGGTCGGACTCCTTCGGCTATCCGTGGTAGCCCAGTAGGCATCCGAAAGGAAAGAGACTCGCACCCGCGGTGGAGTCGATGACTTGGTCGATCGCGGGCAAGGGAACGGGTCTTTGGGACACGCTTTGTTGAGACTCGTATAGTCAACACACATTCTCCATTGCCCATTTTTCTTTTTACAAGTATGAGGTTGGCCACCACTGGGTGGCGGACCTCTCTTATAAACCCCGCAGACCAAAAGCTTGGCGATCTCCTCCTATGATCCTGCGCCTCTCTCGCGTCGAGCGGCGCAGCTTTGGGCGACCGGCTTTGAGCCCGGTCTGATGCTCAAGGAGTGCTCGGCGACTTCCTTTGGGATTCCCGGCATGTCGGAGGACCTCCATACGAAGACGCGTCTTTATTGGCGCGGAGGAAGCCGACGAGCCGCTTTCCTATTTGGCGGGGCGTGGCTCGACCAAGACGGTCTTGGTCGGATCGCGAGGATCGATCGCGACCTTTCGTGTCCTCGGCGGACTTGAAGGATCCCGCCCGACTTGCCGGACTCGGGGCGGACTCGGAGGCTTCCTCCTAAGGTTTCGAGCCTCGCAGACGCTGATGATCGGCCGAGGGCAAGCTCACAATCGCCCGCGCGGTTGTAGGCAAGCCGAAAGATGATGCCACGGTGATGACTCCTCGTGGCCCGGGCATCTTCGCCTTGAGGTAGGCGTGAGTGGGACCGCCATGAACTTGGCGTAGCATGGCCTCCCAGATAGCGTGATAGGAGCCGGAAATCCACAACCTCAAAAGTGAGGGTCTCAGCGGAAATTCCCTTGTTCCCAAAGGTGACGGCGGTCGACCGCCCGAGCGGATGGGCTCTTGGCGGCGGGATGACGCCGTGGAAAGGAGCCTTGCTCGGTCGGAGACTTGAGCGAGGAATCCCCATGGCGTCGAGCGTCTCCACGTAGAGGATGTTGAGGCCGCTGCCGCCATCCATGAGCACCTTGGTGAGGCGCTTCTTCCCCACGATGGGGTCAACTACCAGCGGGTATCTTCCCGGCTGGGGGATGTGGTCGGGGTGATCAGCCCGATCGAAGGTGACCGGGAACTCTGACCACCGGAGGTATTGAGGGACGGCTAGTGAGGCGGTGTGGACCTCACGGTAGGCGAGTTTGAGCCGACGCTTGTCGGCGTAGCACGCCGGTCCGCCAAAGATCATGAGGCAGCCGTCGGGTTCGGGGAACTCGTCGTTCGCCTTTTTCTCCACGGCCCGTGGGGCCGTGGCCGGCTTCTTTCCTTTGCCCCGCGGCGTCGTGGGGGCGCAGGAAAGGAAACGTCTCAGGACTTCGCAGTCCCGGTACTTATGTTTGACGGGGAACCCGTGGTTCGGGCACGGGCTGTCCATCAATTTCTCGAAGTGGTCAGGCGCGACGGTCGGTCGCACCTGCTGCTTGGCAGGGCGGTCGACAGTGGCGACCACTTGGGACTCGCGGATCTGTTTTCCATGCCGCTTCCGCTTGTCGGAGCGGTCGGAAGGGGATCCGATTCGAACGCCGGGCTCTTGCTGGGCCTTTCCTCCTTCGAAGATAGCCCCCACAGCCTCCTCGCGGGCGTGGTTGATGGCGATGTCGAGAGCTCCTTGGTGGTCTGGGCTTGAGACAACCCAGCTTGTGCACCGTGGCCTTGCAGAGGTGCCGTCAGATGAATGCTCCCACGACATCGGCGTCGGAGATGTCGGGAGCTTCGTTGCATTAGCGGAAAACCGCGGATGTAATCCCGGAGGGTTTCCCATTTCTTCTTGCAGCCCTTCGTGTCGGGAGTTGCTGTGGCGCTTGTAAGTGCCCTGGAAGTTGCCGACGAAGAGGGTCTTCAAGTCGGCCTAGTTCCTGATGGTTTTGGCGGGCAAGTACTCGAGCCAAGCTCGGGCCGAGTCCGCAAGGTAGATGGGGAGGTATTGGATGATGAAGAGATCATCCGTCGCTCCCCCCGCCCGGCATGCGAGCTGGTAGTCTTCAAATCAGACACCTGGGTTCGTGGCCCCAGTGTACTTGGCGATGTTGGTGGGTGCCCGGAATCTGGCAGGGAAATCCGCCTGATGGATCCCCTAGCAGAAAGCCCGTGGTCCGAGACCATCAGGGCTTGGGCTGCGGCGGTGGCGCCCGCCGTCCACAATATGTAAGTGGACGGCCTCCTCCGCCGCCTTTCTCCGCGCCTCGAGGGTGGCGCGAACGTCGTAGGCGTCGCCGAGGCGCTGGCGCATCGGGGTGCGCGAGGCCTGGGGTGGTTCGTGGTGTGGCGCTGCCTTCGCCGGACCGAGCCGGCTTCGAGCGGCGATGCGGGCCTGGTGGCCAGAGGTGGTGCCGGAGCGGTAGGAGCCGGAGGCCTGCATGAGTTGCATGGCCGCACGCTCCACCAGGCCCGGAGGTTCAGTGCGTGGCTTTGGCCTGCAGGGTGGCCGCCTCGGAAGGCCTCGGCGGCATCGCAGCCATGCGCCACGTTCGCTTGCATGGGGAAGAAGCGAGGGCCGTCTGTTCTTCCGCCACTCGTGGTGTACTGCTGCAGCGCATCCGCGCGTCGCCGGGCACCTGCTGGGTCTCGGGCTCATCCTGCTCCAGGTTAGCCTGGAGCTGGTCGAGCTCAGCCCTTCGCTTATCCAGCTCTTCGCGCTGTCGCTGGAGTTCGGCGCGGCGAGCTTGAGCGCGTTCAGCACGCTGCATGGCCGGTATTCCTCCTCCTGCACCTCAGTGCGCCGGATGGGGGCCCCCGTAGCCGCGGGGGTTATGATTAAATCGACCGTGCCCGCCATGTTGCACTCGCGAGAGTGCCGCCTGCGGGCAGGGTACTCCGTGTCGGAGCTGGAGTCGTGGCTGGAAGAGTCTTCCAGCAGCTCGTGGATAGAGGCCGGCATGTAGCCAGCCATCGCCACAAGTTGTGAGCTGTGGGAGGTGACACGGTCACCGCTGCACAGGCCACGGAGCTTCGCCAGGCGTGGCGGGCGCTCCCGAGCTCGGCTTTGGGACTGCAGGGCGCCCAAGCCGAGCTTACGGTCGCGGAGATGGCGCCTGTGCTTTGTAGGTGCCGGGCCTCGGTGGCGCGAGATGAGCGTAAGCCCTCCCGCCGGGTGACGCAGCAAAGTTGAGGAGCCGAGCGGATCTGCTCCCAGCGCGATCATGCCGTCGCGGGTGGAAGATGCCATCAGGGAGGCAAGCGGAATTCGGAGATGGTGATGAAGACGCGCGAAGGCCCCTACCTGGCGCGCCAACTGTCGGCGTTTCGAGCACCGGCATGTAAATTTGTAAGTCTAAGGGGCCGCGTGTTCCACTCCCTAAATGGTTAGACTCAGAAGTCCAAGATGTATACTGGTTCGGGACGAAGGTCCCTACTCCAGTTCGTGTGGTGGCGTTGTATTCCCTTCAGTACAGATGACTACACAAAGTTTACAAGCGAGAGTGCTAATGGCTTAGCGAGATAGGCTCGATCCCCCTCCTACGGGGGTTCCTGCCTCCTTTTATACGGAAGGAAGGGGCAGGTTACATCGAGGATTGGGAGATGACGAGATGACCTACACTAGGAGCTTTGGTCCTTCGTTCTGCTGACTGATCTCCACCTGTCCTGCCCATGCTGGGTCGGTAGCCTAGTTGGCCAGGGCGGTTAGGTATTTCCGGAAGCGGCGTACACGCCTCTGCGGACCTTACGAGTGTTGGCGTTCTGCGCATGACGTGGGTGTTGCCTCGGGAGAGAGCGTGTCTTCGTACTGTATATGACCGGCTGATGGGACTGGAAGCATGACTTCGGCAGTCATTAAACCCTCTTGGGAAGGGACCACCTACCTTTGTATAGTCACTTCGATTGACCCCTCCAGTGGGGTGCGTGGTCACATTGGTAGAGGCTTCGACACGCGGCCCTTGGCGGGGTTGTCTTGGCACGATCGGTCGGGGATCCCGACCATTGCGGGGGTCGAGGCTCGGCTGGTCGGGCCAGGGGACCCCGTCCCATCTGGAGGTCGGGAGCCACAGCTTGTGGAGACACTTTCCTCGATCGGTCGGGAAGGGATGTCTCGTGTGGCCTTGCAGGTGCTTCGGTCGGTAGTGGGCTGGGAGCGGCCTGTTGGGCTTGAGCTGTGCTTGAGGCCGCCGGCTCGTTGCTTCGGGCCGTTGTGGTACCCCTGTTATAAGTATTCGTCATTAATATACATGAAATTTTAGTTAATTTGGTAGGTGGGTGCTCATCATTTTTAGATGATGAATTTATTATCTAGCTCCTTTAGATGATAAGTAATTAGATTAGTTTTTTAATTACTATTAATTTGGTTCCATTAGTGTGCACATATAATATAAATCTTGCATATATTAAATTTATTTAATTAAGATTAGTGGATATTAATATACATGAAATTTTAGTTAATTTGGTAGGTGCTCATCATTTTTAGATGATGAATTTATTATCTAGCTCCTTTAGATGATAAGTAATTAGATTAGTTTTTTAATCAATTTTTATATGTTAATTAATTTTAGATGGACCGGAGATGGATGTACAATGCGAACCGTTACAGCCGAGATTACATCGACAGGGTATCTGCTTTTCTAAGAGCCGCTGAGGAGAACAAGTTGCACAAGAAAACGGAGTACATACATTGTCCATGCATTGATTGCAAGAATGAGAAAATATTTTCAGAAAGGGGTTTTGTACTTGGCTATACACGTTGGACAAGTCACGGTGAAGAGGAAAACATACATGAAGGTGATAACGTATTGGATGATGGAGAAGGCATTATGGCAGCTGACATCGGTTATGGATCTGATGAGGATAGGTTGGACATTGATGACAATAATAATCTTTCTCAGATATTGCGCGATGCAGAAGGGAACTACACTAGTCAGAGAGAGTTTAATCAATTCAAGGGTTTGTTGGACGACTCGGACACACCTTTGTTCCCGGGTTGCAAGGAGGAATACACAAAGTTGCACACCGTGCTTTAACTTCTAAAATTGAAGGCAAGCAATGGTTGGTCCGATAAGAGTTTCACGATGCTATTACATCTCTTAGCGGACATGCTTCCAGATGGAAACGTATTGCCAATAACCACTTATTTAGCTAAGAAGGTTGTATGTCCATTGGGATTGGAAGTAGAAAGAATACATGCATGTACAAACGATTGTATACTCTATCGCAAAGAGTATACAAACATGCATGTATGTCCAGTGTGCACATCATCGCGATACAAGTAAGGGCCATGACAGCGAGGGCACCGTGGTGAAGAAAGGAGCTCCCACTAAAGTGGTGTGGTATTTACCAGTAATACCTCGGTTGAAGCGTTTATTTGGAAACAAAAAGCATGCCCAATTGATGCGATGGCACTCAGAAGAGCGTAAAAGGATGGAAGCTAAGACACCTGCGATTACGCGGTGGAGAACCATCGATAGGCTCTTTAGGAAGGACTTCGGGAATGAACCGAGGAATATAAGGTTTGGGTTGAGTACGGATGGAATGAATCCTTTCGGTAACATGAGTAGTATTCATAGCACTTGGCCCGTGACTCTCCGTATCTACAACCTTCCTCCTTGGTTGTGTATGAAACGAAAGTACATTATGATGTTCTTTGCTTATCCAAGGGCCGATACAACCTGGCAATGATATTGATGTATACCTACAACCATTGGTGGAAGATCTTGTGATACTATGGAACGAAGGTGTACAGGTATGGGATGAGTACAAGCGAGAGTATTTCATCCTACGCGCATTGTTGTTTTGCACCATTAATGATTTCCCTGCCCTTGGTGACCTATCCGGTCGTACTATAAAAGGGGCCAAAGCATGCCCCCAGTGCATGGATGAAACCGCTAGTGTGTGGCTCAATAACTCGAGGAAAACTGTGTACATGCATCACCGTAGATTCCTTCGCAGTAATCACCCCTACCGCAATATGAAGAAACAATTCGACGGGACAAAAGAGGATGGTATAGCTCCAAGGCCTCGTCGTGGGGAAGAGGTATATGATATGGTTAAGGATATTAATGTTGTACTTGGAAAGGGAGATAGTAATAATAAATCGAGGTCTCATACCGAGAAGACCACGTGGAAGAAGAGATTGATATTTTGAAACTTGCCCTATTGGAAGGACTTAGAAGTTCGACACTGCATAGACGTCATGCACGTAGAGAAAAATGTATGTGACAGCTTGATTGGTCTTTTGCTGAATATTCCTAGCAAAACTAAGGACAGACTGAAGGCACGAAGGGACCTGGAAGATATGAAAATCAGAGCTGAGCTAGGCCGACTTTACCTTCTCCCAGCTTGCTACACTCTATCCAAGAAAAAGAGAACAAACCTGTGCAAATGCTTGCATGGTGTGAAAGTTTCGTCCGGTTACTCCGCAAGCATCAAGAAACTGGTCTCGATGAAAGATTTGAAGTTAACTGGCATGAAGTCTCATGATTGTCATGTGATGATGACACAAATGCTTCCTATTGCAATTAGAGGTATTTGCCTGAAAAGGTCCGAGAGGCAATCATGAGGTTGTGTTTCTTCTTCAACACGATTTCACAAAAGGTCATCGATCCCATCGGACTTTCTGAACTGCAGAATGATGTGGTCAAGACACTATGCCAGCTAGAGGTGTATTTCCCTCCATCGTTTTTTGATATAATGGTTCATCTCATTGTTCACCTTGTGAATGAGATAAATGTATGTGGCCCCGTATTCCTGCATCAGATGTACCGATTATAAAGGTACATGGGTATCCTGAAGAAGTTTGTACGCAATCGATCTCGACCGGAGGGCTACATTATGGAAGGTTATGCAACTGAGGAGGTTATCGAGTTTTGCGTGGATTACATGGAGGGGGTGGAACCGGTAGGAGTGCCTGTATCTCGCCATGAGGGTAGGCTAGCTGGGAAAGGGACGATTGGAAGGAAATCAACAAATTCTTACGATCATGGATTGTTCGAAAAAGCTCATTTCACAGTCTTGCAACAGTCAGTTGAGGTGTCCTCGTATATGGACATGCACAAGGATAAGCTACGAGAGGAAAATCGTGTACGCTCAGAGGTTTGGGTAACAAAAGAGTATAACCGTTTGTTCAGTCATTGGTTCAAACAGCATATGATTGGGAAAGAAACAAGTGTTATGTTGAGTGGTTGGCAAAAGGGCCATCAGGTACAATCTTGACATGGCAAGGATACGACATAAATGGATATACCTTTTACACGAGATCTCAGGATAGCAAAAGCACTTACCAAAATAGTGGTGTCCGCATAGATGGCTATGACAACACAGGCATTAAGAAGAGTAGCTTCTATGGGTTCATAGAAGAGATTTGGGAGCTCGACTATTGTATTTTTAAGATCCCGATGTTTCGGTGTCGTTGGGTACAACTCCCAAAAGGTGTCAAGGTGGACAAGTATGGCTTCACTACTTTGGATATCGAACATGTCGGATACAGAGACGAACCATTCGTACTTGCGAAGCAAGTAGCACAAGTCTTCTATGTAATCGACCCGGCAGATAAGAAGCGTCATGTAGTTCTTCAGGGAAAAAGAAGGATCGTCGGAGTTGAGAATGCTGTGGATGAGAATGAGTACAACCAGTTTGATGAGTTGCCTCCTTTCGTAGATGGCAACATCAGGCTCGAGAAAGAAACCACTCAGGAAGCTACCTATCATCACGACGATCATGAAGAAGGGCAAATTGTGAAACAAAAATAATTAGCTATATACGAGTAATGGCAATGTGATGTAAACAATATGCATTTGTATGGAGTAATGGAAATGTGGTGTTATGCATTTGTGTGGAGTAATGGAAATGTGGGTATATATTAGGATTATATAGGGTATATTACTATATTAGAATTATATATGGTCATTACTATATTAGGATTATATAGGTTATATAATAATTAGTAGGACTATATAGGGTATATAATATTTAGTAGGATTATTAGGGTATATAATATTTAGTAGAATTATATAAGGTCATTAATATATTAGGATTATATAGGGTCATTAATATATCAGTGGCGGTTCGTATAAAGAACCGCCACAGATAATATATGTATTAGTGGCGTTTTTTTATACGAACCGCCACAGATAAGTGTATCAGTGGCGGTTCTTGTGAAGAACCGACACTGATAATATGCCCCATATATAAAAGTCGATACATTTTCTCTTCTCACCGAGTGCCCTAAACCCTAAACTCCCGCCGCTTCTGACGTGCCCTAAACTCCTAAACTCCCGCTGCGCCCGACGCCGCCACGGTCGCCGCCAGCACGCTACGCCGCCGCCGACGCCGCTTCGACGACGCCTTGACACCCGATGCCGCCTTGCTTGACGCCGCCGGCGACGCCGCTTCGACGCCGCCCCCCGACGATGCCACCCAGACGACTCGCCGACGCCACTTCGACGCCGCGCCACCACGCCGACGCCGCCGCCCTCTTCTCCTCTTGCTCGCCAAGGTAAGCACCATCGATTCTAGGGTTTCAGGATCCGACTATGGGTTGGTTCTGGATATATGGGTAGGTTCTGGATATGGGGGTTAGCGTGAACGCATGATTCTTTGTTGATTTCAGTTAAAGTTAGTGTTTGAATTTGTGGTTAGTGTCTGATACTCTAAAATGGTAGTGTCTGATACTCTAAAATGGTAGTGACATGGTGGTGAGCTGAATTACCTATCCTTGAATTCTCAAGGCCCTGGTGTTGGTTTGACTGGTATTGAAATAATTTAGTGTTACTGGCATAATTCTCTTGAAACAATGGATGATGGTGGCATAATTTTCATCTATGTGCTTGAGCGTGTGGACTGGACAATGCATTGGAAAATGGGTGGCATGTGAACTTACCGCATCTAACCAAAGTTGTTTCCTGTTGCACTTCACTTTACATATTGCATGTGTGCATTACATTACTTGTCTTACGTTCTTATTTGAAAATTTTGAAAAAAAAAGTGCAAGATAAACCTCACAGGTACCATTGCTTATACAGGATACATACTGTATCCACACATTGATGATTTACAAGCATTCGAATTGTAGTACAATACTTGCTATGTTGGCAAAAAAAGGGGGTCTTATTCATGAATAATGCTCGAGTCCGAGTCTTGTAGAAAATAATACTAAGCGGGTAATGTTAACATCTCTTCGACTCAAAAAAGAAAGAGAGAAAATTTTGTCGGGTTGGCATGCTTCTCCCCCATGGTTCAAAATCTCTTTTTTTTATTTTTTTTTGGGATTTTGGGTTCTTTTTTATTGAGATGGTCACAATTTTGTGTGAAAGAATTGTAATGCCTTTTCTGAGGAATACATGTGAAAATTTTGCAAAAAAAATACATATACAAATTATGTAACCATAGAAAGCAGTGACTTCCAAGAATTACGGGCCTAGCACAACAAGACGAGTTGATTAGTGTGATCGTCAGCTAATTCAATCTCCAATGTAAAATATTCATAAAAACATGCCAAATCAAAAATCTAACTATGGATACAGAAGGATGTTGGTAATATTGGTTAGGACTCTAGATCAGTTCAGTCTAAAAGTTGCTTTTTTTATCTCGAACAAATCGTGTGGAAATATTTCCATGTGATGACCATTGAACAAATATAGTTGAGAACGTATCTCGGCGAGATTTCGACTTTTTTTTATTGAGATGATCACAAATTTTCAGCCAAAGAGAAGTCAGTAAAGAAGCTTAGATTCTTAGACTACACTACACTGCAAAGAGACTGACCAATATATACTTAGCCCTACGACATCGATCGTCTTCAAGTTTTATTCCCTCAAAAGCGACAAGAAAGAGCAGATGAAAACTAGTGCAACCATCATTATCATCATCAATTCATCATTAATAAACCATAGGTCAATGAGAGGGTAACCAATACTAATACCCTCAATGCCTCAACTCAAGATAAACCTTACAAAAGAAAAAAGAACATCGGACTCTATGCTGCTGCTGCTACGTGTTATCCAAATACATGCATGACATTAACTAATCAATACATCAATGAAAAAAGGCAGTGTAATCACAGCACCTAGCTACTACTCGTCTTGCACCCAAGCTCAAGCCTTCCAAAAGATTGATTAATCAATAGCAATAGGGTTTCAACTAGTATTTTATGTGCAAAGTTTTAATTAAAGTTTTAACTCCTAATTAACAAAGTTTTAATCAAAGTTTTAATTAAAGCACTAGGTAACACATTGTCTTGATTACTCTCATTTCTAGTTTTCAGAGTTAAACTTCTGTACTTAACCCAAATAACCGCCAAATTCTTATGGTTCCATACTTTACCTCTTTTAGTTCGTACATCCAAGCCTGATATGGAGGAGCATTCCATCTCGAGCCCGAGGTGACCTCACCGACCTCTCCTACAGTGAACACCGCCCCCTCCCGAGGTGACCTGCGCCACCTCTCTGCAGTGAACTCCGGCATGTCCTGAAGAAACCTCGCACAGTCGTCACCAACACATCAGCGTACAAAAGTTAGTGCGACAACTTCAGTTGGCCGACTAAAAAATCCTTCTCTGAAGGCATGGCAGAATAGACAAGCCATATCAGCGAGGTCAGGCGAAGCCAGAACAGAGTATGATGTTATACGCGAGAAAAGTAAGGGTAAAGCGGTCTCCAAAGGACAAGCTGCTGAAGAAAGACTGAAATACGAATTGGGGAAGCCGCTTGTCACCCCTTCGAAGCTTAATAGTCTAACAGTGCAGCTAAGGTGATTACATGAATGGTATATGGAGCGATCTAACCAAGATGTACTCCCGAAGGTGATCACTGCCATTTACAGAGAGAAACATTTCCACCATGAGGGGTCTGGCTGCTTAATGATAGAATTCAGCGAGTTGCACAACATGTACTATCAAGATGCCCTCGATGTGTCTCTAATGAGATGCTGGTCACTTTAAGTGTCCAATATAAAATCATTGTTTACATTCATGTAATACTGATAAATGTGATGTCTAAATCATTTCTTATGTAGATACGAGTTGATCGAACTAAGAAGAACCAACGGGCCAGTGGCATTCCTCGATCCGGGAACGGTTTGCCAGCCGGAAATCAAAAGAGTACTAAAGGAGGTCGAGGACTACGTATATAACGCTTTCATCAAACTCCAAGACAAGGAGTTCATACTTTTACCATACAATTTCAAGTAAGTGGCTCACTGGCTAGTTCAACTACTTGTTGATCTCGTTCTTTGCTCAGCTTAGGGCTAATGACTACAGCATCATACATGTGTATGTAGTTTCCACTGGATTAGTAATTACTCCAGATAAAAGCAATATGCTGATCTTGGACCCGCGGGACAAAGATCCAAAAAACTACAAAGATATGACAATTCTAATGAATAGAGCGTTCCAAGCATATTTTAAAAAGTGTTCGAGACACCATCCTTTCCATAAATCACTGACAGTCCGTACTAAATTTCCGGTATGCACAAAAATATTTTTCCTATATCGCACTTCGTAGTCAATAACTCCTTCAATGTCGTATAAGTTTATTCAATTTTTTGCGGTGCCACAAGCAGCCGCCAGGCATAAATTTATGTGGGTACTTCGTGTGCCAATACATGCGCGAAATCTTAGGCTCTACAATAGTAAACAATGACGTAGAGGTTTGCCACGCTAACATCACACATTGATTTGTACATCTCATTCTCTATATAAGCTCTTAAGATAAACTTTTTCTATTTATAGCGTTTGAACTTGCCTACGGGAGGACCGGTTCCAAATGAAATCCAAGGCATTCAGGGATAGCTCGCCTACTTCATCATGAAGGAAGTACTCAACAAGAACGGCGAGTTTCATGACCCAGATAATAACGATGAAGTCTTCCATACTCATCTGCCACCTCCTGAGGTCCCTACCAACACCGAAGACTCGTAGGCTTATAGTTTAGAAAACTAGTTAATTTTTTTCTTACGGTGGTGTAAACTGATGTTTCGTTGAATGTCAAGTTTAGTATTGGATGGCATGGCTTGCATATGTTCTAATTTCTGTCATTTGATTTAAGAAGTTGTGATTGATCTGCGCGTGTGTTGTTGCCCTTCTCCCGTGCGTGTGTGTGTGTGTGTGTGCGCGCTCTAGACAAGGAGCGCTCCCTCTATTGCTTTTCTCCGTTCCCTTTCTGATGGCTAGTAGAGCTTTTTATAGATGTGGGTGAAGGATGAATACGGCAAGAGCTCAGCCCCAAAACTGCACGATTACAGCAGGTTTATTTGATTGCTTGATTTAGTTGCCGAAGTTTCCTTTTTGCATCTTTACCTTCCATTCATAAGAGATTTGATTACATGGTCCTTGCTTTTTTAGCTCTGCATCCCATCCGAGTGGATATGATAAGATGACATTTCCTTCGAATGAGATCGGCTGATTAAATCTGTCTTTCTATTTTCCTTCAGTCGATCCAACGGTCTAGGTCATTCGTGTTGTTTTATATCATATTTTGCTAAAACCATTTTTGCTGCCTACATGAGGGGGGAAATGATAAGTTGTATAATGTGGAGTCTAGGTTACGAACTTACCATACAAACTTAAAAGTTCTTGGGATGAGATATTTGTTGATTTTATGTGAACAATTAATTATTCTCTCAGATATTGGACAAAGGGGAGCTCCAGGTTTCTGGCAAGGAGAGGGAGGCGCAACTGTCTAACCAGTTCAGGGATATCGCCACCATTGTGATGGAGAAGACTATCAACCCTGAAACCCGGTGGCCCTACACCATCACCATGATCGAGCGCCTCATGCATGAGACACACTTTACTTGTACATTGTAATTGTGTATATTGTAATTGTGTATATGCAAAATATGTGATTGTTGTACATTGTAATTGTGTATATGCAAAATCTGTGATTGATGTATTATATGTTTCAGAGGGCATGGCTAGCAGCACCTGAGGCTAGCCCAAAATGCGGTTTTTTATTTTTTCGGTCAGGTACTATCTGTGGCGGTTGGTGGATAGAACCACCACAGATAATATTGTTATCTCTGGCGGTTGGTGTATAGAACCGCCACAGATAATATTGTTATTTGTGGCGGTTGGTGGACAGAACCGCCACAGATAATATAGTTATCTGTGGCGGTTGGTGGATAGAACTGCCACAGATAATATTAACAACCTGCGGGTATATCGCAAGGGAGAGAGTGCCAATCACCTTTTTGGATTGGCACAAAGTGCCTGATACCATCAAAACGGATCTATGGACTGAGCTGAAACAAACCTTCGAATTCCCCGAAGAAGATGAACACCGCGTGCGTCGGGATGCGTTGATGACCATGGATGCGGTATGGAGGAACTTCAAGGCTAGGCTGAATACTACATATGTGAAGAAAAACCGATCGGCCATCGGGGACTACCCAAACTTAGAACCATATTGGGATGATTTCGTGTCGATGAAGCAAAGTGAAGAAAAAAGAAGTCCAATGAGGACCACATAAACATCGGAAGAAGGAACATCCATCCACACGACTTGGTACGGGTGGGTACGCGGTAAAATCCTCAATGGGAGAGGCGGAAGCGTAATCACTACAATCATTGGTACAAGTCAATTGGCGGACTACGGATCGAGTCAAGCACTACGTGCTAGCGAGGGCAAGTGTCACGTCTGGTGGGGCTTATCCTTCGAAATAGCGATGACGAAGCAATGTCGCAAAGGGTCCGGGAGTCGTCGTCGAGTCTTCCCAAGGAACATTCCAACCGGATAGGAGAACGACGAACTAACACGTGCCTCGGGAAACAAGGAGCATCACGGGCGGACACGAGGTGTCGGGGTTAAGGTTACGTGGAAGACAGATTCACGAGCACCTTCACACTTACAAGAGTCGAAGAGAGCTAGAGAAGCGTTTGTCAAATAGAAATGATGAAGGAAAAGATGCTTCGAGAATTACAAGGCACAATAGAACAACAAGTACAACGACAAGTACAACAAGCCATGAGCCAGTCGCAAGCCGAGAACATTGTCACGACCAGCCCTCCGAATCGTCGCAGCAGTTGCGCATCTGCCCCACTTGTAGAACAGGACATGGATCATTATTCTGTGGACGACATACATGACCCCACACCGTGCCAGCTCACTTTGCCCGTCATGAACATATTCATTCAGGCTGGTACAGGCATAGCGTACCCATGCCAAGAAGGAGGTGTATTGCACAACTCTGCGATAGCGTCGGGATATGCAAAGGTCCAGGTGGACACGGTTAATCCCCAGTTCGCCAACCTCGGGCTAGAAATGCCCCCGAACGATGAGGTTACAACTCTAGGAAGTGCCGTCCACTCATTCATCCAGTGGCGCAAACGTGACATCACCTTGGACCATCATGAAGTGCCTGTTCCTCCTGAGGTGAACCTGCCAGCCCCTCCTGAGGTGACCCTGCCAGCCTCTCCTGCAGTGAACCTACCGACCTGTCCTACAGTAAACCTTGCACAGTCGTCACGAACACATCAACGTACAAAAGTTAGTGCGACAACTTCAGTTGACCGCCTTAAAAACCCTCCTCTGAAGGCATGGCAGAATAGACAAGCCATATCAACGAGGTCAGGCGAAGCCAGAACAGAGTATGATGTTGTGTGCGAGAAAAGTAAGGGTAAAGCGGTCTCCAAATGACAAGCTGCTGAAGAAAGACTGAAATACGAATTGGGGAAGCCGTTTGTCACCCCTTCGAAGCTTGATAGTCTAACAGTGCAGCTAAGGCGATTACATGAATGGTATATGGAGCGATCGAACCAACATGTACTCCCGAAGGTGATCACTGCCATTTTCAGAGAGGAACATTTCCACCATGAGGGGCTTGGCTGCTTCATGATAGAATTCAGCGAGTTGCACAACATGTACTATCAAGATGCCCTCGACGTGTCTCTTATGAGATGCTGGTCACTGTAAGTGTCCAATATAAAAATCATTGTCTACATTCATGTAATACCAATAAATGTGATGTCTAAATCATTTGTTATGTAGATACGAGTTGATCGAACTAAAAAGAACCAAAGGGCCAGTGGTGTTCCTCGATCCGGGAACGGTTTGCCAGCCGGAAATCAAAAGAGTACCAAAGGAGGTCGAGGACTACGTATATAACGCTCTTATCAAACTCCAAGACAAGGAGTTCATACTTTTACCATACAATTTCAAGTAAGTGGCTCACTAGCTAGTTCAACTACTTGTTGATCTCGTTCTTTGCTCAGGTTAGGACTAATGACTACGGCATCATACATGTGTATGTAGTTTCTACTGGATTCTCGTAGTAATTACTCCAGATAAAAGCAAGATGCTGATCTTGGACCCGCAGGACAAAGATCCAAAAGACTACAAAGATATGACAAGTCTAGTGAATAGGGCCTTCAAAGCATATTGTAAAAAGTGCTCGAGACACCGTCCTTTCCATAAATCACTGACAATCCGTACTAAATTTCCGGTACACACAAAAACAATTTTCCTATATCGCACCTCGTAGTCAATAACTCCTTCAATGTTGTATAAGTTTATTCAATTTTTTGCAGTGCCACAAGCAGCCGCCAGGAACAAATTTATGTGGGTACTTCGTGTGCCTATACATGCGTGAAATCTTAGGCTCTACAATAGTAAACAATGACGTAGAGGTTTGTCACGCTAACATCACACATTGATTTGCACATCTCATTCTCTATATAAGCTCTTAAGACAAACTTTTTCTATCTATAGCGTTTGAAGTTGCCTACGGGAGGACTGGTTCTAAATGAAATCCAAGGCATTCAGGGACAGCTCGCCTACTTCATCATGAAGGAAGTACTCAACAAGAACGGCGAGTTTCATGACCCAGATAATAACGATGAAGTCTTCCATACTCATCTGCCACCTCCTGAGGCCCCTACCAACAGTGAAGACTTGTAGGCTTATAGTTCACAAAACTAGTTAATTTTTTTCTTATGGTGGTGTAAATTGATGTTTCATTGAATGTCAAGTTTAGTATTGGATGGCATGGCTTGCACATGTTTTAATTTCTGTCATTTCATTTAAGAAGTTGTGATTGATCTGCGCTTGTGTTGTTGCCCTTCTCCCGTGCGTGTGTGTGTGTTGATGGGTGGTGTGTGTGTGCGCGTGCGCTCTAGACGAGGAGCTCTCCCTCTATTGCTTTTTCCGTGCCCTTTCATGATGGCTAGTAGAGCTTTTTATAGACGTGGGTGATGGATGAATACGGAAAGAGCTCATTTCAAAACTGCACCATTACAAAGAGTTTATTTGATTGCTTGATTTAGTTGCCGAAGTTTCCTTTTGCATCTTTACCATCCATTCATAAGAGATTTGATTACATGGTCCTTATATTTTTAGATGGTGTGTTTTACTCTAATGTATGATAGTAAATGCCATTAAAAATAGCTAAATGGAGATTATAGAAGGAAAAATAGTAAAAAGTAGGATCAAAATTGTAGAATGATATGTATTTAGGAATAAAAATTGAAAAATAGAATGTCACATATTCAAAAATAGAGGGAGTATAAACTAGCTAATGCATGTACAACATCTGGAGGATGCCACGGCATTCACATGGAATAAGACGGCAATGGATCGGCTAGATTTGTGATACAACAAAAATGATCTTTTTAGCTTTCCATAGTATGATATATAATGACTTCATTTACATACTCTGAGAAATATTGATGCAAAGATGACTGAACTGGAGAAGGGAGCAGGTCCAGCGGGAGGCATGCCCTACACCATCACCATGATCGAGCGCCTCATGCATGAGACACTTTAATTGTACATTGTAATTGAGTATATTGTAATTGTGTATATGCAAAATCTGTGATTGTAATTGTGATTGATGTATTATATTGTAGTTGTGTATATGCAAAATCTGTGATTGTTGTACATTATAATTGTGTATATGCAAAATTGCAATTGTGATTGATGTATTATATTGTAGTTGTGTATATACGAAATCTGTGATTGTTGTACATTGTAACTGTGTATATGCAAAATCTGTGATTGATGTATTATATGTTTCAGAGGGCATGGCTAGCAGCACCTGAGGCTAGCCCAAAATGCAGTTTTTTATTTTTTTCGATCAGATACTATCTGTGGCGGTTGGTGGATGGAACCGCCACAGATAATATAGTTATCTGTGGCGATTGGTGTATAGAACCGCCACAGATAATATAGTTATCTGTGGCGGTTGGTGGGAAGAACCGCCACAGATAATATTATCTGTGGCGGTTGTAGGAAAGAACCGTCACAGATAGTGTAGTTATCTGTGGCGGTTGGTGGATAGAACCGCCACAGATAGTATTGTTATCTGTGGCGGTTAGTGTGTAGAACCGTCACAGATAACACTTATATGTGGCGGTTAGAAAACCTCCACTGATAATCCTCGATTATCAGTGGCGGTTCAATAACCGCCACTGATGGCAGTTATGAACCGCCACTGATGACTTTTTCCGATGTAGTGTTCTTATCCTCCACCAATATGCTATGAAACAAGAATAGTCGAGCCATTAGTACATTTAAGTTCCAAAGGCCAAATCTGTAATGGCAAACAATTAGAGGGATAAAGCTTAGCATTTACTTATGAGAATATCAAGGCTTCTATGTGCTGATCTTGATTGGCAATGATGTTGTGTACATATACAAGCACAAGCCTAAGGGCCTGTTTGATCCATTAGCACTAATAGTTAGCTGCTAAAATTAGTAGCTATGGATCCAAATAGGCTTGCTAATTATTAGCAACCCACCCTGCTAACAATTAGTTCATTAGCAGGTTGTACCCTACTAAAAGCTGCTAATAGATAGCCAATTGACACTTTTACCCTCCCTCCAACCCTATCCACTCGAGCGTCCTATCCACTCGTCCACTATTCTACTAAAAGGGTATTATGATCATTTCTCTTTAATTGGCTGATTTTGTTGACTTTATTAGCAGATGGATCCAAACAGCCCCTGCTAATAATTAGCCAGCTAATAGTTAGCTAGCTATTAGCTATTAGCCAGCTAACTATTAACACTAATGAATCCAAACAGGACCTAAAAAGGATAAGAATTCAGATCCTAGCTAGCCAGCTCACCAACATTAATGCATGGAGCCATTCTTTGGACCCTTGATTGGAATGAGTGCATTTTACTAGTACAGTTGCTTAGTTGTTTTTCACTGACATGCATGTACAGCAGCGTGCTTGCCTACCTGGGGTGGAACTCCAGGACATGGGCAAGGTCCTTTCCATGAGCATCTGGCCAGGTCACCTTCCTGCTCACCACCAACACCCCATTCTTCTCTTCCACTAGCCTCTGCTGATGCTGATCGGCAGGAGCAGCTGCCTTCTTGAGGTTGCTCTTCACAGGCTTCTGGATGCATGGCTCGTGGCGACGGACCTCCTTTTGATGAGCTGCTGCTGTTTCCTGAAGCTGATGCTGCCGGCCATTGCAGACCGCTGCTTCAGGGGAGGTTCTGGGGGAGCAGGCATGGCTGCTGGAGCTGCTCCTTCGGAGTGCTGGAGGTGCATAGCAGGAAGAGCACACAATGGAAGGGAGGATGCCGATGCACCTCCTGCACCCACCACCTGCAGGTTTTGCCACCTTGACCTGTCCCAGTCTCCAGGTTGGAGTGAGAGAGAGAGAGAGAGAGAGGAGCGAATGCTTCAAATGATGCATGCTTTTGAGTTTTGATATAGGCAGTGAGCAGGCATTTACCTGAAAAGGCACCAGATATTCTGCGGATCACATCTACCATTTCGATGCTTGGCATTGTTTTATTTTATGTAACATTTAGAGGTACACCTACATATATATAAGCACCTTCACATGGTTATCCTACATATGGTATTTAAAATAAAAGCTCTGCTACTACCACGGTAACAAAGTCCTACCTATTTCATTGTTAAAAAATATTCTTTCAGCATTAGTATATTTACAAAGAAAATTTCCAAGTTCCTAAAAACACAAACAAACAACCATTTATATACTTTTATGTGTCAACACTGCAGCGAGAAAGTTCTCATACCTCTAGAGAGAGGGAGGGAGTTATATATACTCCAACAGTAAAAAAACTAGACTGACGAGCAGTGTTTTGGATCCAAATTATATATTACAGCTTTTGAGGAAAAATTAGATGATTATAATAGAGGTATATAATACTATACAAAACATCTCTAGTGCATATTGGATCTCTTGTGCATATTGGATGACGGTTTCTTTTTCAAAACATGCTTCTCTGCACCAATGCATGCGAGACCAGTTAGACCGCAGCGCAGAGGATCTCACGTCGTGCAGGGGTGGTGGTAGGGGGAAGGCAATGGTGTGTATTCTTTATGCCGAGCTTCCTCTCCTCCCTCCACTCCGTGTGGTCGCTTTTATTGGGTGAGATTTGAAAAGTTGGTGAGATTTTATTGGGTACATCTAGGAACATAAAAAAACATGAAGAGAAGTTTGAAAAGTTGGTGAGATTTTATTGGGTACATCTAGGAAAGCTGTTCATACCATAATGGACTTGTCTACATATTGTGGTTGGTCTCCTGCCAAATACAAGTGGTAGGCATCCGGCGGTGTTCTTGTTCATTGCATGCTAAGTTGGTATGATTCTATTGGAGCTAACTGTTGGCTCAGCTCAGGTGAGGAGAAAAAAAAATGAAAAGATAAAAGAACTTTGTAATATTCTTCTACTCCATCGTAAATGCCCTGTTGAGAAATGATGGTCGGTTTTCTTTTTCAGGTAGAGAAATGATTATTACCAAGAAAAGCATTCAAGAACATCAAGGGAAGTTATTATTAAAAAAAAAACTATAAGGGCCAAATGAGATTCCCATTCTCTGCAAGTGCGCGGTGTACAAACAAAAAACAATCCTTGACCATGATTCTCCCCGGCTAAAGACAGGAGGGCATTACAGCTGTACAAACAATTCATGAACCAAACTAGCACAGGTGTTAATGCAAGAATATTCTCTCCACGTTTGATGAAAAGCAATGCATGAAACAAGAGAACACATAATTACAATAGATGAAGAACGAAATGTCCTACCCTGTCCCTACTTACATTAACGAAATGTCCTACCCTGTCCCTACTTTCATTCTATACCGCAACAAGTGCAAAAACTACAGGTGAGTTTTCCCAGCACAATGGTTGCTTCTGTGACGCCTCAAGATCAACACAATTTGCTTGGAAGTAATGGACTATGAAGCAATTCCAAAACATCTCTTTACGGGGAGGAGCAAGGGTTGCATAAAGGTTGCCGGTGGTGCAGGCTGCGGCGTCTCAGGATTTCTTTGTAGTGGAAGGTGTTTCAAAAATGCTTTCACAGCCCCATCAACGCCATCTTCCGATTCAATTGCCTTTGCTAGCTCAACAGCTCGCTCCTTCACCTGCCATCAATCAGAACACAACAAAATTTGAATTACATCTTTGTGGATTACTTCATTTTTAGGAAAGTATTATAAGCTATATTGGAGAGCACATTTCCTCTGGTTCCTTGGCATTTTTGGGGAAGTATTACATTCCTTGGCATTTTTTGGGGAAGTATTACTATCTAGTATGGAGCAAGGATAAAAATATCGGAGGTAACCAGCCCGGACTTGGAAGAAAATATTGTTCTGAAAATTTTTAACTTTTAAATTTTAATTGATGAATAGTAATTTTAAGTGGTAACCGACCAGGAACCGGTCAAACCGGGTGTTGACCGGCCAAAAACCAGCCAAATTCAAAATTTGAGTTCAAATTTGATAATTGAAACCGTCCAATACAAAACGGGTTCCCGATGGTAACCAGTACCGCCAAGGTCCAGTATTTTTTTTCCATCACCGGTTTTTGAATCCTTGGTATGGAGAATATATTTTCTATAGTTATTTGTTTCCAGAATTACATATTAAAACCCAGACACCACTAGAATCCAGATTGCAGCTGCCTATGTACTCGTTGTAAAGCATGTGCTCATTTATATGGGGTCCCTTAATCTCGAATCCTATATCTAGCTAATCCTAAATTTCTAAAAAAAATACTATCATTACTAGGAGTCAATTACTCCACATTAGAGACTTCTATCCATCTCCATCATTACTAGGAGTCAATTACTCCACATTAGCATTCAGCTCCCCTGCCTCTTTTCTTACCCAAGAGCACAGCAAAGCCTGCACAAAAATAACCCCCTTCCTTGTTAAGGGTATAGATATTGTCATATATGGAGTTTCCATATATAGGTTTTCCTTATATAAGTTTTCTTAGTATAGGTATTGCCTTATATAGGCTTTCCTTTTATTCCCGCTTGTACAACTATACATTATGGCCATTGGCCTCATATTGAACACAACAAATGCTATTCATAACATGGTATCAGAGCGCTAGGTTCTAGGGTTAGGGTTTACTAGCGTTGCATTTGCGCCACCCAAACCGCCACATATTCTTCCGCTGCCGCTGCCCCCGAGAGGAACGATCTCTGCTCCCAGGGCAGCCACCTCCGCAGGCTTTTCCTCGGCCGCTCATCGTCGGCCTTCGCCCCGGACGAGCTCCTTTTCGTTCACCGTCCGCTCGCGTGCCATCGGGCCACCATCGCCCGGGAGCTCTGCTCGCTCCGCACTACGACGCTCCGGCCGCCCGGCCACTCCATCTACCGTGAACTCCCTATCTGCTGCTGGCCTGCGCCCGTTTAGAACTCGCCTTGCTGGCCCGCACGCCCGTGGAGAACCCACCCGGCTGTCAGCATCTTGACCCGAGAGCACCGCCAGAGCCTTGATTTGTTTCTTTTTAGAGCGGACTTGAAACGCATCTGGAACCGGATTGCATCTTTTTCTTAAGTCACGTTGGCTTCGGTCGACAACAATGGCAGCTCCAACTTCTCCTATTTGCTGTTCCCGTGCGACTCCAGCTTTCAGAGGCTTTGCCTTCGGCTTCTCCGGCTTTAGGTTTCAACTCTTTGGATCGACTCCAGCTCCGATTTTTCGTCACGGCTCCGGTTTTCAACTTATCAGCTTCGGCTCTTTAGCTCCAGCTTTTCAGCTCTTTGGCTCCGGCTCTCATATCGGCTCCGATTTTCGGCGGTTTGTTTTCGGTGGCTCGAATCACTCTACCAGTTCGGCTATTTGGCTCGATTCAAGCTCTTTGGCTCTCCTTCGAGTCTTTTATTTTTTTAGCTTCCGTTGCATTCATCCAAGTCCTTAGTATCTTGGCTCTTTCGTTAGCTCAGCTCTTTTTATCGGCTTGACTAGGCTCATTCTGTCGACTTTGTTGACTCGGCTCCTTCGTCGACTTGGTTGCTTCGTCGATTCGGCTCCTTCGTCGGCTTTCCATCGTCGACTCGGCTCCACCATCGGCTCTTCTTCAACTCGGCTTTTTCTTCGTCGACTCAGCTCTTCATCGGCTCAATTTTTCAAAAGTTGGATGCTACAACGACTACAACAAGACCAGGACTTTGGATTTTTCCTATTTTAGTATCAACCATTCCGGTATAGATCAAATTGGTATATTAGCTAGATCCCAATTTATTTTAAAACAATTATTTACGTAAAATAATATGCAATAGGGTAAAACAATATAACAGTTTTGTAAACATGGGTTCAACATGATCAAAGCACAATTTGCCTTATAAAAGCCATTATTCTTGCTCTGGACTTTGGTCTTGAGTCGACGAATCTTCCTCGCATGCGTCGCACAATTCAACGTCTACGCGAAACGAGAGAGAACAACAAATAAACACCAAAACAGAGAGCAAACAATCTCTAAAAATCAAATAAAATTCACCATTAGATACATCTCAATTTTACAAATTTTAAGAAATTTGAATCACCTCAATCGGAGCTCGTATGAGGGAGAACAGGCTCGAGGAAAATTCAAAAATTCTAAAAAATAGAAAATTAGAAATCAAATAATAAACCGAATCATTTTTATTCTAAAAAAGATAATTATTGCGTCATCCCGACGTCATGATGACGTCAGCCCTGACCTGAGCCAACCAGGATGCGACATGTGTCCCTCGGTCCATAGACTCAGTCCATGACCTCATTGGTCCACGGTGCACCCGGTCCACATGGATCTGGATCGCTGACATGCAAGTGATCACGTTGGCTACTGGTGCTGACGCAGCGGCCTCGTGGCAGACACGTGGCGGCGGAAGACCTCGGCCACATAGGACGACGGTGCTCTCGGCCCGATGGTCACCGGCAGCGAGAACGAAGGGTACCGCCAGGCAGACCAACGTCGCGCACATGATGACGCGGTAGGCTTCCTACTTGGCTTCCCGGAACATCGGAGACGACAACGAACACGGTGGCGGTTCTAGGGTTTACGACGGTGTGGCACTCCGATGATCCTCCGTCGACTCTAACATGCGCACGAGCTTCCTTGAGATGTGGCAAAGCGAACGGCACCGACAGCAAGCACTATCTCCCACGGACGGCGACGAATCATTGATTTCTCTTTCACGGCGACGCACAACGAAGATCGCGAATTACAACGAAATGATGGTGATTCTTGACTGGTGCACTTAGGGCTTTGATCTGCAGAATCAAGGCGAACCGGGTGCTCCCTTTTATAGCGTCACTACCCCTCTCCGGCAGCGACTCGAACAGAGAGTCCGCGGTGGCTACGGCGACGAGTCCTGAACGGACACGATGGAGACGATGAACAAGATGACACGTGGTGAATCCAACGGACAGACGCAACCGACGCGTAGAGATCCTAACCAAACACGCGTACCTTCCAACGACGCGGATTCGGTAGAGTTCCAGACCGAAACGCCTCAACTCATGGCCCTCCGATCTCGATCTGACGGTTGGCAACTAACGCGGTTTGGTAGTGACGCTCCGATCGGAATCCAACAGTTAGCGCGATTACTTCTAGAAGATGGGCCGAAATGGGCGAAAACAGTATGGGCTCCGGCCCAACACTGTTCGCAGGGTTTCCTCAGATTTTCTTAATAAAATAATTCCAAAAAATAGTTTAATTAGTTTAATTCCAGAAAAATCCAAGAAAATTCTCATAAATACTTTGAGACATTTTGAACTCAAATAAAATATTTTTAGCCCAACTTTATATTAACTTTATCTATATTTAATTAGTTTTCTCAAAAGGTCAATATACTTAATTTAAAATAAATCCAAATAAATTTCAGAAAAAATCCAATAAATTCAGAAAAACCACAAAATGCACAAATAGCAAGAAAATAATATTATAAGCAAATTTTTGGGATGTTACAGGTAATGAAGAGATAGCGCTGTGTGTCTTAATGGAATGTAATAAAGAGTTCTATTTTCAGTCGCTAATTATTGATCTGCTGCAATACTCTAAATACGGTATAGTAATTGATAAAGTATCGGGTTGCCCGATATTTTATTAGATACTATGTTGATTTGCGTAATTAACTCAGGTGTAATGATAGTGTGACTGTTGTTACCTGGGGCTAATTATGCAGATCGCCACAGCAATATATAGAGTACATGGAACTCACACAAGACTAAACCCTAGAATGCTAGGAAATACCAGAAATACCCTTAACAGTTAGAAGTTTAATTGATGCCAAGCCAAGATGGCTTCATGAGTTTTTCAACCATGGTTGGGTTCCTATCTCCTATGACTGACAAATGCAAGTCCAGAGCTCACTAGTGGAACATTCTATTTTCTAATTATTTGTTATTATCTACAAAAGAAAATGCCCAACAGTGATCATTACTAAGTTGGCTTGCAGAGAACTCTGAACAAATAGCAATGACCAAAATAAAAAATTGTATTACGCTTGAGAACTAAATGAAACGATTGGTGGTCAAGCCGCATATCAAATTTTGCATTTTGTTCCTTCAAACTCAGAGGTCGTAAGATTTAGCAATTAGATCAACATAACTAAGCTTGTAGAAAAAGTAAGCAAGAAAAATACAAGGCTACTACTTTAATTTAGAATACAGAATGTAAACCTGATCAAAAGCTGATTTCAGAAAAATACATGAAATTTTCTTTATAAATGCTGCACAATTGACATTCTAAAATTGTAACATTCATGCATAACAGCATCTATCACAGAAACATTGCAACATTTACCTTTGGATCCATCATAAATTTAATTGCATCAACCAGTGAATGCAATTGTAACTGCTCCACAGGTACAGGAGGGGCTCCCAATCCTCTAGCATGCACCATGCTTCCCCAAAAGAATTGATCACCAAAGAATGGTACAATGCTAGTGGGGCACTACAAATTTTAAGAGAGAGACCATGAGTGGGAGATAAAAATGCACACATTTAGCACACTCACAAGTCAAAATATGTGCACATGTGCGTGTGTGTAGGCTGTTGGGAGGGGGTACCGCGGCCTTAAGACTAGCGGCTGTCGTTCCTGCACCACCATGGTGTACCTGACAAGGAACAAAGGGAAATACCAATATCAGGTACACTTCAGCAAAAATACATTTTTATTGTTTTGTATGCATAACTACTGAACACAACAATATCACATTTTCGCTCTCAGAAAAAAAACTTAACATTAGTGCAATAGTGGTCATAAGTCGTACTACACTTGACTGCACAGTAAAAAAGAAGGCTAAAATAATTGTCACACGTAAATTAAGGAATTAATAAAGAAAAAGTGCGGTACATCCGCAACACAGGGCATGACTTCTTTCTGTTCCAATGCACGAAAAAACAAGGAATTCAGTTGCAGTCCACTACCAGTGTTGAATATTACCAGAATCCCACTGATTATGTCCGCCTTCTTGACCATTGGTGTACATTGCCATTTAGACCCCATTAAATTTCTACTTATTTTGAATCTCTCTCAGAAATTCCCACTATAAATTCAAGTACAGTATAACCTGAAAAGTAACTAAGAATGCATACTGTACACATGATTTGCAATATCTAAAGCTCATCGCTCATCTGTTTTGTCTCCAGTTTGTCTGAGTAAGCTTTGCTACATGTTCAATCATGATACTAGATTGTTGCTATATAATCATCAGGAAAAAGGATGGCAGGCCTTACCACAGCCTTGCATTGCAAAAAGAGCCAATCATGTGGTACGTTATCTATTACATACACAAATTCCTTCGATTCTTCCACTACAAAATGGCATAGTTAGAAATGCAAAGGATGTAAATTAATAGTCACATGCTAAGATGTAGAGAGCTATTATGACTTCATACTTACAATTTCCAAGGCCACCCCAACCCTTGTTAATGATACCTCTCTGTCCAGTAATCTCTAGTGCTTCCACAATGATTCTTGTTAGCTTATCTGGCTCTGGAATTGGCTGAAATTTCTGAATCGTCAGTAATAAACCAAAACTGAGGAAAAAAAATAGCAACTAATTTATGATAAAGCTCAATGTGTGGTCAGATTTTCTCTGAACATAGGATAATGATGCACAATGAACATCATACTGCCACAAGCATGCATAAATTAGAACATTAGACTAGTCATAGCACATAGGGAACATCTTATCATTATCTCTGACAACAATGTACAAACACACACACACAAAACTAACACATACACACACCCCACCACCCATCAAACAGAATATTGGAATGACTTCACAGGTTAGACCCCATTTATAAGCCCCTCTCCCTATTCCAAGACGCGAGCATATGAGTCATATGAGAGGTTTAAATCCCTTCAAACAGTGCTGTTATTGAAAACATATCTGTTGGGACTGACTGGAGAGGTCCAATCCATGGAAAATAAAAGGTTCCACTTCAGAGTTATGTTTTGTTAAGTAAATCAATTCCAATCAATAGCTATTATCCAGAGGTGCCATTTTTTCCTGTAGCATCGTACTTATTTAATAATAAATATAGTAGTCACAAATCATACAAAAGCAGCTTAGTTATTCCAACGAACAATCAGATATGAACAAAGATGTATCAGTAAGCGCATGAGTGTTTGTGTTTGTATTCACACCAAACTTACTAACCAATTGGGGAACCGAACTTAGTAAGGCCCAACATCCCCTTTGCAGAAAATGTCTATTACATGTCAAATGTCCGTTTGCACCAAAAGCATATTACGTGTTAGCTCCATCCAAGTAAGAAACCTGACAATTCTACTATCCATTCATATCCAATGGCAGCAGGAAAAGAATAGACATTTATAAAGTAAAGGGGTCAAATTTGACGCACCAACAAAGAAGTACCAAAAGTGTCATTTAGCCAGATAGAAAATATAAATGAACTTATAACATAATCATATGTAAGGATAAAATACAAAACTAAAAGCAATAGAAATACATTAATTCAGTAACACTCAATCAAAACTCACAAGGCTACCGAAACCGATGTAAATAGGCTTGTCGCCACTCTCAAGCCATTTCAAAAGGGGCGCAGGAGGCTTATAGTTAGAAGCGAGATCAAGGAAGCAAAATCCAACAACATCAATGTTAGGCCCCCAGTCTGTAAAGGAAGTTAGGATATCTTTTCAGCATCAAAACAATGTCTGTTAATAACAACAGTAACAAGTCCCTGCCATTCTTATGATCTATAAATAACAAACGTGTTTAGAAATAAGTTATGGGAATGAACAGATTACTGAATTTGTATGGCCAGTTTCATGCACAATAATCCTGATGAGCTAACTGGCCAGCAAGAAAGTATGTGCCTAGTTATCTTAAAGGTCTTGCTAACATTTAGCTGGAGTATCATTAAGAAAGTGCCAAGAGATACAGACCTTTTGGTTTGGGGACAAGGTAAGGACTCCAGATATATGCATGAGGAATATCATTTGAATATGCATGTGCACCACTTAGGTACGTAACTGGTCTTAATTTCAGCTTCCTTTTCCGGAGATCATTTATCATATCCCTTATGCCAAGCCAGACAAAGGAGTCAACGATCTGGTATGAGAGCTGCAGCCAAAAGTAAGAAGTCGAGCAAAGAAAGATATATATCAGATACATTTAAATACTTATGATTTTTTTGTCAAGAAACAATGGTGGGTGTTCATCAAAAACTTGGCATGCCTAGAAGTAGCAGGTCTATGATATAAGTTTACATACTTATTACACACACAAAATCCACACTTTGTTCAACTATATGCTCAAGGCATGAGATAAATCAATTTTGATGATTCTTGGGTTACACAAGTTAATCTATATATGGTGGGAACTGTAGTGAGAGTGCAGTTGGCTCCACATTCAACATGCAGACAAAACAATATTGAGTATATGTCCACACCAATAATTAAAAAAACTTCCAGCACCAATATTTTCAAAATTGATAGTACTAAAGAAAGTTTTCACTTTTCTCATGGCAGATTGCATAAAGCATACACCCAAAGGTTTATAATGCATTTTAGATGATGGAGTGTACTTCACACGTGATTTAAGAAACAAATACAAGTACATGGCAATATTCTAAATATCTGTAAGCAATAAGCCAATAAACGGTGACCAGTGGTCAGTGATCATCCCACTGCTCAGCTCTTCGGAATTATGCAGGCATATATGAGGCCTTGTATGAGGTTTAGCTATTAAAAAATAACATTTATACACATAATGTCAATATGTCATCGCACTATGCTAATATTAGCATGAAAAAAATCTCTAAACATTAAACTAACACTACATGTTTGCTAAAACAAAAACTTGAGTAATGCAACAAGTATTAGTGTCATTAACCAAAATGTGAGTGCTATATTCCCAACAGACAACACATAAGTGCAAGAGCAGCATATTGGATAGACATATGCTGCACATTTGCAGACACATGAGCGCTCTGAGTGGCCTTGACAGCTTGTGTGGTGGGAGGAATGGGAATTTAGGGGGTGGGGGTTATAAAGTCCCTTGTTTGGTTGGTATGTAAGGGAATTTAGATGGGATGGGGACTGAGAGTTTGAGAGTCCACCCAACATTTTAAACCCATGGAGGGCGGTACGAATTGCAAGCGAATTGCTCATTATAGAAACATGGATACATCTCAGCCCTTCATCATGACTTATCTTAGTGTGTCTTTCAAGCTACAAATCAACTCCTCACAATTTCCCATCTCTTTTGCCAAGCAGGGGATTGCGACTAAAAAGTAAACTCCCATGCCCAATCCCACCACAAACTCCCTCATGTAAACTCCCATCCCCCTTCCCAATTGTTGCCAAACAAGCCATGATTAAAGCCAGTGCTAAATGGACCTCAGTTAACCCTAAACAGGAATATTCCCTACACACACCCACACTGTTCCATCAGTCCTCGAACAGCAAAAGGCCAATGGTATTAGATAGATCCTAACCTAAATGGCTAAATCCAAAAATGAGTACAGAAGGATGTTTACAAATATAAAGTATTTTCTTTTCTGTAGTTTGAAGATATGAAACAAAATCAACTTACTCTATACCCTGCAGGTTGCTTTACACGAGAGAAGGGATGAGGAAATTCGCAAGTAGGCCTGGCAATAAAATTACAAATCATCAGCAAAATGCTTAACTGTTAAAACAGCATGCACGCATGCGCACAAAGAGAAAGAAGTGGGGAGCTCACGTCCATGGCATTGTGAAAATTATGTGAATCGGTAACTTCAGCGCCTCTGCTACATGTACATGCCCTGGATAAGCATTCATTTAGGACAACAATTGAACAAAGATATATAACAAACAAAATGCACAGGCTGAGTATAGAATATACCATTTATTTATTGAAATGCAAGAAATCAAAAGGTAAAATGATCAAGAATAGGAAGATTACCATATGCTGCTGGATTAGCTATTATAGCATCTGCACTGAAAGGAACACCAGTATCAGTGTCCGGATCCTTGCAAGCAGGAAGCAAGGAGAATATAATCTCTCTAATCTCCTTCCGCTGGATAGGAATTTCTGACGGAGTTGCTGGCAAGAACCCTTTATTCTTAACCATGTCTGCTCAAATTACCAACCCTGTACTGTTATGCATGACATAGTAATAGCTGGCTCTGTAAAACTGAAGAGTACAAAAAATAAAAAATAAACTGTGATATTCACATACATCCAGCAAGAAGTTTTGGATCTCCACCTAGGGGATAAAATTCCAGCCCAGCAGTCATCACAAATTCCTTGAAGTTGGCATGAGTTGCTAGTCTAACACGATGGCCATAGTCCTGCAATGTAAGTAAAAATTAATCCAACTTGGGACACATACATACATATGTGTGTGTATAGACATACGTGTGTATGACAATTAGCTTTTTTACTGGCAGTGAACAATTGGCATGCTGCAGTCTACTTGAAAAAAGTCCATGTAACCAATAGATATCGAACAACATCATAATACCATGTTGAAGAGTAACAAAAGGTGGATGGTGGGTTGATCGATCTAGTGGCCTATTGCTTAATTAAGGCAGAAGAATCCTTATTAAGTTAGGACAATTCTTGGGCAGGTACAGGTCCACCAAACAATTAAGAGAAGAACCACTGTGGTAGTAACAAACAGCAATTTATATACTACTTTCCAATCCCAATGACGAGGGTGGGTCCATTGCTGATAATATTGATTTTTTTATGGGTATATCAGGTGTGTTTGGTTTGTGCCCAAACCATCCCCACCAAAATTTGGCTAGCCCCAACAATTTGGTCCTTGTTTACCAAAATTTTGGCAAGCCTATGGATGTATGGTCATTTCTTGCCAAAATTTTGGTAGGGCTGGTTTGGGCACAAACCAAACACACCCATCAAATTTTACGTGACACTAGTAGTCTAGTACAAAACTATCCAAATATAAAGATATGCATCCAATCAAACCAACTATGAAGATATGCATCTGAATTAATCGAAATATGAACATATGCATGCATGGCCATGACAGCATAACAATTAACAGAGTATTAAAAAATCAACAGCTATTATGAGTACTGGCAGTTAAATGCCTACAAATGTAATGATGTGTTCCTGCTTGATACTTCTCTAACTAAACTCAAATTAACTAGAGGAATAATGCACCAGGTCACAGCTTTAAAAGCAAAAGAATCGATTGATGTATACTTAACATAAAGCATAGAAGTTGTTACTAAATAATTAATGGAGTTGATGACTATGGATTAAGAAATGCCTTGCATGTTACTTAGCTTATTCATCAAGTTAAGTTTCATGCAATAAACGGTCCACCCAAAAGCTTAAATTGTTGAGAAAAAGCTGGCTAATCTACTCATACTTCAACACTTTCCCTCACATCGAGACTCAATCATGCCTATGACATGGACACAACATTGGTTGGAACCTGGTCCACCCTTGGGGCTCTCAACGTGGACACAACATGGGCTGGGTAAAATTGCACCAACCAGGTCTTAAACTCAGGACCTTTAAACCCCATACCATGTTTAGTTTCATGCACCAATCAATTCATCCAAACCTTAAACTATTAAGGAAAGGTGGACAATCTACTCATACTTAAACACAGCATAGATAAGAAATTAGACCACGTGTTGACATTGTACAGGTACATCGATTCTATTTTCACAACTATTGCAGCAATAATTATAAGCCAATCTAAGGATAAGTCATACAACATCAAAAGATATAAATAGCATGCCAACCTGCAACCGTTTTCCTATAGCTATGAATGGTTGCACATCTCCTCTAGTACCAACAATTAGCATAACAATTTGCATAGGACGCCTGTGCTGCAGATCTGAAGTTTCCAATGGTTCTGCACCGAAGGCTTCATTACAGTGATCCTCTGAAGAAATACCAAGTGATGTTGCCTCAGTATTAGTGGGGATATCAACAACTACAGTTCCATCATCTTTCAGTGTAGCCATTTGACTTAACAATTTCAGCTGCAATGAATACATAATTGGATCACAACAATAGAAAACGTGGAATTTTTTGAAGAGCGTAAAAGAGTGAATGTTAAAGGATGGATGGTTTTCAGCAGCAATGAACACATAATTGGATCACAACAATAGAAGATGGGCCATTTGTTAATGAGCATAAAAGAATGAATGTTCAAGAAGGAAGCTGAGTGCTACTCCCTCCATTTCACAATACTATAGCTCAAGCTCACCGTGTGCACAGACAAGGAGTCACCAAATCTTCGAAGAACTTTTTGACAATGGACCATACATAACCCTATTAAATGACAAACTACACACACTCAACCTCTTTTACAGCAATAAAGAAGGGGTAGAGAGTGGAAATATTGAAACAGCTAGACTCTTAATTTCCTCAACCCTACATTGTGAAATGACCCCTCAAGTGTTTGTTATGGGAAAACAGCAGAGAAGATCAATGCCTCACCAGAAAGACTGATTGGTGTGAATTGGTTGGTTTCTTGCACACCAGATCTTGAATGTTGGGCAACATATCAAATATCACTGACAGATTTCATAAGAAAGCTCTTATGTGGCAAACCTATCTTCTGATTGGAGTGGACTGCGATACCTGTATTGGCCCCATGATATATTTTATACTTCTAAATATTTTATGTTATTACTCATTCAAGTTATAGAAATTTTGCAATTATTACAGCTGTCTACTCAGTATTTAGTAGTACTTGCTATTACTTGTGCAACCATGATGATGTAAAATGGTTTTCAGAACAAGGAATATCACATTATTCTTATAATGATTCATTATGTTTTATGTACAATGATACACATTTTTAGTGCCAAATGCCAAAAAAATTACATGTTTTCATAATACATGCACAAATAATGAAACCAAAACAGCATGATCTAGCACAGATGAAGAATTAACTTACCTTCTTTTTCATAGAGATCTTCTCATCAAATAATGATGATAGTTTTGTGCTTTCGGAGTTTGACAGGTCTGAAGATGCCTCGGAACATTCAGCATTATCCATTTCTCGAGGGCTAGTAACCTCAGCTTGTAGTCTACAATTGTTTGACACTAGAAGAATACAATATTGAACAGTTACATAACCAACAAACTCGAGCTTCCTGGAAGTATTTGGGTAAATGTAGTTTCAAAGCTCACAGGAAGCGCTATTTGATATTAATAGATTCAGCCTAGGTCATCAGAAATGAATGGATAACCAATGCAACATCAATAGAACCCGATGTGCTCTTGTTCTGACCTCGGTCCTTCAGAATTGACCACTTTTTTCTATCAAAATCCTCACATTCCATTGTAATCTACTTTCCACATTTTTTTATGTATTACTCAGGATGGGATAAAAATCATGATGACAAGCAATGCAATGATGCAATCAAATGTACAAGGAATCACACAACTGAGAATGAAAAGCATAATATTTTATAAAATCACCAGGAACTAATTTTAATAGGCAAATACTCTAGACCCCAATAAACCATTAAGATCCACTGGTGGCAAGCCAGTAACAACTATTGCAAGCAACAAGAAAAACAAAAGATGACCCTTTAAGTCTGTGCGACCAAAATGTCAAAATTTACGCAACTATTCAGTCAGAAGAATCAAGGGACCCTTTAAGTTGCAAACCTGAACCCAACAAAATTCACCAAAACCAAGCAACAAGCCCGCATAAACCCTAACGCGTGGCTCGAATTGATCGCTAAAGCCTTGATTTCCATACAACAATTCCGATTCTGCTGCTACTCCCTCACAATATTGACGGAAAAAAAAACGCGACGGGGATCATATCACATCATAAAGCGCCAGCGCGATCGAATCATCGAAGGCAACGAATCAGACAAACAAAGGAGCCGAGGAGACGAAGTAAGGATACCGTCCGAAGCTTCTAGAAACTTCGCGCGGGGTATGGAGAGGCGAAAGAGAGAGGGAAAGGGGAAGTCACCGGAAGACGAGTCAATGCCCTCGCCGTCGCCAGCGCCGACGCTCTCTCCCGCGCCGCAGCTGGACCCCTTCATCGGGCGCTCCGTAGCCTTCCAGAAGTTTCCCTCGCGCCCAGGAGGGCTCCAGGATTACGCAAGGCGCGGGAGCCACGCGAGGAGAGAGGGGGGGAAGTCGGCGAGAAGGTGGAAGTGTGGTCTCAGGGAGCCCGGAGGGGAAAAATAAAGGAGGGGAGGCTTCTCCGGGAAGAGGAGGAAGGCCATTGGGTACACCAGTGGGACACGTGGCGGGATTTGGAAGCGGGGATGGCTGGATGGACGGTCCAGATTCGGTTGAAGGGGTCAGCGTGGGGGCGATGCGCGCTGGAGTGGCATTGAAATAGTTGATCGACCGCCTCGTCGAATACTGAACTGAGCGCATCGGCCCGCGCTTCTGCTGGAGGGAGGTGAATCATTTCGACAACGATCCTGGTCGCCTAGTCCGGTGGTATGGTATGGCAGGACTGGTGCCAGCTCAGAGCATCTCCAAGAGACTCCCCATTCAACTCTGCTTCTCCATTTTTTAGGTATTGACACCAAAATCTGGCTCCAACAGGCTCTCCATCCCCTCCCCCAAATCTGGCGAGTAGAGAGAGACTCGCTACATCTAGCGAGCCTCTCTCCGCTCGCCATCCTCTCGCGCGCCCGCAGGGACAAATCCAGACGAGAGAGGCTTCGTAGGAGACGGCAGCCCGGCGAGGCTTCCTCTCCCGGACCGCTTCGCGTCTCGTGGCGCTTCTTCCTCTCCCATGAGGCTCGAATCCCGGCTCGGCCGTGCGCCTGGTAGCGCTTCTTCTCCCGGGCGACGGTTCGTCTCTCGAGCACGGCTTCCTCTCCCCCGGCACGGTCTCGCATCCCTCGGCAGCGAAGGCTTCCTCTCCCCAACGCTCGCGTGGTCTTCCTCATTTCCAACGATCTACCCTGACACCTGCGACCGCGAGCTCGGGCTCCCGCTACAAGGTGAGCCCCCATTGCGATTTGCATCTACTCCTTCCATATTCTTCTAGATCTAGCCGTGTAGATGTATTTGTGCTTGAGCATTTTTATCTGCGTGGATGGATTTGAATGGAGTGCGATTTATGCAATTTATTTATTAATTTTGGCAAGATACTACATATTCTTAGCTTCATTAGATGCACTTGTTGGTATGCTGGATATATGATCGCTAAGTTCGATTTGATGTTCTTCCTGTGATAGTATTCACTCGTCCTTTTCAATTGCGTGGAGCTAAATAATTTTAGAAATAAACTAAAACACTAATTTAGAATAGGCTTCTCGGAGCTATCAAGTATAATGTATGATAGACATATATTCAAGATATGATGAACTACTATTTATGGGTCTTCTTTCCATTGAAAATTTTAGTTCTTAATGCCCTTGTTAGCCCAATATGATCTTATAGATTTAGATCTCAAGACTTATGCTAGATCTGCTACTATTTTAATTGGCTCTGTGACCATTCTTCTGTGTTCTTGCTGTCCTTGCATGTTCTTCTCTCGTTGCAATGTCAAATAACCGAGCGACATGCATTTTGTAGGATAGCATTATTGTCCTCTCTCTTATAACTAAAATCTGTCTCAATTTACACTTTAGGTAATTAATCAATCGGGTTTATGGTGAGTGAAAGCTTGTATTTACACAATGTCAATTGACTCTTGACTCTCGATAATTTGTTTGGTAATGGATATGCGGTTCCTAAGAAGTAATGGGATGATATTCGATTATTGCTTTTTATCTAGTTTCTCCTGTGTCTTCTACCCTTAATGTAAGCAAATGATAGTCGTAAGTTGGGTTTACTGAATATCTGAATGTGTCTTGAATTTCTCAGGTACTTTGTTTCTTCCCTATATTTTCTTGTCTTTTCCTTTTTTGATGGGAAACAGTAGGGGAGTATTTTCTATCTTCTACCAGTGGAAGTGCATTTTTAGAAAGGTCTTGGTGCTGTGGTAGGTTATGATTTGTGATGCTACTTGTTATCACTTGAATCTTATCTTCTCATTGAACCCTTTGTATAGAAACAATACAGAAAAAATGGGGGTCAAGTAAACAAAAGTTTAGGATAGAAATAGAAGGAATGTCCCCCCAAAATCTTGTGCTTTTGTGTTCCCTATTAGATGTTGGTTAATTGACTGAGCCTAAGCCTTGGATGTGGCTGATTGCTCTGCTTGAGAAGCTCAACCAAAACACTTGCCGCTGGAAACTTAGCAGAATGCGTCAGCTGCATGAATGAGATTGCTTTCTCACCTACAACCCATTATAGTAAACTATGAATAATCTTTTACTATGTGATTAAATATTTGTTTACTGTTACTTCTTTATCTATGCTGAGTTTCTCCGGTGTTTTGGTGCGGGCTTGCCTTAATTTGGAGTGCTCCGGCCCTGATTTCACAAATCCAGTGCTATTGGTGGTGTTACTGGGGAATTTTGGCCGACTCAAGCAGGGGGCATACTGACTTGCGAACAGGCTGTAGGTTTTCCTTATGCTTGCTTACACAATTTGCGGATGAATATTATCCATCACTCTGTTGTATATGTATTGGTTGTTTAAGCTAAGGTCAAGCAATGTCTCAACTTTGCGATGTGCTTTAGCTGTTTGGGATGAAACTTTTGCCCAACCAATTTAGTGCATGTTTCAAAGATAAGGTTCATAGAGCACATTTGCATGCCAATGTTTAAGAACTGTTCTATGGTACACTTAGGAAATGCCTAGGATAGTAGTATGATGCCGCCATCACTATTGCAATTGGAGGGATTGTTTCTCATGCACCTCAGGGGTTGTTTGTGCTTTTCCTGCTGACCATTTTCTTCATAATATGCATGAAGATTCACATTAAATTCATTTGGAAGATTGCAATGGTGCATGTTTAATTTGTGTTAACAGATTCTTGTTCAGATCAATTATGTTTTACTACCTTAGTGTACTATTTTACTTGCATATAGATGGATAAAGGTTCAAAGAAAGTCAGTGAAGTGCATGCTTGGACAATTAATCGCATAGAGGAAATCGCAAGTGATATTAAGAACATAGTGTACCATAATTTTTCTCCTTGCTCAAGCGAAAGCGCGAATGAACTCAACCGACTCTTACTTGAGATCGAACACACTGCTCGCCGCCTTGATGAACTTGCCATACAATCGGAAGACTTGGTGCGAGAAGAAGATGTCGATTCACCTGAAGAAGAAGAAGACACTTTGTCTAGCATAGACGAGCAGTTGTGCCCATACGACTACGAGACTGATGATTCGGGTAAACGTGATGACCATCAATTTAGAGAGGATGAAAGTATCGAGTCCGATGACTAGAGTTATTCGGGTTATTGTATTATGTAGATTAAGGCGTGTTGTACTTTTAAGACATATAAGTTCATTTCATTGACATGTGTTTTGCTTATTACATGTGTTGCTACGCATATTTGCTTAATGAAGTATTGATATCTACAGACTTGTGCAATATGGATGACTTCTATACTCGTCTGCATTGAGTGAGGGGAAGTGAAATACCTTGGGATGAAAGCCCAATTGGGAGCAACCTTCTCAAGGTGACCACTCCGGTCCCAGTAGAGAGCTCACAATAAAAGGTCGAAATTTTTTCCGAAGAATGAAGACAACATGTTGGTGTCGGCATGGTTGAATGTTAGTTTGGATCCAGTGCAGGGGACCCAACAAACTCGTGCCACATATTGGAGTAGAATACATGATTACTTCCATGAGAACAAAAATTTCTTTTGGATCGTAGTCGAATTCACTTATGCACCGATGGTCATCTATTCAAGAACATGTGAACAAGTTTTGTGGATGCTATGACCGCATTGGCGTAGAAGACAAAGCGGGATAACAGAGCGGGATAAGGTTGGTCTATATCCCTTTTTATTATAGGTTCATATGTGTGTCCACGTTAATAGGTACACGTGTACGCAGATTGTCCATGCTAAAGCTTTGTACCAAGAAGAAGAAGGGAGATTATTTACATACTTGCATTGCTGGAACGTATTACAACACCATCCAAAGTGGACTGGTCATTTATCTCAGAAAAAGCAGAAGACATCATCTAATGCTTCTCCAGGTAGTTCCAGTCCTGTTAGCTCTAATGCTAGCCATTTTCTTGAAGACCCTCCTACTGCAGAAGCTGATGTGCTCAGAAGGCCACCTGGTAGGAAGGCCGAGAAAGAGCGGGTACGCCGCGGTAAAGCTTCAGTTGAGAGTGGTGTAACAAGTTCACTCTACATCGAAGCACTGGAAAACTTTAGGAAAGAAACGAAAGAAATGGAGATTATGAAAGAGCAGAAGAAGGAAGAGCGGTACGAACGAGCATTTGCGCAAGAACAGGAGAGGATTGCTCAAGAGAAAGAAAAGATTGAGATAAGAAAAAATGAGTTTGAATTGAAGAGGATGATGGAAGAAGAGAGAATTATGAGTGTCGACACTAGTCGCTTGAGTGGGCCACAACAACAATACTACTTGTCCTTGCAAAATGATATCATCGCTCGAAGATGTAATAGGTCCGATTGAGCACTCCGTATGATGTATGAACTAATTTGTTGCAAACTTTTGTGCTACTAAACCATGGTATGCTACAATATATGTATGCATTATTTCGGATTTAAATTTCTGGCATTCAAATATAGCCATTCTTTCTCTGCAATACTTCTGTATTAGAATACAGGCAGTATGTGGAAGAAATCTCTTTATTGAAGTACATCATAGTTGAAGTGCATATACTAGTACATTATAGTTAAAGTGCAGAAACAATAAACCAGCGCTTGACTACATCCCTCCGTAATGGTGCCATAAGTGCTCGACTAGATCTTCTTGAAGCTGAGAGTGAGCTTTTCTATTTCTGATAGATTGATGAGTTTGAATGAACTCAGAAAGCTCAGGTATTCGTTCATGCGAGACTGCAACATTTTCTCCCATTGCTTCGTAATTGTAGTCAACTGGACCTCCATCCGCTCATCTTCAATTATCATGTTATGCATGATGATACATGCTGTCATGATATCTCGAAGTGTTTCTTGATACCAAAAACGAGCTGGTCCACGAACAATTGCAAAACGAGCTTGTAAAACTCCAAATGCTCGTTCCACATCCTTCCTAGCTGCTTCTTGAGCTTCCGCAAAATGTTTTTCTTATTCCTTGGGGAGCTGGTATTGTCTTGACAAATGTTGCCCATGAAGGATATATGCCATCTGCAAGATAGTATCCCATTGTATAGTTGTGACCGTTCACGGTATAATTCACTTCTGAAGCTTGCCCTTCAGCTAACTTAGCAAATAGAGGGACCGATGAAGAACATTAATATCATTATGAGACCACGTAAACCAAAAAAGCATGCCATATCCAAAGATCTTGCGATGCAACGGCTTCGAGAATGATTGTTGGCTCGTGAACATGACCGATATACATGCCTTGCCATGTCAGCAGGCAATTTTCCACTTCGATGCATGCAATCTATGCTCCCTAGCATTCCCGAAAACCTCTATCCTCACCAATTGTAAGTAATCTGGCAGTATCATTCTCATTTGGAGATCTCAAATACTCATCTCCAAAGATTTCAATAATAGATTTCACAAACCTTCTCAGGCTCTCTATAGCAGTACTTTCTCCAATTCGCACATAATCATCAATAGCATCTGCTGCTACGCCGTAAGCTAGCATCCGAAATGCTGCGGTTATCTTTTGCAAAGAAGATAACCCAAGAATTCCAGCACAATTCCTCTTACGACGAAATAATTATCATGCGCTTGTACAGCATGCAATATGCGAAGAAATAAAGAACGATTCATTCGAAACCTATGTTGAAAAGAAGGTTAAGCCATAGACATTAGGATCAACATAATATGCGAAGAAATAAAAAATGAATAATTCCAAACCTGCGCCGAAAGAAGGTCGGGCCATAGATAGGAGGATCAGCAAAATAGTCCTGAAATAGTCTAACATGTCCTTCTTGTCTATTGCGATGAACGACTTCATGGCCAGGAGTAGAACCGCCATGGCGTGGAAGATTGACACCCTGATCTTCCATATGTGTTAGATATCCTGTTGTAAGAAGAAATACATATTCATTATTCTTCTCAGACTCCTCATCGTCTGAGAGACATTGTGAGACTAAGTTTCGACGACTCATTGAGATATTGTAGGTAGTGAACAACAAGAAACGTGCAAGACTTCAAACTGCAAATGGGTATGTATATATAGACAAAAATAATGTAGCCGTTAAGATTATCATTAGAATATAGCCGTTAAGGTGGCCGTTTTAATATAGCCGTTGCGATGACCGTTAGGACATGACAAGCTTGTTTAAGCTAGAATCTCAGACACCTTGAACATACTCAAAGTGAACAAAGTCGGTAAAATGTTAATTGTTAAAACCTACTTATCTTTTATTTCATATTATTACGACAAATTTTTCAGCAGTTGTAATAACATCATTCACTAGTGATTCTTTTATGCAATTGAGCAAAGTGAAATATCACAGGATTCATGTAAAATTATGTTCTGCTGTAATGGATTTAGGAAGTAGATAAATTTCTTTCACCTCCATGGATGCTTCTTTTGCAACTTAGGATTTAGGAAGTAGATAAATTTCCTTCCAATTTGACTGGCATTACTCACCATGCATTTTACCTTAAACTCTATAGTTATCGATTAGTAATATTGCGGACTTTTTCGTCACATTACATTTGATGTGTCATCTTATGCAGATTGTCTTGCTATCTAGGCAAATTGATCCCTTTTCCTCTGCACTTTCCTGAACACATGAATGTACTTTTCTATCTCTTGATGTCCATTCCATGGAGGACAATAAGTCAGCTCACCACATTTTCCATCTCTCCAAATTCAATTATAGAGAGCTTATGCTATTTATGACTGAATGTGTATTCATTTGGTTGTGTGAATCCATGTCCATAGCTAGCTAAACATGGCATATGACATTTCTACTTTGTACCTTTTAAGCTTATAGCATATGACATTTCTACTGGATGCTCCTGTGCCTGTAGAGAATTCAAAAGAACTTCAGAAGGACTAGAAAATTTTAGTTCTCTGATTTAGTTCAAGGTGTTGAGATTGTTCAAAAGTTCCTTAAGATACTGACTCTTAGCACTGCATATTCTCTCTTTGGAGTTCTGAATCGTACTTGTTCTTCCAATTGTAGTTGCCAATGTAATCCCATATGTAAGGGAAACAGTGAACTTGATTTAGTTAACACTTGTCTTTTGACTTGAAGAAATAGAAGAAGCGAGTCTACGAATTAGAAAATCATGTATATTGCTTCTTGGCTAGCATCTATGTAATCCTTTTGTTTCTTGGACCAATCATTTCTTCCGCTTGTACCCTTTAAGCTTATGGCATATGACATTTCTCTTGGATGCTCTGTGCTTTTAGACATGGCGGACTGTCTTTACACACACGCACACGCTTCATATGATGGAATAACTAATGATACAAAGGTGGCAGCCTGTAGACAATCCTGCTGATGATCGGCTGAAATCAGGTTAAGCCATTAATCGATTTTTCTGCTGATACATTTTTGCTCTCTATGCATCGTTCTTCTGGTGAAATTCAACATGACTATTACAACATCACCGTTGCAGAAAAATTCGAATTTAAAATTTCCATATTCAAATATAGCCGTTCGAATTTACCCGTTCGAAGATAACCGTTACAATGTGGTCGTCACAATAAATTTCAATTTTTAAATTCTCGCATTCAAATATAGTCATTTGAATTTACCAGTACAAAAATGGTTGCTGTTATGATGGTTATATGGAATATGATTAGAATATAGGAGAGAGAAAATAGAGAGTGTGATATGGAGAGTGCTGTTGGAGAGGGAAGAGATATGGAGAGGCATTTTTTTGGAGAGTTCTCTAAATCTGGCTTTTGGAGAGTGACTTTTGGAGAGTCCTTTTGGAGATGCTCTCAGACATGGAGAATTAGAGACCTAGAATATTCGAATTAATCCAATGTACATCAAATCTCTCCTATCTATACTTCTTTATAATGCACCTAAGCATTCTCTTCTACGTCCACCCCAAACAGTGCACCCACTAGAGATAGCCCAATGTTCGTGCACCCAGCAAAACGTCCCCATAAACTTGCATTCATCAAAATGAACGTCTCGGATCTTTCCTTAACTTTACTCACCCACACCTGATGGCTATTATTTAGTGTGTCTAATCTTCCTGGAATTAAGAAAGTTAAGTACATAATTAAGTCCAAATTATACAAACGAGGATATAGTCATAATCACCTTCGGCAGAAACGCCTCCTGTCTCCTTCGGCCGGATGGAATGGAAACCAATTTGTTTCCTTCCCCACCCTTCCATTCCATCGACTCCATCTCCTTCCAGCAACCCTAGCCCCCCTGCGAACACCCGGACAGGCCATCCCCCTCCCGCTTCGGTCTCCAGCTCCACCCGCGCGAGCTCATGGCCAGCCCGTCACCCTCCCGACCTGTTCTCCAGTGCCCCCGCAGGCCCCGCTCGGGTTTCCCTCGCTCAGCCCACCTCCTACCGATCCGGTGTCAAGCGTCCCCACAGCCCCCGCCCGGATTTCTCTCGCTCAGCCTGCGTTCCTCTCGATTTGGTCTCGGCACCCCACATTGCTTGCCGTTTCGCTCACTCGGCCGCCCCTGCCGATCGGATTCCTTCCTCCGATCCGGATTTGATTGATTGATGCTCTTCCGAAGGAAACAAATCTTCGATTCGTCAAGATGATTGATTGATGTCCTTGTGAAGGAAGCAAATCTCCTTTCCACAAGATGAGTTTCTCTCAAATCTTTCCTTGTATCGCAATATTCTGGTTGGTACATAACTTATATATTTCGTGTTGCTTCCTGTTTTTGCTGTTTCTTGCGGTGCTGGGAATTTGGTCGGCGGCGGCGGAGTGCCCCAAGTCAGTTTTTTCTGTCACTGCGTGGAGAAGAGGAAGACAAAACACCATTGGCATCCCCTTTACCAGAGGTATCCATCCTTTTCCATCTTATCAGTAGTTAGGTTTTTTGTTCTTATGTTATTACGTGTTGTCGCTTGTTAGCATTTGAAAAAATTCATATGCTGAATGTGTATAGTTGTATACTGAATGTGAGAAATGTTTGGGTGAGAGTGAAGGTAAGAAGCATATGCTCTGATGTCTAATTGTGCTATATGTGTGAAACACATTACATGTTGTGGATTGCTGCATATGCCTTCATTTGTGTATGGATACATACACTATTTAGAAATTGTTGATTAGACTATGGATCGGTGAGTCCTTGCATACATACAAATTTTAACAGCTGTTTCAAATAAGCTCCGAGTCATTATTGTGATAATATAATTTAGAGCCTGGATATAACTTGCATAGTTCAAAACCAAATCCTCTAGCTACAAGATGACTGAACTCAGTCTTTTTTCTCATCAAGGGAAGCAGTTTTTTCAGTCACTGCGTGGAGAAGAGGAAGACAAAACACCATTGGCATCCCCTTTACCAGAGGTATCCATCCTTTTCCATCTTACCGGTAGTTAGGTTTTTTGTTCTTATGTTCTTACGTGTTGTCGCTTGCCAGCATTTGAAAAAAATCATATGCTGAATGTGTATAGCTGTATACTGCATGTGAGAAATGTTTGGGTGAGAGTGAAGGTAAGAAGCATATGCTCTGATGTCCAATTGTGCTATATGGGCTGAACTTATTTCTCTTAAAAAAATGCTTGGTTTGGTTCTTAACAACGGCAAGAATATTGTGTTCTTAACAACGGCAAGAATATTGGGTAGAACCGAAAACAATAATGTTCTTAACAACGGCAAGAATATTGTGGCACAGAATACACAAAATGAAATGATAGATAAACATAGTAACAGAGACATGGCCTGCAACTCTTCTCAAGCTCCTTCAAAGATACCGAGCTTATATGTACAGGCTAGTTTAGCACAGGCAGATTCTGTCAATATATCATTGCCTATCGAAAAGTATCTACCCATCGAGCATGGTTAGCTGCTACCCCCTGACAATTTTGAGCATTTGCTTGATAGTCTAATCAACAATTTCTAAATAGGTGTGATGAGAGGTAGGAGCAGAAAAAATCAGATAAATGTTGTGTAGTTGGCATTAAACAATAATAAGGACCCACCATACCAGGATAACATACAATGCACATCAACCTAAACTGCCCCTTGATTAAATTGCTTATAGGACCTTCACATGTTTTATCGTGTAAGAAGCTTTGTATGTTTGTACTGATGTATGGTTATTTTTTGGTTTTGTGATTTTTGGATAGAATTTGACATGATGAGAAATTGCAAGGTTGTTCTTGTCAGTATTCATATTATCACTCAAAACTAGCCCTGCACTTGTGCTGGTGGAAGGAATGATTGCTTCTCTCATGAAGCTCTAATTCTACTATGTCCATGATACCATTGTCAAAACTCAAAATCAATATTCACTTTACTGTTGTGCAACTTACTCCAAATATAATGAAATGGCACTCGCCATGATGACATGTTTTGTTCTTGTGTCTAATGGGAATATGGAAAGTTAGAAATGGTTCATTGTGATCCTAAACAGATCTAGGCATATTCTATAAAATCAAGAACGTTACTCTACATGGGATTTGAATATAGTCACATATATCTAGATTTGCGCTCATGATGCAACCAGATCACTTTTCAAAGATACTTTTAACTGTAGCATTTGTTTTGTATGACTCTGTGTTACAAAAAAATTGCGATGTGCTGATCATGATTATTTTCTTTCTTTCACAGATGCTCTTGGCACAGATATCCATTGTCACAGACTCACGGTTCCTCATATTTTTCGTTGTCTTCAAGTTTTCTTTCACCTGACATTAAATTAAGGTATGATAGGTTACTTTACATGATTTTACTGTTGTGCTGGAGCAGATATATGTTGTAAATATTGGAATGGTTTTACTAATGAAGCACCAAGCAACACACTGTAGTTAAATTTGTGCATGGCACAATTGATATATGTGTGTGTGTCGTGATTGTAATGCCATGGTTTTGCATTTGGCTTTGAGCAAGTTCAGAAGGTTCTTTTCTCTCAATTCAAAATTTTCAATATGAATCATTTTTTTATTTCACAAATCAGCACTGGGGGGAGAGGTTCCTACCTGAATATCCCCTGGTTGTATAGCTGTCTAGCAGCTAGCATGGAAAATTAGTGTGTTTATTGTTCAGATTCAGAAACAAAACAATGAATCTCAGTACTCAGTAGGTTGGGACACTTATAAGCTAATTATTTGGCTTATATTTTTTATCTATTTTTTATGATGTAACAAGGAATATTATAGAAATACTTTATGTGGAATTGAGCTGATGGTTGATGTGTTACCAATTTTTGGTGTGTAGATTTTTGAAGCAAATTAGCTTACGCCTGCTTTTGTTTTCGAATGCCAGGATTTCTTGCACAAGTAAAGTACAGATTGTTAGGCTTATATACTGGCTACAAGTTTACTACAACAGTTCTTGCCAGTAGCCAACGTATCTATACCCCTTTATAATACACCTAAGCAATTTTTCCTACGTCCACCCTAAATAATGCACCTCATTAGAGATGGCCCAATGTTCGTGCACCCAGCAAAACGTCCCCAGAAACTTGCATTCATCAAAATGAACGTCTCAGATCTTTCCTCAGTTTTACTCACCCACATCCGATGGTAATTATTTAGTGTGTCTAATCATCCCTGTGGCCCACAACAGACCTCTCCCACCTACATATTTGGAAGGAGAGCGAATCAAACAAGGAAACAAATAAGGAAGATCCGCATGCAAGGAAACCAGATTTGAATTTTTTACTGGCCAAAATAGTACGTACTACATATTTGGAAGGAGGGTGAATCAAACAAGGAAATAAACAGGGAGGATCCGCATGCAAGGAAATAAGACTTGAATTTTTTATTGTCCTCGCATTGTGATCGTATTTTTTTCCGAATATGACCCTTATCGAGACTTTTTTACGGATCTAGCCCCATAGAGCCTAATTTCAGCGCACGAAGAGCGCTGAATTTTTGTTTTCATTTTTTATCTAAGGAACCAACCTATGCGTGAGTCTTTGCTTAATTTTTTTCAATTTTTCTCGCGAACCACCGCCGGCGAAAGCATCATTTTAATTTTTATGTTTTCTTCCTTACGGATCCAGCGGTCGGCGAGCGCAGTTTATTTTTCCATATTTTTTCGAAATCATCCCTGTGGCCCACAACAGACCTTCCCTCACCTCCAGCATCAACAAGGAAAAGGAAACAAACATCCTGGAAAAGGAAAGGACCATACATTACGTGCTGGGAAAAGGAAACCAAGAGATGGGGCAGCGCGGCTGGGAGAACGCAGGTCTACAATGGCTCCACGGTCGCCATCGGTGGCTTTGCCGACGCGGCGAGATTCCTGGTCAGCGACCTCGCGGCCGCCATGTCTCGGCAAATTTATAATTTAATTTTTTTAAAAAATAATTTTATTAAGTACAAAATAATCAAAAGTTTTTTTGAGAATTTTTCTAGAATTTTTTAACCCAATGTGCTATCTTTTCAAAAATCCTTCTATATTTAAAAAAAATGAAGGCAACTCACCTCTAGCTTCTTCTAGCTGCAGCCCAGACCAGAGAAGCTTCTTCTCTTCCCTCCCTCCATTAAAGCAAGAAAGAAGCTCCAAAGCTCCATCAATCCCGTACCAAATCTCCTCTTTCCATCTATGGTGTTAATTCCCCAAATTTCGTGCTTTATTGCCAAAATTTCCTTCCAATCTGATTTGATCCCAAATTATGGTTTCCATAAATATGCTTGTTTCGGTTCTATAAAAACCGGCGAGCTCTCCTTGCGTAAATCCCCAAGTGCTCCCTCTTGTAAAGATCGCCGGATTTTGGAGGTAACCTAAGCCATCACCGTCATCTTTCCCGGTGAAATTCACCGCAACCGTGACTCCTCCCCCGCAGGAGCTGGTGCCGGCGATCTCGCCGCACCAATGCCGACCCACTGTGACCGGCCGGCCACCCCTGGCCTTCCCTCCCCCTTGCCCTGGACAAGCCCAGAGAGCAAGCTGTGCTCTCTGTGGAAGCTGAAAAAAAATAATCTAAGATCAGAAAATTCTTTTTTCTTTCTCTTTCTTGATTTAAAATCTTTTGGGATCCCGTTTTCGCCTATTCGACCTCCATTTAGTTCCGTTTTTCTTTCTAAATTCATTTAAAATTCTAAATTTCTCTTTTATTATTAAGTGTTGTATTCATACTTATCTTCTCATTTAATTGATAAGCGGGTGTACTGCCGTCGTAGCGTTAGCACAGGCACTATACTAGTATTACCTTAATTGGTTATTAAGTCCGAATATACGGTTGATATGAGAATCTTGTCAAGAGTAGATGTACTGGGCTTGTTAATGCATTATCTTTAACTTGTCCAATTTCCAATATATTTGTTATGCACATAAGTAAATTATGCTATACAATTTTTCTAGATGATTTTCACATGTATTTGCACTGTGTGGTATGTATTTTTATAATTGTTCTAATATGGGGTTTAACTCATATGGTAAGTACATAGTGGAATAGCTTGTCTGTAGCAAACAGATCACGGTCATCTCCCTAGACGTAAAATTCTAATTGCATCAGCCTAAAAATGGATGATAGTTGCCGATTAGCCTTGCTAATTTTTGTTTTCTTGCCTTCCAATTTTACAATTGCACTAATAGTCAAGGCATTGTGATCATGGTGATCTTTATTTTAGCTTTCTTTTTTAATAAGAAAGTTGTAGTTTGAAAGCTCTTATAGGTTATTCATTTTTCTTTTAATGTGCTTAAAGATGATGCCTCCAATAAGTAATGAGTCTAATCCGATATGCATGATATACTTCTGTTAACACAATATGCAGACTAAGCGAATGAGATGTCAAAATTGATTGTATTTGCTTAACCAATATTATTGTTTGTGTTTAGCTATCCTAATAAGCCCCACCCCCTCCTTTTTCTATTTTTCTTTTAACTTTTACATTTGTTGGCTCATGCAATATATTGTGATGGATGGAAAATTATCCAACCATCACAAAATTGTATTCCTGGTAAAGAATCCTGTTAAAGAAACTTGTAGCACTAATGTGCTTGTTTTCACAGGTGATATATTGAAGAATTGATGGTATTCTGAGGCTTTGATTTTGCTGGCTTGTCTATTACACAAATCTGCACTTTTGTCAAATCCCCGTGCACATCTCAAGTTATTGAAAAAACTAAAAATCTCGGATAGTCAATTTGGGGCAGATTCGAGCAAAATCCATAAAAGGTAAAAAAAGTTAAATAGGTAAATCTGTTTATCAAATTGGAGCAGTTGAATCGAACAACGCTCGATAGCGAATAGTGTGTGATTAACAAATAATTAATTTTTGTAACAACTAGATCTGGATCGTATTTTTTGGTGCCTGTGCTAACGCTATGACGGTAGTACACCCGCTTATCAATTAAATGAGAAGATCAATGTGTGGCATTTTTTTGTTGTTTTCTAGATATGAGTCTCATGTTTCCACAATCGGTTGATATTCATTAGCGATTGATTCATTACTTGATTGTCTTTTAACATGCTAATGCTGTTTAGATCTTTACTATTGCAACAAAAAATCTCCTACCTTGGGAATATCAACCGATTGCACCTGTGAGTTAACAGGTTTGTCCTGAAATTCCATAGGGTGTGTTGTTAGTAAATTATTATAGTGCATGCTTACTTCTTGATAAACATGCTGGAATCATGAGTGCTTTTGGATCATTTTAAATGTTGCTTGCCTTAAATATATATGGAAAATGCTCCTGTCACCATTATTAAAAATATTTTGTAACATTTTAACGTTTTCCAGCTCAATGGCACCAATTAATCGAACACGAAAGAGAACGTTAGTGTTGTTTTCTGAAAGCTCTGTGGTGCCTACGTGAGTTCTACTTGACTATCTCTTCCATTTAATTAAAAGTAGACCAAATGTTTACATATGCTTCATTTTTTTAGATTCAAGGAGTTCGACAACATTGAATTCGCTGATATAGACATGTCTTGGAGCAGTTGTGTTTTAGTAGATGTCAAATTTCCTATTGAAGTTAACGGTGATTTGCTTCGATTGATCTTAATAGATGAGACTGTAAGTCCAAAGGTAATTCAACCCCTATAAAATTCATTTTTTATGTTAGCTAACAAGGTTTATTTTAAACTTAAAAGGGTTCCAAAATAGAAGCTATTGCGAGGGCAAGAATGTCCATAGGTTTAACTTAGCACTTAATGAAGGTCGTAAGTACATCATTCATCGTGTGCAATTCCACCTAATCGTGAGGAGGTTCGGTTTGAGCATTGAAACTCTTATGAGTGCTTGCTAACGGACGCACAAATGTTGAACCTTCTACAAGATAGTTGATTTTCCTCTCTACCAAAAACATTTTATGTCATTTGAAGACGTTTGTGGACATCCGAACAAAACATTTGTAGGTATGGCTCAAAATTCCTTTGTAGCAAATATAATATCAAATGTTTTGTTGATGGATAAATTTAAACATACAATATTTCATCATATAGATATAGTTGGAGAGGTTGTTCATTTTGGTGATCTTGAGTTCTACGAAACCTTTCCACGCCGTATAATGAATAGAGAGATCACTCTCATAGACACAAGGTAAACCTATAGTATTTTCAAAAAAGTATGGTTTGATTGAAACTAATCTGCGCATAATATTTGAAATATTTCTTCTTATGTTTAATTGTAGGTTTAACTTGTTAGTTGTTCAAGTATGGGATGAGCATTTAACCCAACATATGCTCAGTTGGTCAGAGGCTAATGCAAAAAACCATGTGCTTGTTGCAACTATGTTGAAAAAAGACAATAGATATGGTAACTAAACCATCAACCTAGAAAATAATAAAAACCATTGGTAATGTGTAATTAAAGAAAAAGGTACTCATGATATGTGGCTTTTTAAAACAGATTGTGTTGAGACTACTCAGTACACGAAACTAGCCTTTGCCCCAGATCTTCCTACACATCATGCACTTGAAAGTAAGTTTTTTTAATAAGAAAAAATAGACTCCATTCAAAAGAAATATATAAGCCCCTTTTATTAATACATCTTTAAATTATTATTGTAGGTTTTCGACACTCTCTGGTGGTAGGAGCATTTGATCTCACATTCATAAAAAGATTTATTGAAAGGAGGTGGCAATACCTAGCTCATGTCGTTACTAGGAATACCAATCGATAATATATGATGGTAATATGATTAGTGATGTAACTGGATGCTGGACATGTTTTATTATTCTGATCACATGAATAATTGCTTGTGTGGACATGTTTGTGTATGTTTGCTTATCAAAGTATGGGAAAAAATTCTGTGAAAATATGAAAAAATAAACCGCGCTCGCCGACCGCTGCATCCGTAGGGAAAAAAAGATAAGAATTAAACAATGCTCGTATTCTTATATCACTGTATCATGGCTAATAAACTCAAGCTGTCATTCTACACTGCATTTGTTTTCTAGGTTTTATTTAGGATATAACAACACCACAGTGCATGAAGAACACAATAAAATTATTGGAAAGTGGTTTTACTCTTCAGATCGGTGTGTGCGTATCGTTGAGTAAACTCAGGGGCAGTGCCACGGCAATACTTCCCTAACGCAGCCCGACTAATAGTTTACTAACAGATTTGGGTGAATAGATGTGGTTTGAAATATCTGCATCTTTTCCTCCACAAAAACGTGTACTATACAAATAGCAAATTGTTTAGCCAAGAAATTGAGTAGAGATATTATTAGGCTAATGGTATCGACAAATGTGGAACACATGTATTACCTCTGAAACATGGAGGAGAACCATCTTTTTGGCCAGTTCGAAGATTTTCCTCTCCATCTTCATCTTGCTCCTCATCATCGCGCTCACGCTTCATCCTTATCCATCATGCTTTCCCCACAGTTGTGACCTCTTGGTCTATCACCTCATCCCCTCTCTCATCGACTTCGTGAAATCTGACTTCTTGTTTTTGGTAGGTTCCGCGAGAAAAAATTGAAAAAAATTAAACATCACTCACAGACCGCTGCTTCCGTGGATAAAAAATTAAAAAAAAAATAGCGCTCTCCGTGCGTTTAAATTAGGCTCTATAGGGCTAGATTCGTAAAAAAGCCTCCAGAAGGATCATGTTCAAATGTCAAATTTGTGCCCGTGATTAATGTTTATCTGCCTTATGCTTTTTCTTGTTTAAATAGACAGCAGAATCGAGATTCGGGGAGACATGGTTCGAGATGTCCCAATGGTTCCTTCATTGAAATATCAGACGTTCAATTCCGAAGATCAGAAAGAACTGATTGACATCAACACTGATATACAAATGATGGACAATGTTATTTAGTCAAAAGCTTCTCGTCATAACAAACCGAAAAAATCCCACATCAGTGTAGTATATGCACAAGGTAACCTTTTACAAAAATGTCGACAATGTCTTTTCTAATTCAGAAGTAATGTTCTTATATCTTGTTATTTTGATGCAGATTACATTTGTGATGAAGAAGACAAATTCATTATTAGCTCAATTATGAACTCACCTGACAAAAAGATTATTGTTGATGTGGAGGGTGCATTTATCGATTTCTTCCATTTTAAATGTCTTTTGAAACCTGCTGAACACTTGTATGGCAATGTAAGTATACATATGTAGTTTAACCTTTATTATGTACGTATTAAAGCTATGTGCTTTATATATTTCCATTTTCTAATAATATATTAACTTTAAACTGCAGGTCATAAACACGTACATCAACCTCATTATCTCTGAAAAATATCTATTGTGTAGAGAAGGTGCAATTATCTACTTGGAGAATACTTTGATATTTTACATTCTTCATCGTGATGGTCAGTATTGGAAAGAAAATAAACCAAATATTAAAGAAGACAAGATCGTCGAAAGGGTGGCGTCCTATGTTCAACATGACATGGTAAATAATTGGTTCTTATTTTGAATCCGGTCATGCTTCACGTGCCTTTGGTACTCATAAATTATTTTATTATAATCAGGTTTTTATCCCTATTAACATTAAAGATACTCACTGGTACCTAGTTGTAATAAATGGCAAAAAACGTCAGATACAAGTTCTTGACTCCTTGGTCTTAATATGTCGCGACGATCTTACTTATGCTGTAAGTATTTTTTAGATATACCTTTAATCATCGTTATTTTTTATGATTATAGGACTGATTGTTTTCTTATAAAAAAACAGTTAAAAGGTCTCCAGATACAGATTGATATAGCGTCACAGGTTAAAGAGTTCACAACATACAAGTGGCCGGATCTACAAGTTACTTCGTGGACTGTTATTGAGCAATTTAAAGAACCAATGCAGAATGACGGGTACGATTTCAATCTATATGTTACTAGAAAACTTTGTTTAAGCAATATATTAAAATGTCCGAATGTTCAACATTTGGTTGTAGTGTGTCATGTGGCCTATTTTTATTAAATTACATGGAGTACTGGACGGGAGATGGATTAACTGACAATATTTGTCAGGTAATTGTAAAAAAGTTATTATTACGTGTTTACACATGTGTTCTGTATAAAGTTAATTTATTTTAATATTTCTACGCAGCAAGACATGACTAATTTCAGATCAAAATTAGCTGCCATCCTTTTGGATTCGCCTCTAAACTGCAAAAAAGGATGCCAAGATAAAGTTTTCAGTATCGAGCAAGTAGTAGATCCAAATGAATGGAAACGAGAGAAGATGCACTATTGCCTTGCATAAACACTCAAGTGAACTGTGTTAGTTTTAAAGAGACGGCCAATGCGATTTGTGGCTATATCATGTCTATAACTGACGGAGATGCTTTGGGGTATGTGATTCTTATTATTTTTACTATTTTTTCATGCCTTCATACACATAGCTACTCTTTTGTACGTGTTAAGCTGATTAGTGTTAATATCTAACACAAATCATCTTTTACAGGAAAGAATGGGTGCAAAACTCCAAACCTTACCCTATAAGCATAACAGTCAAGAAACTTCAAGAAATACTTGATGGCAGAAAGCCTATGGACATTGATTGCTTTAATGTAGGGGTGCGCATGCTCGCAAGCGATGAAACCATGTATTTCAAGGATCCCATTTGCCACTACCTAGATTTACAGTTCGGCGTATGTTTTGATATTTTTGCATTACATATATACACATTATGCAATAATCAACTAGCTATTTTTGAATGTTTTAATTTATCGCAGCCACTTTGTAATTACCGACGGTACCATAAGTTTCGTGTCAAGGTTGATGATGAGAAGCTTGCAAAATTATTTGATGCTTGGCCTGAGACTGGAATTGCGTTGTCTGAATGCCGAATGGTAAGCTTTGCTTAATAAATTGTTTGACGCTTTATTATGTTACTATATATGTGTGCAAAAGATATAATGTATATATTTGTAGATTATGTTGCCTTTTCATCACGGAGGACGATTCAACATGTTATCATTCGACATGAAGGACAGGGTTATCTCCGTTATTGATCCAACACCTCTACCCGGATGGGTTCCAACGGATAAACCATCCAGTTACTATCTTGGTAGAATACAAAAAATTGGTATAGTATTTGATCGTGCTATGAGGATAGTAAATCCCTCATGAAACGACGATATCTATGATTGGCGTATTGTTGTTCCAAAGTCTGTTCCAAAAACAATAGACCGGTAAGTTATTTACACATGATTAGTAAATAGTTAAATTTTTGTGTACTTACATGTAGCAATTAAATGTTGTGCAGGAACTTGACAGGTTATTTGGTCATGAACTTCATGCACATTTGGAATGGTCAACAGTTTAATGCACGGATCTGCATGGTAATTACTCTCTATTTTATTAATCACTTTTTATAAGGTTGTAAAGTAGGTCTATACTGATGATGCTCTACAATGTACTTACAGGGTTCACCTATCCTCAGGAAGTGTTTCTTAATTGAAATACTAAAATACAAGTGGAATAAGTGCGCAGAAAATATCCCTCAAGACATAAGAACAAGTCTTAAGAGCATACGGGAAGCGTTTAGCGAAAAATATTATTGAGTGTTATATCTTCATTTTTGTACTCGCATACGGGCACTGTGATTATTAATTATTAAGTGTTATAGTCATACTTATCTTCTCATTTAATTGATAAGCGGGTATACTGTAGTCGTAGTGTTAGCACGGGCACTATACTATCATGGATGATTGATGATATTTTTTCTGAACTAAACCATTGATTTCTTGCGCTACGGCTAATTGCTGCTAAATGAGATGCTGTTTTACTGGAAAGCCATTACATTCCTGTTAGTCAACACCCATTTACCTTTATGTAAATTCGCTAATAAACCGTACTGTTCCCTAATAAACAGCTTATATTTGTCAATCCAATATGAACAACCAACATGGAGAACGCACTGCTTTGAACGATATATCCAACAACACGAGCACAGGTATAAGCTGACTACAACATGATAATTGTCCTTTTGAAAATAAATATATTCTCATAAATACGGTGTTGTGCAAGTTATCGGATATAATGGCGCTCTTAAAATATCGACTGCAGCACAACAAGCAAACCCAATTGACGAGGCACAGCGTAAGAAGGACGAAAGAAACAGAAAACAACGTGAATATCGAGCAAGGAAGAGGGCACAAGCAACAAGCACTGGTACGATATAATGCACCTTAATTCATAATCCATATTGCATGACTATGACGGTTTTAATCTCAATATTTGAATAGAAATTGAAGAGGCAAACAATAAGAAGCGTGATTACAGAGCGAGAAAATGCGCTGCTACTTGTAGTGAAAGCAATGGAACGAATGCATCGTCAGTCGAATGGACACATAGTCAATTAACGGGCCAAAATTCTACAAGAACTGATCGAGGTAATATTTGTAAAAAAATATATTCAGCCTCTTTTGTCTTTTACCATATAAAAAGGAATTCACATTTTTATATATGAACTTACTCGGCAGTAGTACAACTAACACCCATACTACAATCAGGTAGCGCAATATCAAAAGAGAATGTCGATCCACAAGATGGTTTGGAGTGGCTGCACATAAATGATAACTACGTGCGACAATATCATCCTAGACATGGTGTATCTACTTTTCAACATGACCCCACAAAGACGCACTCGCGAACTCCAAATACGACCCCTTTAGGTCCAATGTTTAATACTTCGGACTTTTTATATGTCACTTCTTGAATAACCATTATGTATACTAACATTGTATAAACTAGGTACTTTACCAAGTTGTCCTATCGAATGGATGCAAAGTCAGGTAACCAACGATCATGCGATAAGTCCTATTCCAGGTAAGAAAAATGAGATGGCCTACGATTTGCATCTTTATGCATTTGAATAGATGAAGAACATGAATCACACTCTTTTTTCTGAAAATACCCATGCCATAGGACATAAAACACCTGATGCATCACCAATCAACCTGACAAGATCTACATTTGGAACTCCAAATACTGCACCTTCAGGTACCTTGTGTCATACTTTAATTTTTTGCTCCTTTTTTTGCTCCTCATTTTCAAAAAGTGACATATCCTTGATGACCAGGTTGCATGAGATCGAGGTACGACAAAAATAGGTTAGCCAGAGAAAACTACAATAATATGGATGGAGCCAAGAAGGAATTATTATTGAAACAAAAACGAGAATACAACAAAAAAATGAAAGAATGCCGCACTACAAACCATGAAGAACCTTCAATTTCTGATCTGGTCTCAAATAATGTTACACAGAAAAATGATTTAGAGTTCGACAGCTGTTTATTCGAGCCTACACTTCCTGTTGGCGAATTAGGTGAATATATATATATATATATATATATATATATATACATGTGTTGTCAATAAGGTATTGTTTACGAATCTTCCTTTATAATTGACAAATTTATTGTTAAAGGTAACATGGCAGAGGGTGAGACATGCCATGATGGGGACATTGTAGAAGCTGATGATGAGGAGTACTGGGAATCTCTCGTTGAAGGTAACAATTATGTATATATTCAAATATACCCTTTGTTTATTGGTTCAAAATAACAGAATTGACTGATAGTGTAAATCTTAATACAATTAATGTTGGTCGGTTCAAAATTAGATCATGTTTTGGAATTGCCTGACTCTACTTTTCTTACAGATGATGACTTTGAGTCGTACCGCGTGCAATTAACATGTGTTGGTGCGCCCGTCGCACATGATCCATACGACTATATCTACCATGACCTCCCGGCTGGACATGTTTTGAGGAATGTATCTGACTGCCAATATTGTGCTGCAAAAAGATTTCAATATGAGCCACCTGGATTCTGTTGCAGGAAAGGGAAGGTGCTGGTCCATATCCCTGATGTGCCTGAAGAACTAAAGCGGTTGTTTACCAATCAGGATCATAGTGATGCAAATTATTTCAAAAGCCATATACGGTACTTCAACTCTCATTTCGCTTTCACCAGTCTTGGAGTCACCCTTGATCGTAGAGTTAGCACTGCAGCCGGTACTGGTATCTATACATTTCGTGTGCATGGTGGCTTGTACCATCGGCTAGATCAGTTGGTGCCAAGCTCTCAAGGGCCTCGTCATATGCAGCTCTACTTCTATGATACAGAAGACGATGATACATTATCCCATAGAGTGAAGAGGTCTCCCGACCTTGATATCAATCTCATCCGAAATATCCTAAGAATATTGCAAGATAACCCATATGTGCGACTTTTAAGAGAGTTGGTTCTATCCCAAACCTAGATGAATACGGAATTGAGCTCAATACTAATGTCACGCTGCACCAAAGAAGGTACAATGCACCAACGGCTTCTCGTGTCGCCGCTATATGGACGATGAGCGAATGATCCACAAAAAACTTTTGATAGGAGTGTGATTGTATATCCCAAATGTGATCGCCCCCGCTATATTAAAGCATATCATGGTTGTTATGACCCATTGGCATATCCATTATTTTTCCCAAGAGGGGAAACTGGCTGGAACCTCAAAATGTCGTATAATGGAGTACCAACAGTTTCAACCACCGATCATTAATGTGAATACCAACAAATGTGCTACTTGTGATGATCATCCGTGCGCACACACACATCGGTCCTAAAATTTGTGTTATACATCAGGCTGAATTTCTTTTTATTATATACATATAGCTTTTAATGGTTTGTGACATTTTAAAAGCTCAAAACTGTCATTGATATCTCTAATTATTTTCTGCGATTTTTTCATTTTGCTTGATGTAATACTAATTTGATGCAAAGCTAAGTAAAATCCATTGTAAAAGCATTGCAACATTTAAACCATGCGCCACCGAAACATGGTAAAAGCTCGAAAAATGAAATTAGAGTTAAAGATACATGGTACCAGCGTGCTCACTCTTTTCCTAAATAATACGCTCAATATAACCATTGTTGATAGTCGTCCTCCAATAATAATATTTCATTTTCTTTGCCATAACATATTGATGTCGCAGTCATTTTGCAAATGATGAAGGATATAATGACATACAGAGCGGTGATTACTTTGGTAGTGATCGTATGGAGGCGATTACTTGAGTGCGTTGATAGATGCACTCCACCTACTAGGTTTATAACGGCAAGGGAATACTATTGTTTCAGTCGCAAGTTAGAAAAGGCCTTTTAATATCTTGTTATTTGGAGGACGATTATTCCAAAGAATAGGTCATTGACATGTATATCAAGATTGAGACTATGAGGCTTGATTGGTACTTGAATCGAGAACCAAAAAAATACGGGTGAACTATACGGTGAAGCTCTCAAATTTGGTATTATAACTACATTTATTGCATGACAACTTTCATTACAAATAAGATTTATTCATGTCCATCTTTTAATCTGTCATAGGGTGTGGTTGATGTCATTTCACTGGAGAGACACGGGCTTCTGAGGTTGGCAAGAGAGTTGTGCTTCCACGTACTTTTCCAGGGGGCGATCGTGACATGCAGCAAAGATTTCTCAATGCAATGGCTATCGTCCAACGTTTTGGGAAACCAGATTACTTCATTACGATGACTTGCAATCCATACTGGGAAGAGATAACATCAAATCTCGAGCCTGGCCAGACACCACAAGATAGACCAGACCTGGTGGCTAGAGTATACAGGGCCAAGTTGAGGGACATGAAAGATTTCTTGATAAAGAAAAAATACTTTGGAGAGGTAGCTGCATATGTTCATGTTACAGAGTTCCAGAAGAGGGGCCTACCACACGAACACTTTCTGTTGATTATGAGGTCGGCCAGTAAGTTAACAAGCCCAGATGGTTATGATAAAGTCATTTCACGAGATACGGCACAAGGACAAATACCCCGTGTTGCATGGGCTGGTCATGAAGCATATGTTTCACGGACCATGTGGTGCACTGAATAGAAGGTGTGCTTGTATGGTGGATGGAGAATGTCGCTTTCGCTATCCTCGACAGTTTTGTTCTGCAACACAGCAAGGAAAGGACTCCTATCCTATATATAGGAGAAGAGATGACGGGCAACGTGTAAAGATTAGAGGTTGAGTTAGATAATAGGTGGGTGGTACCATACAATCTCGACTTCTTATGCGGTACAACCGCCACATCAACGCTGAAGCATGCTCAAGCATCAAATCAGAAGTACCTATTTAAGCACGTGTATAAAGGCCATGACTGTGCATCATTCTCAGTAGACCCTGCTCAGAAGGAAGGTGGAGTAATCAATGAGATTCGTCGATACAGGGATGCTTGATAAGTATCACCACCGTAAGTCAGCCACGAGTTTTTGGTTTCCCACGCTTGTCGCCTATCCTTCGCTTTGCAACTCCAACTTCATTTGCCCAACATGCGTTATGTTGTCTATGAAGGGTCCGCTAATCTTGAGGATGTTGTCGCGACCGCCTTCTTCTATGACAACACTAATCGAGTATTTCAAAATGAATCAAGTTGATAGTTATGCAAGTAAATTATTGTACGCATAGTTCCCGAGCAATACCGTGGATCAAGAGTAGAAAAGCATGGCAAAGAAGAGTACGACAGATTGGTCGATTGACGGATTGTGTATGCAAACCTGCGCAGAAGGGAGAGATACTTCTTGAGAGTGCTCCTGAATCATATGACAGGTGCAACCTCATATGAGGATTTGAGAACCGTGGCCGGCATCACATACTCCACTTTCAACTTATCCTATGAGAAAAGAGGACTCATAGAGACGGACAAGTCGCTTGACGACTGCTTGAGTGAGGCTGCAACATTTCAGATGCCGTCTGCTTTACGAAGGTTATTTGCCACTATTCTTGTATTTTGCGAGGCCACCAATATCCATGCACTATGGGACAAGCACAAGGATTCATTGTCCAAGATTACAAATGAGATAACTCCAACAGAGAGGCAGTTGAGCAGATGGTGCTTATAGACATCTGCGATATGCTTCATTCGATGGGGAAGGATATAAAAAATTATGGTCTCCCTGAGCTTAATGATACAGGTTAGTCATGCTGATGACCACTTATGCTTAGTTCAATTGGCCTACCTCTCATATAATAATTTGTTATATTGTTGTTTACCGCTAAAAGATACTTAAATGATTATTATTTGTCTTTTTTGTATAGTGTTAGAATTTGTATTTAGTGCTTTCTTAAACTCGGAAAAATAATAAACATAAGTAGGTTGTATTGTTATAATCCTACACTCTTTATTTCATCTCTATCTTAAATTTACTTATCTGATTGCCCGATGATTTCGTGATACATTTATTATTTTTTTGTACAATTTAAGTGAATTTCCCAATGACATAATGAGGGAGGTTAGAGAGGAACTTTCTGTGCCCATAGACCAACAAGATATAGATGGATATAAATCTCTTAACAAGGAGCAGCGTGCAGGATTTGATGAAATCTTACATCATGTATTACACAAAAAGGCGATATTCTTTGTCGATGGTCCAGAGGCACGGAAAGACGTACCTATATAAGGCACTTCGCCAAAGTGCGCCAGAGGGCTTAATAGGCATTGCGATAGCAACTTCGTATAACAAAGATCCATATTACCCGAGGACTGACCGCACACTCAAGGTTCAAAATCCCAATTAAGATTGCTTGACAATAGCATGTGTAGCTTCACAAAGCAAAGTGGCACTGCAGAGTTACTTCGTAGGGCATCCTTGATTATCCGGGATGAAGTTGCGATGTGACGAATAGCGGTTGAGACACTTGATAGGTCTCTACAAGATATTATGGATTGTACCTTGCCGCTTGGAGGAAAGGTTGTGGTATTTGGTGGAGATTTTAGACAAGTTCTTCTGTGATACACGTGGTACAAGAGCACAGATAATCGATGCTACCTTGCGAGATCGTATTTATGGGAAAATATAAGGAAGATATGATTGACACGTAACATGAGGGCACAATCGGACCCAATGTTTGCAGATTATCTCCTCGAATTGGAAATGGACCGAAAAGACCATTGTAGATGATTATGTTCAATCGCTCGATGACATTGTGATCGGTCATACGGACAGAAGATTCAATAAGCAAATTCATTCAACATGTGTTCCCATCACTTCATGAAAATGCAAGGTCGGTGACTTTATATGAGCACACGTGCCATACTTTCAACCAAAAATGAGCATGTGGATCACCTTAACGCAAGGATGATTGACCGGTTTCGTGCCAGAAAAACTTTACCACAGCTTCTACTTAGTAGATGATGATTCACACAATCAGTACACTATTGACTTTCTGAACTCGATCACTCCAAACGGCCTTCCTCCACATGTGCTCAAAGTAAAAATCAACTGCCCTGTAATTCTTCTTCGCAATATCGATCCTAACAATGGCTTGTGCAATGGAACAAGACTAATGGTTAGAGCATTCCAAGACAATGCAATTGATGCCGAAATTGTGGGTGGACAGTATACAGGCTCACGGGTGTTCATACCAAGGATCCCTATGTCTCCCTCGGATGATATTTCACTTCCTTTCAAGTTCAAGAGAAAACAATTCCCAATATGCCTAAGTTTTGCAATGACCATAAATAAAGCGAAGGATAAACCATCCCAAATGTTGGGATCTACCTTCCAGAACCTGTGTTCTCACATGGACAGCTTTATGTTGCATTGTCACGGGGTGTCTCGAGGCAAACAACAAAAATTTTGGTAAAGCCAAATAAAGAATTAGATCCTACAGAAAGAGCACCAGAATATTGTCTATCAAGATGTCCCGGATTGGTGAAATTGGTAAGTACTATTTCACACAATTTTAGCATGTTGTTGGAAATTTGCATAAGCTTCTGTTTCTTTGACTTGGACAATCATTTCCTTGTACTTTACTTTCGTAATACCTTATTTGTGGTTATCTGCTCTAGAATCCTTGGTTATTTTGAAAATGAATTCTTGTTTACAAACCTACATCAGAGTGACGAGACCAAGGAAGAATATTGTGTCGGTGAACTCAAGAGCCTAACCAAACCAAGGAAGATTATGAATCAAGACCTATGATTAAGATTTATGGGGCATGAATGCGATGGTCAACATCAATGTTTTATTGTTGTTGTCTATATGTAATCGATCCAAGAGGCACATATATATCCAAAATTGGGGATGGTCTTGTGTCTTGACTCATTGAGTTGTTGCTCATTTATGTCTTTTATTCTCCAATAACGGTATCTCAAGAGTAACTGCTTTGCCTTGCGTTCAGATCGATTTCTTTTTCGAGAAATGGGTTTTGATAATAAAACAGTGGGAAAGATTTTATGAATAGAATCGTAAAGGGGTCAGCTAGGAATTCACGAACCTTCCCTAATACAGATTTGGCTCTCTAAATTATTTTGTTCTCCTACATCTGCATAGCCGTAAAGGACAATTTTAAAGCCTTTCAAGTGTTAAACTGCATAGTTTTCTTTTCTTAAGCGGGTGTACTTATCGTCGTAGTGTTAGCACGGGCACTATACTAGTTGTTGGTAGAGTTCCTTGCCTCCCGTGAGTTTGAGCCGGGAGAGCGCCGGCTCGGCTCGAGTGAAGCCGGGAAAAAAAATTACGCTCGGGTCCTTTTTCGTGAAAAAAATTATATTTAGGTCTTTTTTCGGAAAAAAGATTACGGTTAGGTTTTTTTTAAAAAGAATATATATTACGTTTATGTCTTTTTTGCGTTTTTGAGCATTGCACTTAGGTCCTTCGGAAAATCAAAAATACGCTTAGGTCCTTCTTCGGAAAAAAATACCGTTAGGTCCTTCCTATGGAAACAAAAATGTGTGCAATGTTTAGGTCCTTTTGCAGCTTTTTTGTATTATGTATAAGTCCTTTTTTTTAATTTTTTTTGAAAAAAATATATTACGTTTATGTCCTTTTTTCGTTTTTAGCATACGCAGGTGCTATGTTTTGATTTTAGTCTTTTCTGTTGAGTGGGCATATTCGAATCAATACAGTTTACTGGCTTAAAATTAAAAAAATCACACTGTAAAATGCACACAAATAACTCATCTAGCTTATAATGGGGGCAAACTAAACTCTAGTCATCAGACAACGGACAGAGTCAAGATACCGTATTGCTCAGCTATACAACGGTTGGCCACTCTAGTACCCATTTGAACCGGCTACTTCGCAATCCCGTGCATTGTTGCGGACGAGAAGAAGTGTCACGAAGAAGTGTCACGATAGACAGATATTTCAACAGATAGAGAGGAATTTTTATTTGAAAAAAACCTAAAAAAAACAAAAAGTACTGATTTTCTTTTAAAAAAATTGTATAAATATCGATTACCTTTTAATAATATTGCTTTAATTTTTTAAAAATATTCCTTTAAAAAAATAAAAATGTAATGCCACGTATCGGAATAGTTAAATTAAAAAAAAATTAAAAATTATTACTTTAAAAAAAAAGTAATTAAAAAATATTTTGTAAAATATTAAAAGTACTATAGCCACTGTATCATAGCAATGTACAAACTACGGTGTATGACACCGCGTTGATGGGATGGCGCACAGGTGGCGTACATCTCGAGAGTATATATATAGTTAGATTAGATTTAAACTCCTGCAAGTGGGCAATGCTAAGCAACTAGGCAAAATTGGTTCTAAAAAACTAGGATGCAAACAAAAAATGGCAGAGAACAATTTCCCTAGTGTGACAGGAAACAAATAGGAGACATTCACAATATTGTTGGAATGTTGGTCATCACTAAATAGTGTGTGATTTGGAGCTTTTTAAAAAGAGTTATGGTTATTCAAGTGAGGGCTACGTAGGCTGCCTAAGACACCGTACGAGAGTACCCAAATGTTAGGACTCCATGGGTTGCAAATTGCAAGACACTTATGAATGATATCCTACCATTTCCATTACATCCAAAAGGTTTGGAAGGATTCATTTTCCTTGTCACCTATGCATTGGATGAAGCGCACTCCCATGTGTGAGTGTGGTGTGTGTGCGTACATAGACAGCTTGTAATCGCCGAACCAACCAAGGAAAAGGTACAAGGAGATGTTTGTAATTCGAACTTGGTTTAATGCATCCAGCAGGGTCGGTTTGTAGTTGTAACACCCTGGCCCAAAATTTGCTTAATGTCCAGCCCACCTATAGGGCGGGCCTGTGCACACATAGCATCCCGTTTATATTTTCATCCTCGCTACGTGTAAAAGGGTTAACCTAGAGGTGCAATGTTTGGATTTAATAGGCATTATATACTACTACAATTCACTTTAGATAAGCAACGTCTGATTAATCCCACCATCACTCCACATTGGCCACATGGATTTTCACATTAACGGCCTGGGGTATTACACTCACCCCTTAAGGGCTAACATCCTTAGCAGCACACCATATATATGATAAATGCCTAGAATCACCCATCGGTACACATTTGTGTGTCTAGTGCTGACACATATGCTATGCCATGTGGCCACTCCGGGTCCACACGAGCCATACGCCATATGCGTGCGCCCCTATCGTACACACGTCCATGCAGCACAAGTTGATGCTCTGATATTATTTATAACACCCTAGCTCAAAAATCACTCAATGCCTAACCCACCCATGGGGTGGACCCGCGAACATATAGCAACCATACTACTACAACTCACTTTAGACGAGCAAGGTGGACTAATCCCATAACCACTCCACATTGGCCACATGAGTCTTCACATTAACGAGGCGGGGTATTACAGTAGTGTTCATAACTTTCACAAACAAAGTCCAAACAAGGCAAATAAGTACTCATTGGAAAGCTTACTTCAATACCAATCCAGCAGATCTAATACCACAAGCACATTCCATGTAGATGTGCTGTCTTTAAATTGGGTTTCCTTTTTTAACCTTTCTTTGAATCCAAGTTGTCATACGAGTTTGCTCTCCTTTAGGTTTCTTTCGAGGCCTATATATACTCAAGTAGCACGTCCACCGTAGGAGATGATGTTTATTTTAAGAATACTTCTATTAGATTTTCTTCGTGATGTTCTTCACATGAAACCTTGAGAGTTCTTACTCTTTGTTGGGACCCAAATATACAAATTCAGGATCATGCTAGTGCACACAGTGATAACATAGACGAAATATCATCCATATATATCAAATTATAAATAAACAAGCTAAATTTGAAAAGTAAATAATTGTTGTGACCTTACGGTCGAGTTTACATTTATGAGACCTCGCAGAGCTCAAGCACTAAATAAGATAACTACAGTAGAATGAACATAACTCTAGTGGAACCGATCGACTTGCCACAGGCAATCGATAAGGAACAAGACCTATGGTTGGACCTCCTCGCAAAACTACTCCTCCAAGGCTGGTGTATGCTACTCCATTTCTTCAACTGAATGATGATTAATTCAATGTGAATACAAAAAGTACCCCGCAAGTTGTGCACACAAAATGCAGAGTCTAATTTCCTATTTACAAGGCTTAACAAAGGATATGGCTTCATGATTTACTTTACTTGAAAGCAGCATTTGTAAGAATAAGATAAATACATTGAAAAAACAATTTAAAACGATATAGTAATAATAGATTAACAAGAAGTTTCACAAAGCTTCACATAACCTAAATCAACTATCTACATAGCCAATCTTGGAAGTTTTCTTTTATGAAAACTACCCATTGTGTAAAATCTTTGAGCACATCCATGATCAAGGACATGGCAATTTGAATAGATATAGTAAACACTTTGTATAGGTTGTACTACTTTACCCACAAGATATGGTAAATGTCCTTATATATGTGACCCAGAGGATCATAATAAAGTTTTTCAAAAACTCCACCGCAACAATTGGCCCTCCTGATAATCTTCTTACACCCTTATTCTAACATAGTGCATATCAATACATAGTAAACAAGCATAGAAGTATACCATTGGATTTCAAAACTCAAACCATCCATGTGGTTGACACATAGCACACCACACCCTCCACCTGTACACACAGTCTAACCTACAACTTCAGGATACCAATGTGGAAACGTGGTAACTTACTATGCTATGCTCTTCCTATTAGAACATGTGATTGTATGATTGGTGCTTAGTTCAATGGTGAACAAAGTTAAATCCTTAATTATCTAGGATGAGACTTCCCAATACACTAAGCCTACACAGAACACCATAGTCTCACACACAGTCCACCACATATAGCCATCCACAAAGTTATACCACTCGCCATAGTCTAAGTCTTTAACCACTCTTGTTAATTATCACAAAGCATCTAGATTGACATATAGTTATTTTATAGTCATTAATCAAGTGTAATAATAATGCCATTCAAATGACATCAATACCCCATTATGGCTAAGTATTACACTATACTAACCAACCCACACTGTTGTTAAGTACAATAATTACCAACTAGTAATTAACTATCCTAAGGTTATAAGGAATCATAGTATATAATCAACAAGGTGGAATGATAACAAAGGGGCTGCATAACAATTCTTAGAAATAGTAAAACATTTAATAATTAAAGTAGCATGCAATAATTTTAAGACAAGATAATTTTTGTAGATTGGGTGCAACATGATCAAAGCACTACTTGCTTTAGAATAGCCCCTGGTCCTATCCTTCAACAAGTTCTACTCCTTTGTAAGCTCTTGAGACGAAAGTGTCTATGTGAAATGAGTGACAAAAAAAATAGAGCAGCTCAAATTTAGATGAATTTAGACACTTGAACGGACTCATTTGGAGTCCGTGTGAGGGAGAACAAACTTTCAAAAGATTTGTCAAGAAAGAAAATACTAGAAAAAGAGAGAGAAATGAGAATATTCCTTTAGGTGAGACTGATAGGTGGGACCCATGGTCTATAGACCGAGTCCATGGACACGGATTCATGGGTCTACAGTGAACTCGGCTCATGGCTAGACTAACAAGTGGGGTCCACATAACATAGACATGGCCCACGGTGGACCGAGTCTACACGAATCCGATCTTATGGGGAGGTGGCAGCTTGCATGATGGTGGGGCTTGTGTGGCGCTAAGCTAGCACTGAGGTGGCATCCATGTCGATGACACGTCAACAAGAAGCATACGAGGACCAAGTGTCATTAGTGGTAGCGCTCCAGCGGTCGGCAGCAACATCAGTGACGGCGGCTAAGAGCACACGAAAGATGCCATCTGGGACTAGTGGGTGACATGGATGGTTTCACCAATGGGGACAATCAGCGACCAGTGGAGCATCAAAAGCAGCAGCAGCATCGGGATCCTCGGTGGCAGCTGGCTTTGGCGATTCTTCAGCAATAGGGAGGGGAGCACCAAATGGAACATGCGGCAGTGAACTCGATGGTGGGGTCGATATCGACGGGGAATCACCCACATCACCTTGATGTATGCACAAGAAGCATGAAACTCAAATCAATTAGAGGAAAGAGTAGATCAAGGACTAGAACAATAGATGATACAGTCGGTTTTGAGTTTTACTCACCAAAAATGGCGAAGAATGTGATGGCAAGCTGTGGGCATAATGGCTCTATCGCCGATGATGGAGAAGACGATGGCGGCGGCGATTCGGAGTAGGAAGGGCATCGGCTAGGTGTGGAACGAGGCATCACACACAGGGTCACCTCAGCTTCTAAAGGGGTGGCCTAGGGATTGGCAATACAGTCCGCACACTAAGAAAAGTGGTGGCAATGTGGGTTGGTTGCAGGGCAGGGTGGCGGCATGGGTTAGCTATGCCATGCAAGAGAGAGAGAGGCGGGGTGGCTGGGCTAGCCTGGGTCACAGCGTGGAGCGGACCAGGTGGGAGAGAGAGTAAGAGTGGGCCATGGGTGAGGTTCGCCCACGAAGGTTTTAGGATTAGATTTATTTTCTAAATTTGAAAAAATCAAATAAATCCAAACAAGCTCAAATAAATAGCAAATGAAATAAAAAATCCAATAAAATACAGAAAAATTCCTTACAACACAAGGAACTCAACAAAAAATTATTTTCATTTAATTAAGGTTTAAATTTTTTAAATTAAATCTTTTTAATTTTTGAAATTACTTATTAAGGTTTAATTAGCGAGGAAAATTGGTAAGAATTTTCTGGGGATCTACACTACACAAAGGATCTTTTTAAAGAGAGGAAATTGGGATGTTACAAACTTCCCCCTTGCCTCTATTTAATAGGAATCTTGACCCTAAGATTCAGGCTGGCTACAGAACAACTGGAAAACGTGGTTTCTAGATCCTCTTCACACTCTTATGTTGCTTCACTCTCGAAGTGGTTGCTCCACTGAACTTTAAATAAACGGATGGTCTTGCACCTTGTGGGACGCTCCACCACATCTAAAATCTTAATTGGTTGCTCCTTATGGGTAATATCATCTTGCAACTCAATTGACTCTAACAGGGTTTGCTTTGTTGACACACGAAGACACTTTCTTAAGCCGAGAGACATGAAAGACATAGTGCCCTCCTGCCATTAATTGTGGTAACTCCAGTTGATATGCAACCTCTCCTATACCCTTCACAATTTTGAAAAGACCAACATACCTTAGGGCAATCTCCCCTTAGCATGAAATCTATTGACTCCTTTGAGAAGGGTCACTTTGAGATAAATATAATCTTCTGGCTCAAAACTCAAGTCATAATGACGATTGTCAGCATAGCTCTTTTGTCTGGACTGAGCTACTTTCAATTTTTCTCTAATCATGGATACTTGATCCTCTGCCTCTTGAATAATGTCTGGTCCAAATACCAGGTGTTTACCAATCTCCTTCTAGTTCAAGGGAGTATGGCAAGATATACCATATAGTGTTTAAAATGGTGTCATCTGCAAACTAGCTTGATAATTATTGTTATAGCTAAACCCTGCATACAAAAAACTATTATCCCAACCAATTGCATGAGCCACAGGCTCTTAACATATCTTCCAACATTTGATTTACTCTTTCACTCTAGCCATCAGTTTGAGGGTGATAGAAAGTACTGAAGTTCAAATGTGTCCCCATGGTTGTAACATCCCAATTTTTGCATTTTGAATTGGTTTATGTGCTTTTGCATTTTTGGAATTTTTTTGAATTTTTATTACCAATTAAATTTTATTATGGATTTTCCCTAAGTCAAAGATGATTTAATATAATTAATATTCATCAAAACTATTTTATTTGGGTTCTTTTTGCTCTAAGTATTTTATAGAATTTTTTGGGATTTGTTTGAATTTATTTGTATTGTATTTGCATCTTTTGTAATTTATAAAAGTATTTAAAATTTTGGAAAAGGCTTTTGGGGCAAAGCCCTATGCACCAGCCCAATTTGGCCCAGATTTGCTGCGTGGCTCAACCCAGCTAGCAGCCCAATCAACTGGGCTAGTCCACCTGTGCACCCAAACTTTGTTTTCAATCCATGATTGAAACTTGTTTTCATATATTGATCTCAAACTTGGATCAATGCCATGTAGATTGATTTCAATATGTTAAAAATTCTCTTGTTCTCTTCTTCTTTGATTCAGTCCTATATCGAATCGAGTTGTGCACCCAAACATTTTGTTTTATCTCGGCTTTCAAATGCAAACTTTTACAACTATGATCCAATTAGATTAGACCGATGTTCAGGTTTCCTTCTTTTACTCGATTTTATCTGTGATTGAGTACCATATGTCCTACCCTCTCTTGCACAATGAGACAAAGACGACAATGGACCGCTTAGTACGCAATAGCAGATGTGCCGCTGAACAATGGTGCTGCAGCCCCGTCCTCACATGCAGTGGCATGTCAGATTGATGGCCTTAGTGGCACATGCACAAGAGGCATAGTGAGTTACCGTAACATTCCAATTTTTGCCTTTTAAAAATTCTTTTATGTAGTTTAGCACTCAAAAAAATTTCACAAATTTTTCACGCTAATTAAAGCTTAATTGGGATGTTCTTAAATCAAAAGAAATTCAATGTGATTAAATTCAACATGAACCAAAGCCAACATTATTTTATTTGGATTTTGTGTGCTTTTAAGTATTTTTTAGATTTTTCTATAAGATGTTCGAGTGCATTTACTATTTTATTTTTGTTCTTTTGCTTTTTTAGTATTTTCTAAAAATAGAAAATCTAATTAAAAATCAGGAAGGCCAAGTGGGCTGAATTCTTTTTCTAGCCCGCTTCTCCCTCCCTTACACGCTGGCCTAGCCAGCCAAGGCTATTCCACCACCTCATCGTGTCCACATGCGACACACGTCCCACATCGCATGCCATGCCATTGACCAATGGGTCCCACCTTTCAGCCAGCCTTGTCGTATTCTTCATGGAGTCCATATCCCACACGACTTTGCCGCTGTCTTTGTCTAGACTCTGTTTCTGTGTCGCCTCTTTTGTTAATAAAAAGGCACCCGAGCCTCAGTATCCCGCACCCCACATCGCCCATTACCGAAGACCTAATCCGCCACCTCTAACCAAGCCTCAAAGTCGTCGCCTCCACCGCTGCCCTTGTCGAGGATTTCTGTCACCGTCGGTAGGGTTTCGCCTCCACCGTCTTCACCGTTAGGTTCACCACATTGAGATCTACCCTGCCGGGTCTTCGCATTTTCCTAGATGATGTTGGATCTATGCCGTCATCGGAGCCCTAGCATCCGCCAACGTTAGTAGTCATGCCAGCTCCACGTGTGCGCCCCTCGGGCCTACCTGTTAGTCTTTGTTCTCTTTCTCCTATGTTAGTTTTTCTAATTAACAGCCCTGTGCCACTTTTTAGAGCCTGTTCTTCTTGATAAAAACCCCAAATGAGTCTATTCAAGTTTCTAAATTATTATAAAATCAAGCCCTACCTTCCAGTATTTCAAATATTGGAGTTTTATTTTGGTTCTATTTGTTCTTTATTTTATTTTCTTCGCTTATTTCTTGCAGACATTGAAGTGTCGAGAGTATACAAAGGAGAAGAGTTAGCTCAAGTTCAAGACTAGGACTTATTTTAATGCAAAGTTGTTCTTTGACTATATTGCACTGAACTTTTAAAAAATTATTTTGTTTCAAATTACTCTGTGCTAATTCGGAGTATCAAATATATTAATTTATTTTAGGATTAGCTAAGCAACCCAATTGTTACATGCCTACCTTTTCATTTGTATTATCATGATCATTTGTCACTATAGGTTGGTTAATTATTAGTTGGTCAATAATGTAGAACCAACATCGGTTGGTGTAGACTTGGTTAGTATGCTTAGCTATGCAACGAGTTATTGATATCAGTTTTAAATGCAAACTCGTACCTGACTAAGTGACTATGCAATATCTTTATGAAAAGTGGTGTATCATATGTTGTCACCCGATAGTAGTATATGTTGCGTTTAACCAATATGGGTGGGAAATGATTTAGACTGAAGCAAGTGGCAAGACTTAGTTATAGGCTATAGCCTATAGGCAGTGGACTATGCGAGGGTTTGTATGATTCTGTGTGAGTAGTTGTAGTCCACTTGGTAGTTTTGTCCTGGTAAATTAAGGACTTAAGTTTGTAATTAAGCCATTGAACTGAGCCACATCATATAACCACATATCTAGAATGGGACTGATAGAAGGATAGGTCCTGACCTTTCGATGATAGGGAATAGTTTCGATTGGGAGGGAGAAGATGTTGGTGATTCGACTACACCGTCCCCAGACGATGCGCCTTAGCAATCTTTACACCGACTCCCGAAGTTGTTATTGATCTTGCTGGCGCACGATCAACCTGACCACGAAGGCCTTTGTCCCTGCAAGCAATCGAAGAACACGCAAGAACAAGATGAACAAGCAACTGAAATTAGAATTGAAACCACGAATTCAGTCAGAATCACAAAGAGGGGTTTCCGAAGATGAGTAATTCGGGTGGTTTAGCCAACACACGCGATTACAAGAAGTAGCAACTGTTATCTTTAATCTAAAAGAAAACCCACTATCTAATGGCAGCGGCTGGCTGTTTATATTGTGGAGAGGCGTCTAGGAACCCTAGGGTGCAACCTTAAGTGGGCTTTCCTTGTTACAAGGCCAAATGCCCAATTTTGATTCGGACTGAAAAAATGACACTGCTTGTTTGGACGATTCCCGTCGACTCAGAAGGAGTTTGGATGTGATTCTAGATCCGTTGGAAAGTAGACTTGATAAGCTTTCAGTGAAGTATAAGAACACCCAAAACGGAGTCCGGATGCAGTTAGTGCGGCTGAAACAAGTCAGCCCTGTCCTGGAGTCAAATCTGAACCCAACTCGTGCACTTCTCTTCTATCCTTCATCTTGGTTGGTTCCTCACCCAAGTTCCTGAGGCAAAGGACATCATCACAAGAATTAAATAGCATTCCATCAATTAAAATATTTGTATGAAGCCCGAGGAATGCATTCACCTGGTAATTGAGTTGACGTGCGCGAGCTCGAGTAATCGGTCCTTGTATTACAGCAGCGGGGACCGATTGATGTGTAGGTGATGGATTTGCAGGTGTGGCTATATCCATAGAAGTGATGTCCTTGTCATCCTCCCCTTCTTGCATTGGAGTTGTCCTCAACTCAAGTTCGTCCTCGTCTCCCAAGTATGGCTTTAAATCTGCAATGTTAAATGTGGGAGTGACCCCAAAATCTGTAAGCAACTCAAGTTTATATGCATTATCGTTAACTTTTTCCAATACTTTAAAAGGACCGTCAGCTCTAGGTATCAACTTAGACTTTCTTAACTGAGGAAAACGATCCTTCCTCAAGTGCAACCAAACAAGATCTCCATGTTCAAAAGTTACATGTTTCCTTCCTTTACTACCAGCAAGCTTATATTTCTCATTCATAGCCTCAATGTTTGCTTTAGTTGTCTCATGCATTTTTAACATCAGTTCAGCACGCTGTGTAGCGTGAAAATTCAACTTCTCCGAAGGTGGAATAGGCAATAAATCAATGGGAGCACGAGGAACAAAGCCATACACAATCTCAAAAGGGCACAACTTAGTAGTAGAATGCAGCGAACGATTATACGCAAACTCAATATGTGGCAAGCATTCTTTCCACATCTTAATGTTTTGTTTTAAGACAGCCCTAAGCATGGTAGACAATGTTCTATTGACAACTTCGGTTTGACCATCAGTTTGGGGGGTGACAAGTAGTAGAAAACAACAGCTTATAGTCCTCAATTTAGCCCATAAAGTTCTCCAAAAGTGGCTAAGAAATTTAGCATCACGATCTGAGACTATTGTGTTTGGCACACCATGCAATCGAACAATTTCACGAAAAAACAAATCAGCAACATGGGTAGCATCATCACTCTTATGACAAGGTATGAAGTGTGCCATCTTAGAAAATCTATCCACTACCACAAAAATGCTATCCCTCCCCTTCTTTGTTCTAGGCAATCCTAAAACAAAGTCCATAGAGATATCCTCCCAAGGCACACTAGGAACAGGAAGGGGCATGTAGAAACCATGGGGTTAAGTCGTGACTTAGCTTTCTGACATGTTGTGCAGCGAGCGACGAAGCGTTCCACATCCCGCCTCATCTTCGACCAAAAGAAATGGCTAGCAAGTATGTCCTTCGTCTTCTTCACACCAAAATGTCCCATCAACCCACCTCCATGCGCTTCCTGCAGCAACAACAAACGAACGGAGCTAGCTGGAATGCATAGCTTGTTAGCTCGAAACACAAACCCATTATTGAGGACAAATTTATTCCACATTTTTCCCTCTTTACAATTCAGCAATACATCCTTAAAATCAGCATCATGCTCATATTGCCCTTTAATCGTTTCCAGCTCAAAAATTTTGAAGTCAAGTTGGGACAGCATAGCATATCGCCTAGACAAAGCATCAGCAATAACATTCTCCTTTCCCCTTTTATGTTTAATGACATAAGGAAAAGATTCAATGAATTCAACCCACTTAGCATGACTACGGTTTAGTTTCCCTTGATTTCGCATATGCTTTAGTGACTCATGATCAGAATGTATAACAAATTCCTTGGGCCATAAATAATGTTGCCATGTTTCCAAAGTTCGAACTAGCGCATATAACTCCTTATCATAAGTGGAATAGTTCAAACTAGGCCCACTCAATTTCTCACTAAAATAAGCAACATGTTTTCCTTCTTGCAACAACACACCTCCCAACCCAATTCCACTAGCATCACATTCGAGTTCAAATTTTTTATTGAAATCTGGCAATTAGAGAAGTGGTGCATGTGTCAACTTATCTTTCAACATGCTGAAAGCGTTCTCTTGTGCTTTGCCCCAAGCAAATGGCACTCCCTTCTTAGTAAGCTCGTGTAATGGTGCACCGATGGTGCTAAAATTCTTCACAAAGCGACAATAGAATCCAGCAAGTCCTAAGAAACTTCGCACCTGTGTGACCGTTGTTGGAACCGGCCAGCTGTGTATTGCTTCAACCTTGGCTTAATCAACTTCAATCCCCTGCGGAGTAACAACAAGCCAAGAAAAGAGACTCGATCCGCGCAAAAGGTGCACTTCTCAAGGTTACCAAATAAACGAGCATCACGTAAAGCATGAAAAATAGCACACAAATGATCAAGATGTTGTTCGAGAGTTCTGCTATAAATCAGAATATCATCAAAGTAGACCACCACAAATTTTCCAATGAAATGGCGCAGAACCTCATTCATTAATCTCATGAGAGTGCTGGGTGCATTAGTGAGTCCAAAGGGCACTACTAACCACTCATACAATCCAAATTTTGCTTTAAAAGCTGTTTTTCATTCATCCCTCAATTTCATGCGAATCTGGTGGTATCCACTACGCAAATCGATCTTAGAGAACACAATAGAGCCACTCAATTCATCAAGCATATCATCTAACCTAGGAATAGGATGACGATATCTGATTGTAATGTTGTTAATTGCCCTACAATCCACACACATGCGCCACGATCCATCTTTCTTAGGCACTAAAAGTACTGGAACAGCACATGGACTAAGAGATTCGCGCACATACCCTTTGTCAAGCAATTCTTGCACCTGGCGTTGTATCTCCTTGGTTTCTTCTGGATTGGTTCTGTATGGCGCACGGTTTGGCAAGGAGACCCCGGAGATGAGGTCAATTTGATGCTCAATTCCACGGATTGGTGGCAGTCCCGGCGGCACCTCCTTTGGAAAAACATCGATGTACTCCTGCAAAAGATTAATGACAGCAGGAGGCAAAGAAGATGATGTATCTTCAAATGAAAATAAAGCTTCCTTGCAAACCAAAGCATAGCAAACGACAGAGATATCATTCAACTCATTTAAATCAGATTTGGAAGCAAGTAAACAAGCACCCTTTAGTTTAATCTCATCTTTCCTCTCATGAACAGATTTAGATTTGCCCTCTTTATGTTGTTCAAAGTCCTTTGCTACAATCTGATTTCCACTCTTCGCTTGTTTCAGATTTTTTTCTTTGCTGGCTCTAGCAAGTTCATCCCTCAAAATGGCTTCAGGAGACATAGGATGTAATACAATTTTCTTCTCTTTATGCACAAAAGAGTACTGATTAGTTCTACCATGATGCAAGGTGTCTTTATCATATCGCCATGGCCTCACCAACAACATAGAACATGCTTGCATTGGCACAACATCGTAGTCAATATAGTCATGATATGAACCAATGGCGAAGTGCACTCTTACCAGTCGTGTTACCTTTTCTTACCGCTGTTATTAAACCATTGGATGTAGTACGGTTGTGGATGAGGGCTTGTTTTCAGCTCAAGCTTTTGAACCATCTCAGAACTTGCTAAGTTGTTGCAGCTACCCCCATCAATGATGACATGGCATGAGCGCTCCATGACCACACACTTGGTTTGAAACAAATTATGTCGTTGGTTCTGTTTGGCCTTCCCCATTTGGTTACTCAACACACGCCTCACAACAAGGCTCTCATAATGTTTTGCATCTTCAGCACCAATGTGTTCTTCTTCCTTATCATCTCCACTACCTGCATGGTTAGCGGCAAGCATAGCATATGTCTCATTATCCAAATCACTAGCAGAAGAATACTCATCATTATCCCGTACAATTTGCACACATTTGCTTGGGCAATCTTTCCTCACATGCCCAAACCCTTTGCATTGTAGGCACTGAATATCCCTCGTTCTTCCAGTTGATGCAACAGATGAAACACTCTTGGCGGGTGTTGGTGCTGACCCCTTTGTTGCCTCAGATGCCTGCGGTATTGATTTTGTTGGAGGTGTGTGTGGCAGGCTGCTAGTGGCACCCTGTGGAGATGCACGGTTTGGAGCAGCAGCTGAGGTACGTGGTTGCCATGATGTAGTCTGACCTGCAGAAACATTAGTCCTGGTACGACGCTCCTACACTTCCCTTTCAGCTTTACAAGCAAGATGGAATAAACGAGTGATAGAATTGTATTCCTTGTAAGCTAATATGTCCTGAATTTCACAGGTCAGCCCTCCCATAAATCTAGCCATAGCAGCTTCCTCTTCTTCCACTAACCCACAATGCAACATGCTTATTTGTAGTTCCTGATAATACTCTTCTACAGATTTGCTACCTTGTCTCAATTGCTGCAGTTTATGTAACAAATCACGTGCATGATATGAAGGAACAAATCTAGCTCGCATGATCCTTTTCAAAGCATCCCACATTTACAAAGACATTATTTGGGGTCTTACTACGATACTGTGCACCAAATGGAAGCAAAATCAAGAAACTCACTAGTTGCACCCTAACCCTTTTGTGTTCGGGAAAATCATAGCAAGCAAATTTCTAATCTACACTAGTTCCCAAGTGAGGTATGCATCGTGGTCATATTCCCATCAAATGGTGGCATGTCAATTTGATTGATCCTAGTGAGTCATCATGTTCACGCACTGGCCGTGGTGGTGGTCGAAAACCCATACCATGACGGTTGCGTGTAGCCGCTGCCGTGGTCTATCATCCTCCTCTTCCTCAACTTCGTGTCCATTGCATAGTCCTGCTCATTGTCACCGCAACGCTCACATGTCCATCACCAAGGCGCCCACGATCCCTCTCCCAAGTCGCTGCAAGAATGCTGTAAGAGAGGTATTGATTGCTCCCACAGAAGCTTCCAACGCGGTGATTTTGGTGTTGGTGTCAATTTGAACTGCCTCCAATTGACCAAGGCGGTCATTGGTAACACGAACGTCCTCATCAAGCGCATCGGTGTGCAGCCTCATTTGGCGCTCGAAGTGCTGTATGATTCCCCGTGTGCGAGGTGAATGTTGTCCCACTTTATCGGCTTCCGATCCTGCCATGGTTAGAGAAAACAGAAAAATAGGTACTACAAAGTAACAAGATTGTCCCTATCTACAAGGGGTGTGCTGGTGTCAATTCACTCACTCTCAACCTGTTCAAACAAGTTCTTACCTGTTCTTACCAAGCTTCAACAAGGAGGTGATGGCAACCAGCAAGACAAACAACTTCAGAGAGTAGGAGACAATCTGTGGAGCTATAGGTGACTGAAATAGCACAAGGAGTAACCTTCACCACGTTAGTCACAGCAAGCTGAATAAACGTTCTACGACGGTACCGTGCTGGTCCTAGTCCCAACCTGTACTAGAGACGCGAGCCGAGACACAAACGTCATCACCGAAACACCCAAAACAACAAGCTTTTTTTGGGTGGGTCTCAAAACCCGCTTAGATGATCTTAGGATACCCTAAAATCGAAATCTGCACAAATGACTTTCGGGCAAACCAGGGGTATAAAGGTAATTAAAAGATACTCTCTCTCTCTCTCTCTGAACTTTGATTTGCTATCGATCTAGTGCGGCTTTTGAAATTTGCACTTGCCTTTTCTTCTCTGATTTGGTGCGGCTTTTTCTATCTGCACTTGCCTTTTTTTAAATCTCCTTGATTTGGTGCAGCTCTTGTATCTGCACCGGCCTCTTTTTTTTATATTTGGAAACTGATATCTACTTTGGTAAACACAGAGAATCACGCGGATTAGTAAACGAAGCAAGGAAATTGGCGACCCAATCTGATCTCCCACACCAGACAAAAACAAACTCAACTCTGATCTGATCTACTAACAGAATACGACTCAAATTATGAACGCAACTGTGACAAAAGCGTGTTCCAAACTCGAAACTCTAAAGGCTAAAACTAAAGACCAGCAACTTCACTCGTCGAAGCAACCGTAAATTCAACAAGCCGAGAACTAAGTAGCAAAAGCAAGGGCACAATCTGTTTTGGACAATGGAGATCTAATCGCCAATTTTTTTATGGTTTCCTAGACTGTAGGTAAAATAAAGGATGGAAAAAAAATCTCTCACTGATCAACCTTGAGCTCTGATACCACGTGATAGAAGGATAGGTCCTGACCTTTCGATGAGAAGGAATAGTTTCGATTGGGAGGGAGAAGACTTGGCGATCCGACTACACTGTCCCCAGACGATGCACCTTAGCAATCGTTACACCGACTCCCGAAGTTGTTATTGATCTTGCTGGCGCACGATCAACCTGACCACGAAGGCCTTTGTCCCTGCAAGCAATCGAAGAACAGGCAAGAACAAGATGAACAAGCAACTGAAATTAGAATTGAAACCATGAATTCAGTCAGAATCACAAAGAGGGGTTTTCGAAGATGAGTAATTCGGGCGGTTTAGCCAACACGCGCGATTGCAAGAAGTAGCAACTGCTATCTTTAATCTAAAAGAAAACCCACTATCTAATGGCAGCGGCTGGCTGTTTATATTGTGGAGAGGCGTCTAGGAACCCTAGGGTACAGCCTTAAGTGGGCTTTCCTTGTTACAAGGCAAAAGGCCCACTTTTGATTCAGACTGAAAAAATGACACTGATTGTTTGGACGATTCCCGTCGACTCAGAAGGAGTTTGGATGTCATTCTAGATCCGTTGGAAATTAGACTTGAGAAGCTTTCAGTGAAGTACAAGAACGCTCAAAAAACGGAGTCCGGATGCAGTCGGTGCGACCGAAATAAGTCAGCCCTATCCTAGAGTCGAATCTGAACCCAACTCGTGCACTTCTCTTCTATCCTTCATCTTGGTTGGTTCCTCACCCAAGTTCCTGAGGCAAAGGACATCATCACAAGAATTAAATAGCATTCCATCAATTAAAATATTCGTATGATGCTCGAGGAATGCATTCACCTGGTAATTGAGTTGACGTGCGCAAGATCGAGTAATCGGTCGTTGTATTACAGCAGCGGGGACCAATTGATGTGTAGGTGATGGATTTGCAGGTGTGGCTATATCCATAGAAGTGATGTCCTCATCAGGGACAAACCTAACTTATTAAGTTATGAAGTCTCATCATTGGCTACCACAAGAGGTAGGTTAGATTCAATGTTTGGGTGGAGTGTGTAGTCTCATCTGTTGGTCTGCATCACAGACGGATCCTGTTCTTTAATCCAGCGGTGGGCTTTGGGCCAACTATCTTTGTGGGAGTTAGGCTACTGGGTCAAAGTTTGCAGAGAGGGTCAATTGGTCTGATGGTGAAAGACCGAGATGGCGATCAGAGGGGGGGGGGAATGATCCCAAATTAAAATACGTTCTCTAAGGAAGATCACAAATGCAGATTTTCACCCAAAGAAACCAAGCCAAAACCCTTAGACATCAAATGGAAACGAAAGGGTCAATTTTCAAAAAATCAACTCGAGGCCAGACTCATCGCACTCGGGCGGAACTATCGAATCTTGAGCTACAAGAATCGTGCAAATGAACAATGATTTCAAAGACGGGATCAAATGGGAGAATTGATGTATCTTTTGATCCGTTGATCCAAACTCAACCAAACTTGGTAGATAAGGTCCTTGGAATGTCAGGAACTAATTCCAACCTTCAATCACAAGGATTGATGTCAAAGTTCCGACCTTTATGCCTGAGAATGAAGAACATACCAAGTTTCAACAAAAATCGAAAGAACTTCGATCAAGGCCTGCTCGTGGGGTTTTGATGATCAAAGTGATCTTGAATGACTTCCCACACATCCCAGCAAGCAAGAGAACACAAAGAAGTTCAAGAAAATACACTCTATAAAATCACACTTTCAAGAACGCAAAGAACAGCTTCTTGCAAGAAGAACGCATTGATTTCTTAGATGATTGAGAACAAGAATTCAGAAGTAGAATCATTCATCAAACATCAACCTCAACAAAGATTCGTAAGCCTGTAGAAGGAGAGGAGGCAAATCCAAATTGCGTATATGTAAATTGCAAGAAAGTAAATGCTGAATTTAACTTGCGTAATTTAAATGCGTAAATTAAGTGCGTAAAGGAAATGAAACATGAACATAAATGAAGAACATTTCATTTCTGGAAGGAGAGGTTACAAAGCCTCACATTCATGTGGGCAAAGCTCAAAGGAGCATCAAAAACCTCAAAAACCTCCACAGGGGGAGGCTGCCCCTCCACCCCTATTTATACAACTCTTGGGCCACCTACCACCCTTGGATGAGCCTCTAAACCCTAGAGCATCCATCAAGGGCTAGGATTAACCCACTCAACCAGCCATGCAAGGGCTAACCCAGAACCGACCACACATGGATTTTCTTGCACGGTTTTCAAAGCATACTAACTAGACCCGCTATTCTATCAACTAGACCGCAATCCGACGGCCCTCATCGATCCGAGCAGCATCTAGCTAGCATCACATCCATTCCTTGTCTTCATGGCTTTCACGGACTCCGTCTCCGATCATCTTTCGGCGATCCCCGACCGTCTGGACCTCCGATGCTCCTTTCCTAGTCCTGGCCATCCTTCGCCTCACCATGACCTAGCACCGTCGTCCTGCAACCATCAAAAACAAGGAAACTCCTCACATAGCAATGCCCACAAAGATGTGCAATTAATTTATCAAAGTCCATTCATAAAAATTCACTTTTACTTGAATTGGTCGGTTCTACCGCCATTAGGCCGGTAGCACCTCCCATGGTCGGTTCTACCGCCCTTAGGCCGGTAGCACCTCCATGGTCGGATATAGGAATCACTCAGCCAAGACCCACGCAAATCCTAAAAGGTCCCAACATGGACCAGAGCTATATCCTACATCAGTCGGATATAAGAATCACTCGGCCAAGAGTCCATACAAGCTTCGCCAATCCATTTCAAATCAAACTCAAACAAAAGCATACTAAGCTCAAATTTAGTCAAATACTCATCACAAATCTGGGTAGACCTCCACATGGTCCTTCAATCTCCCCCTTGATGAGTATATTGACAAACACAACAAAAGGCATAAATATGAATTTGAGTAAGATAAGAAGAAAGCAATTTGTTTTCAAAACCACACATGGTCTAGAGAGAATAGACTGAGAATATATTTTAGAGCTAAATCAAGGAAAGAGCAAGTTTTCCACAAAAAGCTCTAAAATCCAATCATAAGTGCCAAATGTGATTATGTGATTATGATCCACGAGATTTAGCAAAACTTTTACAAAGATCATAAGAACCAAATAAGCTTTCACATTTTAAGCTTTCACATTTTTAATGATGCCTTTTCTACGATTTCTCCCCCTTTTGGCAATATAGGCATCAAAATGAAATTTTCTCCCCCTTTTTGTGTATGAAATGCAACCTAAGGGAGCTTTGAAGATTATCCAAATGATCGTAATGACAAGATATGACACCAAGCTTATCAATCTCTGATTAAGACTAAACTAAGATATGTCCAAGTGCAAATAACAAATTTTGCTCATAAGCTAAGTTTTGAAAATGTGTCATTTTTTTGCAAGATTTGACAAGTGCAAAACTTAGCAAAGTTTCAAAGCTAGAAGCAAAACCACTCAAGGATCAAATGGAAAACCTAGAGTTCAACCTACTCAACACTTTGGAGAATTTTGAAGTGCATATAAGGTCCTTCTAGCTCATTTTTCAATTTATGCAAATTTTCTTTAAGACTTTGAAAAACATAGCGGGGTGCAAATGTTTGACATTATTTGCATTCTTTACCTACTTATGTGTTTGATACTTGCATTTTTTTATTGATTGACTCAAGCCATTTTCGATCATCTCAAGAGTAACTCTTAAGAGAATGATCTTGGTCATACACAATATATTCCAAGTTCATCCCAAATGCAATGGGAAGCAGTCTCGTGAATATAAAGTGTTGAGATTAATTTTGCACAAAAGAGTCAATTTTTTTAAAATGTTAATTTAGCACAAATGAGCAATTTTGAAGGACTCAAATATGGATCAAACAAATTTCACCCAAGTTGCTATAGGGACTCTAGAGAACTCCAAAATTTCACAATTCATGATAAAAGCTCCTAGAGAAGAAACTTAGTAAGTAAAAGCAACATGTTTCATCAAGTTTTCATTTAAAGCTTTCAAGTTTTTCAGATTTTAATTAACCTTAGCTTGATAAATGAACTTGGACATATCTAAGCTAGTGATTTTCTTCAAAAGATATAGCATGATGTATTTCATAAAGATTAAGTCAATTGCATAATAGACAAAGCTCATAAAACAGAAAATGCAGTCTAAATGGAATGCATGAACAGATTCCCAAACTCCCCCTCAACAAATGAATCAATTTTAAGCTCAAATCTGGTTAAAGTTGAGTTATTATCAAGATTAGGCATAAAAAAACTCAAATGGACTCAATAACAACCAGAAAAACAGAATGAGGAGAAGAAGTCGAGAAAACTGCAAACTGGGTGGCTATTGAGCATAGAAAAGATAGAAGAGATTTACTATGGCTCAGACTCGCTCTTATCTTCCCCAGTGACTGACATAGGGAAGCTGACTCTAGATCCCAACTAAGGAGTGCACACAGACCCTGTCTACCCAAGAGGCCCAATACCTGCTAGACTTATAAGACTGTGAGGGAACTCAATCTAGAGAGAAGAGAGAACAGCTAATCACGCATGATAGCAACCTAAAGCACAAGATAAGAGGTCCATGCAAGGCATGCCAGAAGTCTAAGTGAGTGAACTCAACTCAAGAAAATAAGCCCAAGATCACCCAGAAGAAACACAAAGAAGAGAAAAACTGGAAGAGAATATATTATGCTTAATATACAAACCAGCTCCCCCTCACGATAGGCCGTAAGGGCTCACGACTCCAAGCTCACTCCTCAAGGTAACAAATCTGGAGCTATCCAAAGGCTTGGTAACGATATCGACTAACTGAAAATCACTCTCTATGAACTGAAGCGCGATATCACCCTTCTCCACATGGTCTCTAAGAAAGTGATATCTAATGTCAATGTGCTTGGTCCGGGAATGTTGCACTGGGTTCTTAGCAATGCAAATAGCAGAAGTGTTGTCACAAAAAAGTGGCACACTCTCTATCTCTAACCCAAAGTCCCGCAAGGTCGATCTCATCTAGAGCACTGCTACAAAGAACATACTCGGCCTCGTGGTGGATCAGCAACCTGCATCGCTTCCTAGATGACCAAGAAACAAGAGAAGTGCCAATGAATTGGCAAGTGCAGTGTGCTTTCCTATCTATCCTATAGCCAGCAAAGTCGGCATCGGAAAAGGCTCTCAGGGATAGACAAGAAGAGGAAGAGTACCAAATACCATAATCAGTGGTAGCACGAAGGTACCTGAAGATGCGCTTGACTGCCTGGTGGTGAGAGACGCGAGGAGAAGCTTGAAATCGAGCGCACAGACACACAGCGAAATGTATGTCCGGCCTCGAAGCAGTGAGGTAAAAGAGGGAGCCAATCATGCTCTGAAACTCCTTTTGATCAGCAGGCTCACCATCCTCATCAGGCTCGAGGACAGCAGTGGTGGCCATAGGAGTAATCACCGGCTTACCATCAGACATATCAAACCTCCTCAGGAGGTCCCGAGTGTACTTACCTTGGTGCAGGAAAGTACCCTCCCGAGTCTGCTTGATTTGGAAGCCAAGAAAGTAGCTCAACTCGCCCATCATACTCATCTCAAACTCTGTGCTCATCACCTCAGAAAACTGAGACACAAGCGAATGAGATGAGCCACCAAAAATGATATCGTCCACATAAATCTGGACGAGAAGAAAATACGACTCATGGTGTTTGATGAACAAAGTCTTGTCTACTATGCCCATATTGAAGTCATGGCTGAGAAGATAAGACTTGAGCCTCTCATACCATGCTCTGGGGGCCTGCTTGAGTCCATACAGAGCCTTGAAAAGCTTGTATACATGACTCAAAAACTTGGGGTTCTCAAATCTTGGAGGTTGTTTGACATAAACCTCTTCCTCAATATAGCTATTGAGGAATGCACTGTTGACATCCTTTTGATAGAGCTTGAAGCCCCGGGATGCAGAGAATGCAAGCAGGATCCTAATAGCCTCTAATCTAGCAACAGGGGCAAAAGTCTCCTCAAAGTCAAGACCCTCAACCTGAGAAAAGCCCTGTGCAACTAGCCTAGCCTTGTTGCGAATGACAACCCCATCCTCACTCTGCTTGTTTTTGAACACCCACTTGGTCCCAATGACATTATGACCAGATGGACGATCTACAAGCTACCAGACTTTGTTCCTCTTGAAGTTTTCAAGTTCCTCATGCATAGCATTAGTCCAAGACTCGTCAGATAATGCATGAGTCACATCCTTCGGCTCAAACGAGGCAACAAAGGCAAAGTGAAGGCAGAAACTGGACAGACCTGTTTTTGAGCAAGTGACTCGCTCAAACAGATCGCTGATGATCTGATCAGGTGGATGAGAACGCTGAATATGACAAGGAGGTCCAGAAGCAGAAGTGGCCTCTACCTCATGCACAGAAGAGGTAGGAGTAGAGCTACTAGCTGCATGAGAGTCAGAAGGCAAGGGTTGGCCTTCCTGAGGTGCCGAAATGGAAACAGGAGGCACCTCAGGTGTAGAGGGGACTGGATCCGGTGGAACACCATCATCTTCATCATCCTCATCCTCTACAAAGAAGGTCTCGGAGGAAGAAGAAGAGCCTGAAATGTCAGGTCTAGCTCCTGGGCTAGCCTCATCAAAGGTCACTTCACAGGTTTCTATGATGCTATGCACATCGCAACTCCAGACCCTATAGCTACGAGAAGAAGACGAGTAACTCAGAAAGATACAATCAGAAGAACGAGACTCAAACTTATCCAGGTTACCAGGCTTCAAAAAGAAACACTTGCAACCAAACACACGAAAATGAGAAACACTGGGCTTTCGCCTATACCTCAACTCGTAAGAAGTGCGGTGCAAATGTGCTCTCAAGAATACACGATTAGAAACATGGCAAGCAGTAGCTATAGCTTGAGCCCAAAACTTCCTAGGAGTACTTTACTCGTCTAGCATCATCCTGGCCACTCTACTAGGGTCCTGTTCTTCTTTTCCACTACGCCATTTTGCTGAGGGACGTAGGGAGAGGAGAATTGATGCTCTAAACCAGACTCCACACAGAAACTCTCAAAATAGGATTTCTTGAACTCCGTGCCATTGTCACTGCGTATAGCTCGTAAGGCACCTGGGAGCTCAGAAGACAACCTATGGACCAAACCCCTGAAATGAGAAAAAGTCTCATCCTTCGAGGACATGAAAAACACCCAAGAGTACCTCGAAAAATCATCAACAATGACAAGAACATACCACCTCCCACCCACTGACTGCACTCTAGCTGGACCAACAATGTCCATATGTAAAAGCTGTCCTGGTGCATCAGTCATCACAACAGTGACTGGGGGATGAGAAGCAGCAACCATCTTGCCACATCGGCAGGGAGAGCAAACTAAGTCTTTGACCATTTTGAGTTTGGGCAAACCACGAATGAGGTCATGGCTGCTAACTTGGGTCAAATGATCAAATCCAATGTGACCAAGTCTCCTATGCCAGAAGGAGAGATCACGGGACTCTGAAGCTATCAAGCAACGGAGAGTCTCCAGAAGAAGCAAAAAAATCAGCACGAAAGACTCTCCCATATCTAGAAATCCTGCAAACTAACCCTCGTGAAGAATCGAGGATTCTACAGGTGCTACTCTTGAAACTCACCTCGAAAGAGTCATCAATAAGCTGAGAAACAGAAAGCAAATTGTATTGCAGCTTACTTACTAAGGCAACATCTTTAAAAATGAAATTGTCATTAATGCAGATGGTACCTCTAGCAATGACTCTACCTGAAGAAGCATCCCCGAAAGTGATAAACTCATCACCGGGGGCTCGGACTAGGGAAGAGAACCATCGAGAATCTCCGGTCTTATGACGAGAACAACCGGAGTCAACAATCCAAACATCTCCCTTCCCTATCCGATGAACCTGGTCAATGCACACGAGAGAAAGATGACTCAGTACTGGGGCAAAGAGACGATCTAGGAACCCAATACTGAACCACACGACGCCTAGAGGTGCCAGCCACAGAAGAAAAAGACTGGACTCTGGCATCTACATGATGCTCTACTCTCACACGACCAGAAGCAACTCTAGTAGATGATCTAGGAGCTGGAACTGGATTGGTCTGCCGTGGTGCAAAAACCGAACCATCCCAGTAAGGCTGCCTGGATCTCCTACCAGCAAACTGTTAGTGTTATGCCCTTGAGGCAATCATTTAGATGATTGTAACATGACTATGTTTATGAATAATAATATGATTATTGGTCCAATGAATGTATATCATTGTATTGATCAACAAGTATGTGACTTGATTATGAAGCTCTTTACTTAATGATGTAATTCGATAAATATCTCTGATCGGATATCATCGTATAGGACTACGATGAATAGATCAGCACATGTAGTGATCGATGATCATGCTTCATAGATCATGGGATATGGAGATATCATCTCTACATTGTGGACCATGTTGAAGAACATGGGTTAGATAGACCCGCTATGGGACATCGCGAGAATGTTTCATTCTTATGTGTCATCGATGTATCTCATACCTAGAAGATGTATGATCCTTAGACCTGAGATTGTCATATTCCCTACATGTGTAATAGTTTTCCTTGGGGCTATCAAACACTACTTCCTAACCGGATAGTTATAAAGGTAGCTTTCATGTTTACTATGAAACGTGCGAGAGAAGTGAGCGATCAAGATGGAATTTGCCACTCCAATGAAACGGAGATATATGACAAGGCCACTCGTGTGATATGATTAAGAAAGTGCATGGCCATGCCGTGATTGAGGAGTCAATCACAACTTATTAATATATCACGGATACGAGAGATGGATTGAATCATCAAAGGATGACATGCTTCTCGCCTTGAGATCAATCTTCATATACTTGGCAAAGGGATTATTGCATGAGTTCTTTTGATAGGTTCTGCTTGATTTGATCACAGATGTTTGGGAGTTGGCATACTTTGCAAGAAGCCGCTACCAACTATTGGATTGAAAAGGAGTTTTCCGAATCCATGTCCAAACGTATGTGAACCTGCAGGGTCACACACTTAATGGGCTGGGACGCATTAATTTGGATTGGATCCGTAATTAATGAACCTCGTGGGCTTAGCATCTTTGGTGGGCCCCGGTTTAGGGTTTCATCTCGTGGCTATATAAGGAGGGAGGAGGGAGGCGCGGTGTGTGCTTTCCACGGTTTAGGTTTGATTCACTTGAAACCCTAGCCTCCTCCTCTCGCTGCCCCTGCCGAGCGACTAGGTGCTTGCACACCGACGCACGGCGTTCCATCTCTGGACGTGTGGACTACTGCGGTGACGCTGCTGCGACTGCGGCATGGGAGGACGATCCACGACGAGGCGAGGACGATCCACTACATCGACGCAACGACTGCGGCGAGGACGAACCACTACATCGACGCGCGAAGGATTCCGCAACTGCGCGTCTAGTGGTAATCTTATCTATGATCCTCTTCTTGCGAGTAGCTTTCTGGTTGCGCGGTAGTTTTTTTTCGTGCTAGCGTAGCATACCGCGTTTCCCTACACAAACACCTCACGCCGCTGATATCTACCTCGATGGAAAAAACAAGGAATATCAAGAGGACGACGGAAAGACTGACTACGAACAGCTCCAGGACTAAAACTCGAATGAACAGCTTGAAAACCGAGTCCTGGACGCTGTCCAAAAATAGGCGACTCTCTAACCTGTCTAGAAGCAGTGCGTGCCTTGGGAGCACTCAGAGTCTGGGGATGACTCTGAATACCCGTAAGAGCAGCTACACGCTCACGCCGAGTGATCTTGGCGCGCCTGAAGCAAAAATCCGCTAGGTGACCATCCTTCTTACAGAATGTGCATGTGTACTTCACCTTGCTAGAGGCAGAAGCAACATGAGTAATACCCTTCTGGTTAGAAGTCCCATGGACAACACCAGCAGACCTAAACACATTGGTGCTCACTCTGGGAGCTACCACAATCTCACCACTCTTGGAGCCGCGCACAATGGTGGGAGGATGCGCCCGAGCGTGCTCCAAGGGATCAAATCCTAGACCTTGATTAAATCTACTAATCTTGGATTGGTCTAGAATAAGATTGAGCTTCTTCTTGCCTCCTACAAACTTCTCGAGAGTGCTCATGAGATGCTCACACTCTCGGAAGAAAGAGGCACATGAAGAACAGGAAAAAGAGGAAGAAGAAGATCCAGAAAGAGAAGCTCTCTCAGCACGTGCATTTTTCTCCCTTAGCATGGCTGCCTCAATCTTGAGGGCCTCACAAGAAACGCAAGACGCATTCCTAATCCTATGGACTTGATTTTCTAACTTCTTCCTTAGTTCGACATGAATTTTATCCATATCATCCTTAACCCCAACACACAGCAGGCAACCAGTTTGTGACTTAACTAGTAAGTCCTTAGCAAGTTGATCACACTTGACATTCAAAGCATCATTGTCAAGTTTTAGTTGCCTACAGCCCTCACATGAGCTGACTGGGTCCTTAGAAGCATGCATTTCAAGTTCATCGTTTCTAGCAAAGAGCTTCCTAATGTGTTCGCTCATGGCATTGATTTCAGCAAGCAACTTAGGGCAATTTTGACATGAAGGAGTGGAGTGAGCATGAAGAAAACTAGCATCTACAGATATAGTATCAACAGACTCTTTGCTAGCATTCTTCAACCTAAAACTATCTAGTTCAGACAACACACTATCATGCATAGTCCTTAGATTCTCCAACTCCACAAGCAAAGCATCACAGAGAGTACAGCTATCAGAGTCTCAGGAGGAACATGATTTAAGTAAAGCTAACTCCCGAGACAGGCTATCTACCTCCTTCTCTAACTCCAAACACCTCGACCTAGCCTTAGCATGAAACTTGCCTAATTTACAGAAGACATCATTTAACTCGTCGTAGGTGGGTACCTGATCCGTGTCATTTGTCAACTGAGTCGCCACTTCAATGGCGCTGCCATGAAGCACATGCCGGAGAAGTCATCGCCGCTCTTCACCTTCTCTTGTGGATCGTCCTTGCTTGCATCGCTCCAGTTCTCAGTGTCGGAGAGCTCGATGTCGTCCAGCGCGGCGAGGACCCGGTGAAAGAGCTTCTTGTTCTTGGCGAAGTTGTGGTACTTCTTCTTCGCCGACTCACGAGCTGGGGCCTTCTTGTTGCGGTTCTTGTTGGTGTAATCGTTCTTGCCCGAACCGCCTTGTTCGCTCTTGCCCTTCTCCAGCTTAGGGCAGTTCGCTCGAATGTGGTTGGGGTCACCACACTCGAAGCAGGTGATCACGCCACCTCTTTTCCTCTCTCTCACCCTCTTGTAGGCATGAGAAAACTTGCGAGCAAGAAGAGCAAGCTCATTTTTTGGAAATTTTTCCAGTTGGTCATCGCTTAGCTCGCAAAGGGTGGAGAGAGAGAAACAACAAGAAGAGTCAGAAGAGAAAGATCCAATGGGATCGGTGACCAAGGCCATCGACTGAGATTTCGTCTTCCGCGAGACGACGTCGATCTCATGAGTCTTGAGACGGGGATAAAGCCCGTCAAGAGTCAAGGTCGACAGGTCGGTGGTGTCCTCGATGGTGGTCACCTTCACCTCCCAAACGCGCAAATCGAGTGTGGTCAAGAAATGTCGAGCATTATCCGAGTCAGGGTATATACAACCAACTGCTCGAAGATCGCTCAAGATCTTGGTAAAACGACTGAAACACTCATCAAGACTCTCACCAGCGTGTTGTTCAAACTTGTTGAACTCACGCTTGAATTGGTCCTGTCGAACAGTCTTGATTTGGGTAGTGCCCTCATGGTAAGCATCGAGGGTCACCCAAATCTCATGAGCATAATGAAGGTGAGAAATCCTGTCATACTCACTTCGGCTAAGACCCTGTATGAGGATGTTCCTTGCCTTAGCATTCGCCTAAACGTCAGCCATATTGCCGGCCGTGACGTTTTCATCGGCAGGAACCTCATATGGGAGTTACACCTTCTGCCATATCAGGAAGCCCTGGGCAGTGATGTATGACTCCATGCGCGACTTCCAGAATGGAAAATCGACTCTAGAGAAAATGGGTGGCTTGGTGGAATACTTGTCCATCGCCATGGCTCTTGAGACCGATCAAAATCTATGAAAGACCATAACCGGCTCTGAAGCAATTGAAAGACCGACATGGTGATCAGAGGGGGGGTGAATGATCCCAAATTAAAATACGTTCTCTAAGGAAGATCACAAATGCAGATTTTCACCCAAAGAAACCAAGCCAAAAACCTTAGAAATCAAATGGAAACGAAAGGGTCAATTTTCACAAAAAAATCAGCCTGAGGCTAGTACTCTCACACTGGGTTTGGAACTATCAGATTCTTGTAGCTACAAGAAAATCGTGCAAATGAACAACGATTTCAGCACGGGATCAAATGAGAGAATTGATGTATCTTTTGATCCGTTGATCCAAACTCAACCAAACTTGGTAGATAAGGTCCTTGGGATGTCAGGAACTTATTCGAACCTTCAATCACAAGGATTGATGTAAAGTTCTGACCTTTATGCCCGAGAATGAAGAACATACCAAGTTTCAACAAAAATCGAAAGAACGTCGATCAAGGCTTGCTCGTGGGGTTTTGATGATCAAAGTGATCTTGAATGACTTCCCACATGCCCCAACAAGCAAGAGAACACAAAGAAGTTCAAGGAAACGCACTCTATAAAATCACACATTCAAGAACGCAAATAACAGCTTCTTGCAAGAAGAACGCATGGATTTCTTAGATGATTGAGAACAAGAATTCAGAAGTAGAATCATTCATCAAGCATCAACCTCAACAAAGATTCGTAAGCATGTAGAAGGAGAGGAGGCAAATCCAAATTGCGTATATGTAAATTGCAAGAAAGTAAATGCTGAATTTAACTTGCGTAATTTAAATGCGTAAATTAAGTGCGTAAAGGAAATGAAACATGAACATAAATGAAGAACATTTCATTTCTGGAAGGAGAGGTTACAAAGCCTCACATTCATGTGGGCAAAGCTCAAAGGAGCATCAAAAACCTCAAAAACCTTCACAGGGGGGAGACTGCCCCTCCACCCCTATTTATACAACTCTTGGGCCACTTACCACCCTTGGATGAGCCTCTAAACCCTAGAGCATTCATCAAGGGCTAGGATTAACCCACTCAACCAGCCATGCAAGGGCTAACCCAGAACCCACCACACATGGGTTTTCTTGCACGGTTTTCAAAGCATACTAACTAGACCCGCTATTCTATCAACTAGACCGCAATCCGACGGCCCTCATCTATCCGAGCAGCATCTAGCTAGCATCACATCTATTCCTTGTCTTCATGGCTTGCATGGACTCCGTCTCCGATCATCTTCCGGCGATCCCCGACCGTTTGGACCTCCGAGATCAGCCGGATATAAGAATCACTCGGCCAAGACCAGCGCAAATTCTAAAAGGTCTCAACATGGACCAGAGCTATATCCTACATCAGTCGGATATAAGAATCACTCGGCCAAGAGTCCATACAAGCTTCGCCAATCCATTTCAAATCTAACTCAAACAAAAGCATACTAAGCTCAAATTTAGTCAAATACTCATCACAAATCTGGGTAGACCTCCACATGGTCCTTCAGATGGTGTTTCAAAAAGGCTTTGTTGCGATATCCTTCAATCAAGTTGATTTAATCTTGTGGGTAAAGTTTACATGCTTTGTGGTGTGTAAAACTATTTGAATAGCGTTGTCCCCGATTATGGACAATGCTCGGGGATTTCAAACGAGTATTACATTTTATAAACTAAAAATGATAAGGTACTATGCGAATGAATTGGTTTAGACTATGTGCAACTTTGTGAAAGTTCTTAGTACTTATTATTATAATTATCTTTTATTTATGCATTAAAATTATTGTATTTAAATGCAAAAGTCTACTTTATGCAAAATAAATCATCTCAACCATCCTTTGTAATAAGCTTGCATATTGTTATTTAGACTTGCATTCTATGCACAAATTGTTAGATACTCCATGTCCTCACCCTTACAATAAACATCACTCAGGTGTAGAGGTGGAAGTGTCAACACTAGCTTTCGATAAGGACTATCATGAAGAGGCCGACTATTAGGATTTGAGCCCCATCCAATTGTTTGTGGTAGATCTATGGGTCACTTCAAAGTTTATTTGTTTATCCGCAGCAATTCTTTTCTATTGCTTAAACCCTGGGTGGTAGAATAAGTTCCTGACAATTATGGCACAACCATCGCGCATGGCAACCAAGTGGCACCATGATGTCCACAACAAGGCAAAGCTGCAACGGTGTGGCCCCGGTATCGTATCCTCAAGATGATGAACAATGACGATGTTGGCAAAATGTGCACACAACACGGTGATCGTGATCCATCCCGCTCCCACACATCGCGATGTCGACGGCGACACCCCGTGCACTCCCTAGCATGGTGACATGACTACGGCGGTATCCCGATATCTTACCTATGGCGAGCATGACAGCAACACCCCACGGTGGCATCACCGATCTGTGCTCATAGCATAGTGATGACAACCCCTATGAGTAGCGCCACGACAAGATCTTGACAGCATTCCAACGACCCCGCCATGGTGAGTAACACGGCGGTGGCACACACACGACATGTCCCGTCGACCGACCGACGAGCATGCACAAGGCACAACACAATGTCGGTCATGCCACGGCAAGATCCAACAGGTGGTACATCGAGTTGGCAGCGCCACAGTGCTGCCTGGTGCCTAGATCTATCAGTAGCCACGCTAAGATGCACCACGGACATCAATCACACTAAGGTGTGAACTAATGGCCGAAGAACCCTATGCAATGCCAATGAATGAAATAACACCATTCACACCAAGACTAGAAACAATGGGGTTTGGATGATGCTAATTCCACCCAAAGGTGAGGCATCGCCCAGATTAGAAAACTAGAAAATTAGGGAGGGACCAAATAAATCTGACAACTGAATTCACCAAGAAAGTTCAAGAAACAATCTTTGAAGCGTGAACAGCCTTCTCTCGAGAGTACTCTTGTGCTGATAACGTATTATGTATCAAGGTTGTTGATCCGTTTACAAAGTTTCTACATATATATGGAATATGAATATTTCACAACAAAATCATTTTGAAAAGCTGCCGCAAGGCTGAATGGATCGGAATAATAAAGATTGGTTAGAGCTTAGACCAAAAGAAAATGAGCATGTTATTGTGCTTGCAGGTGGCCGCCATTCAGTGTTGCGGCGGGCTGTCACAAATTGGATGTTTTGAAGACGGCGTAGGCTTCCTCGGATAGACCTGGAGTGGGTGCAGATGGTGGCGTTCCTATTTTGGCAGAAAGGTGAGTTGATTCTTGGGACGTATTCACCAATTCACTTCGATTTCACACCGCCCAAAAATTTGTAAGATCTGGCAATGCAACGGAAGAAACATTAGTTTTTTTCCCTTTGCATAATTTTTTTTAAATCTAGCCCGTATGAATAAAATGGTAAAAATAGTCCATTTCTTTACCGTAGAAGCAGCAATAGGTAACACATGTCACTTGTCGTGGTGTGTACCGTTACAGGTGGCCGGTTGTTAGATAAAAAGAACTAATACTTAAACCATTAGCTAGTCTAAGAACATGATCACAGAAATAATTATGCGGAAATAAGCATTAGATGAGTTCATTGACCCGGTGAAGAGGAAGCGAATGCCATTAGGGTTCTTGGTCGGTTGTTCGGTCGATGTAGAAGGAGCATTAAGCCTCTGATGTGCGATGAAGAAAACTGGGAGCCGTGATTCTCACGGTGATGGTGAAGGCCTTCGGTAGCTTCAGCGCCAAACTCAGATCGGATGAGTATTGGAAGATGGCTATCTCAATATTTTCTTATCAGTTTGAGTGCCAGCCTCTTCCTCCTTTTATTTTGGCGCTAGCTATCGGGACCTAACCAATTTTTCAGGCTGAGATTACTCCCGATCAGAGCGCATAAGGCATGAGTGGGCCTTGGCCCAAAATTTCGGATCTGGCAGTTAGCCAAGATCACAACTAACATTCTCCCACTTGATCGAAGGCTAACATCATGAGTCCACACTCAACAGAACAACATACCAAGATAAAGTATTACAGCAATTAATTTGAGCACCGCTGCAACCCCAGTATCTATAGTGCATCATTCTATCTTGATAGGATAATTACTTATTCTTAACTGGAGTTGGTTTTATACTTATGGTCATTTTGTGCAGTTTGTTTTCATTTGTCATCATGTGCACATCGAAAGGAGTGAAAACAAACTTTGTAATTTCCAAAATCGAAGTTTTGAGATCTCAATTTGTCCAAGAAGTATAGGCTGTCAATAAGTCTTATGCTGGCACTAATTTTAAGACAAGCCTTTAATAGGGAATCATTAAACTAAACATGATGCATAAACTTATATATTAAACATGATACTCAATTCTTACAGGCTGAACATCAATAATTCGATTCTGGATTACATCTTTCACAACGTCATGTGTTTGGCAGCACCACTTGACATGTTGTTACTCGAAGCAAAAATTGCAGTCTTACATAATAAATTCTGGGATAGAAACTTAAGCCAAAAATAAAATTTCTTATTCTTAAACCACAACAGCCTATTGTGGATTTCTCATTATCTAATAGCCTTATGACATGCCACAAGTATGCTTGCATCATTAATGATGCCTTAAATTTAGAGCCATTCCACAATATAGCTCTTTCTGTAAGGTTGAAGATTTGACTTGATGTGGATTTCTTAGTATCAACACACCTTGCGTAATCAGTGTCTGAATAACCCACAATTTTACGATTATCAAACTTCTTATATGTGAGCATGTAATCATTAGCACTTTGCCTATGATGCAAAGTTGTCTTTAGTAGTTTTCCAGTGGTCCAGTCCTGGATTAATATTTGCCAAGTATCCCGGTAACAAATGTTAAATAAGGACGCATACAAACTTAAGTGTACATAATGTGCATGACAGCGGAACGTAAGAAAAATATATTTCACCCTTAATAATCGGAGTAATCTCCCTTAATATTGGACCTATCTTGGTGAATCTTAATAGTCAAACATGAGAGATATCACCAAGACAATCTTAGTTCCCAGAAGAGAAAGAAAATATTTAGGTCTTAAACATTAATGTCCCTATTGCAGATAGTCAACAAGACATCGTCTATATAAACAATTAAGTCCATATAAACAGTTAAGAGGTTAAATTTACTCCCACTGGTCTTAAGGTATCTTCATGTGAGGCTCACATATTCATTAACTCCAGAATCAACTGGAGGTGGGACTCTTAGAGACAAAAGATTACTATTCTCTCAGACTATCGGCATCGGAACATAAGCACGATTGTCGTTAAGTACAGTTTACCTTGCCTCAGAGCTCCCACTAAAATCACCATTTCTATAAACTCAGTGGTACCCTTTAGTATGGATGGAATCTTGACAATATCTCACGTATCTAAGTATCTTAATTTCCCCAGAGTGTGAGATATTGATATTAATTATTTAAATCTTTCTATCCATTGAACTTATTGACAAGGAAAGTATCTTTAATAGAGTAAGAAATTTATTCATGGGGTTTATGTCTCACATAATGAAGCTTTTCTTTTCTCAATGAGTCATTCCATTCTCCCCCTCGAAATGTGGTACAAGTAACCATGCCACAATTTCGATGAACTCTCATAAATATTTCACTTTTGATGAAGCCAATAGAGTTAGCAACATACTTAATGCTCCCCAAATAATTTATAAAAGTGTAATCAAATTATCTTTCATAATGGGAACATAAGTTACATTATTAGGATGGAGGGTGAAAACATAACTTAGTACTAATGGAAAACTTCCAACAGCTTTAACATTAGCCTCCTATTCATTCTCTAGGCTTCGCTTTAAAACTTTCATAGTCTTAAGGTAATGTTGGCAGCATAAACGTAGTCTTTTAGTATTTAGCCAACTTTCTTTATGACTGCACACATTCATGGGCACAATCATATTTCACTTCTCATTCTTCATTATTGTTGTGACGTTCTTTATGAATGACCTAATGAAGTGAATTAGAAAAGCTCCAATAATTTTTAATGTCCTAGCTCATTGACTTTGAGCACTCTTATGATCATAATACTGGCAAGAACTTTTGAGGAGCTTCATAATGCTTTTCCATTATCGTCATATAGTCATAATTTAACTAGATGATTGCTACTCTAGATCCTAAATTTTATGATCAAAAGGGATATTTGCTTAAATTGCTCCCACTAGTCATCAGAATATTGAATTCTTATCAATGTCTAAATTATTAGATGCTTCTTCTAATGGGAGCCAATTGTCAACATTATGTTTGTATGCGTAATCAATAACCTCAAGAATAATATGCTAATAAATTATTCTTTTTTTATTAGGGTACTAGAAACAGCCGAAGAAGTTATAGCTGAATTGATAATAGGGATATAACACTAATCTTTACTTAATATCCACAAAAATGTGAATGATTGTCTGTCATGAAATTAACCCTATGCTGATCAGGTTAATAACATGCTAATGACAAAGCTTAACAATTTTAATTCGCTTCACCATCAGGCAAAAACGAAGAAAAGCTTAACTTGAGGAAAGAATCAGCAGTCCATCTTCGCATCACCTTTTGGCAGAAAACGAAGAATAACTGGATTCACTAATGGGGATGGCAAATGATCACAAACAACATAGTCAGTATGTAACCATGAGCCATAAAACGTAATCTTTAAATCAACATGAAATCTGTAACCAAAACTTCTCGTTGGTTCCATTTTGATTAGAGAAGCTATGTGAATGACACATGACTATAATCAACTTTGGTCAGAATATAACCGTGTGTCACAACATAATCCCAAAACATGAACAAGAATGTATATTATGTTTGGGTACATAATGAAAAGAACTTAATCTATAGAAATGGTACACAATTGCAAACAACTTTGGTTAGAATGGAATTATGGCCACAACATAATCCCAAAACTTCATTAAATCTCTAACTAAGACTTCTCGTTGGTTCCATCTTAATTAGAGATATCTTAATTATAATGTAGCCTTTATCATATAAATGCCTGAAAAGACTCAATAACTAATTAACATGAGAACTAATTAAATATCACATAACCCATAAAAGACGTTGGTCAATATATAGTCATGAAGAATTTAATTAATCATAATCACATTGTCTCAAAGCAGAATATTAATAAGAGACAATTAATCACATGATCAAAATTACTAAGCATTAGACATCAAGTACTTATTTGCGGAAGCGTAAACAATTAATGATTAATGAGCAGTAAATTAAATGCTAATTGAAAATAAGGGAAAAACTTAAGCTCATAATTTAGGGCATAAGAAATTGTAACATTTGTGGAAATATAAACAACTCAGGTAGAAACATAATACTTAACTAATCCCATCTTAGCTTATTCCTGGAATGCACTAAAGCGTTATTTCTGGCCTATCTAAGAAAACATCCATAAACCAGCTTAAAACTTATGCCCAAAGATGGGCTCATAAATAATGCATGGTTTAGGATCTAAAACATTTCATTAGTGGGCAATAAATTTTGACAATTCATGATTATAAACAACTTTGGTCGAAATACAACCATGAAAAGTCAACACTTAAGTATATTAATGTCCAAAACTTGGTTATAGTCCCAAATCAAAAATTTCCGTTGGTTCTATTTTGATTTGAGACAAACTTAATCATGACAGGCCATAAAATTTTTAATAAATTTGTGCATTCCTCGATTATCATAATTGTATCACTTAGGGCAACTAAACATTAACCAAAAGGTGTATAAAATGATGCATTATTACTGGGCAATTGACATTAATTATTGCAGTGCATAAAGAGGAACAACATTAATCATAAGAATATGCATTGAAATTAATTAAAGCCCAAAAATTAATCATGAAATTACTCATAACATTAATGCCCAAGAAATAACAATTAACAATGCTTATAGCTATAATTAAAAGACTGAATGAAATAAATTAAAATAAGCTAAAACACTGTACATCCAAATCAACAAAAACAACCCATAAACAAATAAAGCCGGCCCAACCAAAACTTGCGGCCCAGCTGCGCTGGTGTAGCCCGAAACTCATTCGCGCAGCCCACGCCGAGCTCAGCCGCGAGCAGCCCACGCGCGGGCGCAACCCACTCAGGCGCGCGACCCAGACCATGAACGCGGAGCGGAAGCGATGGCCGTCGATCCGAACTGACGGCCTAGATCTCTCCGGATCGGAGCAAAACACACGCGGCGAGGAAACCTAACCCTAATCCCATTTGGCTTCACCTCCTCCAAAAATCCGCAACGCACGGGTAAAGCGAAGAGAGGCCGACGACGCAGCAGCGCTGCAAGGCGAGCAAGCAAGCGATCGATGGTGCGCTGCACGCGGCAGAGCTGAGGCAGCGCTCCCCGTGCGGAGGCGAGGTGCCAAGAGCGGCCACAAGGAAGGTGCGACGACGCACGCACGCGAGCAGTCGGCGATCGAGCGAACCAAGAGGCGCACCGGCAAGGTAAGCATCAAAACCCCCTGCTTAGACTTTAGGATTTGCTTGATTTGGGGACAAAATTGGGACTTAGGGTTTGGGACTTGGGGTTTTGGGATCTAGGGTTTTCTGGATTTTGGAAATAGGGTTCGAATCCTCTCCTTCTCAATGCTAACCGAGCCAAAAGAACTCCGAACCGACCCTTAACCAATGAACACAAGGCCAAAACCGAGACTAATCCGGGCTTAATAGGATCAAGATTAGACTAGCACTGCTCTGATACCAAATGTTAGATAAAAAAACTAATACTTAAACCATTAGCTAGTCTAAGAACATGATCACAGAAATAATTTTGCGGAAATAAGCATTAGATGAGTTCACTGACCCGGTGAAGAGGAAGCGAATGCCATTAGGGTTCTTGGTCGGTTGTTCGGTCGATGAAGAAGGAGCACTAAGCCTCTGATGCGCGATGAAGAAAACTGGGAGCTGTGATCCTCACGGTGATGGTGAAGGCCTTCGGTAGCTTCAGCGCCAAACTCAGATCGGATGATTATTGGAAGACAGCTAACTCAAGATTTTCTTATCAATTTGAGTGCCAGCCTCTTCCTCCTTTTATTTTGGCGCTAGCTATCGGGACCTAACCAATTTTTCAGGTTGAGATTGCTCCCGATCAAAGCGCATAAGGCATGAGTCGGCCTTACCCCAAAATTTCGGATCTGACAGTTAGCCAAGATCACAACTAACACCGGTCACCCTAACCGACCGCAGTAGCTCTAGGTCTATCGTGGCAGGAGAGGTGCCACACTAGGGCACCGTGGCAGTAGGCCTCTATCGAGCCAAGAACAACGGCAAGTTACTGCTGACCTGGGATAGTGCGTCACCTCTCCTGTCGCGGGTGACCCCAAAACTGTTGCCGTGGTACATGGACACGGCGTGTGATATGTGTCACCTGCCGCTACTTTGACGGTTGGAGAGAGAATCATTATTCCAATTTTATTTGCATATGACCAGATTTGCAAAAAAGAAAAAAAAGTGTGCAAGGGCCTGGTAAGCCAAGCTTCTGCAACGGAATCCTTCACACCTCTCGGATATCTTCAACACAATGTACAGAAGCATCACACAGACGCATATGGTTTCGCCTTCCTGGGCACAGTGTATGGACATCAGCCTTCAATTTCTCAAGGCGAGTTCATGTCTCAGCGCCTATTTGGTTGGTCCGAAGCTGCTTCCACCAGGCACTCGAAGACGATCAGATCTCGACGGCTCAGCAGTTCAAAACAGTTACCATCCACGCGTCGAACAGCCTAGAGGGGTGTATCTGAAGAAGACACCAATCTAACAATTTAAAGTGCCAGGATACAAAGTATGATGCAGGATTTTCACTCACCTGCGTAGTCAGAATGTACTGCAAATCCGTCAAGCGTCCAGCTGCCAGAGATTCAGCAATAAGATCACTAAGAACAAGACTATTAAACAATAAGATCACTACGAAAAATATCTGATTTCACCACAATGCTAGGAAAACTACAGCTTGCAGGACTTCACAAGTAGGGTCTCTCAAAACCCCTAAAAATCAGTTTGCATTTTTTTCTGCGATGGACATTGCAGTTTTAGTAAAAATATAATTTTGAAAGATGACAATATTTTTTAGGTTCTGTTTGTTTCGGTTTAGGCTTTTTGGCTTTTGGTTTAAAGTTAGTTTTTTTGGCTTAACGAGCTTTTAAGCCGTCTGCTTTTAAGTCAAGACATGCTGTTTGGCATCTTGGCTTTTTGATGAGTTGGATGGTGTAGATTTTTGATCCGGCCACCTCCTGTTGCCTCTCGCCGTTCCACCCTTAGGTCTGGCCGCCTCCTCCTGCGCCACGCTGGATCTAACCGCCTCCTGCCGCGTTACGACTGGATCCGTTCAGCTCCACCTGTGCCATGCCCGGACCCTACAGCCTCCCACTGCTCCACCCTCGGGTCCGGCCGCCTCAACCCGCGCCACGCCGGATTCGGATTGGCAGAGGAGGAAGGAGGTTGGGGACAACGGAGGAGAGAGGAGGTCGGAGACGGCAGAGACCGAAGCGGCGGAGGGAGAAAGCATGTCGGCACAGGGGAAAGAGAGAGGAGGAGAAATGAGGAGATGAGAGAAGGATTCTTGAGTTTATATATGATGGCATTTGGTGAGTAATTTTGGAGACTTCGAGTGGCAACGTGTTATTTCATCCCAGAAAAACCCAAAAAAGCATCTCTCACCTGGCTTTTGGCTTATAGTTATATGGAGGCTTTAGGTTTTTTTAAGCTTGTCTTAAAAGTCAGTCGTTTGTTTCGACTTTTGCTTTTTTGCTTTTAAACCGGTGAAAAAGCCGAAACAAAGAAAGCCTTAAAGTAGAAACAATAGGAATGTAGCTTATTGTATATAATGCTATATTATACAAGAAATGCAAAAGGCTGAGTGCGTTTAGCTAACAAATGATTTGATCACAAAGTAGTGAGCTGAATAGGAACGCCAATGAATCATCTAATATTCTCAAACCTATTTTTCTACCTATAAAACTCAGGGAGCATAAGAAGTCGATTCGAGTTGTTTTGCACTCTGTTTCATCTCACGCCACGATTTCCTCCGAATGGAGACTCGGACAGATTGATAATGCATACCGGAATGAGTTAGGGAGCATAAAAACTGTATTTAGGTTGTTTTGCACTCCGTTTCATCGTAAGCCTCGATTTCCCCCAATTAGACACTCAGATGGAACTTACTGGTAGTTCGGGAGGTCAATTGAAAGATGTTAGTGGGGTTTTAGACTTTTAGTTGTTGATCTGAGTCATCAAATCCGTTCCAATGACTAGAATCAATCCAGTTTAAGATAAATCAGGACGAAATTTGATATCTATTTTTTTGGAACCTGCTGGAAATATAAAATTTTGGCATCTATCAGTTCAAACTCCTTAATCAAATTCCAGAAAATGAAAATTATCAATCCTTGTCCATTTTGAGCTTCGAGGGCTCGAGGCTCTGGCCAAGGAGAGTTGAACCCCCTCTGTTCTATCCTAATTCCTAACTACCACATTCAGTCTAGCCTTGCGCATGTTAGGTTAAGTTGTTCGAATGATGCCATATTGGATTATTGGATCACACCTAGAGGCCCTGCTGGAAATGTGATGAGCTTCTAGAGGCCATTAATCAAATCTCCATGTAAGATTATTTGATCAATTTACATATTTCTTTTGGGAAGTTAGATTTTCAAGAGTCAAAATGAATACCTCAGTTACACAAAGGAACTAAGCTACTTCTGGCTGACAAATGTTACTCTGTTTCGGGTTTGCTTAAAAGGGATTTACTCAATGATATAATTGCTTTTTTCCGAGGATAATCACAAAGTTATGCAGATCACATAATGAGAAAACGCAAACTGTGTTCCTTATTAGTGAAATCATCTCATATCTTTCAGGCATTGCATTCAAGAATCTAACTCTCTAGGATACGTCATATAACGACGCAGAAAACTACATGTATAGATGAACAAGAACAGCAATTGAAACTATATTAGGTATATAGTCTTCTTCCTCTATTCAGGGGTTGATAGATATTACCGCTGGAGAACTATCCCACACCTTGATGGACCATTTATGAGCCCTAACCAATGCCATCCTGCTGCCTCCGAAGGCCCATCTCACAAACTTGGCCTTCTCCTTTGCCCCCTCCTCACTGCCTGCTGTCAACATGGATGGCTCATTCCCCACCCAATTCCTCCTCATCACCTTCTTCCCACTAGGCTCTGGTGCCAATTCCACCTACGTCCACACCTCAACATCCACACCGTGTGCCACAAACACCCAATTCGGGTAGCATTCAATCATACAACCATTCCCCTTCTTCCTGCCAGATGATGCTGCGGCTGCCACCCTTTGTCTATCTCAGATGCACACCCTCGGCTCCAACCCAATGGCATGTAACATCCCAATTTTTTATTTTTATTAAATTAATATTGTTATTTATAAATTTTAGGAATTTTCTAGAATTTATTTGGAATTTTAATGTGCATTTTGAATTAAGCCTTTTATAAATAATATTTAAATAAGCGTAAAGTTTATATAAACTTTTGTCAACAATATTTTATTTAATTTCTAAATGTCTCAAATATTTTTTAGAATTTTCCTAGAATTGTTCTGATTTTATGCTATTTATTTTGGATTAAATGAATTATTGGAATTATTTTATTTTGAAAACATTTCAAAATCGATAAATAGTTGTGGGCCGAAACCCTAAAGGCCTAGCCCATTTCTTTGTTGTGTCAGCCCGGCCGTGATCCGCCTATGCAGCCCATGTGGCCGTTCCGAACCCTAGTGTCATCGTTGCTGGATACTTGCCACGTGGATGGCCGAATTGTGTCATCTCCGCCGTTGCTGATCCGAACTAGGATTCAGATCCGCCGCCGCATTAGTTTAGGTTTTTGACTTGATTACGGCGCCCGAGGCTTTATAAGCTATATGAACCCCCGTCCGATGTTCCTTGTGTTGAGCCGCTCGTTTCGCCCAAGTCTTTTAAGCCCAAGTCATCGCGGTTTGGTCATAGGAGTTTGCCAGAGGAACTCGAGCTCGCGATCTTCCCCTCCATTGCGAGTTGGTCGAAGCCGAGGTTGTTTTTGAGTGCGCCAGGGTCTTCTCGTCCAGATTCGTGCGAAGTTAGGGCCAAAGCGTTGCCGGAAAGCACAAGGTTCTTCTACTTTCTCGATGAAACCAAACCCTTTGACTACCTTATCAAAACGAATATTCTAACTATGAGTTGCTTGCTTCAACCCATAAATGGATTTGGATTTCTAAAGTTTGCATATTTCGCTAGCGTTCTTTGGATCGACAAACCTTTAGGCTGTGTCATGTACATATTCTCACATAAGTTTCCATTAAGGAAAGCCATTTTGACATCCATTTGCTATATTTCATAATCAAAATATGTAGCAATGGCTAGAATGATCCATACAGATTTAAGCATCGCTACCTGTGAGATAGTCTCGTTGTAGTTAATTCCTTGAACTTGTCAAAACCCCTTTGCGACAAGTCGAGCTTTACAGATGTGAGTATTTCCATCCATATCAATCTTCTTATTATAGACCCATTTGCATTTGGCGGATTTTACACCATTAGGCGGATCGACCAGGTTCCAAACTTGAATGTCAGCAATGGATTCTATCTCGAATCACATGGCTCCAAGCCATTTCTCTTAGTTTGGGCCCATCATCACTTCCTTATAAGTCGTAGGCTCAATGCTATCCAACAACAATATATCGCGTGGATACCATGCAAGTATGATGAGGATTCCCCATCAAACACTGCTGATCCAGTTCCTCAAAGTGATCAAGCTAAATCTAAAGATCAACATGCTAGTCCTATGACAAGAGCTAGGGCAAACACTATACAAGATCAGGTGCATGTTTTACTTTTCGAATATCCATTACTTCATAATAACTTGCTATTTAATTTTGGCACCAACACTTGTGTTAGGTTTGAAGGTTTCAGGGATCTACATCGAGCTACTGGAAAGGATGACATGACGAGAAAGATAAGTTTGCCGATCTACACCAAGATAGAGCTTCACTTATATCCAAAAATGATGGCGAGTGTGCAAGCACAAAGGGAGAAGTGGGGTTAGAGAGCTGCATCAGGAAGCGTGCCACTTGGAAAAGAGCATTTCGATAGCCCAAGCACAAGAAAGGAAGTGTCGCTAAATTTGAAAAGTTCATATTTGAAAGGTGCATATTTGGAATGTGCATATTTGGAAAGTGCATATTTGGAAAGCGCATCTTTGGGAAGTCCATATTTGAAAGGCGCACTCTTGGAAATTCGGATTCAACTCATCACAACCAGCAAGACCCAATTTGGAATGGCCATAACTTTCTCATACGGAGTCCAAATTAGGCAAACAAGTACTCGTTTGAAAGGTATTTTCGAACCCGTACAATGGATATGCTCTTGAATGCATATTCTTTATGGTTTCTCTGCTATCTCTGAAACAATCTGGAAGAAGAAAATCTGCATATTAGTTTTTACCTTTTTTAGTTGAGTCTAATTAGGAAAATAGAGATAGAGGTTGATTGTTATACAAATCAGTAGGGAGGACATCCAAGGGGTTATAAATACCCATGTAATTCATGGCTTAAGGTTCAGACCACATTATTCAGATTAAACACAATAACTTTTATTCTTTGTTCTTCCCGTTTGCAACCTGCAAATTGAGAGAGAAGCTAAGCATACCTTCGGAGTACTTATGCGCCCCTCACTAGTGTACATGTTCTTTGTGTCAACTTCCCGTGGTCGAGTTGATGAGGGTCACGATTGTTTTTAAGCTAATTCTGTGACGTGCATGTTGGTTGTTCTTAGCTGGTTGGTCTCACTTCATTTGGAGAGGATCGAGAGCACCGCGACGAGTGAATTTTGTGAGAAGCAGGCTTTTAGTTCACCCAGATTGTTGGACTCACTTCGTTGGTCAAGTTATCAAACCATGACAAGCCATGAAAATCGGGCAAACCCACCGTATCATTTGGTATCAGAGCTTTGGTTTCCACGGTATGTTGATTATCCATAGCTAAGATTTTATTTTAGTCCTATTCTAGAAAATAGCCATACACATATATTTGTTTTGTTGCAATAAACTATCACTTGAAAATTCAATGCGCTTTGTAAGTTTTATCTCAATTAGAATTTAGTTTAGTCGTTGGCCAAATTTTTTTTCGTTGTTTATATCTGAAGTTGTGAACCATATACCTTTGTGAGTTTAATTTGCCCTTTGAGTATACTTTGATCTTAATTTTAAGACCGATTATTGAAGATTGTTACGACTTTGTATGTGTATCGTTTCATTGCAATTGTTGTCGGTATTTGCTGCATTGAATCAAAAGCTTATATATCATTGTTTCGTGTGGTGGCATTGGTAACAAAAGTGAAAAATAAGTGAAAAGAATAATAGAAAATAGTAACAAAAAAATCAAAGTGCCACTGAACAATCACACATTTGTTAGAGCTATCTCGTACTTCAGACGCTTTTGCATCGTGTGCAAATTTCTAGCCCTTTTCCTTCTTGCAATCCAGCTAGCGTCTTTCTAGTTATTGCACCAACAAGAATTCCGCAGCTTTATTCATATTTTTTTTGCTCACACTTTGGGTACATTTAGCCACAATATCTTAGTGTGTGTGTTGCTGCCTTTTGCTTATCTTCATAAGAAAAAAAAATTGAGGTCAATAACTCAACTGTGGTTCTTGTTTTGGGTTATTACATATCATTGCAATATCTGACTTTTCTTTTGATTAGGAACTAACCCTCCAAGATGCACATATTATCCAATTGAGTTTCAACTCTTGCCGTTCAGAATTTGTTTGGTTTACTCTCTAAAAAACTCTTTTGACCCCGGGGTAGTGTGCTGACCCATGAACTATTGAAGGGAGCATAAGTGCTCTGGTTGGTAAGTGAGGGAGTAATCGAGTGCTTTCTACATCCTATTTGATACAACTGCTATTTTGTGTTCTTGATATCGCTAACCATGTCAGGTCACAGCATGAACAAGGATGGCAATGATGATCCTAATACCCCGGTGCCACAGAGTAGGTTTGATGCACTGAAGCATCATCTGCAGTGAGAGCTTCGAAAGGATCTTGATTTGTTGGGTTCTGATATCCAACGAGTTGATGATAACATGAAATTGATAGTGTCAATCTTTCTGCTGTAGGTGACTACCCTTGTACAAGATTTTGTTCGGTAATTGCATAGTGTCAATCTTTCTGCTGCAGGTGACTACGCACATGGCCCCGAGTTCGATGAGACCAATGAGGAGAGAGTTCAGCGACTTGATCAAGCTGAACGCGATCATGCTTCTATCGAGGCACATGAGCGTGCTGCCCAAGCACGTAATTGTCTGGTCATGAAGGTACAACGACCTCCCAACCCAAGGCATGGTGTTATCTCGAATCATGATCACGGCCATGGTCGTGGCCGTGGAGGAGGAGGCCATGGAAGAGGTCCCCCGAGAGACTACGTTGATGAGTATGACGATTACTACTCTGACAATGACTACAACGTGCCCCGCTGAAAGTTCAAGCTCCATTAGGTTGGTTTTGGTGTTAATGACAAATCCTTTTATGAAACTTAACTCTTTTGTTGAGCTTAACTCTTATTAGTCTCTTTTGGATGAAAAATATGGAAATATCAAAGGTATGTACTCGAATTCATACTATCATATCTTGTTGCATTTCTTGGATATAATTTTCATGATCATATTGATAAATCTAAATATGAGACTAACTCTTTTATTGAGTATATCGTTGATTAGTCTCATCTCATTGAAAAATGGAAAACTCAAGGTATGCACTCGTATTCATTTTATGATATCTTAATGCATACTTTGGATTCAAGTTAAAGGATGAACTCTTCCATTGCTTATACATTAAAATATGTGCATTATGTTTCCAACTTCATCCATATTACATGAATGCACATATTTAGGGGGGTTCACAATTTAACTTGATGTTTCAATAGTATTGATCCATGTCCTCTTACCAAACAACATATATGATCAAGACTTTGAAACAATCCTTTGAGTATATGTAACTTGTGTAGTTGTAGTATACTCATGTTAATATAGGATAAACTCAAATGCTATCTAAGATTGATTATGTGCATATTGATTCTAAGTTCAATCATTTATATGCACATATTTAATGGAGTTTATTCTATAATTAATGGTCTTAAGAGTATTGATCCTTTTCCACCTCTCCATATAAATTGGATAATTACTTTTAGATTCCATCGAATTAAGTATATGAAACTTGTGCAGTTAATATATACTCATGACAATTTAAATTTAATTTAAATTGTGTTCGGTTGCCATTCAATCAACAAAGAACTAATCATGTGTTGATGGTTCACATTGTTGATCCTAAGACAATTGAAAGTTCATGAGTATATGAAGCATTAGTTGCATTAGTATACTCAAGACACAATTAATTTTTCAATCAATTGTCTTTGGGTTGTGGTCAATCATCAAAGGAAAAGATCAAAGGATCTTGGGAGCATCCATTATGTATTAATAGAGTGCATTGATGATTGAGACAACTATGTGTTTTGGACTAACACTTTCAATAAGTTTGAAATAGGTTACGTCCAAGGTTGAGATGGATAAATAGGACAAGTGCGTCATCATGTGTTGATGAGCATCAAGATGAAGATCCCAACTTGAGAGAATATGATTAGTCATCGTGAAAGCTCCAAGTGGTTGCGAGAGGCAAAGGTATAACTAGCTAGGCTAAGGATGTGTTCCTAGTCTTTTACCGATCTCAGTGTTTGGATGGGAGACCGGGTTGCTAGTATAGGTTGTCGTACTATTAAGAGGGGCCGAGTCTTATAGCTTGAGCTTCATTATGTGTTGATGAACTCAATCCGGTTCACTGTAGCTCACTCTCTTGGCTGGTTCTTGCATGAGCTAAATATTTTCATATGTTGCAAATAAGGGAGCTCATGCTTGCTTCTTATTGAATCTTGATTTTGTTTTTGCATAGAGCTATGGATGTGCATGTGTTGCAAAAGGGAGATAGCTTATGCAAGTTGGTTTAAGTGATTGTTTGTATGGAGCTAGATATTTGCATGTGTTGCAAATAGAGAGCTCATGTATCGAAGTCTTAGCTTGTGACTTGATCATGTGTTGATCATCACAAAGGTTAAGATAGGTTTATGCTTTGTGTTTGCAAAATGAGTTTTTGCAAAATATGGTTTAATTGAATCTTATCTTAGAGCATGTGAATAGGGTTTGCAAATGTGTTTGCAAATTGGTTTGATCATGTGTTGATCATCACATGGCTCAAAGATATGATCTTGATTGCTCTTGTTTGCAATATTTATATTTGCAAATGTATTTTGCAAAATATTGGTGTTCATGCATTTGATATTGGAGCATGTGATTAGAATTTGCAGATGTGTTTTGCAAAATTATTTTGATCATGAGTTGATCATCGCATGGCTCAATATTTGATCTTATTGAATCTGTCTAGCTTGTAGTCACGCTCTTGATCAAGTTTGTGAGGGATTTCAAGAAATTAGATTTTAGACTTGAATGACTACATTAGAGTCTTTATTTTTATGATATTTAAAAACATTTATGGTTGCTTAAATCTTGAAAAGGGTGTAAATTGTAGCCCTCTTGATAAGCTTCGCATAGAGTCCAAGATCACGTAAATCGGAGTTTAGAGTAAAAAGTTACGAGTATTTTAGTGGCTGTAGAGTGGTATGACCGGGGTCACTCTAGTCATACCGGCCGGCAGTATGACCGGGGTCACCTCGGTGCGTTTTTTCCAGAGAATGGATATTTTAGCTGAAAGGCAATTTTTGGAGCCCGGTATGACCAACTCCAGTATGACTGGATTTTCTGAGTAACGATTAGTTTTTCCTAGCCGTTGGACCATAGGCTGGTCATACTGGCCTTAGGGCGGTATGACCGGGTTTCCTGTGTGTTTTTGCCCATTTGGCCCCCTAACGGCTATTTTTTCTTATGGAGGTTATAAAAGGAGCCTTGAGGGCTGGCATTTAGGCTAGATGTGGTTTAAGAGAGTTCATTGCTCTTTGTGGTTGAGTTGTGCATGTGTTGCACTCTCCAATTTAGTTTTTGAGCTAAAAGTGAGCTCTAATTGCATGTGTTGCAATTAGGAGAGGATTGAGAGCCTCTTGTGCATGTGTTGCACTTGAGGGGAGCCTTGTGCATGTGTTGCACTTGGTGATTACTATTGTCAAAACCTTAGTTTATCGCTTCCGCATGTGTTATCATTTAGGTTTTAACTTAAGGGTACTTAGGCGAGATTTTAGTTAATCGTAGAAGAAATTTTTATAGCCGCCTATTCACCCCCCTCTAGTCGGCATCCTCGATCTTACACCTGCAAAAATTTTTACCCTGAGGAGAAGTTTGGTAAGCTTAAATTTACCATACCTAAGTTCACAGGTAGCTCAAACCCTGATAACGATTGAGAAGGTCTTGAATGTTCTGTTTATGAACTTTCTATATCAATGTGATGGTGTAAATTACTATAATTTGTTTTTAAGTTGTTCGATTCTGGTTGCCTAATGAAAAATTATTATAGTACTTGGATAGAATGACTTGAACAAGGTTGTAATTAAAGTATAAAGAATCATTGGAATGAATATCAGGGTGCTTGGTTTCGTTCTCAGTAAATGTCTATCTTAAAGACATTTTGGCAAAATATGACTTGCTAAGTCATTATTTAATTGTTGTAGTCATTTATAGTTCGAACAGGTTATGATTGTTATAATATTGACGTATGGGTAGTACGAACTCATGATATTGATTATACTGAACAGTTTCGTTGAAAAGATATGTCTTAATCTTGGAATGGGAAGTTGTATGATGGATGGCTCGTTATGGTTGTAGACCAAAAGAAAATATTGATGCACTTTTTATGTGGAATTAACTATCAGATGGAATGTGCTTAAAATTATGACATGTTTATTCTTGTCGATTTTCATGAGATAGACTCGGTTTACTATTTGATGATATTTTGGTCAGCCGTGGTTATAACTATTGGAGAAGTAATTAAAGGAAGTATGTGTTATGTAAATTATGTTAGAACCTGATGAGCTTTCTCAGAGAACCCTTGGTGAACCTTGAAACTTTTTATAGTAAGCGTATTGGAATACTAGAAATGGTGGGGTGTTAACTGATGGGATGTAAGGTGAACTTATATTTAAATGTATACGGATTGGTTTTTTCGTATGATCTTTTGGCTGAATATATATTTTGGCTAAGGCATTCTCTATTATCGTGTATTAGAGCTTCGCTAAATTAGTGTGAAGGTAGGCAAATTTGGGATTAACCTTGAGGCTTGAAATGAGGAGGAAAGAATGAATAATCATGAAGTAATATGTTGGTGGATTTTGAATGCTTTATTTCGTTGAACAACGTAATTCTCTTACCTTTGCTAAGAAAATTAGCTTAAGTTATGATTGTGGGATTTATGCTCATGGGTGTATGATTGGACTGCGCTCTTTAGCACGCAAATGAGTTATCTGTTGTGTTAACAGACAAAGAACGTAATTGAACCCAATGTAATGTTTTGGAAGCTTTTGATCTGGAAATATTTGTAATTTTCTCTCGGCTAGAGTTGGGTTCGATTAAAATGTGTGCGGTTTTTGAGAATGTTTCTTAAAGGCGATTCTTATGATTGTTTCGTAAGTGGTTTTTCTTTGGTAAGCGATTTTCTCTGAAATGAATTCTTCTTGCTCTTAAAAAAATGATGGTTGTTGTGTGGAAGTGTTTGCTTCCATGATTGGTTTTCTCTTTCTGAAATGACTTACTTTGGTAAAATTGAGAGGTATTTATAAATGATTTATGCAATGTTTATCTTTTAAATTAAGTTTCTCACCGACGTGAATTTTGGTACATTGGTTTTTGTGGAGTTTATTAAGGGATGGTACTCTTGGACTTGGTTCTTTTTGTGGTTGATAGTGGGGACGAGACCATCTTAGGAAGAGAAACCAAGAGTGTCAGTCGGTAACAACCCAAGATCCTAGCCTTTGCCAGTGGTTGACCACTGATGATTTATGAGTGGAGATTAATGGAGGTTTTTGTGTGACTCGGTCCAAATCTTCTTGGGAGGATCGTTTATTTGTTATGTTCCTTGGTAGTACTTGATTAAGCTTTTTTAGTGAAATGTTTTGTGGCGGACATTTATCTTGTTTAGCTGTCCCTTGGTTGCAAAGTAGGCCTCGTAGAAGGAAGATTAAAGATTTTATTGTGGATTTGTGGTGGATAAAGAAATTGGGCCTATGTTTGCTATTTTATTTTTTATTTTATTTTTTTCGTTGGTATCGGTTCTTTTGTTAAAAGATCAACCATTTGGGAGAGATGGGATTAGTGTTTTGGTTCCTAGGGTAGATGTTTGGAACCCCAGTCGTTCAAGTGGATGGTATTGGTGATTTATTGAGAATTGGTTTAGAGGCGTGTTAGCGTGAAGTATCCTCAGTTGTTCCCTCCAAGTTTGTGAGGAGAATCAACTTCCAGTTTTTGTTTAGCAGTCGCTTTGTGGTGTGCCTAGAATTGAGTCGAATTCTTTTAAGAGAGAATGTAATGTCCCGTTTAAATTTAACTTTGTTGTGGAGTCGTTTTGGGCTGTTCTTGGGCAGTGTGGGCGGTTTTGGAGGCTAATTCTCAGGCTTGGGCTAATCGGGGGCTGCGTTGGGCCAGTTTTTGGCCCAGGTGGGAGGGGGGATCCATAACCCTAGTTTTTTCCCCTCTCCTCCCCTCTCCAGCTGCCACCTCCTCCTCCTCCTCCCCATAGCTGCAGCTCCCTCCCTGGTGCCTCCTCCTCCTCCTCATGGCTGCAGTTCCCTCCTTGGCCAAGCCCTTCCTCCTTCCTCCTCCTAAAGGTGAAGTGAAGGTATTTTATTTTTAGGGTTTGTGGTGCCTTGTATGCTGTAGCTAGGAGGAGCCCTGCTAGATTTGGGTGTTTTAGGGTTGTAGGTTTTGGTGGATTTGAAAGTGGGAGCAATTCGGTGTTTTCGGGCAGATTTTATCCCCTCTGTTAGGGCGCGATTTCGCGGATTTTGGAAGCGTTTCTTGAGGGTTTGACTAAAGAGAAAGTTGTAGATCTCTTTCTTGCAATTCAATAGAGACTGAGAACGCAAATTTTCGTTCAGCCAATTAAAAGTTATGCTCATTTTACTGCTGGCTGCTCTGAATCTGTTTGTGTTAGTAGTTGGTACGTTGAGTTGCTGTTTAATGCTAGATGGAGGCCGAATTAGAATTTTTAATTTCCTAGAGAAATTTAGGAAATTTCGTGTAGATTTGTAAAATGTCCTTGTTTGCTTGATTTGGATTCATGAATCAATAATTATGATATTTTGAAGTATTCTGTCCCGAACTCATAGCCTGCTGGAAGTTTAGAGGATTGGGAAGATCTGGAATGATGTTCAGATCAAGTTTTGAGGGTCTTTTAGGCTTTTCCTGAATGTCCGGCTATAGAAGAAGTTGTAGATTATCCTCTTGTGTTTAATTAGAGCTCAAGAACACAATTTTTGGATCAATGGTTTGAGAGATATACTAGTTTGAAGGTCTGCTGTCCAGGGTGGTAGCTGTGTTGGTTTAAGGGCTATTTGTGAAGGGTTAATTGGTCTATTTGAGGAAGTTAAAGTGGGGTTAAGCATAGGAGCAAAGGTGTTGTTGTTTATTTGTCGCTTGAACCATGATTTGCAATGTTTTGAGATAAATGCATTTCTATACATATTGCAGGAAGTGTGTTTTTAGGAGTGGCTTCGACCTTACGCCACTCTACTCTTCTTCGCTAAAGAGGCAAGTGCATGTAGAAAATAAAAACCTGGTTAAGAATATTTGTTGTTTAAATTTGATAAATGATACCTCACCGTTTTACATGATTATGGTTAATCAGTGTTATTGTTTTTGCTTGAGATCTTGATGTTAGGATGGTAAATGCGAGAATGACCACTTGGTAAGGTTGGTAGGTGAGAATGATTCATTTTTAAAATATGTTGCATCACTCGCATTCATGATATGAATACGATTAGAATAATGCGGATGGTAAGTGTATGAAGGTGAGGATATGTTAATGTTCAAGTACTTCCTTATAGCTATGAGAATGTCGAAAAAGTATGCAACCTGTGATCTATTCTTGTCAATTGCATACGTGCATTCATGATGGAAGAGGCAACCCATGTAGATGTGGGCCTCTGTGCTCACACGTAGTGAGCACGAAAGTCCTACCTCGTAGTCCCATCCACAGAGATGGATGGGAGCGAGTCAGTAAGAGTAGGCCCCTCCATGGGATGGAAGGGAAGGAGAAGGTGCACACCGATGGGTGTGCACTCAACTATACCGGTATAAGTTATGAAAATGTGCATTTGGGCATGAAATCATAATGCATTGCATAGCATTGCTATTGTTGTTGGATCAATAATGTGAAGAATGGTTAATCGTTGAACTGTGGACTCAACTATAGTTGATCAATGACTTGAACTTGAAAAGAGGTTTGGACATTTCTGTTTTATGTGCACGCTGAATTTAAATAAGGAATATCATTATGCTATTGTTTTCAATGCATTAAATGATTATGGTTCTATTCCCTTTGTTGATGCACTTTGCTGAGTCTTGGACTCACGCTTGTTGTTTGTTTCTGTTTTAGGTACTCTGAGGATGCCTTGTTGGGGTGGGACTTAGCTTCACTTTCACTCACGGTTATGCCATTCTCAGATAATAGTTTGGAGAGTTGTCACCATTGATAGCTAAGTTTGGTCCAATGTGATTAAGTGCTTTGTGATTGTGGTTATTGTGATCTTCGTTGGTGTTGAGATTCATAGTTGCCTTGTGGTTGTGGTCGTTACTAAATTTATCTGCTGGCGTGTTTCCTTCGTATGACTAGTTATTCATGCTTATGAATGTTGTAATTGTTATCTCGTTTGTCTGTTGAGTGGATGTTCACCTTTTTTCAGGAGAGGTGCTGCTGAAATTTTAATTGGATTAGTGTAATTATTAGAGGCGATGTGTCTTGTAGCATGCTTGATGATTGCTTTGTTCAATTAGACTATCTTGTATGAGTTTCTATTATTTGTTTTGGTGACACTTTGGGCACTGGTGGTGCCGGGGTGTAACACCGTGTCCACATGGGAAGGCATGAAGTACGGGATGCGAGCACGATTCGTTCCCAAGCTTCTTTGACTTGAACTATTCTTCCACTTGCCTTTCATGAGAGAAACTCTCTCTATAAAGACACCATTGTGTCTTTTAGAGTGACAAACACTTTACCCTTTTCTCAGTTACAGAAGCAATATTCTAACATTTCCCTAGGATATCCCACGAAAAAGCATTTATTCGATTTGGGTGTGAGATTGTCAGACATTTCACGTTTAACATAAACACCACAATCCTAATTTTCAGAAAAGACAAACTGGGACTCTTTGCTATCCACATCTCATGTGATGTCTTAGCTACAGGTTTAGATGGTACCCTCTTTAGTGTGAAAGTAGTAGTTTTTAGAGTGCAACCCCAAAAAAGATGGTGGTAGATCTGACTGTCTCATCATTGATCGAACCATATCTAACATGGTTTGATTTTGCTGCTCGAACAGTCAATTCCTTGGAGGCGTGCCCAGAGGTGTAAGTTGTGGAACAATTCCGCAATTCTTTAGATTATCATCAAACTCATGAGTGAAATATTCGCCTCCATGAGCAGTTCATAGAAACTTGATTTTCTTGCCACGTTGATTTTTTACTTCATTCTAAAATTCCTTGAACTTTTCAAAAGTTTCTGACTTGTGCTTCATTAAGTAGACATATACTATAGTCATAGATAAAGTAATGAAGTACTAAAAAATCACCTCTAGTTGTTATGCTCATTGGTCCACATAAATCAGTATGTACGATTTCTAATAAGTCAGACGCCCTCTCACAATGCCCAGTGAAGTGTCTTAGTCATCTTACCACGTAGACAAAATCCACACATTTCAAATGATTTAAAATTAAATGATTTTAGAATACATCTCTATGAAGCTTCATCATGTGTTTCTAACTAATATGACCCATGCAACAATGTTAAAAGTAAGTGTGATTCATATCATTAGGCTGAAGCCTCTTAGCATCAATATTATAGATAGGTGCATCGTGAAGATTAAATAAACAACCCATTCATAACAGGAGCACATCCATAAAATATCTTTCTCAAAATTATAGAACAACCATTGTCCTCAGTAATGAATTTATAACCCTTTGCCAACTAACGTGAGGCAGAGATGAAGTTTCTACTTAATACTAGAACATAATAACAATTATTTAATTCTATAATAAATCTTGAAGGTAAACGTAGTGGCGAGATGCCAATGGCCAATGCAGCAATCCTTGCTTTATTTCCAATGCGGAGATCAACTTCGCATCTTTCAATGCTCCTACTCCTTATTAACCCCTGCATCGAATTGCATGTATAAGCAACCGAGCCGGTATCAAATACCCAAAAGTTAATAGGAGAATCGACAACAAATAAATCTATAACTTTAATACCTGAAAGGGATGGCTTAGCTCTACCATTCTTTTTCAGGTCTGCCATGTACTTTTTGCAGTTCCTCTTCTAATGGCCTGACTCGTTGCATTAGAAGCATTCCCTCTCTGAAGTAGGGCTAGAATTGAGATTAGGCTTAGGCTTATTTCTATGGATCTTATCCAAAACTTTAGCCTTGTCTTTTCTGCACCATCATCATATGATGAGTGTTTTTCTTAAAGTTGTCCTCTGTTGTCTTGAGCACCATATGTAGCTCGATGAGGTTCTTGTTCATGCCATTCATATGAAAAGTCATAATGAATCACCCGAAGCTTGAAGGGAGCAATGCAAGAATCAAGTCAGTAGACAACTCTTGGCTAAGGAGAAAACCAAGTTTTTCTAAGCTCTGTGTGTAATTAACCATCTTAATTACATGAGGGCTCACCGGACTGCCCTTGGCTAGCTTATATCCAAACAAGGACTTTGAGATCTCATATCTCTCAGTCTTAGCCTGAGTCTCAAACATGCCCTTGAGCGCCACGATCATATCGTAGGCCTCTATATTCTTAAACTGCTTCTGAAGATCTGAGTTCACAGTAGTAAGCACGAGACAGCTAACATCGAAGGTCTCATCACACGCCTTTTTTGTAAGCGGATTTAACAGCATTAGTAGCATTCTCATCAGGCACATCTGGAATTGGTTGCTATAGAATGTGTTCCTTTTTATCTTGCTTGAGAATAATTATCGGGTTGTGGGACCAATCCGTAAAGTTCGTTGCATTAATTTTTTCTTTTTCAATTATCGAACGTAAAGTAAAACTGGAAGTGAGTGTAGCAGTAGATGGTGCCATGATCTAAAACAGAAAATATATGCAAAAAAAGAGACAAACATTTATGAAAAGTAACTTGTATTAAATAAATTAATAAAGATACTCCCACTAAATTATATATCCCCCTTATGATACTTAGTGATTCAAGACCCACAATTAATTAGTCTCCTAGTGAGCTTTAGCATCACTGCTAGAAGGCTAATGAATTTGGTAAGCAGCCCATTGCTAATCATATTTATATATGACATTTGTTGTTAGGTGATATCTCTATGCCCCAGCCCTATGCCCTAGGTCCATGACCGTTATGATGACCTTATCAAGTGTAACCAATGTTATACATATGAGTGTTCGACACAAACCCAGTTATAAATGGCACCCTACTTTAGCAGACCTACCATTAATTTACATGATATTGGATGGTGCAGCTAATCGGGAGGGCATCAATTTTTCTTAATATTACATGAGAGATCTTTACTTCTATCATGTTAAAAGTGTTCGGAACAACTATATAACATGCATAGAAATAAATAAATAAATAAATAGAACATAAAAGCAATTACAGATAATCACATTAACTATGAAATAGTATGGCCCTTCACATGGTGATCTCCATCACCACATTTCCTATTCGTCATGCTTCTAAGTGCTCGAGTCCTCCAAGTACTACAAGTAAGCTATTACTATGAATAGCACTAGTAATAAATCATGTCAACACATAGACCGTTATATAGATATAGACAGCTTGGGTTGCAATCAATCATGACACACAGGCCATGAAAATTATTGAAGTACTGAGATGGCGATCAGAGGGGGGTGAATGATCCCAGAATAAAATTTTCCCCACTCAAAACAATCCAACCAACAACCTCACATCACAAAAGCAAAGCGGAGAAATGAAAATTCCCAAAATCTTCAGTTGAGGTCGGCACTACCACAAAATAGCCCGGTACTGTGGATGAGCAGTAGCCCGGCACTACCGGGGGTACTGTAGCGGTACTGCCAGGTGACTGTAGCACTGCCTAGTGAATAATAAAAATCAGCACGACTCAAAAGGAAAATTGATGAATCTTTTGATCGACTGATCCAAACCGCGTGAAACTTTGTGGACACCTTCCTATGGATGTCAGGAACCTATTCCAACCTTCAATCGTAAGGATTGACATCAAAGTTCCGACCTTTTTCCAATTCAAGGAAGAGTGCACAAGAACGGGTTCAAGAACAAAAACTGAGCCCTAAACTTGCTCATGGGTTCTTGATGATCAAGATGATTCTAGATGGTATTCCACATGTCATAGCATGCTAGAACACCAGAGAAGAACCGCAAAAACATGATCTTTCAAGAATGATTCCCTTAAGAGCAAAAGATCGGTTTCTTGCAAAGAAAAGCACAAGATTTGCCTAGATGATTGAGATATGGTCTGAAGAAGACTCATCCATCAATCATACATCCTTGGCACAAAATCCACAAGCATTTAGAAGTAGGGGAGGCAAATCCAAATGTGCGAAATTTAAATTGCAAGAATGTAAATTGTGGAATTTAAAGACTGAATTTAAAGCATACAATGTAAATGCGTAAAATAAATTCAGAGATGAGTAAATGAAGTTTTCATTCTGAAAGGGAGGTTTACAAAGCCTCACAACAAGGTGGGCAAAGCTCAAAGCAGCACAAAAACCTCAAAACCTTCAAGAAGAGGAAGGCTACCCTACCCCTCTATTTATACTACTCTTGAGTCATCCTCCACCCTTGGATGAGTTCCTTCTACCCTAAGGATCACCATCAAGGGCTAGGATTGACTCACTCACTCATACATGGGCTAACTCGAAACCCTTTAACATAACAAGTTTTTGCATGCTTCTCAAAGCATACTAACTAGACCCGCTACTCTATCACCTAGACCGCAATCCAACGGCCCTCCTTGATCCGAGCAGCTCCTAGCTAACATTTAATCCATTCCTTGTCTTCTCGGTTTGCAGCGATTCCGTCTCCGATCATCTTTCGACGATCCTCGACCTTCTGGACCTCCGGCACACCTCGCCTAGTCTCGGTCATCCTTTGCCTCACCATGACCTAGCACCGTCGCCTGCAACCATCAAAAATAAGGAAACACATCACATAGCATTGCCCAAAATGATATGCAATAAATCTCATGTAAATTCAAAATGCATATCTCAAAATTCACTCATCAGGTCGGCACTACCGCCCCCTGGGGTCGGTAGTACCTCTCGGCCGGCACTATTGCTGGTAGTGCCGCTTGCATTCAAACCCCACGAAGATCCTCTCTGTTAAAAGACTACCGCCCAAATCTAGTTCAAATCAAACTCAAACCAGAGCATACCAAGCTCAAATTTAGTCAAATACTCATCACAAACATGGGTAGACCTCCATATGGTCTTTCAATTACACACATGCATCATATACACAAGAGACTATACTATTCACATCTATCCTGCAAAAATAAGTTATCCATAGAATCGCATTCTACTGAACGATGTGAACTTGCAATAAACTATAAGGTGTTGTACGCATATGGCAATCCCAACCACAGATCCGTTTCGATCAATCCAATTGATCTTCCCATGCTTCATATGGGTTTACATTTCACGGTCTAGCCTGATGGCCAGAACCGACCTGTAGGGGTTAGTAGTGATACAACCACAATAGCACGATCACAGAATAATGATCTTGAACCTATCTTCAACCACTGAACATGAATTGATCTTATTGACCAGTGCCAAAACTAATCTATCAAATAGAACGACCAACAAAATAGCAATAGATCACATCTACTACTACCGTATATCACCATATGTATATATTTCAAATCTAAAACTAGGCAGGGGGCTCTGATACCACTGAAAGAGATTAGGTAGGCTACTCTAGCATAAAGTCAAAATTTCGTACCGTGTAACCAAAGAACCATTGCAAGTTATAGATCACAAAATTACCACTAGACATGCAGACCAGTAGCGAAAGTACAGTCGATATTGCGTGTTAATATGTTTGTAGTATTAGCCTCACGCCTCCTCCAACAGCTCCTTGTGACCGTCACAGGTTTCGATTCTTCCTAGCATTGAAGCCTTGCAACAATGCCTCCAAGTTATCCACATGTATAGGGCAGTAACGCCACGCGCTGGAATCTAGTGTCGGCTGCGCGGTTTTGGGCGAAGAAGGTGTGGCATCTAAGGTTTTGAGAATTCCAAATTCCTATGATGTCTCATAACCCTAAAGCCACCACCCCTCCCTTTATATAAAAGCCCCACAATGGGTCTCTACATTAGAGGTCCATTAGGAACTCGAAGCCCATCAGGATTCGGATCACCATCCGAATTAAGTTTGTACCCTTTAAGCGTACAGCCCTATAGGTTCATGCATACTTGGACATGACGCGAGTATTCTTACTCTACCATTAATCGGTAGTGGTCCCTAGTAGGAGTACAGGCTGACTCACGAGTATATGTAAAAATAACATCAGATGAACATTAACAATGCTTAGTTATATACATTTCCCTTTGCCTCATGGTATCGATCAAACTCAAGGCGACTATATGCCATCCTTGTTTAGTTAGCTTGACCACTCTTTCTTGATTACATGACTCAAAATCCCTTACTACAGTTAGTTCTTTAACCGCGAGTATCATGGCCATACATTTTTAGAATCCAACCACTCAAGAGGCCTAGAGATATCTCTCCCATTGTATGGAGGGAAAAATCCCATCTTGATCAACCATGCATCGGAACATGCTTCACGATAAATTCGAAAGCCACCTTTATAACTACCTAGTTACATAGTAGTGTTCAGCAATGCCTAAGTAAGTCATTACACATCTCGAGTACATGCATCAACCTTAAGTCTAAGGATATAATATACACATTGTATATGAGACCAACTGATGACAAGTAAGATTACAACGTTCTCGCAATGTCTCATGGTGGGTTGATCCAACTCCATGTTATCTAACATGTGTCTATATTATTGGTTTGATATCTCTATATTCGTGACTCATGAAACATGATCATCAACCAATACATACGCTAGTCTATTCATATGTGTTCTCATATGTTTATCGACTAGGGATAACTTTTAGAATAATTATTACAAAGTCATATATATAGTTTCACAAACAAGTCACATACTTGCTAATTAATAATAATGAAATTATTCAAGGAACAAGATAATAAATCATAAACATAAGAAAATATAATCATCTCTATAATTGCCACTAGGGCATATCTCTAATAGGGCACAGGGCCAGCAGGGAGAAGGTGGATGAGGGGGAGAGGGAGGCGTGAACGGCGCTGTCGAGAGTGAAGTGCCGCGCCTCGGCGTGGAGCGCATCGAAGGGAGCGGCTGCGGCGGAGGAAGAAGATTAGGGGTGTCAAGGTAGTGCAGCGCGGAGGGCGGCGAGCAGCCGAGGGAGGCGAACGGGAAGGACGCATTAGCACAGGATAGGGTGGCGGCCGTGGTCTAGAGGAGCTCACTGCGGAGTTGATGGTGATGATGTAGGATGAGGCCACGGAGCTTCACATCGGACGCATCGGTGCAACATTGCTAGATAATTCATAAAACAATTGTAATCAATATATGAAACAAAATACTCTTGATTGCAAAAAAGTGCAACAAAAATCCGTTGGATTCCAACACAAAACACAACACATAGGTGTTCTCCCATGAAACAATTTAGATAGCTTATGAAACATTCTAAATTTGATTGTGCAACTTTATGTAATGATTATTATAACACTGAGAAAAAATGAAAAAAAATCCACTCTTAGCAAAAACGTTATCTACATCCAAAAATAACAGTGGAAACATTTATATGAGTAGGACGCAACATTTTAGACTATGAAGTCCAACATCTTGAGAATATGTAGTAAAAATATATTTCCAACGTCTTAAATCACTTATCGCAACAAAAAACTTGTAAATACAACAAACACTCCACTCACTAGTTTTTGGCCTTTGATGGTGGCAAAGGAGGAGGCTAGCCCATGACTCATCACCGGTAGCCTCAGATTTGGCATCGTGAGGCAAGGGGGATTGGTACATGAGCGCTATATAGGTTCGTTTGATATGATCCTTGTGTATATTTGGAAGTTGCTATACTTTGCTAGGTGTCGTTGCCGACTTATAAGCCGAAAGGAGTCTCTGGGCCATAGCTGAATATGCATAAACCTACAGGGTTACACACTTAACGAGTTGAAATACACTAGTTCGGTTTGGATCTGTCACTAATGGGCCAATTGGGCTTTGCACATTGATTTGGCCCCTACCTTAGATTTCCATCGAGAGGCTATATAAAGAGAGGCTAAGGGGATGCAATTGTTTTATTATCATACCACAAAAAACCCTAGCCGTCATTGCTTAGGCCATGCCATACGTGTTGGTGCTAGGACACCAACACACGGCGTTTCTTTCCCGAACGTGTGGATTTTGATAGAGGTATTGCTACTACTGCTGTGCTAAGACATTCGGGCATGTTCATCTACCGCTCGAGGACATTCGGCCACCGCTCGAGAACGATCGACTACTGCTTGAGGACACGCGCTACGTTGAATCAGGCTACTTCAACTCTCCTTCCGCTGCACTATGCGTCTGGTGGGAATGATCTATGATCTCTCACTTGCTTGGTATCCTTGTTTATGCGGTATAATTTTTTATTTGCATTAGTATAGCCTACCCGTATTCCTTCATATTTTGCTGTCGGTACTTTTTTTTTCATTTTTGGCCCTCTTTTAAGTAAAATTGTAAATTTAACCCTCTCCTTGATCTTGGAAGCACCGGCTGGCAACCCTATCATCTACTATGCTCCCTTATCGCAACAGGTCACCAGCACTGTAGCTCCCTTTTCTGCTAATCTTGGGTACAGCGTTAGATACCTGCTGATCTCGGGTACCACGGTACTCCGTCCTGTTGAGCTCAGCAGGTACCTACCACAATACATGAACTCGGCGGGAGGCGGAGTTAGGTGCCAGTGACCTATTGCGGTAAAGTAGTACGATAGGTGACATGTGTAACGTGTCGATACTTTCGTGATTGAGAATGGAACTAGATTTTTAATTTATTTAGAAGAGACAGAATTAAAAAATATGCAGAGAATACACACACCGAGGATTTAGTTCAAGATGGCGAGATAGCTTTATTGGGTCACGAGACTTAGGCTCTCTAGTTCACGTTGGCGAGGTAGTTTATTGGGTCTTGTGAATCCTAAACTGACTCAACCAATATTCTAGCACCTGAGCTGAGCTATACGTGTGTTCTAGCGCAAGGATTCAAATTTTGTTTTTGGATTAAATTTTGCTGGTGATCAAAATCCGAAATCTCGTTAAGATCTCAAAATTTCGGGTAAATCTTGGACGAAATTCAAAAATAAAAATTGAAATCCGATTTTATTTGTACCAGGAAAAACGAAATTTCAAACGAAATTCCCGAAATCTCAGCGGCACTGAGCGAAAAATGGCTCATAAAAAGTTTGGATCATGATCACACTCGAGCAAATTTATAAAATTCTGACAAGGTTACTATCCCAATTATGTTGATTTACTGTCCCAATTATGTTCATTCCGTTTTCAATTTTTTAAAGATAACAAATGAAGTTAAATTATTTTTAATTTTTTTTTGTATGATCTTACACTACTAAATATAGCACCATAAATTTTTTAGATCATTATCAAGCTCGTACAATTTTATAAAAATCTGATAGTGTTTCTGCCAAAATTTTAAAATGTCTCAAAAATTCGGTTTTTCAACAAATTTTCATACAAGATGACTTTCTTAAGGGTTATTGGACCAAATCTGGTCAAATCCGGCCATAAAAGTTTAAAAACTGGTCAAAAATTATAAGATTTCAGCGAGATTTGGGAAAATCTTGCTGAAATTTCTTAGATTACTATAACAATTTTATTTTTAAAAATTTTTCTAATCCGGACATGATTTTGTATTCTTGCGTAGAGTTGAAAGTGAAACTCAAAGAGCCGTTGGGTACTTGATCTCCACCGCGAAATTAGAGGTTTGTACTCACTTGGTTCATAAAATTTTATCAGGTTTAGAATATGTGCAGTTAATTTTTTTTTTAACTTTAGTTATCAACATCTTTTTAAATATTTAGATTAGATGTATGAAAATAGTATGTGTAGATTAATCTCAAAACGTAATTTCATAATATTATAATTTTATTAATTTTTTTAAATATATTGTAATAAAAATTAATAGTTAAAGTTTAGTTTTTGGACCATGTTAATATCCAAATCGACACCTATCTGTAACTGAAAGGAGTAATTGCTTACTACATGGATAAGTTTGATGGAGACAACTAACAGGTTACTCATAGCGTTTTAACCGTGTGATGCACACATTATGCGTAGACGTTTTTACAATTTCGTATGCACATTTCTTGCTATTTTATTTAGTTTCCATGAATAATTTTTCAGAAAATAGATTTCAGGTGTAAATCCCCCGTTTTGATGTACATCCGATACTGATCTCAAAAGAAACGAAGACGATCCCACGAATTAGGAGGCTATTGTGCAAAGTTCATGGAGGACCGAAAATAACGATGAGAGGGGGTGAATGATCAACAACTAATTTTTTCTCTAAAAGAGCCACCACCTAAAATTCACTTGATCAAAGAACAACAAAAAAATAATTTTTTAGAGTAAATCCGCCTATGGGAGGCACTGCCACAATTAAATGACCAATAGTACTAGAATTAATAGTAAATCCAACACTACCATGGTGCAAATCTCGGTACTACTGGATAAATAGTAAAATCAGGGGATTAACAGTAAAATCATCATATCCCATGAAACTTTGTATGCATTTTCCTATGGATATTAGGAATCTATTCCAACCTTCAAACGCAAGGGTTGACATCAAAGTTCTGGTCTTTTTCGTATTTTGTGAGATCCTCTTTTTTATGGTACGGAGTACCATAGAAGAAATGTTCCAATGTGCATACAGTACTAGTCCTATGATCAGTATCTAGTACGCACATCCACAAAGTTGATAACACATCCATACACAATATATTACATCTGATAATAAAGTAGTTATACATATTATTCTTACAAGCCAAAATAAAGATGCAGCAGAAATATTATTATCTTATAGTTTGCCTTAACCTAGTATTCCCACAAGCAACTGACAAGGTAAACCTTAGAAAAATTCTTCGTTGAAATCCCCATAACATGTGTTATCATATGATTTGTTGAGGTAATCTGTTTCATCACCTAATAAACAACAACAATAGCAAGATTGAGTACATTGTGTAATCAGCAAGACTTGTAGTGTATACAAATAAATATTAGATGCAGGCTATCTCAAATGGATGGTTACTAAGTTCTTTTGCATTAAGCAAACTTGAATCGTAAATAATGAATAGTAGATTGCAAAAGGAAGTTTTAAAAGGGCAATTGACTTGGTAATAAATAACAAGAATGCAATCATAATATAACAATTCAATCATCCATGAGTTAACAAATAGTTCACATTCACCCCAAGACACCAAATAAGGATTTTCCAATAATCATCCCCAATTCCAAATTATTTTATGAAAAAGTCAAAAACTTCTAACTGCGTGATGACTTTACCAAGTGCCCTTGACCTCGGACGTAGCTTTTCGAAAAGTTTCAACTCTGCAGAGGTGTACTGCTTTACCCAAGAAATAAGATCAACTCTTTGTGCAAGCTATTAGCAAACTTCCTTTGGTGTGTTGTAGAATGATTATAACATAACCGTTACATTATTTAGACTTAACTTTGCACTAGCCTGGTGACGACAAACCCATACTATGACGATAGAAGATATTTGTACAATCACTGTACGACAAATGGTTACACACCTTATTGTCCCACTTCTCCCTATAGTATAGCGTACATCGTTGTATCGGTAAACATTTATTCCATAATCACCTCGGTGTGGATGTCCTTTCGAACAATCAGTTAAAGAAAGCCCGTACTACTACAGTCTTCCAAAGTGCAAAGCTAGTTGTAAGTAACTTATTAGGTTAAGGCTGTTCCATACCAGCTCTTGTGGTTGTACAATTTTCTTTACTTGAAAACAACACATTAGTTCGGTCCTTAATCCTATCTGGGCGATAAAATCCCCCTATCTATGTGCAAGTCCCATGCACATCCAGCTAGTGCCAATTACCAGATTATCAACAACCTTTAATATCATATCCAACCTTTTTAACCATATAAAAACCACATGCCTCTTTATTAATATTTCATTTCTAAGCAAGGCTAAGCATAAATATTAAGTATCCGCATATACCCATGTTGACATTAAATATTGTCAAGTTGTATTCTAGAGTTATCAAGGTTCTCGTGTGAATGTTTATTAAGGTAGTCCCACAAATTTAGAATACTTTTGTCAGTACCAATAATATAGCAATGTTTATTAAACATAGCACATGCATAATAGTTTTGATAAAACAATATAAACATCGTAAAATAATAGGATTAAGGGGGTGTTTGCCTTGCTGATTGTTTCCGAAACGTAATATGGGTTATTGGTGAAATCGTCGCCGACGGTTTCTGAAACGTTGAAGTCTACTCGTTGTTCAATGAGAAATATGTATAACAAATAGTAAGTTTCAATAAGCGCAAAAAGAAGACAGATAGAATAGGTTCCACAGGTCGGAGAGACGGAGAGAGCCTCCAGGATTCATCCCCTCTGATCAGCTCATCATTCCGTGCATTAACTAGCTACAAAATCAAGCCTAGATTTTTCAAAAAAATTTGTGATTAATCCTTGATAAATTTTTGGAATACTATAAAAATTTCAGCTCAATATATCATATGTAGAATGTATAAATTTTTTGACATTCCTGTTGTCCAGAATTTCCCTTTTTTGTTTTTTGATTTTTGTGAGGATCAAAATGTTGCTCAAAATTTTTAAAACTTTTTCTAACAGTTACAAAAGGTTTAAGAATACTGTTGTAAAATGTTAAGACTGTAGATCATTATATTTATTTTATAAAAAGTTTGACATTACATTTTAGGAATTACTAAGGTTTTCTGTTATTGAATTTTTAAAATCATTAAATATTGTTTAGTATTTTGGATAATTTGTTTGTGGATACTTGTTGACGTCAAAAACTTGAGGTAGGGTTTCTAACAACAGCACACTAGATGAACACCTGGTTCAGAGCGTGCCAGTTGATTTGACATATAATCGACAAGGTGAAATATGAACTTTGTTTAAAACCGATCGTGAAGATCAATCGGCTTAACTTTATTTAAAACCGATCGTGAAGATCAATCGGCTTAAATTCAATCAGCTCAAAGCAAATTAAATCGAGGCAAAAGGGTAAGTCCAACTAGCCGATTAAGGCTAATCGGAGGATAAAGGTCAATCGATTCTGAAGAAGGCGATGCGCAGCAAAATCATAATAAATCAAACCTGGGCGTAATTGATGAAGATCAACAATCGGCGATGCGCAACTTTATTGATCAAAATCGAATTAAAAAAAATTCTAAGTTACAAAAGCTACTCCTAGTCGATAGGAAAAAAGAGAACAATGTAAATTTGTGGGTTTGATTGTGTTGTTGTCTTGCGGCTCGCCCTTGTTCCCCTTTTATATCCGCCACCGATAGAATCCCAGTATGACATGATTTGGGAGTTGTATCCGTATCGGCCTCTATTTTGAGGGTTATTTCCTTAACGATCTGTACTGTTTCCAAATATCCTGATCTATCATCCTAATCGTATCTTGCTGTTTTTGGATTGCCGATTTAACCGTACTTGCCAAGTTTTGGTGCAAACATATGCCCCCCATTTTTGAGAGATGACTTGGTATCTTTCAAAAATTGTAACCATCGGCTTTTGTTCCATCGGTTAACTGCTAACCCTGATACAGTAACTGCCGCTTTAATTGCGTCGTAATTTTCTGACACACACGTAGTGTGTTTTAACTGTTCGTGTCTTTTGAGATCCATTTCTCGCCGCTTCAAATTTTCACCGTGCTACAAATATGCGGCCCCCACACATTCATTCGTCATGCGCCCAAGCTCTCGAATCATCTGCAATTGGCTTCAGTCATCAAGTCTTTCAGTGCTCACTGCCTTCAATTGGCTTCCTGTCAAGATCATCTGAATGGATCCTTCTTAGGTATTCATCCCAATCCCAAATAGCAATGACCAATTTTATCTAGGTCTGGTAGGAAATATAAATGCTGATTCAGTTATAAATGAAGAAATTCCTCGCATTCCTCTATCGACTGCTGGATATAATATAGAGGGTTGGAGTAAGAGCTTCAGAGCTTGGCCGACAGCGCTTAAGGGATGGAGATCTTGGTATATTCGCGTAGCAGCCCAGAAGAGGGGTGAATGGGAAAATTGGGTATAGCCGAATGTCTCCCCCTCTCTTTAGCTGATCCAGAGGCCAATGAGCCCTTGGTGACCATAGCTTGCTATTTCTGGTCAGACACCTTTAATTCGTTTGTGTTCCGCACCGGCCTCGTTGGCCCAACTCTTTTGGATGTAGTCCAATTGTGCTACCTGAGACCAGATGGAGAACAAATATCGGCTTACAGTGCCAAGCCTAGATACAAGCTTATCAAATCTAAAGGTGAGGGATGGGCTAAGTACATCAGCAACAACAAGGCACATGGACTTGTATCGGATGAAGAACACATTGCATTCCTCAATCTCTTGTTAGATCGGTTTTTATTTTGTGGTGTCTCTCTGGGGCCAACACAAGTGTACCAGACCGTAGCAGAGTGACTAGTAGAAGGTCATCGGCTAGCCCTTGGAAAAATGCTATTAGGGGCAGTCTACCAGATGATGCATATAATAAGATGTCGGCTTTTTACTGGTTTCACAAAGTTCACTGTTGGTAATGTCGGTGGACCGCTATGGTTCATTCAGATATGGCTATATTGTTTATTTAGCGGATCATTTCAGTTGAACCCATCTGAAGATATAGCATTCCCTCGTGAAGACACTCCAAAGGGTGCAGTGCCCCAATTTAGAGCCAACCGATCTTATGGAGAGAGATTCATGATGTGCTTTGGGAACGAGACAAAAGTGACACCCATCGGCTCAAAAAAGTACTTAACATTCTTCTTTCAGCTCGATAGCAATGAGTTCAAACAAACTGATTTCTTGAGTTACACAAGTACAGCCGATTTTTCATGGCTTTCTTTTCTTCACTTAGATGCCGATAGTGCTCTAATGCCGCAAGAGACTTTGGATTTATTTAAACTCTTCATTTCGCCAAGCATATTACACGTCGGCCTTCACACAAGAAATCAGACCTTTCATCCTTCATATGAGTTTTATTGCCCATCAGTTTAAGCTAGGCAATTAGTCTTTGGCCATATTATTCCAAGCTTACCACTTCTCGATCGGCTTTAGCCAAGAGCCAGAGTTTGCAACGCAGTCGCAGCCAACATTATCCTTGAAATAGCCGACGATCTTCAGATTGAAAGCTTGCCACACTTTATATTGAATACGCGTCGGGCAGAACGTTTTTCTTCTTGGTAGTCAGCAATTGTAGAAGCGCTTTACTCCGAGAAGACAACATCGGCTATTGCTAATGAATTTTTTCCAAATCTTCCTGAGCCGATAGTAGATACTAACAGCGATTCAAGTGAGACTAATTCTATGAGATATACTAATACAAGCCTTGTAGATATTACTGGCGAGGTATCAGCTTTTAATCAATTTTATTCCTTGTTCATCTTGACTTATACTTAAGATAGTTTATTGACTGATCTTTGTTTATCTCAGGTCAAGGCTACTAGCAAGAAACCCATCCTTGGCCAATCAGGCAGTGGCCAGCAATGTAAGAGGCCACACCAATCGACTGGCCTCACCGGGTATACTTCAGGTACCCTGGGCATTCAGAGTCCGTCGCTATTGGATATGGAGAAAAAAACAACCCAGTAAGTATACCATGATCGACTGACATTTCTTTATATCCCTTCTGGTAACTAACTCTCAGCCGATTATTACTTCAGAAAAGAAGAAAACCAAGCACACCAAAGCTCCAGTAAAAAGGGGTTCGAAACTTCAGGAGCAAAGTGGCGAGAGCTCGCCACATGTGTCGGCTACTGCTGGGGTAAGTTATCCATTTAAGTGCTTTTATGACGTATGCTCTTAAGGCATTAGCTCACTCTTTGTCTTCTTACACAGCCGACACTGTCAGCGTAGGTCACAACAATTTTGGTCGACCTTCCTGACGCTTCTTTGGGAGCTCTCTCTCCTTCTTAGCCGACACCACCGGCCCCGTCAGTCGCGGCATTCCCAGAATCCTTCGACCCAATGAATTTGTTGGGCTTCTCGCTGGCCGATCTTGATGATCTAGAGATCATGGCCACGGATGATTATGATGCAGAAATCAGAAAAATCCTTGAAGTTTCTAAAGAAGCATCGGCTGCAGTGACATCGGCTCCAGGAATGTAAGAACGCTTCGACAGGCTTTTTGATTTGGAGATTAGACCACAATTGGAGATCCTTGCTAATAACCAACTGATACGTGATGCCATCGCAGCGATCAACGCCGATCTGCCCCCAGAGGTGATGGAAACACTTCTGAACATCTGCCACCTAGATGAGAAGAAATCACAAGTGGAGGCGGCCCAAGCAAGAATTGCCCACTGTGAATCTCACGAAGCCGATCAGAAGCTTCTGGATGAGCTGGTTGCTGACGCCAAGGCAAAGAAACACAAATTCGATGCCGATGTTCAGTTGCTCAAGACCAGCAAGGAATCCCTCTCAAAGCTTGAGGCTACAAAGAAATTTCTCCCGGAAGAGTTGGCAAAGACTGAAAAGCAACTTCTAGAAAGCCAATAAACCATGGAGAAAACTTCATCCGCAATCAAAGAACAAAAACTTGGCATCGCCATGGCCGTGGTAAATGTGAAAAAACAATCGACTAAAGTGATACCGGTTCTAGGGGATGCCAAAGAAGACAAACACATAATCGATGAAGTATAAGGCGTAATTGCCAAAGCCGCGGGTGCTCTATCGACCTTGGGTGCAAGACTCCCTGGCTCTGGTCTTCAATGTTAAAATTTTTTTATGATGAAAACTCTGTCAGATGCTTGTCTTTTGGAACACCTTGTGTAACGTTTTAACTTTGCTTCAATCGGCTGTTTAACCGATTTTGTGCTTATCTTGTCATGTAATTTATTCCCTCTTAGCCGATTAACCGCAACGAGTTCACTTTGCTTTTCATAACGATACTTTTCTTAGTCGACTAAGCTCCAACCCAGACGCTAGGATAGTATTTCTTCAAGTATTTCCCATTAATGGCTTCAGGCAAAACAATTCCTTCTAACATCTCGAGTATGTATGAATTTCCATCGACTAGCCGATTAATCTTATACGGTCCTTCCCATGTAGGGGACCATTTTCCAAATCGGTTATCTTTAGAACCAACAGGTAGTATGGTTTTCCAAACTAAATCGGCTTCACCAACAGACTTAGGCACCACCTTTTTATTATATGCCCTCGCAACTCTTATCTTATTCTTCTTAAGGCGATCCAGTGTAGACAAACGTAATTCTGCTAATTCATCCAAGTTATCAATCATTAGATTGTTGTAATTTTGAGCTGACAAACCATTCGTATAGAATCAATGTTAATCTCCATGGGTAAAACGGCTTCTTGGCCATACACTAACTGATAAGACGAAAGCTTTGTTGCTTCGTGATAAGCTAGCCGATATGCCCAAAGTGACTCCGATAGCGTTGAGTGCCAATTCCTTGGTTTCTCATCGATTTTTCTTTTAATTAACATAAACAACGTTTTATTAGATGACTCGGCTTGTCCATTAGCCTGAGCATAATACAGGGATGAATTTAACAACTTGATCCCTAGACTCTTCGCATAATTTTGAAACTCATTGGACATAAACACAGTACTTGCTCGGTCGTGATTGTTTGTGGTATTCCAAACCGATGGATAATGTGTTCATTAACAAACCCGATTACTTCAACACTCGTAACCTTTTTGAGCGGTATAGCCTCAACCCACTTAGAGAAATAATCGATCGCGGCCAAAATGAACTTATGGCCTTTGCTTGAAGTAGGAAATATTAGGCCAATTACATTTATCCCCCATCCTCTGAACGGCCACGGCTTGATAATCGGATGTAAAGCCGATGCTAGTGCTAGCTGCACGTTGCCAAATTTTTGACAAGTCTGACATCTTTTGTAATATCGAAAATAATATTCTAATATTGTCGGCCAAAAATATTATGTTTGCCTAAGCATCCATTTCATCTTATGAGCCGATTGATGAAATCCGCAAATACCTTCATGCACTTTGCCCATTGTCACCTGCGCCTCTTCGGCTCCAAGGCATCTTAGCAGCAAACCTTCCAACGTCCGATAGTACAAAATATCGTCTATGGCTACGTACTTCAATGCTTGCTGCCTAACTCTGCGTTCTGTTGTCTTAGATGGGTCAATTAGGTAATCTCTTATCTGCGTTCTCCAGTCAATAGCATCGGCACACATGACAGCTTTGCCCACTAGTTCAGTCATCTGATATCGGCTAAAGTCCTTGTACCCCGATGCCTGCTGAGCCAGTGCATTGGCTCTATCATTAAATTATTGAGGGATATGATCGATAGAAAATGAGGTAAATGAGCCGATAATTTCGAAGCACTGTTTTAAATATTTAAGTAACACTTCATCACGGCATTGGTATTTGCCCTTTACTTGCTGTATGATTAACATAGAGTCGACATATGCCTCAACAGTATCCACTCCAATATTTTATAATAGCTGTAACCCTTTGAGCAATGCTTTGTATTCTGCCTAGTTGTTTGAACATCGGCTATTTAACCGAAATGCGAACTCAAAATTGTGACCCTTGGGTGAGATGAGTACGATACCAATACCATCACCCTCTCAACATACCGATCCATCAAAAAACAGTTGCCATGGGGCAACAGAAACTAGATCGGCGGAAGTATCATGTCCTATCATAAAATGGGCTATAACTTGCCCTTTAACTGCCTTAGCCGATTCATATGATAGGTCGAACTCTATCAAGGCATAAGCCCGTTTACCAAGTTGACCTCGTAAAATTGGAGCTGATAACATATACTTTATAACATCGGTTTTGAAGACTACCTTACAAGCCGATGCTAAAATATAATGCCTTAGCTTTGTATAGGAGAAATATAAAGATAGACACAATTTTTCAACGAAAGGGTATCTGATCTCAGTATCTAGTAGGCATCGGCCTAAATAAAAGATTACTCTTTCCTTACTATCGACTTCCTGTGCCAAAACGGCTCCGATAGTTTCCTCTTCAGCCGATATATATAACTTAAAAGGAATTCCTTTCCGTGGCGCGGCCAGAACCAGTGGTTTGGCCAAGTATTCCTTGATATCATCAAAAGCCTTTTGCTGGTCAGCTCCCCAAACAAACTCTTAATTATCCTTCAACTTCAGCAGAGGTGTGAACGTACGAATCCGACCAGAAAGATTTGAAATGAATTGTCGGAGATAGTTAATCTTACCAACCAGCTTTTGCAACTCATTCTTGCATGTCGGCGGCTTTGGTTTGGCTATAGCTTTGACCCTTTCTTGATTAATTTCAATTCCTCTTTCATGGTCAGAAAGATTTGAAAGGATTCATTTTCAAACCATGTATTCTTATATTCTGGAAGACCTTTTCTAAATCGGCTAAATGTTGTATATCATCATTAGATTTTACTACAACATCATCAATGTATATTTCAACAATGTGGCCGATTAAATCATGAAAAATCAGATTCATGGCTCGTTGGTAAGTTGCCCCTGCGTTCTTTAAACTGAACGTCATAACCGTCCACTCAAATAGCCCTATTGCACTAGGACATTTGAAGGCAGTCTTGGGTATATCGGCTTCTGCCATGAATATCTAATTATATCCGGCATTACCATCTAAAAACTAATTATTTTATTTCCTAACGCAGCGTTGATAAGCATATCGGCTATAGGCATCGGATATTCATCCTTTGGTGTGGCTTTATTTAAGTCTCTAAAGTCGACACACACTCTAAGCTTCCCGTTTTTCTTCATAACTGGAACGATATTGGAAACCCACTCTGCGTATCGACAAGGCCTAATGAATTTTGCTTCCAATAATCGTTCTATCTCTTCTTTTATGATATTGTACAAGCCCAGATTAAAGCGTCTAGGATACTGTTTAAACGGTCGATATCCTGATTTAATAGGCAACCGATGTTCGACCAGTTGTTAGCTTAAACCAGGCATCTCGTGACACTCCCAAACAAAACAATCTTTATAATTTTTGAGAATTTTGACCAACTTTTCCTTATATTTTGTATCTAATTTCACACTAATAAAAGTTGGTCTTTTCCTATCACCACTACCTATATCGACTTCTTCAAGCAGATCGGTAGATGTGAACCCTTGGCCTAACTTCTCGATTTCTTGGAAATCCTCGATGGCCTCATAGCTATCTGTCATTTGCCGATAGCTTTGCATTTTGTCTTGTAGGGCCTTTACTGTTTCCCTTGACTCCATCAACGTAAAACCTCACTTGCTCGATCGAACGTGCCTGGCTTGACACTGATCAGCATAAGTCATGTCTTACCAACACAAATAAAGTCACAATCGTCCAGCGTTTTCTCCGATATACATTCGGCCTCTTCATGTTGCCAATTTGCATCTGAACTAGCCATAGCGATATGAGCCGATGTATCAGCTGAGATGATTTCAACTTTGCCTCCATTCCATTGGACAAGCGCCTGATGCATGGTCGACGGAATGAAGCAATTGGCATGAATCCAATCCCGACTGAGCAGCACATTGTAATTGCCTTTGACATCAATGACGAAGAATGCGGTCGGCAAAGTCTTACTACCGACAGTTAACTCCGTGACCATGACGCCTTTGGCTTCTGTGGGATCGCTTGTGAAGTCATTCAAAACCATATTAGTCTTGATCAAATATTCATCGAACTTACCCAACTTCTTGCAGGTGGTGTACGGCGTCAAATTGACGGTAGCCCCTCCATCCACCAGCATCTTTGATATCGGCTTGCCGTTTATATATCCTTTTAAATACAATGGCTTCAAATGCCGATGATCATCTCGTGGTTTTTCAAATATCGCATTTTGGGCACCTAAACATGATTGAGCAAATGTTTCTTTGGCCGATTCGGTTTTGATTTTGAACTCGATCGGCAATGTGAACACCATATTGATGTCCATCGGAGGCATATCATCCCTAATCATGAGAGAATCCAGATAGTCGGCTGAATCGAAATCTTCTTCAACCTGCTCTTTCTTCCTCCACTGTCTTTTGGTAATTTTGATCTGCCGAAGTTCATTGAAGGTTTGATCCCTCTATTTCTCTGCATCAGCTTCTCTGATTTTCTGAGTTCTTAGCCTTTGGAATCGTCTGCGCTGTGATCGGCTAAGACCGGGTGGATACAACCTTGGTTTGGGATCTATTGGCTTACGTATTTTGCCAACCAAATCTTCCCTATTAGCAGAATCTAACTTTGTTTGCATATTAGCCTGGTTCGGTATCCGATTTGGCACAGAGATTCTCTCGTGAACCGGTCTTTCGTAGCCTTTGCTAGGACGATTTTGTATCAGTCCAGACAACCTTCCCTTGGCCGATCGTTTAGGCTAATCATCCTGGGGATAGTGTTCCATTGGGCACATGTATGGAGATGGCAATGCTACTCCTCTCTCCCATCAAAATTGCCAAAAGGGGCACCTCGGATGAGCTCTTTCTACTTTTTCAGTTTGATATAGATTATCTAACCGACGTGGAGAATATTGCGGCCGATTATTCATTCTTTCATACTTCTCCATCAACTGAGAAAACGTCGGCCTCGGCCTTCTCGCTGGATTTCTTGGTGGTGATTTTCCTGCTTTATACCATCTGCCAACTTGTGGGTCTCCCTTGGGTTTAATGGCTTTTAAATTTTTGCCCTCATGATCGGCTTCTATTTTTAATGAACTGATCGTGATTTTTAATGTTTGATTACCACCCGAAGTTGACCGAATATCAACTCACCGATCCCTTCTTGGTTCCTCGCTGTGCATTGGCTTTTTCCCCTTGCTCGAACATTGCACCATATTTATAGGGAATGGATCAACGTCAACTTGCATGGTCGGCTCATCAGCAAATTTTAGCCGACCATCTTGAATAGCTGATTGGATCTGCTGACAGAAAATATTGCAATCGTTAGTATTATGAGAAAAAGAATGATGCCACTTGCAATACCTTCATTTCTTGATCTAGTCACCGATGGTATAACGTGTCTTTCGGGAAATCGTATTAATTTTTCTTGTAACAATAAATCAAAAATATGATCACACTTAGATACATCAAAAGCGTATTTAACTTCCGACTTATTCCTAGTCGGCTTAAGCCAGGAACAGACTTAAGATTTTTTAGACCCTTTAATCCATTCGGCTATGCCCTTGAGGCAATCATTTAGATGATTGTAACATGACTATGTTTATGAATAATAATATGATTATTGGTCCAATGAATGTATATCATTGTATTGATCAACAAGTATGTGACTTGCTTATGAAGCTCTTTACTTATTGATATAATTCGATAAATATCTCTGATCGGATATCATCGTATAGGACAACGATGAATAGATCAGCACATGTAGTGATCGATGATCATGCTTCATAGATCATGGGATATAGAGATATCATCTATACATTGTGGAAGCATGTTGAAGAACATGGGTTAGATAGACCCGCAATTGGACACTGCGAGAATGTTTCATTCTTATGTGTCATCAGTGTATCTCATACCTAGTAGATGTATGATCCTTAGACCTGAGATTGTCATATTCCCTACATGTGTAATAGTTTTCCTTGGGGCTATCAAACACTACTTCCTAACCGGATAGTTATAAAGGTAAGCTTTCATATTTACTATGAAACGTGCAGAGGGAATTGAGCAGTCAAGATGGAATTTGCCACTCCAATGAAACGGAGATATATGACAAGGCCACTCGTGTGATATGATTAAGGAAGTGCATGGCCATGCCGTGATTGAGGAGTCAATCACAACTTATTAATATATCACGGATACGAGAGATGGATTGAATCATCAAAGGATGACATACTTTTAGCCTTGAGTTCAATCTTCATATACTTGGCAAAGGGATTATTACATGAGTACTTTTGATAGGTTACATCGATTTGATCATAGTATGTTTGGGAGTTGGCATACTTTGCAAGGAGCCGCTACCAACTATTGGATTGAAAAGGAGTTTTTGAATCCATGTCCAAACGTACGTGAACCTGCAGGGTCACACACTTAATGGGCTGGGACGCATTAATTTGGATTGGATCCATAATTAATGGACATGGTGGGTTTAGCACGCTGATGGGCCTTGGTTTAGGGTTTCATCTCGTGGCTATATAAGGAGGGGAGGAGGGTGGGCGCAGGGTGTGCTTTCCCACAGTTTAGAAGTGATTCACTCGAAACCCTAGCCTCCTCTTCTCGTTGCCCCTGCCGAGCGACCAAGTGCTTGCACACCGATGCACGGCGTTCTATCCCTGGACGTGTGGACTACTGCGGTGACGCTGCTGCGACTGCGGCGTGGGAGGACGATCCACGACGAGGCGAGGACGATCCGCTCCATCGACGCAACGACTGCGGCGAGGATGATCCACTACATCGACGTGCGAAGGATTCCGCAACTGCGCGTCTAGTGGTAATCTTATCTGTGATCCCCTTCTTGCGAGTAGCTTTCTGGTTACGCGGTAGATTTTTTTTGTGCTAGTGTAGCATATCGCGTTCCTCTTCAGTATGATGGTAGGTTGAGTTGGCATCATGGTTGGGGTTGAGGTTATAGCCGATGGTTTAGGATCGGCTAACGTGCTTTGCGTGCTTTGTGCTATTGAGAAAATAGGGTAGCTTGGCAGAGCTTGCATCGGGTCGAGCAGACTCCCGGATGAAGCCAACTCCTGGGCGATAGTTTTAACACTATTTGCAATCATCGGCTTAAGTGTTGTAACAAGAGCCGATGATTGGTTTATCAGAGCATGGTGCACAGATTGATTAATCATAGCTGATAGCTCAGCTTGAGCTTGCAGATATCGACTTACCGGTCCTTCTGTAACACCTGCATCGCCTAGGGCATTAATCGTCGGCAAAGCGGTTTTCTGAGTGACGCCGCGTCGAGTCTTCTGATAACAATTTAGCATCATCTCTTCGAGAGCAGTTTTTCGATCTTCGATTTCTCTACGTTGCTCAGGCGTTAAATCGTCTAGTGTAGGGACAATTATAGCTTTAGCGTTGAGATTAGATGGTGGAATCGACTTCCCTGATGAAGACATTATAGGTCCCACTGGGCGTGCCAAGAGTGTGTTGATGTCAAAAACTTGAGGCAGGGTTTCTAACAACAGCACACTGGATGAACACCTGGTTCAGAGCGCGACAGTCGATTTGACATATAATCGACAAGGTGAAATATGAACTTTATTTAAAACCGATCGTGAAGATCAATCGGCTTAAATTCAATAAGCTCAAAGCCAATTAAATCGAGGCAAAAGGGTAAGTCCAACTAGCCGATTAAGGCTAATCGGACGATAAAGGTCGATCAATTTCGAAGAAGGCGTTGCGCAGCAGAATCAGAATAAATCAAACCTGGGCGTAATTGATGAAGATCAACAATCGGCGATGCACAACTTTATTGATCAAAATCAAATTATAGAAAAGATTCTAAGTTACAAAAGCTACTCCTAGTCGATAGGAGAAAAGAGAACAACGTAAATTTGTGGGTTTGATTGTGTTGTTGTCTTGCGGCTTTCCCTTGTTCCCCTTTTATATCCGCCGGCCGATAGAGTACAAGTATGACACGATTTGGGAGTTGTATTCGTATCGGTCTCTATTTTGAGGGTGATTTCCTTAACGATCTGTACTGTTTCAAAATATCCTGATATGTCATCATAATCGTATCTTGCTGTTTTTGGATTACCGATTTAACCGTGCTTGCCAAATTTTGGTGCAAACAATATTGTAGTACTCTAGATGACTTGGTAAGATTTTTAGGATAATATATGGTCCGTATATTTTTAATAAATTCAGATATAGTTCATGTTCATAGTCAATTTTTATTGTGTTTGCTTTCTTATCATTATTTAATGTGCCCATAGTGCTTTTAAATTTATTATAAGCTCTTTTGGAGATTTGATATATTTAAATAATATTTTTCTATAATTTATTATTATATGTTGTCTATTTCCATGATTTATCTTTCAAGAACCCCTTATTAAAAATTATTTTTCTTTGGGGCTGAAAATCAAGAAATCCCAAAAAAATGCTAGAAAACTCAGGAATAAATCACATTCATACTTTCAAATTTTTATTTTCATTTCTTGTATTTTGAGGATGTTACCCATTTAGTGAAGGTTGCACGAAAAACAGGTCAAATGCACAAACATCATCTTGAGCTTGCTCGTGAGGATTTGATGGTTGAAATGATCTTAGATGATTTCCCACATGTCACAGTAAGCTAGAATACCAAAGAAATAGCCCTCAAATACTCAAGAACATGATCTAGCATTTATCCTTCCTTCTCATACTAAAAACTAGATTCTTAAGAAGAATTTGGGAGATCTTGTTAAAGCTTGACTAGATGATTGGGATATGATCTACAGATGATTCATCCATCAATCATTCATCCTTGACAAACCTAGATCAAGAGAGAAACAAATCAAGAGAGATCGAAAAACTCATGTAAGAAGGAAGACAAAAACTTGAGCAAGAACCTGATCACGAATTTGATTTCTATTTCAGATCAAGGTGGATGATTTCAAAGCCTCTCCAAAAGAGGGCAAAGCTCCCAGGGAGCACTCTCATACATGCCAGATCCAAAAAATCTTGTGGAAACCTTAATCCTTCACCTAGAGCTTTAGAGGCTTTCCTCCCTCCATATCTTTCAAGCCCTTATATAGAGGAGGCAACTCTAACCATAGACCTTAACACATAATTGGATACCATCCACATTTCACAAGGGCTAACCCGTTAACCCAACACATAACGGGTTTTACACACACACGCACGCTTTTGAAAGTGGCTTTCTCCATGACGATCCAATTCGCTTCACGAGCCCACATTCGTGTCCATGCCCACTTTGACTTGACCTAAACCACTTAGGTTAGCGCCGCAGTTTTTTAAACCTCTTCGATCTCTGTAATAGGCAAATTACCAATTTGCCTTACGACTGGCCTTTTCCTTCCTCTCAAAGCATCGCCCATGCTCTGTCACCTTCCATGTGGCCCTAATAACTTCCTACCAAGCCTCTCACGCGTCCAAACTCCCCCAAATTGTACTCACTTGCAAACGGCCCAAGTCACTTGGCGCATCACATGTTCTTGACCGTTTCACCATGATAGCCCCAGCTTCCTTTATTGTTCTCAACCTCAACTCCTCTCTAAAGCCTAGTCCTAGACCACCATGTTGTTGCTCGCCATGTGCAACAACAATAGTTCCTTGTCTTCTCGGCTTGCATCGACTTCCCGGCCTCAGTCATCATCGGCGTTACCCTAACCGTTTGGACCTCAGCTCTCCTAGCCTAGTCCTGGTCTCCTCCGCCTCCCCGTGACTGTCGTGACCCGAATTTGCAAATCCGGACCCTCTGTGTATACCGCACTAGTCCAGGATCACGCTAGTGCATACAGGCTCAACATAGATGCTATCATAGTCATACACAACGGAATATAGCATAACTTCAATAATTAATAATAACTGTTGTCTTACATGATTATTGCCACACAGGGCTTATAAAAGAAATAGCAAATAAGCAGCAGCGGAAAAATAAATAAGCGTAGCAGCTCCCCAGTTCATCGCAGGCAACTGACGAGGCTAGGACCCTAAGCATTCGCACCCATATAATCCTCCTCCACGAAAGGCGTAGATTCTTCCTCTTCTGAAGTTGTTGTTGTTAGGGTGAGTACATAAAGCACTCAACAAGTTGTGCACAGCAATGCAAGTCTAATATTCTATATGCTTGGCTTAATCCAAAGGAATGGCTAATATGGCTATTTTGCAGTAATTTAACAAGAATACAGTAAATAGATTGAAAACAGTAAAACAAATAACAATAATTAATAGATTCAGCATTTCTGAAGTAAACCAAGTTTCCAATCCTAAATCAATTTCCATTCTCCATGGCACCCTGCCATCCCAATAAGTTTTGTTTAACAAAAGTCTAACCCTTAAGCTGTAATTCTGAGCATTGCCCAATCTGTGAGCACGGCTATTCGAATAGATTGTACACTCTGCGGAGGTTATGCACTTTACCCACACGATACAACCAAACACCACCAAGGCGAGTGATCATAACAAAGCCTTTACAATGCTACACCTAGACCCGATCTTGCTCGCTAAGGTTTCAACACTGAAGGGTTAACCACCACAACAGGGCCCCCCTCTTACGCCATGTGAGTTTAACCGTAAACCCGGGACTCACTATTCACCACGACAGTACCAAAATCTAGGCTTCACAAATTATTCACTAAATTGTCCCATTTCGACATGTGGTTGCAAGAAAGACTCAGTCAAAGGCTTGCAAGGTTAAGTCCTTAAAGTGATTAAGGCAAGACTTCCACATACCCCTGCCAATCCTGGTCCACCTTGGCACACTGCCCCTTGCCACTTGCCCCAATCTAAATCATTACCACCCCAGTTGATTACCAAGCACCACGTGCCACCGACATTTCAATCTAGTTGTGTGACCTCCTCGCCACGACAACTTGATATCACTGTGTGACAACACATGACACACCAATTCTTAAACATTGTTCCATATTCCATTAGTCAAAATTAAGTATCAACATTCGGACAAATGTGATGACGTGGCATGGCTAAGCAATCTATGACGGTCTAACTAGCCCATGTTGAATATCAATATTAACCAACTATTAATTAACCATCTTAGGGTGACAATTAGATCATGGCATATAATTGACAATGTATGATTTAATTCAAATAGGCATATTATCTAATTCCCAGATTAATTGAAATCATTTATACACATAAAGTATCATGCATAAAGTTTAAGAGACAAAAATAGCAATTTTGTGAAATCAGGTGCAACATGGTCAAAGCACAACTTGCCTTGGAGTAGGTGCTGGTCTTGCTCTGAGCTTGGGTCTTGAAGCGACGAATCTTCTTCCGGATCACCGAGCAGTTCAACGTCTACGCGAAACGATGCTAAAATAGGAAATAAACACCAAACTAGACAGCAAAGAAAATAAAAAAATAAAATAAAATTCACCAATAAATAGATCTTGATTTTAAAATTTTTTAGAAACTTGAATCACTCAAATCCGAGTTAAAATGCAAAAGATATAGCCTTTTGAAGTTTGAATAAATACTGAAAATATAGAAAATAGAATTTCCGATTTTCCCGAATTATTTTTCTACTGGAAAAGATCTTTATTGCATCCTGCTGACATCAGCCCTGACCCGAGCCAATCAGGCACTAACACGTCACCTCAGCGCACAGACCTGGTCCATGGAACCGCCTCTGGTCCACCGTGGACGCGGCGCACGGCGCCTCGCCTCACGTGCCCGACACGCGGCGCGCCCAGGTTGGCTGCGAAGCCGCCCGTGCCGATGCTCGACACGCGGCGCGCATCCGCGAGGGGATCCGATGGCTACCGATCTACACCTACGCGACTCAATCCTAACCGATCAGACCGATCCAACGGCCAACACTTACCCTAGACGTGGCACGATCACAGCGGTCCGACGAAGATCCAACTGTTGATGAAGTTTCCCGACGAAGATGGCGGCACGGCGTCGGACTTGCACCGGAGTGGAGGAAGACGACCACCCGAACGGCGTTTTGGCGCGACTCCGGCGAGATGAAGTGGCGGCCTCGACGCGTCTTGGAACAGTGACTCCGGATCTGGAACCGATTCAGCGAGAGGCGGCTTGACGGCGACGAAACAGGGGAAAAACGATCGACGGCGCGATCTGGATCTCCGGCGAGCACTAATGCACGAGCGGTGGTAGCGCAGGCGAAAACTTACCGACGAAACGATGCGGAGCGAGCTGGCGAACCTCGGAGTGCGGGCTACGGCTTTTATATCCTCGGCAGGTGCCCTAAAAAGGCAACCCTAGCTCTCCACGGCGGAGACAGCGTGCGGCGGCGAGTTTGGAAACCCGAATCGGAGACGAAGATGCCCAGCCGTCCGATTCGCGATCAACGGCCACGATTAGATCTCGGGCGATCTGATCCAATCCGCACTTTCCAAAATCAACGGATGCGATCAGCTCTTTCCAAAACAACGCCGCACGATCTCAACCGCACGATCTTGATCCAACGGCCGACCGCGCTAGGGTTTCGCGAAGGGAACAGCCGTCCGATCTGGATCCAACGGTTGCCACGCGGGACGGCGGCGGAGCGGGCTAGCGGGCGCCAAAGATCAGGCCCACGCATGCGCGTCTTTGGGCTCGACCAATCTTGTTCACGAAATTTTCTAATGCTTTACGATTTAAAATAATTATAGAAATTAGTTTAATCTATTTTAAGCAATTAAAATATCAGGAAAAATCCCAGATAATTCTCATAAATACTTTGAGACATTCTGAACTCAAATAAAATATTTTTGACAAAACTTTATTTTGACTTTGGTTTTAAATAAATACTTTTCACAAATAAGCCAATATAAATTATTTTTTGGAAATTCTAAATAAATCCAGAAAAATCCAAAAAATTTGAAAAAGCACAAATAGTCATAAAATAATTTTATTTGCAAATTTTGGGGTGTTACAGTGACCTAGCTCCGAAGTCCTGCAGCCATCAAAGACAAGAAAACATTACATAGTATTGCCCAACAAAAATATGCAATGAAACTCGCTTAAGCACAATTTCTAGTTCACAGAATCTCGTTCTGGAAAATAACTACCCCCAACTAAAGCCCGATAGTTCCACCGGCTGGTACTACCACCCCGAAGGCCGGTAGTGCCTATTTCCCTATGACCTGAAAAATCACCCTCCTGGAAAATAACTACTACCAACCTAGACCCGATAGTACCTTAGGGTTGGCAGCACCGCTGCCCAGGACTGATAGTGCCGTCCACCCTAACAAACACATCAAATTGCTTCAAATTCAAAATTAATTCAAAACAAACTCAAACGTGAGCACCATAAGCTCAAACATAGTTAATTACTTATCCCAAATATAGGTAGACCACTTCATGGTCTCTCAATCGGCCCCTTGTTGAGTATATTGTCAAACACTGAAAATACACAAATTTGAATTTGAAAAAGGAAGAAGAAAGCAATTTGATTGCAAAGCAACACTTGGTCCAAATGCAAAAGAAAACAAAGATCTTGACTAAGTTAGCAAGAAGAGATTTAGAGCAAACAATAGAAAAGGACAAGTTGTCCACAAATGCTTTAAAAACTCAAGAAATCTCAATTTTGCTTATGATTCAAAGAAAATAAAATTTTTCACCATGACCATAAGAAGCAACATGCATTTTCATATTTCTTTCCATTAAATATGCATTCTACACATTTCTCCCATTTTTGGCAATATAGGCATAAAAGAAAGCATGTATGCATGAGATACATCCTATAAGAGCTTTGAAGATTATCCAAGTGAACATAAAGACAAAGTATGACACCAAGCTACTCAAGTTCAGATTGTGCTGAACAAAGTCATATCCAATTGCATATTTCAATATGCATGCTAGCAAGCAAAAATAAGACTATGCTATTTTTGTATGCTTTCAACAAGAGCCACACTTAGCATAATCTTCAAACTAGAAGCAAAGTCATGCCATGGATCAAATTGATAACCTATAGTTCAACCTAGTCAACACTTTGGGGAGCTACAAGTGCATAAGATAATCTTCTTGCTCAATTATCTTTTGTGAATGTGAATTTTAGAACACACACAACGAGGTTTAGATAGCTTAACAAAGCAAAACACCTCCTCTACTAGGAGCCAATAACAAGGGCCTCTTAGGCTTCACTCTCTTCCAGCATATAATGAGGTTTGAAGAGCTTATCCTAGCAAAACACATCCTCAACTTGGAGCTATCAATAAAGGCCTCCTAGTCTTCACTCTCTTCCTCATGTTTGTTTTTTTTATTTTTTTATTTTTTGATTGACTCATGCCATAGTCGACCATCTCAAGCATGACACCTAAAAGAATGGTCTTGGTCATACACAATACATTCCAAGTTCATCCCAAGTGTAATGGAAAGCCGTCTCATGAATGTATAGTGTTGAGATCAATTTTGGCACATAAAAGTCAATATTTGATCATTTTAAGCACTTAGATTTATAAGCAAATTAATGATTCTAATATGAAATAATGTAGCTTCACCCAAGTTGCTCTAGGGACTAGTAGAAGTCCAAGATTTCACAAAACATGGCATATGCACCTAGTAATAAAATATAGCAAGTAAAACCTACAAGTTTCATCAGTTTTCGTTAAAGCTCAAATTTTAATTTTTAGCAAGCTTAGCACGATGAAGTAATAGGAAATTGGACATGACTAAGCTATTATGGATCTTCTAAAAAGTAGCAAGGTATATAACATGAATGACAATTCATTTGCATAATAGACAAAGCTCATTTAAGGCAAAGAATGAAGTCTATATGCAATGCATGAAGAATGAAAAACTTCTCAAAACTCCCTCTGAACAAGTGAGTCAATTTTAAGCATAATTCTGGTTCAACTTGAGTTATAGTAACATTAAGTGCAGAAAACCCCAAATGAATTCTACTAAAACCAGAAACACAGAATGAGAAGAGAAAGTCAAGAAACTAAATACTGGGTGGTCTATAGAGTATAGAGAAGATGAAGAGAACACTATGACTCAAACTCGCTCTCTTCTTCCCCAAACTAGGGAGTACATATAGATCCTATCTATCCAAGGGGCCCAACACCTGCTAAACCCACAAGATTATGAGGGAACTTAGTCTAGAGAGAAGAGAGAACAACTAATTAAGCATGATAGCAACCTATAACATAAGATGAGAGGTCCATGCAAAGTATCCTAGAAGTCTAAGTGAAGAGAACTCAGAACTCTACAGAAAAATACGTAGAAGATGCAAAAAAGAAATGAAATGCAATAAGTAATTATATATAATACATAATATACAAAACCAGCTCTCCCTCAAGAAATGCGGTAAGGACACATGACTCCAATCTCTCCCCTTAAGGCCACAAACTTAGAGCTATCCAAAGACTTGGTGAAGATATCTACATTCTAGTGGTCACTCTTCATGAACTAGAGCACTATAGCACCCTTCTACACATGGTCTCTATAATATCCAAAATTTATTTATTTTTGCTATTTTGGGATGAAATTTGGGGTTTTTGCGGGCAGTTAGGCCTCGCGGGGTTGTTTTTGGGCCGTTTGTGGGCTTTTAGAGACTGCATAGCTATTGTAGGCCATTTTGGGCTTAGCAGGCCTACATGTGGGCTTTTAGTGGTGGGTTTTTAGCCCATGGAGCCAGCACCACCCAAACCCTAGCCCTTTTTCCCCACCCTCCCACCAGCAGCATTCCCCTCAACCACACGCCTCCCTCCTAGTGGCCGTGCGCCCTTCCCCATTCTCCTGTGCATTTCTGGCTCCCTCCTGGCTCCTTCCAGCCGAGTTCTTGCCTGCTCTGAGTGGATTTGATTTGCTAAGAGGGGTGGAGATTGTTCGGTTTGACGAGGGGATTCCGTTTTCGACGTTGTTTCGTGGTTCTGCGGGAAGGTATAATTCTCGTAGATTTCTGAGAATGAGTGGATTTGGTTCTATAATTGTGGGAATATCATGTTATTTTTGCCTATTTTTAGTGCTACGAATAGGATGGTTTGGGGGAATTTAGGTCTAGATTGGTTCTGGACTCGTGCAGTGCTGTTTGCGATTTTAGATATGAGTTTCGAAATAGTTTTTGCCATTTTCAGAGGGGTTGGCTGTTGAGAAAGTTGTAGACCGTTGTCTTAAGTTTAATTAGAGACCAAGAACACATATTTTGGTTAAGCAATTTAAAAGTTATGGCCTTTTGAAACACTGCTGTCCAGAATTTGTGCCTGTTAGCAATAGCCGCAGTAATTAGCAAATTAGGGCTAATTAGAGGCCAAATAAAATTATTTCAATTACTAGAGATAGCTAGGAAATTTCCATTATATTTTAAAAATATCATCATTTGCTTAATTTTGAGTTTTATAAAAATAGTTACGAAATTGTGAAGGCTACTGTCCAGGTTGAGGACAGATCGGTTTTGTAGGTTGAATTCAGGGGGTTTTCTTGTAGTCATTAAAAAATATGGGTATCTAAAATATTGTAGGTATTCTTGTGTAGTTTTTATAAAGTTCTTGGTTCCCTTTGTTTGGGCTCTTGGGTTTGGACTTATAGCCTTTAGACCAACGGGACCGCAAGGTGTGGTTTTGCGTCGTTTGTGGAAGTTAAAAATTGGGGTTATGGTAGGTTCGACGTCGCTATGTTTGTTTTCTATACTGTGATTGCATTGTTTTGAGACATGCAATTTATTTCAGGAGGTGTGACTTCGTGAGTGGCCTCAACCTCGCGCCACTCCGCTCCTCGTGGATAAAGGCAAGTGCATATAATATGTTGATGGTTATAGTTGGATCGAAGTTCGAATGAGGATTGCTACCTAGCTGGTCTAAATGTTTCACATGCCTTATTACCATTATTTTTACGCATGATTACGTTTGGGACAATCATAATATTTATGCTTATGGTTTTGTTATTATTGGAAAAGATGCAACTTTAAAATTATTCATGTCATCTGCATATGTGCATACATGATGGAAGAGGTGACCTGTGTGGGCCTCTGTGGTGGGCACGAAAGACTTACTATGGTAGGCCCCTCCAAGGGATGTGGATGGGAGTAAGACCTACTTTGTAGGCCCCTCCACTGGGATGGAAGGGAGAGTGCGACACCGACGGGTGTACACTCAGCTATACCGGTATAAGCAAAGAGAAAAAGAGATGCATTTGAGCATAAAGTATAATGCATTGCACTAATGAATTGGATGAAGAGATTTGAATTGATGAGTTTTCCTTTATGTATGGATAACATGATATGATGTATTTTATTTAATGGTTATTTACATGTGTTGTTATTGTTGTACGATGCACTTTGCTGAGTCTTGGACTCACACTTGTTTGCTTAATATTTTAGGTACTTTGAGGCCGGTATGGCGGGAATGGGAGTAGCACAGACACGACACATGTCAATTGCTCCACTGTCATCATAATATTTAGTATTTCGGAACATGCTTAGTTAATGAATAAATAAATTAATTGTTATTGTTGAGGTTATGTTTAATGTCAATACTTGTTGGAAATACTTGGTACATTTTGCTTTTTGTCTTGAAGTGTTTGTATGATGTTGCTGAAATTTTTTAGTAAATGTGGGTTAAATACTAGTGTAAAGGCCTAGTAAGATGACATTCAGGGCATGTAGGTGCCGGGGTGTTACAATTGGTATCAGAGCGGGCTTTAGGTCCGTGGTGTATGAATTTATTAAACTATTTTAGTGTGAACTAAAATTTTGCTTTGTGAAATTAGAAACATGGCTTAGGTTTTCACTCTTTAAAATCTTGCCATAGGCAATAACTTCAAATTTTGATACACTTTGGTGCATAGTAGGAAGGGTATGGTAAATCATAGCATTGCGCTTAAATGTTTCATTTGAGTTATGATGATGAATGTGAATATGATACTACATAATGCAATTTTTACGTATGATCTGATTGTATGAATGTGTATATTTTGGGGTGTAGCTATGCCAAGAGGTAGAGGTCGTGGTCGTAGTGGCCGTGGAGGTCGTAGTCGTGGTAAAGGTTGTGGACTTCCATCACAGGAGGTTGATGAGTCAATCGTTAAGGGAAGCAACTCGCTCGACAACCAAGAGCCAGTCCAGGGAGTTGTTTTTGCTAGGCAGTCTACGGCAGGGGTTGAGGCTGCGTTTGTGGCTTTTTTGCAGGCCTTGCAATGAGAGGTGCAGGAGCTCCACCAGTAGGTTCGAGCAGCTCCTATAGTTGCAGTTCCCCCTATAGCTATTCCTACAGCTATTCCTGTGGCTGTCCCAGGTGTGCTGGTGACCTTTCTGGAGAGGTTGGAGCTCAATAGGGATAAGCAAAACCCTGATGGTTCAGAAGTTTCGGTAGCTTCTGGTGGTGGCCAGAACATGAGTTTTGAAGAGGGAGGTTCGTCTTTTCAGCGACCTTCCTCCAAGAAGTTCAAGGGGGGACAGTGTTCCTCATCCATGGCCAAGGTGAAGCAGTCACGGCTGCCTTCCTCATCAGCACCCCGTCCTCCATCGACAACTTCAGCTTTCCGTCCTGTCCTTAGGCAGGGTATGATCTACTTCAAGTGTGATGGTGATCACCATGCTGCTAAGTGTTCTTGGACCGGGAAGTGCCATCGATGTGGCCGGCTTGGTCATATGGAGCGTGTGTGCCGGAAGAACCCCTTTAGCATCTTCAAGTGGGAATCGGTGTCACCTACCTCGACTTCAGTCGTTTCTTCTAGAGGGTTAGTCCAGATGTTGGTTGCTGCTCCTACTCTTCCACAACCTTCATCCTGGACGCCACCTATGGGTTTTTTCGGGCACCCTTAGCTATCGGCTTCACCTTTGATCACTACGTTGCCTCCAGTTCCAGTGCCGCCACAGCAAGGTGTCGGGGCTCTCACCGCCCTGGCGCCACCAGGAGTGTACGCCATGCCATCTTCTGAGTCGGCTAGGCGTTCGGTCGTGGTGACAGGTACTTTGATTGTGGATTCTCATGAAGCATTTTTTCTTTTCGATTTAGAAGCATCCCATTCTTTTGTGTCAATTGAGTTTGCTAGAAGGGTCAGTTGGGGATGTAGCATATTGCTAAGTCTGTGGTTGTTAGCTTTTCGGGTGGTCTCTTTGCTAGTTCTATGGTTTGTCTGGGTTGCACCATTACCATTAATGATGAGGAGTTCATTGCAAATCTCATGGTGATTCAGTTGGCTCCTTTTGATGTTATATTGGGTATGAATTGGTTGCAACAGTACCGTCCCAAAATTTACTTCTTTTGGAAGACAGTTACCTTGCAGGCTCTGTCAAGAGTTCAGTTGGTCTTTCAAGGCAATGCACCAGCTAATTCCCTTTTTGTGCTGGCCAGTTTGTTTTCCTGGTAGTCGTATGCTGAGGTTATAGACCTTGATGGCTATTGTAGATGAGCCTAGTACCTCTGTGCGTATTGAGGAGATCCCGGTTGTGAATGAATACTTTGATGTGTTCCCTTCTGAGCTTCCAGGGATACCCCCAGCAGAAAGTGGAGTTCCGAATTGATCTTATTCTAGGCAGCCGACCTATTTCTATGTCTCCTTACTGTTTGGCTCATCTCTTTCAGGGGGAATTGAAAAAGCATTGGATGACTTGTTGTTCAAAAGGTTAATTCGGTGCGGTGTCACCTTGGGGAGCGCTTGTGCTATTTACAGCTAAGAAAGATGGGAGTTGGTGCATATGGCATTGATTATCGCGCTATCAATCAGGTGACTATCAAGAACAAATGCCCTTTACCCCGTGATGAGACCATGCTCGTCCTTGATATGATCAACGGTATATCAGTTTGGCGGCACTTCACGGCATCCTCTGCATCGTCTACATCTACTAGGATGGCTTTCCTTCACGGAGGAGAGGAAGCATCCAAGAGTGCTAGCTTTCAACATGCCTTTATATGCTGGAAAGAAATATTTTTTGTTGAGAATAAGCTAAAAGCTGAGCATGAGTCGAGGACGACTCAAATTCAAGAAAGGGAGAAAGATGAGGACATCACTACTACGGATATGACCATATTTGGTTGTGTCAACTCCAACACGTCATCCATGGGCCAAGAAGAAAGAGAGATCAAATCCATCATGTTCTGGAATCTAATTCGGCCTCCTGGGACAGCTCCGACTTCAAATATGAATTTTTTTTGCATACGGACTCCGATATGGGTGATCTTGGACTTGATTAAAAGCCTACAACGAGATCTTTCCAATGAATCTAATCCTAGCTCCAGATTCATCATGGATCAGTCGAAATCATCAAAACAATACGCAACAATACTGTTTTGGGCTGTTTCGGGCCTTGTAAGCGTGTGGGGGCCCAAGCCCAAGTTGTGTGCGCCCCCCTGATGTGAGGTTGTCCCGATCTTTCGATGAGAGCGATAAGTATCGATTTGGTGGAACCGACTATGACGATCCGACTACAACGTACGACGACGATGCGCCTTAGCAATCGCTAAACCAACTCTAGAGTGTTGTTGATCTTGCCGTTGGCACGATCAACCTGAACACGAAGTTCAATTCCTGCAAGCAACCGAAGAACAAGCAAGAACAAAAATAAAAGCAATCTGAAATTGCAAATATGAATGAAGGCAAAACAGGGTGGGGTTCTAGGTCTTGACAAGGTGGTTGTCTAGCACAACTTGAAGACATAAAGTTTGCAATTGGCTAAACTAATCAAACAAAACCCAAGTGTCTAAAACAACGACTTCTGAGTTTATAAGAGGAATGGACGTGAGAGGGACGTCCTAGGGTTGTGTACAGCCGGGGGGGGCACACAGAAATTGGGCTTGGGCCCCCACACGCTTACAAGGCCCGAAACAGCCCAAAACAGTATTGTTGTGTATTGTTTTGATGATTTCGACTGATCCACGATGACTCTGGAGCTGGGATTAGATCCATTGGAAAGATCTCATTATAAGCTTTTAATCAAGTCTAAGATCACCCAAATCGGAATCCGTATACAAAAGTTATTCATATTTGAAGTCGGTGCTATCCCAGGAGGCCGAATTGGATTCCAGAACGTGATGGATTTGATCTCTCTTTCTTCTTGGTCCGTGGATGACATGTTGGAGTTGGCACAACCAAATGTGGTCATATCCGTAGTAGTGATGTCCTCATCACCCTCTCTTTCTTGAATTTGAGTCGTCCTCGACTCATGCTTAGCTTTTAGCTTGTCCTCAACAAAAAATATTCTCATCTGAAAGTCATCGACAAAGCTCAATATTTCTTTCCAGCATATAAAGGCATGTTGAAAGCTAGCACGCTTGGATGCTTCCTCCCCTCCGTGAAGGAAAGCCATCCTAGTAGATGTAGACGATGCAGAGGATACCGTGAAGTGTCGCCAAACTGATATAGTGTTGATCATATCCAGGACGAGCATGGTCTCATCATTCTCCCTTTCTTGAATTGGAGTCGTCCTCGACTCCATCACATTCTCCTGCAAAATGTTAGTAGCGACAAAGAGCAAAGCAACATGCATATCTTTTGTGATCAAATCAAAATGGTTCGTGAATCACAATCACCCAAACACTCCCTTTCTTGAAAACTATCATATAGACTATAAACGAAAGTAGAGGTACTTGATATGATATTAAAATTATCAAATTGATCACATTGTTGCATAGGAAGTAAATGTTTTAAATTTGAACAAATGTATACTCTATGCACTTTGTACTCTCCTTTATCATTATATTTGCCAACAACATGAAAAATATTTTGCGATAACCATGGCAAATCAGAATGTACAATAAACTTCTCCTTGAAACTATCTAGATCACATAGAACATCAAATTCAATGTAACCTAAAGTATTTAAAGAAGACATCAATTTAAGCTCATCTTCTTCACTGGCAATGTGAATAACATGTTTATGTTCAGCGCAAGTGTTTAGTTAAAATATAAATATTTCATGTTCATTCACTAATTGTGGCGTGGATATAAGTGAAGCATTATCAAAAAAACTCTTCTTTATCACTAGGAATAGCAAGCAAATCAGCAATGAGTTCCATTAATAGTTGCTCTACGATAGCATGATTCATAGACAGTTTTATCTCTTCAAAATGATTTTCACCATGTATACAGTCCATACCTTTTACATTACCTTCTAAATTATTCTCAAGGGTTGTAGGTGCAACTTCAATTTCCAACTCTTCACAAACGTATGGAGCAGCAAAGATCTCCTCTTTCTGCACATTTTCTTCTTCATCATTCTCCCGATGGTGTTCACTTTTCTGCAAAATGTTAGCTAAAACAGAAGGTGCAACAATGGGCACCTCAAATGAAGCTAAAGGCTCTTTCAAAGATTCAGCAAGCATATTTTCAGCTCTACAAGCACATTTAACCAATTCTGAAAGACAACTATATGTTTCATCAACAAGAATATTCTGAATTTCATAATTAAGTCTACATATGAACCTAAGCTCAGTAGCTTCTTCACATTCTTGTAAACCACAACGCGACAAAAATTTTTGCAATTCATGATAGTATTCTATAACAGTTTTAGAACCTTGTTTTAAGCAGTTAAGTTTAGTAAGAAAACATTCAACATCATATTCAAGAACATAATCATTTCTCATAAGTCTTTTCATGGCATTCGAAGTTTTAGGTTCTTTATCATGTCTAGATATATGCTTCCACCAATATATTGCATCTGACGTTAACACTTTAACTGCGGCACTAATCTTTTGGTTTTCAGATAAGTCATAGTTTGCAAATTCTTTGTCTACCGCTATCTCCTAATTAATATATGAATTAGGATCGAACTTTCCACCAAAAGGAGGCAATTCAAACTTGATTTTACCTTGTTTATGATCAGTTGATGAACCCGTGGCGATGTGTGGTGGGGCGACCGAGGTAGCAAGTCCATGCTGGGAAGCTGAGGTAGCAATGGGAACCCATTGTGCACGTAGTACACCATTGTTGTTGCTTAGGAGACGATGCGGAGGACTAGAAGTTCCAGGGGCAGCACCTACAAGCATATCAAGTCTAGACAGGATAGTAGCAAGGGTAGTGTTAGCAACTCCCTGAGCAGTCTCGATGGACCGGAGATAGTCTTCTTGCAGCGATATTCGCTCATTAGTGAGTCGTACATTGCCCTTCGTGCATGGAGAATGATGCAGCGAACTCTTGTCACCTGACATGGTTAGTAGCAAAAAGGAAACACAAAGTTTTACGTAATTACCTATCAACTACTAGGAAGCGGAGAAAAGTCGCTCAACTCTCAAGCCTTAACCAAAGCTCTTACAAGTTCTTACCATGTTGTAGGAGTTGTCGACCGTTGGCGGTGTCAAAAGTTCTCCCAAGCTTGGATAAAGCGATTGCCAAGGGACCGAACAAACGTACGAGCATAGAATATGTGTTGCTGGGTAGGCTATACTTTTTTCCTATACAATCTGATAATTCTAGTTATTGTAATGATAAGTAATGACCCAAACTAGAATTCACAAGTCCTAGTTGCCGATCTCAAAGATATAAGCGAATTTCAAGGCAACTCACGCGCAAAGATGATGGTACTTATGCAATCAAGAAATGAGCTATAAAATATAAGTGAGGCACCAAAAGCTCTATTGCACAAGTCGTAGAGAGACGCTAGCTTATTGCTTCAAGAATGTAAAAAGGGCACAAGATTGCTCAACAATTAATACAATTGTACAATCTAAAAAAATGAACACAAATTAGGGTTTTGCTCAATGTAGTGGACCGGCCACTATTTTCTTTTTTTTCTTCTTCTCTTTCTTTTGTGCCTTTTGGCTCTTTCTTTCTCTTTTCTTTCTTTGAGTGACTTTCGGCCAACACTACTATGAACAAAGTTTTGGAATCCCTAACATGTTTTCACAAGATAGTATGGTATGATAAATCAAGATTATGCAATGTATCAAATAGAGTAGCCCCAAGCAATATGAAATAGCTAGTCTCAATTGGGATCAAAGTATTCGCAAAGGATGAATTGGTTCCCAAAGGTATGTGTACTGATATTTTTTTGGGTTTTATGGATTGTGGATGCTACTGGACTCGACCAACTCAAAGGAACAAAGCTAGAACACGAATTGAAGCAAGATACCCAAATTCAATGTTTCTAGGGCAGCAGATTTGTCGCCTAGATTAAAGCTTCAAAACGACCGAATTTAGAAGGTTCACTATGGGAAGAATTGAAGCCTATGTCCTCAGATTTCAAAAGAGTACAAGAACATGCAATTTGAAGATCGGGTGTGAAAGTTATGCTCAAAAACCGAACACCATAGAATACCCCCAATTTTAGCCTGCGAGACCAATTCCGAATCCGAATCAAATTCGGTTTGAAGGAATCCGAATTAGAAAGGACACCCAAAAATGTTTGTGTAGAGGACTCTTCAAGGATTCAGGAAAGTACAAAAACTTCTTAATCGGAGTTCGGACATGAGAATTATGATCAAAATACCGAACCGATCTGGATTGGAAGTACAACTTGCTTCAACAACTTTGACATCCAGATTAAACAGATTTGTCTCCAGAATTAGAGTTCATGCCCAACTAGGTTTTTGTAGAGATTGTTCCCAGGTTTTAGGAAAGTGCAAAAACACTACAATTCGAGCTTGTATGCGAAAGTTATGAACAAAATAAAGTACTGGACAGATTGAAAAAAGCTACGCGAAGGAAAAACGATCAGCAACTAAAACAAGGACTCTAATGGATCAAAACCTAACAAAACTCACTAAAATACCAGATTGAATCTAAAGGTTGAATTTTTGTGGAGTAACTTTTAATTTAGGACAGAAAATAAAAACTAATCTATGGTACAGAATCTCTCACCGAGAAACTTGGCGCTCTGATACCACCTGATGTGAGGTTGTCCCGATCTTTCGATGAGAGCGATAACTATCGATTTGGTGGAACCGACTTTGACGATCCGACTACAACGTATGACGACGATGCGCCTTAGCAATCGCTAAACCAACTCCGGAGTGTTATTGATCTTGTCGTTGGCACGATCAACCTGAACACGAAGTTCAATTCCTACAAACAACCGAAGAACAAGCAAGAACAAAAGTAAAAGCAATCTGAAATTGCGAATATGAATGAAGGCAAAACAGGGTGGGGTTCTATTAAAGGTCTTGACAAGGTGGCTGTCCAGCACAACATGAAAACACAAAGTTTGCAATTGGCTAAACTAATCAAACAAAACCCAAGTGTCTAAAACAACGGCTACTGAGTTTATAAGAGGGATGGATGTGAGAGGGATTTCCTAGGGTTGTGTGCAGCTAGGGGGGTGCACACAACTTGGGCTTGGGCCCCCACACGCTTACAAGGCCCGAAACAGCCCAAAACAATATTATTGTGTATTGTTTTGATGATTTTGACTGATCCACGATGAATCTGGAGCTGAGATCAGATCCATTGGAAATATCTCATTGTAAGATTTTAATCAAGTCCAAGATCACTCAAATCAGAGTCCGTATGCAAAAGTTATTCATATTTGAAGTCGGTGCTGTCCCAGGAGGCCGAATTGGATTCCAGAACGTGATGGATTTGATCTCTCTTTCTTCTTGGCCTGTGGATGACGTGTTGGAGTTGGCATAACCAAATGTGGTCATATCCATAGTAGTGATATCCTCATTACCCCGTATTGAGGATTTGTTTGACCAATTGAAGGGAGCAAAGATGTTCTCTAAGATTGATCTTCAATCTGGGTATAATCAAATTTATGTGCGGGAGCAAGATATTGAAAATATGGCTTTCTCCACTAGGTATGGGCACTTTGAATTTAAATTTATATGTTTTGGACTAACCAATTCCCCTGCTGTTTTTATGGAGATGATGAACAATATGCTGCACAAATATCTTGGTGATTTTGTGGTAGTGTTCATCGATGACATTCTGATTTATTCCAAGTCAGAGGAGGAGCACGAGCGTCATCCGAGGCTTGTACTTAATACCTTGAGGGAGAACCAATTCTTTGCGAAGTAAAGAGATGTGAATTTTGGATTTCTGAAGTGTGTTTTCTTGGCCATGTTATCAACCAAGATGGCATCTCTGTTGATCCTAGCAAAATCTCTACAGTCGTGGACCGGGAGAGACCTTCCAATGTCAAAGAAGTGCGGAGTTTCCTTGGTTTAGCGGGTTACTGCCGGTGCTTTGTTCAAGATTTCCCAATTATTGCCAAGCCATTGTACCAATTGACACAGAAGGGGGAGAAATTTCAGTGGACTACTGATAGTGACTGCTCCTATTCTCACCCTCCCTGAGCCAGCGAAGCATTTCACAGTTTATTCTGATGCTTCTCGAGTGGGTCTTGGTTGTGTGCTTATGGAAGAGGTAAAGTGATTTCTTATGCATCAAAATAGTTGAAAAAGCATGAACAAAACAATCCCACTCATGACCTTGAGCTAGCGACAGTGGTTTTTGCTTTGAACATTAGGAGGCACTACTTGTATAGTGAATCGAGTGATATTTTCACCGATCACAAGAGCCTCCAATATATCTTCACTCAGAAAGACTTGAATTTGTGGCAAAGAAGATGGTTGGAATTGATAAAAGATTATGACCTCTCAATTCAGTACCATCCGGGCAAGGCGAATGTAGTAGCTGATGCTCTTAGTCACAAGGCGATGCCCCCTGTTCACGACTGTCTCATTGCTGATTTTGAGTGTATGGGAGTCTCTTATTGTTTTTGTGGGCACCATGTAAGCTGAAACTCGGTTGATTCTGGAGTCAGCAATTCCAGAACATGTGCGTGAGGCGCAACTACATGACCCGCTGCTTCAACAAGTAAGAAAGCGCATTGATGAGGGCAAAGCTGGGGATTTTAGCAATGATAAAGTTGGTGCTTTGAGGTTTAAGGGCCGTCTTTGTGTACCCCCAGAAGTCTCAAGTAAAGGATGACATCTTGAAAGAGGCTCATCTTACACCGTATATAGTTCATCCTGGTGAGACTAAAATGTATCAGGATTTAAAAAAGAGCTTCTGGTGGAAAAGTTTGAGGATTGATGTTGCTCATTTTATAGCATCTTGTAGGATTTGTCAAAAGGTGAAGGCTGAACATAAAAGACCAGCGGGGTTGTTGCAACCGTTGGAGGTTCCTATTTGGCCTTGGGATGTCGTATCCATGGACTTTGTGGTTGGCCTACCTCGTACTCCATGAGGGAAGAATGCTATTTGGGTAGTGGTGGACTGTCTCAGCAAGTCTGCTCAATTCATTCCCATTCGCACGACAAATTCGGCGAGCGAGTTGGCTTCTATTTATGTGCGAGAAATTATAAGACTGCATGGTGTGCCTAAGACGATTGTTTCTTATCAAGTTGCTAAGTTTGTATCCAAGTTTTGAGAGAGTTTGCAAAATGCTTTGAGCACACAGCTACGTCTTAGCACCGCCTTCCATCCTCAAACAGATGGTCAATCTGAGTGAACCACTCAAACCTTGGAGGATATGCTTAGATCTTGTGTTTTGGGTGGAAGGGCAGTTGGGAAGATCACTTGGCTCTTACTGAATTTGCTTATAATAACAGCTATCAGGCGAGCATTCGGGCAGCTCATTATGAAGTACTTTATGGGCGAAAGTGCAAGTCACCCCTATGCTAGGATGCAGTAGGGGAAAGAGCGGTTCTTGGTCCAGACTGGGTTCAGCAGACTGTTGTGCAAGTGGCAGAGGTTAGGTAGAATCTCCTTGTAGCCAGAGTAGGCAGAAAAGTTATGCTGTCGTGAGGAGGCGAGATTTGGAGTTTGCGGTGGGTGATATGGTGCTTTTGAGGGTATCTCCCACCAAGGGAGTGGTTCAGTTTGGCACTAAGGGAAAGCTTAGCCCGAGGTATGTTGGCCCATTCCCTATTGTTGCTCGAATCAGAAAGTTGGCACATCATTGGAGCTTCCTAGTTCTGTGCAAGGAATGCATAATGTGTTTCACGTGTCCATGTTGAGGAAGTACTTGCATGACCCTGAACTCGTTGATCCGCTTGAGCAGCTAGTGATTGAGTAGAATCTCGCCTGCGAGTCCCAGCCAATGCAATTTTTTTTGGGGAATCTGAGCGAGTGTTGAAAAATAGAACCCTCAAATTTGTCAAAGTCTTTTGGTCTTACCAATCCGAACGAGAAGCTACTTGGGAATTGGAGTCTCACATGTGTGAGAAATATCCCGAGCTGTTCAAATCAGGTATGTGATAGGATTCATTTGCCTGGTTATTTATCTTGTTGTGTAGAGGCGAGCATTGAATTCGGGGTCGAATTCGGTTAAGGGGGACTATAGAGGCGAGCATTGAATTCGGGGTCAAATTCGATTAAGGGGGGAGAGAATGTAATATCCAAAATTTATTTATTTTTGCTGTTTTGGGCTGAAATTTGGGGTTTTTGGGGGCGATTAGGCCTCGTGGGGCTGTTTTTGGGCCGTTTGTGGTTCTTTAGAGACTGCATAGCTACTGTGGGCCATTTTGGGCTTAGTAGGCATGCATGTGGGCTTTTAGTGGTGGGTTTTTAGCCCATGGGAGCAGCACCTCCCACCTGCCGCATTCCCCCTCAACTGCACGCCTCCTCCTCATGGTGTGCACCCTTCCCCCTTCTCCCGTGCATTTATGTCTCCCTCCTGGCTCCTTCCAGCCGAGTTCCTGCTTGTTCTGAGTGGATTTGATTTGCTAAGAGGGGTGGAGATTGCTCAGTTCGATGAGGGGATTCTGTTTTCGACGTTGTTTCGCGGTTCTGTGGGAAGGTATAATTCTTGTAGATTTCTGAGAATGAGTGGATTTGGTTCTATAATTGTGGGAATATCATGTTATTTTCCCAATTTTTACTGCTGTGAATAGGATGGTTTGGGGCAATTTAGGTCTAGATTGGTTCTAGACTCGCGTAGTGCTGTTTGTGATTTTAGATCTGAGTTTTAAAATAGTGCTGGGCATTTTCAGAGGGGTTGGCTGTTAAGAAAGTTGTAGATCGTTGTCTTAAGTTTAATTAGAGACCAAGAACACAAATTTTGGTTACACATTTTAAAATTTATGGCCTTTTGAAATATTGCAGTCTAGAATCTGTGCCTATTAGCAGCTGCTGCAGTAATTAGCAAATTAGGGATAATTAGAGGCTGAATTAAATTATGTCAATAACTAGAGATAGCTAGGAAATTTCAAGTAAATTTCGAAAATGTCATCATTTACTTAATTTGGAGTTTTATAAAAATAGTTACGAAGTTATGAAGGCTGCTGTCCAGGTTGAGGACAGATCAGTTTTCTGGGTTGAATTCGGGATGTGGATGGGCATAAAGACCTACTATGTTAGGCCCCTCCACTGGGATGGAAGAGAGAGTGCGACACCGATAGGTGTACACTTAGCTATACCGGTATAAGCAAAGAGAAAAAGAGATGCATTTGAGCATAAAACATAATGCATTGCATGAATGAAGTGGATGAAGAGATTTAAATTGATGAGTTTTCCTTTATGTATGGATAACATGACATGATGTATTTTATTCAATGGTTATTTACATGTGTTGTTTTTGTTATACGATGCACTTTGCTGAGTCTTGGATTCACGCTTGTTTGCTTAATATTTTAGGTACTTTGAGGCCTACATGACAGGAATAGGAGTAGCACAGACACGACACATGCCAATTGCTCCACTATCATCATAATGTTTAGTATTCCAGAACATGCTTAGTTAATGAATAAATAAATAAACTCGTCCTTGGAATACTTTAGTAGGTGAAACCTATAAGGACTTATTATTCTATTTGTTTAAGCTATGGTTGTGGCTTGTTTAAATAACTTGGGTTGTGCCTCTCTATTGTCCATTGTCATACCTCATTTTATACCTTGTAGTTGAAATATCTTTTCTAGATGTTAAAGTTGGTGGTAGCTAAAAATGTGGTGAAATATGGTTAATTGTTATTGTTGAGGTTATGTTTATTGTCAATACTTGTTGGAAATACTTTGTAAATTTTGCTTTTTGCCTAGAAGTGTTTGTATGATGTTGCTGAAATTTTTTAGTAAATGTGGGTTAAATACTAGTGTAAAGGCCTGGTGAGATGACATTCAGGGCACATGGGTGCCGAGGTGTTACAGTTGGTATCAGATCGGGCTAGGGTCTACTCAAAGTCAAGACCCTCAACCTAAGTGAATCCTTGAATGATTAATCTAGCCTTGTTCCTAATAACCACCCTATGTTCACTCTGCTTATTTTTGAACACCTGTCATTTGATCAGGCAAATGATGCCGTTGAATGTGACAGGGAGATCTAGGTACAGAGGTGGCATCTACCTCTTGAACAAAAGTGGTAAGAACAGAGCCACTAACTACAGAAGAGTCTGAAGGTAAGAGTTGATCTCCCTAAGGTGCAGAGGTAGAATAAGTAGGCACCTAAGGTGCAAAGGGGAGTGGATTAGGTAGAGTACCATCATCCTCGTCCTCTACAAAGATGGTCTCGAAGAGAGAAGAACCTGATATATCTGGTCTAGTTCCTAGACTTGCTTGATCAAAGGTTACCTTACTGGTCTCTACAATCTTACTCGTCTCACTAGTCCAGACCCTATAGCTACGAGAAAAAGTCAAGTAACCTAGAAAAATAGCATCAGAAGAATACCCAAGAAATAATACCCATCCTTCGAGGCCATAAAGAATAACCAAGAATACCTCAAAAAATCATTAACAATGATAAGAACGTCATTTCCCACCCGCTGACTGCACTCTAGCTAGACCAACGGTGTCCATATGTAAAAGCTATACTAGTGCATCAGTCATCACAATAGTGACTCATAATGAGAAGCAGCAACCATCTTTCCATGCTGGCAAGGAGAACATACCAAGTTTTTGACCATCTTGAATTTGGGTAAAACATGAATGAGATCATGGGTGCTAACTTGAGTCAAATGATCAAAACCAATGTGATCAAGTCTCCTATGCTAGAAGGAGAGATACGGGACTCAGAAGAAACTAGGCAACGTAAAATTCACCAGAAGACTTAGAAAAAACAGCACAAAAGACTCTCACAAGCCTAGTAATCACGCAAACCAACCCACCAAAAAAAATTAAGAATTATACAATCATTACGTACGCTTAAAGCTTACCTCGAAAGCGTCATCGATAAGCTAAGATAAGAAAGCAAATTATATTGTAGCTTACTAACCAAAGCAACATCCTTAAGAAAGAAATTTTCATTAATGCGCACAAATCCTTTGGCGATGACCAGACCGAAAGAAGCATCCCCAAAAGTGATTAGCTCATTACTTGGGGCACGGGCTAAGGAAGAGAACCAACGGGAATCTACGGTCATGTGGCGATAACATCCAGAATCTATGAGCCAAACATCTCTCTTCCCAGCCCTACGAACCTAATCAATGAAAGTGAGAGGTCGATGACTCAGTACTGGGTAGATAAGTGCAGATCGATGAACCCAATACTGAATCACATGATGAGTATAAGTACCAGTCACAAAAATAGAAGACTAAACTCTAACGTCTCTCTAAGGCTTAACTCTCACAAATCCAGAGGCAACACGTGCAGAGGGTCTAGGAGCTGGAGCTAGGTTGGTTCACTGATGTGCAAAGGCTGGACCATCCCAGTAACACTGCCTAAACCTTCTACTAGTAGAAACAAACTAACACCGCTAAAACCCACCTCAATGGGAAAATATGAAGAATATCAAGAGAACGGTGGAAACTCTAACCACGAATAGCTCCAGGACTAAAACCAAAACAAACAGCCTGAAAACTATGTCCTGGACACTGGCCAAAAATAGGAGACTCCCTATTCTGTCTAGAAGCCGTGGGTGCCTTAGGAGCACTCCGAGTATGGGGATGACTCTAAATACCCCTAAGAGCATGAACACGCTTACGCCATGCTATCTTGGCATGCCTGAAGTAAAACTCAGCTAAATATCTATCCTTCTGATAGAAGGTGTAAGAATACTTTTCCTTACGAGAGGCTAAAGCTACAGGAGGGACAACCTTATCATCAGAATTCCCATGGACAAAACCTACTGAGTAAAACACCATAGTGCTCGACCTAGGTGCAACCACAATCTCACCACTCTTGGGTGCCATGAAGAACAGTGACAGGATGTGCACAAGCACACTTCAAGAAATCAAATCATAGACCTTAATTGAATCTATAGATTTTTTATTAGTCCAAGAGAAGATTGAGTTTCTTCTTGTCTCCAACAAACATCTCAAGAGTGCTCATGAGGTGGTTACAGTCTTGATAGAGAGTTACACGGAGAATAGGGAGAAGAAGACGATGAAGAGCCAGAAGTGGAAGAACGAACAACACGTGCATATCTCCCCCTATGCTCAACTGCCTCAACTTGAGAGCCTCACAAGAAACGCACTTGGCATTCCTAATCGTAGAACTCTAAGCCTCAAGCTTAATCCTAAGCTCCTCATTAATCCTATCCATGTTCCCCTCAATATCAGCACATCGCACGCAAGCATCTTGTGACTTAGCTAGTAGGTCATTGGTCAGATTTGTACACTTGACATTTAAAGCATCATGGTCAAGTTTTAATTGCTTACAACCCTGACAAGAGTTAACTAGGTCCTTAGAAGCAAAATTTTCAAGTTCATCATTTCTAACAGAAAGCTTCCTAAGGTGAGAGCAAGCAATTTTCACAAGAAACATTAGTATTCTTCACTCTATCGATTTCATCAAGCAATTTTGGGTAATTTTCATAAGAAGCATTAGTATAAGCATGAAGAAAACAAGCATCATTAGGAATTGGAGCAAGAGTACTACAACTAGTATTCTTCACACTAAGAACCTCTACTTTAGAAAGCACACTATTATGCAAGGTCTTTAGGTTCTCTAACTCTACAAGCAAAGCATCACAAAGGGAGCAGTCATCAGTGCCACGGGAGAAACTAGATCTAAGTGAAGCAAGCTCCTGTGACAAGCTATCTACTTTCTTCTTAAGCTCCGAACATCTAGCTGTAGCTCTAGCATGGAATTTTTCTAGCTTGTAGAATGCATCATTAAGCTCATCATAGGAAGATACCTCATTGACTCGCTATAGAGCTCATTGTCACTAATGCAGTTCTCGTCAACCATGAAACACATGTCATTGAAGTCAACGTTGCCCTTGGTCTTCTCTTGCAGATCATCTGCTCCATCATCATTGCCCTATGTCTCGGTGTTGGAGAGGGAGATGTCATCAACTGCAGGTGAGAACACGATGGAAGAGCTTCTTGTTCTTTGAGAACTTGAGGTACTTCTTCTCACGTGCGGTATCACGAGCTAGAGACTTCTTGTTGCGATTCTTATCGGTGTGGTCATTCTTACTTGCACCACCGTAGTCGTTCTTGTCTTTCTCTAGCTTAGGACAGTTTGCTCGAATGTGGTTGGGGCCACCACACTCAAAGTAGGTGATAGATCCACCTCTCATCCTCTCTCTCACCCTCTTGTATGCATGGGAAAACTTTCTGGCTAGGAGGGCAAGCAGATTTTTTGGGAACCTCTCGAAATGCTCATTGCTCATCTCATAGAGAGCCGAGAGGGAAACACCAAATGAAATCTCAGAAGTAGTGGGATTGGTGACAAAGGCTATTGATTGTGACTTCGTGTTGTGAAAGACGATGTCAATCTCATGAGTCTTGAGTCGGGAATAAAGCTCGTCAAGAGTCAGAGTCGATAGATCTGTGGTGTCCTTCATGGAGGTCACCTTCATCTTCCAAACACAAAGGTCGAGTGCTGCAAGAAAATGCTGAGCATTCTCTGAGTCAGATTATGTAGTACCAATAGCTCAAAGATTACTCAGGATCTTGATGAAACGCCCAAAATACTCATCCAATGACTCTCGAGCCTACTGGTCAAACATGTTATAGTCATACTTAAATTGATCTTATATCACTATTTTGATTAGAGTAGTTCCCTCATAGTAGGCATCGAGTGTCACCTAGATCTGATGAGCAGACCGCAAATGAGAGATCATATCATACTCACTACAGCTAAGGCCCTGTATGAGAATGTTCCTAGCCTTAGCATTTTGCCTTAACGTCAACCATATTTGTGGCATCGACGTTCCTATCGGTAAGGACATTATACGGGAGCTTCACCTTCTACCAAATTTAAAGCCAATCTTTATGCTATTAGCCTAACTGGATTAGATTTTATTCTTGGGATGACTGGTTGACAAGGCATTGGGCCATTATCGACTGTGAAACAAAGACAATGTCACTAAAAGGACCCATCAATGAAAGAATTATATTTAGAGGCAAGAAAACCAACTTATTCCCAAGACAAAGCTAATAGCCACTTTGTACTCTAAGGGAGTTGAAAAAGTTCCAATAGTCCAAAAATTCTTGGACGTTGTTGACGTCAAAAACATGAAGTAGGGTTTATGACAATAGCACACCAGACGAACACCTGGTTCAGAGCGTGCCAGTCGATTTGACCTGTAATCGACAAGGTAAAAATATGAAATTCACTCAAAGCCGATCGTCAAGATCAATCGGCTTAGACTCAATTAGCTTGAAACCGATTAAATCGGAATAAAAGGGTAAGTCTAACTAGCCGATTAAGGCTAATCAGAGGATAAAGGCAGATCGATTCTGAAGAAGGCGATGTGCAACAAGATCAGAATAAATCAAACCTGAGGCGTAATTTGAAGACGATCAACAATCGGCGATGCACAACTTTATTGATCGAAATCGAATTACAAAGGCTAAATTACAAGAACTACTCCTAGTCGACAGGACAAAATAATGTAGATTGGTGTTTGATTGTGTTGGATCCCTTCGCAGCTTGCTTTGCCCCTTATTTTATACCCGTCGGCCGATCGTTTCCTATTACAACATGTTACAAAACCTGATCCGTATCGGCCTTATTTCGGATAGCTTTTCCTCAAAGATCTTGCTGTTGCCAAATATCTTCAAATCTTTCCAAATCGACTGTTAGTTACCGTATGTTGACTTTCTTGCCGATTTTGACTAGACTTACCAAATTCTGATGCAAACATATGCCCCCCATTTTTGAGAGATGACTTGTCATCTTTCAAAAATAACAACTGTCGGCTTCTTCTCCATCGGCTAGCTGTTAACTTTCACCCAGTAACTGCTGCTTTAATTGCACCGTAATTTTCTGACATGCGTGTAGTGCGTTTTAATTGCTTGCGTCTTTTGAGATTTTTACCATGCTATATAAAGCGGCCCCCACTCGGTCATTCTTCACGCGCTCGAGCTCTCGCACTATCCGCAATCGGCTTAAGCTTTCTATTTTTGACGGATTTCCAAAGCAGTACTTAGCTCAATCATCCTCCCTGATCGGTTGCAATGGACCCAAGCCAGGTACTTATTCCGATCCCACATAGCAACGACCAATATTTTTTGGGTCCTTTGGGAAATCTAGATGTCCATACTGTCACAAACCAAGAAATTCCTCGTCTCCCTTTATCGGCTTCTAGTCATAACATAGAAGGTTGGAATAAAAGTTTTAGAGCTTGGCCGACAACTCTCAAGGGGTGGAGAAATTGGTTTATCAGAGTGGCAGCCCAAAAGAGGGGTGAATGGGAAAAAATAGGCATAGCCGAGTGTATTCCCCTTTCTTTAGCCGATCCAGAAGCCAATGAGCCCTTGGTGGTCACGGCCTATTATTTTTGGTCGGACTGCTTTAATGCTTTTCTGTTACGTACTGGTCCCATCGGCCCAACTCTTTTGGACGTCGCTCAGTTTTGCTGCCTTCGGCCAGATGGTGAACAAGTGTCGGCTTTTAGCGGTAAACCAAAGTATAAACTTATCCGATCTAAAGGTGAAGGTTGGGCCAAATGTATCGGAAATAATAATAAGGTTAATGGCCTGGTATCAGACGAAGAACACATTGCTTTTCTGAACCTTTGGCTAGATCACTTTTTGTTCTGCGGGGCATCCCTTGGGTCGACTCAAGTCTATCAAGTAATAGCAGAACAGTTTGTCGAAGGACGTTGACTAGCATTAGGAAAAACCTTCCTCGGTGCTGTATATTAGATGCTCTATGTGATAAGGAGTCAGCTTTTCATTGGCTTTGATAATTTTACCGTTGGTAACGTAGGCGGTCCGATGTGGTTTGTACAAATATGGCTGTACTGCTTATTCAGCCGTTCTTTCAATCTGGATTTAGCCGACGGGACTCCTTTTTCGAGAGAAGACACACTAGAGGGAGCACCTATCTAGTTCAGCGAATGCCAATCTTTTGGCGAGAGGTTCATAATGTGCTCCAGTAATGAGACAAGAGTTTCACCCATCGGCTGTAGAAAGTTTTTGTTCTTCTTTTTGCAATTAGACATTGAAGACTTCAAAAAACAAGACTTCTTTAGTTATGGCGCCACAGTCGATTTTCCTTGGCCTTCATTTCTGCATTTGGAAGCCGACAGTTCTTTGATGCCTCAGGAGACCTTGAACTTGTATAGAATCTTCATTTCTCCATGTATCTTCCATGTCGGCCTTCATACTAGGAATCGGACATTCCAGCCTTCGTACGAGTTTTACCACCCCTCAGTCTACGCAAGGCAGCTCGGCTTTGGTCAGGTGATTCCAAGCCTGCCACTTCTTGATCAGCTTCAACCTAGAGCCAGGGTTCAAAATGCCACTTCAGCCGGGCTAGTTTTGGAGTTAGCTGATGAGCTTCAACTACGCAGCCTTCCTCACTTCTTCCTGAATGCTCGCCGGGCAGGAGGCTTTACAACATGATGGTCGGCTATTGCGAGTGCATATATATGGAGAAGACTCCGTCGCTCATAATCAAGGAATTCTTTCCCGACCCGCCAGAGCCATCTTTAGTGTCTAACAGCGATTCTAGCAGTGAAGCTAGTTCATCGGGTTACACTAACACAAGTCTTGTAGATATTGATAAGGTATCGGCTCGAATAATTTTCTTTTATACGTCAGTTCTATTGCTAGATACATCTTCTAATCACTTTTATTATCGCACTACACACTAAGGCTACCGGCAAGAAGCCTACCTCTGGCCAATCGGGCAGTGGCCAAGTCAAAAGGCCACTCCAGTCGACTGGCCTCACTGGGTACACCTCGGGTACCCTAGGGATTCAAAGTTTTTCCGATGAAGTTGGCTTACTCTTTCTGTTTTTTCTTCACAGCCGACATCTTCAGCACAGGTCGCTGCAATCTTAGCCGACCTCCCTGCTGCTTCTGTAGGAGTCTGAAGGACCATGTGGAGGTCCATCCATGTTTGTGATGAGTATTTGACTTTATTTGAGCAAGGTGTGCTCAAGTTTGAGTTTGATTTGGATTGATTTTCAAAATGAAGCAATTTGAGTTGTCTCTGCCAGGAGTGGCAGTACCGGTCGTATGGACGCGGTAGTGATGAGTTGGATGGTTTATTACACATCTTTGTGGGCATTGCTATGTGAGGAGTTTCCTTGTCTTTGATGGTTGCAGGGCGACGGTGCTAGGTCATGGTGAGGCGAAGGATGACCGGGACTAGGCGAGGAGCGTTGGAGGTCCAGACGGTTGGGAGATCGCCGGAAGATGATCGGAGACGGAGTCCGGGCAAGTCAAGAAGACAAGGAAAGGAGTTGATGCTAGCTAGACGCCGTGTGGATCAATGAGGGCCGTCGAATTGAGGTCTAGTTGATAGGTTAGCGGGTCTAGGTAGTATGCTTTGAAAACCGTGCAAGAAAACCCGGTATGTGTGTGGGTTTTGGGTTAGCCCTTGCATGGCTGTGTGTGGGTTAATCCTAGCCCTTAGATGAGTGCTCTAGGGTTGAGGGACTCATCCAAGGGTGGTAGGTGGCCCAAGAGTAGTATAAATAGGGGTGGACGGGTAGCCTCCTTCCCTTGAAGGTGTTGAGGTTTTTGATGCTCATTTGAGCTTTGCCCACATGAATGTGAGGCTTTGTAACCTCCCCTTCCAGAAATGAAAGTTTTATCCATCCACCTCTGAATTTATTTTGCGCATTTACATTATGTCTTTACTTTACGCAATTTAAATTCAGCATTTACTTTCCCGCAATTTACTTTCAAGTAATTTGGATTTGCCTCCCCTCCTTCTAAATGCTGCTGATCTTGGATGTTTTGAGTGTGTTCATATGGTTTTACATCTCTTTTGCACTCTTGGATTGAGGAGAGAACATCTTTTCTTTCAAGTTCCAACTTTGTTCAGAACTTGTTCTTCGCGCAGTAGTCAGTGTTTGATTTTTGTAAAAATATAGAAAAATCATTTTTTAGTGATTCTTATTGTAGGCGGTGCGGGACTCTGATAGACACCTGCAGACAAAGTTTGGAGTTCACTTGTTGCACCGTTTGGGCGCCATGAGGTGAAAACCGAGCCCCAAACTTTCTGCTCGAAGTTCTTGAGCATACTGTGTTCTTAGATTTTTCCTGTTTTTTTAGTAAGGCTTTCTGAGGAGAAATTTGGTGGAGTTCTTCATGACTCTGATTCTCATAGGGAGAAAAATTCTCAGAATTTTGTGAGCTGCAGAAACCCACCAACCTCCTGTGCAAATTGAGGACAAGTTCTGGAAATTCTACTTTTGCTTTTCTGAAAGTGACTTTTGTGATTTGAATTGATGTCCTTTCTAAAAGCAAGAGTTTAAATTGATTCCTCTTTATCTTTGACACTAGACAACCAGGATTGTGACTCAAAAATCCCCACATATTTTATGGTACTTATCCATGCAAGCTTGGGGTACACATAGTTGTCTAGTTTTTCGGGTTTTTCACAATTTCCTTTGAGCGATCTTGTCGAGGTTTTTGTTGGAGTATTTTGGGGGAATTTTTATTTGCGACCATTCACCCCCCTCTGTTCGCCATCTCGGTCCTTCAATTGGTATCAGAGCCTGTTCTGCTCTTTCTAGATCTTGACCGGTCTCAAGAGCCATGGCGACGGACAAATATTCCACCAAGCCTCCCATCTTTAATGGAGTTGATTTTCGTTTTTGGAAGTCCCGGATGGAGTCATACATCACTGCCTAGGGCTACCTGATATGGCAGAAGGTGAAACTCCCATATGAGGTTCCTGCTGATGAAAATGTCACGGCCATCAATATGGTTGACGTTGAGGCGAATGCTAAGGCAAGGAACATTCTCATACAGGGTCTTAGCCGCGGTGAGTATGATAGGATTTCTCACCTTCGCTCCGCTCACGAGATTTGGGTAACCTCGATGCTTACCATGAGGGCTCTACTCAAATCAAGGCGTGAGGCGAGACAGTTCAAGCGCGAGTACAACAAGTTTGATCAACGCTACCGGTGAGAGTCTCGACGAGTGTTTTGGTCGGTTTACAAAGATTTTGAGCGACCTCCGAGCGATTGGTTGCATATACCTCGACTCGGACAAAGCTCGGCATTTCTTGACCGCACTCGACCTTGGGTTTGGGAGATGAAGGTGACCACCATCAAGGACACCACCGACTTATCGACTCTGACTCTTGACGGGCTTTATTCCTACCTCAAGACTCATGAGATCGATGTCGTCTCTCGGAAGACGAAATCTCAGTCGATGGCTTTGGTCACCGATCCCATTGGATCTTCTTCTTCCGATCCTTCTATTGGTTTCTCTCTTTCCGCCCTTTACGAGCTAGCGATGACCAACTGGAAAAATTTCGGAAAATGAGCTTGCTCTTCTCGCCGCAAGTTTTCTCATGCATACAAGAGGGTGAGAGAGAGGAAGAGAGGTGGCATGATCACCGCTTGAGTGTGGTGGCCCCAACCACATTCGCGAACTATCCCAAGCGGAGAAGGGCAAGAACGACGTTGGCGGTTCGGGCAAGAACGACTACACCGACAAGAACCGCAACAAGAAGCCTCCAGGTTCATGAACGGTATACGAGAAGAAGTACCGCAACTTCTCCAAGAACAAGAAGCTCTTCCACCGCGTCCTCGCCATGCTTGACGACATCAACCTCTCCGACACGGAGACATGGAGCGACGAGGGCGAGGATGATCCGCAAGAGAAGAAGGGCGGCGATGACTTCTCCGGCATGTGCTTCATGGCCGACACCAACGACATCAACGACTCCGAGCTCTACAGCGACTCGGATGAGGTACCCTCCTATGACCAGCTCAACGAAGCTTTCTTCAAATTAGGAAAATTTCATGCTAGAGCTAGAGATAGGTGTACGGAGCTTGAGAAGGAAGTAGGTACCTTGACTCGGGAGTTAGCTTCACTTAGATCTTCTCCCTCCCGAGTCACTGATGATTGCTCTTTGTGTGATGCTATTCTTGTGGAGTTGGAGAACCTAAGGACCATACATGATAGTGTGCTTGCTGAACTTGATGGTCTTAGGTTGAAGAATGCTAGCACTAGTTCTATTGATGCTATTCCTGTTGAGGCTAGTTTTCTTCATGCTCACTCCACTCCATCATGTGCTAATTGCCCTAAATTGCTTGTCGAAATTGATGCCATGGCGAACACCTTAGAAAGCTTTACGCTAGAAATGATGAACTTGAATTGCATGCTTCTAAGGACCCAACGGCTCATGTGGGGTGTAAGCAACTAAAACTTGACAATGATGCTTTGAATGTCAAGTGTGATCAACTTGCTAAGGATTTACTAGTTAAGTCACAAACCGGTTGCTTGTTTGTGTGTTGGGGTTAAGGATGATGTGGATCAAATCCATGTCGAGCTTAAGAAGTTAAAAGACCAAACCCTTAGGATTAGAGATGCTCCTTGCGTTTCTTGTGAGGCCCTCAAGATTGAGGCAGCCGTGCTAAGGGAACAAAAGCACGTCTTGAGAGATCTTATCTTTCGGTTCTTCTTCTTCCTCTCCTTCCCCTGTTGTTCTTGTGCTTCTTTCTTCCGAGATTGCCAAGATCTTATGAGCACTCTCGAGAAGTTTGTTGGAGGCAAGAAGAAGCTCAATCTTATTCTAGACCAATCCAAGATTAGTAGATTCAATCAAGGTCTAGGATTTGATCCTTGAGCACGCTGGGCGCATCCTCCCACTATTGTGCGCGGCTCCAAGAGTGGTGAGATTGTGGTAGCTCCCAAAGTGAGCACCACCAAGTTTAGGTTTGCTGGGGTTGTCCATAGGACTTCTGACCAAAAGGGTGTTACTCCTATTGCTTCTGCCTCTAGCAAGGCGAAGTACACATGCACCTTCTGTAAGAAGGATGGTCACCTAGTAGATTTACGCTTGAGCACGCCAAGATCACTCGGTGTGGCGTATTGCTGCTCTTAGGGTATTGAGGTCATCCCCAGACTTTGAGTGCTCCTAAGACACACACTGCTTCTAGACAGGTTAGAGAGTCGCCTGTGTTTGGGCAGCGTCCAGGACTCGGTTTTCATGCTAGTTCTTTGAGTTTTAGCCGTGGAGCTGTTCGTAGTCAGTCTTTCCGCCGTCCTCTTGATATTCCTCGTTTTTCCCATCGAGGTAGATATCAGCGGTGTGAGGTGTTTTCTGGTAGGAGATCTAGGCAGCCTTACTGGGATGGTCCGGCTTTTGCACCATGGCGTGCCAACCCAGTTCCAGCTCCTAGATCATCTACTAGAGTTGCTCCTGATCGTGTGAGAGTTGAGCGTCAGAGAGACACTCGAGTCCAGTCTTCTTTTGTGGCTGGTACTCTGAGGTGTCGTATGATTCAGTATTGGGTTCCTAAGTCTTCACTCTATCCCAGTACTGAGTCATCTTTCTCTCTTGTGTTTTGATCAGGTTCGTCGGATGGGGAAGGGCGATGTTTGGATTGTTGACTCCGGTTGTTCTCGTCATATGACCGGAGATTCTCATTGGTTCTCTTCCCTAGTCCGAGCCCCCGGTGATGAGTTAATCACTTTTGGGGCTGCATCTTCAGGTAGAGTCATTGCTAAAGGTACCATCTGCATTAACCAAAATTTTATTCTTAAAGATGTTGCCTTAGTAAGTAAGCTGCAATACAATCTGTTCTCTGTTTCTCAGCTTATCGATGACTCTTTCGAGGTAAGTTTCAAGAGTAATGCCTGTAGAATCCTTGATTCATCAGGAGGGTTAGTTTATGGATTTCTAGATTTGGGAGAGTCTTTCGTGCTGATTTTTCGCTTCTTCCGGAGACTCTCTTGATGTTTGATTTCTTACGAGTCCGTGATCTCTCCTTCGGCATAGGAGACTTGGTCACATTGGTTTTGATCATTTGACCCGAGTTAGCGCCACGATCTCATTCGGGTTTGCCCAAACTCAAGATGGTCAAAGACTTAGTTTGCTCTCCTTGCCGACATGGCAAGATGGTTATCGCTTCTCATCCTCCGATCCCGTAGTGATGACCGATGCACCAGACAGCTTTTATATATGGACACCGTTGGTCCAAATAGAGTGCAATCGGCAGGAGGGAAGTGGTATGTTCTTGTCATCGTTGATGATTTTTCTAGATACTCTTGGGTATTCTTCATGGCCTCGAAGGATGAGACCTTTTCTCACTTCAGGGTTTGATCAAGAGGTTGTCTATTGAGCTCCCGTGTGCATTACGAGCTATCTGCAGTGATAATGGCACGGAGTTCAAGAATTCCTACTTTGAGAGTTTTTGTGTGAGTCCGGTTTAGAGCATCAGTTCTCTTCTCCCTCGCCCCTCGGTAGAATGGCGTAGTGGAAAGGAAGAACAGGACCACAGTTGAGAGGGCCAGACGATGCTAGACAGTCTGAAGACTCTAGGAAGTTTTAGGTGAGGCTATAGCTACTTGCTTGCCATGTTTCTAATCGCGTGTTTTGAGAGCACATTTGCATCGCACTTCTTATGAGTTGAGGTATGGGCGAAAGCCCAGTGTGTCTCATTTTCGCGTTTTGGTTGCAAGTGTTTTATCTTGAAGTCCGTAACCTAGATAAGTTTGAGTCTCGCTCTTACGATGGTATCTTTCTAGGTTACTTGACTTCTTCTCATAGCTATAGGTGCCGGAGCGTTGATGCGCATAGGATCATAGAGACTGTGATGTGACCTTTGATGAGGCTAGCCCAGAGCTAGACACGATGTTTGAGCTCTTCTTATCCCTCCGAGACCATCTTTGTAGAATATGAGGATGATGGAGATGATGGTGTTCCACCGGATCCAGTCCCTCTACACGAGGTGCCTCCTGTTTCCATTTACGCACCTCGGGAGACCACCCTTGCCTTCCGACTCTCCTTCAGCGAGTGGCTCTGCTCCTACCTCTTCTGTGCATGAGGTAGAGGCCACTAAACTTCGGTCCTCCCGTCATATCCAGAAGCTCATCCACCGATCGGATCATTGGTGATCTGTTTGAGCGGTCACTCGCTCAAAATCAGTTTGTCCATTCTGCCTCCACTCGCCTTTGTTGCCTCCTTTGAGCCGAAGGATGTTTCTCATGCATTATCCGATGAATCGTGGATTAATGCTATGCATGAGGAACTTGAGAACTTTGAGATGAACAAGGTATGGCAGCTTGTCGAGCCCCATCCGGTCATAATGTCATTGGGACCAAGTGGGTGTTCAAAACAAGCAGAGTGAGGATGGGGTTGTCATTCGCAACAAGGCTAGGCTAGTTGCACAGGGCTTTTCTCAAAGTTGATGGTCTTGACTTTGAGGAGACCTTTGCCCTCGTAGCTAGACTAGAGGCTATTAGGATCCCGCTTGCATTCTCTGCATCCCGTGGATTCAAGCTCTATCAAATGGATGTCAAGAGTGCATTCCTCAATGGCTATATTGAGGAAGAGGTTTATGTCAAACAACCTCCAGGATTCGAGAACCCCAAGTTTCCGAGTCATGTATACAAGCTCTCCAAAGCTTTGTATGGACTCAAGCAGGCCCCCAGAGCATGGTATGAGAGGCTCAAGTCTTATCTTCTCAGCCATGACTTCAAAATGGGCATAGTAGACAAAACTCTGTTCATCAGACACCATGAGTCTAATTTTCTTCTTGTACAGGATTTATGTGGACGATATCATTTTGGTGGCTCGTCTCATTCGCTTGTGTCTCGGTTTTACGAGGTGATGAGCACAGAGTTTGAGATGAGTATGATGGGCGAGTTGAGCTACTTTCTTGGCTTCCAAATCAAGCAGACTCGGGAGGGTACTTTCTTGCATCAAGGCAAATATACCCGTGACCTCCTGAGGCGCTTCGACATGTCTGATGGGAAGCCGGTGATGACTCCTATGGCCACCACTTCTGTCCTCGAGCCCGATGAGGATGGTGAGCCTGCTGATCAAAAGGAGTTTCGGAGCATGATCGGCTCCCTCTTGTACCTCACTGCTTCGAGGCCGGACATACATTTTGCTGTGTGTCTGTGCGCTCGATTTCAAGGTTCTCCTCGAGCCTCTCACCGCCAGGCGGTCAAGCGCATCTTCAGGTACCTTCGTGCTACCATTGATTATGGTATTTGGTACTCTTCGTCTTCTTGTCTATCTCTTAGAGCCTTTTCCGATGCCGACTTTGCTGGCTGTAGGATAGATAGGAGAGCACTTCTGGCACTTGCCAATTCATTGGCACTTCTCTTGTTTCTTGGTCATCTAGGAAGCGATGCAGGTTGCATGACCCACCACGAGGCCGAGTATGTTGTCGCAGCCTGCTGTCCGATTCTTTGTGCAGTGCTCTGGATGAGATCGACCTTACGGGACTATGGGTTAGAGATAGAGAGTGTGCCACTTTTACGTGACAACACTTCAGCTATTTGCATTGCTAAAAACCCATGCAACATTCGGACCAAGCACATTGATATTAGATATCACTTCCTTAGAGACCATGTGGAGAAGGGAGATATCGCGCTTCATCAGAGAGAGTGACCTTGATTAGCGATATCTTCACCAAGCCTTTGGATAGCTCAGATTTGTTGCCTTGAGGAGTGAGCTTGAGTCGTGAGCCCTTACGGCCTTTCGTGAGGGAGCTGGTTTGTATATTATGTATTATATGTTTTCTTCCACTTAGCTTTTCTTTTCTTTGTGTTTCTTTTGGGTGACTTTGGGCTTGTTTTCTTGAGTTGAGTTCACTCACTTAGACTTCGCATGCCTTCCATGAACCTCTTATCTTGTGCTTTAGGTTGCTATCATGCGTGATTAGTCGTTCTCTCTTCTCTCTAGGTTGAGTTCCCTCACGCCTTATAAGTCTAGCGGTATTGGGCCTCCTGGGTAGACAGGTGCATGTGCACTCCTTAGTTAGGATCTAGAGTCGCCTTCCCTATGTCACCATGGGAAGATAAGAGCGAGTCTAAGCCATAGTGAGTCTCTTATATCTTTTCTATGCTCAATAGCCATCCAGTTTTGCGCTTCTCGGCTTCTTCTCCTTATTCTGCTTTTTCTCGTTGTTATTGAGTTCATTCGGTTTTCTTTATGCCTAATCTTGATAATAACTCAACTTTAACCAGATTTGAGCTTAAAATTGATTCATTTGTTGAGGGGGAGTTTGGGAATCTGTTCATGCATTGCATTTAGACTGCATTTTCTGTTTTATGAGGTTTGTCTATTATGCAATTGATTTCTTCTTCATGCTATACACCATACTACATCATTTGAAGAAAATCACTAGCTTAGGTATGTCCAAGTTCATTTAACTTGCTAAGCTTAAAAATGAAATAAGCCTTAAATGAAAAACTTGATGAAACTTGTTGCTTTTACTTGCTAGGTTTCTTCTCTAGAGGTTTGTGCCATAATTTGAGAAATTTAGGAGTTCTCTAGAGTCCCTATAGCAACTTGGGTGAAACTAGTTTGATCCATGCTAGAGTCCTTCAATTGCTCATGAATCATTGTGCAAAAAAAATGAAAATTAAACAAAATTGACTCATCTTGTGCACATATGACTCAACACCTTGCATTCACAAGACCGCTTCCCATTGCACTTGGGATGAACTTGGAATACATCGTGTTTGACCTAGACCATCCTCTTAAGAGTTCATCTTGAGATGGTCGCATACGGCTTGAGTCAATTGGTTGTCAAAAGAAAATGCAAATAAATTAAAAACAAAGACATATGTGGGTAAAGAATGCAAATAATGTCAAACATTTGCACCCCGCTATGTCTTGTATGATGATAAATCAAAATTTGCATTAAGTGATAAATGAGAAAGAAGGACCTTGTATGCTCTTCTAGATTCCCCAAAGTGTTGAGTAGGTTGAAGTCTAGGTTTTCCTTTTGATCCTTAGAGTGGCTATTCTTCTATTTTTGAAACTAAAGCTAAGTGTTGCACTTGTCTAATCTTGCTAAAAATGAAATATTCAAAACTAAGCTCGTATTTGCACTTGGACATGTCTTAGTTTAGTCATCTTCTGAAATTGACAAGCTTGGTGTAATATCCTTCCATTTTGATCAATTGGATAATCTTCAAAGCTCTTTCGATTGCATTTCATGCATACATAAAAAAATTGATGCCTATATTGCCAAAAGGGGAGAAAACGTAGAAAAGGCATCACTAAAATGATAAAATGTGAATGCTTATTTGGTTATTATGATCTTTGTAAAACTATGCTACTACTTACATTTGGATCATAATCTCATAATCACATTTGACATGTTTAGTTGGATTTTAGAGTTTTTGTTGAAAACTTGCTCTTTCTTAAATTTAACTCTAAAATCTGAATTCCTCTTCGTCAACTTGGTCATGGTTCTAATTTCTATCTTTGGACCAAGTTTGACTTTACAACTAAAAATTGCTTTCTTCTTCATTTTCTTCAAACTCAAATTTATGCCTTTTGTGTGGTTTGTCAATATACTCATCAAGGGGGAGATTGAAGGACCATGTGGAGGTCCATCCATGTTTGTGATGAGTATTTGACTTTATTTGAGCAACGTGTGCTCAAGTTTGAGTTTGATTTGGATTGATTATCAAAATGAAGCAATTTGAGTTGTCTCTGCCAGGAGTGGCAATACCGGTCGTATGGACGCGGTAGTGATGAGTTGGATGGTTTATTGCACATCTTTGTGGGCATTGCTATGTGAGGAGTTTCCTTGTCTTTGATGGTTGAAGGGCGACGGTGCTAGGTCATGGTGAGGCGAAGGATGACCGGGACTAGGCGAGTAGCGTCGGAGGTCCAGACGGTTGGGAGATCGCCGGAAGATGATCGGAGACGGAGTCCGGGCAAGTCAAGAAGACAAGGAAAGGAGTTGATGCTAGCTAGATGCTGCGTGGATCAATGAGGGCCGTCGGATTGAGGTCTAGTTGATAGGTTAGCGGGTCTAGGTAGTATGCTTTGAAAACCGTGCAAGAAAACCCGGTATGTGTGTGGGTTTTGGGTTAGCCCTTGCATGGCTGTGTGTGTGGGTTAATTCTAGCCCTTAGATGAGTGCTCTAGGGTTTAGGGACTCATCCAAGGGTGGTAGGTGGCCCAAGAGTAGTATAAATAGGGGTGGAGGGTAGCCTCCTTCCCTTGAAGGTGTTGAGGTTTTGATGCTCATTTGAGCTTTGCCCACATGAATGTGAGGCTTTGTAACCTCCTTTCAGAAATGAAAGTTTTATCCATCCACCTCTGAATTTATTTTATGATTTACATTATGTCTTTACTTTACGTAATTTAAATTCAGCATTTACTTTCCCGCAATTACATTCCCGCAATTTACTTTCAAGTAAATTGGATTTGCCTCCCCTCCTTCTAAATTCTGCTGATCTTGGATGTTTTGAGTGTGTTCATATGGTTTTACATCTCTTTTGCACTCTTGGATTGAGGAGAGAACATCTTTTCTTTCAAGTTCCAACTTTGTTCAGAACTTGTTCTTCGCGCAGTAGTCAGTGTTTGATTTTTGTAAAAATATAGAAATATCATTTTTGAGTTATTCTTATTGTAGGCGGTGCGGGACTCTGATAGACACCTGCAGACAAAGTTTGGAGTTCACTTGTTGCACCGTTTGGGCGCCATGAGGTGAAAACCGAGCCCCAAACTTTCTGCTCGAAGTTCTTGAGCATACTGTGTTCTTAGATTTTTCCTGTTTTTTCAGTAATGCTTTTTGAGGAGAAATTTGGTGGAGTTCTTCACTACTCTGATTCTCATAGGGAGAAAAATTCTCAGAATTTTGTGAGCTGCAGAAACCCACCAACCTCCTATGCAAATTGAGGATAAGTTCTGGAAATTCTACTTTTGCTTTTCTGAAAGTGACTTTTGTGATTTGAATTGATGTCCTTTCTAAAGCAAGAGTTTAAATTGATTCCTCTTTATCTTTGACACTAGACAACCAGGATTGTGACTCAAAAATCCCCACATATTTTATGGTACTTATCCATGCAAGCTTGGGGTACACATAGTTGTCTAGTTTTTCGGGTTTTTCACAATTTCCTTTGAGCGATCTTGTCGAGGTTTTTGTTGGAGTATTTTGGGGGAATTTTTATTTGCGACCATTCACCCCCCCTCTGTTCGCCATCTCGGTCCTTCAGAGTCCTTTCTCCTTCATTGCCGATGCCACCAGCCACGGCGGCCGAAGCACAGCCAGAAACGTCCGACCCAACTAACCTGTTGGGTTTCACTCTGGCCGATCTTGACGATCCTGAGATCATGGCCACCGACGACTACGACGCAGAGATCAAGAAGATTCTTGAAGTCTCGAAGGAAGCGTCGACTGCTGTCACCTCTGCTCCTGGAATGCAAGAACGGCTCAACAAACTCTTCGATTTGGTGATAAAGCCACAATCGGAGATTTTGGCAAACAACCAGCGGATCAGAGATGCCATGGCCACAGTAGAAGCCGATCTGCCTCCAGAATCCATGGATGCTCTCCTCAATGTCTGCCACTTGGACGAGAGGAGGTCTGAAGTAGAGGCAGCTCAGGCAAGGATAGCGCAGCGTGAGGCTCAAGAAGCCGATCAGAAAATTCTGGATGAGCTCGTCGCTGACGCCAAGGCCAAGAAGCAGAAGTTTGATGCTGACATAGAGCTGATAAAAACTACGAAGAACTCCATCGGCCAGCTCGAATCGACCAAGAAGTTTCTCATGGAAGAGTTGGCCAAGACAGAGAAGCTAATCATAGAAGGCCAACAAACTCTTGAGAAGACTTCGTCGACCATCAAGGACCAAAAGCTAGGCATCGCAATGGCCATGGTCGGCGTGAAAAAGCAAATGGCCAAGGTGGTGCCAGTGCCAGGGAGCGCAAAAGAAGACGATCGCATCATTAACGAAGTTCAATGGGTGATTGCCAAAGCAGCCGGTGCCTTATCGGCTTTGGCGCATCTCTTCCAGGCTCCGGCATCCAATATTAGCTTTTACTAGATGTAAAACTTCGTTGGTTGTCTTGGAAATACTTGTCCTGATTTTGTAACTCTTTACTGTTTATAATCGGCTGTTTAACCGATTTATGTTTATCTTTGTTTTATTTCTCCTGGCCGATTAACAGTATCGTGTTAACTTGGTATTCAACACAATTCCAGTCGGCTAGGCTCCAATCGAAACGCTAGGATAGTATCTCTTTAAGTATTTCCTGTTAATTGCTTTGGGCAAAACATGCCCTTCTAATGTCTCTAGCATGTACGAATTTCCACCGACTAGCCGATTAACCTTGTACGGTCCTTCCCATGTAGGTGACCATTTTCCGAATCGGTTATCTTTCGAACCAACAGGCAGTATCATTTTCCAAACTAAATCAGCTTGATCAAAAGACTTAGGTACGACCTTTTTATTGTATGCTTTTGCAACTCTGACTTTATTCTTTTTAAGACGATCAAGCGTAGACAAACGCAACTCTGCTAATTCATCCAAGTTATTGATCATCAATTTGTTATATTCCTGAGCCGACAAACCATTTTGCCTAGCTACTCGTGTAGACTCAATGTTAATTTCCACGGGTAAAACGGCCTCTTGTCCATATATAACTGATATGGTGAAAGCTTCGTTGCTCCGTGATAAGCCAGCTGATACGCCCAAAGTGACTCCGATAGGGTTGAATGCCAATTCCTTGGTCTTTCATCGATTTTCCTTTTGATCCACTTGATTAACGTTTTGTTAGACGACTCGGCTTGTCCATTAGCCTGAGCGTAGTACGGGGATGAATTCAACAATTTGATCCCTAGACTTTTTGCGTAACTCTAAAATTCATTAGACATAAACACCGTACCTTGATCGGTCGTGATTGTTTGTGGTATTCCAAACCGATGGACAATATGTTCATTAACAAAACTGATTGCTTCAACACTAGTTACCTTCTTAAGTGGTATAGCTTCAACCCATTTAGAGAAATAATCAGTTGCGGCCAAAATAAACTTGTGGCCCTTACTCGAAGCAGGAAATATTTGCCCGATTACATCTATCCCCCAGCCTCTGAATGGCCATGGCTTGATAATCGGGTGCAAAGCTGATGCCGATGCTAGTTGTATGTTGCCAAACTTTTGACAAGTCTGACATCCTTAATAATATTTGAAACAATCCTCTAGCATTGTCGGCCAAAAATATCCTGTCCGTCTAAGCATTCATTTCATCTTATAAGCTGATTGATGAGATCCGCAAATACCTTCATGTACTTCGCCCATTGCCACCTGTGCTTCTTCGGTTCCAAGACATCTTAACAGCATCCCTTCCATCGTCCGATAATACAACGTGTCGTCCATAACTACGTACTTTAAAGCTTGCTGCCTAATCTTACGTTCTGTCGGCTTAGATGGGTCGATCAGGTAATTCTTTATTTGCGTTCTCCAATCAACAACATCCATGCACATGACAGCTTTGTCTACTAGTTCAGTCACCTAATATCGGCCAAAGTCTTTGTACCCTGACGCCTGTTGAGCTAGCGCGTTCGATCTATCGTTCGATTCTCGAGGGATATGACCGATAGAAAATGATGTAAACGAGCCGATAATCTCGAAGCACTGTTCTAAATATTTGAGTAATATTTCGTCTCGGCATTGATATTCTCCTTTTATTTGCTGTATAATCAACATCGAATCCCCGTATGCCTCAACAGCACTTACTCTGATATTTTCTAACAATTGTAAGCCTTTGAGCAATGCTTCATATTCTGCCTGGTTATTTGAGCATCGGCTATTTAGCCGAAATGCAAATTTAAAATTATATCCTTTAGGTGATATGAGTACAATACCGATTCCATCACCTTCTCTGCACACCGATCCGTCAAAAAACAATTGCCAAGGGGCGACAGACACCAAATCGGCAGCAGTATCATGCCCTGTTATAAAATCGGCCAGAACTTGTCCTTTAACTGCTTTAGCCGATTTATAAATTAGGTTGAACTCTATTAAAGCATAAGCCCATTTGCCAAGTGACCTTGTAGAATTGGAGCTGATAACATATATTTTATAACATCGGTTTTACAGACCACCTTACAAGCCGATGCTAAAATATAATGTCTTAGCTTTGTACATGAGAAATATAAAGACAAACACAATTTCTCAACGAAAGGGTACCTGACTTCAGCATCAAGTAAGCGTCGGCTTAAATAAAAGATAACCCTTTCCTTACCATCGACTTCTTGTGCTAAAACAGCTCCAATAGTTTCCTCTTCAGCCGATACATATAACCTGAAAGGAATCCCTTTTCGTGGTGCAGCCAAAACCGGAGGATTAGCAAAATATTCTTTGACGTCATCAAAAGTCTTTTTCTGATCAATTCCCCACACGAATTCTTGATTCTCTTTTAATTTCAACAGTGGGGTAAAAGCACGAATCCGACCGGACAGGTTTGAGATAAACCTTCAAAAATATTTAATCTTGCCGATCAACTTTTGTAATTCGTTTTTACATGTCGGCGGCATTGTCTCAACTATGGCTTTCACCCTTGCTTGATTGACTTCAATACCTATTTCATGTACCATAAAGCCCAAAAATTGCCCGGCCGACACATCGAACGCACATTTGAAAGGATTCATCTTCAAACCATGAGATCTTATGTTCTGAAAAACCTTTTCTAAATCGGCAAAATGTTGTAAGTCATATGTATATTTTACTACGACATCATAAATGTATATTTTGACAATATGACCAATTAAGTCATGAAAAATTAGGTTCATGGCTCGCTGGTAAGTCGCCCCAGCATTCTTCAAACCAAAAGTCATAACTGTCTATTCGAATAAACCTATCGCACCAGGACACCTGAAGGCTGTCTTTGGTATATCGGCTTCTGCCATGAATATCTGATTATATCTGGCATTTCTGTCTAGAAAACTTATCATTTTATTTCCTGATGCAGCATCGATAAGCATATCGGCTATTGGCATCGGGTATTCATCTTTTGGCTTGGCTTTATTTAAATCTCTAAAGTCGACACATACCCGAAGTTTTTCGTTTTTCTTCATGACTGGAACGATGATGGAAACCCATTTCGCATATCGGCAAGGCCTAATGAATTTTGCCTCCAACAGTCGTTCTATCTCCTCCTTTATAATATTATATAGGGCCGGATTAAAACGTCTAGGGTACTGTTTAAATGGCCGATATCCTGGTTTAATAGGTAACCGATGTTCTACCAACTGTCGGCTTTAACCAGGCATCTCATGGTACTCCCAAGCAAAACAATCCTTATAATTTCTAAGGATTTTGATCAACCTTTCTTTGTATTTTACATCTAATTTTGCACTAATAAAAGTTGGTCTTTTCCTATCACCACTACCTATATCGACTTCTTCAAGCAGATCAGTGGATGTGAAGTCTTGACCCAACTTTTCAATCTCTTGAAAATCTTCTATAGCCTCATAGCTATCTGTTATTTGCCGATAGCTCTGCATTTTATCTTGTAACTCCTTCATTGTTTTTCTTGTCTCCATCGGCGTAATACTTCATCTGTCCGATCAAACGTGCCTGGCTTGACACTGATCGGCATAAGTCCTGTCTTACTCACGCAAATGAAGTCACAGTCATCCAGCATTTTTCCTGATATACACTCAGCTTCTTCGTGTTGCCAATTCACATCAGAACTGGCTATGGCGATATGAGCCGATGTGTCGGCTATGATAACTTCAACTTCCCCTCCATTCCATTCAACAAGTGCTTGATGCATAGTCGACGGAATGCAGTAGTTGGTGTGAATCCAATGTCGACCAAGCAGGCCACTGTAATTTCCCTTGGCATCAATGACAAAGAATGCAGTCGGCAAAGTCTTACTGCCAACGGTCAATTCTGTAACTATAACGCCTTTGGCCTCTGTGGGATCGCCTGTGAAGTCATTTAAAACCATATTAGTTTTAATCAAGTCTTCATCGGACTTACCCAATTTCTTGCAAGTGGTGTACGGCATTAGATTTACTGTAGCTCCACCATCCACCAGCATCCTTGATATCGGCTTGCCATTTATATACCCTTTCAGATACAATGGTTTTAGATGCCGATGATCATCTCTCGGTTTCTCGAAGATTGCATTTTGGACACCTGAACACGACTGAGCAAAAGTTTCTTTAGCCGATTCGGTTTTGATTTTGAATTCGGCCGGCAATGTGAACACCATATTGATATCCGTCGGAGGTGTATCATCCCTAATCATAGGAGAATCCAGGTCATCTGCTGACTCAAAATCTTCCTCAACCTGTTCCTTTCTCCTCCATTCCTTCTTGATAACCTTGATCGGACGAAGCTCTTTAAAAGTCTCATCCCTCTATTTTTCTACATCGGCTTCTCTAATCTCTTGAGTCCTTAGTCTCTGAAGTCGTCTGTGCTGTGATAGGCTAAGGCCAGGTGGGCACCACCTAGGTTTGGGTTCTACTGGCTTACATATTTGGCTAGCCAAACCTTCCCGATCTGAACTAGGCTTTTGTGTTACAACCTAGTCCGGTGCCTGATTCAGTTCAGATATTCTTTCGCGAACAGGTCTTCTGTAAATTTTGTCATGACCTCAAATCGGCCCAGACAGCCTATCTCTAGCCGATCGTTTAGGCCAATCGTCTTGGGAATAATGCTCCATTGGGCATGTATACGGAGATGGCCATGCTACTCCCCTTTCCCAACAAAATTGCCAAAAAGGACATCTTCTATGCGCTCTCTCCATGTTCTTAGTGTGATACAAATTATCCGACCGACGAGTAGGATATCGCGGTCGATTATTCATTCTTTCATACTTCTCCATTAACTGAGAAAACGTCGGCCCCGGCTTTTTTGTTGGCTGTCTTGGGGGTGACTTTTTGGCTTTATACCATTTACCCACCTGAGGATTTCCTTTGGATTTAATGGTCCTGGAGTTCTTTCCTTCATGATCGGCTTCTATTTGTAACGATCCGATCGTAATCTTCAATGTCTGACCACCACTTGAGGTTGACTGAATATCAACTTGCCGATCCCTTTTTGGTTCATCATGTATCGGCTGTTTCCCTTTGCTTGAACATTGAACCATGTTAATAGGGAATGGATCAGCATCAACTTGCATGGTTGGCTCATCAGCGAATTTTAACCGACCATCCTCAATAGCCGACTGGATCTGTTGACAGAAAATGTTGCAATCGTTAGTGTTGTGAGAAAACGAATGATGCCATTTGCAATACCTGCGTTTCTTGATCTCGTCAGCCGATGGTATGACATGTCCTTCGAGCAACCGTATTATTTTTTCTTGCAACAACAAATCGAAAATATGATCACACATGGAGACATCAAAGGCATACTTAACTTCCGACTTATTCCTAGTTGGCTTGAGCCAAGAACAGACTAAGGATTTTTTAGACCCTTTTATCCATTCGGCTATGTTTATTTCTGCTTCATCGTCTTCTGAAGAATCGCTCGGACAATAGTCGACCATATTAACTTTGGCTTTATCCTTTTCTTTATTATTACCATTTTTAAATCTATCTTTAAACACTTTATTATCTGGGAATCGGCTTTTTTGAGCCAACACGCGATGAAGCAGATGACTAAGATCGATGAACTCCTGTCCTCCAAACTTCTCTCTCAGTGGTGGAACTAACCCTTGAAAAGCCAAATCGGCGAGTTGGTTATCAGGTAATGTGACACTAAAGCATCGATTTCTTATTTCTCTAAATCTTTTAATATAATCAGTTACTGGTTCTCCAAATTTCTGGTGAACAGAGCTTAAATCGGAGATCATGAGCTCTAAACTGCCTGAGAAAAAATATTTGTGAAATCGGCTTTCCAAATCGTTCCATAGATGAACCGAATTTGGAGGCAGACAAGTGAACTAAGTAAAAGCTGCTCCTGATAATGACAATGGGAACAATCTTATTTTCAGTCCATCGGACTGAGCTGCTTCGCCGCATTGCACGATAAAGCATCCAATATGCTCCAGGGTAGTAATCGAGTCGTCACCAAAGAATTTTGCAAAATCTGGGACTTTAAAATTGTAAGGATAGGGCATGCGATCTATGTAATCAGGATATGGCTTTCTATAGCCAATAACCTTTGCTTTCGGCTATATGCCGAATTGATCTCTTAAGACGACAGAGATTTGATCGGCCCAACTCGCATTGTCGGCCACTGGAATAGTAGGCCCTTGACAATGCTGGTCATAGTTGACATTCTGCCCCCCGAGTGCAAACTCGGGTTGCCAATTAGGCTGAGCCGATGGCAAACGGGTGTACTGATCATACCTATTATGTCTACCTTGGGATTCTGGTACTGAAACAAAAGGTTCTGAATAGGTCACTACCCTATGCGGACCTGGATTTCTAGGCAGGGTAGACTCATGTGGGTATCTCTCAGACCCAATCGGCTGTGAAACCGATTGTGAAAAAGCATAGAACGGGGCCGACGGTGGCAGGTTTGTTGATGCATCTAATTTGGCAGCGTCGGTGTAAGCCTGGTGATGGTTCACCCCACTTGACCGAGGGTCTCTAGGCAATATGATGGTGGGTAGAGTAGGCATCATGGTAGGGGGTGAGGTCATAGCCGATGGTTTAAGATCGGCTAGTGTGCTCTGCGTGTTTGGCGCTACTGAAAAAATAGGGTAATTTGGCAGAGCTTGTAATGTGTCAAGCAGACTACAGGACGAGGCCAATTCCTGGGCGATAGTTTTAACACTATTTGCTATCATCGACTTAAGCATGGTGACAAGAGCCGATGATTGGTTTATTAGAGCATAGTGTATAGACAGATTAATCATAGACGATAATTTGGCTTGAGCAGGTAGATATCGGCTTACCGGTTCTATGACACTTGCATCCCCTAGGGCATTGACCGTCGGCAGGGCGGTTTTTTGAGTGACGCCACGTCTAGTCTTTTGATAACAGTATAGCATCATCTCTTCTAGCGCAGTTTTCCGATCTTCGATTTCTTTACGTTGTTCTGGTGTCAAATAGTCCATTGTTGGGACGATTATAGCTTCTGCGTTGAGATCGGACGGCGGAATCGACTTTCCTGATGAAGACATTGTATTGTCCCACCAGGCGTGCCAAGAGTGTGTTGACGTCAAAAACTTGAAGTAGGGTTTCTAACAACAGCACACCAGACGAACACCTGGTTCAGAGCGTGCCAGTCGGTTTGACCTGTAATCAACAAGGTAAAAATATGAAATTCACTCAAAGCCGATCGTCAAGATCAATCGGCTTAGACTCAATCAGCTTGAAGCCGATTAAATCGGAATAAAAGGGTAAGTCTAACTAGCCGATTAAGGCTAATCAGAGGATAAAGGCAGATCGATTCTAAAGAAGGCGATGCGCAACAAGATCAGAATAAATCAAACCTGAGGCGTAATTTGAATCGGCGATGCGCAACTTTATTGATCGAAATCGAATTACAAATGCTAAATTACAAGAACTACTCATAGTCAACAGGAAAAAATAATGTAGATTGGTGTTTGATTGTGTTGGATCCCTTCGCAGCTTGCTTTGGCCCTTATTTTATACCCGTCGGCCGATCGTGTCCTATTACAACACGTTACAAAACCTGATCCGTGTCGGCCTTATTTCGGATAGCTTTTCCTCAAAGATCTTGCCGTTGCCAAATATCTTCAAATCTTTTCCAAATCGTCTGTTAGTTACCGTATGTTGACTTTCTTGCCGATTTTGACTAGACTTACCAAATTCTGGTGCAAACAGACGTGTTCCCTGAAGAGTTACGTGGTATGACTCCTGATAGAGAGGTAGAGTTCACAATTGATATTAAATCTGGGACAACACCCATATACAAAGGAGCCTATTGCTATGTCACCCTTTTGAAGCCTTATATGGTAGAAGGTGTCGAACTCCAGTTTGTTGGATAGAAACTAGAAAGAAAAAGCTTCTAGCCCCTGACCTAATTCAAGAAACTGAAGAGAAAATTTGGATAATTAAAGAAAGGCTGAAAGCAGGTCAAAGTAGACAAAAGAGCTATGCAGATCAAAGGCGTTGAGATATAAGTCTTGAACTGGTGATTCCGTATATCTGAAGGTATCACCAATGAAAGGGATAAGACGTTTTAGGATACATGGAAAATTAAGCCCTCATTATATTGGACCTTTACGGATCCTAAAAAAAAGGGGAGTAGTGGCATAACATCTAGACTTACCAGCACACCTTCAAGGTGTCCATAATGTCTTCTATGTCTCCCAACTAAGAAGGAGTCTAAAGAGAGCCGACAAACATATTTACAGAATACCAGCTCCCGCTACAAGAGAATTTAACATATGAGGAACGTCCCAGTCGAATTCTTGACACGGACGAGAATAAATTAAGAAATAAAACAATCAAGTACTGCAAAGTGCAATGGGAAAACCACCCAATACGAGAAGCCACATGGGAAAACGAGGATGACCTAAAGATCAAATACCCATATCTATTCGAGGTATAATGCAAGAAATTTCGAGGATGAAATTTTCTTTAAGGAGGGAAGGCTGTAAAAACCTACCCAAAATCCTATTTCTAAAGACCCAGTTCATCTATTCTAAATCCTCCCTCAGTAGCATCAGATTAAAGCCAAAATTCTGTACACAAAAAGACATCATCCGAAAGATTTCATATCTATACGCATTTTATTCTCTTGATCAATCAAAGACCATAATAGATATAGGTATATGTGAGTGCATATATATATATATATATATATATTGCTCGTGCTCTTTGAATCAAATCAAATGCACATCACTTCTAATCAGACTAATCATCTTATCATAAATAGCGAATCAACCCAACAATCAAAATATAACCTCATACATATATATACCCATTTAAATCATCTGAATGATTAGACAAATTTAAATTACATCCATGAACATCAAGTTTCATCTCAAATCACAGTTCAGATTACATTCATCAATTCCAAATTACATTCTTTGGCACCAATTTTGCATTGCTAAGTACATATCTCAGTGCAACCAATCAAAACTCAATCAGCTACACTAAATTACAGTATAGGATTTACATGCGAGAAATTCAAACAACCATTTCTAGTCTCTTTTGATTTTAGGGCATTGTAGTCGGTTCCTTGAACTGACATTCTCTCAGACAGCCTGAGCCCTTCTCTTCTCTCACTGCCCATTTCACCAGACAGCTGCCAGCCAACCTTCTTTTGCCAATTCCTCTCAACCAAGTGGCAGCATTGTTGCTTTGCTTGCCCTCGACCTGTGTCTCAGCCCATAGAATTGTAACTCTAGTTTTACCCTGCAAAAACCAAGTATAAAAGGCAGCCTTCCTGTTAAATAAACTTTACTACCCCACCCAACTCCTTTGCTGCCATCTACCATCCCCATTTACTCACCTGGTGCCAGTAGAAGGAGGATAGCCGCCAGCAACAAAAGGAGACAGCCAGCTGCCTTTCCTCCTCTCCTTTTCCACATTGACACCTCATTCTTCATTTCCTATAGATCAGGTGCAATGCATTAGACTACCTTTTTGGTCAGCTTGATCTTGTAGCTATAAATGCAATCTTCTTGTACTAGTCTAAAACACATATGTATAACACTTAGTCAAACAGAGGTAAAGTCCAATCAACTTATACATTTATTCATCCCTCCCTGCCATGTTTATAAATATTCGGCCATCAATGTAACAACACAAACTAAAATCAGAATATCAGTATTTCTAACTCCACTCTTCTTAGAATGTGATCGATTTTTAGCTAGGTGTTCACACCTAGGAACCAGATCCCCTCACACTAAATCACTTTGCATGTAAATAAAGCACACCCAACATTCTTTAATAAGCTATCTGTTTGTATATGAACATATAAAGCAGTAGTATCACATTATCCTTTATACTAAGGTTTCAAACTTTATCGTCAAGGTAGTTGTAGGATCTGATAATCTTAAGGGCAAAACTTAGCTAAAGAATCATGGTTGTTTTCCAATATCAATCATTATGCAGATTGATCCATCATGTTTATAAAGCTGATCAACCTTATCAAAACCATACAGTGGATTAAGATTGTTATGCCACGCATTAACAACATAACTTAATAAAAAAAGTAGATCCGAGGCCATGATGCCAACAATTTATAGCACCTGCAACTCATGCTTTGATTTCTAATAAAATTTTAGGATCTAATAACAAGTTGGTAAATAAATTAATCTGGAAACTATTCGAACGAATTCACACAAGTCAGGTAAACTCAAATTAGCACTTCACAATCTGAATATTCATTATGGAAATTTTCCATCTCATGAAATGGATTAAGATGTGCATGCAGTTTTAAGGGATGCAGAACCAAATAAATTATTTGCATGTGTAATGCTTCGAGATATTAACTCTATGAGATCACTAAAACTTTACTCTGGATAGAAGCACAATAACACAAGCACATAACTACCACAGTTTAATTAAGCACTAGAAAACCAAAGTTGGCCAAGGTCATTTAAAGCCTTGACAAAATTTTAGATCCATATACTCATACCTATGATAAATGAGCTAATACATTAACAGAGGAAGTATCTTTTGCACAGTAAAAAAAATCAACCATGCCAATATGCATATATTTATAAAACTCTATAATCTACAGACTTTAGTATACTTCAGTAAGCATATTAGGGAAGAGTCAAGCACTGAATTAAGCAAGCTCTTAGGACCACAATTCCAACGGCACAATCATTAACATAAGTGCTAAAATACTTTGAAGTTATATCAACTATTCAAGACTCTGTATAATTATATGCTATCACACTTCAATTCCTAAACAGACCTTGCTTATACATAAATTCATTTGGGAAATCTGAAAAGCATGGTGGATTGAATCATAATGATACCTTGATAATAAGAGAATGATACTCAATCAACAGATTAACCATTGCAGAAAGCAATTTGGAATCTTTTCTATGTCTCAATGAACAAACAGTGAATACATACACTACTCCCTGAATCTAATCTTAAAAAATATTAACATATACGTCCTCAATCTAATGTTAAAACATCAAGATCAATCATTGGAACCTTGCAATCCTGAACATGCCAGTAGTAATTCTAGTGAATGTAATCAATAAGCTTCCAAGTACACATAATGCTACCCACTAGCTCAACATGATTAGTACAAAGCTAGCATTACTGTAAAATAAAAATATTGATCAATGGGCATAAGGTAAAATCAGTAATGAACATTCCTAAAAATTATAACACACATTCAGCTCAGATCACAAACTAATATATAAACACAATTATACTCATGCACGCAGCAACACATAAGAGCTAGCATCACTCTAGTCGATTCTAGGGGAGGGAGCAAGGTGTACTTAGCTTGTAGGAGGAGGGGGAGGTTGCGCTCTTGATTGAACCGTAGTCGGGGTGAGTGTGGCCGGCCATGGCCGTGAGGTGGTGGATGGTGTGGGTGGTCACAGTGCCCTCGTGCGCATGACCTCTTGGGCCCGAGTCCACCCCACCGGTGTCGGGAAGCACTAGATCCGGTGGGATCTAGCATGAATCTGTTGGATCCGTCGTGTGGGTAGCAACGGAGGGAGTGGAGACGGAGCCAGTGACGGCATGGAGAAGAGGGGCAAAGAGGGAAGATTTGCGGCTGCGCAAGAAGGGAGGCGCGAGCAGGTGCGAGGCCATCGGTGGTGTGGCCCTTGGGTAGAATATGGTGACCGGTGGCGACACCTGCGACGAGAGAGGGAGCTCGGGGGCACGAGAGTGAGGGAGGCAATGCTCGGGGCCATGGGGCCGAGGGCTAGACGGAAAGGGGGAGGAGGAGCCAAGAAGGCGGCGCTCGGGTGTGCCCGCGTGTGGAGGAAGAGAGGCGACGGCGCACGTGGGAGAAGTGAGGCGGCGGCGACGCGCAGGAGGAAGAGCAGCGTTCGGAGGTGCAAGAGCGAGGCGACGGTGATGAAGAAAGGAGAGGGGCTAGCTCGAGAGAGGAGGAGGTAAGGGTTGGGTGCGACGGCTGTTTGGATAAGAGAGAGAGAATTAGAGGTGGCCAAACGGGCCGCCCGGCACGGCACGGCCCGTTTAAAAATGGGCACGGCCCGTTTAGGCACGGCACGTTTAGGCTCGGCTTGTAAACGGTCGTGCCGTGCCGGCCCACGGGACGGGGTGGCGGCCCAGGAATGGCCCGTTAGCCTCTCGGGCGCGTGCCGTGCCACTCGGTCCTTCAGCGGGCCAAACGGGCGGGTCGGCCAGAGTCTGCTTAGCGTCGAAAAATTTGAAAAAATCAAAAAAATATGAAAAAATTAGAAAAATAGATAAAGTATGGTAAAAAAATGTCAGGCCGTGCCGTGCCACACCTCTGGCCCAAGCACGGCACGCTTTCGGTTGGCCGTCAAGACGCCCGCTTAGCTTTGGGTCGTCTTGGCCTGATCGCGTCTTTGGTCCATTTGGCCCGGCCCGTTTGGCCACCTCTAGAGAGAATAGAGGTAGGGTTAGGTTAAGGAGTCGGCTGGGTTTTGGGCCGAGTTTTGGGTTGGCCCAGCAAAAAAATGTTTTTAAAAGAAGATTAGATAAATAAATGAAGAAATATATAGATAAATGAATAAAAGGAAATAAAACAAATAAAATAACAAATGTTTTTACCTGAGCCAATATATCAGAATAAGAAAATAGATCAAGAAAAAAATAGTAGAAAGAAAATCCAAAACTTATTTCTTGTTTTTCTCTTTTCTTTTCTCTAAATTAATCTATAATACAACTTTCACAGAAACATATATAAATAAACAAATAAAACATCACAAATTCCAAATGCAAGTACATAAATATTTATTTCCTAATCACTCACTAGAAAAAGTTACGTTGGAAATTAAACCCAATCTAAGAAAAATATGAATATTAATACTTCGGTGCTCTTATAGGAAATCTCTCCGATAACAACAAAGGGCAACTAGAACCACTCCCTGCTGTGAACAACTCTATGATCACACATCCAGGCAAGTCGCCCTTCGACCATATCTTCTGAACTGATTTTGTGGCTTGGGTTGTTTTGAAACTCTTGCATTCATCCCAACAGTTTAATTTCTAAAAGAAATTAAAACATGTCAGATGGATCAGCTAGATCCAGTAGTAAAACCATGACCCTGGTGGGGTTGTGGAGATATTTGGTGGGTAGAGGAGTTCAGGGTATGAACAACCCCTGTTGGGTTGTTGTGGAAGTCAAGACTCCTCTACACAGGATATCATTTAAGGACAAACCAAACTGGTGCTTACATCAAAATCAACGCAAATCGTGCTGACCATAGACCCGGTATGGGACGGGCTGAACTAAGTAACCAGCAAGTAGCTGACTCTGCCAAGGTGAGAAAGGTGACTGTGCTAGGTGAGGGCAGTCACCCTAGGGCGAGATGTCGGGGAGGATTCTCGACCGCATGCCTTTGGTGAGATGAGGCGGTATGGCGGAGGTCATAGTACGGTTGGCCAAACGTTCTGTTTCCTTGGTTTATCAGTGTGCCTAAGGAAGCGCATTGTGACAATAAGCCAAGTGATGCTATGGGTAAAGCAGTAAACCTCTGATCAGAGTTAAATGTGATACCACTCATAACTTTCGAGTTTGGAAGTGTGTCGCATTGGTTTTCCACTAACACAGGATGTGAGACCCCATGTTGTTTTGCCATCAGTAGATTTGGAAGTTAAAACTTGACACTTTCTAACAAATGAGTAAAGGGGTACATTGGTTAAAGTACTACTTTGGAGTAGCGGATCGGTGGCTGAAAAAGTATAATTATATACCATGCATAAAGTTTTCACGGCTTGTTGAGTAGTGGAGTACTCAGCCTTGCTTTCTCTATACTTTTTCAGAACATGTTGAGTCCACCCACCCAGATGAGGTAGAAGGCGATTTTCTTGATGATATGAATTTTTATGATGATGCTGATGTTGTTGTGGAGGGCTATGAATATGAGGGGGCAAACGACCAAGACCTAGCGGAATAAATCTACCCTCAAGACGGAGGCATTTAGAATAATATTGTAATATTAGGCGGACGATGTAAAAATTATCGTAGCCAGACCTAAGACAGTACTATATGTACTTTAAGAATAATTCCTCGAGTACTATTCGGTGGAAGTTTCTATTTGTACATGTGTTGTTTTCCTTAGCCTAATCCTGACGCACTCTGCTCTGTGATGTTTCCACTGGCTCTGGCCTGGTCAGGCAAAGTGGGGTCGTCACAATTGACATCAAAGTTCCGGCCTTTTTCACATTTAGTAAATGTTGTACCAAAACCTGGCCAAATGCACAAACTTCACGCTAAGCAAGCTCGTGGGGGTTTGATGGTTGAAATGATCTTAGATGACCTCCCACATGTCATAGCAAGTTAGAACACCAAAGAAATAGCCATCAAATACTGAAGAATATGATGTACCATGAATCCTTCCTTCTCATGCCAAAAGCCCGTTTATTAAGAAGAACTTGGGAGATCTTCTTAAAGCTTGTCGAGATGATTGGAATATGATTTATAAAGGATTCATCCATCAATCATTCATCCTTGGCAAACTAAGATCAAGAGAGAAAGAAACCAAGTGAGATCGAAAAACTCAAGAAAGAAGAAAGACCAAAACTTGAGTAAGAACTGATCATAAATTTGATTTTTATTTCAGATCAAGATAAATGATTACAAAACCTCTCGAAAAGAGCGTAAAACTCCCAAGGAGCACTTACACACACAAGAACCAAAAATTTTGTGGAAATCTAATCCTTCACCTAGATCTTTAGAGGCTTACCTCCCTTCGTATCTCTCAAGCCCTTATATAGAGGAGAGGCAACTCTAAACCTAGACCTAGACACACAAGTGGATACAATCCACATTTCATATGGGCTAACCCGCTAAGCCAACACATAACAAGTTTTACATATTCACTTGCATGCTTTTTAAAGCGGCCTTCTCTGTGACGCTCTAATTTGCTCCATGAGCCCAAATTCGTGTTTATGTTCTCTTTGGCTTGATCTAAACCACTTAGGCCTACGCTGCAGTTTTTCAAACCGCCTCGATCTTTGGTAATGAGTAAATTACCAATTTTCCCCATGACCGATCTTTTCCTTCCTCTCGATGCATCGTCCATGCTCTGTTACCTTCCATTTAGCCCTAATGACTTTCTGTCAAGCCTCTCACGCATCTAGACTCCCTCAAACCGTCCTCGCTTGCAAACTGTCCAAGCAAGTTGTCACAACACATGTTTTTAACTACTTCATCATGATGGCCCTAGCTTCCTCAAGTCCTCCTTGAGCCTAGTTTTGGTCCACCTTGCCTTTGCTCGCCATGTGCAATAACAATAGCTCATTGTCTTCTCGGCTTGCACCGACTTCTCAACCTCAGTCATCTTCGGTGTTACATTGACCGTTTGGACCTCAGCTCTCCTAGCCTAGTCCCAGTCTCCTCCGCCTTACATTTACCTAGCTTTGAAGTCCTACAACCATCAAAGACAAGAAAAATATTACATAGTATTGCCCAACAAAGATATGCAATGAAACTCACTTAAGCACAATTTCCAGTTCACAGAATCTCGCTCTAGAAAATAACCACTGCCAACTAGGGCCTGGTAGTACCCGCCCGTCCGGTACTATCGCCATGTAATGGCCAGTAGTACCGCTCAGCCGATACTACTGCCCCCAAGGCCGGTAGTGCTGATTTCCCATAGACCTAAAAAATCACGCTCCTGGAATAACTACTGCCACCGTAGAACTGGTAGTACCTCAGGGTCGGTAGTACCGCCGCCCAGGGCCAATAGTGCCGCCCACCCTAACAAACACCACAAATTGCTTCAAACTCAAAATGAAATCAAAACAGACTCAAACCTGAGCACTACAGGCTCAAAAAAAAGACAATTATTCATCACAAACATTGCTAGACCACCACATAGTCTCTCAGTCCAATACTACCACGATCATATTTACAAGGAAATAATCATGCACGAAGAACAACAGCGCACCCCTCTTCAGTAGGGTGGTATAATTTCCACTAGATTTCAAATCCTAGTACTCACTTTTACGTGTGTATATATATATATATATATATATATATATATATATATATATATATGAGTATGACTTAGTAGAAACTTTATGGAGTCACTTATTTATTTTTGGCCTCCATATTTTTAGAAGTGTGTTAAAGGGACGCATGCACTTGAGCGTGTGTACGTGTAGTTTACAGGTGCGATAGTGTGCTTGCATGTGCATTGTGCTGTCTACCTCGTAATCCAGAACTAAGACGAAGAAGAACCGCCTCAAAAGAAAGCCACATCAAACTAGGTAGGCAACGATATGGTCATAGTGACAACCTAGCTCGGTCGGGTATGACACTTTATAGGCAGGTAGCCTAATCAAGCGGATTTCACAGCATATATGAAATTGGTCAAATACCACGAGTGAATATTCTAGGATTCACAAGACAGAACTAGCTTCTTGTTCTTAACAGATTGCACGATGAAAAAGAACTCCTCGCTGTTAGGGAGAACATGATGTTCGAATTAATATCATTCATGCCATTCAGTTTTGTACAATGTTACATCGAAACCCTGTTCCATATCTGACAAAATCACAGTGGTGGTTCGCGACCCTTGCAAACCATTTTCATCGGTGCTCTTCCAAACCGGGGCAAATTAACAGAGTTGATGAATCATCATCATCATCATACATATATTATGTCGCCTGGATTTGGAGCGCGCAGGGAGCTTGCCGTACATTTTTTCGCGAGAAAGTCCTTCTAGATTTTCGAAATCGCGTTCAGATCCTCCGCCCGCGTTCCCGAGCCGTCCGATCGAGATCGCTCGGCCAGGCGATGGATCCTTGCGCGCCATGGTTTCGGTCTTTCCGGACTCCTCCACGCGATTCGCTTTCCCCGCACGCTCCGCCGAGGCAAGGTTTCGCCCGTCTCCCTTGCCCCCGACTGCTCCGCCGGCTTTCCTCGCGCACTCCATTCGTCGCCCACCCTTCCGCTCCGACCTCCACCGTGATTCCGCGGCCGATCGACCCGGTCACCGCGTGGTTGCCCGTCCGATTGCCTCAATGCGGAGATCCGTTGCACCGTTCGCCACGCCGAGCCTGCCTGTCCCGCAACCGAGGCCGAGGCGGAGGGACGATGAGCTCTCACGGGTCCCCTTCTCCCACTCCGCCCCGACAGCCTCCGCTCCCTCGCCGCCGCCGACGATGACGACAAGGGGCTCGACCTTGACCTCCCGCCCCCTGCGCCCATCTATACTTGGCCGTCGCCTCGCGCCTCCGTGAGGCACTTGGGGAGGGCTCCAAGCCGGAGTTGGAGGCACCGATACCATGCTCCCTGGACGAGCTGCCCACCATCGCCAAGCTCTTGGAGCAACACGAGATACCCGAGACCTCTACGCCTTACTCACCTCAGCGCGTCCACCTCAGCCCGGCCATCGTCTCCACCAATCAACACGAGATCCTCGAGTATATTCAAATTGGCCTAGCCCAAATCGGATGTGATTTGAGACGCGTGGTTGCATTCATAGCGGAGTCATGGCGCCTCGGAAGCGATCGGCGGCGAGCCTGGCGATCACTCCGATCTCTTGGTGTCTCCCCGTGGCGGCCGCGGCGCGTCCTTCGCCCTGATCGGTGGTCTATCCTTCTCACCGCTGTTCCTACTCTTCCTTATCTTTTTTTCCAATTATGACACAAGCATTGTTGTTGGAAATTCTGTCGAATCACAGGAATGGAGTAGCAGATTGGTGACAAGTCGTAGGAGCGACCGATCGCTTGGACATCCCAATCGTGAAGGTGGGATTCAGAGGTATGATCTCATGAACTGTCACAGATTTGCTTCTTGCGTCGCATGCCTATGAGCTTTTTGATAGAATGCCTGCTTCAACTTTTACTTTCATAACTGGTTTAATACGTGTGTTTGATTAAGAGAATGGAACTACTCGTGTGCATAAATTTGATGTTCGCATATATTCGTCTCTCACCTACTGATTCCTAACCTTGAATCATGGATGATATTTTCGTGTGCATTTTATACACACTTGTGGGCTCCCCTTTTAGAATCACACAAGTGATGGTAAGATGTCTTTGTACTAGAGCTCAAACGCACTAATGATCGAGATGACACCTCTTTCTCCATAAACCAAGCGAGATCCATCGTATTACTCTACCCTACGCTTTGGTCTAGATTTACCTTGGACTCCCAAATGCATTATTCATGCCACGATAATATCGTGAACTGTGAGATTATTCACAACCAACACTTGTTTGTTTCTGTGGAATGTTACTGACGGTGGTGCCCCCAATCCGCAGGTTCATTCCATTATGGTGAGATCACCATGACAGATGTGTACTTGTTGCAGAGTAGACCACCCGAGCTCATAGATGGGCAATTGCGTTCCAATCTGAATGGGATTTCTTACATTGCTCGATCAACTCCGTTAATACTTGCGCAGCTATTTAATGTCCCAGGTGTGTACAAATTGGATTTTCCCTATCATCCAATGAACAGGATAGCAAAAGTTGATACAAATGGCACCTATAAAGGATTTATGGAGATTATATTCCAAAACAATACAACTACAGTTCAGAGCTACCACTTGGATGGCTATGCATTCTTTGTCGTTGGGTAAAGCTCACAGCACATTCTCCCCCTCCTTTATCTAGATCTGCTTTGTTTACTTGCTGTTGGCTATTTCTCAGGATGGACTATGGATTGTGGACGGAGAACAGTCGAGGTACCTACAACAAATGGGATGGTGTTGCACGCTCCACAATCCAGGTGCTGAAAATTCTTGTCTTGTTGTCTTTACATATGTCTATTTTAACTATGGCCCTTGGTTTTGTATGATATGCTGAAATCTGAGAAATTATACCACATCGGTTGTAGTATGAATGGTAGAAAGTAGAAACCTGAGAAAAACCATGGAGGATATGTTTGTTTTGAATGCTATGTCTGGTCTAGCATGGTCTAGAAATTGTGTTGAATGTTTTTGTCAATGGGGAAGTATGAACAGTGTAAGCTTCCCTGAATATCAAGTGCATATTGCTTGAACTGCAACAGGTAAATTATTTGTAATTGTGCCAATATTTGTTGGGAGATTCATGGAAATGGAAGCGAATATTATTATGTGAGACTATTAGCAAAGCTGTTTTTGTGAACCTGACTGAGAAAATTATGTCTTGTCATACTCATATCTCCTCTGTTCTGTGTTCAACGGTTTTTCATGTTCTAGCTTTTGCCTACCTAATATATTTCCTCACCGCATAAACAAAATTGATTATATGCTTTGAACTCATAGCATATCGATCAATTCATCGAATAACATAGCATTATCCGTAATCAGAATAGAAAATGTACACCTCATTCTATTCTATATAGAGCCAAAGTTATAACATACATAACAACAAAAAATATCACCTCTCATACCGTATATACACATCAGTACACCTGCGAACTATTGCTTACACTACTCAGAACCGTGCACCATGGCGCGCTACCCTACCTAGTCAGCTTCATTATTCAAGAAGCCAAGCAATTTGCCGACCAGCTGGTTATGTTCAAGAAAGTAAACGAGAGAACGGAATTAATGTTCTAGCTCGTGAGCTCGCACAACTAGCAAAACACACAACACAACACATAGTGCTGTGTGGCATGCGCAAAGCTCCGTCTTGCGTTGATCAGTACATTGTTCATGATTGTAATCCGTGCCCTGAATAACCGAGGTCTGTCTGAGAGTTGTAGCTTTTTTAAAAAGTTGTTTTTTCTTTCTGAATTGAAAAGCAACTGTAGCTTTTTTTTTTATAAGAGATCGTTTGATAAATAGCTAATTTTCCTCAGCCATAAACTACAAAAGTAGGTCCAGTTCAACTTTCAGTTTTTATTAGTTATATATAACTTTTGGTTTATATCAAAAATCGTTTAAAAGCTAAGTTGTTTGGAAAGACTTATTGACTTTTTAGAAGTTAAATCTGACTTAAAACCTTCTAAACAAGGCTTGATACTCTCCTCCTCGATCGAGAAGAAGAGAAACTTTTGCGGAGCGGATGGAGTAGTAATGGCGGATAGATACCATGCGCATCGATCACACCCGTCAAATCTATCGCCCTCGTGATCCTGTGGCCACTATAATCCGGTCCTGGTAGGTTTTGTGAATCGAAAGGTCGTGCCGGGCTTTGTGTTTCTGGGCGAAAATGAAACTGAAGGCAAAGAGAAACAAAAGCAGGAGGGCTTTACGCACGCGCGCATGATACGCGTATGCACCACTTACCTCCTGCGAGTGGTGCCGCCCGGTCCTCCTCTTGCACATGCACGCCTGTCATCGTGTCGATCCAAACGTCGTGCGTGCATGCTAGCTATGCCGTACTCCAGCTTTCGAAAAGGAACAAATTACAAAGCTTCCATCCTACTAATTCTTAAAGCAATATCAGCAGCAAACTACCACTGCGCGCTGCTCCTTACTTGGCACATCACAGGCGAGAAAAAAAGAAAAGAAAAAACGGAGGAGTGCCGGTTCTGGATATGCATGTAAATTTGTCTTGGCAAAGTTAGATATGATCAGCCACAAGATCGAGTCACTGCATGCATAAAAAAACTTCTCTTTTGTTTCGAGAAAGCGTGTGACAGCACTCACTAGTATCAATTAAAGGCACAATGCATTGTTAAGAAGAAACGGTGGAACATGACAACGACTGACACAAAATATTATTGGGACATGCTAGCGTCCGGACGTACGATGGGAGCTTTTCCATCGTACACTCCTTCCCATTGTTATATCTTTGTAAACCAAGGTGTTATCAAGTATTACCATTCGATCTCATCCATAATGGCATAAACACAAGTACCCATATGCAACGTCTCTAATTAAGACGTTCCTTTCCCGCCCCTCCAACCTGGGAGGAGGAGGAGGAGGCTGCAGAAGCAGCCGCGTTGCTATGAAACTCTATCCTTGCTGATCTAGAGAGAGGAGAGTAGGAAGAGTATGACTGCGATAATAGCTACCTTCACCCGCCGAAGACTAGTAAGCCATCGAAGGGGAGGAGCTAGGGTGGGAGAATATGGATTGGGAGACGTAGGTTTGTTGGGTAAATGGATAAAGGTAAGGCAACTAATTTGATCCTGTGGAATAAAAAAATCAGAAGCAACAATTAGTCACCGTACTGGCAAAGTTAGATATGATCAGCCACAAGATCGAGTCACTGCATGCATAAAAAAACTTCTCTTTTGTTTCGAGAAAGCGTGTGACAGCACTCACTAGTATCAATTAAAGGCACAATGCATTGTTAAGAAGAAACGGTGGAACATGACAACGACTGACACAAAATATTATTGGGACATGCTGGCGTCCGGAAGTACGATGGGAGCTTTTCCATCGTACACTCCTCCCCATTGTTATATCTTTGTAAACCAAGGTGTTATCAAGTATTACCATTCGATCTCATCCATAATGGCATAAACACAAATACCCATATGCAACGTCTCTAATTAAGACGTTCCTTTCCCGCCCCTCCAACCTGGGAGGAAGAGGAGGAGGCTGCAGAAGCAGCCGCGTTGCTATGAAACTCTATCCTTGCTGATCTAGAGAGAGGAGAGTAGGAAGAGTATGACTGCGATAATAGCTACCTTCACCCGCCGAAGACTAGTAAGCCATCGAAGGGGAGGATATGGATTGGGAGACGTAGGTTTGTTGGGTAAATGGATAAAGGTAAGGCAACTAATTTGATCCTGTGGAATAAAAAAAATCAGAAGCAACAATTAGTCACCGTACTTGCAACAAATCTTTCTCTGGATAAAACAAACACCAAACACGAAATCAATAAATAAAATGTGCAAAAAAAATTGATCTATTAGAGCAACAAAAGTTACCCAGTGTTGTTTTACAGCTAAGTCCTTTCTTTAATTTGCTGATCGATCCACTTTGGCTGGTGGGCGCAAAGTTACACAGATAAAAAAGGTTGATCGCTAGTGGCGTGGCAAATCACACAAAGGGAGATGGGCACGCGTCCGGCGTCGGTTGGCTGGCCGTGGGTATAAATCTCCAAGCCCTCCCATGCCATTTGTGCACAAGCTTCCACAGCTTCTATTGTGTTCAAACGTACTAGCTAGCAAGTGACGAGTGACCAGAAGTGTTTAGCACTGGCAACGATGAGGTCCGTCCTCTCACTGTGTTTCTACTTGGCACTTGTCATTGCACTGGCCGCCGACGTTCCTGGACTTGCTGATGGAAGGGTGATTGACCCTAGGCCCGACCCTAAGCCTTCACCCAAGGCGGACCCTAAACCTGACCCGAAGCCAAGCCCGAAACCAAACCCACAACCTGATCCTAAGCCCGAACCCAACCCAACACCACAACCAGACCCGAAACCAAACCCACAGCCCAACCCCAATCCGCAACCCAACCCAACACCACAACCAAACCCGAATCCCACACCACAGCCCAACCCAAACCTACAACCCAACCCAAAACCTGCACCCCAGCCTGAGCCAAAACCTGATCCTCAGCCGAATCCGCAACCTGAGCCAAAACCTACACCGCAACCTGACCCTCAACCGAACCCGCAACCTGACCCAAAGCCTGAACCACAGCCTGACCCAAAACTAGCACCGCAGCCCAACCCACAACCGAATCCCAAGCCACAACCAGAGCCTCAGCCGAGCCCCAACCCTAAGCCGGAGCCCAAGCCACAGCCGGAACCGTCGAAGCCGATCCCGCCGCCTCATTCGCCGGCCATTGGTACGGGCATGCCCGGGAACTGATAGAATGCTTGCAGGCATGCGACCTAGCTATCTCTAGGCTATGATTTGGGTGTGTGCTACTGCCATGTACTTCTGTTTTTTTATCCTACTGGCTACTGCTATCTACTTGCGTAGTAGGGTCTATGTACGTGCGTTGCGTGCCTGCAGCACGCTGTATGTATACCTACGTGAGTCTATTACAATATTATTTTCCAGCACTGTGTGAGCAGTGTGCTTCGTAGTCGCAGCATGTACGTTCCGTTGTGTGTACCGTCAATAAAAAGAAACAGGTATAATGTGTTTCAACTTTCAAGTGTTTAGCGACTTTTGCTTTCGATCTGATGTGACTGACATATCTCGGTCGTCGTCCGACCCAGACAGAAGATCCAATTCCATTCTTGAACTATACTTGTTTTGGTCAGTGCAGTGATCACCAAAACAGAATGATTCTTAGTGATCAAGACATGTAAAAAGTACTAAGCCATCAACGTCGATCATCGACTTTTTTACGCATCTTATTAGAGGTTTTCTTCTTACGTTGAATTCAATATTGATTGCTTATTCTTTTTAATCCAATCATAAAATTAGCTGGTATTTATTTATACTTCTTTCGATAATAAAATAGTACGAATACTTTTAATAAATTAATAATAATATCTAATTTATATTGTCTACTGTATACTACTAATATAATACACAGTAAAATTATTGCTCTGTTAACCTAGTGCACGCCACTTTTGGCCATAAAGAAACATGTGTAGCTGTGGCATATGCAATAACGACAATCTAATATCTCCTTTGATATAGACACTTCTGACAGCAATATCCAAGAACAGACGATCTAATGATAATCTCTCGTCTGGTCGCCTTCTATAGAAAACCAGGAGAAGTGGGACTAACGTTCTTGACAGCAGTCATGGCACGATCTGGATGGGATTTTTTTAATAATATTTAAAAAAATTTGCAATAATAATATGAAGCAGCAAAAATTTACAAAAATACCCACCTTTCACAGGGATGCAAACGGAGGGGATAAGGATGGATTTCGCTCATCCCGTATCATATTCCAAATTTTTTCTCGGAATCTGAGTCGGATACAGATAATGGCAATGTGGACTATCTCGGTCACGAATATTTTGTCAGATAATGCATAAAAACGAAAAAAACCATATATGTTGCACATATTAGGGTCAATCAACCATACTATATGTTCAAAATGCAACTACATTAATACGTTAGTGACGAATACTAATAAAAAGGATACCCCAACAGCCCGAAGCGACGAGCCAGCGGCCTCAAGCATATCTCCAGCCCAACAGGCCGCGCCCGGCCCGCCGCCGACCGAATCGCCTGCGAGACCGCGCAAGGCATCCGCTACCGACCGGCCAGGGGAAGCGAATCCGACTGACAGCGCTCCGACCCCTCTTGGCGGGCGGATCTCCGACTCCAACCAAACCAAGGTGACGAACGCCGAGTGCCGTGTCGGTCCTCATCGGCCTACCGCCACGCACTTCGAATAAGGTCAATCAGAGCGACTATACAAGGGCGGTGGCTCCTTCCCAAGAAGATCCGTGATCAGAGAAGACAAAGCTTCCGGCCCCATCAACTACCACGTGACAAAGACGAGCGCACGCTCCTCCCGAGGCAAGCACCAACGCCACGCACCTCGGCGTCGGCATCCGCAAGGATCACAGAGGGCAATCACGCTATTTCGGAAATACCTAACCTCCCCGACCACCAAGGCTACCAACCCAAAGATGGGCAAGACGGGTGGCGACCATCCACGGGACGAAGGACCGAGCTCCTAGCATAGGTCACCTCGCTTTCCTCCTAACTCTCGATGTAACCTGCCCCTTCCTTCTGTATAAAAGGAGGCAGGGCTAAACGATTCAGAGGGGGCAACAAGCGAGAACAAGAAAGGGAGAGAGCGCTATCAAACCCATCTCGCTAAGCCATTGGCATTCTCGCTTGTAAAACTTTGTGCGATCATCCATACCAAGAGTAATACAACACCACCACACGAATCGAGTAGGGACCTTCACCCAACCAAGATACATCTTGGACTCACGAGTCTAACCATTCAGGAGTGGAACGCGCGACCCCTAGACTTACAAATTTACTTGCCGGCGCTCCAAAACGCCGGCGGTTGGCGCGCCGTAGGGGACTTCGCGCGTCTTCATCACCATCTACGGATTCCGCGATCTCCCGATGGCATCCACCCATCGCGGCGGCATGATCGCGCCGGGAACCGGATCCGCCGGCTCCCTCAACCGCCGTCACCCGGACGGGAGGGCTCACGCTTCGTCCCGCCGCCTCGGAAGACAGCGCCACGAGAGCTTGGGCGTCCTCTCGGCGACCGCTAAGCTCCGGCTTGGGCGCCCTGCAGCCCCGGCCGGAACCCGAGGAGTGCTCCGCGGTCGGCGAAACTCCTTAGGCCCGGCGGGTGACCATGTCACCCCGTAGGCTCGCGATCGTGGCGATGGTCGGCTACCCGCCGCCTCCATCCACGAGCGCCGGAAGACTCTTCCGACGCCACCCAGCCCGACACGGAGTACCGCCGCAGCGGCACTCGCGAGTGCAACATGGCGGCACCGCCGATTGCCGTGGCCCTCGTGGCGCGGGACCTCTGTCCGACGACTCAGCGCAGGAGGAGGAGTGCCAGCGCGAAGGATCTTGACGCCGCTTCGGACCGCCGCTACGAGCTCCAACAATTGCGCAAAGAGTTGGAGGAACGAAGGATCGAGCTCGACCGGCTCGAGCCAACTGGAGCGGGAGGGCTCGAGGCCCGCATGTGCTGGCGGCACGCGCGCGGCGTCGAGCACACCCCAGCGAGCGGAAGGGTCCGACGGTCCTCACTTCTTCCCCACGCCCGGTCAAAGCGTGGTCGCGCCGCAATGCCGCTCGAGGCCTCCGGGCCGACCACCCAGAGGCCAAGGCCACCTACCAAAACCTCCGGGTGGTAGAGCACGCGGCCGTCAAAGACATGCACGCCCGGCTCCTATCGCCCGGAGCCACCTCGCCACCGGGCCCGTCACCGCGGCGGCCGGATGGGTCCGGCACAGCGCCGCCGCATCGCGAGCCACAACAGCCTCGCGCGCCCGGCGCTAACGCCTCGGTGATGCCTCGACATTCGCGCTACCCTTGAGGCGCGGAGAAAGATGGCGGAAGAGGCCGCCACTCACGGGTTGCGGGCGGCGGCACCACCATCGCAGCCGAGCCCCGACGGTCTGGACGCGGGCGTTACGCGGAGGATCCGCCAGCGGACTTCCTGCCGATTCCGAGCGCCTACCAACATTGCCAAATACACCGGGCCACAAACCTGTGTGTCGGCTCAAGATTACCGCTCGCATGCGGGCGGAGGAGCAACGGATGACCTCTTCATCATCCAATACCTTCCCATCTACCTCGCAGACTCGGCCCGAGCAGCTCGAGTACTTGCCGCCAAAACCATCGTGGATCGACCGACTTGAAGGCCCTCTTCGTCGGCAACTTCGGTGGCACTTACAAGCGCCCGAAACTCCTGACTGAAGAGTGCAAAAAGCAGCCTGTGGAAACCCTCCGGACTACATCCGGCGGTTTTCCGCCAAGGTAACGAGCTCCCGACATCTCCAACGCCGATGTCGTGGGAGCATTCATCTACGGCACCTCTGCAAGGCCTTGGTACACAAACTAGGTTGTCTCAAGCCCGTAACTACCAAGGAGCTCCTCGATATCGCCACCAACCACGCCTCGGCGAGGAGGCGTGGGGGGCCATCTTCGAGGAGGAAAGGCCCAGCCGAACCCGGCGTCGCGATCGGTCCCCTTCCGACCGCTCGACAAGCAGGCGGCACGGGAAGCAGATCCGCGAGCCCCAAGTGGTCGCCACCGTCGACCGCCCTGCCAAGCAGCAGGTGCGACCGACCGTCGCGCCCGACCACTTCGAGAAATTGATGGACGGCCCGTGCCCAAACCACGGGTTCTCCGTCAAACACAAGTACCGGAACTGCGAGGTCTTGAGGCGTTACCTCTCCAGCGGCGTCCCAACGCCGCGTGGCAAGGGGAAGAAGCCTGCTGCGGCCCCGCGGGCCGCAGAGAAAAAGGCAGACGACGAGTTCCCTGAACCCGACGGCTGCCTCATGATCTTTGGAGGACCGGCCTGCTATGCCGACAAGCGCCGGCTCAAGCTCGCTTATCGCGAGGTCCATACCGTCGCGCCATGCGTCCCCCAATACCTCCGGTGGTCGGAGTTCCCGATCACCTTTGATCGGACCGACCACCCCGACCACGTTCGCCGGGGAGATACCCCCTGGTGGTCAGCCCCGTCGTGGGGAAGAAGCGCCTTTCAAAGGTGCTCATGGACGGAGGCAGCGGCCTCAACATCCTCGTCGAGGCGCTCGGCGCTATGGGGATCCCGCTCCCACCCTCCGACCTAGCAAGGCGCCTTCCATGGCGTCATTCCCGCCAAGAGCCCATCCACTCGGGCAGATCGACCGGCCCGTTACCTTCGGGGAACCGGGAAACTTCCGCACCGAAACCCTCGCTTTTGAAGTCGTGGACTTCCCCGGTTCTTACCATGCCATCCTGGGACGGCCATGTTACGCCAAGTTCATGGCGGTCCCGGCACACCTACCTCAAGTGAAGATGCGGGGCCACGGGAGTCATCACGTGGCATCGTCTTTCGGCTTTGTCTACAATCGCGAGCACAACGATTGTGAGCTTGCCTCGGCGATCATCGCGTCTGCCGAGCTCGACAACCTCGGGAGGGAAGCCTCGAATCCGCCCCGAGTCCAAAGAAGTCGGGGCGGGATCCTTCAAATCCGCCGAGGACACGAAGGAGGTCGCGGTCGATCCTCGTGATCCGACCAAGACCGTGCGGATCGAGCCACGCCCCGCCAAATAGGAAGCGCGCTCGTCGACTCCTCGCACCAACAAAGACGTCTTCGCATGGAGGTCCTCCGACATGCCAGGAATCCCAAGGGAAATCACCGAGCACTCCTTGAGCATCCGACCAGGCTCAAAGCCGGTCGCCCAACGCCTGCGCCGCTTCGACGAGGAGAAGCGCAGGATCATAGGGGAGGAGATCGCCAAACTTCTGGCTGCAGGGTTCGTAAAAGAGGTGCGCCACCCCGAGTGGCTAGCCAACCCTGTACTTGTAAAAAGGAAAAATGGGCAATGGAGGATGTGCGTTGACTATACGAGTCTCAACAAAGCATGTCCCAAAGATCCGTTCCCTTTGCCCCGCATCGACCAAGTCATCGACTCCACCGCAGGGTGCGAGTCCCTCTCTTTTCTGGATGCCTACTCGGGCTACCACCAGATTGCGCTAAGGGAGTCCGACCAGCTCGCGACTTCCTTCATCACCCGTTCGGCTCATTCGCTCGTTACGATGCCGTTCGGCCTAAAGAACGGGCGCTACATACCGATGTATGCAAACGTGCTTCAATAACCGGATCGGCCGTAACGCTTGAGGTGTACGTCGACGATATTGTCGTAAAACCAAGAAGGCCGACGACCTGCGTCCCGACACGGAAGAGACCTTTGCGAACCTTCGACGATTCCGCATAAAGCTCAATCACGAGAAATGCGTTTCGGGGTTCCCAAAGGAAGCTCCTTGGCTTCATTGTCTCCGGCGAGGCATCGAGGCCAACCAGAGAAGATATTAGCAATCGCAAGGATGGGCCCAATCAAGAACCTCAAGGGGGTCCAGAGGCCGACCGATGCCTAGCGGCTTTGAGTCTGTTTCGTGTCTCGCCTCGGCGGCGCGAATGCCACTCTGAGCTACTCAAGAGATCCGACCGCTTTAGTTGGACCCCGAAGCTCGGAGGCCCTCACCCGCTGAAGGCCTTCCCCGCCCTCGCCTCGATCCTGATCGCCCGCACACGGAGGAGCCGCTGTTCCTCTCGTCGCCGCCACTACCCAAGTCGTCGCGGCCCTCGTGGTGGAGTGAGCGGAAGAAGGCCGCGAGCTTAAGGTACAACGGCGCTTTACTTCATTAGCGAGGTCCTTTCGAGTCCAAGACTCGGTACCGCGAGTGCGAAGCTACTCTCGCGGTGCTCATTGCGAAGAGGAAGCTCGTCCATTACTTCGATCAGCACAACATCACCGTGGTGACCACGTCCCCGTTGGGCGAGATCGTCCGACACCGCGACGCCTCGGGAAGGATAGCCAAGTGGGCACTCGAGCTCAGCGGCCACGACATCACATACGTCCCTCGGACGGCGATCAAGTCGCGAGTTCTAGCCGACTTCGTCATTGAGTGGACCAAACCCGTGCACCACCGGTGATCGAAGACCGAGTAATGGACAATGTACTTGATGGGTCTTACAACAAGAATGGCGCGGCGCTGGGTTGTCATCATCTCCCACTTGGGAACAAGCTCGATGACGCCATCGCCGCTTTCGGCGCCACCAACAACGTTGCCGAGTACGAGGCCCTCATCAACGGTCTCCGGATCGCTGCCGACCTCGGTGCTCGCCTACTCTACGTCCACGGGGACTCCAAGCTTGTCGTTGACCAAGTCATGAAGGCCGCGGAGCCCCGAGACGCCCGTATGGCCGCGTACTGTCGAGAAGTGCGCGGGCTCGAAGTGCGGTTCAAGGGCTTCGAGCTTCACCATAGCTACCGACGCTACAATAGCGACGCCGACTACCTGGCCAATCTGGCCTCCAGCAGAGAGCCGGTCCCGCCCGGAATCTTCGTTTGCGACCTCCTACGGCCTTCGATCCAGCTGGGCCCGGTGGCCGAACGGTCCCCTGACCTACCTAGCACGGTCGCCCCGACCGCCGCGCGGTCGGGCGTAGACTTGGCCGGGTCGAGCCACGGCGTGCTAGCAACCGAATCCGACTGGAGAAAGCCATTCATAGATCGCTTGATGACGGGTCGCTTCCTCGACCGACCGAAGCCGGCGCCGCCTCGGCGAGCAAAGTCTTCGTCCCGATCGGTCCGGACCTTTACAAAGGAGCCTCGGGGTCCTCCAAAAGTGCATTCGGCCGACCAAGAAAACAACTCATCGGACGACATACACAATGGAATTTGCGGTCACCATGTCGCGCCCGATCTCGGTGGGAAAGGCCTTTCGGCAAGGTTTCTATTGGCCGACCGCCGTGTCCGACGCGAGCGCATCGCACGCACCGCGAAGGATGCCAATTCTTTGCCAGCGAACACATCGCCCGCCTCGGTGCCTTGCGGACAATCCCCATCACGTGGCCTTTGCGGTTTGGGGCTCGATCCGTCGGGCCTTTCAAGAAAGCGCCCGGGGCTTTACCCATTTGCTCGTCGCGGTGGACAAGTTCACCAAGTGGATAGAGGCCAAGCGGTCGTAGCGTCACGTCGGCACAAGCGGCCATCTTCTTCGCGACATAGTCTTTCGATTCGAGTCCCAAACTCCATCATCACCGACAACGAACGCAGTTCACGGGAAGGAATTCCTCGAGTTCTCGATGACTTCAACATCGCGTCGATTGGGCGCGTGGCCCATCCGCGGACCAACGGCCAGGTCGAGCGCGCAAATGGCATGATCCTTCAAGGGCTCAAGCCGCGGATCTTCAGTCGGCTCAAGCACTTCGCAGGGCGCTGGGCGACCGAGCTACCCTCCGTCCTCTGGAGTCTGCGGACCACGCCGACCGGGCGGCCGGGTTCACCGTTCTTTATGGTATACGGTCTTCGAGGCCGTCTTCTTGCCGAGACACCGAGTATGGCGCCCCAAGACTGCAAGCCTTCGAGGAGGCTCGGGGGCTCGCCGCACAACAAGACTCCGTCGACCAGATCGACGAGGCGCATGACGTGGCCGTCCTGCGATCGGCCAGATATCAACAAGCTCTGCGATGTTACCACAGCCACCAGGTTCGAGGGCGGTCTTTCAGTGCTGGCGACCTGGTCCTGCGTCGGGTCCAGACCAGCAAGGATAAGCACAAGCTGTCGCCCCACTGGGAAGGCCCCTTCACCGTCGTGCAGATCCTCCGGCCTGGCACCTTTCGGCTCAAGGATACCGACGGCCGCATCCTTCCAAATGCATGGAATATAGAAAAGTTAAGGCGATTCTATCCCTGAACTCTTTTCCTCTTCCTAGCATGCTCTTTACTTTCTTCCTTCCGAGCACCTGGCCGCCGTGCGATGACTCGGGGGCTGCCTTTCGCGCCCGTTCAGCGCTCTCCCGTCGGCGCTATGCGGCGGTTGATGACCCAACCGACCACAAGGTCCTTCCGAGCGGTAACTCCTTTGACCCAAGTGCTACAAACCTCGCCCGGCTATGGTTGCTAACACTTCGGAAAAGGAAGTACCCGTGGAGTGACCTTTGGGTCGATGAGGAACACTCCTCCCCCGCACGAACTCAGCTATCCCACGCGCTTATGAGGGTACGTGACCCGACTGGTCATGAGGTCCATCCCGAGCGGTAACCCTCTCAACCCAAGTGTTACGGCCTACGCCCCAGCAGCTATGGTTGCTAAGTAGCACTTTGCGGAAGAAGGAAGTGCCCGAGTGGAAAGATCCCTGGCCGGTCTAGAACACTCCTATCCCTCACAAGTGCGCCTAACCGCTGCATAGCCAAGTCTCCAATCCACCTCGCTCCTCCCAAAACAACCCGACCTACGCATAAGTGGCCCCTGCGGTCCTTAGGGCTATGGTCGGCCAAACGCTCATCCTAAATACGAAAAAGGACGAGGGACGATTCTGGGACTTGATAATTTCAAGATTGTTTAAATAACGGTCTTTACAATCTAAGAAGGATAAAGCTAACTTTTTCTATTCTTCTTGGCGGGCGACCGGTGGCGAGGCGGAGAGTTGGCTGCCTCTGGCTTCCTGGAGGGCGGCCTGCGGCGGGATGCGGCTGGCGATCTCCCGGCGTCTTGGCTCGACCGGAGCTCGAACCGGTCGATCTCCTCGTCGATCCGATTCCCACTATGCCGCCCCCACCACCGCGAGGTCGATGCGTCGTAGTGCGAGATGGTGTTGACCAGTAGCCGATGAAGCTCAAGCGCGGCGCCGGTGACCACCGCCTCTTCTCTGATCCGCTTTCGGGCGGTAGCGAGGGGCAAGGGCACTCGGGCCGCCCGGCTTCAGGATGCGGTCGCGAGACCTCGACCGCCTTGCGGAGGGCCTCCACCGACGCTCATCTCGGCCCGACCGTCCTCGGAACCTTCAACGCCGCCTGGCCTCATCCCGCCACGATCGCTCACGTCGCGGGCGTCCGGCCGCTTCTGCGCCTCCGGCGGCGCTCGATTCTTCTGCGCCTCTGCGGTTGCGGAAATTTTGGATAAGTTCGCCTGTGGGTCGCACCCCCAAACTTAATTGAAGGATTGAGACACTTACCGGCGCGGAGTTGGTCGATTGCGGCCCGACTTGGCGCCTCGCATGAAGTCTTGGCTTCGGCCACCTCATACGGCGATCGCGCTTCGGGGCGAACTCGGGCAGCGTCCCTCTGAGCCTTGTTCCGCTCGGTCCGCAGACGTGTTACCTGCGTCAGCGCGATCCCCTCCGCGGCAACGGCGGCATCGCCAGCCTCGGTGACCTCGCGTCGAGAGGACTCGAGTTCCGCCACTTTCGCCCTCAAAGCCTCGGCTCCTAGGCGCTCATCATGAAGGGCCTTTGTGGCCTCTTCAAATCCTTGGCGGATCACCACCGCCTCCGACCGCCTAATGCCCAGGGCCTCCTGGGCTAGGCGCACCACTCAAGCGCGATCAAGCTGCGCTCCGCCGCACCGCCACGACTATCTGAGTAATCGAAGGAGCTCAACTTTGACGCGACGGCGAGCCCGCAAGTCTTTGCAAAAATGTGGACACTCCGTTAGTCGCACGGAAGAACTATCAAAAATGTGCAAACGAATCAGAACTTTTTCGGTGACCTGCAGGCGTGTTTGGACTCCCGACCATCATATCCAGCGGTGGAAGACTTCAGAGCAAGGGCCAGACCTTCACGGATCTGCCCTATCTCGGCTTCAGCGTCCAGCGCGCCTTGCCGAAGGGCGGCCCACTCGCTCTCCTCCGCCTCACCCATGATGCCCGACCCGGGAATTACACCCGGCGGCGCGCCTTCGCTCGCCCGTTCGGGCGGGACGTCGCCCGTCCAAAGCACCATGGGCAAGGGTGACGAGGTCAACCCTTCAGAAACCCCCTCGGCGACTGCGCTGAGGGCATCGGCGGCACCTCCCACGGGGCGAGGGTGGGCACCTCCGTCGCCGGCTCCGCCACGACCGGGCGCGATCACCGGCGGCGCCATTGTCTCATCCTCCGAAACGACGATCACGTCGTCGGAGAGGTCCCGCCGGGCGCGGAAGTTCTTCTTCGGCACGACTGCGGGTGGGGCTCCGTCCCTCGAAGGTGACCGCGCCCTCGGGCCGACGCCGCGACCTTCGCCGACCCAACCGGTCACTGAAATCACCGCGCCACACTTGCGGGGCGATGTGGCACGCCCACGGTCACCCCCAAGATAGGCGCCACGTTGTAAAGATTCAAGAGTCGCTCGGGCGGCTTTGCCAAAAAGAAAAATGCTCCAATAAAAAAAAATAAAATAATAAAAATAAAATAATAATACACTTACAAGGCTGAACGGGTGCGTGGCACGCGCCCTCTTTGCCGCCCCGCCAAGGGGCAAGTCGGCCGTCGCTTCCTGAAGCCACCTCCACCGAGACGCGACGGCGGCCAAGCGCAAGATCACCCCACTGGGGATCCGTAGCCACGGGCCCGTGATGCCGCCCTCGGCCGAGTCCACGCCGGGCGCCGCCATCGGCAGTCGGAAAAACCCACCATAGGGGTGGCGGAGGCACTCCCGGTTGTCGATGGAGGTTGTCCCCACGGCGGTGGTCTCCGACACATCCTGCCTTGGCCACGCCTTCGTTCCTTACTTTCTTCCTCCTCCTTTCCTCCTTCCGCTTCTTGCGGGAGAGTCGACCTCTGTCCTCGCCCGGCGGCCGCGCGCGCTTCCTTATCCCGGGAGTGGCGCTGGGAAGACATCCCCATGAGCCCCCGAGAGGATGCAGGAATGTCGGTCAAGTGCTAAGGACAAAGAAAAGAGAAGGTAAAGGAATTTCACCGCTTACGGTTGGCGGAAAAGCCGCGAGAATGGCTCCGGTGGCCATCCGCGGCCACCGTGGCGCTCCGCCGAACGGCCGCCACCCGAGCCTCCACCTCGAGAGCGGCCAGCTCGGGTTACGCCATCCTCGCCGGTCGGACGGCCCCATCACCGGAACAAGGGGTGCGGCACGTGCACAAGTGGTTGCACGCGATCCCCATGAAGGCGCGCACAACCACGTCCCGGTGAGCCCTCGCCTCCTTTGAGCCCCGATCCGCTCCACGATCGGGGCGGCTTATTCTTCTCCCTCTTTTGGCAACCCGTTCCACCCTCCTCCGCCATGGGAAGCTCGCGGTGAAGCGAGGGGCGTCGCCGCCGTTTGAGCGTAGAGCCATTCGAACGCCACCCTTGTTGGACGAGGCGGCTTTACCTCCAGTACTCCGTGCTCCGATCGGGCGAAGGCGGAGGCGAGCCACCTGAGCGCGCGCGGCTCCGACGGCTTTGTCCTTCGAGCCTTGCCTGGAAGAAGTGCCTCCACAACGCCCAGTGCGGCTCGATCCCCAAGAAGGCTTCGCACAGCGTGATGAAGATGGCGATGTGGAGGACCCCATTGGGGTTGAGATGGTGCACCTCCACCTTGTAATGAAACAACAGCCCCGGACGAGCGGAGTGCGTGACAGCCAAAGCGCTCGAAGAACGAGGCGGGCACCACGATCTCGTCGCCCCGCGGCGCGGGGGTGGCAGCCCCGGTCGGCACCCTCCAGCCGGAAAGGTCCTGCGGCATGAGGAAGCCCTTCTTCACCAAGCCGAGCGCACGGCTGTCTTGCGCGGAGCACTCCGGCCACGACATCTTCACAGGAGAGCGGTGGAAGGTGAGAAAGAAAGGTGGGGTTTTTTTCCTTAGCTCTCTGGTGCTCTTCTTGTTTGAGAGAGAGACAGAGGGCAAGAAAGCATGACCACTCGAAAGCACCCAGGCGTATTTATAGAGGACGAACGAACGCCGCCAGCGGCGCCCGTCAAGCGAGCGTCGCGACCACCCTCGTCATCGCGCACCTGGTAACTCCGGTTTCCAATACCACTCCGCTTTTAATCCTGTCTTGTCAAGCGTCAAGGGCCATAAAGACGCCGCCCGAACAACGTGTCCGTAACCTCTCGGTCTCGCTTTAGGCGGAGCAGTTGCTCGGGCGCGCGAAGCCAGCCATCGGGCTGCGGCCCAAGGCGGCAAAAGCTTTGTGGCTTGCGCCAGGCCCAGCGAGGCTGTGGGTTCAAAAGGCCTACCCCACGGATGGGTATAAAGCCGCCCAAAGAAACTTGAGCAAGGGCGGTATGAGGTGAGCCCACGGTGGGCCCTCGGTTAGGTCGGTGACGGCCTAATCACCTCTACTCGCGTCCGAGACCATACTTCACACTCTCCCGGAGCTCATCAATGGCGGCGGCCACCGTGTGCTGCAGGTGTGACGACCTAGAGTCCATACGGGATTGAGTAGAAAGGTTTTTATGGGTCGCCCCACGCAGGCCAGACACCCTACTATGGGACCGTCCGCTCGGAAGGGTCCCCTGGGCGGGACCTCCCGGGACCCACTCGGACTACCGCTATTAGCTCCACGAGCACGGCGTTCAAACCAACGCAGTAAACGCGCGCTCATCCCCTCCGTGTCCCACACTGCGGATGGGGTATACATGTGGGATAGACGCGGCCATTCCTCTCCGCAGCTACCCTCGCCCGACGAGGACTCGAGAAGGATGCCCCACGTCCGGCTCACGACGGTAGCGAGCACTCACGTCCGGCTACGACGGTAGCGAGCACTCACGTCCAGCTACGACGGTAAGCGAGCACTCCGTCCGGCTACGGCGGTAAACGAGCACTCACGTCCGGCTACGACGGTAAACGAGCACTCACGTCCAGGCTACGACGGTAGCGAGCACTCGGACACCGAACCTCACGAGGCATCCGGTCGTCCTGCCGACCAAGGCACTCGGACACCAGAACCTCACAGAGGCATCCCGTCGTCCCGCCGACCAAGGCACTCGGACACGAGAACCTCACAGGCATCCGGTCGTCCCGCCGGCCAAGGCACTCGGACATCCGAACCTCGCAGAGGCATCCGGTCGTCCTCGCCACCAAGGCACTTTGTCTAGCTACGACGTTAAGCGAGCACTCGGACATCCGAACCTCGCGAGAGGCATCCGGTCGTCCCTCGCCGACCAAGGCAGCGTCTAGCTACGACGTTAAGCGAGCACTCGGACACCGAACCTCACAGAGGCATCCGGTCGTCCTGCCGGCCAAGGCACTCGGACACCGAACCTCACGAGTTATCCGGTCGTCCTGGCGACCAAGGCACTCGGACACGAGAACCTTACGAGGCATCCGGTCGTCCCGCCGACCAAGGCACTCGGACATCCGAACCTCGCGGAGGCATCCGGTCGTCCTGCCGGCCAAGGCACCGTCTAGCTACGACGTTAAGCGAGCACTCGGACATCCGAACCTCGCGAGAGGCATCCGGTCGTCCTGCCGACCAAGGCACTGTCTAGCTACGACGTTAAGCGAGCACTCGGACACCGAACCTCACGAGAGCATCCGGTCGTCCTGCCGACCAAGGCACTCGGACACCGAACCTCACGAGGCATCCGGTGGCGTCCCGCCGACCAAGGCACTCGGACGCCCAACCTCACGAGGCATCCGGTCGTCCCCGCAGACCAAGGCACCGTCTAGCTACGACGTTAAGCGAGCACTCGGACACGAACCTCACAGAGGCATCCGGTCGTCCCTGCCACCAAGGCAGCCGTCTAGCTACGACGTTAAGCGAGCACTCGGACACCAACCTCATAGAGGCATCCGGTCGTCCCTGCCGACCAAGGCACTTGTCTAGCTCTGACGTTAAGCGAGCACTCGGACACCGAACCTCACAGAGGCATCCGGTCGTCTGCCGGCCAAGGGCACTCGGACACCGAACCTCACAAAGGCATCCGGTCGTCCCGCCGACCAAGGCACTTTGGACACGGTAACCTCACGAGGGCATCCGGTCGTCCCGCCACCAAGGCACTCTGGATACTAGAACCTCACGAGGCATCCGGTCGTCCCGCCGACCAAGGCACTCGGACACGTAACCTCACAGAGGCATCCGGTCGTCCCGCCGACCAAGGCACTCGGATATCCGAACCTCACAGAGGCATCCGGTCGTCCCGCCACCAAGGCACTTTGTCAGCTCTGACGTTAAGCGAGCACTCGGACACCCGAACCTCACAGAGGCGTCCGGTCGCCTGCCCGACCAAGGCGCCGTCCCACAACGATTAAAATTAAAGCAAACTCATCGCAAAGACATTTTCATAAAGAAAAGAAAATTTCATTATTGGCCATGAGCTCAAACTTTACACAACTTTACACACGATGCCCGACGGATACAAGAATGGCCCGCAGCACCACGGCGAGGACTCTACCCACGCCTAGAACCTATCAAACATCCGTGCGGCATCGGTGGCACAGACGGCATCTTGGTAGGCCCTTGCACGTCGACGGGACACCGCCACGCGCGCGGCAACACGCCGATGCCTCGTGCCGTTCGGCGACATCGGCGCGCCGCACTATCTACGGTCGGCGCCCTTCCGCCATCGCCTCGAAGGGCCCCCTTACCACCTCGAGCCTCGGGCGGCCTCGGCGGCAGCGTCAACGAACGTCGCGGGCTGCGCACTTCTTCCTCCCGAGCTCGGCCATCGCTGGTCGAACTCAGCCCAAAGCTTCGGCGGAGGATCTTCTTCTTCCACCGCGACGCCATCGCGAAGCTAAAGACTAGAGGGTGTCTCAAGCCATTTGAAAGAACAAAAGAAAAGCTCGTCCCCTTCAAGCAAGCTACAGCGCACAGATATATATATCCGGACGAAGGGAGGCTAAGCGTCTCCAGAGTAAATGCGGGTGTCGGAAAACGAAGCATCCTTCACCAGAAACCCGAGGCAGTCAAGAAGACGAGCAGGCGCGGCGCGCCAAACTATGCTCGGCATGCGCAACGAGGCGAGTAAAAGCCCCCGGCGGTTCAAATGCCCCCGGCCAAACTCCAGGACAGCCGTCGGATCCAACGAAGCACACCTGACGGAAATCGCTTAACCGGATCGGCTGGACCGACCTACCAGGCCCGGCCACCACTTTCGTCCAAGTTCAACCCCCAACCGAATCTGCCGAAATCGCTTGGGAGTTCGGGGCTCTTGGCGAATACTAATAAAAGGATACCCCAACAGCCCGGCGGCGAGCGGCGGCCTCAAGCATATCTCCACCCAACAGTAGCGCGCCCGCCCGCCGGCCGAATCGCTGCGAGACGGCGCAAGGCATCCGCTCCCGACCGCCGGGGAAGCGAATCAGGCAGACAGCGCTCCCGACCCCCTCTTGGCGGGGCGGGATCTCCCGACTCCAACCAAACCAAGGTGACGAACGCCGAGTGCCGCGTGTCAGGTCCTCATCGGCCTACCGCCACGTACCCCCCGAATAAGGTCAATCAGAGCGACTATACAAGGCGGTGGCTCCTTCCCAAGAAGATCGGTGATCAGAAGACAAAGCTTCCGGCCCCATCAACGATCCACGCGTAAAGACGGCGCCGCGCTCCCTCCGGCGGCACCAACATCACGCACCTCGATGTCAGCATTTGCAAGGATCACAGAGGGCAAGTACGCTATTTCCCGCGAAATACCAAACCTCCCTGACCACCAAGGCTACCAACCCGGCATGGGCAAGGCGGGTGGCGACCATCCACGTGACGAAGGACCGGAGCTCCTAGCATAGGTCACCTCGCTTTTCCTCCTAACTCTCGATGTAACCTGCCCCTTCCTTCTGTATAAAAGGAGGCAGGGCTAAACGATTCAGAGGGGGCAACAAGCGAGAACGAGAAAGGGAGAGAGCGCTATCAAACCCATCTCGCTAAGCCATTGGCATTCTCGCTTGTAAAACTTTGTGCGATCATACGTACCAAGAGTAATACAACACCACCACACGAATCGAGTAGGGACCTTGGCCGAACCAATACATCTTGGACTCACGAGTCTAACCATTCAGAGTGGAACAGCGACCCCCTAGACTTAGAAATTTACTTGCCGGCGCTCCCGAAAACGCCGACAGTTAGCAAGTAGATTTAAGTACATCTCTCGATAACAGGGACTAATTAAGCAAGCGTATGACTAGAGCTAATTAAATCAATAGTATCTGGCAAGTAGCATTGTAGCAAATCACAACCTTCACACCTTAAACCGTTACATGGTCCAAACTTTATTCTTTCATGCTTGCTGAAATGTGGTCTGCTGTAAAAGGTTTTGAAGATGGGGAATCACAATTGATGCAAACACTGAGCTACTATAGAGTTCGTTTTGGTGATGACTATTACTCTGCAAAACCAATGCATAAAGAAAAGGTTATCCATTACAGTCTTGGGGAAGTGTGAAGATAGTAAAAACAGTATAATCCATTACAGGAAGAACAAAACAACACCACTAAGAAGGGAAAGATCAATTATATGGGGGGGGGGTAGATAAAAGAATGTCATATATTTCCATGCACCTCATTATTTAAATTGCTGCAACATTATGCAATCTAATGAATTCCCTCCTTTGACACGATATTGGGTATATATGTAGCTGATTGGTGTTTCTCTGGGTTTCTATCTATGCTTTGACATTAGTTCAAAACTCAAGAGTAGGAGCACTCAAGTGGTAAAAGTCTAGGTTCTTCCTGCATCTTTGTGATGGAAACAATAATAAAATGCATGATTACTACTGTTTGCACTAGAATTTGGCAAGTTTAGTCAAAATCGGCAAGAAAGTCAAACATGCGGAAACTGACAGATGATTTGGAAAGATTTGGAGATATTTGGTAACAGTAAGATCTTTGAGGACAAACTGTCTGAGATAAGGCCGATACGGATCAGGTCTTGAAACGTGTTGTAAAAGGATACGATTGACCAACGGGTATAAAAGAAGGGCTGAAGCAAGCTGCAAAAAAACAACAACACAATCAAACACACCAATCTACATTGCTTTTTCCTGTCGACTAGGAGTAGTTCTTGTAATTTAGCCTTTGTAATTTGATTTCGATCAATAAAGTTGAGCATCGCCGATTGTTGATCCTCTTCAAATTACGCTCCAGGTTCGATTTATTCTGATTTTGTTGTGCATCGCCTTCTTCAGAATTGATCTACCTTTATCCTCTAATTAGCCTTAATCGGCTAGTTAGATTTATCCCGTTACTTTGATCTTGATCGGCTTCAAGCTGATTGAGTCTAAGCCGATTGATCGTCGCGATCGGCTTTGAGTGAATTTTATATTTTTTACCTTGTCGATTACAGGTCAAATCGACTGGCACGCTCTGAACCAGGTTTTCGTCTAGTGTGCTGTTGTCAGAAACCCTACTTCAAGTTTTTTACGCCAACAACTACTTTTAATGTTTCCTGATTATTGACATTTCCTCCTATAGCATGTTTATTGGATTTTGGCAACCATTCTTGATAGTTATGTTGGCAGAGTTCTCGACGAATGGTAGGATACTAATATAGGTTTAGAGTAAGTAAATTTGAAGTAAAATCAAACATGAAGCTTAGTACTCGCTGAGGCAGTCCTCATTCGTCTCTCATGAGATCCCACCGATGAAGAGCTCCCTAGAATTTGCCTCCATGGCAACCTATCCTACAATCCCCAAACGAAATCCTCAAACACCAATCATGTCAAATGCAAACAAAAAAAATCACTCAATACCCAATCCTCACCAAGCTCATTATGAGCAGTGGAGAATGCACCCTGGTCCTATCCTGTGGGGTCACAACACATGAGAACACTGTGATCTCGTGCACACTGAAGAACCGAACCATATGGATTGATGGATTACACTAGTGTAGTACCAACAAACAAATTAGTAACTGGAGTGAGTATTCTAACAATAAATTGGACACATTTACAATAATTGACTGGAGTACCACCACCACCAAAGAAAGATTTAGATTTGGATTTGTTTGCTCACAGTTACAACACTAACAAGAACAAATTCTATCAAAGTAAAATCAATCCAAGAAAGTCTGTGCTGGCTTACCAAGAAAGGAAATCGATTTGGTTGGATATCCCCCCACTACTGGCCTACTTCACGCCATTCCAATAAAAGGGAGAAGAGAAGAGTTCTTTGTGGCGTGCTTCGGTGGAAGGAGGCGTGTTCAGCAGCGCTGTCAAAGGAAGATCGATGGCTAGGCATCTTCGAATTAGGGGCAGGCCGGGCATGATCGTACCGAAGATTTGATGGTGTGAGACACCAACGATGAGATGAATGGGGGGGACCCGGGAGATGAGATTGTGGGAGGGCCAAGATATGAGATAACCCGGATCTCAGATTGAGATCTTTGTCCAACAGTGATAAGGAAAGTGGGACAAAGGATGCTACTTACGAATTTGGTGGCTATGGAGGAGCTCGCTGCTTGCCTCTGCCTCTGGTGGAAGGTCGCCGATCGAGGAGGGCGTTCCCTTCAGTGGTGGAGGTGGTAGGGGAGGGGAGGAAGAAGTGAGGAGCTTGAAAGAAGAGGTGAGGGGAGACTGGCTGCTGTATTTGGGAATGGGGACTTGCATTCGGCAAAGGGGAATGGGCCGAATGGTCTAGGACTGGATAGTTAACAGATAGTATCTGGATAGCTCCAATTAAAATTCTGGATATATCCAAATCCGATGGATACTTTCATCCTGTATCTGTTTCCATATCTGACAAAAACTATCCAAATCCAACTCTGATATCTGAAAATAACCTCAGATATCCGATTTTATGCTCTGAATACTATCCAAAATAATTCAGACGGATGGATGATCAGGAAGTATCTACCCCATTTTCACCCCTATCTATCGCTGTATGAGACTATGTCACCATTTGAAATGGCGATAGAGACTGTGTCGCCAACAATCGGTGTCTCTGTTGCCATTTCTGATGTGGCAACAGAGAAAGGGTAAAAACGCCTCGAGCACCATATCTATTGATGCTCGGGCAAAAAAACAGCCAATCGGCATCAGTGCAAAAGAAAGAAAAGGAGAGGGGAGAAGGGAAGAAAAGAAAGAAGAGGGGGAGGACGAGGAGGAAGAAGAAGGGGGAGGAGGAAGTCGTCGTCAACTTTGAATGTATAGTTTTTCTTCTCTTGAATTATGTTTGGAAGACATATTAGGTTAGCAACCAGATTAATTAGATTTATAAGTATTTAGCTGTGTAGGGTAGCAATAGTTATATAGATATGTAGGTTTTTTTAGATTTGTAGTGGTATTTGTATGGCTTAGGATGGATCGGATTTGACATGAAAAATTGTAGAAATTATATGGGGTAGTATGTAGTTTAAAAATTAAATTTATGTATGTTTGCAGCATTTGTTTCATATAGTGTAGAGTAGCTTGTTGTGATACCTAGGCGTTGCGGTGTGGTTAGGTTTAGAATTCATGAGGCGTAGTACGTATTGGTTGACATGATGGTGTTATGTTGTGCATGTAATAACAATTTGATGAAAGGCTCGATATGTATGAATGAACGAGTACAATTTAAAATACAATATGAAGTAACAGTTACTAAATGGTTGTACCACTTGTTCTCGTTGGACCGTGAGTTGCATGATCTGTTGCACGGGTAAGCTGTCGGACACGGCCATGCACATACTGGGAGTTAGTGTTATTGAAAGGGCCGAAGTCGTGGAGCTCGTATGTAAGATTGGTGAATGAGCGAGGATGGCCATTAGTGTTATTGGTGCAAGCATTTTAGAAAGACGATGTCGACCATGTGACGTAGGAGGCGGCTATTGATGATGAACCAGACGAAGTTGGGGAATGTAGCTGAAGTGCAGAATGCTTAATGAGACAGGATGTGAGTTCGGGTCAGAAAGCAGTGCAAGGCGAGGAAGTTGATGTTCCAATATAGGTGGTGTAGGAACCGATGGGTGTGGCATGTGAGGGAGAACAGATCGAAGGGTTGGTCGAAGCATGGAGGTTGATAACGGTGACTACGAGGCTTTATCAGATGATGAAGGTGATGATGACGGTGAGCTGGGAGGCAACTAACCTTTTCCTACGGAGTGGGAGGACTACTAGTTCGATACGCTGGTGTTCGAAAGCTGAAGGCGTTGCATAGGAGTATGATCAGAATGAGGTGAGATAAGGAGCATTTTACATGACTAAGTAGGAGGTGCAGTAAGTAGTGATAGCATGGGCAGTGTTGCTGTGGAGGACCTTTAAGGTTGTGAAGTCAGATCCGCAGGTGTGTGATGTGAGATACGAGATGGAGGGCTATCCATGGTGTGTCCATGTGTACCAACCTATGTGGAATATCATTTGAAAGTATTCTATAGTTGTCCTACACATATACATGTTGACGGAGTTTATGTAATCGCATAGAAACATATCTTCAGGCTTTATTACGAATGCAATGTACAGGAAGATTGTGGGTAACTTGGATTTAGAGCCACATGCCACCATACTTGTAATAAAGAGGAAGTTCCAGTACACCATAAGCTATGCTAAGGCCTGAAGAGTGAAGCAGAAGGTCTTGGAAGCTATGCTCGGGATGTTTGAAGACTTCTATCAGAACCTGTCAAGTATGCTTGAATTGATCAAGAAAATGAATGTTGGGACTTATGTCGATATTTTTGAGAAGCATTCACAGCACTTCCCTAGGAAGATGATATTGAAGCAGGCATTATTTGCTTTCGGTGCATGCACCAATGCATTCAGATATTGTCGTCCATTGCTATGCATGGACGAAACATTTCTAACTGAAAAATACAAGGACTAGATATTGACTACCATAGGAGTAGATGGTAACAATCAGGTTCTTCTCTAGGCCGGTATTTGTGGAGGGTGAGAACAATGATAGTTGGCTCTAGTTTTTAAGGAACGTGAAAGCTGGTGTTGTCAATCAGTGGCTAAGAGTGCGTGTCATACACGATAGGTATCTCGGGCTATTGAAAGCGATCGTTCAGTAGTAGAAAGGGTCAAATGAGACACATCCATGGCCTTATTTGCAAAGTAGGTGGTGCAAGCACCACATGGGTGCTAACTTCTACAAGCAATTCAGGAACAAGGAGCTTACAAAGCTTTTCAAGAGGCTGTGCAACCAGAAAAAGCAGAGAAAGTTCGATGCACTATGGAGGAAGTTGGATGAGCTGACATCGAGGTATATAGTGGAGGCAGCGAAGAAGGCAACTCCTACCACAAGGGAATCACTTGTATCGCTTGAAGAGTTACCCACAGACCTTCCACAATTGTTTCGGAGGAACAAAAGGGCCACGAAACACCGTGTTCGGGGTAGATCCTCCTCAAAGCCAATCATGAAGCCTCCTGGGTGCCAATCTCGAAGGTAGCTCTCCTCACGGTGATGTTAATTGGTTTGCTTGCCTTTTCATCTTCTCTTGCATAAATAAGGATTTTGTAGATAATTACACGTTCAACTCCATTCACAACCCAGCAATTGCCTTTGTACAACAGTCTCACAAAGCCTCCCAAGACCTGAAGTACTCTCCAAAGCTCCACAGCATATCCACCCTCACGCTCCCCGTACGATTGTAGCATCCTCATTTATTCAAAAGAGAAATAGATAACTCCACAACTCAAAACGGCAGCGAGAAAATGAAAAATTCAGCAAAGGTGAGAAGTAGAGAATAAGAAGAGTCAAGAGTGTTTTGTTAGTCAAATTTAGATTTTTCTTTAAAAAATAGTTTTGGACACACCTAGGACACCACCATGCTACCTAGGGCCAAGACCTACAATCAGTATGCTCTGATAACATCTATGTCTGGACCCGAATTTACCAATTCGGACCCTTTGTGTTTACTGCACTAGCCCAGGATCATAGTAGTGCACTCAGCTCAACATTGGTAAATATGACATCATACACAATGATAATAATATAAAGATTCCATTTATTGATTATAACTAAGTGTATGATGTTATGACCAATCTACATTATTAAGCCACCCTGGACTAGACTTGAAATAAAAACTAAGGCAAATACAGCAGAAAGTAGAAGACGTAGATGACCCTCAGTTTACCACCGGCAACTGACAAGGCTCGGACCCTAATTACTCGTGTCCTCCTGGTACTCCTCCAACAAAGGTGTAGACTCCTCAACTTTTGATTGTGGTTGTTAGCAAGGGCGAGTATTTGAAAGCACTCAATAAGTTGTGCACAGAATGCAATTCTATATAACTATGTGCAAGGCTTATTCCAAAGGAAAAGGGCTATCATGTCTATTTTGCAATAAAGAAGTATTTGTAAAAACCTACCCGAAATCCTATTCCCTAAAATTCTGTTAAGCTATTCGAAGAATTATCTTCTATATCGTATCAAGTTAAAAAAAAAAGATAGTGCAACACAGCTCTACTGAAATGGTTTAGCCATAAACTCAACAATCACAGTATGCACTTTTAACATTCTCTTTTACCCAAAATTTCAGAAATCATATTAATATATATATACTTTCAAATGCACATTTCTATCCAGTCACATACTAATCTCAACTCCAAATACATCGCATGTCCACCAAAGAAAAACTTCAGATCAGCCACTCCTTAGCATTATAATCATTCATAAACATCCAACTTATCAAAGAGATTAAACAAGATTCGATTTATATACTCATATCGAGTTTACATTGTAAGTTTAGTAGATTACAATCAATTGAGCCAAAGCTCCTACTTTTGATCTTTAAAGAAAAATCAGGATCCATGCTTACCTCCTAAGGTATTCTCAAATCTCAATATCATTCTTGATTCTAAAAGTGGTATTACTTCTCTATACCTACCTCTCATCAAATCTCTTGCACATTTACTCATTCAAGTGTATACAACTCATTTGAGGCACACAATTTAGCATCTCAAGTTATAACCCAATTAGTAATTTTCCCAAAGCAATAAAATTCAAGAGTATATTCAAGCATCAACAATATCAGTGGTGCACACTTAACATCCTCAATTACTCAAAATTTAACAATCACATTCATGACTATACACATTCTTATCCATTTCACTTTTATACAGTTCAACCTCATAATCATTCCCTTATAAGTTCACTGAATCCAGATATTATCAATACTCTACAAAAATATATATGACCTCATTATCATGCATACAGACTATCACCCATACAAATCGTCAAAGTGCTAAGACAAGTTCAAATTCATTCTTTGGCATTAGTTTACATCGCCTCATTCAATCAAACATTCAATCATCTACTAATGGCATCAGCAAGAAATCAACTCTAGCTGTCGAACCGACTTATAGCCAGCCAACCACCATTTGTTTTGTCTCTTTGCCCATTCCTACAGCTGGCTGCCAGCACCCATTTCCTGCCCATTCTTCCAGCTTGAGACCAGCAGTCTCTTGCCCATTCCTTGCCCATCTCCACCAGTTGAATGCCAGCACATCATCTGCCCATCCTTCTCAGCCAAATGGCAGATTGAAGGGCTGCATGTACTCCACCTATGCCACCAGCCCAGAGTTTTGCTCTTTTCAGCTCTGGTGTTGCCTGCAAGCCTTAGTATAAAAGAAGTCAATGTCAGGGCAACCTAAGCTTTTACACCCCATCCTTACTAACCAGTACACCTGCCGTCCACTACCACTCCCATTTACTAACCTGCTGCTGGAAGGAGGAATTGACCATCACAGTAGGAGGAAGGAGACAAGTCAGACAACCACCTGCCTCTCTCTCCTTTTGCCCCATCGACACCTCAATCCTTATTTCCTACAGATCAGGTGCAAAAGCATTAGACTACCTTTCTTTTCAGCTTGATCTTGTAGCTATTAATACGATCTGCTTGTTCTGGTCTAAAACACATATGAATAACTCCTAGTCAACCAAAGATAAAGGCAAAATACAACAATCAACAATTATACATACACTCCTCCCTGTCCTGTTCATAAGCATATAAACCATCAATTTAGCAGCACCAGCCAAAGTCAGAATGTAAACATTACTAGTCCCTCTTTTTAGAATCTAATCATCTTATTAGCAAAGCACCCATTCATAAAAGCCAGATTCTAAATCATTCTCACTCATCTCATAGCAAACATTTCAAATGGATAACCAGAACAATTGGAACAAACCTTATATATACATAAATTCATTCGAAAGAAATCTGAAAGGCATGGTGCATCGAAACATAATGATATCTTGATAAATATGGAATGATACACAATTGACACAATAATCTTGATAGGAAGCAATCTTGAATCTTTCTATGCCTTAATAAACAAACATTGAATACAAAACACTATTCCCTAAGTCTAAACTTCAAAAGTATCAGCATGTATTTTTTTAAACCTAATTTTAAGACATAAAGATCGATCATCTGAATCTAACACCCCTGAGCAGTTAACAATACAGGACACAAGGATGCATTCACTCAATAAAATAACTTGCAAACAAAGCACATTCATAACACTTACAATTACTTGTATACAACAGATAGCCTTTTTGAATTGATCACACCTAGCAAGGTTCCAGAATATGGAAGGCATACATTCATAATCTAGGACTATAATCTAGCTCTTGTTCACAATCATTCTTGGGCATAAGGTAAATCCTTTTTATGCCTTCACCTGGAATGTGCAGAACCTAAAACAAAGGCACCACTCACTTTACCAAATTAATCAAGACCTTAAAACTGCAATTCCACCAGCTCAGTCATACATTTTTTTTGTGCACACAAAGTTAACAATGCAATGATTCTCACCCACAGCCTCAACACAAATTTCATGCACTAGTATAACAAACTGAGCCATAGGTTACTAAAATCATCTATATCATAGAATTAAGAACATAATAGTTTCAAGCTTGTCGTTCTGGCTATCAGCTAAGGCAAGAAATCAGGTACTTAGCTTATGGGCAATGTTGTAGTGCGGTTGTCGTTCGATCAAGGGGGGGGGGTAGTGCATTTGGTTGTTGGACCTTCTGCCTCGGTGTCGACGCTTCATTGTCACGGCGGAGCACATGAATAAGTTCTAGGCCGTCAAAATTACCTTCTAGCTTGCGTACCTCCTGGCAATAGGCTGCCATGTTGTCTTCGATGCAGGACCATTCTTTTTGCACTTGGTTGACCATGAGCATTGAGTCTCCGCGAACCGTCAAACGTCGAATACCGAGTGATATGGCGATACGGAGCCCATGGATGAGTGCCTCGTACTCGGCGGCGTTGTTTGAAGTGGGAAAAAGTATTTGAAGAACATACCTCAACCTTTCTCCACTTGGTGATATGAGCACGATACCAGCCCCCGCGCCGCTGAGCATGAGGGAACCATCAAAGTACAATATCCAGTACTCGAGCTCCTTGGTAACCGCCGGGCTTTGAAGCTCTGTCCACTCGCCCGTGAAGTCATCGAGCGCTTGAGACTTGATGGCAGTGCGAGGCTTGAATAAGATATTGAAAGCTCCCAGCTCGATCGCCCATTTTGCAATTCTCCCAGTGGCCTCCAGGTTGTGAAGTATATCTCCTATTGGGAAGGAGATGACCACCAAAATAGTATACTCTTGGAAGTAGTGCTTGAGTTTGCGAGACGTCAGAAGGACAACATACAATAATTTTTGCACTTGCGGATACCACACCTTGGATTCGCTCAGGACTTCGCTGATGAAGTAGACTGGGTGTTGGATCTTCTGCACGTGGCCCGGCTCCTCCCTTTCTATGATGACCGCGACGCTGACTACATGAGTCGTTGCCGCGATGTAAAGTAGCAGAGGCTCCTCCGGCATCGGTGAAACCAAGACCGGGGGCATCGTCAGGAAGGTCTTCAAGTATTTAAATGCCTGCTGTGCCTCTGGAGTCCACTAGAACTTGTCTTGCTTCTTGAGGAGTTTAAAGAATGGCATTCCTCGCGTACCTAGTCGGGAAATGAACCTGCTGAGTGCGGCCATGCATCCTGTAAGCTTCTGGACGTCCTTTTGGCAAGTCCGCGGTTCCATTTTTGATATGGCCCTGATCTTCTCTAGGTTGGCCTCGATGCCTCGTTGTGATACGATAAACCCGAGCAGTTTTCCCGAAGATACTCCGAAAACACACTTCTCGGGATTAAGCTTCATGCTGAAAGACCTTAGAGTCTCGAACGTCTCGGTCAAGTCGGCAATAAGGTCCTTCCTTTCTCTAGTCTTCACCACGACGTCATCCACGTATGCTTCCACATTGCGTCCAAGCTGGGCAAGAAAACACCGCTGTATCGCGCGCTGGGACGTTGCGCCAGCATTTTTCAGTCCGAATTCCATCGTGGTGTAGCAAAAGGCTCTGAAAGGCGTTATGAATGAAGTTTTGATGTGATCTTCCGCCTTTAGGCAAATTTGGTGGTACCTTGAGTAAGCATCGAGAAAACTCAGAATTTCGCACCCGACGGTCGAGTCAACCACCTGATCGATTCGAGGTAGCCCAAAGGGATCCTTCGGACATGCTTTATTGAGATCAGTATAATCAACGCACATGCGCCAAGTTTTATTCTTCTTTTGCACTAATACAGGGTTTGCCAACCAATCGGGGTGATACACCTCTTTGATAAAACCTGCATCTAAAAGCTTAGTGATCTCCTGCTTGATGGCGTTTCGGTGGTCCGGAGCGAATCACCGAAGCCTTTGCTTGATTGGCTTTGCCTTTTCGTTGACGTGCAGTGAATGCTCGATCACCTCCCTTGGAACACCCAGCATGTCGGATGGTTTCCAGGCAAAGATGTCCTTGTTAGCCTGGAGAAAGGTGATGAGCGCGCCTTCCTATTTGTCCTCGAGCCCTATCCCGATCAAAATCGTCTTAGACAGATCGGACGGGTCAAGAATGATTCTCTTGGTTCCTTCGCCGGGCTTCATACCTGACATGGCCTGCTTCTTGGACGGGACGTCGCCTTCTTTCCGCAGCGTAGCGGCTTCTGCCTAGATTTTCTCTGTCTCGGCGGTTGCCTCCTGCAACTCAGTGAGTTCGTGATTCTCCCGGTCGCATTGCAAGGATTGCTTGATGTCACTGCGGACCGTGATGACGCCTTTGGGTCCCGGCATCTTCATCACCAGATAGGTGTAGTGCGGGACGGCCATGAATCTAGCCAGGCCGGGCCTTCCCAAGATGGTGTGGTACGCCGTCTCAAAATCGGCCACCTCGAAACTTACGTGCTCGATCTGGTAGTTGTCCTTGGTACCGAAAGTGACGAGCAAAGAAATCTACCCAAGTGGAAACGAAGACACCCCAGGGATCACTCCGTGGGATGGCTGAGTGCTCGGCCTTAGCTCAGAGCGGGGATGTTCATATCATCGAGGGTTTTGGCGAACAGGATATTGAGCCCACTCCCGCCATCAATCAGGACCTTCCTTAACTTTACATTGCGAATGACAGGGTCAAGCACTAGAGGGAACTTACCCGGATGTAGAACCCGGTTGGGGTGATCCGAGCGGTCAAAGGTGATCGGTACCTCGGGCCATTTTAAATATTTGGGGGCTACTGGTTCCACCACATTGATCTCCCGAACGGTAAGCTTTTGCTTCCGCTTGGACTCGTATCCGGTTGAGCCCCCATAAATGTAGTTCAACTCGAGCTCGGGCTCCTGAAAATCGTCCTCATTGGGAGGGTCCTTCTTCTTGGTAGCCTCATCCTTCGCTGGAGCTGGTTGCTTGTGGCTTTCACGTGCAAAATGCTTCAGAGTGAAGAAGTCCTTGGCCGCGTGCTTTCCCTTTGGGTGGAAAGGGCAGATCGCTTCCATGATAGAATTATAGTATGGTGTCTCCCTCCGCGGGACTCGGGGACAGTCACGGTCGGTTACTGCGACTAGCTTCTTATCTTTGTGCTTGGAGGACTCGGGCCTATCGCCTTTGTTCTTCTGCTGCGGGCGATCCTCTTGGCGCTCGGCCAGGGTATCTGAGGCCGTGGCGTAGCGATCGGCCAGTGCAAACATCTCCTTCACTGAGGTTGGGGGTTTCCTGGACATTTTCTTGATTAGATCAGGATCACTTACCCCTTTTTGGAAGGCCGTCACTACCACCGCTTCAGACACGTCCCTGACGGTGTTCTTCTTCTGCATGAAACGCCGAATGAAATCTCTCAGCGTCTCGTCCTTCTTATGGGGAAGCTGGTATAGGTCCCATAGGCTGCCAGGCCTCTCGTAGGTTCCCTGGAAGTTCACGATAAACTGATCGCAGAGGTCGCTCCAGGAATCACCGAGTTCGCCGGAAGTCCTGTGAGCCATGCTTGAGTCGAGAGGGTGAGATTGATTGGTAGATAATTCGCCATCACGTTCTGGTTTCCTTCGGCTGCTTTGACCGCCAGGGCGTAGACCTGCAGCCAAGCTTCCGGATCTCGCTCCCCATCAAACTTTACGATGCCCTTGGGGTTGAAACCTTCGGGCCAAACCACTCGGCGCAACTGGGGAGTGAACGCTCGGATCCCGTCAATAGATCTCTCATCATGATGAGAGGGAGACCGGCATGGCGAGCCTCTGGCTCGTCGATTGTCTTCAACGCGCCGGGGCGGAGTTCGGCGCGACGAGCTCATGGCTCGATGGTCGTCGTTGTTCCGACCCCGACGATGATAGTCTCTATGGTCGTCGCGTTCGTCGTACCTCTGATCACTTCGTCGATCACGACCGGTGCCGAAATGCTCGTAGTCGTCGTGGCGCCCGCGTCACTCTTCCTCGTCCCGCTCCTGCCGTCTGGCGGTGATGTCTTGGTGGAGGTTGCGGTTGATAATTGGGCGAGCATCGTCGAGTGGTGGCGTATGGCGCCGACTGTCGATATTTCGACTGGTTGCAGTCCGACTGCTGGCGACACGAGTAGCCGTGTGGGAGCGCGAGTGTGCTTCACCTACCGGCTTTTTCTGATTCTGCTGGATTGCTGCCGCCGTCACCATGGCCTTGATCTGGGCCACGATCAGGGCCGCCGGGCTGTCCGAAGCAATCATCGGGTCCAGCGTGTCAAGAAGCGTCTTGGAGGCAATGACGTTCTACATCGGCGTGCGGAAGATGGATTGGTCTCCCAACCTGGACTACAGGATGTCTTCGCGGACATTGCGGCCGCGCGATCGAAGAGATTGCGCTTGTACCTCCTTACCCTTACGAAAACGATCTTCCTCCGCAGCCTCTTTGTCTTTTTGATGGAGATCGGTCCTCTGCTCCTCGATCGCGAAGACGCCACGAAAATTGCAGCAGTTCCTCACAATGCCGACTGGTTTTCTGAGTGAGTCAGAGCGGCATACCTGAGATGGGTTGGCCTGATCTTCACCAGATTGGATCTGGTTTTGGACCAGGCAGACAAGATCTCCGCGCGCATCTGCGACGAAGTCCAGGCTTCTGAAGTGGAAGGCTTGGCCGGAGTCGAAGGTGGTGATGAATCCGCCGATTGCTACCATCGAGTCTGTGGAAAAAGATTATATCGCTCTCCCCTACCTGGCGCGCCAACTGTCGACTTTTGTAGTCGGCAATAAAATTATGGGGTAGGCGCTAGATCTCAAACTCGAAGGTCACACAAGACAATGGATTAGACAGGTTCAGACCCTCAACGATGGAGGTAATACCCTAATCCTATGTGCTGGGATTATACGGATCTCTTAGATCCAAGGATGCTCAAAGCGCAACGTGCTCCGGGCGATATGAGGTATACTATGCTCTAAGGCTTGATGATTCATCTCTACGTTGTTGCCCGCCCTCTCCCTTATATAGCGGGGGTCGTGGCGGCTTACAGAGTCCTGATCGGTTAGGAGATTCCGATCAGTTACTAGATCCTAGTTGGTTATAGGATAGAGTTTACATCTTTACCTACCCTATTAACGACTTGGATTACATCTATATCCTTTATATCCAAATACATATAACTGTCCATAAGATGTGCCCCCTTCCATGCGGCAACAGTGCTTGGTGTGGGGCTCATCCTTTGGGCCTTCTGCTTGGGCCCGTCTCTTCCTTGGGCAATACTAGGCCGGTCCTGAAGATACCTGGTTTCATATATTCCACAAGTCTCGACCCGTATGCCTTTGGTGAGGCGAGGCGGTATGGCAGAGGTCAGAGTACGGTTGGCCAAACATTCTGTTTCCTTGGATTATTAGTGTACCTAAGGAAGCGCACTGTGGTAATAAGCCTAGTGATGCTATGAGCAAAGCAGTACACCTCTGATCAGAGTCAAATGTGATATCACTCCTAGCTTCTGGGTTTGGAAGTGCGTCTTGTGGGTTTTCCTCTAACACAGGATGTAAAACCCCACGTTGTCTTGCAGTATGTAGATTTAAAAGTTAAAACTTGATTTTTTTATAACAAATGGGGAAAGGGTACTTTTGGTAAAGTACTACTTTGGAGTAGCAGCTCAGTGGCCGAAAAGTATAATTATATACCCATGCATAAAGTTTTCGCGGCTTGTTGAGTAGTGGAGTACTCAGCCTTGCTTTCGCTGTTGTTTTTCAAAACGTGTTAAGTTCACCCAACCAGATGAGATAGAAGGCGATTTTCTTGATGATATGAATTTTTATGATGATGCTGATGTTTCCGTGGAGTTATATGAATACGAGGGGGCTGACGACCAAGACTTGGTAGAATAAATCTACCCTCAGGAGGGAGGCATCTTGAATAATATTGTAATATTAGGCGGGTGGTGTAGGAACCATTGTAGCCAGACCTAAGATAGTACTATATGTACTTTAAGAATAATTCCCCGAGTACTATTCGGTGGAAGTTTCTATTCTACATGTGTTGTTTTCCTTAGCCTAATCCTGGCACACTTTGCTCTGTGATGTTTCCACTGGTTCTGGCCTAGTCAGGCAAAGTGTGGGTGTCACAATATTTACGGGCAAGTACAATAAATAGATTGTAAAGATAGTAAAACAAATAGCAGTAGTAGTAGTTTGAAATTTCCCAAGTAAATCAATTTTCTAATCCTAAGTCAAGTTCCAACCTCCCATGGCAACCTGCCATCTATCACAAGTTTTATGTTGCAAAAGTCTAATCCTTGACTATAATTTTTGGGCTATGCTCAATGCCACGAGCACGGCTATCCAAATAGATTTACACTCTGTAGAGGTTATGTACTTTACCCACATGATATAACCATTTCACCACACAGGTGAGTCATTATAACAAAGCCTTTACAATGCCCTGCCTTAACCAAGTACTACCCGATGAGGTTTCAACACTAGTAGGATTGGTTACCACATCCAGGGCCCCCCTTTTGCGCCATGTGAGTTTATCCATGAACACGGACCCACACCACCACAAGCAGTACTAAAGTTGACATTGCAAATTAGTCACCTAGGTTGTCCCATACCAGACATGTAGTTGCATGATTGACTCAGGTCAAAGGCTTGTAAGGTTAAGTCCTTAAAGTGACTAGGGCAAGACTTTCACATACCCTCTACCCTCCGGCCCACCTTGGCACACTTCCCCTTGCCACAATCTAAATGATTACCACCCAAGTTGATTACCAAGCACCACGTGCCATCAACAATTCAGCATCGTTGCATGACATCCCTTGTCATAGCAACTCAATCTCATTGTGTGACAACACCTGACACACAAGCTCATAATCATGTTCCATATTCCATTAGTCAAGATTAAATATTGATGATTCAAGTACATGTGATTACATGGCATGGCTAAGCATACTAATACGGTCTAACTATCCCATGTTGATTTTATTATTAACCAACTATAGTGAATCAATCTAGGGTGACAATAGATCGTGGCATACAAATGACAAGGTAGGGTATAGATCAAAAGGTAGATTAACTAAGTCCCAATTTAATTGAAAACAATTGTGCACGTGAAATAATATGCAATAAGGTAAAACCAATATAGCGATTTTATAAACGTGGGTTCAACATAATCAAAGCACAACTTGATTTGGTAAAGGTCCTGGTCTTGCTCTGGAACGTGCTCTTGGTTGACGGATCCTCCTTCGATGCGTTGCACAACTCAACGTCTATACGAAATGAGAGAAAAAGCAAATAAATACCAAAATAGAGAGCAAATGAATACACAAATCGAAATACAATTCACCATTAAATAGATCTCAATTTTACAAATTTTTAGAAACTTGAATCACCTCAATCGGAGCTCGTATGAGGGAGAACGGTCTCTCGGAAGATTAAAAAATTCTAAAAATCAGAAAATTGAAAAACAAATAAATAACCAAATTATTTTTATACTGAAAAATTGTATTTATGACATTAGCATGACCTCATGATGATGTCAGCACCGAATTTTTTCGGTTGAATTATTTTTCAAAGAAAATTTTGGATTTATGACGTCAGCATGATGTCACTGTGACGTCAGCATCGATCGGACGAACCAAAATGCGACACGTGGCCTTGGTCCATGCGCCCGGTTCACAGACCTTTTATGGTCCACTGTGAACCCGGCGCACGGCAGTTCGATCACTGCACCCACGCGTCTCCACGCGATTGGTCCGCTGATCGATGCGATCTGGGCCATGTGTCGAGATCTGACAGCCACGATTAGATCTGAAGCTCAGATGCATCCACGCGTCACTCATCCACCAGCTACCCCTCGAATCGGATGGTCCACAAAGCTTTGGAAGCTCAACGACATGGTCTGGCAGCGGTCTCACCGTTCTTGAAGAAGATGACTCAATCGACGACACGACGGTGATGATCTGGCGACAAAAGGTGGTGGGTTCGGTGCGACGCGGATCGGCGAATCCGGATCTGGAACCAGTGCGGAGAGGAATGACTTGACGATGATGCAACGATGAGAAGACAAACAACGGCACAACCTCGAACTTCAGCGAACCCTAGGCATCCACCTGTGGCTTAAATAGCCTAGGAATCCGGGCTCCACACGGTGATCGAGTTCATTGCGGCAGTGGGGAATCTCAGGCTTAGACTCCAACGGTCGCTTGGAGAAGAACTCCTGACGGCCGTCCAATTTGCGATCAACGGCTGCGATTCCATGTCAACGTGGCATAATCCTATCCGGTGACAACATCCAATGGCGGCGATTAGATAGTTTCCTTTACTATTGCGCTGAATCCGAACCGACCAATCTCAATCCAATGGCTATTGATGCTAGGGTTTCACATTTCATCTTCAAATCTTGGCCTCTCCTTCACGATCCAATGGTCGACATCCAACGGCACACGTGGCTTAAAGATGGCCGAGCGATCACGATCTAATGGCGGATGCTATGCCTTCTAAGCGGTGGCGGGCGCCGCGATTACTGGCCACGCACGAACACAGTAATGGGCTCCGGCCCGTCACTGTTAAAATAATTTCCTTGGGATTTTTCTTTTAAAATAATTCCATGAAATAAACTTATTAGTTTAGAGCAGATAAAATATCATAAAAATTCCAAGAAAAATCTCAAAAATACTTTGAGACATTTTGTACTCAAATAAAATATTTTTTGCCAAACTTTATATTAACTTTATCTATAAATAATTAGTTTTCAGAAAAGGCCAATATACTTAATTTAAAATAAATTCAAATGAATTCCAGAAAAATCCAATAGATTCATAAAAATCATAAAATGCACAAATAACAATAAAATAATATTATAGGCAAATTTTAGGATGTTACAGCTTTGTAACACCGATGGTGCTAAGTTATGGGTCATGACGAAAACTTGGATGTGGTGTACAATTGGGTCATGCAGGGTCTGAGGCCCCTTCCCCAGTTAGCTATCAAGGAGGGAGTTCTTTGTAGATAGTCATCCTAGGGTGTTCATCCGCATGAATGATCCTATTGTGAAATACTCCGAGATGATCAGTACATACATAAAAGAGAAAGGCAAGAAGGGGGAGATACATAAAGCATTGAAGATCGGCACGAGAGAGCTTCGTATTGAGGTACTGTGTAGAGACAAAACCAGTCATGAGACAAACCAGTGAAAAGTTTTCCATGAGTGCATTCTACAGTGGCAAACATGTGTCTGCACAAGCAATAAGCCCCGTCTATTACTCCAGCCATGCGCACATGTGATGGCTATCTACTCGACAATCTGTATGGATCCAGGCATATTCATGTTAGAATTCTTCACAAAGGAAGTGGTGATGGCAACTTGGATTGGATAAATGTACGGTTTCCATGTGGTCGGTTCGTTCACGGATCATTAAAGTTGGAAGGATACATGGTGGGTTTTAGATGTTGGCAAACTTAAGGACATAGGGCATCGGCAAACAAGATATATCAGGAATGACATAGACGCAGCGGAAGGTGGGGATGGTCTGAAGAAATATTTAGTTCACAAGGAGACAAGGCTCACTTTCAAGTATTGCCCAACGGTTCAGAAGCCGTGAAAGGTTGTTGTGATGGCCCTTCTTTTTACAAAAGAAGTTCTCTTATGCATACAGTACTAGTCACATGATTAATGCCTAGTACGCACATTTACATCAAATAATAACCCATCCATACTCAATATTACATATGATAATGGTAATTTATACAATAAGGTCTTACAATTTATAGTAAATTGCAGTGGAAAAATCTAAAGCCTTGTGGTATGCCCATCCAAACCTTCAGGCAACTCACAAGATATAAACCCTAGAAAATTGCATCATCAAAATTCCTCTATCCTGCGGTGAAGTATGTATCTTGAGGGCTTCACTTTCTTCTCTCACTAAACCAACGAATAAGCAAGGGTGAGTACTTTTGTAATTAGCAAGACTTAAAGTGTATCGCAAAAGTATAATAAATGCAGGCTATGTCAAAGGAGGCTTCTACGGTTATTTTGCAAAGAGTGAAGTTGAACAAGAAAATCAAATAGTAATTTGCAAACAGAATTTGTAAAAACAAGTTTGACTGATATGAAAATAACAAGTATATAAGCATAAAGTAACAACTCACAGTCCTTCATGAATGTGAGCATCGAATCATTTCCTTGCCAATCTCTGGCGTAAAATCTGAAATAAAAGCTTTATATCAAATATGTCCAATTCCATCATTTTTTTGAAAATACTAAAACTTGTAACTAGTGCAGGCGCACCAAGTGTCCCTTGATCACAGGAATGGCTTTTCGAAAAGATTTACACTATGTAGAGATGTACAGTTTTACCCACAAGAAGTGATCAACTCTTTGTGCAATCGATATTAGCACACTTCCTTTGGTGTGTCATAGAGATATCATAACATAACCGTTACATTACCTAGGCCTAGCTTTGCACAGCCCGGTGATGACAAACCCATACTTATGGCGCCAGAAGATATTTGTACAATTACTGTGCGACACATGGTTATACACCCCATTCTCACTTCTCCTCATAGTTTGCTGTATACCGTTGTATCAGCAGGTGTTATGATGTTACCATGCCTGCCCAGCAAGCCATGCTTCTAACCCAAGCCAAGACAAGGGCCCAAAAACTTCTGACGCTCCAAGTCCAGCCCAAGATCAAGCTCAATTCGTTCAAGAGTCCAGTTCGGTTCCCAGGAGCAGTCCAACTAAAAATGACCATATCTAGGTCATACGAAGTCTGTTTGAGGTGTTCTTGGACTCTACAGACAAGCCCACGATGAAAGCTTTCCAATGGAAGTGGTTTCACATCAAAACTCCTTTTGGATCGATGGAAATCGTCAAATAAATAGAACGAACATAATCTACCAGGTGCTGCGCCACCTCCACTTGGGCCCAAAAGCCTTGTATGACCTAGGGTTGCACGGCCAACCCCTTGGCCGCCTCCCTTGCCCTCTTCCTCATATATATTCAGTAGATGTCGCTAGAATAGATGGGGTTTTGCTTAGATTACAACTAGACACTTTGTCAGTTTTTCACCGTTCATCGGTTTGTGGAACCTCAAATCGTGTGCTTAATATTATTTGTAGTTTTAGATTGCATCTTCTACGTTCTTGCTTGTGTTCTCGATTCACAAGGAGCGATAAGCTTTCTTGGCGAGGTCAACCATGTTTGTGCATAGTTGATAACCAACAGAGCCGTGGTGTAGCGATTGCAGGGTTTGAATCAGTTCTGATTGGAAGCCGGATCATCAACGTCGAGTTTTTCGCCAATCGATTAACTACTACTTTCGGAAGATCGGGCCACCGTCCCCATCAAGTGGTATCAGAGCCTCGGTTGCCTAATAGGTAATTCTTTTATCCCCACTTTTGTTTTGCAATCATCCTAGAGTCCAGAAAATTTGCCTCACAAAAAGTTCCACATTGACTTCGCTGTCCTACAACCCCTTGTGCCTTTGTAATTTTCGTTTCAGTTTCGCTTTATTGAATTTGTGTCCATCGTCATCGTCTTGTTCATGGTTTGAGGTCGTGATCCTAGTTTCTAGTTGTCCCTTTCCGTTGCCCTAGCTCTTGTTTTGCACCGTTAGTCATCCCACCACCGGCTGCCATAGAACTGAACTGAGTCCTACTCGGTTTGACCTTTGCTGTCGCTCTACATTATATATCCCACTCCGCAAGCCCTAGATAGGTCATGAGCCACCTTGTGTCAATTGCCCTGCACCGCTGGCCACCCTTTTTCAGCCGCGATCCTATTGCTATTTAATCCCTAATTGGAAGGAAGAAATGAAGTCGCAGTCAATTCTAGATTGCGCAGTGTTCAGTAAAACTGGCATAACTTTTGCATACAAACTCCAATTGGTACGTACTTTTTTTTGCTTTGAAGAGGATGACGACGCACATCCGAAAATTCTATAGGTCAAAAGACCTGTTGTCGGGACCCGAATCTGCAAATTCGGACCCTCTGTGTATTCTGCACTAGTCCAGGATCACGCTAGTGCACACAGGCTACACAGGGTTAAAGTACCACAATCATACACAGCAGAATATTAATAAAGTACTTCAAACATGTATTTGAACGAGTTGTGCGACCTTATGGTCTCCTTACATAGATCAGCCACGCAGGGCTTACATTATCAGAGTAAATAGAAATAACAGCGGAAAAATGGTAAAACTTCGTGGAAGCCTTCATCTTGCCACTGGCAACTGATTGGGCTTGCCCCCTAAATGTCCAGATCTTCAATGTACTCTTCCTCCCAGGCTAGCGTAGATTCCTCCACTGGTGTTGTTTTGAAAGCAAGGAGGGGTGAGTACACAAGGCACTCAACAAGTAATGCACAGAATGCAGCACTATTACTATATGCGAAGCTTATTCCAAAGGATTGGCTTAATTGGTTCTTGTGCATCAAACAGCATTTTTAAACCAGTATCTTATTTAGATTAAAGCAGTGATACAGTTATAAATAATACTAATTTCTTCAAATGGTTTTTCTTCGAAGATTCTCGACACACAGCCTCAACAGTTCATTTTTAACACTGGTACACAACCACCCTTTCCACATTTTGTTTTAGAAGATCTACCCCTTGACGGTAATCCCCGAGCAATGCTCAATACCGTTAGCACGGCTATTCGAATAGATTATACACTCTGCAGAGGTTGTACACTTTACCCACAAGATACAGCCGTTCACCACACAGGTTATTGTCTGTAACAAAGCCTTTCAGGAACCTCTACCTTAACCAATGAACCTCTCCGGTGTTGCCTTCGCTATCACTCCTCTCATGCAGTGCCAGCCGAAGTATAGGACAGGCCAACACCGTTAGATGGGTACCAAGCCGCAACACAGTGCGCTCCCCATAAAGTAACACCCGTGTCTTTGTCACCTTTGAGTATCGGAGGAAGATATCAGAACCCTAATCAACTAGGTCTGTCCCATATCAGACATATGGTTGTACGGGTGACTCAGATCAAAGGCTTGCAAGGTGATGTCCTTAACTGACAAAGGCAAGACTTCCAACACTCAACAGTGGCACACACATCCCAATGTGGCACACAGACTCACATCACTCATCAACCCATTGCCACACAGGCCCACCTGGCACATAGCCTCTTGCCACTAACCCCAGTCAAAATCATTTCCCACCCCGTTGATTATTGTGCAACACATGCCAGCAATAACTCAACATCGGTATGGAACCACACAGGTTTCCATACTTCAATTTCATCATGTGGCATCATCACACCACTTTCATAATACCTTCAATGTTCCATTAGTCAATATTGTAGCATTTTTTCGAAAGATCATTCATGATTCGTTGCCAGGCTAAGCATCTATTCACGGTCTAGCTTCCCGTGTTGGCACAATATTAACATCCAACTAATACAATCAAACTTAGGGTGACAATGATTTAGGGCATACAATCAATAATTTCAAGGTGGCATAACAAAATTGGTTAGTTATCTACATTATCCCAAAGTAGTTTAAATCCATTTTTACTTAATTTAGCATGCATAATTTCAAAGCAAAGTACATTTAAAAACTGGGATCAAAATGGTCAAAGCATCACTTGCCTTCCAAGAGTTCCTGATCCTGATCTGGAGCTTGGTCTTGCGCTGGAACTTCTCCCGCAAAGCTTTCCGGCAAGTCAACGTCTACTCAAAATAAATAAATACAAAATAAATATAATTTACAGAGAGCAAGTTCAACTCTAAAAATTCCAAAAATTCACCAATAAATAGATCTAGATTGTAAAAAATTTTAAAAATTGGAATAACCTCAATCGGAGTTAAAATGCAAAAGTTATAGCCGTTCAAAGTTTTAAAATAAAATATAAATCAGAAAATCCAATTTGTTATAATTATTTTTATACGAAAAAAATTTGGGATTTATGACGTCAGCATGACCTAATGATTACATCAGCACCAAAATGAAATTCGGGCGAATTATAAAAATATTTATGACGTCAGCGATGTCGTCAGCATGACATCAGCACGACACGTGGCAGCTTCTGGTGCTACCACGTCGCCTCGGTCTATGGACTCGGTCCACGGCTCGGGTCGGGTCCACCGTGGACTCGGTCCACTAGCATAGTGCATCCACGCGGCAAGATCTGAGCCATTCATTGAATCAACGGTCAGATCTCACGTGTCACACCGCACTGCCTCGAATCCACGCGACACGCGTCGCGCATCCGACGATCGCTCGGACCCAAAGGCTGTATCCCACGCACCGACTCGGCGACGCATCGCGTTCTGCGCCTCCACGCGTCGCGCATCCGACGGAACTCCCGGATCCGACGGCTGGATCTCGCGCGCGTTCGGCGGCGTCTCGGTTCACGTGCGGCCACGTGGCAAGATCGCAGCAGCGCGCTCGAAATCGACGGCTGGATCTGGTCTCTACTCCGGTCAAAATACCCACGCGTCGGCACGTGATTCGGCGAGGGTACGGCGCCATCACCGCCGCACGTTCAAATCTGAACGACGCGGATCCTTAAGGCAAAACCAGATCTAATCCGACGGCGCAGGTTACGGAGCGGTTTACTGTTCACCCTTGCAACGCGGTGCAATATCACGCGTACACTAGCGATCCAACAGCTGAGATCTAAACAGGCACAGAAACTAAATCTAATCTCCACCGTTCAATCTAGATCTAACGGTCAAGATTAACGCTGGGTAAGAAAAGGGAGCAGCGATGTGGATGTACGAGCGTGCGATGCGGTCGAGCGGTCGGCGGGCTCGGTGAAGATGGCGGCGAGAGGAAGCGAAGGTTGCCGGAGCTGGGGAAGACGACGAAGCCAACGGCGCTACGGGGCTTCTCCGGCGTGAAGAACTGGCGCGTTCGACGCGTCTCGGCGAGAGCGCTACTCTGGTGGCCTCGGTGACGGCGGGAGACTCAACGGACAGCGAGAAAAGGCGAAAAACTACGGCGGCGCACTCGAGCAACTACGGCGAGCTAGAGCAGAGTCTCTGGGGTGTCTCGACGTGCGTGCGAGGAGTCAAAAGATGTAGCGAGAGGAGCTCTGCCAGACGCGCTACTCGGTGCACTTTAAGGGGCCTCGACGTGCATGCAAACACAAGCGAAACGAGCGGAAACGCTCGACGGCTTTAACTCCGGCGATTACGCCCAGTCAGACCGACGTGGCTCCATCACGGCCGTCCAAGCAGTGACGATCCGATGGCGCACGTTCGCGGGTGACGCGGCTCAACGGCTGCCGCTGGATCCCGATCCGACGGTGTAGATACGCGGCGGCTAGGGTTTCTGGCGTGTTGGGCGGCGCGCACAGTAACGGGCTCGGCCTATTACAGTTCATAACTGTTTTTGAAACCTTTTTCGTTAGAATAATTCCAGGAATTCAAATATTCCAATAAAATAACCAAAAATACTAGAAAATTTCCAGAAAATACATTGAGCTATTTGGAACTCAAATAAAATATTTTCAATAAAACTTTGTATAGACTTTTGCATGAAGTTAATGAAATTCAAGAAAGGTCAAAAATGAATAAATCCAATTAAATTCTTATAAATTCTCCAAAATTCTCAAAAATCAAAAATACTGCAAAATTTTAGATTAGAGTAAATTTCAAGGTGTTACAAACCTCCCCCTTAACAGAATCTCGTCCCCGAGATTCAGGGCTGACTAAAGAAACAGGTCAGGAAACTCCTTCTTTAGGTCTTCTTCGCGTTCCCACGTTGCTTCACTTTCCGAATGGTTGCTCCACTGAACTCTGCAGAAACGCGTTGACTTGTTCCTTGTCTCTCTGTCCATTATGTCCAGAATCTTCACCGGATGCTCTTTGTAAGTCAAATCTTCTTGCAGCTCGATTGCCTCTAACGGTGTTTGCTCTTCAGGTACTCGGAGACACTTCTTCAATTGTGATACATGGAATACATCATGCACTCCTGCCAAAGACTGCGGTAACTCCAACTGATATGCATCTTCACCTCTGCGGCTCAAGATCTTGAACGGCCCAACATATCTGGGTGCGAGCTTCCCTTTTGCGTGGAATCTTCTGACTCCTTTGAGAAGTGTGACTCTGAGATACACAAAATCTTCGGGTTCAAAGCTCAATTCCCTGCGATGGTTGTCGGCATAGCTTTTCTGCCTTGACTGAGCAATCTTCAGTCTTTCTCTGATCATGGCGATCTGCTCTTCCACTTTTTGCAGTAAATCCGGGCCAAAAATATGTCGTTCACCTGTCTCATTCCAGTTCAATGGTGTTCGACAGGATCGACCATACAGAGCTTCAAATGGAGACATCTGTAAACTTGCTTGGTAGCTGTTATTGTAACTGAACTCAACATAAGGCAAACACTTATCCCAGGAAGTAGAATATGCTAAAGCACAGGCTCTCAGCATATCTTCCAATATTTGGTTAACTCTCTCAGTTTGATCATCTGTTTGCGGATGGTATGCTGTACTAAAGTTCCCATTGCCTCATGCAATTTACCCCAAAACCTTGAGGTAAATTGAGTACCTCTGTCAAACACTATTTTCTTCGGTACTCCATGCAAACAGACAATTCTTGCCATGTAAAGTTCTGCTAAACGGTCTCCAGAGTAAGTGGTCTTTACCGGTATGAAATGTGCCACTTTAGTTAAACGATCTACTATGACCCATATGGAATCATATCCACTTTGAGTTCTGGGTAAACCGGTTATGAAATCCATGCCAACTTCTTCCCATTTCCATTCAGGTATCTTTAAGGGTTGCAGTAGTCCTGCTGGTCTCTGGTGCATAGCTTTGACTCTTTGACATCTGTCACATAGTGCGACATACTCTGCAACTTCCCGTTTCATGCTTGGCCACCAAAATCTTTCCTTTAGATCCTGGTACATTTTGGCACTTCTTGGATGAATTGAGTACTTCGAGTCATGGGCTTCCTCCAGAATTAACTGCTTCAGATCCTCTTTGTTTGGCACACAAATGCGCCCTTCAAACCATATAGTACCTTGCTCATCCAGTTTGAAATCCTTTGCCTTGCCTGTATCCATCTTGTCCTTAATTCTTTTGATTTTGTCGTCATCTTTCTGCCCTTCCCTGATCTGATCTTCCAGGGTCGATTTTACTTCCAAGGTTGCTAAGAATCCTTCTGGTACCATTTCCAATTCTAATTTCTGGAAATCCTTACACAATTCTGCTTGACTTGTTTCCAACAGCATATTTACACCGTGGTTCTTTCTGCTCAAGGCATCGGCCACAACATTGGCTTTACCCGGGTGGTAATGAATTCTAACATTATAATCTTTGATTAACTCAAACCATCTTCTTTGCCTCATATTCAGGTCAGCTTGCGTGAAGATATACTTAAGACTTTTATGATAGGTATACACTTCACATCTGTTTCTAAGGAGATAGTGACGCCATATTTTTAGGGCATGTACTACGGCAGCTAATTCCAAATCATGAGTCGGATAGTTCTCCTCATGTGGCCTCAATTGCCTCGATGCATATGCTATTACCTTTCGGTTTTGCATTAACACGCATCCCAATCTCTGACGCGAGGCATCACAATAAATGTCAAAGCCTTGATGAACGTCGAGTAAAACTAATACAGGTGCTGATGTTAATCATTTCTTCAACTCCTAAGAACTCTTCTCACACTCAGGTGTCCACAAAAATTTCTTTTCTTTCTTTAACAGTTGCATAAGGGGTCTCGCAATTGTAGAGAATCCTTCAATGAAACGTCGGTAATATCCCGCCATTCCAAGGAAACTACAGATTTGGGTTACCGTCTTCGGTTGCTCCCAATGTAATATTGCCTCCACTTTCTTTGCATCTACCGCAACTCCTTCCGCAGTCATTATGTGTCCAAGAAATTCAACCTTATTTTTCCAGAAATCATATTTGCTAAATTTTGCAAACAACTGTTGTTCCCTTAACTTTTCAAGGACTAGCCTTAAATGTTCGGCGTGCTCTTCCTTCGTCTTGGAATAAATAAGGATATCATCTATAAACACGACGACAAACTTATCCAAATATTCCATAAAAACCTTATTCATTAAGTTCATGAAATCTGGTTCATTTGTCAAACCAATGGACATAACTGTAAACTCGTAATGTCCATATCTTGACGAGAATGCAGTCTTCGAAATATCCTCTGATCGGATTTTCAATTGATGGTATCCTGATCGGAGATCAATCTTGGAGAAGACTCCTACTCCTCTCAACTGGTCGAATAGATCATCGATCCTTGGTAGAGGATATTTATTCTTTATCGTCACGTCATTGAGTGCACGATAGTCTATACACATCCTAAAACTCCCGTCCTTCTTCTTGACGAATAAGACAGGTGCTCCCCATGGCGATGAACTAGGTCTGATAAAACCTTTCTCCAATAGTTCTTCAATTTGTTTCTTCATCTCTACCAACTCATCCGTGGACATCCGGTAGGGTCTCTTGGATATTGGAGCCGTCCCTGGAACAAGCTCTATAACGAACTCGATATCTCTATCCGGCAGCATTCCAGGTAAATCCTCCGGAAAAACATCTGAATATTCTCTGACTATTAAAACATCTTCTAAGCCGACGGCCTTCATGCTGTTGACCATCAACTGACCATCTCGCACTGCTGTCGCTTCAAACTCAATCCTTCGTCCTTCCGAGCTCTTGATTTGATGACTCTTCTTCCACAGTCCAACACTGCCTTGTGCTTAGTTAGCCAATCCATTCCCAGGATAACATCCAGGGTTTGGGTATTCAATATAATTAAGTTCGCCAGGAACTCTATTCCATTAATTATTAGTCTCACCCCAGAACATCCTACTTTTGATCGGAGTTCTGATCCAGGGGATTGGACTACAAGCACACATTTAAGATTTACCATATCCAGATTGTTTTGAACAGCAAAGTCTCGGGAAACAAATGAATGTGAAGCTCCAGAATCAAATAAAGCGATGGTGATCTTGAATTTACATGGAACTTACCCAAGACAACATCCGTAGCATTACGAACTTCTTCATTTGTGATGTGGTTGACTCGGCCTCGCAGCGATTGCTTGAGACGGAGTTGCTGATGATGTTGCTCGCGATTCACGTTCGTGGCCGAGTCCTTGCGGTGTGTTCCCGAGTTAAATCGGACCGGGTGACACCTCCTTCTTTAGGCGATTATTGGCAAAATGCGATTCGTTGCGATGATAGCAACGTCTTCCGGTGCTCGCAAATTGCCTCGATGCGCACTATGGTTACGGTAGTCCGCATTCGACCCACCGGAAGATTTGCCGGCGATGGTGCCACATCACGCCTCAGGTTGGAACCGGATGAACTGTTGCGGTGCCGTCCTCTGCCTCTGCTGGCCCGGACGTCCTCCTTGTTGCACCATTCTGCACTTCCGATTATCATCCAACTCTCGGCGCTTGTCCTCTAGAATAAGAGCCTTGTTAACCATCTCTTAGAAGTCTGGAAATGTGTGGGTGATCAGTCCCACTTGTAGCCCTGCATTCAATCCCTTCATGAAGCGGGATTGTCTGGCCTTGTCCGTAGCTACATCTTCTGGTGCGTAGCGTGCCAGCTGAGTAAACTTATTCAAGTAGTCGGCCATTGATTGGCCACCCTCCTTGAGATTTCGGAATTCCTCCTTCTTAAGATCCATGATACCCTCCGATACATGGTATTGGCGAAAAGACGAGGTGAATTCCTCCCATGTAATACTCTGTGGGTCTTCATGAGCTGCGCAGAAGTTTTCCCACCATTTTGCGACAGTCCCTTCTAACTGATGAGAGGCATAGAGCACCCTCTCATGTCCCATACACTGGGTTATGTGCAGCTTCCTCTCGATTGTCCTCAGCCAATCATCCACCTCCAATGGATTGGCATTGCCTGAGAAGGTGGGTGGATGGGTTCGCATAAACTCTAACAACCTTGAGTAGGGGTGTGGTCCATAGTTACCCCCAGGTTGAACATTCGCAGCAGCTTGATTGGAGATCTGCTGCATGGTCTGCACCATTGTGTTCATGAGTTGAGTTTGGGCAGCCAGAAAAGCTCCCAAATTTTGCAGATCAACCTGAGGTGGTTGAGGAATTGGCTCCTCATTCTAGTTGTCAGCTTGATTAGCTCCACTTCCGCTAGCTCCAGCGTTTCCGCGAGTCCTCACCATCTGTTGCAAACTTCCAAGGTTAAGAAAAGAAGAAAGCATAGACAAGTAAAAGAACTTATGCGGGGAGACAAGTGTAACTTAAATTATTTAACAATTTTATTAATATAAAATAGTATGGTTGCTCACAAGTGCCTAAGGGCAATGCAACACATGCAAGACACTCACAACCAAAAACAAATAAACAAACATTTAAAAGCAATAACGACTCACACCTATTGGTGACTCTGAAAAAAAAGACGCGACTCAAACACTCGAGTCTTGACACTACACCCGACTAGACTCGATCACTCATCGAGCCAACCCGGCTGCGGCTCCCCCGGAGCATACATCGGCGGGTGCTCTAGCATCGGGGTTAACTGATCCTGATGACCTACTGCAACTGGTGCAAACGACCCCATCGACTCTGCTGGTCCCGTGTGCACTGCGCTTGTGCGGCGCTCGTGACCGCTCCTCCGGATCTGGTCGTGCAACTCCGATCTTGCTCGAGCTCAGTCCATCTGAGCCATCTCCAGCTCCTGGATCTTCTGCATGGAGTGAACTAAGCCCTCCCGCAGTTGACTTCTCGCCTCTGTGACCTCGTCACGGGCTCTCTGCAGCTCCTGGACTGTCTCATCCATGGCATCCTCTTGGGCGATGACATACCTCGCCAGATGAGTGATCGTGGCATCCTCCTCCAAGAGCTCCATCTTGTCGTGGCGATTATCTCGGCGCGGATGGTGACGAAAAACAGTGCCCTCCAACTCTGCAGAGTAGGTGCGGGCAATCTGCCGCATCGCGAGACGTGCCATTTCCTGGATCCCAGCCTCAAAAGAAGTCCTCCTGGCGGTGATGTAGATAGGACGGCTCGTCCTCGTCCTCTCCCGACCATAAACAGTGATCTTGACATCCCAGGCGATACCAAGTCCTGCCCGCACTACAGTGGTCCCCTGGTAAAGCGGCCTGTTGAAACCTCCAAGAAGTTGAATCATACACCATAGCTCAACGGGGAATCCTCCAGTGCGCTCTCCATAGGTGTGGATCCTCCTCATCTGCCAAAATAAACCTCGGTTTAAAATAGACAGAAAATAATAATAAGAATTCAGTATAGGTATGGAGCAAGAGAGCAAAGATGAGTCAAGATTTCATTGATATTCTTGCTCAAGTTGATTAAATTTTAGAAAATAGTTTTATCCTCCCGGACACAACCGAACTAGGGTCAAGTCCTACAGTCAGCCTGCTCTGATACCACCTCTGTCGGGACCCGAATCTGCAAATCCGGACCCTCTGTGTATTTTGCACTAGTCCAGGATCACGCTAGTGCACACAGGCTACACAGGGTTAAAGTACCACAATCATACACAGCGGAATATTAATAAAGTACTTCAAACATGTATTAGAACGAGCTGTGCGACCTTATGGTCTCCTTACATAGATCAGCCACGCAGGGCTTACATTATTAGAGTAAATAGAAATAACAGCGGAAAAATGGCAAAACTTCGTGGAAGCCTTCATCTTGCCACAGGCAACTGACTGGGCTTGCCCCCAAAATATCCGGATCTTCAATGTACTCTTCCTCCCAGACTAGCGTAGAATCCTCCTCTGGTGTTATTTTGAAAGCAAGCAGGGGTGAGTACACAAGGCACTCAACAAGTAATGCACAGAATGCAACACTATTACTATATGCAAAGCTTATTCCAAAGGATTGGCTTAATTGGTTCTTTTGCATCAAACAACATTTTTAAACCAATATCCTATTTAGATTAAAGCAATGAAACAATTATAAATAATACTAATTTCTTCAAATGGTTTTTCTTCGAAGATTCTCGGCACACAGCCTTAACAGTTCATTTTTAACACTGGCACACAACCACCCTTTCCACATTTTGTTTTTGAAGATCTACCCCTTGACTGTAATCCCCGAGCAATGCTCAATACCGTGAGCACAGCTATTCAAATAGATTATACACTCTGCAGAGGTTGTACACTTTACCCACAAGATACAGCCGTTCACCACACAGGTGATTGTCTGCAACAAAGCCTTTCAGGAACCTCTACCTTTACCAATGAATCTCTCCGGTGTTGCCTTCGCTATCTCTCCTCTCACGCAGTGCTAGCCGAAGTATAGGACAGGCCAACACCGTTAGATGGGTACCAAGCCGCAACACAGGTACGCTCCCCCGCAAAGTTACACCCCCGTGTACTGTCACACTGAGGTATCAGAGGAAAGATATCAGAACCCTAATCAACTAGGTCTGTCCCATATCAGACATATGGTTGTACGGGTGACTCAGATCAAAGGCTTGCAAGGTGATGTCCTTAATTGACAAAGGCAAGACTTCCAACACTCAACAGTGGCACACACAGCCTAATGTGGCACACAGACTCACATCACTCATCAACCCATTGCCACATAGGCCCACCTGGCACACAGCCTCTTGCCACTTGCCCCAGTCTAAATCATTTCCCACCCCGTTGATAATTGTGCAACACATGCCAGCAATAACTCAACATCGGTATGGAACCACACAGGTCTCCATACTTCAATTTCATCATGTGGTATCATCACACCACTTTCATAATACCTTCAATGTTCCATTAGTCAATATTGTATCATTTTTCCGAAAGATCATTCATGATTCGTTGCCAGGCTAAGAATCTATTCACGATCTAGCCTCCCGTGTTGGCACAATATTAATATCCAACTAGTACAATCAAACTTACGGTGACAATGATTTAGGGCATACAATCAATAATTTCAAGGTGGCATAACAAAATGGGTTGGTTATCTACATTATCCGAAAGTAGTTTAAATCCATTTTTACTTAATTTAGCATGCATAATTTTAAAGCAAAGTATATTTAGAAACTGGGATCAAAATGGTCAAAGTATCACTTGCCTTCCAAGAGTTGCTGATCCTGATCTGGAGCTTGGTCTTGCGCTGGAACTTCTCCCGCAAAGCTTTCCGGCAATTCAACGTCTACTCAAAATAAATAAATACCCAATAAATATAATTTACAGAGAGCAAGTTCAAATCTAAAAATTCCACACAATTGATTAATAAATATATCTCGATTTTACAAATTTTTTGAAATTGGAATCACCTCAATCGGAGTTAAAATGCAAAAGTTATAGCCGTTCAAAGTTTTAAAATAAAATATAAATCAGAAAATCCGATTTGTTATAATTATTTTTATACGAAAAAAATTGGGATTTATGACATCAGCATGACCTAATGATGACGTTAGCACCAAAATGGAATTCGGCGAATTATAAAAATATTTATGACGTCAGCGATAACGTCAGCATGACACGTGGCAGCTTCTGGTGCTGCCACGTCGCCTCGGTCTATGGACTCGGTCCACGGCTTTGGTTGGGTCCACCGTGGACTCAGTCCACTAGCACAGTGCATCCACACGGCAAGATCCGAGTCGTTCATTGAATCAACGGTCAGATCTCATGCGCCACACCGCACTGCCTCGAATCCACGCGACATGCGTCGCGCATCCGACGGTCGCTCGGATCCAACGGCCGATCCCACGCGGACTTCGGTGGCGCGATCGCTCTCAAGGCTCGGCGTGTCGCGCATCTGACGGAACCCTCGGATCCGACAGCTGGATCTCGCGCACGTTCGGCGGCGTCTCGGTTCACACACGGCCATGTGGCAAGATCGCAGCGGCGCGCTCGAAATCGATGGCTGGATCTGGTCTCTGCCCTGGTCAAAATGCCCACACGTTGGCACGCGATTCGACGAGGGTACGACGCCATCACCGCCGCATATTCAAGTCTGAACGGCGCGGATCCTTAAGGCAAAACCAGATCTAATCTCTACCGTTTAAATCTAATCCGACGGCGCGAGTTACCGAGCGGCCATCGCTCACCCTAGCGACGCCGCAATCTCACGCTGCACACCAACGATCCAACTACCGAGATCTAAACAGTACGTAAACTAAATCTAATCACAACCATTCAATCTAGATCTAACAGTCAAGATTAACGTTGGGTAAGAAAAGGGAGCAGCGCCTTGGACGTACCAGAACCGTGCGATGTAGATCGAACGATCGACGGAGCTCGGTGAAGACGACGGCGGCGAGGAAGCGAAGGTTGCTGGAGCTGGGGAAGACGACGCAGCCAACAGCGCTACGGGGCTTCTCCGACATGAAGAACTGGCGTGTTCGACGCGTCTCGGCGAGAGCGCTACTCCGGTGGCCTCGACGACGGCGGAGACTCAACGGACGACGAGAAAAAGGCGAAAGACTACGGCGGCGCATTCGAGCAACTACGGCGTGCTAGAGCGGAGTCTCTGGGGCGTCTCGACGTGCGTGCGAGGAGTCAAAAGATGCAGCGAGTGGAGCTCTGCCAGACGCGCTACTCGGTGCACTTTAAGGGGCCTCGACGTGAGCGCAAACACCGGCGAAACGAGCGAAAACGCTCGGCAGCGTTAACTTCGGTGATTACGCCCGGTCGGACCGATGTGGCTCCGTCACGGTCGTCCAAGCAGTGACGATCCGATGGCGCACGTTCGCGGGTGACGCGGCGCAACGGCAGCTGTTGGATCCCGATCCGACGGTGCAGATACGCAGCGGCTAGGGTTTCTAGCGCGTTGGCCTGGCGGCGCACAGTAACGGGCTCGACCCATTAATGTTCATAACCATTTTTAAAACCTTTTTCATTAGAATAATTCCAGGAATTCAAATATTCCATGAAAATAACCAAAAATATTAGAAAATTTCCAAAAAAATTCCAGAAAATACTTTGAGCTATTTGGAACTCAAATAAAATATTTTCAATAAAACTTTGTATAGACTTTTGCATGAAGTTAATGAAATTCAAGAAAGGTCACAAATGAATAAATCCAATTGAATTCTTATAAATTCTCAGAAATTCTCAAAAATAAAAAACACTCCAAAATTTTAGATTAGAGTAAATTTCAGGGTGTTACACCTGTTGTAGGGGAATGGTTACCCCTGCACAGGCGGTGGCCGCTAGGTCCGGGCTCGCTCGACCACGAACCCAGCTCGCCATCAAGGTCAGGCTCGGAGGACTTAGTTGGGCTGCAGAAATTGGCAGTTACCGAGTGAAGAAGGGGCCTTAAAAGGTGGAGTTAAGACGAACGTGGGATACGATTTCGGCGCCGTTACCGCCCCACTTCACTATGCATCATGTCCAGATCTGGCGCCACACTCCCGAGAATCTCACCCGCCCATTTCTTGTAACGGCTATGTAGTGGAAGTATAAGGACCTTCCCCCTACGCGGGAAAAAGAGGGGAAGAAAAAAGGAGGCAACAAACATCACACTCGAGCTGGTGCATGCTCAAGCTCATGCACCCCCTATATTCAACAATAGTGCATCATCTTCCACCTTTCGCCTCCAGGAAAGACTGGCGTAGAGCTATTACCTGTGACCGGGGGCTCGAACCAGTATAACCCCTCGTGTCAGTCTCCCTCTTTCTCTCTCTCGATGCAGCGATCACACCCCTTCCTCTGGGCGGGCACGGTCTTGGGCCCTACTCCCACATCACTCCTTCCCTCTTCTCACAGTCAGGCGATCCCGATCATCGATAGCTGGCACCCACCGTGCGGCTTTTAGAGTTTCGCTCGTTCGGAGGGACTTCGCTGCTTCAACGTCACCGACGCTTTCAGTTTCAACGACAACATGTCGCATTCGGCAAGCTTGGACATGGACACAGTCCCCGAACACGAGGGCTCCACGTCCTTGTTCTCACCCTCACCGCCGGCATGTGAACGCCTTGGCCACCGCGCGAACGCCTTGCCTTCATGGTCGACGGCCGCGGGGCGAGAGGAGGATCGTGACCTGGAAACCCCGGAGGAAGCAAGGCGATCTGCCCGGGCCACCATCAGCCAAGCTATCACCATTCTTCGATGGGAGGAGCGCGGGGGAGATCCACACTTCATCTGGACAGCTTAACCTTGCCCGCCTAGGCTCTTTTACCAACCGGGAGCGCTTGCGAGCCATCACCCGGGTTATGGTCGATCCTGCTCGGGCGAGTTTGGCTCTCTTTAGTTGGGCCCTCGCCGAGGAGCTCGACAGGGTGGCCGATGAGGTCATACCTCTGCAGTGAGGGTGAAGTTGGCGCCCTCTGTCTCGCTCTTTGGCAAGCGATGACTGCTACTCGCATGTTTGTCGACGCTCTCGCTGGTTGTCTCTATACCAACGAGCTTGGAGTCCGTCCCAGTCACCTCTGTGTTGTTAGACTTGGAACATATCCCATGAAAGTGCTTGGCATCCACAGAGTAGCAGCAGCGCCTATTCGAGCAGCCGCGTGTCTGGGAGCCTTTCTCTGAACGCCCCGCCCAGGCGTCGCAACGTCCACGACCGCCTACGCTATCACGCAAGTGATACCCGCACCTCATCGGTCGACGCGGACTGCACCACCTACCTGAAAGGGGTCGCTGCGATGATCGCGTCTCTAGCTTCAGCAACGATGGCCTCCATGCTCGACGCGCACCGCGCAGGATAACATCTAGGATTGTGCATCTAACAAGATAAGATTCGCTAGAAATTCTATCCCATCCATAAGCAACTTAACTCCCAAGCACCCAAGGCTAGATCTAAGCTCAGATCCTAGGGCTTGGACTAATAGCACACACTTAAGATTCACCACTTTAAATCCATTCTTGGTTGCAAAACTTTGAGAAACGAACGAATGCGAAGCTCCAGAATCAAATAAAACTGTAGCGGTACTGAGTTAACCAGAAACTTACCCAGTACGACGTCCGTAGCCTCTTGAGCTCCATCTGCGGTGATGTGGTTGATCCTACCACGCTACCGTTGATTGGGGTTGCTCCACTTGACCGGCGCACGATTTCCTCCTGGCCGGTGCCTTGGCGTGTGTTGTTCCCAAATTAAAACGAATTGGCGTGATGCCTCCTCTCGTGGACACCTATTAGAGAAGTGCCACGCTCATTGCATGTATAGCATCTCTTATTTGCGATCACGACTTCTCCAGTGCATTATCGCCTGTCTTTGGCGTCTGAAATTCGATTAGCGTGGCGAGGTGCGGGTTGGTGCCTTATTTACTACCGGGCGGTTGGAATCTGGCAAACTGCTGTGGTGACATTCTCAGACGTAGGTGGTTGGGACGTCCACCCGGATTAGTCATCAAGCGCTTACGGTTTTCACCCAACTCTTTGCGCTTGTCCTCTAGAATCAATGCTTTATTAACTAATTCTTGAAAGTCTGGAAAATTGTGGGTGATCAGCCCCACTTGCAATCCTGAATTTAGTCCCTTCATGAAGCGGGACTGCCTAGCTTTATCTGTCGCTACGTCTTCACGGGCATAGCGAGCTAACTGAGTAAACTTGTTCAGATATTCGGCCACGGGCTGGCCTCCTTGCTTCAGAGCCCTGAATTCTTCCTTCTTAAGATCCATCATTCCCTCTGGAACATGGTATTGGCGGAAAGCAGTGGTAAACTCATCCCATGTGATCTCCTGTGGGGCTCCGTGCGCAGCACAATAGTTTTCCCACCATTCAGCGGTAGTTCCTTCCAGTTGATGAGAGGCGTAGAGCACCTTTTCATTGCCCTCGCATTGAGTGATATACAGCTTCTTCTCAATAGTTCTAAGCCAGTCATCGGCTTCCAAAGGATTAACATTCCCTGCAAAGGTCGGTGGCCGAGTCCTCATGAAATCTGACAGCTTGGAGAAAGACTGAGGCCCACCATTGTTGTTCTGGTTCACTTGGTTGTTGTTATTTGCAGCCACGTTAGTCATCTATTGCATTTGTTGCATCATGGTCTGCATTAATTGAGTCTGTGCGGCGAGAAATGCTCCTAGATTCTGCATGTCCAGTGGCGGTGGTGGTTGAGGATGGCCTCCATCATTGGGGTTGTCATTCTGGCGTAGTCCACTTCCTGAAGCACCGTTGGTTCCACGAGTATTCACCATCTGCTGATTGCCTCTTGGGTTAGGAAAGGTAGAAGTAGCATTGATAAGATGCAAGAATCCCTAGGGCGGGGAAGATAAGTTTAACCCAACTAAAATAATTCTTTATTTATTCTTGGTATGGCTGCTTATAAAAGTCTACAGGCTTTGCAACACATACTGCACACTCAGCATTACAAAGAAGCAAACTAATCAGGAAACCTTAACGTCTACTAAAAAGGTAAAGACTAATCTTAAAGACGCGACTCAACACTCGAGCCTCAACACTACCTTAAGACTAACTCTCACTCATCCACCACCTCGTCGAGATCGATCCGTGCATACACCGTGGGTGGGCGGCATAGGAGCGAACCTATCCCGATGACTCTCTGCGCTCTTCAAAGAACAACAGTGGTCTGCACTCTCCTTTGGCTCCCACTCGCTCCTCCGATCCTCCTTGACTCCTCGCTTGGCTCCCGAGCTCCTCGGTCACGCGCCCAACTCGTCCTCAACCCCTCCAGGCCTCTCCTAGCTCGATGATCATTCCGATAGCTGCAGCACGGGTCTCCTCAAGCTCCTGCTCTGTCACTCTGAGTGCCTCATACACTGTCTCCAGCTCCTGAGTGGTCTCTCTCATATGCTCCTCCTGGGCGATAGTGAACTCAGCAAGATTAACTGCGGTAGCACACTCGTCCTCCACGATCCGTCGGCGTCGGCATGCTTGCACATCAGGGTGAAGTTGAAACACTGAGTCGTGAAGCTCATCGGCGTAATCGCGGCAGACACGGCGAAGAGCAAGTCGAGCAACCTCTTGAATCACAATCTCGTACGAGAATCTTTTGGCGGAGATGTTGATTGGTCTGCTAGCTTCCTCGTTCTCCCGAGCTTAGATGATCAGCTTGCAAACAAATCCTCGGTGAACACCATTAACTGACCAGCTGCCTCCTCGGTAAAGTGGACGATAAAAGCCTCCAAGCATGTGAAGAACTCTCCACAGCTCCATGGCATAGCCACCTGCTGACTCCTCAAAGGTCGGACGATCGGCATCTGCTCCACAAGAACTTTGAATAAGTTTTCCACCCGAAACGGAAATGAAAACGGAAAATTCAGCAAAGGCGAGAAGTAGAGAATGGGATGAGTCAAGAGTGTTTTATTAGCCAACTTTAGATTTTTCTTTTAGAAAATAGTTTTGGACACAACCCGGACACCTCCATGCTATCTAGGGCCAAGACCTACAGTTAGTATGCTCTGATACCACCTCTGTAAGGACCCGAATCCACTGATTCGAACCCACTGTGTTTACCGCACTAGTCCCAGGATCAACGCTAGTGCACACAGCTCAACATCGGTACATATCATATCAATACTCAACGGTAATAGAATAATACTCCAATTATTGATATAGCTAAGTGTATGATCTTATGACCGACTTACATTATTAAGCCACGCAGGGCAAGACTGGAAATATAAACTAATAATTAAGTAGCGGAAAGTAGAAAACGTAGATAGCTCATCAGTTCACCACAATCAACCGATAAGGCTCGGACCCTAATGACTCGCGTCCTCTTGGAACTCCTCCTCCAACACAGGTGTAGATTCTTCAACTGTTGATTTTCGTTGTTGGCAAGGGTGAGTACTTAAAGCACTCAACAAGTTGTGCACAGAATGCAATTCTATGTAACTATATGTAAGGCTTATTCCAATGGATAGGCTATCATGGCTGTTTTGCAATAAGCAGCATTTATGAACAAATACAATAAATAGATTGTAAAGACAAAAACAAATAACAATAGTAAATAGATTCAATATTTCTCAAGTAAACCAAGTTTCCAATCCTAAGTCAAATTCCATCTTCGACATGGCATTCTGCCATCCCAACAAAGTTGTCCATTTTATTAAGCTAACCCTTAATTGTAATTCCCGAGCATTGCTCAATACCGCGAGCACGGCTATCCGAATAGTTTCACACTCTGCAGAGGTTATGTACTTTACCCACGCGATACAACCAAACAACACCAAGGCGAGTGATTATAACAAAGCCTTTACAATGCGTTGGCTTAACCCGGTACCACCCTCTAAGGTTTCAACACTGGTGGGACTGGTTACCACATCCAGGGGCCCCCTCTTGCGCCATGTGAATTACTCCATTACTCGGGAACTCACACCGACCAAGATAGTACCAAAGCTAAGACATTGTAAACTAATCAGCTAGGCTGGCCCATACCAGACATGTGGTTGCATGATTGACTCAGGTCAAAGGCTTGCAAGGTTAAGTCCTTAGTGTGATCAAGGCAAGACATCCTCATACCCTCTGCCCATCAGGCCCACCTTGGCATACTCGCCCCTTGTCACTTGCCCCAATCTAAATGATTATCACCCAGGTTGATTACCAAGCACCACGTGCCAGCAACAATTCAACATCGTTGCGTGACATGACTCGCCACAACAACTCAATCTCATCATGTGATCCCACATGACACACAAGTTCATAACATCGTTCCATATTCCATTAGTCAAGATTAATTATCAATGATTCAAACGCATGTGATGACGTGGCATGGGTAAGCAACTAATATGGTCTAACCATCCCATGTTGATTATCATTACTAACCAACTATAATGAACCAATCTAGGGTGACAATAGATTATGGCATACAATGATAAGGTAGGGTATAGATCAAATTGGTAGCTTAACTAGATCCCAATTTAAGTTGAAACAATTTGTATACTTGAAATACCATGTAGTAGAGCAAAACAATATAGCATTTGTATAAACATGGGTTCAACATGATCAAATCACAACTTGCCTTGGAATAGGTCCTGATCTTGATCTGTAGCTTGCTCTTGAGTTGTTGGATCTTCCTCCGATGCGTCGCACAATTCAACGTCTACGCGTACCAAAGGAGAAAAGCAAATAAATACCAAAACAGAGAGCAAATGAAATCAAAAACCCAATTAAAATTCACCATTAAAGAGATCTCAATTTTACAAATTTTTAGAAACTTGAATCACTCAAATCCGAGTTAAGATGCAAAAGTTATAGCCTTTTGAAGTTTGAATAAATACTGAAATTACAGAAATCAGAAAATCAGAATTAACCGAATTATTTTTAGATTGAAAAACAGATTACTGCATCAGCATGACGTCAGCGCAGATCTGAACCAACCCGATGCTACCACGTGTCCCGGTCCATAGACCTGGTCCATGGATCGGATCGAGTCCACCGTGAACCGGGTTTAAGGCGCCTCGGCCTCTGCGCTTGACATGCGGCGGCACCCGATTGGTCCATCTCTGCGTTGCAGAATCCACCGCACAGATCGCATCAAACGGATATAGGTCCAAGCTTACATGGCACGATCTCGACCCTTCGCTGGAGATCCGACGGTCCTCGAAGCTTCAACGCGACGTTGGCGGTGCGGCGGCGCAACTCCACCGGCCTTGGAGACGACGACCTCGGCGACGGCGTTCTGGCGACAAAACGGCGACGCTGCTTCCCCACACCGACGCGGCACAACACGGCGATCTCGGATCCGGAACCCAAACGACGAGAAACGACTAGACGACGGCGCAAAAGCACGAAACGAGCGGCGGCGCGTGCAACCAACTACGGCGAGCTCCCAGGCGCGATCTACGAGGACCTATGTGAAACAGCTCCACTCAAACGCTACGGCGCACACCGGCGAACCTCGGGGTACTAGCCCCCTATTTATAGCCCTCGACGATCGCGTACGGTGCTAGGGATCCCAATCGACGCGGTGGCGGTGTCCTTCTCAGACATGGCGGCGGCGCCAGAGTCCCGCATGGAGACGACGCACAGCGGCCGTCCACGTGGCGCGATGAATGCACCGGATCCAATCGACGCGATCTAATGGGACCCGTTGATCGGATCGACGGCTGCGATCGGCTAGGGTTAGAAAAGGCACGAGCCACCCTGAACGCGCGATCACGATCCTACGGCTTAAGCATACTCGGCGACGTGGCACGACGCAAGCCATACGATCGCGATCCAACGGCCCAACGCGATCCTTCTGGAAGATGGTCCGACGCAAGCACAGAACGTGGGCCGGCCCCTACTGTTTATTAGTTTATAAAAAGTCTTTTTGATTTAAAGAAATTCATTTAATTTGTTTTAGGCAATAAAACTATTAGGAAAAATCTAAGAAAAATCTCAAAAATACTTTGAGACATTCTGGACTCCAATAAAATATTTTTGGCAAAACTTTATTTTAACTTTGCATAAATTTAAATAGTTTTAACAAAAGGTCAATATTCTAAACTTAAAGATAATTCAAATAAATCCAGAAAAATCCAAATGAATTCCAGAAAAACATAAAATGCACAAATGACAATAAAATAATATTTAGACGAATTTTTTGTGATGTTACAACGTTCATACATTACATACTTATACTGACATGTTTCGGTGAGAAATGTTGATTTCAAGTGTCATATGCTAAAGACATTGAGCTGTGGACTTGTTGGATTGCTTTGTGAATGGTATTTAAATGAAAGGTTATTTGTTGAGATATTATTGTTAAATGCCTACTTTACAACTTGAGATTGTCTAAAATATAGCAAAGATCATGCCGAAATTTTTCTATATTTTTTATATTTGTCTATAGTTGTGCTATTATTGCAAAATATGTACTTTACAACTTGACATTGTCTTAAAATGTAGGAAAGGTCACGCTAGAAGTTTTTCATATTTTTTATACATTTCTAATATTTCCCAATTTTCTACAATTTTTCCCGATTTCCACTTAGTGTGCCGGTTTTCAATGTAAACCAGTTGAAAATAGTAAAACTAGTCGATTTTTGAATTATTTCGCCGCTATTTGACCACTGAGTTCAAAAAGTTTGACTTTGCAGTTCGTTCGAATTTTACCGATTTTCGACGAAAATCACTATCGATGCCTGGACGATTTTCAACGTAGTTCGGTAATGTAAAGCCTGCTCCCATCCATCAAGGCCGCCAGCAAGAACACAACTCTTAGCTAATGACATGCTTGATTAATTAGGCATGTCTCTAACATATAATTTCACAATAAGTTATAGAAAATAATTACATAGGAAGGTGCACAGATCCTTCCAAAACTCCATTGCAGATCATCCAATTAATCCAAACAAGCCCTCAGTACGTAAGCTGCGGCCATGTGCTCTTGAATTAGGATCCAAATGACCGTCTATCGACCTGGATATATACATATAATTAATAAGAGATGCTACACAAAAGTATACAGTTGCAACGGTATACCTCCACCAGCCCCCTTCTCCGACGCTGGTGAACCCGTCCAGGAAAGGCGGCGGCGGCAATCCCCTCGAAGGAGCTCAAGAACAAGGGAGATGAATTGCCGAAACTTGCGGGAGAGAGGAGAGAGCCGTGGGAGACAGAGCTGTACCATCGAATTGCAAGAAAATGGTATACCATTTTCTAGTTTTTTGCAACACTTGGCCCAAATTTAGCTTAATATCCTAGCCCACCGTAGGGCAGATCCGCGCATGTGTAGCACTCTGCTTGCACTTTTTTCTCGCTTCGTATAAAAGGGTTAACACATAGATGCTATGTTTGGACTCAACAAGCATTATATACTACTACAACTCACTTTAGGCAAGTAATGTGGGACTAATCCCACCACCTCTCCACATGGGCCACATATGCCTTCATATTAACTAGCTGAGGTATTATACTCACTCCTTAAGAACCGACGCCCACGACAGCACACCGCATAAGCAGTAGATACCCAAACCAACCCTCGGTACACGTCCATGCGTCCAGTGCTAGCGTATATGCCAAGTCATGTGGCCAGTCCAAGCCCACACGTGCTATGTGCCCATGCCCGTGTAGCGAAGGTTGATGCTCTGATACCATCTGTAACACGCTGGCCCAAATTTCACTCAATGTCCTAGCCCATTGTGGGGCGGACCTGCATATGCATAGCACTTCACTTACACTTTTGTGCTCACTTCGTGTAAAAGAATTAACTAGGAGGTACTATATTTGAACATAACAGGCATTATATGCTACTATAAATCACTTTTGATAAGCAACGTGGACTAATCTCATCACCGCTCTATATGGGCCTTCACATCAACTAGCCAAGGTGATTACCAAAACCGGTGACTCGAGGGGGTGAATAGGAGCCAAATAAAATTTCTCTCTCAAGAATTATTCAAAAACACTAGTACTATGGAGCAAACACTAGATTCAAGAACACCAAAAATAGGATGAATAAAACAAGAATTTTAGCAACTCGGATGATAAGAAATATCAAACTTAACCATTAAGAAATATTAATAACTCTGGATCTACTCATCCAAAATTGATGAAACTTGAAACATAGCAAGATAAGGTCCTTAGGATCATGATTCCAAAAGAAATTTAAAAAAATCCTAAATAAGAGACCTATCTAGCTCAACATCCACGCTATATAAAAACATGAATTTCATAAACTTGACCGTGAAGAAAAATCAATAACTCAAGTTTTAGCTATCCAAATTTGATGAAAATTGAACTATGACTAGAAAATAGCCTTAGGACTATGATTCTGAAAGGAATTGCTAGGATATGACCAAGGTTTCAACCTTTCATGCAAAAGGTTTAAGCTGCATAAAAAGCAATGATTTTATCTCAAGAACAAAATGTTGCAAGTACAAGCTGAGTAAGAATAAGTTCTAATATGTCTTACTCGATTGGGACATGTTCTAAGTGAATTCCTCATCCTCTTACGAGTCCTAGATCCAATAGAAACACAATAAGTAGAAGGAAAGGAAGCAAAACTCAAGTTGCATGAAAGAACCCAGCAAAAGTGAAAGAAGTAAAATAAATTTCAGAACATAGATGAACTTGAATCTTTCATTGCTTAGAGAGGGATGGTTACAAAGTCTCACTTCATAGTGGGCAAAGCTCAAATGAGCATAAGAAAAAAAAAACCCTTCTCTAAGACTTGGCATGGAGTCATCCCTCCACCCCTTTATTTAGAGCACACTAGGAGCAACCTCCACCCTTAGATGACTTTCTTGACCCTCAAGAAAACTCATAAAGGGTAGAGATTCACTCCCTCACTCATACATGGGCTAACACGCAACCCAACAATATAATGGGTTTTAATCATACACTTGCATGCTTCTCAAAACACCACTAAAGTTCAAGATCTAATAACCCTTTAACACTAACTTAAGCTGTACTCCACCCTTGAACCTTTGATCCAACAATCCTCCTTCGCTTGAGTAAGGCTCAAGTTAGTATCTCATCCATCAACTTGTCATCCCTACTTGCAGCAACTCCCCGGCCTTAGTCATCTTCCGGCATCATCTTGACCATCTGGGCCTCAACTCTACTAGTGAAAGTTCAAGGTCCATTAAGTTGATTTTGGTGTTAATGACAAAAATCTAATATTGAGACTAACTCTTTCTAATAATCGTAATATTGATTAATCTCAATTGTTAATTAATGACAAATCTTTAGGAGACTAACTCTTTTGTTGATCTTAACTCTTATTAGTCTCTTTTGGTTGAAAAAGATAGAAATATCAAAGGTATGCATTCGAGTTCATATTATCATATTTTGTTGCATTCTTTAATATCAAATATATTATGATTTTATTGATAAATCTAAATGTGAGACTAACGTGTTTATTGAATATATCTTTGAATAGTCTCATGAAAAAGAAAAATGGAAATCCAAAAGATATGTATCCAATGCAACTTTATTATTTCTAGATACATTTCTTGGATTCAAGATAAAGGGTGAACTCCACCATTGTTTTAACTATAAGATGTGCATTTTGTTTCCAACTCTATATATACATGAATGCACACATTTAGGGGTAGTTCATGCTTTACCTTTATGTTTCAATAGTATTGATCTAATTCATCTTTCTATATCAAGGATCATTACTTTGAAATAATCCCTTGAGTATATTTAACTTGTGTAGTTGTAGTATACTCATGGCAATATAGTATAAACTCTAAAGCAATCTCAAAAATTGAATATGTGCATATTGATTCAAGTTCAATTATTTATATGCACATATTTAATGGAGTTTATTTTATTGTTGATGGTATTAAGAGTATTGATCCCTTTCCACCACTCCATATAAATTAGATCATTACTTTTAGATTCCATCAAATTTAGTATATGAAACTTGTGTAGTTAATATATACTCATGACAATTTAAATTCAATTTAAATTTCTATTTGGTTGCCATTCAATCAACAAAGAATTAGTCATGTGTTGATGGTTCACGTTGTTGGTCCTAGGGAAATAGAAAGTTCTTGAGTATAGGAAGCATTAGTTGCATTAGTATACTCAAGACACAATTAATCTTTCAATCATTTGTCTTTGGGTTGTGGTCAATCATCAAAGGAAAAGATCAAAGGTTCTTGGGAGCATCCATTATGTGTTAATGGAGTGCAATGATGATTGAGACAACCATGTGTTTTGAACTAACACCTACAATGAGTTTGAAATAGGTTAAGTCCAAGGTTGAGATGTATAAACGGGTTAAGTACGTCATCATGTGTTGATGAGTTTCAAAAGAGGATCCCGAAGCTAAGACAAGGGGAGTTCATCATGTGTTGATGAACAAGATGAAAATCCCTACTTAAAGAGAAGATGATCGGTAATCATGAAAGCTCCAAGTGGTTGCGAGAGGCAAAGGTAAAACTAGCTAGGGCTAAGGATGTGTTCCTAGTCTTTTACCGGTCTCGGTGTTTGGATGGGAGACCGGGTTACTAGTATAGGTTACCGTACTATTAAGAGGGGTCGAGTCTTATAGCTTGAGCTTCATCATGTGTTGATGAACTCAATCCGGTTCACTCTAGCTCACTCTCTTATTTGGATTTTGCATGAGCTAAGTATTTGCATGTATTGCAAATAAGGGAGCTCATGCTCACTTCTTATTGAATCTTACACTACTACAGAATGGTACATCACTATCGCTTCATCTGTGTCGGTTCTTAAGTTTTTAGGAAAAAATGATTGTGATAGATGACTTAGGAGAGGCATTAATCATAATCACTATCGGTTCTCAGGTTAGAAGTGATAGTGATGTAGCACTGGGAACATCACAATCGGTTCTTATGCGAGAAGTGATAGTGATGTGCATTATCATCACTATCGGTTTTCATATAAAAAGCGATAGTGATGATAATGCACATCACTATCGCTTCTCGCAAAAGAACCGATAGTGATAACACGTTGTTATCACTATCGGTTCTTTTGCGAGAAGCGATAGTGATGTGCATTATCATCACTATCGCTTCTTCGATAAGAACCGATAGTGATGTGTACGGGCTCATCACTATCGCTTCTTATGTGGGAACCGATTGTGATGACTATGATAATCACTATCGCTTGGCTTATAAGAACCGATCGTGATGTGATGATCACATCACTATCGCTTATATGAGAACCGATAGTGATGTGCCCGTTAGGTTATTTATACCACCGAAATGAACTCTTCTCTCTCGTTATTGTTCCGAGGAGGTTTCTCCGCCGCCACCAGAAAAAATAGCTCATATTCTGTGGTTGGAAGCAATACTTGGGTGAGAAAATTTGAAATCCTCAAAGGTGGGTGTTAAGAGGATTAATTTGAAGCCCTAACTTGAGGAGATTTCCCCTCATTTTGCATAATTTGTGGTTTTCTTCAAAATGTGAGCATTCCTTCAAACCCCTTTAATTTTGCACTATGTAATTTTGATATGTCGCGAAGAAAGTCTAGATTGCACTGGTATTGTGTATGTCCTATCAGATTTCACACCCTTTATTTCACAAGCATGTACACACATGTATTTAATTATCTTAATTTGTAGTGCTTTGATGTTAATATGGAATTATTATTGTTGTCACCGATGAATGCTAGAGTTTAGGTGCGGAACTCACGCCTCCGTTCGAGGATGCTTGTTTATAAATATGCCGAACGAAATGGCATATTTATAAGCAAGCGCCTCAATTGTCCACGTTTTTGATTAGCTGAGGATATGTGCTTGCAAGTTCTAAGTTGTGTTGTACAATCTGAGTAGAGATTTCGTAGCGTCTCCTGGTATTCTCGGATACACACCCTCTTGACCTGTTGTCGAGACGTGTATATGGAGAATAGCGAGATGTCTTCCAAATTTTCTCCGAGTTGTAAAACGGCTTAGGAACTTGTCGGAACCACATATCCTCAAATGGGATTAGGACCAAACCTATTTAGAGATTAGGAGTCATCGTTGGTACCCTTGTTTTGTTTCGTTGTAGTCAAAAGATCTGTAGGCTACTGCACTATATAATTAGATTGTTTGATATCATTGTACGTTGATGTTAAAAATGTATGTCTCCTATCTAGGGAATTGGAAGCTCTAAACCAGAGAAGAATCTAGGTATCGATTGGGAGAACACATTTTATATATCTTGCAGGAACTTGCAGTCCTCTATTTTGCAAAGGTAATATTAAATGAAATGATGTCTCAATATTTCAAATAACTAGCTAGCTTGCTGTTGCTCCAGTTCTTCCTCAATTTATTGTGTGAATTTTAATTGCAGATGGACCGTAAGGAATGGATGTATGACAAAAGTCGTGTGAGTGCTGAATTTCAGAGGGGTGTTAAGGAGTTCAAAAAAATTGCCGAACAGGACAGGGTGAGGAGGGGTGTAAACTTCATATACTGTCCTTGCATTGATTGCACCAATCTGAGAAGATTTAACAACTCAGCTCAAATCGAGGACCACCTGATTCGACGTGGCTTCGTGAGGAATTACACGTGTTGGATCCATCACGGGAGACAGTAGTACCTTCCCAGATGCAACGAAGACACGGTGGAACCGGATGATGAGTTGCACCGATATGTTTGAGGAGGAGAATTTAGAGCAAATGTTGCGGGATGTGGAGGGTAATTACACGGAAAGAGAGTTTGAAAAGTTTAAAAGCTTGATGGAAGACGATGCCAAACCGCTGTTCACAGGTTGCAAAGCAGAATACAACAAGTTGAGTTCGGTCCTTGCATTGTTCGAATTGAAGGCAAAACACCGCTGGATGATACAAGTTTCAATGCACTTCTAGTTCTTCTATCGGATCTGCTTCCAGAGGGAAACGAGTTGCCAACAAGCATTTATGAAGCGAAGAAGCTACTATGTCCCATGGGAATGGAAATAGAAAGGATACATGCATGTCCGAATGATTGCATCTTGTACCGTAACGCACATCGAGAGCTGCGTGTGTGTCCAGCTTATGTGTGCCCCGTACAAACAAACGGAGAAGTGTAACGACAAGAAGCGTAAGAGTCGGGCAACGACGGTGAAGAGGTCACTACAGTACACCGCCAAGGTATTGTGGTACTTGCCCATCATTCCCCGTCTGAGCGGTTGTTTGCAAATCCCGAGAGGCAAAATTGTTGCGCTGGCATTATGAGTCTCGGAAGGAAGATGGCAAGTCGAGACACCTGCGATTCGCTCAATGGAGAAACATCGATTGGAAACATGAGTAGTTTGGTGCCAAATGAGGAATATAAGATTTGGGTTGAGTACCGACGAATGAATCCATTTGGTAACATGAGTCGTCGTCACAAACTGCCGCTCTATTGTGCATCTACAACCTCCTCCTTGGTTATGTATGAAGCGGAAGTATATCATGATGTCATTACTAATCTCGGACCCAAACAAAGGAAATGATATTGATGTATACCTTGCACCACCGACGAGGACTTGGTAAAATTGTGGAATGAGGGGTCGTGGTGTGGGATGCGTATAAAGAGAGCATTTCACCCTACGGGCTATGGTATTTTGCACCATAAATGATTTCCGGCCCTTGGTAATTTGGCGGTTACTGAGACAAAAGGAGCCAAAGCGTGTCCTATTTGTGAAGAGGAGACCGAGAGTCTATGGTGCCGAATTCTAAGAAAACTGTATATGGGTCACCGTAGGTTTCTACCTCAAGTCATCGATACCGTAAGATGGATGACAAGTTTGATGAAAAGAGGAAGTCCGCTCGCACCGCAACCTATGAGTGGAAGGCAAGTATATTCACGGTAGAGGATATCGATGTTCAATATGGAAAGAGCCAGAACTGCTTCGTCTAAGGACAATTTGGAAGAAGAGATCAATATTTTGGGACTTACCGCATCGAAGGAGTTAGATGTCCGACATTGTATTGATGTCATGCATGTTGAGAAGAATGTCTGCGATAATTTGGTTGGCATCCTGCTGAACATACCTGGGAAGACCAAGGATGGTGTAAATGCTCGTCATGACATGGCCTACATGGGAATCAGGCCAAGCCTTGTAGTGATAGAGGAGGATGGAAAAGGTCCGTACATCCTCGCCGCATGCTACACCTCGCCCAAGAAGGAGAAAGAAGATCTCTGCAAATGTCTCCAAGGTATTAAAGTTCCATCTGGCTACTCCGCAAACATTAAGAAGCTTGTGTCCATGGATGATTTGAAGTTGTTGGGCATGAAGTCCCACGACTGCCATGTCTTGATGACCCAAATGCTCCTGGGCTGTAATCCAAAATATTCTCGCCAGAGGATGTCAGTTGGCAATCACGGTTGTGTTTTTTCTTCAATGCGATCTCCCGCAGTTATTGACCCGATGTGCTAGACAACTTACAGAGTGAGGTGGTGCGGACTCGTGTCGCCTTGAGATGCATTTCCCACCGCCGCTCTTCGACGTAATGGTCCACCTTATTGTTCACCTTGTCGAGAGATTAAGATATGTGGACCTCCTTTCCTACGCTACATGTATCCGCTCGAGAGGTACATGGGTATTTTAAAGTCCTACGTGAGGAATCGGTCAAAGCCCGAGGGTAGTATTATTGAAGGTTATGGATCAAGAGGTCATTGAGTTCGTGTGGACTACCTAGGTAGAAGAAAAGCAATTGGCGCCTCAGATCTCGCCATGAGGGCGCATTTGCCGCAAAGGAACTGTTGGGTCCAAACTAATGAGTCCGAGGTTTGATATGTATTGCAAGGCACATTTGATAGTCTTGCGTAACAAAGCGCAGGTTCGCCCATACATCGAGCAAAGATAAGTTGATATTACAGAAGAGAATCCACAAATGGATGAGCTTTCCATCGCACAAGAACACAATGATCGATTCTCACATGGTTCAAAGAAAAGCGGAGGTCTCCTTTAGTGAGAATGTAAAATGGTTGGTCGACGGACCAAGATTTAATGTACGACATGGGCAGGATACGATATTAATGGTTACACCTTTTACACCGAGAGTCAAGATGCTAAGAGTACTGTCCAAAATAGTGGTGTGAGCATAAATGCTTTCTCCGATTATCATCACTGCAAAGAGTCTCCCAACAACAATGAACTCCTACTATGGGTTAATCAAGAAATTTGGGAGCTCGACACGGAATATACCAAGTTCCCTTGTTCCGATGTAAGTGGGTAGGACTTTCACATGGAGTGAAGGTCGACAAGAGAGGCTTTACTATTGTGGATCTCAGTAGACTTGCCTACAAAGATGACCCATTCGTCCTTGCGAAGCAAACAACTCAAGTCTTCTACGTGCGTGATCCGTCCAATCCGAGGTGGCACGTTGTTCTTCATGGCAAGAGACGGATCGTAGGAGTTGAAGATGTTGTAGATGAAGAAGAGTATAACCAATTCGATGAGATACCTTCATTTGCAGATGGGGCCTGTCTTAGTGGGGATGACGACACTCATGGAGCCAATTACATGCGAGTAGATCATCATGAACGGCAGTATTGTAAATAAATGGACTGTTATAATGTTTGTTGTTAATCTCAGTGTTGTGTTATGTACGTGAAATAGTTTGCATTGCTTTAAAAGTAAAAATCCATTGTGAGTTGCTGTTGGATGCTTTGATGGAAATGCAATTTCTATGTATGCATGCACTTTGTGCCACATATGTTGTGAAAGAAAATTCCATTTGACGATGTCTAGTCTCGTTGTGATGTACAATCTATATAATTCTGAGACACAGAAATGAGGCTAAGCTATATGAAATCATTTTTGGAAATTTTCAAAACTTGACTTCATTTGAGAAAGTTTTGAGTTTTCAACTATTTCAGAAAATTCATGCGTAGAAAGTGAATTTTGGCATCTTTTCCAATGCTAACTCTTTTTGCAAAATTCTTTTGAAAAGATTTGTAGTATCTCAAAGTATATTTCTAGAAAATTTCAAATAATTCAATGATATTTGCAAAAGTTTTTCACTCTGTGATCTAATTCAAAATTTGACTTCATGGTTTGTCTGGATAGACAACAGTGCAATGAACTACATCCGTGTCGGTTTTTACTGAGAACCGATTGGGATAATGATCTATCAGAATCAGTTTTCTTTAAAAAAGCGATACGGATATTGAAGCATCAGTGTCGGTTTTTTTATATGAAGCGATACTAATGACTAACATCAGTGTCGGTTTTTTTATGTGAAGCGATACTAATGACTAACATCAGTGTCGGTTTTTTTACAAAAAAAACCGATATAGATATTGAGAATCAGTGTCAGTTTTATTCAGAAACGCGATAGGGATATGAAAATATCCGTGTCGGTTTTTGATGTAAACCGATACTAATAACTTACATCAGTGTCGATTTTTTTATGTAAAGCGATACTAATGACTACCATCAGTGTTGGTTTTTTTAGGTGAAGCGATATTGATGAATACCATCCGTGTCAGTTTTTTATGTGAAGCGATACTAATAATTAGACATCAGTGTCGGTTTTTTATGTGAAATGACACTGATGACTAATAATAGTATCGGTTTTCTGGGAAAAAAAAGCGATACTAATACTCCGTCCCCATTTTATTCCCGCAAGCACCCGATCGATTCGCGCGCGCAGCCATCTTTAGTTAACCCTAGCTCCCGCCCCGCCCCGCCCCACCCCAGCGCCCCGTCGCGACGCCCCTCCGCCACGCCCCTCCGCCCGCCCGGCGCCTCCGCCGCCCTGCCGCCGACCTCCGCCGCCCACCCTGCCCCGTCGCGACGCCCGCCACGCCCGCGCTCGACCTCCCGCCGCCCCACCCTAACGCCCATCGCCTCGCGCGACGCACCTCCGCCCGCACCTCCGCCCATCGCCCGCCCCTCCGCTTCGCCCGACGCCCGCCCACCGCCGCCGCCCCACTCGCCTCGACGCCTCCTCGCCCGCGCCCCACTCGCCCGCTGACGCCTCGCCCGCCGCCCACTCGTGATACGCCCGCCGCTGCTGCTGGCTTCCTCCTCCTCGCGATGCTAGCGCCGGCCAAACCTAAGGCGATCCGATCGATTCTCGAATAGCTCCACTACCGACGGTAATAGCTTTCCCATGTCTTGTGCGCCCCGCTTTCAGTTTGAGGTTGTCATCGTGGTATCTCGATAAATTTTGTGCGAGCGCCTTAGGTTAGGTTCTTGAGACTGCATTTCTGGATAGAATTTGGAAAGTTTCCTTCCTTCCATATGTCAATGGGGTGAATTGTAATACTATTTTGTACTCTTAGAACATATGTGGTGCTTAATTACAAGTTTGTTCATCCCAGTTGAGGTTTTAATTTGCATCGATGGGAGGAAATTGTGATGTTTACCTCTGTAAGTACTCCATGTTTACAGAGTTGCATTCCTCGTCTTCCAATTTTGGAGCACTTAGTGGTTAGTAGGGAGTACACACATTGGTTATACTGATTGTTGCTACTTAGCGTCATGGCTTCACACAATAATCAAGACTCAGTCTATTTAGCGTCATGGCTTCACAAAAGGAACAAGCAAAATTGCAGAGATCACAATTTTCTTGTTTCATTTTAGGTCAATTTACTCGGTCCTAGTAAAGCTTTTCAGTTGTGCAATAGCTAGCATAATGCTGAAAAGTCTCAAATTTCTATGAGATGCCTCCAATTATCTAAAACTAGTACTTGGCAACCTTGTTATAATTATTTCCAAAGATACTTGCATTTATATCGTCACATGTTCAAGCAAGATAACTAAATTAGCTCTACACGTAATAGATTCCACAAAACGATCAAACCAACCTCGTATGAACTTTCGTGAGTCCAAAGCTAAAAATTTATATCCTGTGCATAACGAATGGAAAGAATCTGCATTATGTTATTATCTTCCATATTTGGTCCCGCCATCATTGCCATCTTTTGAACAAATACAGTGCAATCAAACATCATGTTTTAGCTTTTGGTGTCCACACATATAGAAGGGTCACATTGCACTCCTGTAGGGTCCTCTCATGAGTTATCCCAACCTAAATGCTCCTTGGACGAAACTTGCCGAGATGCGTAATAACCGATTTGCACATGATGGAGTGAAATCTTTAGCTTTTTGGTTTTCATCCTAAAAATCATCAACCCGTAGATTGTTGAAATTTTTCTTTGTCCACAAAGAATTTCAGTGTAAGCGTGTATCTATGATATATAAAATTCTCAAAAATATGAGATGAAACTGATCCAAGAAAATTTCACAAGTAAGGGTATTCTTTACTAAGAAATTTAACAAGAATCTTGAGCATGATTCTCAGATTCGATGATGGCACTATTCGAGAAAAAGTATGAACATTAGTGGAAGTTTCACTTATGATGCACTAATCTTTTCCTAGTGGGTGAAACAGTAGTCTTATTTTCTTATCTTTGACTTGAATTTTCATCGCTCTCCAAAGAAGCTCACAGCGTGTTAATGGTAGGTCGCCTCCTCCTTGGGCAATTGTTGCTATCATCGTTCTTGGTTTTAATGAGATCATGGTGCTTCTAAGGTACATGGTACATTAGTCGCACTATGTGCGCAGCTTCTTCACACACCAAAACAATTACATGACAAAGCCATTTTGTTCGCTGACCAGAATCCCATATATCTGCTTTTGCTATTTGTGGGTTATTTATCGTCAAGCTTTAGCAATGCAGCTAGATATCGCCAGAAAATTCCAAAATAGCGTACAAAATTTTGAACACTTGATATGCAAATTTCACTTAAGAGTCGTAGTTTTATTCTCATTGTAGTATGTTAAATTGTGAAAATAATTCCTACATGTCTCAACTAATCACGATACTTATGTTTTGTGTTTTATCTTCAAGGTCATTATTACTTTAAAGAAAGGTGCCAAGCTCATCTAGTATAGCCTAAAGGAAAACCCACGACCCGCTTGTTCGGACTTTCTAGTGTAAGTTCATCAAGATGCTCCTTTGATATTGACATGGATATATGTTCCGTAATGATTCAAATATCAGTTCACTTTACATGTACTTGCTTGTGATTCTTTTGCAAACATTTCACAATGCATGCTTTCATCACCTACATGTTATTATTGTTACTATAATATGATCTACGTTAGAGTTCGCAATGCGTAACCTACGCCTCCCGCTCGAGAGTACTTGTTTATGAATATGCCATTTCGGCACATTCATAAGCAAGCAGCCTCTCATTGTCCACGTTTTTTGGACAGTTCGAGGATATGTGGTTCGGTCAAGTTCCTGAGCTGTTGTATACCTTCAGAGTAGATTTCGCTACCATCTCCCTACGGTGTTCTCCGGGTATACACCCCTCTTGACCTGTTGTCGAGACGTGTACCTGGAGAACAGTGGGGAGATGTCACCAAATTTTCTCCGAGTTGTACAACGGCTTAGGAACTTGCTCAACCACATGTCCTCGAATGGGATTAGGACCATACCTATTTAGAGATTAGGGTTATCGCTTGTACGATTTAGGTGGTCACAGATAAACTTTTTTGAAGATCATTCGCTCATTTGTTACTCTCTCAAATATGCTAGAACAGCTTACATCTTATTACTTATCTATTCAGCTATTGCTTTACATGATTTATTGTCAAGTTCACAAAATAGGTACTAATTGCTTTCTGTCATGTCAAATATATGACCTTATCGATTAGAAAACTCAAAATGTCACAATTAGAGAGCATCGGCTCCTCGCTGCATGCAGTAGGTGCTCCCGAGGGCCGAGCCAAGTTCCAAATGTTGAGAGGCCGAGTAAGGTGAGGAAGGCCCGAGGACCGAACAAAGGGGCCACAGGAGAACACCGCAGTTCTCCACTTCAATGCCACGGGGTCCCACAGCCCCTCCCAAGTACAAGGGGCGATACTGCTCATTCCTCGGTCAATTGGTGAGAGAGAGTGCCCATAACGATTAAGGATTGAGGAAGGAAGTCGCCACGAGCGTAAGAATCGATCGTGGGATGAGGTTAAGGGCAAGTGGATTATAGAGGAGGAAGATGAACGCAACGCGAGACGGTACGCCTTGAAGAGGATGGGTGTGGCCTTGAGGCACTTCAGGGTCCTCATGCACGCGTGAGTACGCATCAAAGGTCGTACACCATTCGAGAGGTATCCGTCACATTACTACAGATGTTTGGGTGGAGTTCACGACGACGAAGGGTACGCCCGAGGCAGAGCAGCTAAGAGAGAGGAATACCGCTATCCAGAGGCACAACACGCACCCGCACCACCTCGGTACAGGCGGCTATGAGGGGAAGAAGGCAGAGTGGGCGCGACTAGCCGAGGAGTGCGCGAACTCCGGGACGACGATGCCTTACTCCCACATATGTGAGGAACGGGCACGCAACTGGGTATTAGCGAGGACAAAGAAAACCCCTGACGGGCAGCTTGTAGTCGCAAACCCGCCATCACGCACGCCGCCTCTCGCCATCGTAAGACATCCGACTTAGTACATTGCGCTTGGCCTAGCTTGTTGTATTTCGATCTAATTGCACTCGCTTATTGCGGGAGGAGGTAAGCCACGAAAGAGCAGGGACCTTCGAGAGCCAAGGGTCGAAGGATATCCTCGCCGTCTGCGATCGGAAGCCCGATCATAAGGGTCGGGTGCTCGGCGCAGGGTCGGGGCATACGAAGAAGTCCTACTTCCAAGATGACATTTTGAGTGCTAGATCAAGATCATGGGAGGCACGCACGGAGCGCCTCAAGGAGACGCTCAAGGAGCAGCTGAGGGAGGAGATCAAGGATGAGATGAGGGGGGAGATGATGGCACGTGAAGATGAGATAAGGGCTGAGATGATGGCACGTGAGGAGCGCCTGAGGTCTGAGATGATGGCGATGATCTCCTGCAGTCGAGCTGTAATCCTCACCTCTTGTAGAGAAGCTTGTGCCCCGACCTAGCAGCAGTGGTTCCAAAAATGATAAGACCGAGCCCCATCTGAAGGTAATAATTAATTTTTCCTAAATTAAATCTACAAGTGTAACTCCCACAATGTTTCTCCTCAAGTTGCGTACATCTTGCGTGCCCTCGCTAAGTGCCACCACCACCCCGACGGAGGATGGATTTCTGTCGAGGTCGCACGCGGGTTGCATTTCCGCAAGGAGACCGACATTGTGCATGGTCATCTTTGGGAAGGGCTACATGAGGGTGCAGTGGACTACGCCCACGAACACTTCTTATCACATGTGCTCGAAGTTCCCCAACGAAGATATCGGCACTCTCGGGCAAGCACTCATGTCGCTCATCATGGCCCACGACGGTGTCGATCGGTCAAGGTAAAATCCCCGCGCCTTCTCTACCATTCCAAAGAGTACCGCAATAAGTTAAATATGCGCTGCTTTGTAGGTTCCTACCGCACTGTGATTACTCATGCTCCGATTCTGCTCCCACCACCGTGATGAGTCCTACACGGAGTGCAGAGCTCACGTGTAAAAGGACAAGCACGACACCAACAGAAACCACAAGAGGCCTCTCGAGACTCCTTCCGCCAAGAAGGCAAAGTCGATAAAGGCCAAAAGCCCTTGAGGTACTTGAAAAGCCAACTACCCTCACCTCAAGACTCCTTCGCCCGTAAAGAAAAGTCAAGACAGCCACGCACATCCCTTATGATTTTAAGGCCTACGACATGGAAAGCCCCCGCTTGCATCCAACGAACTAAATGGTCTAGGCAGTGGACTCGCAAGCTCCATGGATGGTATATTGATAAGGTGAATGAGGAAGAGCGCCGAGTTGACTTCAATGTGATGTATAAAGGGTACATTTCCACCGTGACGAGAATGGGATATTCCTGCCGCTTTGAGGATCTGCTTGTGTACCAATTAAAAGCCGTCGATATTTCTACTTTACGATCTTGGACGCTGTGAGTATCGCACCATACAACATGAGTGACGACTTTTATAGGATTTTGCATTATGTTTTCTAATATCAACACGAGTTGCGTGGCAATGAGACAATGAGCCGTGACGAATCTAAACCAAGTTGGGTTCGCTGACCCGAGCTAGTGTCTGCGACCACGGCTAGGATACATCCGTGTTTGTTATCGGCTACGTCAAGAGGGTATTGCATACCGAGTCGACGAAGGACTTCGTTGTAATACGCATTACGACGAGTAAGTAGTACAAACCCTTCAATTACTTGTACGCACTTAAACCGTATGTGAACTTATTTCCTTGCACTACATTCCATTTAATAAGCAACCATTGTTCTACTCGCCTCGCTCCGAGTGAAAACACGCCTATATTTTTAACTCAATCAAGAAGAGACCGATGGCCTACGCGATCAAGTGTCCTTTGCGTAGTAAGTACATTACCGTAACTTAACACTTTCTCAATTTAACTATATTTTTTTACTCAATGGCATCTCTCCAATATATGTAGGGGTTTCTCGGACTATGTCGATGAAGGAGGGTCACACAATAACAAAAAGGGCAAGACTGGAGTATAAGAAATTCACTGTACAAGTGCCTAGCATATATACGCTTAATTTTTTGACATCTAATCTTCGTGTTAATTTCTTTTCTCTCTTCACAGTTGTCATCAATGTGGCAGCGATGACTGTGTGGCTTCTATGTCATGCAACACATGTTGGTTGTGGTCGCGCTCACACCTTTTCCTAAGGTATATGTACATGCATACTTAGCCTTTCACATACAAATTTTGAAACTTAAATTCATGCACTCATTTATGTTTTGCGATGATCAATATCCACGAGAAGAGCTTAGACAAAGAAAGCACTCAACAATTTACTTAGATCACTTATGCCAATGGTACTGGTTAGAAGTTATATCTGAGGACGGTAGGTTTAGAGATCCCAAGCGCCCTACTAGTCCATATGGAAACAATATTAATTGTATATGTCAATGTGATATATATGCACGTGTAATCGATTGTCAAGCATGTTTGTGTTTGTATGTTGTGAACGAATGGGCTATATGTATTGCAATTTACGATTCATGTTCGTGAATGTGATATGTGCATTCGTGTTATGTATTGTCAATGTGATATATGTATGCCCAATGTTAATATGTGTGTTATTTTGATAATATGCAAAATTGAAACACCTCATGAGGGTCATCGTAATCGGTTCTTATGAGGAACTGACAGATGACCTCTCATCGAATCGGTTCTTTTAAGAAAGCGATTGTGATGACCACATTAGTAGAATCGGTTCTTTTACTAAGCGATAGTGATAACCATATCATTACAATCGGTTCTTGGAATAAAGCGATTGTGATGATACATTATCGTAATCGGTTCTTTAAAGGAAGCGATTTCGATGACTTCATTAGAATCGGTTCTTTTTGAACCGATTCTCGATAACGTGGTTATCGTAATCGGTTCTACAAAAGAACCGATTCTAATGAGGGGTCATCGAATCGTTTCTTTAGGAAGCGATTCGATGACTTCATTAGAATCGGTTCTTTATAAACCGATTACGATAACGTGGTTATCGTAATCGGTTCGGCAAAAGAACCGATTCTAATGATGAGGTCATCGTAATCGCCTTTAAAGAACCGATTCGATGACCCTTTATCGTAATCGGTTATTAAAAAAACCGATTGTGATAATGTGTTCATCAGAATCGGTTTGATCTAAGAACCGATTCTAATGAGGATTTATCACAATCGGGGTAAAACCGACTGTGATAACTCCACCTCATCACTATCCAAAGACTTCGTATCGCCACTTGAACCGACTGTAATGACAAAAAAGAACCGATTCTGATGTACAATTCTGTAGTAGTGTTAATCGATTTGGTTTTTGTATGGAGCTATGGATTTGCATGTGTTGCAAAAGGGAGATAGCTCATGTAATTTGGTTTATGTGATTTTTGCATGGAGCTAAGTTTTGCATGTGTTGCAAAAGGTGAGAGCTCATGCATCGGTGTTTTAGCTTGTGATTTGATCATGTGTTGATCATCACAAGGCTAACTAAAGTTTATGATTTTTCTATTTGCAAATGTGTTTTGCAAATAATATAGAGGTTATGGTTTTGATCCTAGAGCATGTGTTGGCATTTGCAAATGTGTTTTGCAAAGTATCAGGATCATGTGTTGATCCTTACAGCTAGATGATTGATCTCATGGGTTCTCGGTTTATTTGAAAATGTGTTTTGAATTTTTTTTTGATCATGAGTTGATCACCAAATGGCATAAGATTTGATCGTATTGACTCTTGCTAGCTTGTAGTCACGCTCTTGATCAAGTCTATGTGAGGGATTTCAAGAAAATCAGATTTTGAACTTGAGTGACTACATTGGACTTTATGTTTTGTGATATTTAAAAATATCTATGGTTGCTTAAATCTTTAGAAAGGGTTAAGATTGTAGCCCTCGTGATAAGCTTCGCATAGAGTCCAAGATTACCTAAATCGGAGTTCGGAGTAAAAAGTTATGAGCGTTTTAGTGGCTGAAATAGTGCTAGCACCGCCCCTACATGGGCGGTTGCACCGCCTTACCTACCCTAGAAGGGCGGTTGCACCACCCGGGATGGTACTACCGGCCCAAAGGCGGTGTAAGAAATCCAGAGAAGTGTTTTTTGGTTGAAATGGCCGGTGCTACCTGTCGACGATCGGGATCGCCTGACCGCAAGAAGGAGTGATGTGGGAGCAGGGCCCAAGACCCTGCCCATCCGGAGGAAGGGGTGCGGTCGCCGCTTCGAGAGAGATAGAGAGACTGACACGAGGAGTTATACTGGTTCGAGCCCTGGCATGTGTAACAGCTCTACTTCAGTCTTCCCCAGAGGCGAAAGGTGGAACATGATGCACTGTCGTTGAATACAGGGGCTGCTCGAGCTTGGTTGAGCACCGGAGCGAGCGTGTTGTGTGTGGGTGTCCTCTTTCCTTTTCTTTTGTTCTACCCCTCTGTACCCCACACAGGGGGAAGGCTCTTATACCTCTACCATGAGTTCGTTACAGGGAACGGTCAGGAGAGATTCTCGAGAGCGTGGTGCCACACTCGGACGTGATGCGAGGTGAGGTCGGGTGATAACGGCGCCGAAGTCGCAGCCCACGTTCGGCTTGACTCCACCTTTTAGCCCCCCTTTGACTCGGTAACCACTGGCTCTACATCCCTGACTAGGTCCTCTGAGCCCAACCTTGCTGGCGAGCCAACTCCTCGGCCAAGCGAGGTCGAGCCAGCGGATCACTGTCCACGCAGGGGTAACCAGTCCCCGAAAGCTAGCCCCTGAGGCTCAAGTTGTGATCCTGAAGCTCGGGATGACTTTGAGTCTGATGACCTTGAGAAAGGAGGGGTTCCCCGACCGAGCTCAGGAATGCATGAGCTCGAGCTCGGGCCCGAACCGTGAGGAGGTCCCTGGCGCGATCGAACCTGGGAACCCTCGAGTTTCGATGCCTCGGCCCTGGGCGGAGAAATCGTGGGAACAACTCGCAACGTTTTGGATTCCGTCGCGGAGATCTGGGTACGCCTTTTGAGACACAGCCAACGCCTTGCCTTCTTCGCTGGGCCCTTTAAATTCCAAACCGTCACCTTGAAAGAATCTAGGCCTCCATGTTGGTTTGGTTTTGATAATTAATGACAACTTTGGTTAAAGGACTAATATTTTCTTTGAGAATATTGAAAATAGGTTAGTCCCAGGCTTGGTGATCATGGAAGCATAAAGAATGGTGCAAAAAGAAGATCAATACATCATAAAAGTGAAAATGTATAAATGTAAGGACATTTCTCTAGCTTTTTGCCGATCTCGGAGTTTGAAGAAAAGATCGGGTCGCTAGAAATAGGTCCGTACTATAAAGAGGGGTCTTGACGACTGTTTTGATGTCATCTAGGGTTTAAAGGCTCAAATTAAATACTCAAGATCATGCATTGTGTCAAGTTTCTAGTCTCATTTAATAAATTCTATGGAAACAAATATGAAGTCTCTAGAAGACCGGTGCTACTGCCCATGGTAGCGCAGTGCTAACGGGCGAGCGGTAGCACCGACCATATGGGCGGCGTGAAAATTCCAGAGAGGCTCCTTTTTTGATCTCTGGAAGACCGGTGCTACCGCCCATGGTAGCGCGGTGCTACCGGGTGAGCGGTAGCACTGGCCATATGTGCGGTGTGAAAATTCTAGAGAGCACCCTTTTTGTGCTCTAGAAGAGCGGTGCTACCGCCCATGGTAGCGCGGTGCTACCGAACGAGCGGTAGCACCGGCCCCTCAGCCCGGTGCAAAAATTCTAAAGAGCTCCATTTTGGGCAGTCAGGTGGTCTGGTGCTACCGCCAATGGTAGCATGGTGCTACCGGGCGAGCGGTAGCACCGGCCTTTTAGCCCGGTGTAGAAATCACAGAGAAGCTATTTTCTGAGCAAAAAATTCTAAAGGACTCCGGTGCTACCGGTCCCAGTTGGGCGGTAGCACCGAACCACCTGTACAACGTTCTCTGGCAGTGCATTTAATGCATTGTTTCAACCGTTGAGTTGGAGCCCGGTGCTACCAGTCCTACATGGGAGGTAGCACCAGAAAAACGGTTTCAGCTCATTTCGAGCTCCAACAGCCAGTAAAATTGGTGGGAGCTATAAATACACCCCCACCTGCATTCTAGAGTCTCTCTTGGTCCTCATGATGATATTTAAGCTCTAGCAAGTGCTCTCCACACTTTAGTGCATTCAATTCTCATTTGAGAGTGTGGGGATCAAGTTGGAGTGTTGCATTTAGTAATTGAGCCTTTAGACACTCAAATTCGACTTCAAGCAAGCGTTAAGGTTTATTACTCTTGGAGGTTGTCGCCTCCTAGACGGCTTGGAGGTGATCGTGCACGGTGAGCTTCTCAACGAAGATTGTGAGAAGCTCCGGCAAGTTGTGAAGGCCGAGTTTGCCTACCCGTATCAGGGAAGAACTACCTTAGTGATCGAGGAAGGCTCAAGCGAGTGGTGCCGGCTTGAAGTGGTTCAAGTCACCTCAACGTGGAGTAGGGGAGACCGGCAAGTCTCCGAGACCACGGGTCAAAAATCTTGTCTCTTGCTCTTTTGTGATTTGTCTTTTTCATTCTAGTGCTAAATTTCATTACTTGCAAAATTGAGTAGACTATTTGTGCTTAGAATTGTTTTTGCTATACTTGACTTGATTAAGTGCTTTAGGTGATTGCTAGAGATTATAGTTGTGAATTTGCAATTATTGCTTCTATATCTCAGTGTCTTTCTTAATTGCAAATTAGATTCAAAAAATTTAGAAACCTCCTATTCACCCCCTCTAGTCGGTCATCCTTGATCCTACAAGTGGTATCAGAGCAAGGACACTCATTTGGGGCTTTACCGTCTAGAGAGTAAGGATGGCTAGCGATGGGGTATCAATAGGCAAGGCGCCATTTTTCGATGGCACGAATTATGCTTTTTGGAAAATTCGTATGACCGTTTATCTTAGGGCCATGAGCCCAAGCATACGGAGAATTGTAGTTGAGGGTTTCGCTCCGGGAGTTAATCCCACACTCACAATGGAACAAGAAGAGCGAAGCACTCATCTAAATGCTCAAGCTATGAATGCTCTCTTTGGTGCTTTGAACGCGGATGAGTTCAATCGAGTGAGCAATCTAGAAATCACTCATGAGATTTGGACATCCCTCTCGAAAATTCATGAGGGGACATCCTCGGTCAAAGAAGCAAAATTGCATATGCTTCGGATCAAATATGAGAGTTTTATTATGTTGCCCCATAAAAACATCAATGAGATGTATTCACAGTTAAACAACATAATAAATGAGCTCAAGGGCCTTGGGGCATCACTAACCGATTTTGATATTGTCCATAAGATGCTTAGGGCCCTTCCAGACAAATATGAAACTTTGGTGACTTTGTTTCTCAACTCACCGGAGTTGCCAAGAATGACGCCAACGGGACTTCTTGGAAACCTCATAACAAATGAGCTTTACAAGAAGGATAAGGAAGAGCTCTTGGAGCAAAGCTCTTCGAAGAAAAAGAAAATCGCCTTCAAGGTGAAAGCGGAGTCAAGCGATGAGGCATTTGATGACTCCGATGATGGTGATGACACCGAGGAGGAAATGTCCCTCCTTGTAAGAAGAATGAGGAGATTCATGACGAGGCGCTCAAGCACAAGTTCTCCTCAAAAATTCAAGAAGGGACAATACTCAAGCATCAACCGATACGTAAATATCCGGTGCTATGAGTGTGATGAGAAGGGACATATTGCCTCCAAATGTCCCAAGGAAAAGGACGACAAGAACAAGTCGCCCATGAAGAAGAAGTTTTTTCATGGAAAGAAGAATGTCTTCAAGAAGTTGAATAAAGACGGGAAAGGCGTGGCTCACATTGGAGAGTGGAATTCCGAAGAAGAATATTCGGACTCTGACTCCTCCAAGGATGATACACCTTCAAAGAAGAAGGGTCTTGCCGGCATTGCTATCAAGGAAGCTTCATCACCTTTCGTCACTCCTTTGTGTCTCATGGCAAAAGGAGATTTTGAGGTAAAATCAAATGATGATGATGAACCCTCCTATGATGAATTAATGGATATGCTTGAGGACTTCAATGAGTATCTCGGTAAAGAAAAGTCTAAACATAAGGCTTTGAGAAGAAAATATCTTTCCCTCAAAGATTCTTATGAGGAGCTAAAGGAAGCTCATGAGACTCTTCTTGCTAAGGACCATTCAAAGTCTCAAAATGATGTAGGCATTAGTTGCAAAATTATTGATGGTTTATCTTGCTTAGAAATTGATTCATGGTGTATATCAAAAACTAGAATATCTACTTCTTGTGATGATTTGCTTGATATGCCTTCAATTTCATATGATAGCTTAAATTCTTGCCTTGCAAATTTAATAGTAGAATAATAGGCTTAAAGAGCAAGTAGAAAAGCTTAGCAAAAGTTTAGATAGATGTTTCAAGGGTAAGGACACTCTAAACAAAATTTTAAATAGTCAAAGATGTTCTTACAACAAAGAAGGTCTTGGGTACATTCCTAGGAAGGGCAAGAAAATTAGTAACAAAACTCTTATGTTTATTAAATCAAATGGGAAGCTTTGTTATAAATGTCATGATTTAGGACACTTAGCAAACGATTGTCCCGTAGGCAAGGCACCCAAGAATAATGTTTATGATTCATGTTATATACTTAAGAAAAATAGTTTTGGTAAAATTATTGCTAAGTTTGTTGGCACTCCTATACTTGGCTGTAGAAAGAATGCCATTTGGGTGCCCAAAGCCTTGGTTACTAACCTCCAAGGACCCAAACAAATTTAGATACCTAAAAAGGCTTGATTTTCTTTGTACGTGAATTACAAGACCGCGAATGGCATTGGGTGTTGGATAGTGGATGCACTCAACATATGACCGGTGACCGGAAAATGTTCACTACTTTTGAGTTGGGAAATGGCAACATGAGAAGATTACTTTTGGAGATAATAGTAAAGGAAATATATTAGGTTTGGGTAAAATCGCTATCTCAAATGATCTTTCTATTTCAAATGCCTCATTAGTTGAAACTTTGAATTTCAATTTGCTATCCGTAGCACAAATTTGTGATCTTGGCTTTACTTGCATGTTTTCTAAGAATGGAGTAGTGATCTATAAAGAAAATGATAATTCTTTAGTATTTAAAGGTTTTAGGTTTGGAAATTTGTATTTAGTTGACTTCACCTCAAATGGGTCATGTCTCCAAACATGTTTGATTGCAAAATATCCTTAGGATGGTTATGGCATAGAAGACTAGCTCATGTTGGGATGATTCAACTCAAAAAGCTTTTTAAGAATGATTTAGTTGTGGGCTTGAGGGATGTAAAGTTTGAGAAGAATAGACTTTGTAGTGCTTGTCAAGCCGCAAGCAAGTGGCTAGTTCTCATCCTTCAAAGAGTATCATGTCCACATCTAGATCATTAGAGCCCTTACATATGGATTTGTTTGGCCCGACAACCTATAAGAGTATTGGAAATAATTCTTATTGTTTAGTTATTGTTGATGATTATTCAAGGTATACATGGGTTTTCTTTCTAGATGATAAATTCGAAATGTCCGGTATTTTCAAAAGTTTTGCAAAAAGGGCTCAAAATGAATTTGATTTCAAAATAAAGAAAATCCATAGTGACAATGGTTCTGAGTTCAAAAATACAAGAATTAAAGATTATTGTGATGAACTTGGAATGAAGCACGAGTTTTCCGCCACCTACACTCCGGAGAAAAATGGAGTTGTAGAATGGAAAAATCGAACACTAATCGAAATAGCAAGAACTATGCTTGATGAGTATGGCACTTCCGATAGTTTTTTGGGCGGAAGCCATTAATACCGCTTGCCATGCAACAAATAGGCTTTATTTGCATCGTCTTTTGAAAAAGACTTCTTATGAGCTTCTTATTGGAAGAAGAACAAACATCTCTTATTTTCGAGTTTTTGGTTGCAAATGCTATATTTTGAAAAAGGGTATTCGACTTTCAAAATTCCAAAGTCGTTGTGATGAAGGTTTCTTGCTTGGGTACTCAAATAGTAAAGCATATCGCATGTTTAACAAAAATAAAGGTTTTGTTGAAGAAACTTGCGATGTTGAATTTGATAAAACTAATGGCTCTCAAGAAGAGCAAGAAAATTTGGATGATGTAGGTGATGAAGGACTAAGAGAAGCAATGAAGAACATGACGCTTGGAGACATCAAACCAAAGGAGGATAAAGATGATCAACCTTCATCCACTCAAGTTGAACCCCCTACTACCGCAACGCCAAGTCAAGTTCAACCCATTGACGTGGATGAGAAGGAGAGTGATCAACAAGCTCAAACTCTAACTCAAAGAATTCATCGTGGACTCTCCAAAGATCATCCAATAGATCAAATATTGGGTGACGTTAGTAATGGTGTTCAAACTCGATCTGGCGTCGCTTCTTTTTGTGAACATTACTCTTTTGTGTCTTCTTTTGAACCTACTCATATAGATGAAGCTCTAGATGACGCGGAATGGATGATCTCAATGCATAAAGAGCTCAACAACTTTGCTCATAATGATGTATAAACGCTAGTCGAAAGACCCAAGGATCACAACGTTATTGGCACTAAGTGGGTATTTTGGAACAAGCAATATGAGATGGTATTGTGGTAAGAAATAAGGCAAGATTAGTAGCGCAAGGCTTCACACCAATCGAAGGATTGGATTTTGGTAAAACCTTTGCACCCGTAGCTAGATTAGAAGCTATTAGAATTTTACTTGCCTTTGCATCTTGTTTTGATAACAAATTATTTCAAATGGATGTAAAGAGTGCATTCTTAAATGGACAAATATCTAAATTGGTATTTGTAGAACAACCCCCTAGTTTTGAAAACCCCAAACATCTAAATCATGTGTATAAACTCTCTAAGGCACTATATGGTCTCAAACAAGCTCCTAGAGCATGGTATGAGTGGCTTAGAGATTTTCTCATATCAAAAGGTTTCAAAATTGGGAAGGTCGATACAACACTCTTTACAAAAATAATTGATGGAGAATTCTTTGTATGTCAAATTTTTATTGCTGATATTATTTTTGGTTCTACTAATGAAGAATTTTGCAAAGAATTTGGTGATATGATGTCTAGGGAATTTGAAATGTCAATGATTGGAGAATTGAGCTTCTTCCTTGGACTTCAAATCAAACAACTCAAAAATAGGACATTCGTGAGTCAAACCAAGTATGTGAAAGATTTGCTCAAGAGGTTTGGCATGGAAGACTCAAAGCCTATCAAGACTCCAATTGCTTCCAACGGGCATTTTTATCTAAATGAGGGAGGTAAACCGGTAGACTTAAAGCTTTATCGTTCTATGATTGGTAGTTTACTTTATCTCACCGCATCTAGGCCCGATATCATGTTTAGTGTTTGCATGTGTGCTCTTTTTCAAGCTTCACCTAAAGAGTGTCATTTAGTAGTTGTTAAGAGAATTATAAGATATTTAAAGCATTCCTCAAATATAGGATTATTGTATCCTAAAGGTGCTAAATTTGATTTGATTGGATATTCAGACTCGTATTATGCGGGTTGCAAAGTGGATAGAAAGAGCACCTCCGGGAGTTGCCAATTTCTTGGTAGATCCCCCATTTCTTGGTTTTCTAAGAAACAAGATTTCGTAGCTCTATCCACCACCGAAGCAGAATATATTTCCGCTGGTAGTTGTTGCACACAATTATTATGGATGAGGCAAACCTTAATGGATTACAGAATAAATTTTAAAAATGTGCCTCTATTATGTGATAATGAAAGTGCTGTTAAAATAGCTAACAACCCGGTCCAACACTCAAGAACCAAACATATAGAAATTCGTCATCATTTCTTGAGAGATCATGTTAGCAAAGGAGATATTGTGATTAGTCACATTAGAACCGAAGATCAATTAGCGGATATCCTAACCAAGCCCTTAGATGAAGCTCGTTTTTGTAAGTTGAGGAATAAATTGAATGTCATAGATATCTCAAATGTGGCTTAAATATTTGCACCATGGTTGATCTTTATTGGATGTTTATTTGGACCTTATTTGATGTCACTTAATTCTTTAAATACGACACACATTAAGGGGGAGTATTTTATTCTTCATATGTTTTCTTCATTTCCAAAAATGTGAGAATTTTAAAATTAAGTGCTCTATGCTTCAAAAGAGTAACTCTAAATCATATTAAGTCAAAATACCTGAAATTATCCTATTTTGAATTAATCTTCACCTTAAAAATTATTATTACATAATGTTGGGATGCTCTTATATGTTTTCAATCAAAATTTGAAACCATATGAGCTATTTCAACGCATTTGATATTTTTGGATGATTTTTCAGCCTATCAGGCTGTTAAGTCTGGTAGCACCTCCCATACATGGGCAGTAGCACCAGAGTCCGATACTACCGGCCTCAAGCGGTAGCACCGGAAATATCGAGTTCTAGGGGATAGGTGAGGCTCGGTGCTACCGACTCTTCCTCTAGTTCCTTTCTCCAGTTCTCTCTCTCTCCCTCATTCTCCATTTTTTTCTCTCCACTCAAATCTCCGAAATTCTTGCGGAGATCTCTCGATATTCTTCAATCTTCTTGTTCCTCTTCTGATTATCTACTCCAAGGTACTTTTGGCTCCTAAAATCCTTGAGTTCTTCATGCCCTAGCTTCCATTTCATACCTTTTTAGGGTTGATATAAAATCTGGTGAAATTTGTGTGTTTTTGATAATGTTTGTGATTGGATAGTGTAATATACTGACATATAATATCATTGCATGCCATTCTATGGATTAAACTACTCAAAATCGCAAAATTCACAAATTTAGGGCTTGATCTCCGTGCGGCCGATGCTACCGGCCTCTATGCGGTAGCACCGCTTCAAATCCGGTGCTACCGGACTAGCATGAGCGGTAGCACTAGGATTGCTGGCAAAAGGTGATCTAAATTTTTTTCGCATGTTATTCTATCTCTAGGGCATGTAATCTTGATCTCACTCCTTGAAATCTCTATCTATCCAATAAGCATGCCTAAGAAAGAGGCTCTGGCACTTACAAGAAAATTGCGGCAAATAGAGGTCGCCCTCCTCCTCCTCAAGCTTCAGAAAGTGAGGATGATATTCCCATTGCCTCAAGACTTCGCGAAGTCAGACAAAAGAGTAAGCGAGACATTGGTGTGGCAGTTCTAAGCAATCAAAAGGAAAACAAGCCACACCAGACACCGAAAATGAAGAGGCAAGCGACTCAATGGAGGTTGATGAGGAACAACATGAAGATGGATCAGAAGAAGAAAATCTTGATGATTTTGATCCATCTGTAAATCTGAATAATATAAAAGGTGATACCTTCTTCTCTCTCAGACAAGCAAATCAATATATGCTGCCTAGAAGGGCTTCTGAGGACAGATTTAGGACCATCTTTCAGCAAAAAGTATATTATGAGATTTACCAGAATAAGGAATTTGCTGATCATAAATGGGTCAACTGAGAGCATATTAGAAAGATTCCTCTGTTTGTGGGAGTTTCAAAATTATTTCATGGTGCTGGCTTGTCAGATTTTATGAGTAAGAGGTGTGATTACAATGTGGACTTGGTCAGGCAATTCTATTCCACTCTGCATATTTCTGAGTCTTTTGAAGAAATCACCTGGATGTCTGTTGCCACAGTGCATACAGTTACGAAGAGTGAGATAGAGGAGGCATGGGAGATTTACCACAATGGATATCCAAATATACATAGTGACAAAGTTCTTCCCCTCGCCAGGCAGCTTGAGTTCTATGATCCAGCTGCTCCAGTCAAGCGTCCAGGTAAAATGATGCATCTCCTTCCCTTAGCAAGCCTTATAAATCGAATTGTCAGAGTGACTATTCATCCAAAAAGTGGGAACTATGATGAGATCAGAGGATATGCTTGGAACATCCTGAATAAAGTCATGTTCAAACATAAGTTTGATGCGGTGGACTTCATGATAAGAGAAATGGCCTCTTCTGCCTGCGATAAAGGTAAAAGGATCTACTTTGCTCCATTCATAATGATGATCATTAAAAGAGTGACTGGTTTTCGCGGGGGATGTGGTGGTGTTCATATGCCATATCGGCCCCGTGAGGCGGCTCCTCAGACTATCAATCAGCGAGGCCAGTCCTCTTCTCAGCAACCTCAGTCTCAAGAGATTCCAGATGTCGCAGAGCACCCTCCATCATCTCAGCAGACCTCCCATGATCAGTTTTATGACAACCTAAGGAATGACATGATGAGCAGTCTAGCGAGTATAAGATCTGACATGATAAGCAGTTTTTCTCGAGTGGAGGAGTATCAATCTCAGACTAGACAGATTGTTGAGGAGGTCAGATGGCGAATAAACTCTATTGATTCATCTATTTCAGAGCTCTGCTCATCTTTTGAGGAGTTTCGCTCTCAGCAAGCTCCAGTTGCTTTTCAGCTGTTATGGGTCTCGCACTCCTCCTCCTCCTTCTCATCCGCCATCTTCATGAGCTATCACTGATCGCCTTCTATTTGGAACTTGATGACTAAGGGGGAGAAAGTACAAGAGAAGAATATGAAGACTCTAATCTGTAATGGTTATATATGTAGCTACGCTTGCTTAATACTGTGGTTGTTTAATACTGTGGTCTGTGGATGTTTAAATCTTTTGTTGTATGTCGTGGAAGTTTAAATGCTTGTGGTTGTTTGATATTTTGATATGTTGTATGTCATGCATGTTTAAATGCTTATGGTTAATCATATTGTTGTTTGTTCATCCACGGATTCAAATATTTTAAATGAAACCCTGTCAAAATTTTCAATTTTCTTTTTCATGTGCAAATATTCTCTTTCTACTTATATGCACATCTCTAGGGGGAGTGTTGATTTAAATATCATGATTTAATAGCTTGTTGCTTGAAGAAGAAAAATCTTATTAAAACTCAAATTCTTGAGGATAACAACATATTTCATCTATTGCATACTCAAAATCAATTTCAATTTAATTATCACTTTGAGGTTGTCATCAATTACTAAAAAGGGGGAGATTGAAAGCATCTAGGCCTCCAAGTTGGTTTGGTTTTAATAATTAATGACAACTTTGGTTAAAAGACTAATATTTTCCTTGAGAATATTGAAAATAGGTTAGTCCCAGGCTTGGTGATCATGGAAGCATAAAGAATGGTGCAAAAAGAAGATCAATACATCATAAAAGTGAAAAGGTATAAATGTAAGGACCTTTCTCTAGCTTTTTGCCGATCTCGGAGTTTGGAGAAAAGATCGAGTTGCTAGAAATAGGGCCGTACTATAAAGAGGGGTCTTGACGACTGTTTTGATGTCATCTAGGGTTTAAAGGCTCAAATTAAATACTCAAGATCATGCATTGTGTCAAGTCTCTAGTCTCATTGAATAAATTCTATGGAAACAAATATGAAGTCTCTAGAAGACCGGTGCTTCCGCCCATGGTAGCGCGGTGCTACCGGGCGAGCGATAGCACCAGCAATATGGGCGGCGTGAAAATTCCAAAGAGGCTCCTTTTCTGATCTCTAGAAGACCGGTGCTACCGCCCATGGTAGCGCGGTGCTACTGGGCGAGCGGTAGCACAGGCCATATGGGCGGTTTGAAAATTCCAGGGAGCACCCTTTCTATGCTCTAGAAGAGCGGTGCTACCGCCCATGATAGCGCGGTGCTACCGGGGGAGCGATAGCACCGGCCCCTCAGCCCGATGCAGAAATTCCAGAGAGCTCTATTTTTGGGCAGTCGGGCGGTCCGGTGCTACCGCCCACGGTAGTGCGTGCTACCGGGCGAGCGGTAGCACCGGCCTTTTAGCCTGGTGTAAAAATCATAAAGAAGCTCTTTTCTGAGCAAAAAATTCTAAAGGAGTCCAGTGCTACCGGTCCCAGTTGGGCAGTAGCACCGGACCACCTGTACAATTGTCTCTGGCAGTGCATTTAATGCACTGTTCCAATCGTTGAGTTGGAGCCCAGTGCTACCGGTCCTACATGGGCAGTAGCACCGGAAAAACTGGTTTCAGCTCATTTCGAGCTCCAAAGGCTAGTAAAATTGGTGGGGTTTATAAATACACCCCCACCTGCATTCTAGAGTCTCTCTTGGTCCTCACTGATGATATTTGAGCTCTAGCAAGTGCTCTCCACTCTTTAGTGCATTCAATTCTCATTTGAGAATGTGGGGAGCAAGTTTGAGTGCTGCATTTAGTGATTGAGCCATTAGACACACAAATTCGACTTCAAGCAAGCGTCAACGTTTATTACTCTTGGAGGTTGCCGTCTCTTAGACGGCTTGGAGGCGATCTCAACGAAGATTTTTAGAAGTCCCAACAAGTTGTGAAGGCCAGAGTTCACCTACCCAGAGCGGTGAAGAACTACCTTAGTGATCGAGGAAGGCTCAAGCGAGTGGAGTCGGCTTGAAGTGGTTCAATTCACCTCAACGTGGAGTAGGGGAGACCGGCAAGTCTCCGAGACCACGTGTCAAAAATCTTGTCTCGTGCTCTTTTGTGATTTGTCTTTTTCATTCTAGTGCTAAATTTCATTACTAGCAAAATTGAGTAGACTATTTGTGCTTAGAATTGATTTTGCTATACTTGACTTGATTAAGTGCTTTAGGTGATTGGTAGAGATTATAGTTGTGAATTTGCCATTATTGCTTCTATATCTTAGTGTCTTTCTTAATTGCAAATTAGATTGGAAAAATTTAGAAACCTCCTATTCACCCCCTATAATCGGTCATCCTTCATCCTACACCCCTCCTTCGGAGGATTCCCTAAATCCTTCCTGCGTCGAACCCTAGCGCCCCTTCACCCCCTTGACTCCCTCTCGCAATCTTCCTCCATCGACCAAATCCCAGCCGAAGTCCATGGCCAAGTTCGGGAGAAGCACGATGACCCTAGAGCGGATGAAGGAGATCGAGACGCTGGGGATGCTGGACCCGACGACATGGTGGCTACCAGGCGATGAAGCCGAGCCGCAGCCCCAAGCGGGCGAGCTCATCAGCACCGAGCAGTACATGCTCTTTGGGCTGCGGACGCCAAAGAGCGACTTCATGGCGGTGGTCCTCGCGCAATGCAAGATCGAGTTGGTCAACCTGGTGGCCAACTCCATTCACCTCCTTTCCAACTTTTCACACCTTTGCGAGCAGTTCCTGGGAATCCTTCCAACCCCTTCGCTTTTCTTTCGCTTCTATTCCTTGTTCCGCACCTCAAAGGACCCCGTGGTCGGGTGTCTCTACTTCCGGTTGTGGACGGGGCTTCCTTATTCCTTCCCCTAGATCCATGCTCGAGACTCCCTCGATCCATGGACCGAGAGGTGGTTCTACCTGAAGAAGGGAGAGGGCGGCGAGCTCACGTACAACGGAACTCCTGTTGACAGCAAGCGCCAGACCCCTGACCCCGATGACCTGGCGACAGATTAGGAGGCCGTCATAGCCATCCACATCTGCTCGGCGCGTGGTCTCAGCAGTCAGGCTATCACCTACGACGTCCTACGAAACCGGGTGTTCCCCCTGTGAAAGAGGGTGCACCCGTTCTTTGAGATCAAGGGGAAAGACGACCTCACCCGGGAAGGTCTAGGTGGTAAGCACCCTCGAGCTAGGGAACACTCAAGCTCGGCTGAGCACTAACTGATAACTCCATTTTCTCCAGCAGCTCTACCGGAGTCCTGGCTAGCGGTAAGGATGTTCGAGATGTTCGGGAAGGCGGCGTTCAACTACACCACAGACGACCATGTTCCCAAGAACGTGTTGAAGCGGGGCAGCGTGGTAACACATCTCGCATTAAAGCTGAGCTCAGGAGTGCTTGAGTTCGTACTGACCTCTGCTCGTAACTGCAGGGGAATAAGGAGCTCCAAGAGGGCGAGGCGGATGATGCCATTGCCTCGAGCAAGCAAAGGCAAGAAGGCGGGCAAGAGGTCGGCCCCCGACTCCCCAAGTAGCAGTGCCCCAAAGAAGCGGCACGTCGAGTGGGGTGATCGTACAGTGGTAAGCCATCTCGGTCGAGCCCGAAAACACTCGAGCTCGATCTTCCAAACTTTTTGTTGTTCCTGACCTCCCCCTCATCTCTTGCAACAATGTAAGGACCCGAATCCACTGATTCGAACCCACTGTGTTTACCGCACTAGTCCCAGGATCAACGCTAGTGCACACAGCTTAACATTGGTACATATCACATCATACTCAACGATAATAGAAATAATAGTTCATTTATTGATATAGCTAAATGTATGATCTTATGACCAACTTACATTATTAAGCCACGCAGGGCAAGACTGAAAATATAAGCTAATAATTAAGCAGCGGACAGAAGAAAATGTAGATAGCTCATCAGTTCACCACAGGCAATCGACAAGGTTCGGACCCTAATGACTCGTGTCTTCCTGGACCTCCTCTTCCAACACAGGTGTAGATTCTTCAACTGTTGATTATTGTTGTTTGGCAAGGGTGAGTACTTAAAGCACTCAACAAGTTGTGCATGTAATGCAATTCTAGGTATCTATATGTAAGGCTTATTCAATGGATAGGCTATCATGGCTATTTTGCAATAAGCATCATTTATGAACAAATATAATAAATAGATTGTAAAGATAAAACAAATAACAATAATAAATAAGTTCAAGATTTCTCAAGTAAACTAAGTTTCCAATCCTAAGTCAATTTCCACTTTCCATGGCATCCTGCCATCCCAACCAAGTTGTCCAATTAATTAAGCTAACCCTTAATCAGTAATTCCGAGCATTGCTCAATACATGAAGCACGGCTATCCGAATAGTTTCACACTCTGCAGAGGTTATGCACTTTACCCACGTGATACAACCAAACACCACCAAGGCGAGTGATTATAACAAAGCCTTTACAATGCGCTGCCTTAACCCGATACTACCCGCTAAGGTTTCAACACTGGTGGGACTGGTTACCACATCCAAGGCCCCCCTCTTGCGCCATGTGAATTACTCCATAACTCGGGAACTCACACCGACCACGATAGTATCAAAGTTAAGACATTGCAAGTTACTCAGCTAGGCTGGCCCATACCAGACATGTGGTTGCATGATTGACTCAGGTCAAAGGCTTGCAAGGTTAAGTCCTTAGAGTGATCAAGGCAAGACATCCACATACCCTCTGCCCATCGGGCCCACCTTGGCATCCTCGCCTTGTCACTTGCCCCAATCTAAATGATTATCACCCAGTTGATTACCAAGCACCACGTGCTATCAACAATTCAACATCGCTATGTGACATGACTCGCCACAACAACTCAATCTCATCGTGTGATCCCACATGACACACAAGTTCATAACATTTTTCCATATTCCATTAATCAAGATTAATTATCAATGATTCCAACACATGTGATGACGTGGCATGGCTAAGCAACTAATACTGGACTAACCATCCCATGTTGATTATAATTACTAACCAACTATATTGAACCAATCTAGGGTGACAGTAGATCATGGCATACAATGACAAGGTAGGGTATAAATCAATCTGGTATATTAGCTAAGCCCAATTTAATTTGAAACAATTGTATACTTGAAATAATATGCAATAGGGTAAAACAATTATAGCAATTTTATAAACATGGGTTCAACATGATCAAAGCACAACTTGCCTTGGAATAGGTCCTTATCTTGATCTGAAGCTTACTCTTGAGTTGCTGGATCTTCCTCCGAAGCGTCGCACAATTCAACGTCTACGCGTACCGAAAGATAAAAGCAAATAAATACCAAAACAGAGAGCAAATGAACTCCAAAAATCAAATAAAATTCACCATTAAATAGATCTCAATTTTACAAATTTTTATAAATTTGAATCACTCAAATCCGAGTTATGATGCAAAAGATATAGCCTTTTGAAGTTTGAAATAATACTGAAATTGCAAAAATTAGAAAATCAGAATTAATAGATTTATTTTTAAACTGAAAACAAGTTTATTGCATCATCATGACGTCATGCTGGCGTCAGCCCTGACCCGAACCAATCGGGTGTTGCCACGCGTGTCGGTGCATAGACCCGGTCCACGGGACCGCCTCTGGTCTACCGTAGACCCGGTCCTCGACGCCTCGGCGTCTGCGCCCGACACGCGGCTGCACACGACTGGTTGCGGCGACGGCGCAATCTGGTGCAACCAGATCCCATCGGACGGCTACGGCAAGGAAGCACGTGGCTACGTCTCGGTTCGTCCGATCAGATCCAACGGCGAAGGGCACGGCTGGCGACGACGAGCTTCACGCGGCGGCGCCATTGACGGACTCGGAGAAGACGACGAACCCGACGGCGTTCTGACGACGATCCGACGATGAAACCTTACCGATTCGACGCGAAGCTCCTCGGTGAACCCAGATCTGGAACCAACGCGGCGGAGAACAGCTTGACGGCGACGATCCACGGCAAAAACCACGGCGGCTACAAGCTTCGACTCTGACGAGCTTTCTTGCGCTCACCACGACGTTCCTCGCCAAACGGGTTCGACCAAAGTGCGCGGCGGCTGACGAAGATCCTCGGGCGACTACCCCTCCCTTTTATAGCCTCGGCAAACGCGCTCAAAAGGGAACCCTAGATCCTACCGGCGACGGAGGCGTATCGGCGGTGGACTCCGAGTCCTTCGCGAACACGACAACCCCCAGCCACCCGATCTGCTACCAACGGCCAGGATCACTCCCGGGATGATACGATCCGAACCGATCTTTACAAAACTAACGGCGCGATCTTTCCCTTCCCGAATCAGTACGATACGAACGGCACCGCCCGATCTTGATCTGACGGCCAAGACGCGAACACTCACGTGGAGATCTCCGGGCTAGGGTTTCCGACGACGACCTCGTGAAATTTGTCACGCTGCTGCGAGCGAGCTTCACGCGCAATATTGGACTTCGGCCCAATACTGTTCAAAAGGATTTTAAAACTTTATTAATTTAAATAATTCTAGAAATTCAATTAATTGGTTTTAGGCAAATAAATTATCAGGAAAAATCCCAGAAAATTCCCAAAAATACTTTGAGACATTCTGGACTTAAATAAAATATTTTTGGTAAAACTTTATTTTGACTTTGCACAGATTTAAATAGATTTGAACAAAAGGTTAATATTCTTAATTTGAAATTAAATCAAATAAATCCAAAAAAATCCAAATAAATTCCAGAAAATCATAAATGCACATTTAAGCAATAAAATAATATTTGAGCAAATTTTGGGATGTTACAAACAATAAAAGGCAGCGATCGCCGCAAGGACCACGGGCGCGTAGGCGGCGCCGAAGCCTTCATCGTAGTGTGCTGGAGCGATCATCGTGGGGAGCTCAGAGCCCCCGCGGGCTGCGAGGTTGCCATCACAGGGTGTACGAAGAGGGGACGCCCCCACCGCCGCGACGGAGATATGATGTCAAGACACCCAGCGTCCCTCCACGAGACGAAAGCTCGTGGTCCAGGTACGCGCGATTCTCATCTCCTTTAGGTCGTAGCGTAGGCTCCTTCTTTTCCTTTGCTTAGCAATTTTCCGTCGCCGCAGACCTCGAGTGTCTGTTCGTGTTCATCGCATTATCGGGAGCGTCTCGCAGGATATAAGCGCCTAACACCCGGGTTGCGGCGGTGGTAGAGTCTGGTCGCCGGTGACCGTTGACCCTAATTATTGACCAGGATGAGGACGACATTCCTCTGATCTGCTGCCCTCGCCCGCAGTAGGCCCAGGTCACCACGGTGCCTACGGGAGGGAGCCCGGCCAGTGGGTCCGAGCAAGGCCCCGCCAATACAAACATCGACATGGTCCGGGCTACTGCGGGAGGGGGAGCCGAATACGTCTCGGCCGTCGAAGCCGGGCCCCCCGGGGCCAACGAGGATGAACCCGAGGTCCAGGCCGCCACCATGGAAGATGATGTCGAAGCCGGCGGGACCATCGCTGTGGAGGCCGAGATGGAACTCCCGAGGTCTGAGGCGCCGACGAGCAGAGGTGCGGAGGAGACGTCGACCGCGGCGGTCGTTTTTGAGGCCCCCACGGGAGAGCCCGGTAGGACAACATTACATGTCCCCACGCATCGTAACGCATTCTCGTAATCTAGCCTTCCCGCTGCTTTCCCCAGGGATCCTGGTCTTTGTACCCGAGCTGAGGCCCTGACCGACCAGGGAGAACCGGGCTGAGGCTTAGACATGTGGGGCCGACTCTGCACCGGAGCGGGCCAAGGTGGTCGCTTCATCCTCGGCAGCAGGCCGACCCGAGCTGGAGGTGGGCGAACCGAGCCACAGGGCCATTGGGCCTCGCCGCCGCGAGTTCGAGGGCCAGCTCAGTCAGGTTAGTATGCTTGTACCCGCTATACTCCTCAATCGTAGTGTGATTTCCCTTGATTTTCGCAAGCTGTGGGTCTAATTGGCTGGGGCTGTCCTAGAAGGCGAGCGCGCGAAGGTGGACAAGCTGCAGAAGCAGGTCGCGGAGTAGGCTACCGCCCCAGCGAATGCCTCCGCCAAGCTCGAGACAAAGGTCATCGAGCTCGAGGTGAAACTGGGGCGGACAACCAGGATGGGAAAGAGCACCCTGGCTCAACTCCAGGACGAGCGCAATCGTGCCGCCAGCTCTGCAGCTGAGGCGCACCGTCTTCAGGGCGAGTTCTCAGCGTTGAGGGTGAAGGTCGCCGAGCTCATGCAGAAGAAGGTCGCCCACGACATGGCGGACCTGTAGGTAGGAAGTAGGTAGAGGGACAAAATATCTATGTCTCCTTGTAAGAATAACTTGGTTAAGGAAAGCTTTTGACTGATGAACTTAGATGTTTCGGGGTAGTACTCCCTTATCCAGCCTCCGCTGTGGTCGAGGCCGAGCAACACCAGCCTTGGGCACAGTCTGTGGGAGAAGGAAGGTCGTAGCAGTTGAGGTCCCTGGCCGAGTTGTCGAAACCTGCTGGGTCGGTTGACATCTTTGACCTAGTAGGGAGGCCTGTAAAAGACTTAAGGCGAAGTCGTTTAGTAACAATAGTCGTGCCCCCTACGCGAGCAAGGTCGAGCTCAGGAACGCTCAAGGGTGAACTCGAGTGCACAAGGGGCCTTAATGCGCTCAGGTCGGGCTCGGCAACACTCAGGCCCGACCTGTGCGTGAAGCATGCACGCTTGCTGAACTTGAGCATGGTCTTCTGGTTCATATTCTACTACAGGGGGGAGCCGTGATGCGATATGGATCAGCTTACTACTGGCGTGAAGCCTGGAGGTGAACCTCGAGGTCACAACGATCAGGTTGAGGCACATGAGATGCAAGGAAATGCAAAGGGGCACAAACATGGACAATAAAGAAGAACTTTTATTGTGAATAAAGATAAGAGTATTACACATATAATTTCCGGAGCTGGTCGATGTTCCACGAGTTTGTGAGCTCTCTGCCAACGGCCATTGCCAGCCGGTAAGCTCCTGTGCGATATGCTGAAATGACGTTGTAGGGGTCCTCCCACTTTGGGGATAACTTGTTGGTGTTGGTCGAGCCCTGAATTCGTCTTAGGACCAAATCCCCAACCCGGCGCTTGTAGGTAGTGCGCCGATCATAACAGTGCATGGCTCCTTACTTCTTCCGCTAGGGCAAGGTCGAGAGACCGCTCTTGCTCGAAGTTGACCTGGTCGACTAAGCTAAGCCTAGCAGAGCCCAGCGTGACCTCAGTGGGCAGGAAGGCTTCAGCACTGAACACGAGCTAGAAAGGGGTATCCCCTATCGCTTAGCTGGTCATGGTGCGAACGAACCAGAGGATGGTGGGAAGCTCGTCCACCCAGGCCCAGCCGTGCCGTTCAAGCTAATTAAAGACTCGCCTCTTGACGCCTTGGACGATCTGTCCGTTGGCGCGCTCGACGTTCCGTTGCTCTGGGGGTGGCCCACCGAGGCGTAGCAGACCTTGGTGCCCATGTCTTCGTAGTATTCCCAAAATAGCTCGCTGTTGAACTGCAACTCGTTGTCAGTGATGATCCTGCATGGGACTCCGTACCTCGTGACTACAAGCGAGTGGAAAACCCTCACGACGACTCAGGTGGTGATGGCCGAGACTGGTTCAGCTTCGATCCACTTGGTGAAGGTGTCGATGGCGATGAACAGGAACTTCTTCCCCCCGACCGCCTGAGGGAAAGGGCCGAGGATGTCAAGGCCCCAAGTCGAGAACGGCCAGGCGAGTGGGATGGTCTGGAGGGTGTAGGCCGGCTGATGTGACTTTCGGACATGGAACTGGCAGGCTTGGCAGGCGCGGACGATGTCCTGAGCGTTTTGCAGCGCCGTTGGCCAATAAAATCCCATGTGAAATGCCTTGCCGACCATGGTCCTGAAAGAGGAATGCGCACCGCAGAGGCTCGAATGGATATCGTTGGGAAGGTACTTACCTTCCTCCGTGGTGACGCACTTCGATAGAACACCCAAGGTGCCCCGACGATAGATTTGCCTATTAACGAGCTTGTACAAGCTCGCTCGGTGCCTGATTCTGCTCCTCTCGACTGGGTCGATTGGGAGCTCACCTCGGTTGAGGAACTTGGCAATCGGTTCCGTCCACGAGGGAACACTCTCGAGGAGGGTGACCGAGTGACCGAGTCTTCTTGGTCGGTGATGGAGGGTGCCACCAAGGTCTCGAGGTTGACATTCGATGGAATCTCACCACCAGACGACCCGAGCTTGGACAGGAGGTCGGCACTGGAGTTATCCTTCCTGGGTACGTGCTTGATTTCCAGGTTTTGAAACCACTTCTCCATCTTGTGCACCTTGGCGAGGTACCTGGCCATCGAGCCCTCCGAGCACTAGTAGTCTTTATTGTTCTGGTTGATGATGAGCTAGGAGTCGCCCTTGAAGACCAGCCGACGCATGCCCAGTGACTTGCAAGCTCAGAGACCCGCCAGGAGGGCTTCATACTCTACTGTGTTATTAGTTGCGTGAAAACCTAAGCGAATCACATACCTCAGTTTGTCTCCCCAAGGTGTGATGATGAGGATACCAGCCCCTGAGCGCTCGAACGACCTAGAGCCATCGAAGTACATGCTCCAGGGCTTCTCTTCCACGACCTCGTGCTCGGGTTGGCGCGACGCTCGCCGACCACGGTTGGCGAAGCGCTATGATTTGATAGCGTGCAGCGCCACTTAACCGAATGTCGAATTCTGCCAAATCCATGGCCCACTTGGCAATGCGACCTCCGGCTTCTGGGTTCCTCAGGATCTCGCCGAGCGAGAACCCGCTCGGGACAACCACTGTGTGCGCCTGGAAGTAGTGCTGGTGTTTGCGCGAAGCCATGAAGAGGGCGTAGAGCAGCTTCTGAACCTCAGGTTAACACTCCTTTGTTCCATGAAGCACCTCATTGACATAGTTGATGGCTGTTGCCGCCGTCACGCTCGGCCACCAGGATGGCCCTAATGGCCTGGGTCATGGCAACGAGGTAGAGCAGCAGCGTCTCACCCTCGCGCGGGGTCATTAGTAGTGGTGGGCTCGAAAGGTATGCTTTTAGCACGTCGAAGGACCGTTGAGCTTCGGGTGTCCATTCGAAGCCCCGTGCTTGCGTAGCATCTTGAAGAATGGTAGCCTGCGCCCACCGAGCCTTTAGATGAACTGGCTGAGGGTGGCCATGCGGTTGGTGAGGCACTGGACCTGTCTTGTCAAGGTTAAGGGAGTCATCTTCTCGATTGCCTTGATCTTCTCTGGGTTCGGGTCGACTCCCGAGCCCCCGATCATGTAGCCGAGCACTTTGCCCAAGGTAACACCGAACACGCATTTTTCAGGATTGAGCTTGATGATGTGCTTGTTCAGGCTAGCTACGGTCTCCGCGAGGTTGTTGATGTGGTCATCTTCAAAAGAGCTCTTGACGATGATGTCGTCAACGTAGACCTCGAGGTTGTGGCCGATCTGAGGGTCGAAGGTCTTGAACATTAGCCGCTGGAACATTGCCCCCGCGTTGCGGAGGCCGAATGACATGGCCGTGTAACAAAACATTCCAAACGACGTGATGAAGGCTGTCTTGTCTTCATCGTCAATTGTGAGCTTGATTTGATGGTAGCCAAAGTAGGCGTCAAGGAAGCTCAGCATCTTGGCGTTGGCGGTGGAGTGGACGATCTGATCTATGCGTGGAAGAGGGAAGTTATCATTTGGGCATGCCGAGTTCAGACCTGTGTGGTCGACGCACATTCTCCACTTCCCGCCTTTCTTCTGCACGATAACTAAGTTGGCTAGCCATTCGGAGTAGTCAATTTCACAGATGAAGCCAGCCTTCAAGAGCTTGTCAAGATGTTCCTTTATTGTCATCATCTTCTCGGGAGAGAAGCGGCGCAACTTCTGGTGTACAGGTCTGCAGCCAGGCCTTATTTGTAATTTGTGCTCGATCTCCTCCCTCGGGACTCCTGGCATGTCGGCCGGTTCCCAAGCGAATATGCTCTTGTTGGCGCGGAGGAAGGTGACGAGCTCGAGTTCCTATTTTGAATTGAGCTCGGCTGCGACGTGGACGCTCTTGCTCGAGTCACCCTCTTCAAGCTGTACGGCCTTCGTCGCACCACTTGGATGGATCGCCTTCCTCTGGCGCGCGCTTTTCGAAGTTACTTTGAGGCCTCGCTGGGGCAGCATGCCGACGAGCGCCAAGGTCTTTTCCTCACAACCATGCACCGCCTTAAGGTCACCGCGAACGGATATGATGCCGTTTGGCCCTGGGAGCTTCATGCAGCAGTGACCGTAGTGGTTCACCACCATGAACTTGATCAGCGTCGGACGCCCGAGGATGGCATTGTAGGGGAGGTCACCGTCGACCACCTCGAAGGTAATCAGCTCGGTGCGAAAATTAGCGGAGTCGCCGAAGGTGACGGGCGGAACCACTTGCCCGAGCGGAGTGGAGGAGCTTCGTGGCACGATGCCGAAGAAGGGATCCTCTATATTCTTGACCTTCGATCGAGGAATCTGAATTCAGTCTAGTGTGCTTTCTAAGAGCAGGTTGAGCGAGCTGCCCCTGTCGACCACGACCCGCCTGACCACAGTATTGCTTATAGTCAGGGTCATGACCAGAGCAGTCTTGAGATCCATGGACATCCCTAAGGGAGCATCATCCCAAGAGAAAGTAATCGGAGTGGTAGCCCATTTGCAGGGCTGGTCAGCGGGCTTCCCGGCGAAGGCTTGGTACACGGTGCACGCGGCATCCTTGAGCTCACATCGGGATTGATACGCCGACGAACCGCTAAAGATCACGTCGACACGGCGGTCGCCTTCTGAAACTCTAGGTTAAGGCCTTCAAGGTCCTCGCCGGAGTTGACCCTCTCGAGCCGTTCGTCCTCCTGCTGGAGCGTGGGTGTAAGGACCCGAATCTACTGATTCGAACCCACTGTGTTTACCGCACTAGTCCCAGGATCAACACTAGCACACATCTTAACATTGGTACATATCACATCATACTCAACGATAATAATAATAATACTCCATTTATTGATATAGATAAGTGTATGATCTTATTACCAACTTACATTATTAAGCCACGCAGGGCTAGACTGGAAAATATAAACTAAGAAATAAGAAGCGAAAAGTAGAAGACGTAGATGGCTCATCAGTTCACCACAGGCAACTGACAAGGCTTGGACCCTAACGACTCACATCCTCCTGGAACTCCTCCTCCAATAAAGGTGTAGACTCTTCAACTGTTGATTGTTGTTGATTGGCAAGGGTGAGTACTTAAAGCACTCAACAAGTTGCGCACAGAATGCAATTCTATGTAACTATATGCAAGGCTTATTCCAAATGAAATGGCTATTATGACTATTTTGCAATAAGCAGCATTTATGAACAAATACAATAAATAGATTGTAAAGACTGTAAAACAAATAACAATAATAGATAGATTCAATATTTCTCAAGTAAACCAAGTTCCCAATCCTAAGTCAACTTCCAACCTTCCACATGGCAATCCTGCCATCCCAACCAAGTTCTCATTTTATTAATCTAACCATTAACTGTAATTCCCGAGCATTGCTCAATACCGTGAGCACGGCTATCCGAATAGATTTACACTCTGCAAAGGTTATGCACTTTACCCACACGATACAACCATATACCACAAAGGCGAGTGATTATAACAAAGCCTTTACAATGCACTACCTTAATCTGATACTACCCGCTAAGGTTTCAACACTGGTGGGTCTAAAAACCACAACCAGGTCCCCCTCTTACGCCTTGTGAATTACTCCATAACTCGGGAACTCACACTGCCAATGATAGTACCACACTAAGACATTGCAAATTAATCAGTTAAGCTATCCCATACCAGACATGTGGTTGCATGATTGACTCAGGTCAAAGACTTGCAAGGTTAAGTCCTTAGGGTGATCGAAGCAAGACTTCCACATACCCTCTACCCATCGGGCCCACCTTGGCATACTCGCCTTGTCACTTGCCCCAATCTAAGTGATTACCACCTGTTGATTACTACATCACATGCCATCAACAATTCAACATCGCTATGACATGACTCGCTATTACACTCAATCTCATTGTGTGATCTCACGTGACACACAAGTTCACATCACTGCTCCATATTCCATTAGTCAAGATTAATCATTGATGATTCATGTACATGTGATGACGTGGCATGGCTAAGCAACTTTTGAAGTTTGAATAAATCTGAAAATACAGATAAATTTACGATTTTTACGAATTATTTTCTATTGGAAAAGATTTTATTGCGCCTTGCGGCCAGCGTGATACTTCGGACCAATCGGTGACCGTCGCTAGTCCATGGACTCGGTCCACGGAACGCCTCTGGTCACCGTGGGCCAGCCACACGGCCGCTGCACCGCAACGAAACCGCGGCCCGGCGCATCGATTGTTGCCCAGCGCGCGTCGTCTTTCGACAGCGGCGCGCATCTCACCCGAACAACCACGATCCAGCGGTCCGCTTACACATTTTTTCTGCGAGCGAAGCGGCGTGGCTCGTCTGGATGGTCATGGAATCCGGCGGTGTCGCGCTCGAACACCTGCGATGTCGCGGCCGAGTTCGGAGCGAGGGCAGCGGCGGCCAGACGGCGTTACGCTCTGCCGGGCGAAGAGTAGGCTGCTCGGTGCGGCTCGGCGTGGCGAACCAGCTGGAACCCACCGTCGAGCAGCGGCAGCGGCAGGCGCGAAGCAAGCGGCGCTAGAAAACTGGCGAGCTCGGGGCTAAGCGGCGGTGACTCAGCGGTGAAGGCTAGCAGCTGCGGATGCGCTGGGATGAGGAACCTCGGTGTGCGGGCTGCGGCTTTTATAGCCTCGGCATGCGGCGCTAAAGCGGCAACCCTAAATCACGCGGCGGCGGCGGCAGCGGCGCGGATCGAAAAGCGAATGGAGGCGAAGGCGACAATGCGTCCGATTTACAACGGCGAGTTAGATCCGGTGATACGATCCGATCCGCTCTTTCCAAAATCAGCAGCGAGATCTAAACTTACAAAACAACGGCGATCCGACTCGATCTCAATCCAGGCCAGCGAAGGCGCTAGGTTCGCGAAAGGGAGCCGTCCGATCTTCATCCAGCGGCCAGCGGCAGCGTGGCGAGCTGATCGGGCCGCGTCGATGGGCGCGCGCCGATCGGGCCGGCCCGATCTTATTCACTCGATTTTCAAAAGCTTTTGATTTAAAATAATTCCGAGAATTAGATTAATCTACTTTAAGCAATTAAAATATCGGGAAAAATCGGAAAATTCTCATAAATACTTTGAGACATTACGAGCACAAATAAAATATTTTTGGTAAAACTTTATATTAACTTTATCTATATATATTTAGTTTTCACAAGGTTCAATATACTTAATTAAATTCAATTCAATTAATTTACGGAAAAAATCCAATAAATTGGAAAATCACCAAAAAGCATATGGCGAAATTATAAGCCAAATTTTTGGGATGTTACGGTATGCAATGCATGCAGCCAGAACTAAGAAGCGGTCCTCGTGTGATGAGTGGAGGGAGGCCTACATTGCCTAGCTCGAGTAGATCGAGTCGATTAGCGAGGAGAAAGCGGAGAGAAGGCTATGTGCAGTGGCTTATGACAGTCGCCCTTAAGCGTGGGAAAGCGGTCGAGGCATCAAAGCGGGCACGTGAAAGCGGTGAGGCCCTCGGCCAGAGCTAAAAAGCGGTGAGGGACCTGGCTTGTATGGCGATAAACTCTTGGAAGTCGAATGCTGGCGTGAGGTCCTAAATGCGAAAGGTGGACAAGTGCGACGGTGTGAGTAGGCTACAGCAGTGATGCACCTGTAAGCTTCGAGACAAGGTCATCGAGCTCGAGTGAAGCGGGGACAACGGGATGGGAAGAGCACCTGGCTCAACTCGGGCCAGCGCAATCGTCGCATGACTCTGCGGTGAGGCGCACGTCTTGAGGCGATTTCGGCGTTGAGGTGAAGTCATGAGCTCATCTGGAAGTCGCCCACGACATGGACACAGTAGAGTAGGAAGTAGGTAGAGGGACAAAATATCTATGTCTCCTTGTAAGAATAACTTGGTTAAGGAAAGCTTTTGGTGATGAACTTAGATGTTTGGGGTAGTACTCCCTTATCCGACCTCATTGTAGTGGGGCCGAGCAACACGACCTTGGGCACTGATCTGTGGGAGAAGGAAAGTCATGCTTGATTGAGGTCCTGGCGAGTTGCCGAAACCTCTTTGGGTCGGTTGACATCTTTGACCTAGTAGGGAGGCACATAAAGACTTAAGGCGAAGTCGTTTAGTAACAATAGTCGTGCCCTCTGCAGCAGGTCAGCTCAGGAGCGCTCAGGGTGAACTTCGAGTGCACAAGGGCCTTAATGCGCTCAGTCGGGCTCGGCAACCTCAGAACCCGACCTGTGCGTGAAGCATCTGCAGCTTCTTGAACTTGAGCATGGTCTTACGGTTCATATTCTACTCACGAGGGGCCGTGATGCGATATGGATCGACACTCTTGGCGTGAAGCACGGAGGTGAACCTCGAGTCTGCAGTCGAGGTTGAGGCACAGAGATGCAAGGAAATGCAAGGGGCACAAACATGGACAATAAAGAAGAACTTTTATTGTGAATAAAGATAAGAGTATTACACATATAATTTACAGGCTGAGTCGATGTTCCCGAGTTTGTGAGCTCTACGCCATCGGCCATTACCATTCATAAGCTCACATGCGATATCTTTGATAGCGTTGTAAGGTCCTCCCACTTTGGGGATAACTTGTTGGTGTTGGTGAGCCACAGATTGTCTTAGGACCAAATCCCCAACCCGTAGCTTGTAGGTAGTCGTGGATCATAACAGTGCATGGCTCCTTACTTCTTGCTAGAGCAAGTCGAGAGACCACTCTTGCTCGAGTTGACTGGTCGACCAAGCTAAGCCTGCGAGCCGAGCGTGACCTCGGTGGGGAAGGCTTGACCGCTGAACCACGAGCTAGGGGTATCTGTCGTAAGTGGTCATGGTGCGAGCAGACAGGATGGTGGGAAGCTCGTCCACCCAGCCCGGCCGATGCCGTTCAAGCTAATTAAAGACTACGCCTCTTGGCGCCTTGGATGATACATCCGTTAAGCTCGGCGTTCCAGTTGCTCTGGGGTGGCCAGAGCGTAGCGAACCTTGGTGCCGTATCTTCCGTAGTATTCCCAAAATAGCTCATTTGTTGAGCGCAACTCGTTGTCGGTGATGATCATGGGACTCCGTACCTCGTGACTACAAGCGAGTGGAAAACCCTCACGGCGACTCGGTGGTGATGGCAAGGGTGGTTCGGCTTGATCCACTTGGTGAAGGTGCCGATGGCGATGAGCAGAACTTTCCCCCGGTACTTTGAGGAAAGGGCGAGGATGTCAAGGCCCCCGTCGAGAAGCGGCCCGGTAGTGGGATGGTCTGCGGAGGTGTGGTAGGTGATGTGACTTCGAACATGGGCTGGCGAGGCTTGGCGGTAGCGGACGATGTCTGAGCGTTTGCGGCCTTGGATTGTAATAAAATCCCATGTGAAATGCCTTACGAGGCCATAGTCTGAAGGAGAATCTGCCGCCATGAGGCTCGAATGGATATCGTTGGGAAGGTGCCACCTTCCTCAGTGGTGGCGCCTTGATGAACACCCAGTGCCGTGATAGATTTGCTGATAACGAGCTTGTACAAGCTCGCTCGATTACTGTCTGCTCCA